>OZ053298.1:20227672-21712672 GCA_964056655.1 Arabis hirsuta | reverse complement strand
ATGCGCCAGCTTCCATCTTTCTTAGGCACAAGTAGAACCGTTACGGCACAAGGGCTCATACTCTCGCGGATATGACCTTTCTCCATGAGCTCATCAATCTATTTTTGCAGCTTTTTAGTCTCCACAGGATTGGTTCTATATGCTGGACGGTTCGGAACTGAAGCTCCTGGCACAAACTTATCATTTGAATCAACCTAGCTTCATTAGTTTCTTGCATTCTTATTGTCTTATAATACAACTCCTTATGGAAGAATGACCTCTAAGTACTACAATGATGATTGCCATGCACTTGTGGATTGACACTTAGAGATATTAAAACTTTGGTAGTTTGGATATAATCTCTAAACGCGCATCAAGTTTTTGGCGACATTGCCGAGGAGTTTTTAATTAAGCAATAGGATTTGGAATCTTTTGTAGTCTAGGTTTCTTTTATTTTTCTTTGAATTTCAAACCATGTTGTTTCCTTTTTCTCTAAGCTTGGTGTGTAGGTGCATGAGAACAAGGAGCAAAAGCCCAATACGAGACTTTGATCCCTCTCTCGATATCTGAAACAACCCGACCCAAAAATTTAAAAAAATTTCCTCCAGATTATTATCATCACAGATAATAATCCTCAATGGGTCAACAACCAAGCAATGCGCAACAATGAAACATCAACGACATATTCCAATTTAACAAATCCCATACTTTATTAAATATCAAATCAGTTCAACCAATCAACCAATATCAATAAACAATATCTAATGACCAACAACCTAACAATTCCATGAAATGACAACACAGGTGAGACCCTAAATCATCTCTTCTTCCTCGCCACGATTCCACGATCACAATTTCTCTTTACCTGCACCACATGGCAAAAAGAGTTGCGTGAGTATTATCACAAATACTCAGCGACGCGTCATCCCATCTATGGGCTAGTTAAGCACAAGTATAAATAAAGGATACAATACCAGGATGATCACAGAACAAGCATACACGGAACAAACATTACGAACCCACACAGAAGCACTGTATCGATCGACACAACCTCTAGGTGTCGATCGACATGATGTCTCGTGTCGATCGACACACAACTCTGGTGTCGATCGACACGACGTCGCAGAACCCAGAAACAAGTCTGTCCTCACACGACTCGAATCTGCCGCGAGCCATCGAGTTTCCTGCACAATTCCATTCACAAAGCACACAAAAACAACCACGCAATCGCATTATATCAATTCCCTATACTTATACAAGCCCACGATCACGCACTCACCTTGATTGGGATTGAAAAGGATGAAGAACGCGAAGAACGAGCGAAGAACACCAAGAACAGCCTCTGATTCATCCTCCCTAGACCCGAATCAACCCAGCAACGAACCCTTCCTCGTTCCCAAAAGCCCCACATGCAATTCTCCTCAAGGATCTCCCAACAATCACTCAAACACTAAGATTTCTGATTCTCTCTTCTCTCTCTCAGTTTTTCTTTCTGAAAACGGCCAAAAAGGAAGACAAATCCGTATGATCCTTTAAATACCCGAACCCTAAGGTTCCTTAAACCGGCCCGCCAAACCGGACAATTAAATCGGACTTGACGGTCTGATTTAACTCGTGTCAATCGACATAAACCACCCGTGTTGATTGACATAACGCCCAAATCCGACTTCTCCTAAGTCCAAAACACACGTGTCGATCGACACACCACACCTGTGTCGATCGACACCACCAAAAACCCACTTTTTGGTTCACGGGCGTTACAATTCTCCCCCACTAACACGGATTCGACCTCCAATCACACGTCACTGCCACACTACGGTCTCAACCACCTGACCCGCACCCGGCCAGTATCCTTCGAGATTACACTCGAGTCCCACAACCCGTCCTGCTAACGCTAACACTCTCGCCTAAAATTCAGCCAGATTTACCCGGAACATCAACGATGCACGCCCCATGGTCCGGATTAGAGCTGCCCGATTGACCGTCCAACAATCAAACAAGAACATGTCCGACCAACCGTTGACCCCGCATTGTACCAAATGATCGTACAACAATCAAACGAGAACATGTACGACCATCGGCGTAACATATGCTACCAGGATTGTCCGAACCGAATTCCAGACTCCAGTAATAACCCCAGACTCGACGTCCATAACACACCCCTGGCCCTCAGCCATCACCACTCGTGATCACACCTAATCCCCAATTTCTACTAGGCTCACACTAGCCACATTGCACCGTCTCACCACGGCTGCAATCCTGACCCCACCCGGTCAGCACCACCTGAGATCCACTCCCGATCCCCGAAGTTCATCCAGTCTCATGCTTACAACTACACTACAGATACTATTGCTCGTACTCATATCTATATACAACACCCCGCTCTCAGGATCGTCACCCTTTGAGCTCTCGATGTATATCATACCACCCCACCTTCAGGACCGCCGTCCATCCAGCTCTCGGTATGCTCCAGCCCCTCCCACTCTCAGGACACACAGTCCATCAAGCTATCGGCTGCAGAGGAATCACACATCCCCTGGAGAGGCTACGGCTCCTCAAAGTATATGCAAGGGAACCACTTTCCCCCAGAGAGAACATCACTGTCCACTCAAGTATACCCAGGAAACCCACGATCCCCTGGGGCAATCACTCTGTAACATGCATCTTAGGCACCTGTTGACTGAAATCACCTCTCATGGTCATCCGAAACAACCCAATCACCAGGGTGTTTCAAAAAGTCCCTGGAAAGACAGTCTTAACTCACATAAGACTTCTATTCCAGACTCCTCCTAGGAAATAGGCAGGTTCTAACTCACATAAAACCCCTATTTCCCAGCGCCATCTAGGGAAATCACAAGTCCTAACTCACATAGAACCTTATCCCCAGATAATCCTACTAGAACATGGACAGCCCTAACTCACATAGAACTTCCATTTCTAGTCTCCCTAGCCGATCGACAAGCTCTAACTCACATAGAACTCTATCACTAGACCTCTACATGACCTACCAGTCATACCAATACATGACGCACCCGTCAATCTTATAAAATACACGTCTTAACGCACATTTAATAAGGCAACTCATTTTATTAAATCTCCAAAATGTATACTCGTTACAACACAACAAAATACAATATCACAACATAGCAACATGCTAATACAGACTCTGAAAACCAGAAAAAGAACTCAAGCCACCGCTTGCTTCTCGAACCACTTCGAGAACTTCATCTTCATCAACGCCTCTGGTTCCCAAGTCTCCTCCTCAATACCGTCACAGTCCCACACAACTCTCACTAATGGTATACTCTTCCGGCGCAGCACCTTGATCCTCCTCTCAAGAATCCTCACAGGCCTCGCCGCCAACGTCATGTTGGGCTGAAAATCCTCCGGAATCCTCGCCAACACCTCCTCAGACTCATGCAGACACTTCCGTAGCATCGAAACATGGAAGACCTTGTGAAAAGCCTTCATACTCTGAGGTAACTCCAATCTATAAGCTACCGGTCCGACCCGCTCCACCACTCTGAACGGACCCATAAACCTCGGACTCAGCTTATTCTCTGAAATGGATCTGTTAGGACCCCTCAACATAGCTGCCTTGAGATACACCATATCTCCCAGCTCAAACTCCAGCTCCTTCCGTCTCCTATCGGCGTAACTCTTCTGCCGATCCTGAGCCTCTCTCATGTTCAGCCTCAAGACACAGATCTTCTCCGTCGTCTCCTGAACAAAGTCTGCACCAAACATGCTCCTCTCCCCCACTTAAGTCCAGCATAATGGTGTCCTACACGGCCTCCCATACAGAGCCTCATATGGAACCATCCCAATACTCGCCTGATAGCTGTTGTTGTACACAAACTCTACCAGGTTCAGATGATCTGCCCAATGACAACCATAATCCAGTACACACATCCTCAGCAAATCCTCCAATGTCTGAATCGTCCTCTCAGACTGCCCATCCGTCTGAGGATGATACGCGGTACTCATATGCACCTTAGTGCCCATCTCAGCCTGAAATGCTCTCCAGAACTCTGAAGTAAACCTCGTATCCCTGTCCGACACGATACTAGCTGGCACCACGTGCAGCCTCACTATCTCCCGCACATACTTCCTAGCCAACACCACCGCTTCGTCGGTCTTCTTGATGGCCAGAAAATGTGCTGACTTCGTCAGACGATCTACGATAACCCATATCGCATCATAGGTCCGTGACACTGGCAAACCCATCACGAAATCCATCGTAATCATATCCCACTTCCACTCCGGGATAGGCAAACTATGCAATATCCCGCTCGGAACCTGATGCTCCGCCTTCACAAGCTGACACACGTTGCACGCTGCAACCCAGCTAGCTACATCCCGACCTAGTGATAATACCGTTTCAGGTCACGATACATCTTGGTCGCTCCCGGATGAATCAATAACATGCTCGAATGAGCCTCCCTCAGGATCTCCCGCCTCATATCCTCGTCCTTGGGTACACAAACCCGCCCGTTCACCAGTATCATCCCGCTCACTGAGACCACATACTCTGAACTGGCTGCCTTAGAAGCATCAATCAATCCCTGATCCTTCTCCTGAGCAACTCGAATCCTGCTCAACAAATGCCTGGTTAGCTGCCTCTAACCCCAACGGCTCCTGTGAGATCACACATAACCTCAACGTACTGATCTCGCTCACCAGAGCCTCCATATCGCGCTCCTGGTCTGAAGCTACTCTCTTCTGACTCAACGCACCTGCAACCAGATTAGCCTTACCCGAATGGTACCCAATCTCCATGTCATAGTCTGCAACCAACTCCATCCAGCGCCTCTGTCTCTGGTTCAGCTCTGGCTGAGTGAAGAAATACTTCAGACTCTTGTGGTCTGTGAATACCTGCACCTTCCCGCCATACAGATAAGACCTCCAAATCTTAAGTGCAAAGATAACTGCAGCCAACTCCAAATCGTGGGTGGGGTAATTGCACTCGTGCTTCCTCAACTGCCTCGAAGCATATGCAATCACCTTGCCCTGCTGCATCAGTACACAACCCAGACCAACTCTTGAAGCGTCTGTATACACCACATAAGGCTCACCCGGATCGGGTAACGCCAATACCGGTGTACTAGTCAGCATCTCTTTCAGCTTCCTAAAACTCTCCTCGCAAGCTGAAGACCACACAAAAGGGACATCCTTCCCTGTTAGTTTCGTCATCGACTGCGCCATGCTCGCGAATCCCTTGACGAACCTCCGGTAATAACCTGCCAACCCAAGAAAACTCCTGATCTCGGTGGCGTTCCTCGGTCTAGGCCAACCTCTGATAGCCTCTATCTTAGCCGGATCCACAGACACTCCCTCTGCAGACACAACGTGGCCAAGAAAGCTCATCTCTCGCTGCCAGAAACTGCACTTACTCATCTTCGCGTACAGCTTCTGCTCCCGCAGCTTCTCCAGAACCAACCTCAGATGCACCTCGTGCTCCTCTGGACTCCTCGAATATACCAGAATATCATCAATGAAGATGATCACGAACACATCCAGATACTCCTGGAATACCCCGTTCATCAACCGCATGAACGCTGCTGGTGCATTCGTCAAACCAAACGGCATCACCACAAACTCATAATGCCCATACCTCGTCCGAAAGGCCTTCTTCCTGACATCCACCTCATCAATCGGAATCTGATGGTAACCCGAAGCCAAATCAATCTTGGAGAACCAAGTAGCCCCTCGCAACTGATCCAACAACTCATCAATGCGCGGCAAAGGATACCTGTTCTTCACAGTGACTCGGTTAAGTCCCCGGTAATCAATGCACAACCGGAAACTCCCATCCTTCTTTTTTACGAACAACACCGGCGCTCCCCACGGTGAAACACTTGGCCGGATAAAACCTTTACCCAACAAATCATCCAGCTGCTTCTTCAGCTCTGCCATCTCTGCTGGAGCCATACGGTAAGGTACCTTGGATATCGGAGCTATCCCGGGTTCCAACTCAATCGTAAATGGATTCGACCGCGACGGTGGCTATAATGCCCCGACCGCCGTCGAGCTATCAGTATGCAGGGGAAATCCTCATCCCCTCGAGAGAAATCCTCATCTCTCAATAACATACAGGGGAAATCCTCATCCCCTCAGGAGAAATCCTCATCTCCTAATGGGCCCCACGCCCACTCTCGGCCCGTGGGCCCACCCCTCTCCGACGGTCGGTGCGTTAGTCCGAGAGGCTCGAAAGACTTGTTTACTGACCCTGCAAATCACCACGTGATCTTTCCCCTTGTTTTGTCTTCACTCACACGGTACTGGAAATTACTTCCCAGTAGGTCACCCATCCTTAAATTGCTCCAGCCCAGGTACGCTTAACTCTGTAGTTCTCTCTGGATGTGTGACGGAAAAGATAAGTGCACTTTGGTGATATAGGTAGCCAAATCAATTCTCTTAAGCCTCTCCGCATGAACCACATAGCGGGATGTTACAATCACCCCCACTAATTGGTCGCAACGTCCTCGTTGCGTACCAGGATCGTTATCCCCAACAGTGTGACTCACACACTCGTCAGGGTTCTCTCTGATACCACTTATAACGCCCCGACCGCCGTCGAGCTATCAGTATGTAGGGGAAATCCTCATCCCCTCGAGAGAAATCCTCATCTCTCAATAACATACAGGAGAAATCCTCATCCCCTCAGGAGAAATCCTCATCTCCTAATGGGCCCCACGCCCACTCTTGGCCCGTGGGCCCACCCCTCTCCGACGGTCGGTGCGTTAGTCCGGGAGGCTCGAAAGATTTGTTTACTGACCCTGCAAATCACCACGTGATCTTTCCCCGTGTTTTGTCCTCACTCACACGGTACTGGAAATTACTTCCCAGTACGTCACCCATCCTTAAATTGCTCCAGCCCAGGCACGCTTAACTCTGGAGTTCTCTCTGGATGTGTGACGGAAAAGATAAGTGCACTTTGGTGATATAGGTAGCCAAATCAATTCTCTTAAGCCTCTCCGCATGAACCACATAGCGGGATGTTACAGTGGCAATCCCAACAACGACTGAAACACATCCTGAAAATCCCGAACGACCTGGATATCCCCAACTGCCACCTCTCCAACAGTCTTTGGCATCACTATCGTCGCCAGATACGCCTCACAGCCCTTCTCAATCAACTGCTCGGCATGTATCACTGAAATCACCAGGCTTCCGGAAGTCAGTCTCACCCCCTGAAACACCAACCTCCCAGCCTCTCGCTCAAACACTACACGTCCTCGATGACAATCCAAATGGACCTTGTACCGATCCAACCAATCCATACCCAGGATGACATCGTACAACTCCACCGGACTAATGACCAGATCTGCTGGCATCAACTCTCCCGCCACCAGAACATCCACACCACGAGCCCGCCCGAAAGTAGCTAACGTTCTCCCACCAGCAACCTTAACTACTCCTGGCTTCTCCCCAGAATCGCTCCGGATCCCACTGCCCTCCGCACACTCCGGAGTGATGAAGCTATTCGTAGCTCCCGAATCAAATAACACGTTGGACTCACACCCACCCACAATTAAGGTCCCTGCATAAATCCCATGTGCTTTAAGACCCGACACTCTAGCGCGGACACACAATTTCCTAACAGACTAAATTCAATCACCACAAGAATTGACCCAAAAATTTACAAAGGTAAGTCTGAAAATATACCTGTGATCGGTCTAACGCTAGAGCCGCCCGCCTCTGCCGACGTAAAAACCCGCGGCG
This sequence comes from Arabis hirsuta, assembly GCA_964056655.1. NCBI lineage: Eukaryota > Viridiplantae > Streptophyta > Magnoliopsida > Brassicales > Brassicaceae > Arabis > Arabis hirsuta. The sequence continues at coordinate 21,704,968 of OZ053298.1, read as the reverse complement.
CCGCTGCAATCTGAGCCAAGGGCTGAACCGCCAACGGCTGCACTGCCGCTACTGCCATCTGCTGCAGCTTCGGACACTTGGGCTTAATATGCCCTGGCTCCCTACAGTGGTAGCACACCTGGGCGCCCCGAATCTCAGTCCTCTTCGGGCAACTGGCCACCTTGTGATCTATGCTTCCACACCCAAAGCATCCCAGACCACTCTGTCCTCTCTGACTGGCCCCAGAAGTGCTCTCCCACTTCCTCTTCTGACCCTGCGCAGGCTTGCCGCCCCTGCTCGATCCCGTCTGCTGCTGAGATCTCCTCGGCTGCTGCTGCTGCTGCACCGGTGGACTAACCACCACAACCTGCTCCCTGAGGTCCTCCTCAATCAAAGCCGCAGTCTCAACCAGCTCCGCCCTCGTGGCGAACTTACTCGCCCTGCAGCGAGTCCTCAGCTCAGCTCGAAGTCCCCCGAGGAACCTCCTCACCTGGGCCTGTTCGCCCTCCATGCCTCTACCAGCATGTACGAGGAGTCTACTAAACTCCAAATCGAACTCCCTCACGGTCCGATCCCCCTGAGTTAGGTTCAGGAACCTCGACTCCATCATGTCCACCGCCTCCTGCGGGAAATACTTGGCATTAAACTCAGCCAAGAAATCCTCCCAGACCATCTCGGCCTGCACCCACCTAGTCTCAACGCCTCTCCACCAGAGGTGCGCATCACCATCCAAATAGTGCACTGGTAGGTCTACTCTGTATCCCTCTGGACACCTGATCGAGCAAAAGTTACGCTCCAATCTCCGCCGCCACTCATCGGCTTCCTCCGGCTTGGCACCACCAGAGAAAAACCCGGTGCCAATCCGCTGCATCTGCTCCATCATCCTAAGGTAGGATGGGAGCTCCTCCGCAACCACCACAACCGACTGCACCTCAGCCACACCCGGCTGACCATCCGCCACTACTGGCTATACTCCTAGAGCCTGACCCGGAGCCGGTACCCCACCTGGTAACCGCTCTAGGATCAACTGCAGCAAAACCGCCAGGCGATCATCTCGGTCCTGAAGCCGGACCCACGGACCCCTCCTGAAACGCCTGAGAGTCTGCCACCTGCTCCTGCGTGGTCTCCTGGGCCACATTCGCGGCTACCGACTCACTCTCGAGCCCTCGCCCGCGCCCACGACCAGCACGACCTCCACGGCCCCCACGACCTCTGCCTCTAGCACCTCTAGCCATAATTCTGCACTCACAGCAGATTACTAAGTACTAGAACAAAAACAGAAATCATACAACACTTACCGTGGAATCTCATTGAAGGCTCGGAAGAGATGATCTAAGACTCCATACCCACACAACAATCAATCAATTAACTTCCTAATCAATCAATTGCACCTGCCCTAGAACCGCTAGGGCTCTGATACCAAACTGAAACAACCCGACCCAAAAATTTAAAAAAATTTCCTCCAGATTATTATCATCACAGATAATAATCCTCAATGGGTCAACAACCAAACAATGCGCAACAATGAAACATCAACGACATATTCCAATTTAACAAATCTCATACTTTATTAAATATCAAACCAGTTCAACCAATCAACCAATATCAATAAACAATATCTAATGACCAATAACCTAACAATTTCATGAAATGACAACACAGGTGAGACCCTAAATCATCTCTTCTTCCTCGCCACGATTCCACGATCACAATTTCTCTTTACCTGCAACACATGGCAAAAAGAGTTGCGTGAGTATTATCACAAATACTCAGTGACGTGGTCATCCCGTCTATGGGCTAGTTAAGCACATGTATAAACAAAGGATACAATACCAGGATGATCACAGAACAAGCATACACGGAACAAACATTACGAACTCACACAGAAGCACTGTGTCGATCGACACAACCTCTAGGTGTCGATCAACATGATGTCTCGTGTCGATCGACACACAACTCTGGTGTCGATCGACACGACGTCGCAGAACCCAGAAATGAGTCTGTCCTCACACGACTCGAATCTGTCGCGAGCCATCGAGTTTTCTGCACAATTCCATTCACAAACCACACAAAAACAACCACGCAATCGCATTATATCAATTCCCTATACTTATACAAGCCCACGATCACGCACTCACCTTGATTAGGATTGAAAAGGATGAAGAACGCGAAGAACACCAAGAACAGCCTCTGATTCGTCCTTCCCAGACCCGAATCAACCCAGCAACGAACCCTTCCTCGTTCCCAAAAGCCCCACGCGCAATTCTCCTCAAGGAATCTCCCAACAATCACTCAAACACTAAGATTTCTGATTCTCTCTTCTCTCTCTCAGTTTTTCTTTCTGAAAATGGCCAAAAAGGAAGACAAACCCATCTGATCCTTTAAATACCCGAACCCTAGGGTTCCTTAAACCGGCCCGCCAAACCGGACAATTAAATCGGACCTAACGGTCTGATTTAACTCGTGTCGATCGACATACACCACCCGTGTCGATCGACATAACGCCCAAACCCGACTTCTCCTAAGTCCAAAACACACGTGTCGATCGACACACCACACCTGTGTCGATCGACACCACCAAAAATCCACTTTTTGGTTCACGGGCATTACAATATCAACCGAGTTGTGACGCAAACAAGGATAGCAAGAAGAGAACGTGAACAGTTAGCAATGGAAGCTAACATGAATGATGATAATGTTGAGAATCCCCAAGTTCAAGAACAAGGAGCTAATGACATTGGAAATGGAGCTCAACCTAGAGTTCCCGTTCATGCACTTAGAGAAGAAAAGAGGATTGGAGCATTTGATGAGCCATTGACTAATGGTACGAGAACCGGAATTCGTCCACCTCCTTACTCAAACAACAATTGGGAGATCAAATCTAGTTTGATCAACATGGTGCAAAACAACCGTTTCTTCAGTCTTCCAATAGAGCATCCAATTGAACACTTGGATAACTTTGATCGCTTGTGTGGAACCATGAAGATGAGTGGAATCTCTGAGGATGTGATCAAGCTTACTTTGTTTCCATTCTCTTTGGGAGATAAGGTGAGTCAATGGGAGAAGAGTGTTATTACTTCATCCATCACTACTTGGGATGATGTAAAAAGCGTTTCTTGGCTAAATTCTTCTCCAACCAAATAACGGCAAGGATTATAAACAACATAACTAGCTTCTAGCAAGGTCCAAATGAAACTTTATATGAAGCTTGGGAGAGATTAAAGGGTTACACAAGAACGTGAGTCCCTATGGAAGCACTTCTTGGAATCTTCCATAGAGGTTTTGAGGAGAAGTACAACATTGCTCTCAACACGGCTAGTAATGGTGATTTTGGAAGCTAGACTATCGACCAAGGAAAACAACTTATTGAGAATCTAGCTCAAAGCAACCAAAGCTACAACAAAGAGTATGATAGAACGGTTAGAGAGCCAAAGGTTGAGCCAAAAAGTGATGATCTAAGATCAAGGATTTGATTGACAAGATTGACAAACTTCTCTTGGCTAGTAAAAAGCATGTTCACTTTGTTGGTGACTTTGATGCTTTGTGAGATCAATCAAGATGGGCAAGAAGAGATAAGCTACATTCAAGGTCAATGGTATTATCAAAAGGGTTTCAATTCCAACTATAGGTCTCATCCAAACTTGTCCTATAGAAGCACAAATGTGGAGAATCCCCAAGACCAAGTCTTTCCTCCTAAACCTCAAGGATTTGTCACTCAACAAAGGTTGTGCTCTCAACCTCAACAACAGGGTTATATTCCAAAGCAACAATTTTTTCCAAACCAAGTTGCTACAAACTTTCAAGGACAAGCTAGTTCTACTACTCAACCTCCACAAGACCAAGAACTCAAGGCGTTGTTTTAGATAGACAAATCAAGAGCAATGCAGATATGGGAAAAAGATTCTTAGAGGTCAACAATCGGATTGATGGAATGTACTAAGAGGTGGATGGTAAGATCACGAGTCTAGCCTCTCACGTAAACACAATTGATGTGCAACTAGCACAATTCGCTTCTAGCTTAAAAGGACCAAGTGGTGTTCTACCGGAAAAATCAGAATCCAACCCCAAGTCTTTTTGCAATGTTTTGATCTTGGATGACATGAAGGAATGGAAAGCTCGTTATGGACCATTGACAAAGAAAGATTTTGAAGAGGATGAGCTCTACCTAGAGGAGTTAGCTAAGCTTTTGGTGCCTCCATGTTTGAATGAATTGGAAAAAGAAGGATGAGGTTGTTCTTACGAAGAAGAAAGTAGATGAATCTCTTACTTATGCGCCTCAAAATTACAAACCTCCCATCCCATACCCTAAATCCAAAGCTACCAAGACGGTAGAGAGAGTTGTAACAAGGTATCGAGATGACATGGAAGAAGCACATTTGCCCAAAGACGGTGGTTTTTCTCAACTTGCCCTTCAAAGAAAAGTTATTAAGGAAGTCTTGGCTAATCATGGAAAGGTCATTGAGGTTATGAAGAAGTATCAAGCTAAAGGAGAAAGGGATAAACCAAAAACTATTATCAAGAAGGTTAATCCGGGTAAATTCTCTATTCCATGCTCTCTTGGTGATTTAGAATTGGATGATGCATTGTGTGACTCTGGTTCAAGTGTGAACATCATCTCCTTTGAGATGGTTAAAGCTCTAAAGGTCGAGGAGCTAAAGGCAAATACTTGTTATCTAACTTTCACGGATGCTACTTCTATGCGTCCACTAGGCGTTCTTACGGATTATCCTTTGAAGATTGGCAATTGTGTTGTGCCTACGGATTTCATGGTTATAGAAATAGATCCATCTAAGGAGTTACCACTCATACCTTTCTTGGCTACAACCAGTGCTAGTATGGACTTCCACAACATGAAATCTATACTCTACAATGTGGATCCTTACACCTCATATCCCATTGCATCTACTCAAGCTAGCTTATGTGGTGTTGTCTCTAAGGAGGATGAAGCTATCGAAATGATGAGCATTGATTCTAATGAGGTAATTGTTTAAGAGAAGAAGCCTCTCAAGGTTGTTGAATTTAAAAATGATTTGGACTTGTTCGATGGTAATGGTATTGGTATACTCTTTAAGGAGAAAGAAGAAGTGGTGAAGCTCAAGGCTAACACGCCCATCAAGACTAAGGCTACTAAATCTACCAAGACTATGAAACCTCGTAAGGAGATCAAGATGAATCCGATTGAAACGGCTAAGCCATTTCTCACCTTACACCCAATCAAAAGAATTGAAGGAGCACTTGAGTGCATTGCAAAGTGTAAGGGCGGCTCTAAGCCATTCTCTCGGACAAGGATAATTCTTCCCATCGGTATGAACAAAGAACAAGTTGATTTGGCTAATAAGACCATGATGGAGGTTTTTAAGATTGATTTGATTGATTGGGGACCAAGCTCTACGGATGGTTCTCCCATTCCTTCCAACTAGAATCATCACCAACCGTCATGCGTAGCGACGTTAAACAAGCACTCTTGGGAAGCAATCCCATGGTATCCTTTATACATATTTTGCTTTAATCATCTATTATTATGCTTGCTTTTGTTTATTTTCATGATAGGAATCAAGTGGAATGGTTATGGAGTGCATAAAATGAGTTTTAAAGCTTTTGGAGTCGGAATGTGTCTACATCGACCTACTGTCTTATTTCGATCATCCAAATGGGTCGGCCAAAATCATCATAGAGACAAATGGAGTCTCTAGCCTTCACCTGCGCCGACGGGTCAAAAATGGTCGGCCAGATTGGTCGGCCAAGGCAGCCGTTTGGACAAAGTTGTTTTCGTTGACTTTTTCATGTGTTGACTTGATTTGTTTTGATTTAAACCGATTTTGTTTGATTTTTAACTTGATTTTGGACCGGGTTAGACCCTCTAAAACCTTAATTTCGGATCCATTTTCCCCCTTTTTCATTCTCAAACTCATTTTCACAAAAAAGTTCATCTTTCCACTAAAAACTCTTTCTTTTTCATATCAAAACCCTTTTCACTAAAACTTTTAGTAGATTTTGAATTCAAAATTAGTTTTAGCCTCTCTCTACTCCATCTTTTGCAAAGGACAAGGTATGCCCTCTCTCTTAACTCATCCTCTCCATTAAAGCTCATGGAGGCCTACATGTTGTTTTCCTGGAATTGTTGGTTTAAGAATATAAATTTGCATGTTTTAGCCTTAAATAAGGTTTATATGGGATGGATACTTGAATGCTTGAGTAAAATTTGTGATTGAATGGTTGAATTCTGAAAAAAAAATTTTAGGGTTCTTGAGATGAATAGTGACTAATTTAAATTTGAATTTTAAAAATTGAGGGAAATTTGAAATTGATTTGAGTTTTGTCATTCAAATGTTACCATTAAGCTTGATTAGTAACTAGTTTTCACTAGAATGTTGAGAATTCTTTAAAATTGTAAGCTTAGAACTTGATATGATTTATTTAGTTTGATGGAATTGGATTGTTTAGATAGATACTCTTATGAGTTAAATACTTGATTAGAGTTGAATGTGGAATGTTTGATCAAGTGTCTATCTATCCTTGCTATTAAAATTCGAATTTCATTTGACATAAAAGTAGACACTTTGTGCTTTCATTTGTAAACTCTTCTCATTTGAGATCTTCTATCTTCTAGGATCAACATTCCAAAGAGCAATGAATTCACCACATTGGCCAACGGCTCATCAACTTCGTGCCGATCCAAGATTCGTCGGATGGTCTAACGAATCAATTGGCTATCTCGCGGAGATAGACTGTGCTACAATCCGTCTAACTTGGTTTGCTTGTCGTTATACGTTGTAAGCAATGGGCATTGAAGAAAAGGTGGACGATCTCTTGTCAAGAATGCATTTGGGAAATTTGGCTATCATGAGGCCACAAACACATGCCGAAGCAACCAAGCATTTTCTTGCTTCCGTGAACTTTGTCTGTTCCTCCTCACATAATACTACCGGGTCCATATAGTTCAATGTTGGTCCGACAAAGTAATCCATATCTTTCCATAATTTTTGTGATGTCTATGGTTTCCCAATATCCAATTACCAAGAAGTGGAGGAAGCAACGGAAGCATCAATGGTGTGGAGGAGCATAGGTTCGCTTAATGAGCTGTATTCTCTCTATGGATCACGGTACACAAAGATCTAGAATCCAACTATCCGATATGTGCTTTGCCTCCTTGCAAACACCTTCTATGCTCGTGATAACACCAAAGGGCCTACACCCAATGATCTCAAGCTTTTATACATGGGGATCCATCCTTCTCTTCAAGACTACTATGGTCAACTGATTGATCGAGACACTACATATCATGGGAGCAAAGTCGCCTCAATATTCTTTGACCACATCTCAAACATCCAGTCTTCCAACACTCACATTGTTCGACCACGGATTTTCATTGGAGGAATACTCACCCCACTATTCAACCGTCTCAATGTTGATCTATCCGACTATCCACCTATCTCGTTAAGTCTGGTGATGGACGTCACATATGCCTTGGAGCATCACAGTCTAACGTGAAGGTACTTACCAAACCACCTCATCTACACGTTTTTGGATGACAATGGAGAGCCACCATGTTGCTACTTGCCCACTCAACGTTGCAACACAAGTAGCAACCGTGATCTACGCTTCATTTTGTCCCATCGTCTTCTTTTCAAACCGCCTTCCGACCAACCAACAAACCCTCACGAAGACTAGTTCCAAGGTACCTTTTCTTTCATTCTACATACCATTCATTTTTAATTTTCTTCCATGCATTTTTTCGTGATTTTCTTTTCATTCTTCCTTGGTTTTTCTTTCTCATCGAGACAATGAGAATTAAGTCCAGGGGAGGATAGTCGCTAATGCTCATTTTAGTTTGTTTTGTTTTCGTTTAGCATAACTTAAGTCTCATGCATATTGCATTGCATTGTACATGTTTTAAAAACACCCAAAAAATCATAAAAATTTAATAAAAATTTCGAGAAATACAAAAAGATTTTTCTTTTCATTTAGTTGCATTTAATACACTTGTATGATCATATAGGTTGCATCATTCATATGGAGAAAAATGATTTAATTGCCTTGTAGAGATTTTAGTACATAGCTTTCTTTGTGAATGTCTTGATAATGCTCTCTTAGGCTTGATAAATCGCGAAAAGCATGCTTCTCCATATCTTTGATCTCTTCGCTCTAGATTCTCTAAGTCTTGTTGATTACTTGTTTGAATTGAAACCAAATCCACCTTATTAGACCATAATTTGAATTTTAATTCTCTTGCTTATGGATTTTAGACCTTAACCATGGTTTACTTATACACATTCAACCATTTTTATCCCTTTTTACCACTCTCTAATGGTTTGAATGGCCATCCCAATTCAAGTTCATCATTTGAATGAGGATGGTACCACGCCTTGATTACACCTAGCCTTCCTTTGAAACCATCATTAATTTATTGAGTGAGACATTTTTCTATTTGCACCTCATGCATAAAATCATTAAAGATGGAAATGACAAGTTCTTTTCTTCCATTATGAGTAGTCTCATTGGCTAGTCTAGGTGGGTTGAGAGAATTTCAGAGTCCCATTGGTTTGTATAACAATTTTGGGAATTGGTGAGGGTCAGTAAGGGTGTGAGCTTATGTTGAGAAGTTGGAGAAAGAAGGAGAATAAAAAGTGAAACCAAAACGGTTTAGAGAAAGAAAATAGGATGTCTAGGGAGAAAAAACAAAAAGAAAACACTACTCTTAAGCTAAGTATATAAAGTGATAAACTCCAAGTAAAGAAAAAGAAACGAAAAGATAAAATCAAAAGGAGTAGAATTAGAAAACAAGAGTAGTTGTCTAAGTAAAAGAAAGATCTCCCTAGGTTCAATCCTTAAATAAAAGAGAAGTTGAAATGGTTGGTGTTGAGAACAAGAGTGACTTTGAGTGAAACGCAAAAAGTATGGGTAGGTAGAATGAAAGAAAAATCTTGTATGTGTAAATTGTTTCCCTTCTCCATTGCTTTTGTGTGTTGACTCCACATGTTTGACAGAAGTCACCTAAATGTTTTAATCCCCTTTTCACTTCACATTGAACTATCTCTTTTACCAAGCCGATTGGATTAGGTCGAATTCCCATTTGTAAGACTACACGGTTTTGAATTTTAATGAATTTAAGGAATTGGTAGATAAGATGCATTTGATCACTTGACATTAAATTTAGAGGCAAAACATTGGAGTTGCGATGAGAATGGAAAGCTTGATTGAGTAGAAGGTTTATCTTTAGAATTGAGTTGTCTTATCTTGCATTGACGATGTGATCTTTGGAAATGAATCTCATGGCTATGAGTTCTCCCTTTCAAACCTCTTCACCGGTTTATTAGGAAAGTCTGGGGGAGTTGATGTGCTTGTATTTAACCATCCTTAGCACATGTTTTACTTAGCATTTTTAGACATTAGACTTGCATTTAACACATTTTTATGCATTTTGGACTTCATTTCATATAGGTTGTGTCTTAGAGTCTTAGCTTCCATTTCTTGCATTTGCATTGCATATTCTATGTCAAATAAGTACTCTTGGATGCTAGCTTGATGGAAGAACCAAAGGGATTGAAGACCAACCAAGAAGAGATGAAAAGAACCAAGTTGTGAACAAATGAAGACTGGGTCGACCTACCTGCTTAAATCAGTCAGCCAAACAACTCGGACTGGACGTAGGTAGAGAGATGTAGGACACGCCTGGGCCGACCCACCTTCGTAAATCTCTCGACCAAATCACTTGGCCAAAATGAAGAAAAGGAGCTTCAGACATGCTCTGGGCCGACCTGTTGCTCTAAATCGGTCGGCAAAACACCATTTCCAGCACTTTTCTGGGTTTGACCCAGTTTGACTCGGGTTGACCCGGGTACACTTTTTTTCCCTATAAATAGTTTTAAGCCCACGAAAAACCTAAGCTTTTTCCTCCTTTCTTTTATCCTTTATGCAAAGTAAGAAACCCTTGTGTTCTTGAATGATTTGGAGGAGAAAGTCTTCATCTTTTATGTTTATTTAATGGATCTTTAATCTTTTCTCTTAAGTTTTTCATTTTGTCTTTCTTGCTTTATGCTTTTGATGTTTTGATGATGATTAGTGAGTAGTTTCCCTTTGTGGAGTATGGGTAGAGTTGATTAGGGGTGTTGATGGGTGATTGATGGTGTTTATGGTTTAATCATTAGATTTCCATTGATTGAAAGTTGTTTATTACTAGATTTAGGAGTAATTAACCTCAAATCTTGAACATGGTCTTTTCACGCTCGAGAGGTGTTCGTGAAAATGTTTAGATAAACTTTGATCATGTTTTATCACATCTAGGCAATGAGAGTTGATGTTTAGAGTGAATAGTAGGCGAAATGAACTTGTTTAATGTATTCTTCTTTCTTTCTCGAGTTTGCTAAGCGAGAGTTGTAGCTTATTAGAGGGATTAAGGAATGGATTAACGCCACGAGAATGGCTTAATCTAGTTTATCGGTTTCATGCCTTGGAAACACCTTGTTGCATTTGTTTAACATCATTAATCACTTGTTATTCACCCATCTATAATCTCTACCCATGGTCCATTGCTTTAATCGAATTTGATCATCTTGTTTATTTTCGTTGACTTTTGTTTGAATTTTCTTATATTGCATTTCTTTGTCTTGTCTTGCATTTGATATTGTTATGAATTGTTTCTCTTTAGTCTTTTAGCTTTGCTTAATCGTTTATTTTACATATTTGTATCGTTTCATTTAGGTTGTTAGAATGTTACTAAAACCAATCATTTGAATCAACCTAGCTTCATTAGTTTCTTGCATTCTTATTGTCTTATTATACAACTCCTTGTGGAAGAATGACCTCTAAGTACTACAATGATGATTGCCATGCACTTGTGGATTGACACTTAGAGATATTAAAACTTTGGTAATTTGGATATAATCTCGAAACGCGCATCATGGACTCGATCCCTTATATATACTAATTGTGATTGATGTGCACTTGCAGGAAGTTTAGTTGAATGATAAAACTCGACACACATCAAAGAGCAAGAGAGAAATGTTACGGCTGCTAAAAAAATTATGTTTTTATTTCATCCAATACGTGTGTCTACATGCTGAGAAGACACTTTATTAAATAGACCAGCAGCAGGTGCCTTCTAAGGCCAAAAATACAATAAAGGAAACGTAAAAACTCGTCTAGAATACAAAAGAAAAGTACTAACAGATAAGAAAACTTGTAAGTATTTTCATGGAATTCAAACACATACCTTTGCTAGCAGAATTGGCATGAATAAGGGGAAAAATGTCGGAAAAGATCCAACTTTCAAATTGTGGCAAAAAAAAAGCTCCAACTATTGAAATACCATTTAAACCCTAAAGTTTTAGTTGACTTTTTAACAAAATACTTAACTTTTGTTGACTCAGCCGTTTAAGGCTCGTCGTTAAGTTTTTGATAGCAGGCCCTTACGGAGTTAACTTTTTTGTTAACGATTTCCGTTTAAATAAAACGACACCGTTTTATCAGTTCAGAGGAAACAAAATCCCCAAATCAAACCTAAATCCCAAATCGATTTTCATTCTAAGAACCCTAGAAATCAAAATCTCTCTTCTCTCTTGTCGAAATCTCGAGATGGCAAAGACCCGTGGAGAAGGCATGATGGTTCTAACTCGTCGGTCACCATGATTTAGGACGGACACGATAGACAAAGACGGTAGAGTAATCCCACCTAAACGTGAGGTGGTTCGAATTCCATCGGAGACTAAGGCGGTTCGAATTCCATCGGAGACTGGGGCGGTGGCAATCCCACCAGAACCACAGGATGAGCTTGAACCTAAACCCAAAAGAAAAAAACGGAAGAAGCCTGTCGATGAAGATATTGAAGAAGAACATTAGGCATTGAGTGGGGATGATTGTGAGGTTGTTGGCAATGAAGATTGTGATGAGGTTGGGTATGCCAACGAAGGAAGCGGGAACCATGAAGAAGTTCATGAAGAATATTGCAAAGGAGAAGGGATAGAGGAAGTAATTTTTAAGGACTTTGAAGCTGAGTTTGGAGTGGGTGCAAGAGAAGTGAACAATGGAGGCAAGAATGATGTAGATAGTGGAGATGATATATGGGTTGATGAGAGGATTCCAGAACCTTTGTCCCTCACTGATGCAGAACATGTCCCTGAAGAATAATGTGGTGCTTCTCAAGAAGCTGACATTCTTGAAGAGCGACTGAGGTTGGGGAAAACATTCAATTCTCCAGAAGATTTCAAGATTGTCGTGATCAAGATTCTCTAAAACTAAGATATTATGTTTTATAAGTCACGAAACTTGAAGATTGGTGCAAAGTGCTCGTATAGTGAAAAGAAATGTGAATGAAAATGCTACTGCTCGTATAATAAGAAAAAGCATAAGATGCAAATTAAGATCTACGATGATAAGCATACTTGTGTCAGGTTAGGATACTCGAAGTTATTGAAGCAAGGAGCAATTGCTTGGCTATTTTCAGAAAGGTTGAGAAAGAATTCGAAATTAACAAAACAAAGAGGTGGTGGATGAGATCAAGAGAGAGTACAACCTGACTGTAACTGAAGACCAATGTGCAAAGGCGAAGATGAAGGTTCTAAGAGAAAGAATGCTACTCATGCGGATTACTGCTCACGAATATGGGATTATCAAGAAGAGATCTTTCGAACAAATCCAGGAACAGTATTTGAGATTAAGACTGTTCCAGGACCAACCATTGGAAGCTTACAAAGGTTTTTTCGTCTGTTTTTTTGTTTTAAGTCACAAAGAGAGTCTTGGAAGCATACTTGTAGGCCTATCATAGGAATAGATGAAGCGTTTCTTCAGTGGGATGTAAAGGGACATCTCTTAGCTGCGACTGGAGAGATGGAGATAATAGGATTATTCCCATTGCTTGGGCAGTTGTTGAAATTGAGAATGATGATAACTGGGACTGGTTTGCTAGGTTGCTCTCTGCACAGTTGGATCTTCAAGATGGAAGAAACGTAGCAATCATATAAGAGAAACAATCGGTTAGTATCATCATTTTTTCAATCATCTAGAGTAATAACGATTTTTGAAAATGCGTCTTCTTCATCTAACACCAAGATGTCTAGGGCACACCGAGTTATGACGTGTTCAAACAGCTGGCAAGGACACAATAAACAAGGATGTAAAAATGAGAAAGTACCAGCTCCACCAAAAAAATCAAGGGGTCGACCAAGAAAAGACCAGGTTTGTATCCTCTTTTAAATTATGGTGTTTTATATTTGTGGAATGATACTGATAGGTTAATTGAATCCAGGAGCCTAGGAATATCTTGTTTGGACAATGACAACAATCAGAAGGAGAACCATCACACACTGTTTCACAGACAGCATGATGAGGTCACCAAACTAGTAGTTGAACGAGAGATCCAACAAGGTGAGGTCTCAAAGTGACTAGAAGCCAACAAGGACATAGGTTCTTTCCAAGGAGCCCACAAGACGAACCAGAAGAAGTTAAGCAACAAAATAACCTGTTCCGGAAACTTAACTCATCATAGAATCACCTTAAACTAGATTCATCCCAATATGAGTTCGTATTAAGGAGATATAGCATTTTCAAGTCGGATGTTTCCAAACATACTCGAGTTGGACCTATGTGCACTCATTGGAGAATTGCGACTAAACTAGAGGGAATAAAGCTATAAACCGAATTGTTCTGATTGCTTTACCGACCAGAGAACCAAGATTAATTGGATTCATGATAAGATCGATTTTGGTCTAGAAGATATCCAGTTTCTAAACCGGAGGATTCCAGGATTGGCTTATTTGGAACCATCCAAGTTTGGCTCAAGACATTCGTTTGTTTAGAGGCCTGGGAGCCTCTACATTAGCTAGAGAGTTGTAAGAGAGTATTCACGTGCAGAAATGACCATTGGATCAGGTGGATCCAATTATATCCCTACTTACCTTATTTGGAGCCTAAAGGACCATTTAATGTCCAACGGCTCTTTCCTTTTGAGTTGTGCGACTTGAAGACCTTTCAAAACTTTCAGAGGCTTCTAGAACATTGATATAACAAGTATATTTCGAGATATAAAGAGGATTCAAGCAGATTTCATTATTTGGCCAAGATATCACTCCAAAGGCCATAATATTAAGGCTTTAACTTACTTGCTTTATTCTTTGCTTATTTCAGTGTATTTCCTTTCCTTTTGTGCTTTCTAGACCGTTGGGTCTTGTCAAGAGATGAGCCTTTATAAGCTCAGTCCCTTGTCTCATTGTAAGGCACCCTTCTACGAATTATTTTCAATAAAAACTTGTGTTTTGTTTCAAAGCATGTAGTCTTTGAGTTCTAGTCATTTTGAGTCTTTAAAGAGAGTCCTTAGTCTTGTGTGATTGCGTGTAGATTATTTTGTGGTATTCAAGCTAGTTTATTCGTGTGTTGTTGTGGATTCAACAACAAACCCCATCTCCATTGCTATCATCATCCATCTTCCGCGTGCATAGCTTGTAAACTCTAGATCATCTTGTGAACATAAGTTTGGTGGATTCCAATCTTATATTATCTAGTATCAGAGCTTAAAAGCTCCTATCAAACCCTGGTTGTGTTCATCCAACCTCTATCTTTTTCATTTTTGTTTTGCTTTTGTTTGATTCATAAAACCGAAAATCATAAAAAATTATTTCCTATTTTTGTTTAATTTGGTTTCGTAAACTAAAAATTCAAAAAAATTCTCTTGCTTTGTTTTCTTGTTAGTTTGATTTCTTACAAACCAAAAATCCAAAAAAAAAAATATTAGTTTTGCATTTGATTTTATTTTATTTCATAAATCAAAAACATAAAAATCGCATTTCTTTTGATTTGATTCTGTTTAGTTATATTTCTTTTTAATAAAACTAAAACCAAATAAAAAGCATCATTTCCTTTAAACTTTGTATTCTTGTCGTCCATAATTCATTAAAAAAAAAAAAGTTAATTGTTGCTTGTGTGAAAATCTGAAATTGTCTTAAATCACATTCTTTCCTTTTTGGATGTTATTTGCAATAGTCTCGTATCTCCTCTCTTAAAAACGATTGTGAGTTCTTTTTATCTTTGTCTAGTTTGCAGGTTTAACGCCCGTGAACCAAAAAGTAGATTTTGGTTGGGTGTGTCGATCGACAAGTGTGTTTTGACTTGTGAGAAGTCGGATTCTTGGCGGTGTGTCGATCGACACAAGTTGAAATTGGACCGACCGGTTTGGTTCCAATTGTCCGGTTCGGCGGACTAGTTTAGGAAAAACCTAGGGTTGGAGTATAAAAGCATAGAACATATGGTTTTGGCTGCAGAAATCAGAGAGATTGATAGAGTTTCTGGTGATTTCTGAGAAGGATTGATTGTTTGAGGCGTTCTTGAGGCTTCTGAATGAGGAAGGATCGTTGCTGGGTGGATTTCATTTCTGGGAAGACGAAATCAAGGGCTGTTCGTGGTCGTTCTTCGTCGTTCCTCATCCTTTTCAATACTTTTCGAGGTGAGTGCGTGACCGTGAGTTTATATAGGCATAAGGATTAAATGGAATGTGTTTGCTTGTGTTGTTGGGTTGGTTTCTGTGTGTTTGGTGCTTGGAATCGTGTAGGGAATCGATAAATCGCGTTGGGATTCGAGCCATGAGAGGATAGGCTCGTTTCCTGGGTTCTGTGATGTCGTGTCGATCGACACCAGGGTGGTGTGTCGATCGACACGGGGCAGTATGTCGATCAACACCTAGTGGTTGTGTCGATCGATCTGAGTATCATTATCTGTGATGATAATAATTTGAAGGGAAAAATTTAAATTTTTGGTTCGGGTCGTTCTATTTTGGTACCAGAGCCCTTATGGTTCTAGGGCGGGTGATTGATTGGCTGATTGTGTGAATAGTTGATTAATTGTTGTGTGGGTATGGAGTCCTAGATCATCTCTTCCAAGCCTTCAATGAGATTCCACGGTATGTGTTTTATGATTTCTGTTTTTCTAGTACTTAGTAATCTGGTGGTTAGTGCAGAGTGATGGCTAGAGTAGCTAGAGGCAGAGGTCGTGGGGGCCGTGGATGCCGAGGTGGTCGTGGTGGGCACGAGCGAGGACTGCAGAGTGAGTCTGATGCCGCGAGTGTGGCTAAGGAGACCACGCAGGAGCAGGTGGTGGACTCGCAGGCGTTTCAGGAGGGGTATGTGGGTGTGATTGCTACGAGTGCTAGTGTGAGGGCTGGTGGGGCTAGTGTGGGTCCCGAGGTAGCTGGTGGTGTGGCAGGCCCAAGTGGGGGTGCTGCCGCAAGTGCAGCCTAGGACCGAGATGATTTCTTGGCGATGAGCGGTTACCAGGTGGGGTACAGGCTCCGGGTCAGGCTCCAAAAGTTCAACGAGGTGTGGCTGGTGTGCAGCCTGTAGTGGCTGGGTTTTAGCCGGGAGTGGCTTATGTGCAGCCGGATGTGGCGGTTGCAGAGGAGCTTCCATCCTACCTGAGGATGATGGAGCAGATGCAGAGGATTGGCACCAGGTTTTTATCAGGTGGTGCCAAGCCTGAGGAGGCCGATGAGTGGCGCGGAGGTTGGAGAGTAACTTTCGCTCTATCAGGTGTCCAGAGGGATACCGGGTTGATCTGGCGGTTCACTATCTGGATGGTGACGCGCATCTCTGGTGGAAAGGTGTTGAGGCCAGGAGGGTGTAGGCCGAGATGGCTTGGGAGGATTTCTTGGATGAGTTTAATGCCAAGTATTTCCCGCAGGAGGCGGTGGACCGGATGGAGTCGAGGTTTCTGAACTTGACTCAGGGGGATCAAACTGTGAGGGAGTTTAATTTAGAGTTCAGTCGACTCCTGGTGCATGCTGGTAGGGGCATGGAGGGCGAGCAGGCCCACGTGAGGAGGTTCCTCGGGGGAATTCGAGCTGAGTTTAGGACTCGTTGTAGGGCGAGCAGGTTCGCCACGAGAGCGAAGTTGGTTGAGACAGCTGCGGTGATCGAGGAGGATCTCAGAGAGCAGGCTATGGTGGTTAGTCCGTCGGTACACCAGCAGAGGAGGTCACAGTAGCAGGCGAGTGCGAGCAGGGGCGGCAAGCTTACTCAGGGACAAAAGAGGAAGTGGGAGGGAACTTCAGTAGCCAGCCAGAGAGGTCAGGGTGGTTCAGGATGTTACGGGTGTGGTAGCATGGACCACAAGGTGGCGGACTGTCCGACGAAGAGAGAGGCTCGGGCGGCTCAGGTGTGCTTTCACTGCAGGGAGCCGGGGCATATTAAGCCCAAGTGTCAGAAGCTGCAGCAAATGGCGGTGGCGGTAGTGCAGTCGTTGGCGGTGCAGCCTTTGGCAAAGATTGCAGCGACGCCGTGGGTTTTCACTTCGGCAGAGGCGAGCGGATCTAGCGCCAGACCGATCACAGGTATTATTTAAGACTCTACTTTTTCTTTTAATTCCTGTGGTGATTGAATTAGTCTGATTGGAAACTGTGAGTCTATGCTAGAGTGTCGGGTCTTAAAGCACATGGGATTTGTGCAAGGACCTTAGTTGTGGGCACTTGTGAGTCCCACGTGTTGTTTGATTCGGGAGCTACGAATAGTTTTATTACTCCGGAGTGTACGGAGGGCAGCGGGATCCGGAGCGATTCTGGTGAGTAACTGGAAGTAGTTAAGGTTGTTGGTGGCAGGACGTTGGCTATGTTCGGGCGGGCTCGTGGTGTGGATGTTCTGGTGGCGGGAGAGTTAATACCAGTAGATCTGGTCATTACTCCAGTGGAGTTGTACGATGTCATCCTGGGTATGGATTGGTTGGATCGGTACAGGGTCCATCTGGATTGTCATCGAAGACGGGTTGTGTTCGAGCGGGAGTCGGGAAGGTTGGTGGATTAGGGTGTGAGACCGACTTCTGGGAGTCTTGTGATATCAGCGATACAGGACGAGCAGTTGATTGAGAAGGGCTGTGAGGCGTATCTGGCGATGATAGTGATGCTGGAGACTATTGGAGAGGTTGCAGTTGGGGATATTCGGGTTGTTCGGGATTTCCAAGATGTGTTTCAGTCATTGTTGGGATTGCCACCATCGCGGTCGGATCCATTTACGATTGAGTTAGAACCTGGGACGACTCCTATATCTAAGGCGTCTTACCTTATGGCTCCAGTAGAGATGGCAGAACTGAAGAAGCAGCTGGATGATCTGTTAGGGAAGGGATTCATCCGGCCTAGTGTTTCACCGTGGGGAGCGCCGGTGTTGTTTGTGAAGAAGAAAGATAGGAGTTTCCGGCTGTGCATCGATTACTGGGGACTCCCTCTGCCGCGTATTGATGAGTTGTTGGATCACTTGCGAGGGGCTACCTGGTTCTCCAAGATCAACTTAGCTTCGGGATACCATATTCCGATTGATGAGGCAGACGTTAGGAAGACTGCCTTTCGGACGAGGTACGGGCATTATGAGTTTCTGGTGATGCCGTTTGGGTTGACGAATGCGCAAGCAGCATTCATGAGGTTTATGAACGGGGTTTTTCAGGAGAATTTGGATGTGTTCGTGATGATCTTCATAGATGATATTCTGGTGTATTCGAGGAGTCCGGAGGAGCACGAGGTGCATTTGAGGTTGGTTCTGGAGAAGCTGCGGGAGCAGAAGCTGTACGCGAAGTTGAGTAAGTGCAGTTTCTGGCAGCGAGAGATGAGTTTTCTTGGCCACGTGGTGTCTGCAGAGGGAGTTTTTGTGGATGCAGCTAAGATTGAGGCTATCAGAGGTTGGCCTAGACTGAGGAGTGCCACCGAGATCAGGAGTTTCCTTGGATTGGCGGGTTATTATCGGAGGTTCGTCAAGGGGTTTGCGAGTATGGTGCAGTCGATGACGAAGTTGACAGGGAAGGATGTCCCTTTTGTGTGGTCTTCAGCTTGCGAGGAAAGTTTTGGGAAGTTGAAGGAGATGTTGACGAGTACACCTATTTTGGCGTTACCCGAGCTGGGTCAGCCCTATGTGGTGTATGCTGATGCTTCAGGAGTTGGTCTGGGATATGTACTGATGCAGCAGGGAAAGGTTATTGCGTATGCTTCGAGGCAGTTGAGGAAGCATGAGTGCAACTACCGTACCCATGATTTGGAGTTGGCTGCGGTGATTTTTCGCCCTTAAGATTTGGATATCTTATCTTTATGGCGGGAAAGTGCAGGTATTCACAGACCTCAAGAGTCTGAAGTATTTCTTCACTCAGCCAGAGCTGAACCAGAGACAGAGGCGCTGGATGGAGTTAGTTGCAGACTATGACCTGGAGATTGGGTACCATCCGGGTAAGGCTAATCTGGTTGTAGATGCGTTGAGTCGGAAGAGGGTTGCTTTAGATCAAGAGCGGGATATGGAGGGTCTGGTGAGCGAGATCAGTAGGTTGAGGTTATGTGTGATCTCACAGGAGCTGTTGGAGTTAGAGGTAGCTAACCAGGCAAATTTGTTGAGCAGGATTCGAGTTGCTCAGGAAAAGGATCAGAAATTGATTGATGCTTCTAAGGCGGCTGGTTCAGAGTATGTGGTCTCAACGAGTGGGATGATACTGGTGAACGGGCGGGTTTGTGTACCCAAGGACGAGGATCTGAGGCAGGAGATCCCGAGGGAGGCTCATTCGAGCATGTTATCGATTCATCCGGGAGCGACCAAGATGTATCGAGACCTGAAGCGGTATTATCATGGGGTCGGGATGAAGAGGGATATAGCTAACTGGCTTGCAGCGTGCAACGTGTGCCAGTTGGTGAAGGCTGAGCATCAGGTTCCGAGTGGTATGTTGCAGAGTTTGCCTATTCCGGAGTGGAAGTGGGATATGATTACCATGGACTTCGTGATGGGGTTGCCAGTGTCATGGACGTATGATGCGATTTGGGTGATTGTAAATCGATAGAGCGGCAGTTTTGGCTAGGAAGTATGTGTGGGAAATAGTGAGGCTGCCAGCGAGTATTGTGTCAGACAGGGATCCGAAGTTTACTTCAAAGTTCTGGAGGGCATTTCAAGCTGAGATGGACACTAAGGTGCATATGAGCACAGCATATCATCCTCAGACGGATGGGCAGTCTGAGAGGACGATTCAGACTTTGGAGGATATGCTGAGGATGTGTGTGCTTGATTATGGTGGTCATTAGGTGGATCATCTGAACCTGGTGGAGTTTGCATACAACAACAGTTACTAGGCGAGTATTGGGATGACGCCATATGAGGCTCTGTATAGGAGGCCGTGTAGGACACCATTATGCTGGACTTAAGTAGGGGAGAGGAGCATGTTTGGTGCGGATTTTGTTCAGGAGATGACAAAAAAGATCCGTGTCTTGAGGCTGAACATGAGAGAGGTTCAAGATCGGCAGAAGAGTTACGCCGATAGGAGAAGGAAGGAGATGGAGTTTGAGCTGGCAGATCTAGTGTATCTCAAGGCAGCGATGTTGAGGGGTCCTAACAAATCCATTTCAGAGAATAAGCTGAGTCCGAGGTTTATGGGTCCGTTCAAGGTGATGGAACGGGTCGGGCCGGTAGCTTATCGGTTGGAGTTACCTCAGAGTATGAAGGCTTTTCACAAAGTCTTCCATGTTTCGATGCTGTGGAAGTGTCTGCATGAGTCTGAGGAGGTGTTGGCTAGGATTTCGGAGGATCTTCAGCCCAATATGCTGCATGAGTCTGAGGAGGTGTTGGCTAGGATTCCGGAGGATCTTCAGCCCAATATGACGTTGGCGGCAAGACCTGTGAGGATTTTCGAGATGAGGGTCAAGTTCTGCGCCGTAAGAGGATATCGTTGGTGAAAGTCGTGTGGGACTGCGATGGTGTCGAGGAGGAGACTTGGGAACCAGAGGCGAGTATGAAGGCAAAGTTCTTGAAGTGGTTCGAGAAGCAAGTGGAGGCTTGAGTTTGTCTTTTCTGGTTTTCTGTTTTCTTGATAGCATGTGGCTGTGAGTTGTATGTATTTTTCGTTTACGTTGTAACGATTATACTTTTGGAGATTAATAAGATGTGGAGTTCTTATTGGTGTGTTATATAAGAGGTGAGTTCTTATACCTTATGACTAGTGGGGTCATGTGATGGCTAGGAATGGGGGTTCTTTGCGACTTAGAGCTTGTCCATGTTCTAGGAGTGGCTAGAAATGGAAGTTCTATGCGAGTTAGAACCTGTCTATTTCCTAGGGAGAGTCTGGAAAAGAGGTTTTATGTGAGATAGAATTATCTTTTTCAAGGACTCTGTGGAGACACCCATGGTGGTTGGGTTGTTTCGAGTGGCCTAGTGATTGGTCACAGAGGTGATGATATTCTGGGTTAGGGGATGTCATGATGGGGCCACGGACGCGATTCCGGTCGACAGGTACTTATGATGCACGTTTCAGAGTATTGCTCCAGGGGACAATGGGTTTCCTGCATACTTGAGAGATGGTGGTTCTCTCCAAGGAATAGTGGGTTCCCTGCATATACTCTGGAGATGGTTGTTCTCTCTAGGGGACGGTGGGTTCCCTACATATACTTTGAGGGATGGTGGTTCTCTCTAGGGGATAGTGGGTTCCTTGCATACGTTGACTCAAGGGGTGACGATCCTGAGAGTTGGTATGGTGTATATGTATATGAGTTATGAGTATGAGATATGAGCAGTAGCGACTGAGCGTGGTCATGAGTAGGAGACTGGATGAGTTTCAAAGATCGGGAGTGATCTTAGTGGTGCTAACCAGGTGGGGTCAGGGGTTTGTGGATGTCGAGTCTAGGGTCTCCTTAAGTTTAGAACCTCGGTTCAGACAACTTTGGTAGCATATGTAGCGCGTTGGTCGTACATGTTCTTGCGTGATTGTTGTACGATCATTTGGTCTAATTAGGGGTCGACGGTTGGTCGTGCATGTTCTTGTTTGATTGTTGGGCGATCAATCGGGCAGCCCTGATCCGGACCAAGGGCGTTGCATCATTGATGGGAGAATCTGGTCGGGTTTTTAGACGAGAGTGTTAACCTTAGTGAGACGGGGTCGCATGATTCGAGGTTGAATCCATGTTAGTGGGGGAGAATTGTAACGCCCGTAACCAAAAAGTGGATTTTGGTTGGGTATGTCGATCGACACAGGTGTCTGTCGATCAACACGTGTGTTTTGACTTATGAAAAATCGGATTCTTGGTAGTGTGTCGATCGACACAGGTGGTGTGTGTCGATCGACACGAGTTGAAATTGGACCGACCGGTTTGGTTTCAATTGTCCGGTTCGGCGGACTGGTTTAGGGAAACCTTAGGGTTGGAGTATAAAAGCACAGAACAGATGGTTTTGGCCGAGTTTTGGTTGTAGAAATCAGAAATCAGAGAGATTGAGAGAGTTTCTGGTGATTTCTGAGAAGGATTGATTGTTTGAGGCATTCTTGAGGCTTGTGAATGAGGAAGGATCGTTGCTGGGTGGATTTCGTTTATGGGAAGACAAAATCAGGGGCTGTTCGTAGTCGTTCTTCGTCGTTCCTCATCCTTTTCAATCCTTTTCGAGGTGAGTGCGTGGCCGTGAGTTTATATAGGCATAAGGATTAGATGGAATGCGTTTGCTTGTGTTGTTGGGTTGGTTTCTGTGTGTTTGGTGCTTGGATTCGTGCAGGGAATCGATAAATCGCGTTGGGATTCGAGCCATGAGAGGATAGGCTCGTTTCCTGGGTTCTGCGATGTCGTGTCGATCGACACGGGGAAAGTATGTCGATCGACACCTAGTGGTTGTGTCGATCGACACAGGATAGTCTGTCGATCGACATTTAGTGGTTGTGTCTATCGACACTGGACTTCTATACTGGTTCGTGTTGGTTGTTTCGTGTGTGCTTGATTGTATGCTCATCCTGGTATTGTATCTCTTGTTTATGTCTGTGTATAAATAACCTGTAGACGGGATGACCGCGTCCCTGAGTATTTATGATAATACTCACGCAACTCTTTTTGCCATGTGTTACAGGTAAAGAGAAAATATGATCGTGGAATCATGGCCGGGAAGAGGAGATGATCTAGGGTCTCGTTTTCGTGGTCGATGTATTAGAATTGCTAGGTCGTTAGTGATTCTGGAACCACTGCTTATGTTATTGAACAGTTATTGTTATTGATTATTGATCTAATTGAACTGGTTTAGTTGATTAATAAAGTATGGGATTTATTGATTGGTGTTTATCGTTATTTTAATTGTTCCGCATTGCTTGTGTTAGCCCATTGAGGATCATTATCTATGATGATAATAATCTGAAGGGAAAATTTTTAAATTTTTGGGTCGGGTCGTTCTAGCAGGACTAAATCCAGAAGCATAAAAGGAGAAGAAAAACCAATTCAGCATTGGTATGAAGAGGATGACGTCGACGAAGAAGGAAAATGGCATTATGAAAACTGCTTAGAATCAGATTTTGAAGATGAACCAGACTATGAAGAGCTTGAACCAGAACAGCCTGACTCATACAACACCAATAAAGGCTACACTAAACCATGGATTGAATTAGAAGATAGTTTTTTTATAGCCGTGATTCGAGAAATCCATTGAAGCAAGTTATGGCTTCTTCAGGAAAAGAGAATTACCTTACGTGGGAGGAAGACATGGAGGACTGCTTATGGGAATACAACATCCTCGAAAAAGACAAGCTCTCTTATGGATCAACACCCTAACCGGATAAGCTTATACATGGTGGCTTCAAGAGGAGGAATGTCGCATCTACTACAAAGAGCCAGCCCACACTTGGGAAAATTTAAAATGGCTAATGTATGAGTAGTATATGACACGGAGTCTCACTCCAAGAAACTGCCCAAAGAAGGTCCTTAAACCCTTGGTGAAACAAGCACCAATTTCAACATCCTTGCCTAAGTCGCAAGCCACACCAAACCAAGGTAAGTATTTTGTCCCTAAAGCATCACTTGATTTGACATGTTACAACTGTAAGAAGCAACGACGCGTTGCCAAGTTCTGCCCCACAAGGAAGTCTACCACAAAAACAGAACCGACACAACCAACCTTAAGTCGTGATCCACAAGTCAATATAAAACCACAAACAGATCCCCTGAATGTAAGTGTTAGTGATATTTTTCTCAAAATGGATAAGAATATTGAACAATTGATGAGTTTGCTTAAGTCCACGGGAGAAAAGAGTTGTTAAAAGTTAAGGAGAAACAAGAAATTGTTTCAAGTCCGAAAATCAAAGAGGCTAACATTGAAACTTTTGAACTGATTTGAATGATTCAATGATTGTGATAACACACTTGTCTAGTGTCAAAAACATTGAGAAAGATTCAGGTACAGAGGAAGACAATACGAACCAAGAAAAAGCTTCCAAGAAGACAACAGTGTTCTCGGATCAGATTCTAGAACATGAAGAATCAACACCAATGTTGAACGCAAATACTGCCAAAGAAGATAAGAGTGTTAATGACACTATCTAGATCAAAGAAGAGCCACCCGACACTCACCCAATTGATCAAAACTGAGGTAAACTTCTAAACCCCTATACACTTCAATGGACTAACTTAACTTATCTATGCACAGGTAATCAAGTTTTGAGGAAAAAACTTCTTGAAGAGAGAGGGTATGATGAGGTCATCGAACCAGTAGTTGAACAAGAGATCCAACAAGGTGAGGTCTCAAAGCGACTAGAAGCCAACAAGGACATAGGTTCTTTCCGAGGAGCCCACAAGACGAACCAAAAGGAGTTAAGCAACAAAGTAATCTGTTCCGGAAACTTAACTCATCATAGAATCATCTCGAACTGGATTCATACCAATATGAGTTCGTATGAAGGAGATATAGCATTTTCAAGTTGGATGTTTCCGAACATACTCGAGTTGGACCTATGTGCACTCATTGTAGAATTGCGACTAAACCAAAGGGAATTAAGCTATAAACCAAATTGTTCTGATTGCTTGACCGACCAGAGTGTTTACATGAATTCCGGTACAAGGCGTTATTAAAACCCTAATCAGATTATGAAACTGATCAATGTGGTTTAAATAAACAAGAAGGAACTTTGTGAGCTGTTGGATAAGCATCACGTGATGCTTTAGGAAGTAAAGGATAGGTCACTTTCAGTATGCAAGAAGGACCACAAGGAGTCACTATCAGTACACAAGAAGGACCACAAGTGAACCGTTGGGAATTTTGAATGGTGGAGCGTGTTCTCTCATCAATGGCCATGATCTGTTCTTATGAATGAATGGCTAGGATGTTATGACCGTTATTCAGCTGATAGAAGTGTCTATAAATAGCATATTGTAGTTCTTGTATGTTTTTATCTTGAATGAATGGCAAAATGTTCTCTAAAACTCTCTAATCTCTCTTAAATCTCTCTATTCTCTCATGGTATCATAGCAGGCTGCTCTTGAGACCGTATAATCTCTCTATAATCTTCATATCACTTCTGCAATCTTATACTCTGATTCTCCATTCATTCTACTCAATTTTGCTCAATTGTACTCCATTTTTTCTCCATTCTGCTCAATTGTACTCCATTCTACTCCATTATGCTTGTGTGATTCTTTCTTGGTGTTTCTCACATGGAAAACCCAAAAGTAATGATTCCAGTTACTCTCAAGGGAGCTAACTATCTCTTGTGGTCAAGGCTGGTCAAGACAGCCCTAGGGGAAGAGGTCTCTGGTGCTATATAACAGATGACAAACTTACAAACAAAACCAACCTAGGAGAGGATGGTAAAGAAGTGGTGTGGACTGGCGAGAACAAGTGGGATCAGAAGGATCTCATGGTGTTGTCCAACATTCAAAGCAGCCTTGAGGCATCAATTCTGGAAGCTTACTCCTATTGCGAAACTTCCAAGGAGTTGTGAGATTCACTTAAAAAGGTGTATGGCAACATTTCGAACTTGAGCATAGTGTTTGAAGTTAAGAAAGCTATCAGCAGCCTCTATCAAGAAGACACCGACTTCAACCAGCATTTTGGCAAGTTCAGGCAGGGCCTTGTGGGCAGAGTTGGAGATGCTAAGGCCATGTATTGTCGATCCAACTGTGTTGAATGATAGGCGTGAGGAAGATAAGGTCTTTGCCTTACTCCTAACTCTAAATCCGGCCTAGAATGACTTAATCAAGCATATGTTGAGGGCAGAGAAGCTACCAACATTAGATGACGTGTGTGCTCAAACTGGAGCTTGTGATGGCAAACCAAGCCGAAGAGGTTGCAAACAAGGGATTCTACAAACCTGATGACAAGAAGATATTGGTTTGCGATCATTGCAAGAAGAAGGGGCATGGCAAAGACAAGTGATGGATACTCCATCCTCATCTCAAACCTCAAAAGTTTAGGAATGAGGCAAAGGCACACTTCTCGGGTGAAGTGAGTAAATCATATACTCCAATGACCATGCGTGCAGCCAATACGGCTGGTGAAGGGAAAGCAACACCTAGCAACGACTCTACCTTGAGGACAACTCAAGATGAAACCATCAAGAGATCTGATCTTGATGCCCTCATCAAAGCCCTCAAGGAAAACTCGGTAACAACTTTGGTATCTCTCTAAATGCTTGCACTGATTTGAAATTGACAAAACCGCTAGTTATAGATTCAGGAGCTAGTCATCATATGATTAGTGATATGAATTTGATTAGCAACATTGTCCCTGCTCTAGGAAATGTCATGATAGCTAATGGAGAAAGAGTACCAATTAGAGGAATAGGTGATCTTAGGCTGTTTAACAAAGAATCAAAAGCATTGTATATGCCTAATTCCACTTCCAACCTGTTATCAATTAAACGAACAACTAATGACTTGAAATGCAATGTTACCTTCACGCCTAATGACGTCTACTTTCAGGATATTGAAATAAGTAGGTTGCTTAGCAAAGGTGTGAGCAAGGGAGAATTGTACTTACTTGAAGACACCAAGCTTGCTTCTGATTTATCTTATGCTTTAAATTTTAGTTCTGATTTCAATACAAGTGAAATGTGGCATGCTAGACTAGGTCATCCTCATTCTTGTGCCTTAAACATCATGTTTCCTAGTATTTCGTTTAAGAATGATTGTGAAGCTTGTATTATAGGAAAACATTGCAAAACTGTATTCCCTAAATCAATCACTATATATGAAAATTGCTTTGATTTAGTTCATTCTGATGTGTGGACAGCCCCTTGTGCATCTAGAGAACAAAAATATACTTTGTGACATTCATAGATGAGAAATCGAAATACACTTGGATTACTCTAATGCAATCAAAAGATAGGGTGTTAGAAGCGTTTATCAATTTCCAAAACTATGTTACTAACCATTACAATGCCAATATAAAGATTTTTCGATCAGAAAATGGAGGGGAATACACTAGCAATGCATTCAAACAACATCTAGTAAAGCATGGGGTGATCCATCAAACCAGCTGCCCATACACCCCACAACAAAATGGTGTGGCTGAGAGAAAGAATAGGAATCTTATGGAGGTTGCAAGAAGCATGATATTCCATACAAATGTGCCCAAGAGCTTTTGGGGAGATGCTGTGATGGCAGCCTGCTACCTGATTAACAAAATACCAACCATAATTCTTCAAGATCAATATCCACATGAGGTACTTAACAAACACCGTCCCTTTATTGATCATTTACGTGTATTTGGGTGCTTGTGTTTTGTATTGATCCCAGGTGAACAAAGAAACAAGCTAGAACAGAAGAGTACGCGAGCAATTTTCATTGGGTACTCACCACACCAAAAGGGATATAAGTGCTACGTACCAGAAACCAGGAGGGTTCTAGTCTCACGGGATGTGCGGTTTGTTGAATCAAGAGGGTATTATGATAAGAAGAGTTGGGATGAGCTAAAGGATCTATCCCAATCAACCTCGGATAGAGCAAACAGCTTGAGAAGGGTAATGGAAAGCCTTGGCATCAGTGTACCTCAAGAAAAGGCTGCGAATGAGCCTAATGGATATGATGATCTGGCTCCACCGAATGTAGAGATGGCTGAGCAGTCTGAGGATGATGTGGTCACGGTTCCTCCTCAACCTCATCTTGATCCTGAAGGGGGGGAATCAACATCAACCTCAACCAGATGTGGAACAAGAAGGTTTAGAGTCTCATGATCAAGATGAGCATCAAGAAAACTTAGTAGTGAATAAAGATCAGTCCATGAATAATAATGATGCAACACCACTTGAAGAAGAAGGTCATGAACAAACGTTGAGAAAGAGTACCAGAATCAAACATCCTGCTTCCAATTGGATCAACACTAGAGTCTACTTCAATGCTCAAGCAGTTGCTCATCCAATACAAGCAATGTGCTCTCTAGCGTAGTATCCTCAAGAACATCAGGCGTTCATTAGAGGTTTGGATTAGGAGTACATTCTGAGCTCATATGAAAAATCTATAGAGCATTAAGAGTGGAGAGAATCTGTTGGAGATGAAACTAATGCAACGATCATCAATGATACGTGGTATGAGACTGAGCTTCCCAAAGGCAAGAAGGCAGTAACAAGTAGATGGGTCTTCACGATCTAGCTAATGGAAAGGTGGAGAGGTAAAAGACAAGGCTAGTAGCAAGGGGGTTCACTCAAACATATGGGGAAAACTATCTTGAGATATTTGCTCTAGTTGCCAAGCTACATACCATAAGAATTGTCATATCACTTGCAGTCAACTTGGAATGGGATCTCTGGCAGATGGATGTGAAGAATGCTTTCCTACAAGAAGAATTAGAAGATGAAGTATACATGCGACCACCTTCTGGCCTGGAACACCTCGTCAAACCAGGAAATGTGCTTAGATTGAAGAAAGCAATCTATGGCTTGAAACAATCACCAAGGGCCTGGTATCATAAACTATGCACAACACTTAATGGAAGAAGATTCATTAAGTATGAAGCAGATCATACTCTCTTCATTCTCACCAGTATACAAGGCATTGTGGTCATCCTAGTGTATGTGGACGATATCATCATCACAGGAAGTGACAAAGAAGGTATCATCTTAACTCAAACCTTTCTTAAATCAGCTTTTGATATCAAAGACTTGGGTGAGTTAAAGTACTTTCTAGGGATTGAAATATGCCGATCTAAAGAGGGGCTATTTATCTCCCAAAGGAAGTACACACTTGATTTGTTGAGTGAGGTAGGTGAACTTGGAGGAAGAGCAGCCAAGACTCCACTTGAAGATGGCTATAAGATGTTACGTGAGGGGGAGTTTGAAGATAAGCCATATAAAGATGTCACGCACTACAGAAGAATGGTTGGGAAGCTTATTTATCTCACCATTACCAGATCGGACGTGTGTTTTGCTGTCAACCAAGTCAGCCAGCATATGCAAACTCCCAAGATACATCACTGGAATATGGTGGAAAGGATCTTGAGATATTTGAGGGAAGCACCAGGGCAAGGTATATGGATGGGTTGCAACAAAAGCACAGAGATTGTGGAGTATTGTGACGCTGATTGGGCTGGTGATAAGGTGGACAGGAGATCAACAACCGGTTATTGTACCTTCATTGGAGGGAACCTAGTTGCTTGGAAGAGCAAGAAGCAGAAGGTTGTATCTTGTTCAAGTGCGGAGGCAGAGTACCGAGCTATGAAGAAGTTTACTAGTGAACTCATATGGATCAAGGGACTGCTGAGAGACTTGGGCATAGAAACAACCTCTCCTATCACCATGCACTGTGACAACCAGGCGGCCATTCATATAGAATCCAACAATGTATTCCATGAAAGCACCAAGCATATAGAAGTGGACTGTCACAAGGTTAAACAAGCAGTGGAACAACAAGTCATTCTCCCTTGCTACACAAGAAGTAAAGACCAATTGGCTGAAATTTTCACCAAGGCTGCAAGTACTAAGGTTTGCGAGTTCATACATTCCAAACTTGGACTCATGGATCTCTCATCACACTGATCCTCTTAGCCATGAGGCGTTCTACTCTTTTTCATTTGCCTGGTTTTTATCCCAAGTGGTTTTTCCAAGCTAACGTTTTAATGAGGGAATGCTTCATGGTTGTCCAAACTTGACCAATCCCTATTGTCAAGTTTGAGGGGGAGTGTTGACATGAATTCCGGTACAAAGCGTTATTAAAACCCTAATCAGATTATGAAACTGATCAGTGTGGTTTAAATAAACAAGATGGAACTTTGTGAGCTGTTGGATAAGCATCACATGATGCTTTAGGAAGTAAAGGACAGGTCGCTTTCAGTATGCAAGAAGGACCACAAGGAGTTACTATCAGTACACAAGAAGGACCACAAGTGAACCGTTGGGAATTTTGAATGGTGGAGCGTGCTCTCTTATCAATGGCCATGATCTGTTCTTATGAATGAATGGCTAGGATGTTATGACCGTTATTCAGCTGATAGAAGTGTCTATAAATAGCAGCTTGTAGTTCTTGTATGTTTTTATCTTGAATGAATGGAAAAATGTTCTCTAAAACTCTCTAATCTCTCTTAAAACTCTCTATTCTCTCACAGAGAACCAAAATTAATTGGATTCATGATAAGATTGATTTTAGTCTAGAAGATATCCAGTTTCTAAACCGGAGGGATTCCAGGATTGGCTTATTTGGAACGATCCAAGTTTGGCTCAAGACATTCATTTGTTTAGAGGCCTGGGGATGAAACAACCTGACCCGTTTTTTTTTAACATTGAATTAGCATTCTCATAAATACTAATTCTCAACAATTCTCAACAATCACATTAAACTAGCAAACCAATCATAACCAGCGAAAATCAACTCGATTCAATTTAAACAATTATCCATTAAATCCAATAACCAATTCAATAACGATCATAAACCAATTCATCAAATCAGCAACCTAGCGGTTCTAAACAATACGATAAAGCAACACAATCGAGACTCTAGATCATCTCCTCTTCCCGGCCTTGATTCCACGATCACATTTTTTCTTTACCTACATCAAATGGCAAAACGAGATGCATGAGTATTATCACAAATACTTAGTGAGACGCTCATTCCATCTACTAGGCTAGGCTATACACACAAGTATAATAAAATAACACAATACCAAGCGATCAAACAACAATGCATAACACAATAATCAACAAGAGAATCACACATCAATCAAAACATCAATCAAACGCATTTTGACATTCCTTTTACCCAGATAAGTCATGGTCACGCACTCACCTTAACGATCACGACCAAAAACTGAATCCGAGAAAAATAACGATTGAAAATAGTGTTTCGGGCGGTTGCGGTTGAAACGCTATTCCAGGCAGTCAGCAATAGCGTTATGGCGACTGGCATCAGCAAAAATCCCGTTTCAAAAATGCGTTTGCGTTTCAAATCGGATTAGGGTTTCTGGTTTTCAGACCCAAGAAGTGTTTCTTGGCCAGAAAGACACAAATAATTCACTGAGTTTACCTCGGATCGGAACTCTGAAACCCTATCTGGATTCCTTGCTGCTTCACCTTTCCAACACCATGGGAAATGTTCTGTGATTCTTACTAGATTAACGGAAAATAACCTCCAAAGTTAGCTCCGTGAAACAGGAAAAAAGAGCAAATCTGAGACAGTTTTTGGTTTACAGGAAAAGCTGCGATTTAGGGCAAACTTTAACTGAGGATTGCGGATGCGTTATACCTTGGAGGCGTTATAACTAAGATCTATCGAACAGTATAAAAATCACCGTCTGGGTCGTTATGGTTTGCTTCGAAAACGCCCCGCAAAGTCACTGCTCGCAACACCTTCCCTTTTCTCCTCTTTGCTCTGATTTTCCGGCCACAGGAGCACACGAGTTAAACCTCTGGTGGTTGTGGCGACTGGTTCACGTCGGAAAAAGGGCAGAGCTTCGCTAGAATGGGAGTCTTAACCTTCCCCTCTCTTTGACCCTCCCTTTAAATAGAGAAAGTGAGTCTAGGGTTAGGGTTTTTGGGGAGGAAAGTGGGCCACATGAAAATGGGCCCTAAGATTGGGGGTTTATTGGGATTAGGCCAAAACCAAACCTCAACCCATCCATTTAACAAAACAAATAAACCAAACTTCCAATTTTTGGTTTACGAGCGTTACAATTCTCCCACAGTAACACGGATTCGCCCTCGAATCACACAACACCGTCCCACTAAGGTTAACACTCCCGTCCAAAACGCGACCAGATTCACCTGAAAACATCAACAATGCAACGTTCCCTGATCCGGATTAGGTTTGCCGGATTGATCCCGTAACAATCAAACAAGAACATGCACGTCCAACCGTAGACCCAGAATTGGACCAATTGATCGCACAACAATCAAACAAGAGCATGCACGACCAAAGACGCTACATATGTTTACCAAGGTGATCTGAACCGAGGTTCCAATGCAAGTAAAACCCTAGACTAGACGCCCACTTACACATCCTTATCAACACTCTTGGCCCACCCGGCCAGCACCACTCGAGATCACACCCCATCCCCAAGCTCCACTAGTCTCCTACTAGCCACATTGCACCGTCTCGCCACGGCTGCAA
The DNA here is from genome assembly GCA_964056655.1 of Arabis hirsuta. Lineage (NCBI taxonomy): Eukaryota > Viridiplantae > Streptophyta > Magnoliopsida > Brassicales > Brassicaceae > Arabis > Arabis hirsuta. The sequence goes on along the minus strand of OZ053298.1, from coordinate 21,672,732 downwards.
TCTTGACCATACCCGGTTAGCCCCTCAGAGATCATCTCCCGATCTTCGAAGCTCATCCAGCTTCATCACATAACACCGTTTCACTACGGCTACCCTCCTGACCAATCCCAGTCATCACCACCTGAGATCCACTCCCGATCCCTAATGCTCATCTAGTCTCATACTTACGATCACATAACAGACATTATTGCTCATAACTCATACTCATATATACATATACATCATACCAACTCACAAGATCGTCACCCCTTGAGTCATCGTATGCAGGGAACCCACTATCCCCTGGAGAGAACCACCATCCCTCAAAGTTTATGTAGGGAACCCACCATCCCCTAGAGAGAACCACCATCTCTCGAGTATATGCAGGGAACCCACTATCCCCTAGAGATAACCACCATCCCTCAAGTATATACAGAGAACCCACTATCCCCTAGAGCAATAACTCTGTGACATGCATCATAAGCACCTCTCGACCAAAATCGCCTCTCATGGCCCATCATGACATCCTCTATCCCGGAATATCATCTCATCCATGACCACCACTAGATCATCCGAAACAACCCCCACCTGGTGTTTTGATTTGCATATAATTTCGGCTTAGGGTTTATATGTAATTAGGTTTTAAATTTATAACCCTAAGGAACTGCAAGTGCACAGTTAAGACAATTGTAGTTCTTAGGGGTCGAACCACTGAGGACTAAGTGATGAATGCGCTACAAACCTATATGATTCGGATTAAGCTAAGGGAAAATATTATTTGGTTTTTGGGGTTTTATGGAAGCAAATAACAAAGCAAAATAAGTAAAGGGATAGATATCAATTAAGATTAGAATTCAAGCAATTCACAAAACATATGCAAAACAGAAGCAATCGATTTAGGATTTCAATACTAGTTGTTCTAGAACTCATATCACTAAGGTAAGGTCATCCCACTATCGTGAAGTAACTAACCATCTACGTTTTGCACCCTAATAGACTCAACTATCGCAAGTTATTACAAGGTGAAAACATGCTTTATGCTCAAGATTGATTGTTCACTAGACTCCTTAACTAACCTATCGAATTGTTAAGAAGCCTAGCTCATCGATTACTAGGTCCGGAGATATAACAAGCTTTTGGAGAGTATATCAACCTAAGATCACTCCTTGGGTAGCTAAGCCAATTAGTGCTTTGAGTATAAATAAAGATGAAAAATCAATTCTAGAATAAAACTCTAAACGATTAAGTGTATAAAGACATATAATTAAGAAAGTGCATAGAAATCAAATCAAAACTAAAACTCTAACATGTTTTGCAACACGTAGCACCAAGAGTAAAGCACATAGACAGTATAATTCGTTGATCTATCTAAGCGTAAGGAGTTAGATCTCATCTCTTTGCAATAGGGCAAAGTCAATCTATCCTTAAAGGCTTCTAGAATCAAATAAACATGAAGAACAAGAGAAAAACGAAATACATTGTTTAGGTATTGATTTAGGCTGTTAAGGCCGGCTACTTGAGGTCCTAGAGAGGCTAAAAGAAAGTATATATAGGGGTTTAAGGAGGCTTAAGTCGGCTAGGGTTTCTTCGGGCAAATACATCTTTTTGGTCGAAATTGAGGCAATATCGGTCCAAATAACGGACGGGTTGCGTGACCGGTATTGAAAGTTTCCATCACTCTTCTAGAAGGTCGGCAAAAGTCTGAATATCGGCCCATGGGCTGGCCCGGTGCTTGACTTCATTCTGCACTTCACTTCGAAGGCAGTTTGACATGTCCTCAGTGTTTCGGCTGTATCTTCCAAAGTACAGCTCCAATTGATAAAATTCCAACTCCATTGGAAATCTAACTCAAAGGACTATATCCATACCAAGTTTCATTAAATTCCAAACTGATTTGATCCTCCATTCATCAGAGAACTTTTGGCATATATGTTCTGTCCAGTTTGAGAATGTGCATTATCTTCAAGATAAAATGACTTGGCTTGGATCCTTTGACTTGGATGAGTAGCTGCATCATAGATAACACTCTTTTTGCTCCTTTTTACATCCTTTTGATGATAAAACCTGTTAAGACTTTAAAATCTACATATACGAGAAAACTATCTCTTTTGGTCCAAAAGGTTTATTAATATAAGTAAAAACCATAGTAAAATAGGTAAAATATAGGGTATATCAACTCTCTCAGACTTATCTTTTGCTTGTCCTTAAGCAAAAAATCGTCAAGAATTGAGAAGAGGTTTGAAATTCGGAGGAACTCACATATCCTTTGGATCGTTGCATCAAATTCTGAACCTGTAATCCACATGAAACAAGATTAGCTCATAGACGTTGTCATCTTCTTCCATTACAAATTCGCAACATGTCCATACTCTAAATCTCTGTCCCTGCAAAAATTTCAACTTCAACTCAATTAACTCTTTTTACTCTCTTAGATGAAAACTTCCCATCAAGAATATCATTCAAGGAAGACGGGCTAGGTATTGGGAAAGGCTAATTTTGGTGGTGAGGTTAAAAGTGTTTAGGGTTACCATAGACTCTAGGTGCGAGATATTATGCAAAATCGCAAGAGAGAATGGACCTATTGATGTCCACAATTTCCCAACCACTTCTTCACGTCTTTCTCCCCCAGACTTAGATTTTTCTCCGGAAATCACTTGAAATATCTTCTACTTGTCTCTTCTTTTGTATCATGACATTCCTTGGGTATTCTTTGGCCATAAGACTCTTAGACAACCATTTTCCTTTCCCTTAACTTTTTTTTTTCTTTTTCTTTTTTGAAAGGGGGAAAACGGTATCTCTTTGATATAAGTCAAGTATGGGCACGAATTGTTACCATGTTTCAAAGCATCCAAGGAACGGCCAAGCTCTTTGTAATTCGATCTTTGTACTCCACCATTCTTTACCAAATCGTCGCATTTCTTAGTGATTGGAAAATTGCGTCGATCCTTTTCTCTCCGACGTTTTTGCACATATCTGCAAGTATGAAACTAAAAGAGAATGCATGAGGTATGAAAGAAGGTAAAGGGTTTTAAGGTAGGGTAACAACTAAAGATGAGCTGGCCATTCATGACAACAAAGAGTGGTAAAAGAGGATAAGATGTCATGAATGTGTGATTCGTTTCCTTGATCTAACATTCTTAATAAGAAGGGATCAAAAATCATATTAGTAGTCCAAATATAGAGTCAAAATCATATCCATCAAAACAGTTGCAAGTAGAAATTTTCTGGGTGAAAGCTCTATCATGAGGTTTCTGAATCGATTGTCATGATCAAACCCTGCAACAATGGTTACATAGTCTTCGAAATCAAAATGTCAATCCTAGGAAAGTGTCATCATTCCTATCTTTTTTTTTTTTTTTTGAAAACGTTTTTTTTATTTTTTTTTAATTTGAAAATAAATTTTGAAAATCCTTTTAAAAACATAAAAAAAATAAACACTAACAAACGTGTTAGTAACAACAATCCCCCCAGACTTAACTTACACCGTCCCCGGTGTAAAATTAAATCAAATTAAGGGAGTAATGATGAAAATTATTTGAAAGAAAAATCAAAAAGATGGAGAATAGAATGATAGTACCGGTTTATGGATAAAATGCCCGAATGGTGGAAATGGATCGGTTTTGTGATGGGCTCGGACAAGAGGTGATTTGACCACTCTAATATGTTTTCCATATCTGGATAAACAAGACTCCTCAAGGTTCCAAATCTGCTAGTTTCTTATAGAAAGAATAGCGTACCACGATAGTGATTTTTGGTCACTAGAAGATCTATATTGATATATTCCTCGAACCATATTGAAAGGCTACTAAAGTAGAGGGTATTGTGAAGCTACTAGTGAAGTTTCATCGCTAATGCTCGAACGGTTAAGCATACGGTCCATGTAGAGGTGGATTTGGCTCGCCGGAAGGTGTGGATCATGCCATCTGAAAATCGGTTTATATTTTCTCGAGCCATATTGAAAATTCACTAGAAAACATGATGTTTTAGGTCAGTTGGTGAAGTTTGAGTCCATTTGCTCGAGTGGTTTGGAAGTTTTCTTTAAAAATGCTCGGTGTGATCTGTTTGTGAGCGTAGATGATGAAATTGTGAAATAGGCTCGGACAAACTGGGTTCTTCTTCAAGCACAGTTGTGTCCCAAAGAGTGGTTGAATGAGGTGTGGTGGTCCTTGTTGCTTCTCCATCTGTACACATCTCCTTAGTATGATTCGGATTATGCGTAAGACAATTAAATCATGCGTCCACAACGAAATCTCTTGGAAATCCTGTTTAAGAGCAACATATCCTTGCAAAAATACTTGAAATCACTTGTTAAATTCATCTTGGATCGAAGTCCTCAATACAATTGTATTGAATTCCAAGTCCAAGGGAAGGAAAAATAGATATTAAAAAAAAGAAATCAAAATAATGAATCCAATTTGTTAAAAACTATCAATCTAGGTAAAATCAATGAATGTATATGTCAAGATGTGAAAATCACGTTTAAAACCATTTAAATCTAACCAATATTTTAATTTCTAATGCAAAAATACATGAATCAAATAATACTCTTCATAATTAAATTAAGAATAGATAATTCTATGGAAAAATAATTCATGTTTATGCAAAAAGAAATTGGTTCTTAAAAATTATGTGTGAAAATAGTTTTTAAAATAATGAAAAGAGTGAAAAAGGAAAAATTAACCTCTTTTGACCAAACGGTTAGGTGGTCGGCTCAGTGGTTCGAAGCGGTGGTTCGGTGGTCCATGGCTCGTGACTCCGGTTAGTCGTGGTGGTTGATTGGGATGCGGTTTGGCCAAAACCGGTCTAGGTGTCGGGTGGCTAGTCGCGGTCAAGGATGGTCGAGTTGTGGCTCGGGTCCTAAGCGGGTCACGGCACGAGACGGTGGGTGGTGGAGTTTGAGTCGCGGGTCGAGGCAATACCGGTCGTGGTACCGGTCCACGGTGCTTACCGGTATCGGGCTGCTTGGGTCGCGGTTCGGGTTGTGTGTCGCGACACGAGGTGGGACGACGCAGGACGGACCGGGTCACGGGACGGATCGCGTGATGGGGTTATCAGGTGACGAGCGGTATCGGGTGGGAGTACCGGTCAGGATATCGGTCGGGTTGGTTGACCGATATCGGGGCCAAAACAGACGTTCGACGTGGGTCGCGTGGTGAAGGATCGGGACGGTCGAGATGGATCGGGAGGTACCGGGCCATACGTACCGGACAGAATATTGGTCGGTACCGCGGTCCAAAATTCGTGGCACGCGAGAAGGTGTCGGGTCGTTGGTGGGTTACGGACATGATGCAGGACGCGGGAAGGTGTCGCGTATTGGTCCGGGTACCGGTCGGTACCGCGGGTCGGTATTGCGGGGAAGGTGGTCGCAGGTCGAGGCAAAACGGGCCGAGTACTGGTCACGATTTACGACTGGCACGCATGACAGGTACTGGGTCACTCGTGTTGCAGGGTGATCGGGATGTGATAACGGTCGACGACGTGGGTCGGTATCGGGTCCAGTACGGTCGAGTCGTCGTGTCATAGGAAGGGTTGTCGTGTCGCAGGACGGATGGTCGTGTCGCGGGATGAAGCATATCGTGTCGTGTATCAGTCACAAAGCACGACCGGTACGTGTGACCGATACTGGGCATTCGTGTCGCGAGGTGTTTGAGACACGATTCCGGTCAATGTCATGGGTCGATATCGGGTCCGGTATGGCCTCGTGTCGCGGTAAGGTCATCGTGTCGCGGTACATGCGATTTTTCGTCGAGCTTTTTCTTCGTCTATACACATTAGAATTGAGATCCGAAAGATGCTACGGATTCATGAGAACTAGATCTTTCCAATGGTATAAAGATTGTAGCCTGGTTCGTGGTGGCTTGAACTGTGAAAAAGCTTGAAGATTCGGCTTCGTAGCCTTCCTAGACGGTCTTGTTCAATCGGTCATAACTTGCTAACCGTAATAGCAAATCATGTTATGCTTTTTCCTATAGCTTCATAAGACTGTCTCCTTTGTTCATAACAAATCTCAAAACGTCCGGGCTGATATAGAGCTCCATTTATTCTATGAACAGAACAAGTCATGTTCGATCTCCTTTTCATCGTTCTTCTCAAAAACACATTTGTTTGTATTTTAAAAACTTTTTGTAAAATCCTGAAAAAATCATAGATAGATAAAATAATAAATAACAATGTTTAGAAAAATAAAATCAAATCCAAAAACTTAGAATAAGCAAATCAATAAAATCAAAAACATAAATATGGGTTGCCTCCCATAAAGCGCTTGTTTTAAGTCGGATAGCTCGACTCCTTGGGTTTTTAGGGTGGTGGAAGGTCTTCTAAAGGATTGAGGTTGCCTTTAGCATGTAAATGAGGTCTCCTTAGGTTGTGTTCTCCATCTTCATCAAATTGGTTTGGCTCATTGATCGACACTTCTCTTTTCTCCGAAGGAATGTATTGAGTTTGTTTAGCTCGAAATCCAGGCAGTGCGGCATAATGATAGACACGAGTATCTATGTTAATGAAGGATATTCGTCCTAGAGGATAGTCCATGATAGCTCCAGCAGTAGCCAAGAATGGTCTTCCAGGGATGAAGGGTGTTGAACAATCGTTCATAGTTGCCACTTCAAAGTCTATCGGAATAATGTAATCTCCAATGTTCAAAGGGCAATTGTGGATTTCGCCTAATGAAAGTGTAGATGCACCATTGGCAAGTGCAATTCGTATCCGTGATGGCCGAAGGTTGGTGATCTTCATCATTCTCACAAGGATTCCGAAAGAACGTTGATTTCGGCTCCCGAATCACAAAGTGCATCGTCAAATTTGAAACCACGAATAGAGCAAGAGATGTTGAAAGGACCTGGATCGAGGGTCTTGCAAAGTATCTTATAGTACTTTTAAGGATTCCTATCTTGATCAAATATCTACTCAATCATGAAATCTTCTTCTTTGCTTTGTGAGAAACACTTTCTCAAAGATGGTCGTTCCCTCCATACTTCTTCAAAGCACAACTCTTGAGGAAGTTCTTTCACAAGAGAATTGAATACTTGTAGCATCTCATCACTTATAGAACGTGTCCTCTTAGTGGACCTTTCGGCTAACTTTAATCCGTAAGGACGAGGTTTGACCAAAATTCTTGATGTGAGCTGTCCTTTGCTCGTATTCGCCTTTTTCAATGGTCTTGAGACTTCGTCTTCGTCTTGATTAGAGGTGGACTCATCCTCTTTAAGGGTAGTTAGAGTGCAGCAATTAGCAGTAGGTGCAAACTCTTCTTCTATTGTTTCTAATTGAAGGAAATCTTGCACCGTTTCTTCGATCTTCTTCAAACGGTCTTCTAGTTGCTTCACATGGTTGGAGGTTTCAATTGCTTCTCCTTGTAGCTTTGTTGTCATGTCAATGATCTCCTTATCATGGTGGTCAAGGTCAAAACGAACGGCTGTAAAGGTTTGTATCGTTATCCTATTATCGTTCCCCAATTCCTCCACTTTCGAGGTGAGTTTGCCATGGTTGGTCTTGACTTCTCCCACGGCTTGAGCAGCTTGGTAAGCCTTAAAGCTACTGAATTTAGTTGATTATTAAGCCTCCCAACGTCTTCCTTAGTGTCCTTTACTGTTTCTTCCAATTGGTCATAAGTTTGATTAATCTTATGCTTGATATCGACGATGTCGTATTTATCTTCGTGAAGATGTCGAGTATGAACCTCTTCTATCTCCTCCAATTGGGCCAAACGTGATTCAATTTTTCCAAATTGATCAATAAGGACCTCAAACTTTTCCTTAAGAGATGAATTTATGGTCTCGATCTTGGAATCGAGATCATGAATGACTTTTTTAGTGTCTTCCATGAATCGATGCATCAAGGCTTCGAGTTTGTCTTCTTGGGGGTTTGAGTGGGGATGGTGGTGGGACTGTGGTGATGGTGGCGGACGGATGTGATGAGGATGAGGGCGACTTTTTCCTCCATAAGCTTCCCAAAGACGATACAAGGTTGAATTGTATCGATTTTTGTGAGAAAGTGGCGGTTGATGGAATTCATGAGGCATGGGGATGTAATCTCCAACTTCTTCACGAGGGTAAGGGCTCGCCATTCTCCTTGGATTATGATGCTCCATTGACGAATCTCTGAAACACACAAAGATTAAAAACCAAAAACAAAAACGAAAAATTAGAAAAATCAAAAAGGAAAAACAAACTTAGACTTAATCTTTATCCAAAAAAATTTTGCAGGCAATCAAACAAAAGTCCCCAGCAACAGCGCCAAAAACTTGATGTGCATATAATTTCGGTTTAGGGTTTATATGCAATTAGGTTTTAAATTTATAACTCTAAGGAACTGCAAGTGCACAGTTAAGACAATTGTAGTACTTAGGGGTCGAACCACTGAGGACTAAGTGATGAATGCGCTACAAACCTATATGATTCGGATTAAGCTAAGGAAAAATATTATTTGGTTTTTGGGGTTTTATGGAAGCAAATAACAAAGCAAAATAAGTAAAGGGATAGATATCAATTAAGATTAGAATTCAAGCAATTCACAAAACATATGCAAAACACAAGCAATCGATTTAGGATTTCAATACTAGTTGTTCTAGAACTCATATCACTAAGGTAAAATCATCCCACTATCGTGAAGTAACTAACCATCTACGTTTTGCACCCTAATAGACTCAACTATCGCATGTTATTACAAGGTGAAAACATGCTTTATGCTCAAAATTGATTGTTCACTAGACTCCTTAACTAACCTATCGAATTGTTAAGATGCCTAGCTCATCGAATACTAGGTCCGGAGATATAACAAGCTTTTGGAGAGTATATCAACCTAAGATCACTCCTTGGGTAGCTAAGCCAATTCGTGCTTTGAGTATAAATAAAGATGAATAATTAATTCTAGAATAAAACTCTAAACGATTAAGCGTATAAAGACATATAATTAAGAAAGTGCATAGAAATCAAATCAAAGCTATAACTCTAATATGTTTTGCAACACGTAGCACCAAGAGTAAAGCACATAGACAGTATAATTCGTTGATCTATCGAAGCGTAAGGAGTTAGATCTCATCTCTTTGCAATAGGGCAAAGTCAATATATCCTAAAAGGCTTCTAAAATCAAATAAACATGAAGAACAAGACAAAAACGAAATACATTGTTTAGGTATTAATTTAGGCTGTTAAGGCCGGCTACTTGAGGTCCTAGAGAGGCTAAAAGCAAGTATATATAGGGGTTTAAGGAGGCTTAAGTTGGCTAGGGTTTCTTCGGCCAAATACGTCTTTTTTGTCGAAACTGAGGTAATATCGGTCCAAATAACGGACGGGTTGCGTGACCAGTATTGGAAGCTTCCATGACTCTTCTAGAAGGTCAGAAAAGGTCTAGATATCGGCCCATGGGCTGGCCCGGTGCTTGACTTCCTTTTGCACTCACTTCACTTCGAAGGCAGTTTGACATGTCCTCAGTGTTTCGGCTATATCTTCCAAAGTACAGCTCCAATTGATGAAATTTCAACTCCATTGAAAAGATAACTCAAAGAGCTATCTCCATACCAAGTTTCTGTAAATTCCAAACTGATTTGATCCTCCGTTCATCAGAGAACTTCTGGCATATATGTTCTGTACAGTTTGAGAATGTGCATTATCTTCAAGATAAAATGACTTGGCTTGGATCCTTTGACTTGGATAAGTAGCTGCATCATAGATAACACTCTTTTTGCTCCTTTTTACGTCCTTTTGATGATAAAACCTGTTAAGACCTTAAAATCTACATATACGAGAAAACTACCTCTTTTGGCCCAAAAGCTTTATTAATATAAATAAAAACCATAGTAAAATATGTAGTAAAATAGGTAAAATATAGGGTATATCATTTTTCCATCGGAGTCCCTGGAAAAGACGAGTCCAAACTCACAAAAGACCTCTGTTTCTAGACTCCCCCTAGGAAATAGACGGGTTATAACTCAAATAAAACCTCTATTTCCCAGCGCCATCTAGAAAATAGACAAATCCTAACTAACAAAGGACTTCCATTCCTAGATATCCATCCCTGGCAAATGGACAAGCTCTAACTCCCATAGAACTTCCATTTCCAGCCATCTCATGACCCCACCAGTCATCATACCACATGACCCCACCAATCATCATAACACACGACCCCACCGGTTATTACCACGCATGACCCCACTAGCCATCACTACACATGACTCCACCAGTCATACCATAAGAACTCACGTCTTATAACACATTTAATAAGGAAAAACTCATCTTATTAAATCTCAACAATGTATAATCGTTACAACACTAAACGAAAAATACATCCAACTCATAGCAACATGCTATCGAAGATTCTAAGAACCAGAAAAAGACACTCAAGCCACCACTTGCTTCTCGAACCACTTCGAGAACTTTGTCTTCATACTGGCTTCTGGTTCCCAAGTCTCCTCCTCAATACCGTCACAGTCCCACACGACTCTCACCAACGGTATCCTCTTCCAACGCAGCACCTTGACTCTCTTCTCGAGAATCCTCACAGGTCTCGCCACCAACGTCATGTTGGGCTGAAGATCCTCCGGAATCCTAGCTAACACCTCCTCCGACTCATGCAGACACTTTTGTAGCATCGAAACATGGAAGACCTTATGAAAAGCCTTTATACTCTAAGGTAACTCCAACCAATAAGCTACTGGTCCCACCCGTTCCACAACCTTGAATGGACCCATAAACCGCAGACTTAGCTTATTCTCAGAAATGGATCTGTTAGGACCCCTCAACATCGCTGCCTTGAGATACACCAGATCTCCCATCTTTTTCCATCTCTTATCGGCATAACTCTTCTGCCGATCCTGAACCTCTCTCATGTTCAGCCTCAAGACACGGATCTTCTCCGTCGTCTCCTGAACAAAGTCTGCACCAAACATGCTCATCTCCCCCCCATAGAGCCTCATATGGAACCATCTCAATACTCACCTGGCAGCTATTGTTGTACGCGAACTCTACCAGGTTCAGGTGATCCGCTCAATGACCACCATAATCCAGCACACACATCCTCAGCAGGTCCTCCAATGTTTGAATCGTCCTCTCAGACTGCCCTATAGTCTGAGGATGATAACTTGTGCTCATATGCACCTTAGTTGCCATCTCAGCCTGGAATGCCCTCCAGAAGTCTGAGGTAAACCTCGGATCCATGTCTGACATAATACTCGCTGGCACCCCGTGCAGCCTCACTATCTCACGCACATACTTCTTAGCTAACACCGTCGCTCTGTCGATCTTCTTGATGGCAAGAAAATGCGCTAACTTGGTCAGACGATCCACAATCACCTAAATCGCATCATAGGTCCGCGACACTGGCAACCCCATCATAAAGTTCATGGTAATCATGATCTACTTCCACTCCAGAATAGGCAAACTTTGCAACATACCACTCGGAACCTGATGCTCAGCCTTCACTAACTGGCACACGTTGCACGCTGCAACCCAGTTAACGACATCTCTCTTTATCCCCACCCAGTGATTATACCGCTTCAGATCGCGATACATCTTGGTCACTCCCGGATGAATCGACCAAATGCTCGAATGAGCCTCCCTCAGGATCTCCTGCCTCAGATCCTCATCCTTGGGTACACAAACCCAATCGTTAACAAGTATCGTCCCATTCGCCGAGACCAGATACTCTGAACCTACCACCTTAGAAGCATCAATCAAACCTTGATCCTTCTCCTCAGCTACTCAAATCCTGCTCAGCAAATCCGCTTGGTTAGTTTCCTCTAACCCCAATGGCTCCTGTTAGATAACACACAATCTCAACGTACTAATCTTGCTCACCAGAGCCTCCATATCCCGCTCCTGATCTGAATCAATCCTCTTCCGACTCAATGCATCTATAACCAGATTAGTCTTACTCGGATGGTACCCAATCTCCGGATCGTAATCCGCTACCAAATCCATCCTGCGCCTCTGTCTCTGGTTCAGCTTCGGCTGAGTGAAGAAATACTTCAGATTCTTATGGTCTGTGAACACCTGCACCTTTCCGCCATAAAGATAAGATCTCCAAATCTTTAGGGCGAAAATCACCGCAGCCAACTCCAAATCGTGGGTAGGGTAATTGCACTCATGCTTCCTCAACTGCCTCGATGCAAATGCAATAACCTTCCCCTGCTGCATCAGGTTACAACTCAGACCAACTCCCGAAGCATCCGTATACACCACGTAAGGCTCACCCAGCTCAGGTAACGCCAACACAGGTGTACTCGTCAACATCTCCTTCAGCTTCCCGAAACTCTCCTTGCAAACTGAACACCACATAAAAGGAACATCCTTCTCCGTCAATTTCGTCATCAACTTAATGAACCTCCGATAATAACCCGCCAACCCAAGAAAACTCTGAATCTCGGTGCCATTCCTCGGTCTAGGCTACCCTCTGATAGTCTCAATCTTAGCCGGATCCACATAAACTCTCTCTACACGCACCACGTGGCCAAGAAAACTCATCTCTCGCTGTCAGAAACTACACTTACTCAACTTCACGTACAGCTTCTGCTCCCGCAGCTTCTCCGCCCCTCGCACTTGATCCAACTACTCATTAATCCGTGGTAGAGGATACCTGTTCTTTATAACCGAAAACTCTCCTCCTTCTTCTTCACAAACAACACTGACGCTCCCCACGGTGAAACACTAGGCCGGATGAATCCCTTCCCCAAAAGATCATCCAACTGCTTCTTCAGCTCTGCCATCTCTGCTGGAGCCATACGGTAAGGCGCCTTGGATAAGAGAGTCGTCCTAAGTTCCAACTTAATTGTAAACAGATCTGACCGAGACGGCGGTAATCCCTGCAACGACAGGAAAACGTCCTGGAAGTCCTGAACAACCCGAATATCCCCAACTGCAACCTCTCCAACAGTCTCTGGCTTCACTATCGTCGCCAAATATGCCTGAATAGCCGAAATCACGAGACTTCCGGAAGTCGGTCTCAAGCCCTGATAAACCAACCTCCCCGCCTCTCTCTCGAACTTATATGGACCCTATACCGATCTAGCCAATCCATTCCGTGAATGACATCGTACAACTCCACCGGGCTAATGATCAAATCTGCTGGCATCAACTATCCCGCCACCAGAACACCCACACCACGAGCCCACCCGAAAGTAGCTAGCGACTTGCCACCAGCAACCCTAACTACTCTCGGCTGCTCAGCGGAATCGCTCCGAATACCGCTACTCTCTGCACACTCCAGAGTAATGAAGCTATTCGTGGCTCCCGAATTGAACAAAACATGGGACTCACATCCGCCCACTACTAAGGTCTCTGCACAAATCTCATGTGCTTAAGAACCCTAACACTCTAGCACAGATTCACAATTTCCAAACAGACTAAAATTCAAACACCAAAATAATTAAACAAGTCAAGTCCGGAAATTACCTGTGATCGGTCTGGCGCTAGAAGCACCCGCCTCCATCGAAGTGTAAGCCCGCGCGCCACTTCGATCTAAGCTAACGGCTGCACTACCGCCACTGTCATCTGCTACAACCTTAGACACTTGAGCTTGATATACCCCGGCTCTCTACAGTGGAAACACACCTGAGCACCCCGCGTCTCACTCCTCTTCGGACAACTGGCCACCATGTGATCCATGCTCCCGCACCCGAAGCATCCCGGACCACCCCATTCTCTCTGACTTGGCCCGGAAGTGCTCTCCTAGTTCTTCTTCTGTCCCTGCGCAAGCTTGCCGCCCTTTCTCGGACCCACATGCTGTTGCAATCTCCTCTGCTGCTGCATTGGTGGACTAACCACCACAGCCTATTCTCTGAGGTCATCCTCTATCGCAGCAGCCGTCTCCACCAGCTCCGCCCTCGTGGCGAATCTACTTGCTCTACAGCGAGTCCTCAAATCAGCTCGAAGTTTCCTCAAGAACCTCTTCACCTAGGTATGCTCGCCTTCTATGCCTCTACCCGCATACACTAGAAGTCGACTGAACTCCGCGTCGAACTCCCTCACTGACCGGTCTCCCTGAGCCAACTCCAGAAACCTCAGCTCCAACCGATCAACCGCCTCCTGCAGGAAATACTTAGTGTTAAACTATGCCAAGAAATCCTCTCAGGTCATCTCGGCCTGCCCTCTCCTGGCCTCAACACCTCTCCACCAGAGATGCGCATCACCCTCCAGATAATGCACCGCCAGATCAACCTGGTATCCCTCTGGACACTTGATAGAGCGAAAGTTACACTCCATCCTCAGCTACCACTCATCGGCCTCCTCAGGCTTGGCACCTCCCGAGAAAAACCCGATGTCAATCCTCTGCATCTGCTCCATCATCCTAAGGTAGGATGGGAGCTACTCCGCATCCGCCACACCCGACTGCACCCCAGCCACTCCTGGCTACACTCCCAGAAGCTGACCCAGAGCCGACACCCCACCTGGTAACCGCTCCAGAATCATCTACAGCAAACCCGCCAAGCGATAATCTCGATCCGGGGCAACACCTGTGACACCACCCCCACCTGGGTCCATCGCACCACCCGCTACACCGGGACCCACACTAGCTGAAACGACCCGACCCAAAATTTCAAAAATTTTCCCTCCAGATTATTATCATCACAGATAATAATCCTCAATAGGTCAACAATCAAGCAATGCGGAACAATAAAACATCAACGACATATTCCAATTTAACAAATCCCATACTTTATTAAATATCAACCCAGTTCAACCAATCAACCAATATGAGTAAACAATAACCAATGACTAACAACCTAACAATTCCATAGAAATACAATCCAAGTGAAACCCTAAATCATCTCTTCTTCCTCGCCACGATTCCACGATCACAATTTCTCTTTACCTGCAACACATGGCAAAAAGAGTTGCGTGAGTATTAGCACAAATACTCAGCGACGCGGTCATCCCGTCTACAGGCTATTTAAATACAAGTATAAGCAACCAATACAATACCAGGATGATCACAGAACAAGCATACACGACCAAACAAATAAACCAGTCCAGAATACTCCGTGTCGAGCGACAGGACTCACTGTATCGATCGACACAACCACTAGGTGTCGATGATCGGTGTCCCCGTGTCGATCGACAGGACACACTGTGACGATCGACACAACCACTAGGTGTCGAAGAACACAGGCCCCGTGTCGATCGACAGGACACACTGTATCGATCGACACAACCACTAGGTGTCGAAGAACACAGGCCCCGTGTCGATCGACACACCACCTCGGTGTCGATCGACACGACATCGTAGAACTCAGAATCGAGTCAATCCTCACACGACTCGAATCTGATGCAATCTGTCGAGTCTCCTGCACAAATCCACATGCAAAACACACAAAACCACCAAGCAATCATATTCCATTGGCCCCCTATACTTATACGAGCCTACAGTCACGCACTCACCTTGATTGGGATTGAAAAAGGATGAAGAACGCGAAGAACGAGCGAAGAACACCAAGACAGCCTCTGATTCTGTCCTCACAGACCCAAAATCAGCACAGCAACAACCCCTTTCTCGTTCTAACACCACTCACGATCAATCCTCCTTCAGGAACTCCCAACAATCACTCAAATTCTCTGATTTCAGAACTTCTCCCCAAAGTCTCTCTGAAAAGTCTGATTCTCCAGAACAAAAACGGCCAGAACTTCTGATTCTGCCTTTTATATCGAACCCTAGGGTTTCCCTAAACCGGCCCAACAAACTGGCCAATTAAATCGAACCTGTCGGTCTGATTTAACCCGTGTTGATCGACACACACCAACCGTGTCGATCGACATAACGCCCCAAACCCGACTTCTCCTAAGTCCAAAACACACATGTCGATCGATACAACACGCCTGTGTCGATCGACACCACCAGAAATCCACTTTTTGGTTCACGGGCGTTACAATTCTCCCCCACTAACACGGATTCGACCTCGAATCCGGTGACACCGTCGCACTATGGTCACTAATACCGGACCCGAACCCGGCTGACCCTTCGAGATCATACTCGAACCACACAACCCCGTCTCACTAAAGTTCGTATTCCGTCTAAAACCCGACCAGATTTCCCCGGAAAATCCACGATGCAACGCCCCCTGGTCCCGATCAGGCTGCCCGATTGACCGCTTAACAATCAAACAAGAACATGCACGACCAACCGTTGAGCCCGAATTGGACCAAATGATCGCACAACAATCAAACAAGAACATGTACGACCAACGATGCTACTTATATTACCAGGGTTATCCGAACCTGGTTCCAAACATTAGCAAAACCTTATATTTGACATCCAATCCACTCTCTTGACCCTCGGTCAACACCACTCGAGATCACACCTGATCCCCGAGCTCTACCAGGCTCATACTAGCCCCATTGCACCATCTCACCACGGCTACAATTCCTGACCCCACCCGGTCAGCACCACCTGAGATCCACTCCCGATCCCCGAAGTTCATCCAGTCTCATGCTTACAACCACATTACAGATACTATTGCTCGTACTCATATCTATATACAACACCCCGCTCTCAGGATCGTCACCCTTTGAGCTCTCGATGTATATCATACCACCCCACCTTCGGGACCGCCGTCCATCCAGCTCTCGGTATGCTCCAGCCCCTCCCACTCTCAGGACACACAGTCCATCAAGTTATCAGCTGCAGAGGAATCACACATCCCCTGGAGAGGCTTCGGCCCCTCAAAGTATATGCAAGGGAACCACTTTCCCCCGGAGAGAACATCACTGTCCACTCAAGTATACCCAGGAGACCCACTATCCCCTGGGGCAATTACTCTGTAACATGCATCTTAGGCACCTGTCGACTGAAATCACCTCTCATGGTCATCCGAAACAACCCAATCACCAGGGTGTTTCACAGAGTCCCTGGAAAGACAGTCTTAACTCACATAAGACTTCTATTCCAGACTCTCCCTAGGAAATAGGCAGGTCCTAACTCACATAAAACCCCTATTTCCCAGCGCCATCTGGGGAATCACAAGTCCTAACTCACATAGAACCTTATCCCCAGATAATCCTACTAGAACATGGACAGCCCTAACTCACATAGAACTTCCATTTCTAGTCTTCGTAGCCGATAGACAAGCTCTAACTCACATAGAACTCTATCGCTAGCCCTCCACATGACCTACCAGTCATCACAAATCCATGACATCACCAGTCATATCATAAGAACTCACATCTTATAACACATTTAATAAGACAAAAGTCATCTTATTAAATCTCAAATTGTATACTCGTTACAACATAACAAAATACAAAATCCAACATAGCGACAAGCTAAAACAGACTCTGAAAACCAGAAAAAACTCAAGCCACCGCTTGCTTCTCGAACCACTTCGAGAACTTCGTCTTCATCAACGCCTCTGGTTCCCAAGTCTCCTCCTCAATACCGTCACAGTCCCACACGACTCTCACCAACGGTATACTCTTCCGGCGCAACACCTTGATCCTCCTCTCGAGAATCCTCACAGGCCTCGCCGCCAACGTCATGTTGGGCTGAAGATCCTCCGGAATCCTAGCCAACACCTCCTCAGACTCATGTAGACACTTCCGCAGCATCGAAACATGGAAGACCTTGTGAAAAGCCTTCATACTCTAAGGTAACTCCAACCAATAAGCCACCGGTCCGACCCGCTCCACAACCTTGAACGGACCCATAAACCTCGGACTCAGCTTATTCTCTGAAATGGATCTGTTAGGACCCCTCAACATAGCTGCCTTGAGATACACCCTATCTCCCAGCTCAAACTCTAGCTCCTTCCGTCTCCTATCGGCGTAACTCTTCTGCCGATCCTGAGCCTCTCTCATGTTCAGCCTCAAGACACGGATCTTCTCCGTCGTCTCCTGAACAAAGTCTGCACCAAACATGCTCCTCTCCCCCCACTTGAGTCCAGCATAATGGTGTCCTACACGGCCTCCCATACAAAGCCTCATATGGAGCCATCCCAATACTCGCCTGATAGCTGTTGTTGTACGCAAACTCTACCAGGTTCAGATGATCCGCCCAATGACCACCATAATCCAGTACACACATCCTCAGCAAATCCTCCAATGTCTGAATCGTTCTCTCAGACTGCCCATCCGTCTGAGGATGATACGCGGTACTCATATGCACCTTAGTGCCCATCTCTACCTGGAATGCCCTCCAGAACTCTGAAGTGAATCTCGGATCCCTGTCTGACACAATATTTGCTGGCACCCCGTGCAACCTCACTATCTCACGCACATACTTTCTAGCCAACACCACCGCTCCGTCGGTCTTCTTGATGGCTAGAAAATGTGCTGACTTGGTCAGACGGTCCACAATAACCCATATCGCATCATAGGTCCGCGACACTGGCAATCTAGTCACGAAATCCATCATAATCATATCCTACTTCCACTCCGGAATAGGTAAACTCTGCAATAACCCGCTCGGGACCTGATGCTCCGCCTTCACCAGCTGACACACGTTGCACGCTGCAACCCAGCTAGCTACATCCCTCTTCATCCCGACCCAGTGATAATACCGTTTTAAGTCCCGATACATCTTGGTCGCTCCTGGATGAATCGATAACATACTCGAATGAGCCTCCCTCAGGATCTCTTACCTCAGATCCTCATCTTTGGGTACACAAACCCGCCCGTTCACCAGTATGATCCCACTCGCTGAGACCACATACTCTGAACCGGCCGCCTGAGAAGCGTCAGTCAAACCCTGATCCTTCTCCTGTGCAACCCGAATCCTGTTCAACAGATCTGCCTGGTTAGCTGCCTCTAACCCCAACGGCTCCTGTGAGATCACACACAACCTCAACGTGCTGATCTCGCTCACCAGAGCCTCCATATCTCGCTCCTGATCTGAAGCTGCCCTCTTCCGACTCAACGCATCTGCAACCAGATTAGCCTTACCCGGATGGTACCCAATCTCCAGGTCATAGTCTGCAACTAACTCCATCCAGCGCCTCTGTCTCTGGTTCAGCTCCGGCTGAGTGAAGAAATACTTCAGACTCTTGTGGTCTGTGAATATCTGCACCTTCCCGCCATACAGATAAGACCTCCAGATCTTAAGTGCAAAGATAACTGCAGCCAACTCCAAGTCATGGGTAGGGTAATTGCACTCGTGCTTCCTCAACTGCCTCGAAGCATACGCAATAACCTTCCTCTGCTACATCAGCACACAACCCAGACCAACTCCCGAAGCGTCTGTATACACCACATAAGGCTCACCCGGCTCGGGTAACGCCAAAACAGGTGTACCGGTCAACATCTCCTTCAGCTTCCCAAAACTCTCCTCACAAGCTGAAGACCACACAAAAGGGACATCCTTCCCTGTTAGCTTCGTCATCGACTGCGCCATACTCGCGAATCCCTTGACGAACCTCCGGTAATAGCCTGCCAACCCAAGAAAACTCCTGATCTCGGTGGCGTTCCTCGGTCTAGGCCAACCTCTGATAGCCTCAATCTTAGCCGGATCCACAGACACCCCCTCTGCAGACACAACGTGGCTAAGAAAGCTCATCTCTCGCAGCCAGGAACTGCACTTACTCAGCTTCGCGTACAGCTTCTACTCCCGCAGCTTTTCCAAAACCAACCTCAAATGCACCTCGTGCTCTTCCGGACTCCTCGAGTATACCAGGATATCATCTATGAAGATGATCACGAACACGTCCAGATACTCCTGGAACACCCCGTTCATCAACCGCATGAACGCTGTTGGGGCATTCGTCAACCCAAACGGCATCACCACAAACTCATAATGCCCGTACCTAGTCCGAAAGGCAGTCTTCCTGACGTCCGCCTCATCGATCAGAATCTGATGGTAACCCGACGCCAAGTCTATCTTGGAGAACCAAGTAGCCCCTCGTAACTGATCCAACAACTCATCAATGCGCGGTAGAGGATACCTGTTCTTCACAGTGACTCGGTTAAGCCCCCGGTAGTCGATGCACAACCGAAAACTCCCATCCTTCTTCTTCACAAATAACATCGGTGCTCCCCACGGTGAAACACTAGGCCGGATGAAACTCTTCCCCAACAGATCATCCAGCTGCTTCTTCATCTCTGCCATCTCTGCTGGAGCCATACGGTAAGGTGCCTTGGATATCGGAGCTGTTCTGGGTTCCAACTCAATCGTAAATGGATCCGACCGCGACGGTGGCAAACCTAACAACGGTTGAAACACATCCTGAAAATCCCGAACGACCTGGATATCCCCAACTGTAACCTCTCCAACAGTCTCTGGCATCACTATCGTCGCCAGATACGCCTCACAGCCTTTCACAATCAACTGCTCGGCCTGTATCGCTGAAATCATAAGACTTCCGGAAGTCGGTCTCACCCCCTGAAACACCAACCTCCCAGCCTCCCGCTCAAACACTACACGTCCTCGATGACAATCCAGATGGACCCTGTACCGATCCAACCAATCCATCCCCAGGATGACATCGTACAGCTTTACTGGACTAATAACCAGGTCTGCTGGCATCAACTCACCCGCCACTAGAACGTCTACACCTCGAGCCCGCCCGAAAGTAGCTAACGTCCTCCCACCAGCAACCCTAACTACTCCCGGCTGCTCACCAGAATTTCTCCGAATTCCGCTGCCCTCCGCATACACCGGAGTAATAAAGCTATTCGTAGCTCCCGAATCGAACAACACGTGGGACTCACATCCGCCCACAACTAAGGTCCCTGCACAACCTCATATGCTTTAAGACCCGACACTCTAACGCAAACACACAATCCAAACAGACTAAATAAATTACCACAAGAATTTAAAAGACAAGTCTGAATTAGTACCTGTGATCGGTCTGGCGCTAGAACCGCCCACCTCAGCCGACGTGAAAACCCGCGGCGTCGCTGCAATCTGAGCCAAAGGCTGCACCGCCAACGGCTGCACTGCCGCCACAGCCATCTGCTGTAACTTCGGACACTTGGGCTTGATATGCCCTGGCTCCCTGCAGTGGTAGCACACCTGGGCACCCCGAATCTCAGTCCTCTTCGGGCAACTGGCCACCATGTGATCCATACTTCCACACCCAAAGCATCCCGGACCACTCTGTCCTCTCTGACTGGCCCCATAAGTGCTCTCCCACTTCCTCTTCTGACCCTGCGCAGGCTTGCCGCCCCTGCTCGATCCCGTCTGCTGCTGAGATCTCCTCGGTTGCTGCTGCTGCTGCACCGGTGGACTAACCACCACAACCTGCTCCCTGAGGTCGTCCTCGTGGCGAACTTACTCGCCCTGCAGCGAGTCCTCAGCTCAGCCCGAAGTCCCCCGAGGAACCTCCTCACCTGGGCCTGCTCGCCCTCCATGCTTCTACCCGCATGTACCAGGAGTCTACTGAACTCCAAATCGAACTCCCTCACGGTCCGATCCCCCTGCGTCAGGTTCAGGAACCTCGACTCCATCTTGTCCACCGCCTCCTGCGGGAAATACTTGGCATTAAACTCAGCCAAGAAATCCTCCGAGACCATCCCGGCCTGCACCCGCCTAGCCTCAATGCCTCTCCACCAGAGATGCGCATCACCATCCAAATAGTGCACTGCTAGGTCTACTCTGTATCCCTCAGGACACCTGATCAAGCGAAAGTTACGCTCTAATCTCCGCCGCCACTCATCGGCCTCCTCAGGCTTGGCACCACCCGAGAAAAACCCGGTGCCAATCCTCTGCATCTGCTCCATCATCCTCAGGTAGGATGGAAGCTCCTCCGCAACCGCCACAACCGGCTGCACCTCAGCCACACCCAGCTGAACACCCGCCACCACTGGCTGAACACCAGCCACTCCTGGCTGAACCCCAGCCTCCACTGGTTGTACTCCTGGAGCCTGACCTGGAGCCGGTACCCCACCTGGTAACCGCTCAAGGATCAACTGCAGCAAAACCGTCAGGCGATCATCTCGGTCCTGAGCCACACCTGCGGGAGCACCCCCACCTAGGCCTGCCGCACCAGCAACTACACCGGGACCCACACTAGCCCCATCAGCCCTCACACTGACACTCGTAGAAGCCGGACCCACGGACCCCTCCTGAAAAGCCTGAGAGTCTGCCACCTGCTCCTGCGTGGTCTCCTGGGCCACACTCGCGGCTACAGACTCACTCTCGAGCCCTCGCCCGTGCCCACGACCAGCACGACCTCCACGGCCCCCACGACCTCTGCCTCTAGCACCTCTAGCCATACTTCTGCACTCACAGCAGATTACTAAGTACTAGAACAAAAACAGAAATCATACAACACTTACCGTGGTATCTCATTGAAGGCTCGGAAGAGATGATCTAAGACTCCATACCCACACAACAATCAATCAATTAACTTTCTAATCAATCAATTGCACCCGCCCTAGAACCGCTAGGGCTCTGAAACCAAACTGAAACGACCCGACCCAAAATTTCAAAAATTTTCCCTCCAGATTATTATCATCACAGATAATAATCCTCAATAGGTCAACAATCAAGCAATGCGGAACAATAAAACATCAACGACATATTCCAATTTAACAAATCCCATACTTTATTAAATATCAACCCAGTTCAACCAATCAACCAATATGAGTAAACAATAACCAATGACTAACAACCTAACAATTCCATAGAAATACAATCCAAGTGAGACCCTAAATCATCTCTTCTTCCTCGCCACAATTCCACGATCACAATTTCTCTTTACCTGCAACACATGGCAAAAAGAGTTGCGTGAGTATTATCACAAATACTCAGCGACGCGGTCATCCCGTCTACAGGCTATTTAAATACAAGTATAAGCAACCAATACAATACCAGGATGATCACAGAACAAGCATACACGACCAAACAAATAAACCAGTCCAGAATACTCCGTGTGGAGCGACAAGACTCACTGTATCGATCGACACAACCACTAGGTGTCGATGATCGGTGTCCCCGTGTCGATCGACAGGACACACTGTGTCGATCGACACAACCACTAGGTGTCGAAGAACACAGGCCCCGTGTCGATCAACAGGACACACTGTGTCGATCGACACAACCACTAGGTGTCGAAGAACACAGGCCCCGTGTCGATCGACAGGACACACTGTATCGATCGACACAACCACTAGGTGTCGAAGAACACAGGCCCCGTGTCAATCGACACACCACCTCGGTGTCGATCGACACGACGTCGCAGAACCCAGAATCGAGTCAATCCTCACACGACTCGAATCTGATGCAATCTGTCGAGTCTCCTGCACAAATCCACACGCAAAACACACAAAACCACCAAGCAATCATATTCCATTGGCCCCCTATACTTATACGAGCCTACAGTCATGCACTCACCTTGATTGGGATTGAAAAAGGATGAAGAACGCGAAGAACGAGCGAAGAACACCAAGACAGCCTCTGATTCTGTCCTTACAGACCCGAAATCAGCACAGCAACAACCCCTTTCTCGTTCTAACACCACTCACGATCAATCCTCCTCTAGGAACTCCCAACAATCACTCAAATTCTCTGATTTCAGAACTTCTCCCCAAAGTCTCTCTGAAAAGTCTGATTCTCGAGAACAAAAACGGCCAGAACTTCTGATTCTGCCTTTTATATCGAACCCTAGGGTTTCCCTAAACTGGCCCAACAAACCGGCCAATTAAATCGAACCTCTCAGTCTGATTTAACCTGTGTCGATCGACACACACCAACCGTGTCGATCGACATAACGCCCCAAACCCGACTTCTCCTAAGTCCAAAACACACATGTCGATCGATACAACACGCCTGTGTCGATTGACACCACCAGAAATCCACTTTTTGGTTCACGGGCGTTACACTAGCCCCTCCAGCCCTTACGCTGGTACTCATAGCGGCCACACCCACGGATCCCTCCTGAAACGCCTACGAGTCAGCCACCTACTCCTGCGTGGTCTCCTGGGCCACAATCGGGGCAACAGCCTCACTCTTGAGTCCTCGCCCGCATCCTCGCCCACCACGACCACCTCGGCCTCCACGGCCCCCACAACCTCTACCTCTAGCCACTCTAGCCATCACTCTGCACTACCCAGCAGAAAACTAAGTACTAGAAAAATAGAAAGTCAAATAACACATACCGTGGAATCTCATTAAAGGCTCGGAAGAGATGATTTAGGACTCCAAACCCACACAACAATCAATTGACTAAATCACATATACAATCAATTGCATCCGCTCTAGAACCATAAGGGCTCTGATACCAAACTAAAATGACCCGACTCATTTTTTTTTTAAAACATCGAATTAGCATTCCCATAAATACTAATTCTCAACAATTCTCAACAATCACATTAAACCAGCAAACCAAACATACCCAGCGAAAATCAACTCGATTCAATTCAAACAATTATCCATTAAATCCAATAACCAACATAAACCAATTCATCAAACCAGCAACCTAGCGGTTCTAAACAATACGATAAAGCAACACAATCGAGACTCTAGATCATCTCCTCTTCCCGGCCTTGATTCCACAATCACATTTTTTCTTTACCTACATCACATGGCAAAACGAGATGCGTGAATATTATCACAAATACTTAGTGAGACGGTCATTCCATCTACTAGGCTATACACACATGCATTAGAAAATATCACAATACCAAGCGATCAAACAACAACGCATAACACAATAATCAACACGAGAATCACACATCAATCAAAACATCAATCAAACGCATTCTGACATTTCCTTTACCCAGATAAGCCATGGTCACGCACTCACCTTAACAATCACGACCAAAAACTGAATCCGAGAAAAATAACAATTGAAAATAGCGTTTCAGGCGATTGCGGTTGAAACGCTATTCCAGGCAGTCAGCAATAGCGTTCTGGCGACTGGCGTCAGCAGAAATGGCGTTTTAAAACTGCGTTTGCGTTTCAAATCGGATTAGGGTTTCTGGTTTTCAGACCCAAGAGGTGTTTCTTGGCCAGAAAGACACACAAATAACTCACTAAGTTTACCTTGGATCGGAACTCTGAAACCCTATCTGGATTCCTTGCAGCTTCACCTTTCCAACGCCACCGGAAACTATCTCTGATTCTTACTAGATAAATGAAAAATAACCTCCAAAGTTAGCTCCGTGAAACAGGAAATAAGAACAAATCTGAGACAGTTTCTGGTTTACAGGAAAAGCTGCGATTTAGGGCAAACTTTAACTGAGGATTGCGGACGCGTTAAACCTTGGATTGGATATCGGAAAGATGCTCCAGAAAATACGAACCGAGATCTATCCAACAGTACAAAATCACCGTCTGGGTCGCTACGGTTCGCTCCAAAAACGCCCTGCAAAGTCACTGCTCGCAACACCTTCCCTTTTCTCCTCTTTGCTTTGATTTTCTGGTCACAGGAGCACACGAGTTAAACCTCTGGTGGTTGTGGCGGCTGGTTCACGTCGGAAAAAGGGCAGAGCTTTGCTAGAATGGGAATCTCAACCTTCCCCTCTCTTTGACCCTTCCTTTAAATAGAAAAAGAGAGCCTAGGGTTAGGGTTAGGGTTTTTGGGGAGGAAAGTTGGCCACACGAAAATGGATCCTAGGATTGTGGGTTTATTGGGATTGGGCCAAAACCAAACCTCAACCCATCCATTTAACAAAACAAATAAATCAAACTTCCAATTTTTGGTTTACGGGCGTTACAGGGGAGCCTCTACATCAGCTAGAGAGTTGTAAGAGAGTATTCACATGCAGAAATGATCATTGGATAAGGTGGATCCAATTACATCCCTACTTACCTTATTTGGAGCCTAAAAGACCATTTAATGTCCAACGTCTCTTTCCTTTTGAGTTGTGCGACTTGAAGACCTTTCAAAACTTTCAGAGGCTTCTAGAACATGGATATAACAAGTATATTTTGAGATATAAAGAGGATTAAGCAGATTTCATTATTTGGCCAAGATATCACTCCAAAGGCCATAATATCAAGGCTTTAACTTACTGGCTTTATTCTTTGCTTATTTCAGTGTATTTCCTTTCCTTTTGTGCTTTCTAGACCGTTGGGTCTTGTCAAGAGATGAGCCTTTATAAGCTCCGTCCTTTGTCTCATTGTAAGGCACCCTTCTACGAATTATTTTCAATAAAAACTTGTGTTTTGTTTCAAAGCGTGTAGTCTTTGAGTTCTAGTAATTTCGAGTCTTTAAAGAGAGTCTTTAGTCTTGTGTGATTGCGTGTAGATTAATTTGTGGGATTCAAGCTAGTTTATTCGTGTGTTGTTGTGGATTCAACAACAAACCCCATCTCCATTACTATCATCATCCATCTTCCGCGTGCATAGCTTGTAAACTCTAGATCATCTTGTGAACATAAGTTTGGTGGATTTCAATCTTATATCACAGCACCGTCTACTTCACAACCATCTATGGTTGTTTCACAGGGAGGACCATTTGTATCAAAGTCACAGAGAGGAAAAATATCAGATTCTCAAAGAGGAGGATCGGAAGGACAAGGCTTAGAAGACTAGGAAGCATGGTTTCAATGTTCAAGCTAAACTATAATGAAAATGGTTTTCTGTTTGATTTTCTATTTTATTGGTGTTTAGCTCGGAATCAGAACCGTAGTTTAGCTCAGAATCAAAACATGGTTTGGTTTGTATTTGTTTTGTTCCACTCGTTTTGTTTCTTTTGCTCGGATTAGGTGTTTAATCAACATGATATTAGGTGTGTAATGAGCATGGTTTGGTTTGTATTTGCTTTGTTCCACTCGTTTTGTTTGTTTTGGTTTGTTTTGTATTTGGTTTGTATTTGCATTTTCAGTACAATAACATGAAAATTTCAGCCAAAGAAACAAGATGCATTGAGGTCAAAGTCTTACAACAACATCACAACTCTACTAATAACCAAGCATCTATTTCTTTTCATTTGACTGACCAAACAAAACGTAGACAATCACAATGGTAACAAGGCACAACCACACTAAAAACACTTTGAAGCACACTTTCAACTTGCGGATTTCCATTTGGGTCACCATTGCTTCTTCCTTCATTTCTTGTATCATACCATGTAACTCGTTTGCCTCAGATTTGACTTTGCTAACGTCATTTGCAATGATTCCTACTCTTGGTAAAGCATCTTCGACCTCTTCAAATACAGCATCCTCGACCCACCTAAACAAATGACCCTAATGCACAAAAAATGACATTGTTAACTGAAATTCCTTGAAATTTCAATATAAACAACATCCACACTTACATCCCTTTTGCTTGTCCACGAATTCGAATCTCATTTGCTAATATAACGGAAGAATGGTCTTCTTGGGAGAATGGTCTTCTTGGGTTCTCTGTTGTCTTAGAGGTGAAGATCGTCATGCCTAAGCCACATACACACTTCATCGACAAACCACGGTCCCTGACAACACCTAATAACACAGAGCTTGAACTCATCGGAATAGTGAGCATAAATTCACAAGTACAAAACCGAGGAAAACGAGAGAAGATAGATTTTGGATTTTGATTTCTAGGGTTCTTGAAATGAAAATCGATTTGGGATTTAGGTTTGATTTGGGGATTCTACTCCCACTGAACTGATAAAACAGTATCGTTTTATTAAAAACCAAAACATGGTTGTTTTGTTTAAACATAGATCGTTAACAAAAAGTTAACTCCGTAATGGTCTGCTAACGAAAACTTAACGACGAGCCTTAAATGGCCGAGTCAATAAAAGTTAAGTATTTTGTTAAAAAAGTCAACTAAAACTTTAGGCTTTAAATGGTATTTCATAAGTTAGAGCTTTTTTTGCCACAATTTGAAAGTTGAAAACTTTTTTCGATATTTTTCCCTATGAATGAGAGTCTCCTTTTTAGCTAGAGTCTTCTGTCTTCAAGTTTCCATAATGCTTGTGAAAGAGATTAAGCAAAAGACTTCAATAGAGGCGAAATGGTTGCATTCTTCTCAAGGAGCTTCCAGTCATTAAACTGAGGCAAGAATGCCTTAATAAATAGCTGGTCTTTTGTGGTCTTCATGAGATCAGTCTTGAGCTGAGCTTGGTCTTCACTTATCAAATTAATTTGGTTCTGATCCGCTACTTCTTCTTCTTGGTTTGCCTGGTAAATTTGAATCTCTACATTTGATCCTAGAAGCTCTTCTACATAGGTGTGAATTTGTTTCTAAAAAAACGAGTCCTTGATCTGGTCATGGGCATTTTTGGCACAAATGGAGTGTCTCCTACTGGTTCTTGATGGATGTCCTCATCACCATCACTGAGAAAAATCATGGTCCGACCAGCTGTCCGTAGCCCTCATCAGGTTTATTACACTCGTGATGATGACTTGTGTAGTATCCACTACCTTCACTGCAAAAATTCCATCTGCTACAACTGTAGAAACCCACTAATCTCTTTTACTGGGCTCGAGATGCCATGTTAGAAGTTGACTTTACTTCGTCGATCAAAACTTACCCGTGTCGATTAAAACTTACCCGCAACACGTACTGATCTGAGTTTTATCGAGCCACAGCACATCATTCTTACCCGTGGCACGTACCAATTACCCGTGGTACATACTAGCTCGATCTGAGAAATATTTTTCGATCTATACTCAAATTTACTCTATTGAATTTTCTTGGATCAAAATTCGCTTTAGGACTCCCTTAGCCTTGCCCAAGCTAAACTTTCTTGAAGCAAAATTGTGGCCCGACCGGCCATCCTTAGCCCTCATCGGGGTTGTTACACTCGTGATGATGACTAGTGTAGTCTCCATTATCTTGTTTGCAGAAATTTCATCTGCCACAATTGTAGAAACCCACTAATATCTTTTATTGGGCTCGAGACGCCATGTCAGCAGTTGACTTTTCTTCCAGCTACAAGCTCCTCCACTTTAGATGAGTTACTTAAAATAGTTGCAATTGAACATGTTCTTGTCTAGAGCTAAAATCACAATAAAAGACTTAAAAAGCACTTAAAAATCTACAGTCAAACACCCCATTTGTTGAATTGAGTAATGGAACACTGTCTCACACAATCACACATGCCAGCTCAAGTGAAGAAGCAAGTGAGGGAATAGTCTTTTCCACTCACTTAAGCACATATTGATCACAACAATTACAGCCAGGGTTGGCCCTGAGGGTAGGCAGACCAAGCTCATGCTTGCGGCCCAAAAATTTTAATGTTTTGTTTATATATTATTGATCCAGAAATATGCGTAAAATTTCTTTAGTTCAATTGGTTTATGAACTACATAGAGTAAAGAAGAGGTGGAAGATTTGATTTACTTTTTGATCATTTTGTTTAAATTTTTTCTTTTAAAAAATTCAATAATTACTGGCCCAAATTTTTTATTTTTTTGTGGCCATTAAAATTCTTAGGACCGTCCATAATTACAGCCAAATAAATCTTGTTTAAGCTAAGCCACATCTTTTGTTAGATATATTTGTTAAAGTGTCAAACAACTTGCTGTGATGTTTTTCACACTTATAACTTATGATTATATAACCACATTTGTAGCCAAGAGAAGAAGGAAAATGGAATAAGCACAAGTAAACCTCTTAATACTTCCATCTTAAAATTCCTTAATTCCATGTTTTGTTCTTGTGACCAAAATCACACTTAATCTTATAAATTCCTACACCATTAACCTTTTTTTTTAATTTATCGCTTCGGTCTTATTTCGGAAAACAAATTTTTAGGATATTACCTTACAACAAAACGATAAACAATTCGTCTACCACCATCGGAAACGGACAAAAGACTTGGAGTACCCCACTCAGTGGCACAAACCTGTAATTTCTACTTAACGTTTATGCCCTTTCTCGACTTGATCGTCATCTTTGTTTTTTAATAAGACGGTGCCTTTTGCCACATTTTCTTTTCTTTTTCACGGAGGAGGTAGAGAAAAGAAGAGCGAGATAAAGCAGCTAATAAAGAGAAGAGAGAAAATAGAAAAAAATCTCCATTTGATTTTGTTTTCTTAATTCTGATTTCTGAAGCTTAATCAATGGCTGGAATCTTGAAGCTCGAAGAACAAGTTGTGGAAATTTTCTTCTTGGGGGTTTAATTTGTTTCTTACCGGAAAATGGCATGTCCAAGTATGGTCGCTTGCAGCTTAGATCCTGAACGGAAGCAAAGTGGAGGACTTAGAACAAAACAAGCCGGACGAGGATCTTGCCGTGGAAGTTAGTCTTTGCTCATCCATTTTCCCTTGGAAAAATCAAGTTCCTTAAAAGAACGTAATAATTGGGTTTCTGCGATTCGCTTGAAACTTTTGCTTTTTGTTTTTCCAGAGTTTTTGATATATCTTATTCCTTGTGCAGTTTGAAGATTGTTCTACTCGGAGCTGATTTAGTTTTGGGTTTTGTAAAGAGAGAAGCGATGGGAGTTTTGCTTAAAGAAGCGTTGAGGTCGATGTGCGTTAACAATCAATGGTCTTATGCTGTTTTCTGGAAAATTGGCTGCCAAAATTCTAGGTACTTGTTCCGATTTCAATATACGCTTCTGTGTGAAAACCCAATTGTCTCTTAACTTGTTGTGTTTCAACTAGACAGCTAAGTTAAGGAATTAGATTAGCGTTTTTCGACTCAGATCTCGAGGACGACTAGAATTATTTATCCCTGTTTTTCTGGAGTTTTGTGTTTGGTTTGATCTTATTTGTCCAAAAGAATCTTTCGGTTTGTAGCTGTTTCTCGGTAAAACCATATCCTTTTCTCTGGTTATTGTTTATGAATTGTCCAAGAATTTAAGCACAAGTCTTTGTTCTTCACTCTCTTGTCATTTCATTTGTTTCTTGTCCTGCTCGTTTTGTCTTCTTTAGCAGAAAATCTGTTGTGATCGTAAATTATATTGTCTTTTTCTGCTACTCTCACTTAACCATTGTTGCATCTTTTGGTCGTTTATCCCTTCCTGATGATGATCATATGTACCTACTTTTCTTGATTTTGTTTCTTATCTTCTTCTTTTTTCTGCAGCTTGTTGATTTGGGAGGAATGCTACATCGAAACCACATCGAGCTCACTTCGTCAAAGACTTTCTGGACTCGATCTTGATACACAATGGAATGAGAAAGTTCATTTGCTTACAAACAGAATGATGTTGAACAATCGAATTATTCTGGTAGGCGAAGGGTATGTATCTGTGTCCTTCCCTTCCATTGCTTTTTTTTTTTTTATCAAGTGTTACAGTTGCTTATCTACAGATTAATGAACTGGCTCTTTCATCTTTTTGCTGCATTTCAGGTTAGTTGGTAGAGCTGCATTTACGGGACATCATCAATGGATTTTATCAAACAGTTTCAACCGCAGTGTTCATCCACCTGAGGTTATTAATGAGATGCTTCTCCAATTCTCTGCTGGTATTCAGGTTTGATACTCTGGCTCGTTGAGTAAACATATATGTTCATGCTCCTCGGATAATTTGTATGATTGCTTGGCTCTTTTGTTCTTTCAGACCGTAGCAGTTTTTCCAGTTGTTCCTCATGGTGTTGTTCAACTCGGTTCTTCTCTGCCTGTAAGTTTGTGCAATTAACATTTTGTTCTTAACATGTTTTATGTGTGGATTCCTTTTGAGTTGCAATGTTAGTTGCTTTTAGTGAGATTATTGAGTCATATCTATGTTCAGATTATGGAGAACTTGGGGTTTGTGAATGATGTGAAAGGTCTTATCCTGCAACTTGGATGCGTTCCTGGAGCTCTCTTATCTGAAAATTACAGAACGCATGAACTTGCTGCTGATTTTATTGGAGTGCCTGTGTCCCGGATAATACCTTCTCAAGAATACAAGATCCTGCAGTCTTCTGCTTTTGTAGCTGAAACTAGCAAACCACAGTTCAACTCTAACGGATCATCAGGTCATCGGAATGATCAAATGGTTGACGAAGCTTCCTGCAGTTTTGTGGACGAACAGATCAAGCATGCAAATATGGGAGAGAGACAACAAGGAGGATGGCAAAACACGACGGGTTTCCTAGCAGCAGGGGAAGTAATAGTACCTTCAAATCCCGAGGCGTGGCTCAATCAAAACTTCTCTTTTATGTCTAATGTGGATGCAGCACAGCAACAAATCCCATGTGAAGACATCAGTTCAAAACGCTCACTTGGGAGCGATGGCTTGTTTGATATGTTGGGTTTGGATGATAAAACCAAAGGTTGTGCAAACAGTTGGGGTGTCTCGCAGATGAGAACAGAAGTACTCACTAGGGAGTTATCAGACTTTAGGATAATTCAAGAAATGGATTCTGATTTTGGTTCTTCGGGGTATGAACTTTCAGGAACAGATAATCTGTTAGATGCTGTGGTCTCTGGTGCTTGTTCCTCCACAAAGCAGATCTCAGATGATACTTCTGAGTCATGTAAAACTACTGTGACCAAAGTTAGTAATTCTTCGATTACCATGCCTTCTCACAATAGCCCTCAATGTAACCAGTTGTTTGTGAAGAAACATGGGACACATGTAGGGCCATCATCAGTTTACGGGTCTCAGATCAGTTCTTGGGTTGAACAAGCACACAGCTTGAAGCGTGAGAGCAGTCCAAGAATGATGGATAAGAATGAAACTGCAAAACCAGCTAATAACCGTAAAAGGCTTAATCCAGGAGAGAATCCAAGAAAAAGGCCTAAAGATCGCCAAATGATCCAAGATCGTGTCAAGGAGTTGCGTGAAATCATCCCAAATGGTGCAAAAGTAAGTGACAAATTCTCGGTTTTGGCAAATTAAACAGTTTCTAAGAAAGATTATTGTTAAGAATATTGGTTTTGGTTAAACAGTGTAGCATAGATGCGCTCCTCGAACGCACAATCAAGCACATGCTCTTCTTGCAAAATGTCTCGAAGCATGCTGATAAAATGAAACAAACCGGGGAATCCAAGGTAACATATAATCATATTTTGTCGTCTTTAGTCAATTCTTGTTTTGACAATATTTGTTGTGTTATAAGATGAAGAAAGATGAAGGTGGAGCAACATGGGCTTTCGAAGTCGGATCAAAGTCTCTGGTGTGTCCAATTGTCGTAGAGGATCTAAACCCGCCTCGCATTTTCCAAGTTGAGGTAACACTGCTACCTCTCCTACCACCAAGGTTCTAAAAGAAACCATTCAGGGTCTTGGTTTTTTATCAAATCCGATTTCTATGTTGTCTTGTATGGGGAATTTGTGACAGATGTTGTGCGAACAACGAGGATTTTTTTTGGAAATCGCGGATTGGGTCAGAAGCTTAGGGTTAACGATCTTGAAGGGTGTCATCGAAACTCGAATGGACAAGATCTGGGCTTGCTTCACTGTTGAGGTAATTTACAAGCTAGTAGTTTGTTTATTGAAAAAACAAAAGTTGATAGATTCATTTTAAAAAGACTATTGATTCACCAAGCTGGGGTTGAAATTGGATTTTAGGCGAATCGAGATATGACGAGAATGGAAATATTCATGCAACTAGTGAATATTTTGGAGCAGACGATGAAGTGTGGAGGAGGAAGCACTAAGACTATTTTGGATGGTATCAAAGCTACATTGCCCATTACCACGCCGGCTACTGGTGGATGTTCGATGTAACATTATTGAGCGTACCGGACTGGTTATTGTTAAACTGGTTTGGTTAGGCTCAATTCTTGTAGAGGTTACGAGCGGACCGCACTTTGATTTAGGCTCGCTATGACTAACTAAAGTCGGTCTGAAACAGAGATGACATTTTTAATTTAAGTTTTTTTTTTTTTTCTTTTTCGTTGTACATTTCTTTTTCTTTGCCCTCTCTTCTGCGAATTTTATTTATATTTTGAATTTATCTGTGTGGATTTTTTTTTTATAAAAAAAAATTAATTCTGGTAAGTATGATTCATCTCTCTTGTTTTGACTGTTAATAAATGTCTAAACATTCTCCATTTAGAAAAAGTGAACGTGTTTTTTCACTTTCGTCACCGGTTTAAGTGTTAAAAAAAATTTAATTCTGTTAAGTATGATTTATCTCTCTTGTTTTGACTGTTAATCAATGTCTAAACATTCTCCATTTAGAAAAAGTGAACGTGTTTTTTCACTTTCGTCACCTGTTTAAGTGTTCAAACAATTTCACGAATTTCAAGACCGGTAAAAGACCCGGTCCATAAACAGCTTTAACAGTACACAAGTTCACATGTAAATATACCTTTATGTTACTTTGATTAGTAACTGTTATTAGTAACTGTTATTAGTAACTGTTATGGACATTATTAGCCTATTATTAAAGAAAAACAAACATAGGCTCTGCTTTCAACGAGATTCGCTCTTTAATTAAGAAGTGAGGTTGAGAAAAAAAAAAAAAGAAGCAAAATTGGTATAAGTACTTTTTTTTTTGTTTCAAGTTGTCAGTACTTTAACTAGCAGCCTTACAAAATGCGGTCATGTGAATTCATACATAAAAAACATTTGGTGTGTTCACTAATATGTGTGATGGATGTCTTAATCCATTCTTGATTACATATCTCAAACTCTTGACTCCATACGCATATATTAGTGGATCAAAAATGAAACCCGGTCTAGTTAAGCCTTCAAATATATTGTGTTATCTTAAATGTATGTTTTTGCTTTCAGCTTTTACCCTTTTAAGGTACCTAAACTTTGCTGCAAAAAGGCTCCTTTGCTCCTGTTTCTAGCATTCTCTTCCACTCTACATATTATGATGGCATAATCGACATGACATTATGATTCACTAAGTTCATTATTTTTCTTGGGTCCTTAATTTCTTCATCACCTTTTGAAATATGCTTCCACAACTTTATTGATACGCACTAAATTAAGGATTACTCAACCGGGTATTGAAGATAGGATTCACGCCAAGCAGTAGATTGCAAACAAAGGTGAATTTGATGGATTGAAGGGTCGCACAACAGATGTGTAAGTCTGCTGATATTCCCACTCCTCAAACCCTCTAGATATGACGCACTAGAACAGCAAAGAAGAGGTTGTTACTTGGATATTACGCACCAAGTGACAGAAAATGTTCTTAGCAAAGAACAAAGAGGATTCTCTCAAGATAAATTGATAAAAAAAAAGATGATCACGTTTTCAGATCTTACAAGGGATTTAAAGAGATGAAAATGAACTAAAAACAAAGCAAATTTGGAATTAAATGCATTAACTATGAAGACCATAATAAAGACTAAGTTTGAACTTCAAAAATGACTCTTCAAGTCATTTCCCTTCCCTTTTTCGTCACTCTCTTTGGGCTGCAGATTAGGCACTTGGTTTGGGCTTCTTTTGGGCTTCAAATAGACATGAAACAGACTGAACTTGATGGCTAACACCTTGGAAGGTTTTCTGAAGATTCTGGCCCGGTTTTGATCATCAAATGGGTGATTTGGATGTGAATCATTTGCCTCATTAAAACCTTTCTTTGGAAAACCCATTGGGACAAAACCAAAGATAAGAAAAAAGAGTACATATGATCACATACCCATTTTAGTGATCTTCTTGAGCTTGTATCAAAACCAGAATGGTTTGAGATACATCTTCTCCATTCCAGCCTAAGTGATCGGATTGAGTAAACATGTAGTTAAGTAATCCTCCAACTCCATCCTTAAGCCTTTTAGCTCTCGCACGAGTCATAGGTCCAACTGGTACAACCAAGTTCTCCTCGGCTTCAAGCTCTGGTTCAAGCTGCACTCCATGTTCCATTCCATCCTGAGCTAAAACATCCAGCTGGTCCATGTCTGAATCTTGAGGCGTATCATTTATCAGCAGATTTGCGATAATATTTTCCCATTAGGCTACAAATGCATATGTTTTTATCTATATTGTATAGCTTTTACAGTTGTAAAAGTAATCAAAAACTGTATACTATCTAACTAAGGATGAATGGAATAAATAGCAAAGAATTCAAAACACATGTTAAAGGTGTTTTGGAAAATTTTGTTCCTCCTAAACAAGAGAAAGTTAGTGTAATAGACACGTTAAAAAATTTATATATACTCTAGACAATTTACTCTAGCAAATATGGAGCACAAACATTTTGCACTGTTTGTATAAAAGAGGAAAATGGTGGAAAAAACAGAAAATGACTTGAGAAAAAAGACAAAATGCGCTGGTGTACAGTACAGTATAGAGACTACCTCTCTACAATGTCCACGGACGGGTTGGTGTACGAGATCGTGTACACTATCCCTCTATAATGTCCACCGTTAAACCACCGTGTACACCACTATGTCCTTGTAACATCCAAACCAATGACTATGAATCCTTACCCAAGTGTTAGTCAAATCTATGCATTTCACTAATCTAAAACTTCTTTAATACATTGTTCGGTGAAATACAATATATGGAATTCTATAATACCACGCATTGGGAAAGTCTTCACCGTGCATGCTGCTTCCTCATGCCTTGTCGTCTGGTAAGGGGATGAGTATTGAATACTCAGTAAGACGGTCTACTCCGTCTCACAACCTAACTAAACCTAACTACCCTTAACTCCCATAACCCCCACATGATGCCTCAACACCATGTGCCATCTATCTTGATACTGATGGACCATTTCTGAATAACTACTAGACCCTCTCTCGTCCTCCTTTACTACTCGACCATCTTTGGTCTTCCTTTACTATTCGACCATCTCTGGTCTTCTTTTACTACTAGTATACTTTGTATACTTATACTTAAAATTAGATTGTGGCCGAAGCCTTGGGCCCTCGTGGCCAATATTTGACCCGTCGACCAACTTTCATTCCCTTAACTGTTCTTCTGGTCAAGCCTCTAGTTTGCCGGGCCTTCGTGCCATTTTTTCAGGCCATACACAAACAAGTCGGCGACATGTCCATACACATGCCCCTAGGCAATAAATAAAAGTAGCATTGTGAACCTACTTTCCTACCAATTTGTATGCTTCCATATTCTAGACTTCCATAAGGTTCACAATATTTCTTTACCTCTTTTTACCCTAGCCTGTTGTACTATGTTCTCAAGCAATAGCCGAAACATTTCAAACAATACCTTTGCCCCGTATGGTTGGCCCCAGGTAAGCATGGCTATCCCAATACGTTACCCATGACAACATCAAAGGTTATACGGCAGTCGTCCCTGCAGATATACAAACATAAGATTATCCCTTAATTGTGGATAGCTCACGATACCAACTTGTACTGTGGACTGAACAAGAATTCACGTGTCTACCCCTTTATCCCCTTGGTCGTATGTTGCCTAGGCCAAGTTCGTCAACCCTTTTTTGACTTTTACCGTATCAAACCTCATTGGCAGAGCTTGTATCGGGTTGGCTAAGGTAATACTAGTATAACCATTAAGATTATCCAAGTAGATTTTCTGCGTGGCTCACAACAATCCCTACTGGACTACCAGATCCTAACAAACAAGTGAACCATCGAGTAGAAGTTACTTCCTATGGAGTGGTAGCTCTACCATAGCTCTATTTCATGGTTTAATGATGGCTAGTTAAGCTACCTACCAGTATCTCGACTACCTTCCCATTTGTCCCATGGTAGCTCCCTAGGTAGGGTATAGTTATGCCAATGCAAGACTCAATTCAGATTACTATGTAAACTTTTTCATCCATACTCCTAAACAACCTAACAATATGAGTGCGAGTTGATATCCAACTGTAGCTTGGCCATACAAACCACAACCTTCCTTCGACTCACCAAGCAACGAGTCTCTCTTGATCCTCCCTAGACCAGTCAAGTTTCCTCGAGACTATGGTCGAGTCCCATGTCGGGAACACATAGCGCGTGTATCCTAATCCATATCCCATCGTGAATAGGCTTAAGTATCCTGCTAAGACCCCTGGCCTTGCCAAGCTCCTTGCCGAACTTCACCTATGAGTCCATAGCCGGATTTTCGGTGAAGCCTCAGCTTGTCGATCTAGTCTTGTGTTGTTCCGGATCAAGGCTGTCATGGTCTCTTTACCAGGGTCCTACTGATCCGCGGTACATTTCTACCATATCGAGGCCTATCGTGAAGCGGCACGAGGCTCTGTCAATACTTCTTTGCTGCCTATCCAGACTCCATCACTACAGAAAATGAAGGATTTAATAGCAGTACATAGTTGTGATAAGATCCTTCCCACGATTCGGCACTTAGAAGTTTGTTAGAGGGATAATCCCTGCTGCAACGAAGTCAAGGACTCGATGACAAGGGCTGTGGAATGATTGGCACCACAAAGGTTGCGGAAAACCTTTGATAAACTGGTTGATCTTTCGGACAAATCAGAGAGATCGTGATCTAACTTAAAAGGGTTTTTGATTAGAAAGATAGATAAGTTTTCTGTTTCATAAACAATATAATATAAAGGAAAGAAGAGAAGAAGAAGAGGCACAAAATTAAGTCTTGGAACAGGTTTCAAAGACTGAATTTCAAAAATAACAAACAATTAAGACTAAATTTGAAATTTGAAATAAAAAAAGAAAAAGGCCAACGAAAATCTTCTTGTAAATGGGCCTTAGGTCTGATTAACAAATGGATGGTTTGAAGTGATACATAAGCCTCATTAAAAACCTTTTTTAGAAAACCCATTGGGATAAAACCAAAGGAATGAAAAAAGAGTGCAAATGCATCACTTGTCCATTTGTTGATGTTCTTGAGTTCGTATCAAAACAAGAGTGGTTTGGATAATATCTTCTTTGTCTGGCACAAGTGTCTAAGCATTCCTCCAATAGCTTGGTTGAATAACTTAGCTCTGCATCGAGTCATTGGACCAGTTGGTGCGACTAAAGCATGCTCAGCTGCAAGCTCATCCTTAGTTATAAGTTTAGCTCCATCTGGTACAAGCTTATGTTCAAGCTTTGGTTCATACTCTAAGTCTTTAGTGTCATCCATGATCATATCATCCTCTCCCTCTTGAAAAGGATTTGACCTTAAATCTGTTTCATCTACAATAAAAGGAACCGGATCAGAAACATTGAAGCTATTACCAACATTGTACTTACCTTGAAGATCAATCTGATAGAAATTAGTGTTGATTTTTCTTGTTATCTCAAAAAGACCATCAATCCTTGGCATGAGTTTGGACTTTCTCTCCTCAGGAACCTTTCTTTCTTTAAATGGACCTAAACCAGATCACCAACTTCAAAGATTATCTCATGTCTCCCTTTGTTACCATGCTTAGCATAAAGCTTGGTCTTTTCTTTAATGTTCTTTCTATCATGCTCATGAACTTTTCCCTTATGTGATCAGATACAAAAAAGGTAAGGAAAATATAGTTGATGATGCACTATCTCGAAGGTATGCTCTCTTAACCACTCTTGAAACCAAATTACTTGGATTTGAGCATATCAAAACTTTATATGCCACTGATTTTGATTTTCAAGATGTATATGCTTCTTGTGAGAAGTTTGGTCGTGGTAAATACTTCAAAAATGATGGGTTTCTCTTCTTTGAAAATAGACTATGTGTGCCTAACTCCTCTCTGTGAGATTTGTTTGTCAAGGAAGCTCATGCAGGTGGACTTATGGGTCATTTTGGCGTGGCTAAGACACTGAATGTAATGCAAGATCACTTCTTTTGACCACACATGAGAAGAGATGTAGTAAAAGCTTGTAAGCAAGCTAAGTCTAAAATCCAAAACCACGGTCTATATATTCCTTTACCCATTCCTTTGCATCCATGGCATGACATTTCAATGGATTTTGTTGTTGGATTACCTAGAACTAAAACTGGAAAAGATTATATGTTTGTAGTTGTTGATAGGTTTTCTAAAATGGCTCACTTTATTCCATGTCACAAGACTGATGATGCTGTGAATGTTGCTAGTTTATTCTTTAAGGAAATTGTTAGACTTCGTGGCATGCCTAGGACGATTGTTTCTGATAGAGACACAAAGTTTCTTAGCTTCTTTTGGAAAACGTTATGGTCTAAGCTAGGGACTAAACTCTGTTTCTCTACTACTTATCATCGACAATCTGATGGACAAACTGAAGTTGTCAATAGGATATTGTCTACCTTGTTGCGTGCATTAATTAAAAAGAACATTAAGTCTTGGGAAGAATGCTTACCACATGTAGAATTTGCTTATAATCATGCTAAACATTCTGCATCTAAGTTTTCTCCATTTGAGATTGTCTACGGTTTTAATCCTTTATCACCTTTGGATCTAATGCCTTTACCTTTGAGTGAAAGAGCTAGTTTAGATGGACAAAAGAAAGCTGAGCTTGTTAAACAAATACATGAGAAAGCCCGGATCAATATAGAAAACAAGACCAATCTCTATGCCAAATAAGCTAACAAAGGAAGAAAGGAGATGATCTTTGAAGAAGGAGATTTGGTTTGGATACACTTGAGAAAGGAGAGATTTCCTAAAGAAAGAAAACCCAAACTCATGCCCAGAATAGATAGTCCTTTCAAAGTCATAAAGAAACTCAACAACAACGCCTACCAGCTGGATCTCCAAGG
Source organism: Arabis hirsuta (assembly GCA_964056655.1). Taxonomy (NCBI): domain Eukaryota; kingdom Viridiplantae; phylum Streptophyta; class Magnoliopsida; order Brassicales; family Brassicaceae; genus Arabis; species Arabis hirsuta. The sequence goes on along the minus strand of OZ053298.1, from coordinate 21,632,544 downwards.
TAAGTATAGTGTGAGTTCAAGCTTTAATGTTATTGATTTAGCTCCTTATTGTGCAGAAGAAACGGATTTGAGGTCAAATCCTTCTCAAGTGGGAGAGGATGATGAGATATTGGCAAGTAAAGGAACTTATGCAACTAAGGAGATGGAACAGCTTATACCAGAGCTTAAGGAGGACGCATTTGCAATCTCTGATGGGTTTAACACTAAGGAAACAAAGGACAAAGACCTAGACGTGCCACTTGGTCCAATGACTAGGTCCAAACAAGCGAGGTTCCAGCAAGCTCTTCATCAACTCTTACACACTATCCAGGCCAGTCTAGAGTGTGCTTATCCAACCACATTGGTTGTGATTCAAGCCGCCTAGATCATTCATCAAGAGAGGTGTTGTGACTTGCACTCTTTTCCTTGGATTGGTTTTGTCCCATTGGGTTTTCCAATCAAGGTTTTTAATGAGGCTTGGGCACAACACTTATACAAAAGCCTCTTGATGAAACTAAGCCCATTTCTAGCCCATTTCTATCTTAATTTTCATCCAGGAAGCAAGAGAGAACCCTGTTTTCATTTAAACTCAGTCTTTGTGCATTTAAGCCTGTTTTAATTGTTTTTGAGTATTTTCAAGAAGCTATGCATGTACAGCCTTCTTCTCTTTATATTCTGAACGAAAAATCTCAATAAAATCATCAAATTCTTTTCTATTAAAAACATTCTCTGAATTTTGTTTGATCCCAGTTTGTTTAGTGTATTTGGATTTCGATTCTTAAACTACAAACAACTTCTGATAGTCTGAGAGCCAGTTCCGCATCTCTTAGAAGTATCAATTCGATTCACTGCTTGTTTTCATCATCACAATCGTTTGGAGAGCATTCAGGGACGTGATCATCACACCTAGGATCACATCAATTTCTCTCTCAGTATTACTAAGAAAAATCCTCATTCCTCAGTAACACTCAGGGAAATCCTCATCCTTCTTGGAGAAATCCTCATCTCCTATTACTTAGGGAAATCCTCATCCCTCAGTAACATACAGGGAAATCCTCATCCCTCCTAGGGAAATCCTCATCCCTCCTAGAGAAATCTTCATCTCCAAATGAGTTATCCGGGAAAATCCTCATTCCCTAGAGAAATCAATTCTTAACGCCTATAGCATCTCTGACTAGAACTACCTCATTTAGTCTGAACCTGACATCCCACTACCCGGAATATCATCACATCCATTACCAATACTCAGGTCAACTCTAACATGACACTCCACTATCCCGGAATATCATCTCATCCATGACCAATACTCAGGTCATCTTTAAACAACCCAATCACCCAGGGTGTCTCACTACGGTCTCACAGAATATACAAATTCTAAATCCTCATAAAACCTCTATTCTCAGACCCTTAGAAATAGACAAGTTTTAAATCCTCATAAAACCTCAATTTCCAACCCTCAACACCCATACTCATGACAACACAAGGCCAACCATAGGAAATTCTCATCCTATAATCTCCAACCATAAGAATATAAATCTTATAAATTTCAATCCTTAAGAAATATTCATCTTATTAAATCTCAAAATGTAATAATCGTTAATCCTCAAACGAAATACAAAATTCCAAAAACCACATAGCAAACATGCTAACTCTGAAACTAGAAACCATGAAAACAAGCTCAATCCTCGGCCCGCTCCTCGAACCATCCCCTGAACCATGTTTTCATCTTAGCCTCTGGTTCCCAAATCTACTCCTCCACAAATTTGCCTCCTCAGGCGTGGCACCACCCGAGAAAAACCCAGTGCCAATCCTCTGCATCTGCTCCATCATCCTAAGGTAGGATGGGAGCTCCTCCGTAACCGCCACACTCGGCTGCACAGCAGCTACTCCCGGCTGAACCCCAGCTATACTTGGCTGCACACCAGCCAACCCCGGCTGCACACCAGCCACACCCGGCTGAACATCCAAAGCCTGACCCTGAGCCAACACCCCTCCCGGTAACCGCTCCAAGATCAACTGTAGCAGACTCGCCAGAATATCATCTTGATCCTGGGATACACCTACGGCAGCACCTCCACCTAGGCCAGCTGCACCACCAGCCACACCAGAACCCTCACTAGCCTCACCAGCCCTCACACTGGTACTCGCAGTGGCCACACCCACGAATCCCTCCTGATACGTCTACGAATCAGCCACCTGCTCCTGCGTGGTCTCCTGGGCCACACTCGCGGTAGCAGACTCACTCTCAAGTCCTTGCCCGCACCCACGCCCTCCACGACCACCCCGGCCACCCCGGCCTATACCCCTAGCAACTCTAGTACTTCTACCCATTTCTCTTCACTACTAGAAGTAGAAAATAAGAATACTAGAAAGCAAGAAAGGTCAAACAACAGATACCGTGGAATCTCATTGAAGGCTCAGAGAAGATGATCTAGGACTCCAAACCCACACAACAATCAATTGACTAACTCATATAATCAATCAATTCAGCACACGCAATTGACTACACACTCAATCAACTAAGTTATCCCGCCCTAAAACCGTAAGGGCTTTGATACCAAAATAAAACGACCCGACCCAAAAATTAAAAAAATTCCCAATTAAAACCCAGATTATCATTATCACAAATAATAATCATCAACGGTCAAATCTCAACATGTGGAAAACAATAACCAATTAAATCAAACCATTCAATACATCCTATACTATATTGAAACCAACAACATCCAATTCACCAATTCATCCAATCCCAAAACAACCAACACCCTATCAGTTCTAACGACAATATAAAACACACAACCGAAACTCTAGATCATCTTCTCTTCCCGGCCATGATTCCACGATCACAATTCCTCTTTACCTGCAACACATGGTAAAAAGAGTTGCGTGAGTATTATCACAAATACTCAGTGAGACGGTCATCCCGGCTACAGGTTATACACATAGGCATAAGAGATAAACCACAACACCAAATAATAACCGATCATCACATATCAATCAATACGTCAAACTGACGGCAATCGATCGACACACAACTTGTGTCGATCGACACATGCTGCAAAATCGCAGAATCGAACCTTCTCCTCTCTGGTCTGATTCTGACCTGCACATACGTCGATTCCCTGCACAGGAACCGTCTACAAACACATCCAAGAAACACATAACATCCATAACATGAGAATCAACCATCAAATCATCAAACAATGCATTGGGATCAATCCCTTTACCCAGATAAACCTACGGTCACGCACTCACCTAGGTTTTCAGATCGATTCTGACCCCAAAAAACAATCGGAAACTTGTTCTGAAAACTAGACAGAACAAGCTATACAACGGTATGTGGATCGTCTCCAGACTCTTTCTGGTTCAACGGGAATCCTCCCTCGAAGTAGACTGATCACAGTAACGAGTCTGCACAAACCTCCCACATGAAAACGATCATAACTCAACGAATACTCAACCGATTGACAAACGGTTTTCTCCTATATCTAGATCAAAGAATGGAGAACTTACTCTCAAAGTTTCACTATGATCCGACCTGATTTTCCCTGCCGTTCGTCTCCTCCAAAACCCGAGCAGAACTTGCCTCCGAAACCTCAAACACTCACAAGGATCAACAAGGATCCTTCTCTCCCAAATGTCTTCTGATTTTGGCCAAAAGAAGAGACAAAATGTGAACGATAGAAAACTGAACCTGTCGGTTCAATTTTAACCTGTGTCGATCGACACACCCACTTGTGTTGATCGACACAACGCCCAAATCCCGACTTCTCATTAGTCAAACAACGTGTGTCGATCGACACACACTCCCCGTGTCGATCGACGCACCACCAAAAATCCACTTTTGGTTCACGGGCGTTACAACAATGTTTTCCAAAAGTAGCTACGGAACTTCGTATCCCTATCAGAAACAAAGAGTTAGACATGCCATGAATGCGAACAATTTCCTTAAAGAACAAATTAGCTATATGCAATGCATCATCAGTTTTGTTACATGCAATGAAATGAGCCATTTTTTAGAACCTATCAACCACAACAAAGATAGAATCTCTACCATTCTTAACTCTAGGTCAGCCCCATCACAAAATCCATAGAAATATCATTCCAATGGTGAGTAGGAATGGGTAAAGGAGTATACAAACCGTGGGGTTGGACTTTGGATTTAGCTTGCTTACAAGTCATGCATCTGCCATAGATTCTCTCCACATCACGTTTCATGTGAGGCCAATGGAAATGTTCTCTAAAGTTTAGGCAATGCCAAAATGGCCCATCAGACCTCCTCCATGAGCTTCCCTAACAAACAAGTCTCTCAAAGAACAGTTAGGAACACAAAGACGGTTCTCATAAAAGAGAAACCCATTTTGTCTATAATAATGACCCAAAGCATGTTTCTCACAATCTCTATAAGTGTCTTGAAAGTCAAGATCAGTTGTATATAATTCCTTAATTTGTTCAAATCCCAAAAGCATAACTTCAAGAGTAGAGAGAAGAGTGTACCTCCTTGATAATCCATCGGCAACTACATTATCCTTACCTTGTTTGTACTTGATGACATACAAAAAAGTCTCTATGAATTCAACCCACCTTGCATGCTTTTTGTTGAGATTTTGCTGCCCTTTTAGGTGCTTGAGAGACTCATAATCAGTATGTATCACAAACTCCTTAGGCCACAAGTAGTGTTGCCATGTTTGCAAAGCTCAAACCAAAGCATAGAGTTCCTTGTCATACGTGGGGTAGTTGAGTGTGGCTGCTCACTGAAATATGCAATGGGTTGTTTGTCTTGCATAAGCACAACTTCAATACCTATACCAGAAGCATCACATTCAATCTCAAAAGTCTTTAGAAAGTTTGGTAATATCAAAACATGAGCATGAATAAGCTTCTCTTTTAGGCTTTGGAAAGCCTTTTCTTGTGCTTGTCCCCATTTGAAACCAACATCCTTCTTGATAACTTTGGTGAGAGGAGCAGCAATGGTGCTAAAGTCCTTCACAAATCGCCTATAAAACCCAGAAAGTCCATGAAAGCTCCTTACTCCTACTGTTTTGGGACTTGGCCAATCTTTGATGGCCCTGATCTTTTCTTCATCAACTTTGATCCCATCTGCACTCACAACAAAACCTAGGAACACAAGGTTATCTGTACAAAAGATGCATTTCTTAAGATTAGCAAAGAGTTTTTCTTTCCTAAGAACACTTAGGACCTGATTCAAATTCCCAACATGTTCTTTCAAACTTTTGCTATAGACCAGAATATCATCAAGGTAGACCATAACAAACACGCCTATGAATGCTTTAAGAACATGATTCATTAATCTCATAAAGGTACTAGGTGCGTTTGTTAATCAGAATGGCATAACTAACATTTCATACAGCCCATGGTTAGTTTTAAAGGACGTTTTCTATTCATCACCCTTTTTCATCCTAATCTGATGGTAACCACTTTTAAGATCAATTTTAGAAAAGATGTTAGAACCATGCAATTCATCAAGCATATCATCTAACCCAGGAATAGGGTGTCGATACTTCACAGTAATATTGTTGATTGCTCGAAAATCAACACACATGTGCCATATCTTTCTTAGGCACAAGCAATACTGGTACGACACAAGAACTCATACTTTCTCTGATATGTCCCATTTCCATGAGCTCATCTATTTGTTTTTGCAACTCCTTTGTCTCCACGGGGTTGTTCTATATGCTGTACGATTTGGAAATGAAGCTCCTGGCACGAAGTCAATGTTTAATACCATGGATTGGTGGTAATCCTTGTGGGTTATATTCTGGGAACAAGTCCTCATAATCCTGCAAAACAGAGATCATCTCACTTGGCAGCACTGGTGCAAGGTCATTTAAGCTCATGAGAGCTTTTTTAAAAACAAACAATAGCATTGGTTGTTTTGAGAATAAAGCTTTCTTAACCTCACCAGCCTTTATGAAGAAGTTGGAATGATTGGATTTGTGTTCTTCTTTGTGCTTGAAGTCCATCTGATCCTTGTAAACTTCTTGTGACGTCATTGGAACCAGAATGGTTTTTCTACCTTTGAACTCAAAGGAATGGCGATTGGTGAAACCATCATGAATCACTTTTCTATCTGATTGTCATGGTCTCCCAAGAAGTATATGACCAGCCTCCATTGATAATACATCACATAGAACCTCAACTTCATACTTGCCAATGACAATGGGCACAACCACTTGATTCTTAACTCTCATTTCACCACTGTTATTAAGCCACTAAAGATCATATGGTTTCGGATGCTTCCTCACTTTCAAACCAAGCTTCTTGACTATAGTATCACTCGCCACATTTGTACAACTTCCCCCATCGATGATAAGGCTGCATACTTTTCGTTGTACATGGCATCGTGATACGCCCTAAATTAAGGATCACTCAACCGGGTATTGAAGATAGGATTCACGCCAAGCAGCAGATTGCAAACAAAGGTGAATTTGATGGATTGAAGGGTCGCACAACAGATGTGTAAGTCTGCTGATATTCCCACTCCTCAAACCCTCTAGATATGACGCACTAGAACAGCAAAGAAGAGGTTGTTACTTGGATATTACGCACCAAGTGACAGAAAATGTTCTTAGCAAAGAACAAAGAGGATTCTCTCAAGATAAATTGATAAAAAAAAAGATGATCACGTTTTCAGATCTTACAAGGGATTTAAAGAGATGAAAATGAACTAAAAACAAAGCAAATTTGGAATTAAATGCATTAACTATGAAGACCATAATAAAGACTAAGTTTGAACTTCAAAAATGACTCTTCAAGTCATTTCCCTTCCCTTTTTCGTCACTCTCTTTGGGCTGCAGATTAGGCACTTGGTTTGGGCTTCTTTTGGGCTTCAAATAGACATGAAACAGACTGAACTTGATGGCTAACACCTTGGAAGGTTTTCTGAAGATTCTGGCCCGGTTTTGATCATCAAATGGGTGATTTGGATGTGAATCATTTGCCTCATTAAAACCTTTCTTTGGAAAACCCATTGGGACAAAACCAAAGATAAGAAAAAAGAGTACATATGATCACATACCCATTTTAGTGATCTTCTTGAGCTTGTATCAAAACCAGAATGGTTTGAGATACATCTTCTCCATTCCAGCCTAAGTGATTGGATTGAGTAAACACATGTTGTTAAGTAATCCTCCAACTCCATCCTTAAGCCTTTTAGCTCTCACACGAGTCATAGGTCCAACTGGTACAACCAAATTCTCCTCGGCTTCAAGCTTTGGTTCAAGCTGCACTCCATGTTCCATTCCATCCTGAGCTAAAACATCCAGCTGGTACATGTCTGAATCTTGAGGCGTATCATTCCCCTCCTCTTGAAAAGGATTCGTCCACGAATCTGGAACATCTGCCACAAAAGAAGAGAGATCAAAAACATTAAAAGTAGTAGAAGAGACATTATACTTACCTTGCAAATCAAATTGATATGCATTATCACTGATTTTCCGGATGATTGGAAATAGACCATCAATACGCGACATAAGCTTAATCTTCCTCTCTTCTGGGAACCGTTCCTTCCTTAGATGCACCCAAACAAGATCTCCTTCATTGAACACAAATTTGCTTCTTTTCTGGTTTGCCTTCTTTTCATAGATCTTGGTCTTAGCCTCAATGTTGCTCTGGACCTTCTCATGCAACTTCCTAATGGACTCCGCTCTCTTTGCACCATCTGTACTAACCCTTTCACTCACAGGCAAAGGAAAAAGATCAAGTGGAGACATAGGGTTGAAACCATAAACCACCTCAAAAGGAGAAAACTTAGTTGCGGGATGCACTGAATGATTATATGCAAATTCTACGTGTGGCAAGTTTTCTTCCCAAGTCCTAAGGTTCTTTTTGATTAGTGACCTAAGTAAGGCTGACAATGTGCGGTTTACAACCTCTGTTTGACTGTCTGTCTGGGGGTGACATGTCGTAGAAAACAACAGCCTAGTTCCTAGCTTAGACCACAATGTCTTCCAAAAATAGCTAAGAAACTTTGTATCCCTATCTGAGACTATGGTTCTGGGCATTCCGTGCAACATGCACAGCATTATCAGTTTTATGGCAAGGGATGAAATGTGCCATTTTAGAGAACCTATCAACCACCACAAAGATAGAATCTCTACCAGCTCTAGATCTAGGCAAGCCTAAGACAAAGTCCATGCTAATGTCTACCCACGGATGAGAGGGTATAGGTAGAGCTGAATACAAACCGTGGGGTTGCTGTTTTGACTTGGCTTGCTTGCACACAACACACCTGCTGCATATCCTCTCCACATCTTTCATCATGCTTGGCCAGAAAAAGTGTTCATACAACACCTTGTGGGTCTTCTTAACTCCGAAATGTCCCATAAGACCACCACCGTGGGCTTCCCTGAGAAACAACTCCCTCAAAGAACATTGGGGAACACATAAACGGTTATCAAAGAACAAAAACCCAGAGACAAGGTAATACTTCCCATAAGCAGCCTTGGAACACTTCCTAAACACTTCTTTGAAATTCGCATCAGTTGCATACAAGTCTTTAATGAATTCAAATCCAAGCAACTTAGTTTCAAGAGCAGAGAGAAGCACATACCTGCGTGATAGAGCATCAGCTACCACGTTTTCCTTACCTTGCTTGTAGCGGATGACATAGGGAAAAGTTTCAATAAACTCAACCCAGCGAGCATGCCTCTTGTTTAGCTTGTTTTGCCCCTTAAGATGCTTTAGGGACTGATGGTCAGTATGAATCACAAACTCCTTGGGCCACAAGTAATGCTGCCACGTTTGAAGAGCTCTCACCAAAGCATAAAGTTCCTTGTCATATGTTGGATAGTTGAGCGTGGCGCCTCCAAGTTTCTCACTAAAATAAGCAATGGGCTTCATTTCCTGCATTAACACAGCACCAATACCAACTCCTGAAGCATCGCATTCAATTTCAAAAGTCTTAGAGAAATCAGGAAGAGAAAGTAAAGGTGCTTGGATTAACTTAGCTTTGAGTGTTTGAAAAGCTTCCTCCTGGGCTTGCTCCCATTTAAAACCAATACTCTTTTTGATGACCTCCGTGAGAGGAGCTGCTATAGTGCTGAAGTTTGGCACAAACCTTCTGTAGAATCCGGTAAGGCCATGGAAACTTCTGACCTCTCTAATGGTCTTAGGGCTGGGCCAATCATGGATGGCTTTGATCTTTTCCTCCTCAACCTGGACTCCATCTGCACCTACAACAAATCCCAGAAAAACCACATGATCCGTTCCAAAAGAGCATTTTTTAAAGTTAGCAAACAACCTTTCTTTCCTAAGGACCTCTAACACAGATTTCAAGTGTTGTTCATGCTCTTCATAGGATCTGCTGTAAATCAAAATGTCATCAAAATAAACAACCACAAAATGACCAATGAAAGACCTTAACACATGATTCATGAGACGCATAAAGGTACTACGTGCATTTTTTAAACCAAAAGGCATAACAAGCCATTCATACAAACCTAGCTTTGTTTTGAATGCAGTCTTCCACTCATCACCTTCTTTCATGCGAATTTGGTGATAGCCACTTTTCAGATCAATCTTAGAGAAAACAGATGAACCATGCAACTCATCTAACATGTCATCTAGCCTAGGGATTGGATGCCTATATTTTACCGTAATGTTGTTTATGGCACGACAGTCCACACACATGCGCCATGTCCCATCTTTCTTTGGAACGAGTAGCACTGGTACGGCACACGGACTAAGGCTTTCCCGAATGTATCCCTTGTCAAGTAGCTCATCAATCTGCTTCTGAAGTTCTTTGGTCTCCATGGGATTGGTTCGGTAAGCTGGTCGGTTGGGAAGAGAGGCGCCTGGAAAAAAATTGATTTGATGTTCTATGCCTCGAACCGGTGGCAATCCCTTTGGATTTTCCTCAGGAAAAACATCTGAAAATTCCTGCAAGACTTTTTTAAGACCACTCGGAAGCTCCGGTGCAATGTTAGAAGATGCCATTAGTGATTCTTTGTAAACAAGCAAAAGAAAAGGCTGTTGGGAAAACAAGGATTTCCTTACCTGACTTTGCTTGACCAAGAAGTTAGAATTCTTTGGGTTCACCTTTGGCTCATCAGTCGTCTTTGATGCTTCCCGGTTTTTTTTTAGCTGAATCTGGTCTTGATGCACTTCTAAGGGGGACAAAGGCACCAAAGTGATCTTCTTTCCTTGGTGTTCAAAGGAATGTCTGTTGGTGTATCCGTCATGAATGGCTCTCTTGTCAAACTGCCACGGCCGACCAAGCAAGATATGGCTAGCATCCATTGGAAGAACTTTGCACAGAATCTGATCTTCATATCTCCCAATCTTTATAGGAACCGTGACTTGCTCCTTCACATACTGTTCATCGGATTTATTAAGCCACTCCAACTTAAAAGGACGAGGATGAGGTCGCACTTCCAAGCCCAATTTCCTGACAAGAGTGTCGCTAGCAACGTTAGTACAGCTGCCACCATCAATAATAAGAGAACACACCTTATCATTAACAAAACATCTAGAGTAAAAAAGGTTCTCCCTTTATTCTCGTTCATCTGGTTTTGGCTGGACACTTAGGGATCTTCTTGTGACTAGAAGGTTGCCTTGAGCTGGGTATTCAAACTCCTCTTCCTCCTCATCAAAGATAGGACCGAGATCCTCCTTTTCTTCTGTCTCTTCTTCGGACTCTACCTCACCATTGTCCAAGAGAATCATCACCTTCTGATTCAGACAATTATTAGCGTAATGTCCAAGTCCTTGACACTAAAAATATCTGATGTCTCTAGCTTGGGTTTTGGTCTCCACTGCCTTTCCTTTGTCAAAACGAGCAGGAGCATTAGTCTTAAAATCAGTATTTGACTGAGTTGGGGACTTACCTTTGTCTTGGTAGTTTGGTTTTGGAGCAAAGGTTGGCTTAGGAGTAAATGTGGACTTTGAGAATCCCCTCCTCTTGGACTGCTGCTCAATCAGAATTGCCTTGTGGAGCATTTCCTCCAAACTCTCATATTCCTGAAGTTCCATGCGGTCCTGAATGTCTCGATTGAGACCAGCTAAGAATCGAGCCATTGTAGCTTCCAAGGTCTCATCTACATCCGCCTTAATCATGAGAGTTTCCATTTCCTGGAAATAGTCTTCTACGGACTTAGTGCCTTGGAGCAAACGCCTGAGCTTTTGGTGAAGCTCTCTGTGGTAATGGACCGGTACAAATCTCTTTCTCATAAGTGTTGTGAGCTCATCCCAAGTTGCTATTGGCCTTCCACCTGATCTCCTTCTAAGAGTCACAACTTGATCAAACCAGTTAATAGCGTAACCAGAGAACTCAGTGGCAGCCAACCTTACTTTCTTAAGCTTTGAAAAATTCTGACAATCAAAGATAAGCTCAATTTTTCTTTCCCATTCAAGATAAGCATCTGGATCATTTTTACCATAGAAAGTGGGAATTTTAAGCTTAAGATTTCCTAGATCATCATTTCTTTCATTTCTCCTAGCAGCAAAAGGATTAACATCACCTCGTTCTCGGTTTTGTCTCCTTTGTCTGTTGATAGATCTGTCATTCTCATACAAGTACTCCTCATCATCTAACCGATCATTTCTCCTAGGCCGGTTTCTCCTTGGAGCTTCTCTAGGCTGGTTTTGTTGGCTAGCTTGGATCTCATCAATCCTTTGGAACATCTGTTCCAAACCTGCATTCATAAGATTAGTCATTTGGTCTTTTAAAGCTCTCATCTGGAGTTTAGATAATCCAGCCCCTTGTCTTTCATCATCACTAGACTCCATGGTTTCCCTGAAAACACTTAAACAAACGGATTAGTAGAAAAGATCTCACTCTCTCAAGTGTTTAATCTCACTCTCTCAAGTGTTTAATCTCACCCTCTCACGTGTTTCTCTCAAAGTTTTGTGGTCACTCAAGAGACTTCATTCCCAAGGTTTTAAGAAAGACAAATCCCAATCAAATTGAATGGAATTTCCAAGTAACAAGGGAAAAGGAATTGTAGAAGATGAAGGGTTTTGAGGGATCCGTTTTAACTGTCTAAGGCCGGTTTTCTCTTCGGCCAGCAGGTTTTCTCTTCCACCACCCCACCTGCATTTCTCCTCAGTTGTGATTCAAACTTCTGGTTTCTTTTTTTTTTTTTTTTTTAAGTAGTGAAGTGATCACTATGGGGTAAAGAACAACCCTGATTCAGTAAGAAAGAAGAAAAAAGAATGGTGAAAAGATGAGAAGATGATTTCAGAAATGAAAATATCGGATTGAGTGGCTTTGATACCACTTGATACGCCCTAAATTAAGGATCACTCAACCGGGTATTGAAGATAGGATTCACGCCAAGCAGCAGATTGCAAACAAAGGTGAATTTGATGGATTGAAGGGTCGCACAACAGATGTGTAAGTATGCTGATATTCCCACTCTTCAAACCCTCTAGATATGACGCACTAGAATAGCAAAGAAGAGGTTGTTACTTGGATATTACGCACCAAGTGACAGAAAATGTTCTTAGCAAAGAACAAAGAGAATTCTCTCAAGAAAAATTGATAAAAAAAAAGATGATCACGTTTTCAGATCTTACAAGGGTTTTAAAGAGATGAAAATGAACTAAAAACAAGGCAAATTTGAAATTAAATGCATTAACTATGAAGACCATAATAAATACTAAGTTTGAACTTCAAAAATGACTTTTCAAGTCATTTCCCTTCCCTTTTTCGTCACTCTCTTTGGGCTGCAGATTAGGCACATGGTTTGGGCTTCTTTTGGGCTTCAAATAGACATGAAATAGACTGAACTTGATGGCTAACACCTTGGAAGGTTTTCTGAAGATTCTGGCCCGGCTTTGATCATCAAATGGGTGATTTGGATGTAAATCATTTGCCTCATTAAAACCTTTCTTTGGAAAACCCATTGGGACAAAACCAAAGATAAGGAAAAAGAGTACATATGATCACATACCCATTTTAGTGATATTCTTGAGCTTGTATCAAAATCAGAATGGTTTGAGATACATCTTCTCCATTCCAGCCTAAGTGATCAGATTGAGTAAACATGTAGTTAAGTAATCCTCCAACTCCATCCTTAAGTCTTTTAGCTCTCGCACGAGTCATAGGTCCAACTGGTACAACCAAGTTCTCCTCGGCTTCAAGCTCTGGTTCAAGCTGCGCTCCATGTTCCATTCCATCCTAAGCTAAAACATCCAGCTGGTCCATGTCTGAATCTTGAGGCGTATCACATCGTGTGTGAAACAAATTTTCTTTTGGTTCCTCCTCCTCCATCTTAGTTTGGATGCTCAAAGTACTTCGTGCAACCAGCAAATCTCCCTTAGCTGGTAGTGCTTCCTCTTGCTCTAATGACGAAGGTGAATCCGGCTACTCATCCTCGGACTCAAATTCTCCATTGTCTAGAAGAATCATAACTCTCTTGTTGGAGCATTCATTCACATAATACCCTCTTCCTTGACATTTGTAACATCTCACGCTACGAGCTCTAGACGTAGTAGCCTTAGCTTTGCCTTTGTTGTCTTGAATTGCAGTGAACGGTTTAGCCTCTTCTTTTGGGTTTGTAATTTGCTTGACTACTCTTTCGTAACTTGGCCTCTCTTCTTTTTGGTAACTAGACCTAGTAGTGACTATTCCAGAACCATAACAAGGTCGTGAATAACTCTTCCTCTTAACTTGCTGCTCAAATAGAATGTCTTTGTGCAACATCTCTTCTATTTCAACATAATGTTGAGTCTCCAATCTGTCCTAGATTTCTCTATTCAAACCCTCAAGAAACCTTGACATAGTTGCTTCTCTATCTTCTGAAATGTCAGCTCGCAACATTAAGGTCTCCATCTCCTGATAATACTCCTCAACAAAATGGTTCCCTTGTGTGAGACTCCTCAGCTTCAAATGCAACTCACAGTGGTAATGACTAGGTTCAAATCGTCCCTCATTATGGCTTTCATTTCTATCCATGTTTCCACTGGATACTCTCCATTGCGTCCTCTTGAAGTTACTAGTTGGTCCCACCAACTGAGTGTAATGCCCGTGAACCAAAAAGTGGAATTTTGGTTGGTGTATCGATCGACACGGGTGAGGTGTGTCGATCGACATGAGTGTTTTGACTTGTGAATAGTCGGGTTTTGGGTGTTATGTCGATCGACACAGCTGGTGTGTGTCGATCAACACGGGATAAAATCAGACCGACAAGTTTGGTTTAATTGTCTGGTTTGGTGGGCAGGAACCCTAGGGTTGTATAAGAAGAGTGAACAGTTGTGTTGTCTGTTCTTTTAGCCGTTTTTCAGAGAGAATCAGAGGGTTTGAGAGAGAAATCAGAAATCAAAGGTTTTGGGTGATTTTTGGGAAATTTCTTGATGAGGATTGCTCTTGTGGTTGTTAGAACGAGAAGGGGATTGTTGCTGGGTTGATTTCGGGTCTGAGAAGGACGAAATTAGTGGCCGTTCGTGACCGTTCTTCGGGTTCTTCGTTGTTCTTCATCTTTTCAATCTGAAATCGAGGTGAGTGCGTGACCGTAGGCTTATATAGGTATAAGGAATTGATAGAATGCGATTGCTTGGTGGATTTCGTGTGTTTTGTGAATGAAATTGTGTAGGAGACTCGATGAATCGCGACAGGTTCGAGCCATGAGAGGATAGGCTCGTTCCTGGGTTCTGCGATGTCGTATCGATCGACACGGGGCTTCATGTCGATCGACACCAGGGTGGTGTGTCGATCGACACAGTGCAGTCCGTCGATCGACACCTAGAGGTTGTGTCGATCGACACAGTGCTTCTGGACTGGTTCGTGTTTGATTGTTTCGTGAATGCTTGTGTATGGTTATTCTGGTATTGTATCTATTGTTTATGCTTGTGTATAATAGCCTATAGACAGGATGACCGCATCACTGAGTATTTATGATAATACTCATGCAACTCTTTTTGCCATGTGTTGCAGGTAAAGAAAAAATGTGATCGTGGAATCATGGCCAGGAAGAGGAGATGATCTAGGGTCTCACTTGTATGGTTGTATTGTTAGAATTGCTAGGTTGCTAGTGAATTCTGGAACTTCATTTTGTTATTGGATTACGGTTTTTGTTCTTTCGAACTGGTTAGTAATTTAATAAAAGTATGGGATTTATTGAATGGGAAATTATTGATTGATTATTGTTGTTTTCCGCAGTTGCTTGTTTTGTTGACCCATTGAGGATTATTATCTGTGATGATAATAATCCGAAGGGAAAAATTTTAAATTTTTGGGTCGGATTGTTTCATTTTGGTATCAGAGCCCTTATGGTTCTATGGCGGGTGCAATTGATTGATTGTGTGAGTTAATTGATTGATTGTTGTGTGGTATGGAGTCCTAGATCATCTCTTCCGAGCCTTCAATGAGATTCCACGGTATGTGTTTTATGGTTTTCTGTTTTTCTAGTACTTAGTAATCTGCTGGTTAGTGCAGAGTGATGGCTACAAGTGCTAGAGGCAGAGTTCGTGGGGCCGTGGAGTCTGAGGTGGTCGTGGTGGGCACGGGCGAAGACTGCAGAGTGAGTCTGATGCCGCGAGTGTGGCCCACGAGACCATGCAGGAGCAGGTGGTGGACTCGCAGGCATTTTAGGAGGAGTCTGTGGGTGTGACTGCTACAAGTGCCAGTGTGAGGGCTGGTGGGACTAGTGTGGGTCCCGATGTAGCTGGTGGTGCGGGGGGCCCAGGTGGGGGTGCTCCCGCAGGTAGGGCCCAAGACCGAGATGATTGTTTGGCGAGTTTACTGCAGTTGATTTTAGAGCGGTTACCAGGTGGGGTACCGGCTCCGGGTCAGGCTCCGGGAGTTCAGCCAGGTGTGGCTGGTGTGCAGCCAGTAGTGGCTGGAGTTCAGCCGGGAGTGGCTGGTGTGCAGCCGGGTGTGGCAGTTGCAGAAGAACTTCCATCCTACTTGAGGATGATGGAGCAAATGCAGAGGATTAGCACCGGGTTTTTCTCGGGTGGTGCCAAGCCTGAGGAGGCCGATGAGTGGCAACAAAGGTTGGAGCAAAACTTTTGCTCTATTAGGTGTCCAGAGGGATACCGGGTTGATCTGGCGGTTCACTATCTGGATGGTGACGCGCATCTCTGGTGGAGAGGTGTTGAGATGAGGAGGGTACAGACCGAGATGGTCTGGGAGGATTTCTTGGCTGAGTTCAATGCCAAGTATTTCCTGCAGGAGGCGGTTGACCGGATGGAGTCGAGGTTTCTGAACCTAGCTCAAGGAGACCGGTCAATAAGGGAGATCGATTTGGAGTTCAATCGACTCTTGGTGCATGCTGGTAGGGAAATGGAGGGCGAGCGAGCCTAGGTGAGGAGGTTCCTCGGAGGACTTGAGGACTCGCTATAGGGCGAGTAAGTTCTCCACGAAGGCGGAGCTGGTTGAGACTGCTGTAGCGATTGAGGAGGACCTCAGAGAGCAGGCTATGGTGGTTAGTCCGCCGGTGCAGCAGCAGGCGGTTTCGGGCAGGGGCGGCAAGCCTGCGCAGGGTCAAAAGAGGAAGTGGGAGAGCAAATTCTGGGGCCAGTCAGGGTGGACAGGGTGGTCCAGGATGTTTTGGGTGCGGGAGCTTTGGTCACAAGGTGGCCAGTTGTCCGCAGAGGAGTGCAGCACAGAGTACTCAGATGTGCTACCACTACAGAGAGTCGGGGCACATCAAGCCCAAGTGTCCGAAGCTTTGGCAGATGGTAGTGGCAGCAGTGCAGCCGTTGGCGGTGTAGCTGTTAGCGCAGATTGCAGCGGCGCCATGGGTTTTCACTTCAACGGAAGCAGGTGGCTCTAGCGCCAGACCAATCACAGTTATTATTCAGACTTGTTCTTTTTAATTCTTGTGGTGATTGATTTTAGTCTGTTGGGAATTGTGAGTCTGCGTTAGAGTGTCGGGTCTTAAAGCACATGGGGTTTATGCAGGGACCTTAGTTGTGGGCGGTTATGAGTCCCACGTGTTGTTTGATTCGAGAGCTACAAATAGCTTCATTACTCCGGAGTGTGTGGAGGGCAGTGGGATCCGGAGCAATTCCGGTGAGCAGCTGGGAGTAGTTAAGGTTGCTGGTGGCAGGACATTGGCTACTTTCGGGCGGGCTCGTGGTGTGGATGTTCTGGTGGCGGGAGAGTTAATGCCAGCAGATCTGGTTATTAGTCCGGTGGAGCTGTACGATGTCATCCTGGGTATGGCTTTGTTGGATCGGTACAGAGTCCATCTGGATTGTCATCGAGGACGTGTGGTGTTTGAACGAGAGGCAAGGAGGTTAGTGTTTCAGGGTGTGAGACCGACTTCCGGGAGTCTTATGATTTCAGCGATACAAGCCGAGCAGTTGATTGAGAAGGGCTGTGAGGCGTATCGGGCGACGATAGTGATGCCAGAGACTGTTGAAGAGGTTGCAGTTGGGGATATTTGGGTTGTTCGAGATTTCCAGGAGGTTTTCCAGTCGTTGTTGGGATTTCCACCGTCGCGGTCGGATCCTTTTACGATTGAGTTGGAACCGGGGACGGCTCTGATATCCAAGGTGCCTTACCGTATAGCTCCAGCAGAGATGGCAGAGCTGAAAAAGCAGCTGGATGATCTGTTGGGGAAGGGTTTCATCCGGCCTAGTGTTTCACCGTGGGGAGCACCAGTGTTATTTGTGAAGAAGAAGGATGAGAGTTTCTGGTTATGCATTGATTACTGGAGGCCTAACCGAGTCACTGTGAAGAAAAGGTATCCTCTGCCGCGCATTGATGAGTTGTTGGATCAGTTGCGAGGGGCTACTTGGTTCTCAAAGATTGATTTGGCTTCGGGTTACCATCAGATTCCGATTGATGAGGCAGATGTTCGGAAGACGGCGTTCAGAACGAGGTACGGGCATTATGAGTTTGTAGTGATGCCGTTCGGGTTGACGAATGCGCTAGCAGCGTTCATGCGGTTGATGAACAGGGTATTCCAGGAGTATCTGGATGTGTTTGTGATCATCTTCATAGATGATATCCTCGTGTATTCGAAGAGTCCTGAGGAGCACGAGGTACATTTGAGGTTAGTTCTGGAAAAGCTGCGGGAGCAGAAGCTGTACGCGAAGTTGAATAAGTGTAGTTTCTGGCAGCGCGAGATGAGTTTCCTTAGCCGCGTGGGATCTGCAGTGGGAGTTTCTGTGGATCTGGCAAAGATTGAGGCTATCAGAAGGTGGCCTAGACCTTGGAGTGCCACCGAGATCAGGAGTTTTCTTGGGTTGGCCGGTTATTACCGGAGGTTTGTCAAAGGGTTTGCGAGTATGGCGCAGTCGATGATGAAGTTGACAGGGAAGGATGTCCCTTTTGTGTGGTCTTCAGCTTGCGAGGAGAGTTTCGGAAAGCTGAAAGAGATGCTGACTAGAACACCGGTGTTGGCGTTACACGAGCCGGGTGAGCCGTATGTGGTGTATACTGATGCTTCAGGAGTTGGTCTAGGATGTGTACTGATGCAACAGGGATAGGTTAGTGCGTAGGCTTCGAGACAGTTGAGGAAGCACGAGTGCAATTACCCTACCCATAACTTGGAGTTGGCTATAGTGATTTTGGCCCTTAAGATTTGGAGGTCTTATTTGTATGGCGGGAAGGTGCAGATATTCACAGACCACAAGAGTCTGAAGTATTTCTTCACTTCGCCAGAGCTGAACCAGAGACAGAGACGCTGGATGGAGTTAGTCGCGGACTATGACCTGGAGATTGGGTACCATCCGGGTAAGGCTAATCTGGTTGTAGATGCGTTGAGTCGGAAGAGAGTTGCTTCGGATCAGGAGCGAGATATGGAGGCTCTAGTGAGCGAGATCTGTACATTGAGATTGTGTGTTATTTCACAGGAGCTGTTTAGGTTAGAGGCAGCTAACCAGGCAGATTTGTTGAACAGGATTTGAGTTGCTTTGGAGAAGGATCAGGGATTGATTGATGCTTCGAAGGCAGTAGGTTCAGAGTATGTGGTATCGAGGAATGGGATGATACTTGTGAACGGACGGGTTTGCGTACCCAAGGATGAGGATCTGAGACAGGATATCCTGAGGGAGGCTCATTCGAGCATGTTATCGATTCATCCGGGAGCGACCAAGATGTATCCTGATCTGAAGCGGTTTTATCACTGGGTCAGGATGAAGAGGGATATAGCTAACTGGGTTGCAGCGTGCAATGTGTGTCAATTGGTGAAGGCTGAGCATCAGGTTCTGAGTGGTATGTTGTAGAGTTTGCCTATCCCGGAGTGGAAGTGGGGTATGATTACCATGGATTTTGTGACGGGATTGCCAGTGTCACGAACATATTTGGGTTGTTGTGGATCGTCTGACCAAGTCAACACATTTTCTTGCCATCAAGAAGACCGATGGAACGGTAGTTTTGGCCAAGAAGTATGTGCGGGAGATAGTGAGGCTGCACGAGGTACCAGCGAGTATTGTGTCAGTCATGGATCCGAGGTTTACTTCAGAGTTCTGGAGGGCATTTCAGGCTGAGATGGGCACTAAGGGGCATATGAGCACAGCGTATCATCCTCAGACGGATAGGCAGTCCGAGCGTACGATTCAGACTTTGGAGGATTTGCTGAGGATGTGTGTGCTGGATTATGGTGGTCATTAAGCAGATCATCTGAACCTGGTTGAGTTTGTGTACAACAACAGTTACCAGGTGAGTATTGGGATGGTTCATATGAGGCTCTGTATGGAAGGCCGTGTAGGACACCATTATGCTGGACTCAAGTGGGGGAGAGGAGCATGTTTGGTGCGGATTTTATTCAGGAGACGACGGAGAAGATCCGTGTCTTGAGGCTGAACATGAGAGAGGCTCAGGATCTGCAGAAGAGTTACGCCGATAGGAGACGGAAGGAGCAGGAGTTTGAGCTGGGAGATCTGGTGTATCTCAAGGTAGTTATGTTGAGGGTCCTAACAGATCTATTTCAGAGAATAAGCTAAGTCCGAGGTTTATGGGTCCGTTCAAGGTTGTGGAGTGGGTCGGACCGGTAGCTTATCAGTTGGAGTTACCTTAGAGTATGAGAGCCTTTCGTAAGGTCTTTCATGTGTCGATGCTGCGGAAGTGTCTGCACGAGTCTGAGGAGGTGTTGGCTAGGATTCCAAAGGATCTTCAGCCCATCATGACATTGGCGGCGAGGCCTGTGAGGATTCTGGAGAGGAGAGTCAAGGTGCTGCGCTGGAAGAGTATACCGTTGGTGAGAGTCGTGTGGGACTGTGACAGTATTGAGGAGGAGACTTGGGAACCAGAAGCGTTGATGAAGACAAAGTTCTCGAAGTAGTTCGAGAGGCAAGCAGTGGCTTGAGTGTCTTTCCGGTTTTCAGAGTCTGTATTAGCCGGTGGCTATGAGTTATATGTATTGTCGTTTTGATGATGATGTAACGATTATACATTTTGAGATTTAATAAGATGAGTTTGCCTTATTAAATGTGTGTTTAAGACGTGTGTTCTTATGAGATGACTGGTGATGTCATGGATTGTGATGACTGGTAGGTTATGTGGAGGTCTAGCGGTAGAAATTCTATGTGAGTTAGAGCTTGTCTATCGGCTAGGGAGGCTAGAAATGGAATTTATATGTTAGTTAGGGTTGTCCATGTTCTAGGAGGATTATCTAGGGATGAGGTTCTATGTGAGTTAGGACTTGTTATTCCCTAGATGGCGCTGGGAAATAGGGGTTTTATGTGAGTTAGAGCCTGCCTATTTCCGAGGGGGAGTCTAGAATAGAAGTCTTATGTGAGTTAGGACTGTTTTTTCCAGGGACTCTGTGAAACACCCTGGCGATTGGGTTTTTTTGGATGACCACGAGAGGTGATTTCAGTCGACAGGTGCCTAAGATGCATGTTACAGAGTGATTGGCCCAGAGGATAGTGGGCCTCCTGGATATACTTGAGGGGACAGTGGGGTTCTCTCCGGGGGAAAGTGGTTCCATTGCATATACTTTGAGGGGTCGAAGCCTCTACAGGGGATGTGTGATTCCTCTGCAGCCGAGCTTGACGGACTATGTGTCTTGAGAGTGGGAGGGGCTGGAGCATACCGAGAACTGGATGGATGACGGTCCTGAAGGTGGAGGGGTATGATATACTTCGAGAGCTCAAAGGGTGACAATCCTGAGAGCGGAGTGTTGTATATAGATATGAGTATGAGCAATAGTATCGGTAATGTGGGTGTAAGCATGAGACTGGATGAAGTTCGGGGATCGGGAGTGGATCTCAGGTGGTGCTGACCTGGTTGGGGTCAGGATTGCAACCGTGGTGAGACGGTGCGATGTAGCTAGTATGAGCCTAGTAGAGTTCGGGGATCAGGTGTGATCTCGAGTGGTGCTGACCGAGGGTCAAGAGACTGGATGTGGATGTTGAGTCTAGGGTTTTTGCTGACGTTTAAAACCTCGGTTCGGACAACCCTGGTAACATATGTAGCACCGTTGGTCGTACATGTTCTTGTTTGATTGTTGTGCGATCATTTGGTCCAATTCGGGGTCAAAGGTTGGTCGTGCATTTTCTTGTTTGATTGTTGGGCGATCAATCGGGGAGCCCTAATCCAGACCAGGGGACGTTGCATCGTTGATGTTCCCGGGTGAATCTGGTCGGGTTTTAGGCGGAAGTGTTAACCTTAGTGAGACGGAGTCGCGTGATTCGAGGTCGAATCCGTGTTAGTGGGGGAGAATTGTAACGCCCGTGAACCAAAAAGTGGAATTTTGGTTGGTGTGTCGATCGACACGGGTGAGGTGTGTCGATCAACACGAGTGTTTTAACTTGTGAGAAGTCGGTTTTGGGCGTTATGTCGATCGACACAGCTGGTGTGTGTCTATCAACACGGGGTAAAATCAGACCGACAGGTTCGGTTTAATTGTCCGGTTTGGTGGGCCGGTTTAAGGAAACCCTAGGGTTGTATAAGAGGCATGAACAGTCGTGTTGTCTGTTCTTTTGGCCATTTTTCAGAGAGAATCAGAGGGTTTGAGAGAGAAATCAGAAATCAAAGGTTTTGGGTGATTTTTGGGAGATTTCTTAAGGAGGATTGCTCTTGTGGTTGTTAGAACTTGAAAGGGATTGTTGCTGGGTTGATTTCGGGTCTGAGAAGGATGAAATCAGTGGTCGTTCGTGACCGTTCTTCGGGTTTTTTGTTGTTCTTCATCTTTTCAATCCGAAATCGAGGTGAGTGTGTGACCGTAAGCTTATATAGGTATAAGGAATTGATAGAATGCGATTGGTTGGTGGATTTCGTGTGTTTTGTGAATGAAATTGTGTAGGAGACTCGATGAATCGCGACAGGTTCGAGCCATGAGAGGATAGGCTCGTTCGTGGGTTCTGCGATGTCGTGTCGATCGACACCATGGTGGTGTGTCGATCGACATGGGGCTTCATGTCGATCGACACCAGTGTGGTGTGTCGATCGTCATAGTGTAGTCCGTCGATCGACACCTAGAGGTTGTGTCGATCGACACCTAGAGGTTGTGTCGATCGACACAGTGCTTCTGGACTGGTTCTTGTTTGATTGTTTCATGAATGGTTGTGTATGCTCATCCTGGTATTGTATATATTGTTTATGCCTGTGTATAAATAGCCTGTAGACGAGATGACCGCGTCGCTGAGTATTTATGATAATACTCACGCAACTCTTTTTGCCATGTGGTGCAAGTAAAGAGAAAATGTGATCGTGGAATCATGGCCAGGAAGAGGAGATGATCTAGGGTCTCGCTGGTATGGTTGTATTGTTACAATTGCTAGATTGCTAGTGAATTCTGGAACTTTATTTTGTTATTGGATTACGGTTTATGTTCTTTCGAACTATTTAGTAATTTAATAAAGTATGAGATTTATTGAATGGGAAATTCATGATTAATTATTGTTGTTTTCCGCAGTTGCTTGTTTTCCGCATTAAGGATTATTATCTATGATGATAATAATCTGAAGGGAAATTTTTTAAATTTTTGGGTCGGGTTGTTTCACTAAGTGCATAGTCATGGAATTTTGTAGCAGCAGCCATCACTCTATTGATTTTTTTATAGTGGTGGACGTTAAAGAACAACTCAATCTTCTTTCCCCATTGCAAGTAAGCATTTGGATCGTTCTTCCCATGAAATGGCGAATTATAAGCTTCAAACCTCCAAGATTGTCTAGTGGGCGTTCTCTGCCTTCTTTTGCTGTTGTGCCTTCTTTGACTGTTTTGAGATGAACTGCTCATGTGGCCATAATAACTATCAGCTGCTTCATCTCTGGATTGTTCAAGCTTTTCACGGTTTCTCCTTGGATCTATTCCTTGTTGTGAACGGTTCTGATCTTGATCAGTGGGTGGACGAAGCTCTGGGCGAAACGCATTTAGTTTGGTGTCATAGCCTCAATCAAAAGCTTGTTGTTCTGGTTGTTGTTGTTTTGTTCATTCTCTTCATCAGTCATCCTTTTTGCAACAACAATGAACAAAACCCTAGTAACTAGTTCTAACAAAGACGAAAGAGATCACAAGAGTTTTAACAGTTACAAAAGCAACTCTATCTAGCAACCTAATCAACAGATCTGATCATAGAAGATGAAAAGACAAATTTTCAGAGATTGAAGAACAAATTCTGATAAGTCTAGTTTGGTTTCAGACGAACGGATTAATGATTAAATAACCTAACACTTGTTTTAGAATAGATCCGAGATAGATAACCAACAGAAATCTCTTCACAAACTAGATTCAATTCGTTTAGATTACAAAAGATGAAAGGACATGATGATAAGGGCTGTGGAATGCGCCACAAAGGTTGCGAAAAGCCCTTGATAAACCGGTTGATCTTTCGGACAAACCAGAGAGATCGTGATCTAACTTAAAAGGGTTTTTGATTAAAAAGATAGATAAGTTTTATGTTTCAGAAACAACATAATATAAAAGAAAGAAAAGAAGAAGAAGAGGCACGAAATTAAGTCTTGGAACAGATTCCAAAGACTCAATTTCGAAAATGACAAACAATTTAGACTAAATTTGAAATTTGAAATAAAGAAAAAGAAAAAGGCCAACGAAAATCTACTTGTAAATGGGCCTTAGGTCTAATCAAGAAATGGATTGTTTGAAGTGATACATAAGCCTCATTAAAAACTTTCTTTGGAAAACCCATTGGGAAAAAACCAAAGGAAGGAAAAAAGAGTGCAAATGCATCACTTGTCCATTTGTTGATGTTCTTGAGCTTGTATCAAAACTAGAGTGGTTTGGATAACATCTTCTTTCGTCTAGCTCAAGTGTCTAAGCATTCCTCCAACAGCTTGGTTGAATAACTTTGCTGATCGAGCCATTGGACCAGTTGGTGCGACTAAAGCATCCTCAGCTACAAGCTGTTATAAGTTTAGCTTCTTCTGGTACAAGCTCAGGTTCAAGCTCCGGTTCATGCTCCATGTCTTTAGTGCCATCCATGATCATATCAAGTTGATTTATGATGAATTTTTCATAGCGTTTCTAATATGATAAATGCTATTATATCTTGAGCGCGGAAAAAAGTTTCATTTTGGCTTAATTTTTGGTTATAATTTTTTTAACATAGTATGTTATAGCATATACCATATTTAAAAAATTATATTAGGAATTAGAAAAATATTATTCTTGTTTTTTTAATATTATTCATTTTTCTATTTTCAAGCAAAAAATAGGTGGTCAAAAAATTTAATCAAAAATTGTTCATGCATTGGTTAATTAAAAAAAAAAAACATTTGCCACATTAACCCAACAAAAAAAATCCTTCTTCTTCTCTTTTTTTTCTTCTTTTCTCTTCTTCCTCTCTTAATCTTAGTCTCGATCTATACAAAAATCACGACTTTAAGACTAAAAATAAACACTCTCAACTAGGCATAGACTTTCGACAAGAACCGAAAATAACCGAATCGACCAAACCGAGATTCAAGGAATTCAGTTTGGATTCGGTTTTGGGTAAGAACCAATCAGCAATTGTGAAAATTAGTTCAGTTCTCGGTTCGGTTCAGCACATAATAACCTAACGGTTTGAAGAGATTTCTCCATTTACCCAATTCTTCTCCATTTTCGCCATGTTCACTAGTTCCTCTTTACATTCATGGTACTTTAATACTCTATTTTTAAAAAAATTTTTGACTTTTTCTCTTCACTTATGCTTCTTAAAAAATCATCCATTCTATTTGTATGCCATATTCTAATAAAATTTTCAATGATTTAGGTTTTGTGGAAGTTTTGTTATCTTAATCATGTCATCTATCAATAGAGATACAAATAATTTGGTTTCACCAGATGAAAGCTATGGTATACTACTATCTAATTGTTTATCAAATTATATTATTGTAGTATATGGGTGGGTTCACAGGAGTCGAGTGATGTTGTTCTTTTTTTTCATCTACCTATTCCTCGACTAATTGTTCCTCAACTAATGGTGGTCTCATTGGTGATTGGATTTCATATGTTGCACTTAAACAAACTCAGTTTATGAGTTGGTTGGAATGTAATAGCATGTGTTCATCAACTAGGATATTTACTTATGTGGAATTATCTTTTAAATATAGATGGGATTATGCTATATCACGGTGGATTCCTAATATCGTGACTACCAATGTTGGTAGATTAGTTCATGTTCCACCTTCTACCAGCGAGGTTTATTATCTTTGGTTATTACTTGGGTTTGTTAGAGGTCCAACCTGTTTCGAAGATATTCGAACTTTCTATGGAGTAGTATATCCTGCGTTTATAGATGCATGTTCTGCGCTTGGTTTGCTCGATGATGATGATGAGTATGTCCATGCAATCGTCGAAGCTGTTGGATGGTCTTCTGAATGTGTCATTGATAATTTCATATACATTCTTTCAAATAATGTTGGTGAGGATCAATGTAAGAGGATTATTGTTGTTGTCCGTCGTGTCTTGGCATGTAGTGGTTTGGAAAATGATTATTTCCTTGACATAATGTTATATTGGTTTAATAACTTTAGATTTTGTTCCTTTAATAATTTTGGTTTTCTAATTTATAAATATCTTTTGTTTATAATATTTTAAATTTACTGAATTTTTTTTTTGACTATTTTCTTAAATCTCAAATATGATATATATCTTACCAAATTACTAACTGTAATATTTTTAAAATTAGTCACCACTTATATAGTTAGTTTACAACAATTTACGATTTTTTTTCTTTTTTCTTTCTGTTATTGGGCTTGGGTTTGCTGGTTTTAGTTGGATTTGGATTTAATTTTAAGGGTTGGCCCACTTATTTCGTCTAGCCAATTTATTGATATCATAATATACCGAACAAATCGAATTTCAGTGCATTTCGGTTTCAATTCGGCAATCTTTTTATATACCCTTACCGAACCGAACTAAATTTTTTTTCGGCAGCTTTTTCTATAAACTGAAAAACCCGATCCGGATACACAGAAAGTCCAGGTCTATTTCTCATGAGAGTCTCAACTCAAACAATCATATATTTTTTATATGATAAGTAAAATAAAAAAAAATCACTGATACATATTTTAGTACATTATCATAGTTACGTATGTATAATTATATATGACTAGGTGAGCACCCGCGGATACGCGCGGGTTTTGTCATCAGTGTCTCCTCTGAATCACCTTGATATATATCTTTCACCAACATAACTGATGGGAACAGCTCTGCATCCATGTTGTTTGTGTATCTCTTCTCATTCTTCTCTGTTCCTTCTCGGATCTAACAACATAAACGAAATTGATGGATCATGTATATCTTTTTTCCTTTGAATCTAGTTTCATAGGTTAACTTAATCAACTTTTAATCGTAATTAGGAGTGAGAAAAACGTAGATTTTGATTCTTAAATAGATTTTCGTCGAAAATACTTAACAAAATTATTACATTTCATGCCTTCGAAAGACTAACCTTAACTACAAGCCTTCTACTTGATGGTGATCTTGTCCCTAAGAGTGGAATGGAGTAATCCTTTGTTTCTTGATTTGTATCCTAACGCATCCATGGTCCCTTTCTTTGCTTTTCGATTCGTATATAGTCAACATTCTCGTGAAACACGTTTCTGCAAATCTAGCTAATGTTTCGTGAATAAATTCAAATTAACAAGGAAAGAAAGCTCTATTTGTATCATGCAACTATAATACAAATAAAGTTATAAGATGAATTCAGTGAGTATCATACGAGAAGAACCAGCTTAAGAGAAGAACCACAATACCTACAATTCACAAACAAATTACACCGAATGCTAATGCCATGAGAAAGTTTATATAAACAAAATTTTCCTAGAAAACTATATCTAATTTAGAGATAGTATCCAAACCTTGGCAACACTTTATGTGAATTTCTATTGCAACTTGACTTTTTAATTTCAAGGTTTTCACAAAACTATTCTCAAAAACTACAATATTGTCCTAACATGAACACAATAAGCACCTTAGTCTACGTACCCACCAATATTGTCCCTGAATCAGATAAGTAAAGTCAGCAGAGGATGGAAATTATTTTTGAATAAATGTCTGGAAAACTCTTGTTGACTAAGTTAATGTCGGATATACTGTTGTTGTACCATGTACTTTTTTACTTTAGTTGTACCAAACAACTAGTTTTACCATGTCTTTACAGTTGTACCAAGTAATACATAATTGTATCGTTTTCTTACAGTTGTACCAAGTAATATCTAGTTGTACCGTTTCCTTACAGTTGTACCAACCACGATACAACAGATGTACCACATACTACTATCACAATTGTACCATGGTACAACTATTGTACCAACTAGAAATATTGCAGAAAGGAGTATGGCTAGACAATAAAGGAGTACGGCAGAAAAGAGTACACACATATTATAGTATTTCAGACATTGATTCAATTATATTTGAGCATTTGCATTTTGGGACTTAAGGTATGTGTGTCCACGAAGACAGCCATATATGAAAATTTTTTGTAATTTTTCAAAGAGTTCTTACATTATATATAATGTTTCCTAGTTCCCAAAGGTGACCTTACAAAGCTTGAAACCTTAACTTAAGTTTAAGAAATTACGTTTGGACATAAAATAATAATTTGAGCACAAATTTTCATTTTCAGAGTTTTAGAAACAAATGGTGCACTGTTTAAAAATAATAATACAACAAAATAAAATATACAGCTAGAGAACTAACAATGTTAAGTAACAAATGGGTTGGAGTTCCATGTTTGGAGCAAGTCTGAGGATGGTCAGATATGTATAGGGGTGTGAGGATAACCAATCTAGTATTTGCCTTGATGCGGATGTGATGGTGAAATTGATCCAAGGATACTATTTATCTAACCACATGATTCGTTGAAGAGATGATCAAACTTTGATTTTATCCTTCTTAAAAACTATACTTTAAGCTTTTCCAGTGACTGTCATCTTTACACCTTTTCTAAGCATCTTGTCCTTTTTAGCAACTCTTATTTTATCCTTCTTAAGTTTCAAGTTTCTCCAACATTGTAACCAAACAACAAAATTCTTGTATACAACACAGTCTTTGTTGTTATTCGAAATACAATGAATTTTGGTCTCGTGAGTACTGCATCATGCATGTTCGTCGCCGTAGCCCTTATATATATTTTCATTCATGTTCATGGCAGTAGCTCTTATATATCTATATATCGACTAGAATTAGCTTGTGTATATGAAAACATTCATGTAGCAGATGTAGCATATCAAAGAACATCCATTCTTATTTTCCTTCCAACTGTTATAGCCAGTATTGTATAGCACAACTCATACTTATACGGTTATACCCAAACCCTTATTTTTCAATGCATTTCTATGTTACCTATATATCAAACGATCCTACAAACACAACTCTAACACAACATCGATTTCTTTCCTTGCTTCAACTCTGGTTTAAGCAAAGTTGGCAATGTAAGTGAATTGGTCGTCTTCTACAACAGAAGCAAAGTTTGTATGACACGACGTTGAGTGATGACAATGGTGTGTTACAAACCTATGCTAACTTGAGAGACACTTTTTGGCTTCAGAATTCCAATACTCTAGGCACAAGGACTTTGTCAAAAACTCCGCTGTCCGAGAAACCAAGGCTTCCAAATCCCATCCACCCAAATCGATACAACAATCCACCTTCCACCAAAACAAAGGTTTTCATCTTTCTTGCCCACACCTGCAAGACAAAGTAGTCATGGTTAGGGGTGTCCAATCTGGTTTAACCGATCTAAACTTAAATTCCTTTTGCTAAAAGAAATCCCGACCAAATCTGATTCTACTTGAACTGAATGATATTCACCCGAGGAACACCTAAACCGGATTGAAAACCAGATTGAGCACTCCTAGTTATGATCACATATGAGTTCTTGGAGGCTGCTTAAGAACTTAGAGAATATCGGAACAACTGATCAATATGTAAAGGGATCATTTTCTCATACATTGAGATGGAATAGATGGTGAAGAATCTGACCTGGACAGCGAGGCAATCCTTGAGACTAACAAAAAGTTTAGGAGTGGTTTTCCGTTTTCGTTTCTGACACCCATAGTACCTCAGTAACTTTAATCCCATGTGTCTACCTAATCGTAGAAAAAAAAATAAACAAAATTGCTTTGTTTTCTGCGGTTTGCACCATATGGCCAATGCTGTCAAGAAATTCAACAGTTTCAGTCGAAAGCAATCGCAAACTTATACATGGAAGCAAAAGCAACTGTAGCATGTACATTTAAAAGGGAGAAAGTGCAGTAGACATAAAGTGGAGCTTACTCGCCATCAAGAAGCTCATACATCGTAGTTGAAATGTTTGAACATGGTTTGGCTGCAGATAAATCCATCACATAGGTAAAGCTAAGGCAACTACTCTTTAATTTGTATATAGTAGAGGGAAATAGAAAGAAAAGGGAAAATACACTCATTTAAAGCTTGAAGTATTCCAATTTAGTATTAAGCTACATGATCAACTAACATTTAAAAAGGTATCAAGCAATTGGCTAGATTCAAGCATCTCAACTCTAATGAGACAAATCCCACAATTATTCTGTCTCATTCCCAAGCGAGACGTTTACATCTCCTCTCCTATGTCAAGAAAAAGGGATTTAAATTAGCAGAACAAATGACCAACAAAACTCATGTATATTTGCTCTAAGATAAAGTCAATGAATAATATTAGAAGAAGCTTCTACAACATTCATACTCAATAATCCATCAAAATAATTTATCTCGATGATTAAGTTTTAGTACCAAAAATAATCATGCGTTAGCAGCCTATTCAAGCGTATACACGTGGTTTCCTTATCTTTCACTCGCTATCTACAGTTATTCACATGTGAATATCTTTTTTGGTATTCTCTTGTATTCACATGCTTTCATTGTTTTGCACTCACTATCTACGTACGCTTCTTTCACCTACTGAAAACCTATATCTATAGAGATTACTCAAACAATAAATAAACAACAACCAACAAAACAAAAAGTATGTAGTACATTAATTTCTAATAAAGACCTCTTTCCTCTCCTCGTAGGTTCAGTAATTATTGGATTTCAGCACCTACCCTGCACTTGCTTCCTTCTTTTGGTGTACTCATGGCATGACATGGAACTATGGAAGAAAACAAACAAAAAAAGTCTATGAAGGCATGCTATAATTGAACAATCATCGCTAAAGTAGATGCAAAAGGATATGACATGGAAGAAGCAATTCTTTGAAAAATCAATTTTCTTATATCACGGAGAAGGTTCGTTAGCCGCTAGGATTTGGAAATAAGAAACAATACATTATTTTCAAGTCATGTAAAGGTTTACAACCAACAGAAATTAGGTCAGGCCTCATAGATGCTAAAATCGATTCCAAATTATTCCTATAAGTTCCATGTACACACACTGCCGTTACTGATTTTAAATGAATATGAAGAAGAGGGTACCTACAAGAAAAAGAAGAAGGCAATGGGAGGTTTCCTGGGCATTTTCCCATGGAGTTTAGCAGATTTCTTCTTCTGGTTTGGCTTTGGCTTTCTCAAAGGTTGGAGTCTCAGTCTTGTAGACCTCCTTGCTTCTTTGCTTGACTTCACAACAGCGAAATCTAACTTCCTGCAAAATTTTAGGAAACATTTGTAGCCTCAGGTGGATCTTTTGCGAGAAGAAAGAAGTGGGAAGCGAAATTGTGCTGTGACATAGAATAAATCAATACATACAAAACATAACCATAGAATCATGTTCTATTATGTCGTAATCTTGGAGATATTGTGACCAAAATTGAAAGAACTAAACATGTAATTGGTCAGGCAAACGTAAACATACGGATCCTAATTGAAACCTCAGCATTCTCAGTACGAATCCGGGATAAGATAAAGATATCAATTGTTAAATCGGGACAAAAGACTGAGAGAGTGAAAAATAAAAAATTTATTAATTTATGGTGATAATTAATTTTAAAAGTGTTAATTTATATGGGTTCTACTCTATATACTCATTTTATCATTTTATGGAGACATAATCTTGTTATTTAATAATAATGTTGACTCTAATTCTGATATGATCATAGATGAGCAAGGAGCTGAGGGTGAGCTTGTACATGTGGATAAGCTTGACGTGCAAGAAGAAGAAGAGCTTGTAGCTGAACAAGGAGCAGAACCAGAGCTTGGAACAGAGGAGATACTTGTCACACCAACAGGACCCATGACTCGTTCCCGTGCCAAGAAGTTCAAACAAGCTGTTGGAGGGTTGCTTATCAACATACAAAAGCAATAAGATCATTTGGAGGAATTTGGAGAAAGAGCTAATCAAATCACTCTGGTTTTGATTCAAGCTAAATTGAATTCAACAAGTGGGTGAGTGATTCAATTGTACTCTTTTTCCGTTGTCAAGTTTTGTCCCAATGGGTTTTCTTGACAAGGTTTTTAATGAGGCAATTGTTCACTCCATAATTGCCCATTTGTTGAATTAGAAACCCAAGCCCCATTTACAAGAAGATTTTCGTTGGCATTTTTCTCTTCTTTATTTCAAGATTCAAACTCAGTCTTAATTGTTTGTCATTTACGAAATTCAGTCTTTGGAGCTTGTTCCAAGACTTAATTTCGTGGCCCTTCTTCTTCTTCTCTCCTTTCCTTTATATTCTGTTGTTTTCTAGACAGAAAAAACTTATCTATCTTTTTAATCAAAAACCTTTGCAAGTTAGATCACTTCTCCTGGTGTGTCATATCCAAGAGACTTTCCATTCTTCTCTTTGGTGCGTAATATCCAACGACGAGAGTGGCTGGATTATCAGAGGCTATCCGCAACCTTTGTGTGTCTAATCGATCCATTCCTTGCCTTCAAAACTTCGGTTCAGTTGCTGCAAGTCTATCCAATCTTCTGAACAGATTTCAGAGTGTTCGAATCTTGGGAGTTCGTATTAAGTGGTATCAGAGCACATTCAGAAAGTTGAGTATTCGAATCCTTGATCTTGTATGTTCATACGTTTGTTTATTCTAGATCAAGTTAAAAACGAATTATAGGGTGTTAGATCTTGATCAAATCATCCAGAAACTGTTTGTGTCTTTTCGACTTCTCCAGGACCGTAATCCATAAAACCTGTGTAACCCGCGTAACCCACAAAACCTGTGTAACCCGCAGAACCCATAAAACCTGTGTAACCCGTGTAACCCACAAAACCTGCGTAACCCGCGTAACCCACGTAACCCACAAAACCTGTATAACCCGCGTAACCCAGAAATTTTCATGTTGCAATCTGATTTGTAAATCGAATTCTAGGACTGGTTACTGGTGATTTGTGTGTTGATTTGTTTCAGGAAAAATGGTGGGCATCGAAGAAGAAACCAGCAATAGCAACAATAACAAACTTTTGATTGAAGCTTTAACCACTAAGATGGATCAGATGATGGATCAAAAGATGGAGATACTTCGCCAACAGATGCAACAACATCATGATTTCTCAAACTCCAAACGTCACAAGAAGCAGCAGAGATAAGTGAAGATTGTGTCTCAATGGTTAGAATCTCATCCGTACTTGGTGAAAGAAGAAAAACCGAGAGACGAAGCCGAGAAGGTTATCGACGCAAAATCTGATTTTGTAGAAGTTGTTGAAAAATCAGTTGCTAAAGAAGTGCGTGAGTGTGTAGAGCTCACACAAGATGATTCTATTGTTGAGGAACAATTGATTACAGAGATTACCACTGAACAAGACGAAGCCTCAACCAAAGCCATAATGGTCTACGATCAACACCAACAACAAAAACCCGAACATATGGACTTTGTTTTCGGAGATTCTTTTAAATTATTCAAAGTTCATGAGCTACTGCCGTGGAGAGGAATCATACACCAGCAGCCTTGGAGTAATGTGATAGCATCTATGCTTATGCAAAGCGACACCACGGATCCTTCGCGCATCACAAAGCCGTCACACCCTCGAGATAAGTATTTTATTTCTAAACGAAGAATGAATACTAATTCGCTTAGTTTTGGTTGTTTTGATACTGTTCTTAAGTCATGGAGTTATGAAGAAGAGGTGTGTACGTTCATAATACATCAAGACCATACTGTTTTTGAAGATGCTCAAGTCACAAACTGTTCGATAAGCCCTGAATTTACCAGATTAACATATGCGGTTTGTGAAGATTATACAAGGACCAATGTCGACAACTACTGCTCAAAGGAGACTTCCATCACCATCTACACTCAGAGAGGAGTCTATGAAGCCTTAGTTCAATCCAATCTCATTTTGGAGCTAACCAGAAACGACGTTCAAAGTCTGAACACCTGCAACTTGCTCGTTATGAAGTTGTGCGCACATGGGCCACTCCAAACTTTTGTTTGGCGACCTGGAGCTCCTATACAACATCTATACTAGGCTCTTGAGGATGCTGCTCATGCCAATGACCCCCTGGTCTGCATCAAAACAAGAGACAGCTCGTATCTGTAAGTCTCGAGAGCATCACCATGTATCTACATATCTTGTTCAGATCAAACTAAGTCTAAGATGGCCCGACCAATTCCAGCACCACCTTGGACCATCAAGACCAAGCTTTCAAGAAGTCAGAATGTTCGAGACAGCTCACATACACTTCAAGAACCAGTCAAGAAGATGAAGCTCAAAGACCATTCTCATCGACTTCATCCTCAAGGTAAGATTATTTTGAATTTTAATGTTTCTAACTTAGTCCCTTTTTGTTGCAGATGAAACAGATTTGAGGTCAAATCCTTTTCAAGAGGAGGGGGATGATATGATCATGGATGAGCAAGTAGCTGAGGGTGAGCTTGTATATGTGGATAAGCTTGACGTACAAGAAGAAGAAGAGCTTGTAGCTGAACAAGGAGCAGAACCGGAGCTTGGAACAGAGGAGATATTTGTCACACCAACAGGACCCATGACTCGTTCCCGTGCCAAGAAGTTCAAACAAGCTGTTGGAGGGTTGCTTATCAACATATAAAAGCAATAAGATCATTTGGAGGAATTTGGAGAAAGAGCTAATCAAATCACTCTGGTTTTGATTCAAGCTAAATTGAATTCAACAAGTGGGTGAGTGATTCAATTGTACTCTTTCCCTTGTCAAGTTTTGTCCCAATGGGTTTTCTTGACAAGGTTTTTAATGAGGCAATTGTTTCGGATGACCACGAGAGATGATTTCAGTCGACAGGTGCCTAAGATACATGTTACAGAATGATTGGCCCAGAGGATAGTGGGCCTCCTGGGTATACTTGAGGGGACAGTGGGGTTCTCTCCGGGGGAAAGTTGTTCCCTTGCATATACTTTGAGGGGCCGAAGCCTCTCCAGGGGATGTGTGATTCTTCTGCAGCCGAGCTTGACGGACTGTGTGTCTTGAGAGTGGGAGGGGCTGGAGCATACCGAGAACTGGATGGATGACGGTCCTGAAGGTGGAGGGGTATGATATACTTCGAGAGCTCAAAGGGTGACAATCCTGAGAGCGGAGTGTTGTATATAGATATGAGTATGAGCAATAGTATCGGTAATGTGGGTGTAAGCATGAGACTGGATGAAGTTCGGGGATCGGGAGTGGATCTCAGGTGGTGCTGACCTGGTTGGGGTCAGGATTGCAACCGTGGTGAGACGGTGCGATGTAGCTAGTATGAGCCTAGTAGAGTTCGGGGATCAGGTGTGATCTCGAGTGGTGCTGACCGAGGGTCAAGAGACTGGATGTGGATGTCGAGTCTAGGGTTTTTGCTGACGTTTAAAACCTCGGTTCAGACAACCCTGGTAACATATGTAGCACCGTTGGTCGTACATGTTCTTGTTTGATTGTTGTGCGATCATTTGGTCCAATTCGGGGTCAAAGGTTGGCCGTGCATGTTCTTGTTTGATTGTTGGGCGATCAATCGGGGAGCCCTAATCCAGACCAGGGGACGTTGCATCGTTGATATTCTCGGGTGAATCTGGTCGGGTTTTAGGCGGAAGTGTTAACCTTAGTGAGACGGAGTCGCGTGATTCGAGGTCGAATCCGTGTTAGTGGGGGAGAATTGTAACGCCCGTGAACCAAAAAGTGGAATTTTGGTTGGTGTGTCGATCGACACGGGTGAGGTGTGTCGATCAACACGAGTGTTTTAACTTGTGAGAAGTCGGGTTTTGGGCGTTATGTCGATCGACACAGCTGGTGTGTGTCGATCGACACGGGGTAAAATCAGACCGACAGGTTCGGTTTAATTGTCCGGTTTGGTGGACCGGTTTAGGGAAACCCTAGGGTTGTATAAGAGGCATGAACAGTCGTGGTGTATGTTCTTTTGGCTGTTTTTCAGAGAGAATCAGAGGGTTTGAGAGAGAAATCAGAAATCAAAGGTTTTGGGTGATTTTTGGGAAATTTCTTGAGGAGGATTGCTCTTGTGGTTGTTAGAACTTGAAAGGGATTGTTGCTGGGTTGATTTCGGGTCTGAGAAAGACGAAATCAGTGGCCATTCCTGACCGTTCTTCGGGTTTTTCTTTGTTCTTCATCTTTTCAATCCGAAATCAAGGTGAGTGCGTGACCGTAGGCTTATATAGGTATAAGGAATTGATAGAATGTGATTGCTTGGTGGATTTCGTGTGTTTTGTGAATGAAATTGTGCAGGAGACTCAATGAATCGCGACAGATTCGAGCCATGAGAGGATAGGCTCGTTCCTGGGTTCTGCGATGTCGTGTCGATCGACACGAGGCTTCATGTCGATCGACACCAGGGTGGTGTGTCGATCGACACAGTGCAGTCCGTCGATCGACACCTAGAGGTTGTGTCGATCGACACAGTGCTTCTGGATTGGTTCGTGTTTGATTGTTTCGTGAATGCTTGTGTATGCTCATCCTGGTATTGTATCTATTGTTTATGTCTGTGTATAAATAGCCTGTAGACGGGATGACCGCGTCGCTGAGTATTTATGATAATACTCACGCAACTCTTTTTGCCATGGAGATGATCTAGGGTCTCGCTTGTATGGTTGTATTGTTAGAATTGCTAGGTTGCTAGTGAATTTTGGAACTTCATTTTGTTATTGGATTACGGTTTATGTTCTTTCGAACTGGTTAGTAATTTAATAAAGTATGAGATTTATTGAATGGGAAATTGTTGATTGATTATTGTTGTTTTCCGTAGTTGCTTGTTTTGTTGACCCATTGAGGATTTTTCCCTTCAGATAATAATCTGAAGGGAAAAATTTTAAATTTTTGGGTCGGGTTGTTTCACTAAGTGCATAGTCATGGAATTTTGTAGCAGCAGCCATCACTCTATTGATTTTTGTATAGTGGTGGACGTTAAAGACCAACTCAATCTTCTTTCCCCATTGCAAGTAAGCATTTGTATCGTTCTTCCAATGAAATGGCGAATTATAAGCTTCAAACCTCCAAGATTGTCTAGTGGGCGTTCTCTGTCTTCTTTTGCTGTTGTGCCTTCTTTGACTGTTTTGAGATGAACTGCTCATGTGGCCATAATAACTATCAGCTGCTTCATCTCTGGATTGTTCAAGCTTTTCACGGTTTCTCCTTGGATCTATTCCTTGCTGTGAACAGTTCTGATCTTGATCAGTGGGTGGACGAAGCTCTGGGCGAAACGCATTTAGTTTGGTGTCATAGCCTCAATTAAAAGCTTGTTGTTCTAGTTGTTGTTTTCTTCATTCTCTTCATCAGTCATCCTTTTTGCAACAACAATGGACAAAACCCTAGTAACTAGGCGCGGTCACTTACGAAGCTTCAGCTCGCGAAGAAACTGCTCCCGCCGTGAACGAGTCCGGAAGAAGCGAACCCACCGCTGTCACAAACGAGTAGGTCAACTTCGCTATGATGTTGAACTCGCTCATGCGGCGTTTCGATCAGCAGTCTGTTTAGACAGACAAACGTCCGCCTGAACGAGCTATCGAACGCCCAGGTCGTTATTCAAGAGCAGCTAGATTCTCCTCAACTAGCGCAGCAGGTCCGAGCGCACTCTTATGCGGCAGAACGACACGGACGACATCTAAATCACAATAGGGTATGAACTCCCAAGTTCACAGGGCTCTCAGCTCAGCCCCGGAGATCGATCGCGTGCTGGAGGAAACCCAGCGAACACCTTTCACAGATCGGATCACCTCCACCCCGCTCAGATACACGTCAAAGCTTGGCCTGCAAACCTACGCCGGCGCCTCCAACCCAAAGCATTTTATGACCGCCTTCACCATCGCGATGGGACGAGTTCAGCTATCACAGGAAGAAAGAGATGCGGCCTACTGTCAGTATTTCATTGAGCACTTAACAGGATCCGCACTTGACTGGTTTTCCCGGCTTGAACTGGCCTCCATCAACAATTTTAACCAACTCTCTACGGCTTTCTTCAAACACTACTCGATGTACCTTTAAGACGGCGCAACAAACGCCGACTTGTGGGCACTGGCCCAAGCAGTCCCTTCGCGATTATATGGCCCGTTTCAAGGTAGTATTAGTAGAGCTAGACGTCCACGAAACACCCGCCATCGGCGCTCTGCAAAACGGTGTGTGGCACGAGTCGCCCTTCCGGACCGACCTAGCCCTGAAAAAACCCCTCACTCTCGAAGACGTGATGCACCGAGCAACGCGCTACATCACATTAGAGGAAGATCACACCGCTAACTCAAAAAAGTATTCTCCCACCAAACCGACGGCCCAGAAAGCCAAAGTAAAGGAGCCCGCGGAAGATGACTACGTCGAGCCTTGGTAACACCTCGACCAGGACTTCAAAGACGCCAAGAAATAGTTCACGACCAACCTGGTCGCGAACAAGCAAGGTCAGACGCCGAGCCCGGCTCAGAACCAAAGCAAGAAGTGGCCGTTCAAGTTCGTTCGCGGGGAGGAAAAAGAGGCAGACGCCAGGTCATTCTGCGACTATCACCAAATCTACGGTCATTCGACCTACCAATGCCGGCAATTGAAGGATAAGCTGATGGCCAAGTTCAACAGCGGAGAGGTAAAAGTCCATCTACCTCCAAACCAATCCGATAAACGTCAAACCGAGGAGCACGACAGGCAGCACGAGCAGAGGCCGGATAACAACGTCGATCTCCCCCTCCCTCCAAAACGATCTGGTGACCACAAGGGCTCTGGCCAAAATCAGCCCTCATCAAAGCAAAAAATTTACATGATAATGGGTGGATTCCGAACTACTTGCAATTCAGTCCGTTCCCTTAAAAGGCACGAAAAGGAAGTATCCTTGCAACAAGATTGCCGCTTACACGCCGAGGTCGATATGCCGGTCATTTTTAGTGAGGCCGATACCAGGAATGTGTCAATGCCACACAATGACCCACTGGTAATCGAGCTGAAGATCGAGGACTGCGACGTCACCCGGGTGTTGGTCGATACAGGAAGTTCGGACGACCTCATTTTTCTCGAAACACTACGAAAGATGGACATAGGCAACGACAAAATAAAGCCTAGTACAAAGCCTCTGACCGGTTTCGACGGAGTAACGACAATGACGCTAGGCACCATCAAAATGGCGGTTTACGCAGGTGGCATCACAAAGATCGTGAAGTTCGTCGTGGTTGATAAACCAGAGGTGTATAACGTCATAATGGGAACTCCCTGGCTTTTCTCTCTCCGAGCGGTGTCTTCGACCTACCACTAATGCCTCAAATTTCCAACCTCCACTAGAGTTTTCACAATCCGTGGAAGTCAAAAAGTTTCCAGATCGTGTTTCGTTACGGAGCAACAAATGCGTAGGGTAACCTGCAACATCAACCGAGCTATCGAACCAGCAAACCCAAGGGGCTGTCACATTAGTCAACATCGACGAAAAACACCCTGAACGCAAGGTCGGGATTGGCGCTGAGCTTGAAGAACGACTGCGACAAAAGTTGATCCAGTTCCTAAGCACCAATGTTACGACCTTCGCGTGGTCAATGCAAGACATGAAGGGAATCGACCCAGCCATAACGACGCACAAGCTAAACACCTATCCGATGTACAGACCAATCAAGTAGAAAAGGGGGAAGCTCAGCCCAGAACGGGCCCAGGCCGTACACGAGGAGGTCACCAAACTACTCGAAGCTGGCTCAATCGCGGAAGTACATTACCCGGAGTGGCTCACCAATCCAGTCGTCGTCAAGAAGAAGAATGGCAAGTGGCGAGTCTGCATCGACTTCACCGATCTGAACAAGGCGTGTCTTAAAGACAGCTTTCCACTCCCTCGCATAGATCAAGTCGTCGGGGCGACGGCTGGTAACAAACTTCTCTCTTTTATGGACGCCTTCTCGGCATATAACCAGATTATGATGCATCCCGATGACCGTGAGAAGACGGCGTCCATCACAGACCGCGCAACGTACTGTTACCGAGTAATGCCTTTCGGCCTCAAAAACGCTGGAGCGACCTATCAACGATTGGTGAACAGGATGTTTGCCAACCAGATCGGCGATACAATGGAGGTGTACATCGATGACATGCTTGTCAAATCCCAGAAGGCTGATGATCATGTTTCCCACCTCCGAGACTGCTTTGCGATCTTGAACAAGTTCGGAATGAAACTCAACCCAACCAAATGTACCTTCGGTGTCACCTCGGGCAAATTTCTGGGTTACATAGTCACTCAACGCGAAATCGAGGCCAATCCGAAGCAAATAGCCGCAATACTCGACCTGCCCTCGCCGAGAAATAAAAGAGAGGTACAGCGACTTACAGGTCGAATCGCCGCCTTGAACAGGTTCATCTCCCGATCCACAGACCGGAGCTTGCCGTTCTATCAATTGCTACGAACTCCCAAGGACAAAAGCTTCCTCTGGGACGATCGATGTGAGGCCGTGTTCAGGGAACTCAAAGCCTACTTGTCAACGCCGCCCGTGCTGGGCAAACCCGAGCCGGGTGAAACTCTGTATCTCTATGTGTCTGTAACCAACGCTGTGGTCAGCAGGGTTTTGGTGCGAGAAGACCGGGGTGACCAGAAACCCGTCTTTTACGTCAGCAAGTCACTAGACGGGGCAGAATCGCGCTACCCCCTCCTTGAGAAACTTGCAATGGCAATCATCGTCGCAATACATCATCATTAAAGACGAGCTCTACAGATGGAACGCCGCTGATATACTACTTCAATGCTTGGCTGGCGACGAGATATATCGGGTCATGGCCGAAACACACAACGGGGCAGCTGGCAACCACTCCGGAGGTCGGGCCTTAGCAATCAAAATTAAGCGCCTCGGTTTCTTTTGGCCAACAATGTTAAAATACTATGCTGAGTACGCCCGTTGCTGCGAACAGTGCCAACGACAAGGTTCGATGATCAACTCCCCGACCGAACCGCTCTCTACAGCAACCACGCCCTACCCCTTCATGCGTTGGGCAATGGACATTATGGGTCCCTTCCCCAAGTCAAGGCGGAAGCGGTATATCATCGTAGTCACGGACTACTTCACAAAGTGGGTCGAGGCCGAAGCTTACGCGATGATACGGGCTACTGACGTTCAGAATTTTGTCTGGAAATTTGTCATATGTCGCCATGGGCTCCCTTACGAGATCGTCACGGATAACGGTTCTCAATTCATCTCAGCGACCTTCGAAGACTTCTGTGCAAAGTGGAAGATATTGTTAAGTAAGTCAACAACAAGGTATCCTCAAGGCAACGGGCAGACAGAGGCGTCAAACAAGATTATCGTCGATGGTCTGCGAAAGCGACTTCAGGACAAGAAGGGTCTTTGGGCAGACGAACTTGACGGTGTACTCTGGTCGTTCAGAACTACCCCCCGGCAATCTACGAACCGTACACCGTTCTCCCTTGCCTACGGTCTGGAAGCAATGGCACCCGCCGAAGTAAACGTCAACAGCCTACGCCGCGTAATGATGACAGAGAACCCCGCCCTTAACGACGATATGCTTCTTGACAACCTCGACCACATCGAAGAAGAGCGAGGCGCAGCTCTAGCTCGGATACAAAACTATCAGCAGCTCGCAATGCGCTACTATAACAAACGAGTCCGCAGCCGGAGCTTCGACGTCGGCGACCTCATTCTTCGAAAGGTTTATGAAAACACGGCGGAGTACAAGGTTGGGAAACTCGGAGCTAATTGGGAAGGACCCTACCAGGTCACCGAAATCATCCGTCTGATGACCTTAAACGGCGAAATGATCCCACGGTCTTGGAACTCCATGAGCCTCAAAAGGTACTACTATGAAACCAAGTTCCCCAACACAAACCAAGGCTGAAGACCGATTGAATCCGCCGCTACAGGTTGAAAACAACCGATCTCAAAAAAAAAAAACGCTCTACGAGCTCATTTTGTTACTTTTGTAAATGAACTACGATTGGCTTAATCCCTATCGCAACGGGTACGTAGGCAGGCTCTAAAAAGGCACAACTATTAATCTAAAAAATATATATATATATTCAGTTCGTCGACTCTTTTTCTATTTTTGCTTATCAAACTTATTTCGCGCGCTGGTACACCCAGTCCGGAAAGCTCCGAGCTCATTTCGCGTCAATGCTTCGGCCAAGCATTCGACCAAATTTCGTTCCATGTGAACAAAAGTGGTTTGATCAACCACGTTGCTAGGATATAAGCCTAAAAATTTCCCCTAGCGACCTATAAGCCGGGGCCAGACCCGCAACCTACCCCGAAACGTCTAAGTACCCTAAGCCGAGTTCTCCTCGCATACTTAGCCACGTAACGGGTATTGTCACAAGCCGACCTCAGAGTCGCAGGCAAAACGGGCACACTTAAAACCCTAAGTATGACCTAGATATACTTAAGTATGTAAGCCGGCCAGACCGCGAACTTAGTCGAACGACGGTCTACGAACTCACTAAGTAACCAAAAGACGAAATCATTAATACGAAAAAAGATAAAAGCGTTCTTACAAACCAGAGTACCAAGGCCACAAGCGGCCCAAAAAAAAGGGTAAGAAACAAACAACAAAGAAAAGAGAGAGAGCGCTTAGGCATCTGGAATAACCGGTATACCATCAAACTTCTTGAAATTCGCGTCGAGATCTTTCGGCTTGTCATCAGGAATGACGATTCCTTCTCCCGAAAAAATAGCCAGATAATCCTTAATCGCCGTCGCTTGATTCATCAAGGCTGAAAGACGATTTACTTCCTCGGAGTCGGAGATCGATTTCTTGATTTTAGCCAACTTGTCGTTGCATTTCGCAACGATCTGGTTGATCTCGTACTCTCGAGAAGCTCACAAGCGAGTCATCTCACCGTCATGGAAAGCCTCAAAAGACTTCTTCTCCGCCCTTGCCTTCTCAAGCTCCTCCTCGGCAGACCTCGCCCTCTGCCTCGCTTCCTCAGCTTTCGCGGAGAGTTCGTTCATCGCCAGGTTCTGCTCAGCGATCTTTTCCTTTAGACCGGCTACTTTGTCGGCCTCCGCCTTTATACCAGGAAAAACCTTTAGCTTATCGATGAGCCGCCGGACGCGACGTTCATACCTTAGGGTAAGCATGTTCGCGTGGGTAACCATCTGTCAAAACAAAACGACAAAAGGCCCTCGGTAAGCAAGGTTAGTACGGAAAAGCGGAAAAGCAGAAAAGAGGAAAAGAGGAAAAATTCACAAGGTAGGCGTCAAGAGCGAGTTTACCTCCATCATGCTCCTCGCATACACTTTGTACGCATCCTTCTCCACCAAAGACTCCGGTTCGGGAAAATCATACTCCACGTCGCAAGGGATCCTGGAAAGCAGGTCGGCAGATGCTCGCAAATTATCGCCAATATGCTCCCGCCCACTGTAATTGAAGGTCAGATCATAGGCTTCCGGGTCCTCCTTGTTAGAATCGGCCTCGGCTTCCACTCCTCGCGCCTCCTCAACTCGAACCTTTTTCTTCTGTCCGCTAGAAGTCCCCTCAGACGACCTTTTCTTTCCCTCCTTTTCCCGGATCTCCTTCGCGGCCCCCTCAGATATCACCGCCATCTTTTTGCCAGCTATCTTCTCGGTAAACAAAGCCCCAGCCTCTTTTCTAGCATGGGCTTCGGCCTGTTCGTTAGACTGAGGACTGACCCTTTTAGACGTTGCAGCAACCTCCTTTGAGCCCGCTGTCTTTTTAGAGCCAGACGCCCCGAACTCTTCAGTATAGTTCACCTTCTTGAACGTGACCTTCTTCGTAACCATCTTTGCCTCGTTCTTTTTACGAACTCTTTTTGGTTTGATTTGTGGAAAAGTGTAAGGACACAGCGAAGCGAGCTCCATGTCAAAACAGCCTGCAAAAAGTAAGAAAGTTTATTTAAATAGATAACTCGATCAAAAGTCAAAACGTAGCAAGGAAACAGAGCACCGACCTGTAAGTATCCGACCTATGCACCGTTTAATCCGCTGCTCGAGGAATTCTGGCCAAATCTGAGGCGCCACGCTTCTTAGAACGTCGGTCAGCAAATCTTCTCCGGGCTTTGGCGGGAGAAGAATCCTTGGAACGACAAAATCTGCAAGCAAAGGAAAAGATTAGATGTCAGCCCGGACAAGAAGAGTATAAACACATCAGAGGTCAAAACGTTACTGTATCTAATATTCCAGCCAGCCCGGATAGGCCATCCTGGATTCGCTACCGACGCTGAGTTTATCTTTACAAAAAAATAGTATCGCTCCCAATCCTCGGACTTGTCACTATGGGAATCCGGATCAACCAGTTTGAACTTCGGGCGGGCTGATACGTAAAAGCGACCTGTAGGCTTCCTCCACTTAAAGAGAGTCATCGCCTCAAAGGAGTCGCAGTCACATTCTAGCCCGCGTTCAGCGGCCAGCGTCATGCATACTACGAAGTTGCGAATTGACGCATGAGTAAGCTGAGATATAGCTATGCCGCGTCGAGCACAATACTCGATCAACAGTCATGGCAATGGGAAAAACAGCCCGCTGTCCAAAAAGAAGGATTCATATACACACATAAACCCTTCCGGAGGCGACCAGGGACGATCGCGTTTACCCGGAACTACGA
The DNA here is from genome assembly GCA_964056655.1 of Arabis hirsuta. Lineage (NCBI taxonomy): Eukaryota > Viridiplantae > Streptophyta > Magnoliopsida > Brassicales > Brassicaceae > Arabis > Arabis hirsuta. The sequence goes on along the minus strand of OZ053298.1, from coordinate 21,588,411 downwards.
ACTCCACGATGTCGGGCAAATCCCGAGTAAGTCGCATAGTGATCAGCGACGACTTGTCGGACAACGTCTCGAAATCATCACAGCGTTTTAGCTCGATGTTGCGACCTAGGCCTGGCCCCATAGAGTCTATCCCTTCCTGGGGGAAATCCGACAAATCAAAACAGTCGGGGTTCCCTGCACCTCCGATCTGACCTCCACCAGTCAGATCGCGAGCGGGAGGTCGACGCCCCACCTTGCGAAGTTTGGGGTTAGCGGGCTCGGAAATCCCGGCGGGATCGGAGGTCCCGGCCTCCTCGTGGTCTAATCCCCTCTGAGGAATTCCGACGAGCTCAGTCTCAACCTCCTGCCCCGATGTAGCCCGATCAGTCGAGCTAGATACAACGGAAGAACTAACGAAAGCTTGTTCGGAAGAGAAATCATTCTGGGAATCGATGCTGGTCGGTGAAGCCATGGATCATATGAACACGGCGGTTTTTCTTTGAAGATTGATCGGAGAACTTAAAAACCAAACGATGGGACAGCAACAAACCTTTCAAAGGCAAGAACCACAAAAGTTAGAGAGAGAAGTGAAGAAAATACCTTACAGAGAGAAGTTGGGCAGAGGGAAATGAGCGGAAACCGAAACGTCGCACCTCGAAAACTCCGAACTCACCGCGACAGACCAATCAATCATCGACACATGGCAGAATCAATTCGTTTAGGATCCAGATCGCAGACCCATTAACAACGAAGCTCGGCCCATCTCGTTTCGTTGACTGGGGGGGCTACTGTTGGGCCAGGACCTGCGGCCCAAGCGATCTGGAGGCCCGAGAAGCCTTTGAAGCCCAAATCATGCTCTAACCATGGTATAGTCAAACAAGGGTCAGATTTGGAAACCATGGTCAAATAAACCTAGGACTGTACCCTCAAACATTATACTATAAATAGGGAGGGATGATGTGACAATGGTGCATTGATTCCTGATGAGAGGACAAGGGACCAGAAACATCCTTTCGGACTCTGACTCTCCAAAAAGACATTTAAGGAAAGCTACCGCCAACCAAAAACACCTGGAAAGATACTCTTCACAACAACTCGCGACGACCTAAATAGCTCGGGACCTGTCCGATCTATTGTTTTTCTTCTTAATTCGTAAGCGATCTGATAGTCCGGAATCTGTCCGGACTATCGATTCCGGTCTGCTCTGTAACATTTCACAGCCCGCGAACTCGTTTCCTAATACACGATATTCTCCGACCTCCTATCTTATATAAATTCATTGTTCCGCTTTCGGGCTACAACACTCCCTCCGTTTTAAAGTTTTAAAATGTAAGTTGTTTTACCTAAAAGCGCGGATATCAAAAAACTAATTTTCTATTTAAAAGTATCATTTAATATATTTAATAAAAATAATTTGACCAATCACACAAAAAACTGCAAAATACTAGTGGTCACACAATATTCAATAAAGTTAAAAAGTACATAAGATTGTCAAAACAACTTATATTTTAAAACAAAAAAACCTCCAAACCAACTTATATTTTGAAACGGAGGGAATATATTACACTATCAAAATTATTCATTAAAATAGAACAGAAAGCAATATATTAAGTTATTATAGTCATAGTCTAATTTTATAATAATCCTTATATTTTATAAATACATTTTAATATGAATTTCTAAAATGATACTAAATTGATAGTTTTAATATAAATAGAGGAAACATAAAAACATATAATAGTAAGATTTTTCTAAACCCAAGATGCATGATTTTGTTGGTACGGTGATATCAATGTTACAATGTGGTTAGTGATCAACTCACATAATATATACAACTCACATAAATTTAGTCAGTTCATATTCAAACTTTATCAGTAAACGATCTTTTTTTTATACATTAAAAATTGTATATGTCTAATAATTTGTTACAAGTGCTTAGTCTATAAACATCAATTTTTGTAATATTAAATACAAAAATAATCAATAAAATACAAATTAGTACATATTTTACCATGTTAAATTTTAAACCCATGCATAGCTTGGACAATCCCTTTCACGATTGAGTTGGAGCCCGGGACGACTCCGATATCTAAGGCACCTTACAGGATGGCTCCAGCAGAGATGGCAGAGATGAAGAAGCAGCTAGATCATCTATTGGGAAAGGGATATATCCGGCCTAGCAGTTCACCATGGGGAGCACCGGTGTTGTTTGTGAAGAAGAAGGATGAGAATTTCCAGTTATGTATTGATTACCAGGACTTAACCGAGTCACTGTTAAGAACAAGTATCCTCTGCCGCCGATTGATGAGTTGTTAGATCAGTTGCGAGGGACTACTTGGTTCTCTAAGATTGATTTAGCTTCAGGTTACCATCAGATTCATATCGACGAGGTAGATGTTAGGAAGACTACTTTCAGGACGAGGTATAGGCATTACGAGTTTGTGGTAATGCCATTTGGTTTGACTAATGCACCAGCGGCGTTCATGAGGCTGATGAACGGGGTCTTTCAGGAGTATTTGGATGAGTTTGTGATTATCTTCATTGATGATATTTTGGTGTATTCGAGAAGTCCTGAGGGGCACGAGGTTCATCAGAGAGTGGTTCTAGAGAAGCTGCGGGAGCAGAAGCTGTACGCGAAGTTGAGCAAGTGCAGGTTTTGGCAGCGGGAGATGAGTTTTCTCGGTCATGTAGTTTCTGCAGATGGAGTTTTTGTGGATCCGACGAAGATAGAGACTATCAGAGGATGGCCTAGACCGAAGAATGCCATTGAGATCAGGAGTTTTCTCGGGTTGGCAGGTTACTACAGGAGGTTCGTCAAGGGTTGTGCCAGTAAAGCGCAGTCGATGATGAAGTTGACAGGGAAGGATGTTCCGTTTATGTGGTCTTTAGCTTGCGAGGAGAGTTTCGGGAAGCTGAAGGAAATGTTGACTAGTACACCGATTTTAGCGTTACCCGAGCTGGGTGAGCCTTACGTGGTGTATACTGATGCTATGAGAGTTGGTCTAGGTTGCGTGTTGATGAACCAGGGGAAGGTAATTGCTTATGCTTCGAGGCAGTTGAGGAAGCACGAGAGCAACTACCCTACCCATGATCTTGAGTTGGCTGCAGTGATTTTTGCTTTAAAGATTTGGAGATCTTATCTTTATGGCGGAAAGGTGCAGGTGTTCACAGACCCATAAGAGCCTGAAGTATTTCTTTACGCACCCAGAGCTGAACCAGAGACAGAGGCGTTGGATGGAGTTGGTAGCAGATTATGATCTAGAGATTGGTTACCATCCGGGTAAGGAAAATCTGGTTGCAGATGCGTTGAGTCGGAATAGGGATGCTTCGACTCAGGAGCGGGATTTGGAGGCTTTGGTGAGTGAGATTAGCACTCTGAGATTATGTGTTATCTCCCAGGAGCTGTTGGGGTTAGAGGCAACTAACTAGGTAGACTTGTTGAGCAGGATTCGAGTAGCTCAAGAGAAGGATCATGGGTTGATTGATGCTTCTAAGGTTACAGGTTATGAGTATCAGGTCTCTGTGAATGGGACGATACTTGTGAACGGGCGAGTGTGTGTGCCTAAGGATAAGGATCTGAGGCAGGAGATTCTTAGAGAGGCTCATGCGAGCGTGTTGTCTATTCATCCGGTAGTGACTAAGATGTACCGGGATCTGAAACAGTATTATCATTGGGTTGGGATAAAGAAGGATGTGGCTAACTGAGTGGCAGCTTGCCATGTGTGTTAGTTAGTGAAGGCTGAGCATCCGGTTCCGAGTGGTTTGTTGTAGAGTTTTCCCATTTCGGAGTGGAAGTAGGATATGATTACCATGGATTTTGTGGTAGGATTGCCAGTTTCGCAGATTTATGATGCTATATGGGTGATTGTGGATCGTCTAACTAAGTCACTACATTTTCTTGCCATTAAGAAGACCGATGGAGCGGCGGTTTTGGCTAAGAAGTATGTGCGGGAGATAGTGAGGTTTCACGGGGTGCCAGTGAGTATTGTGTCAGACAGGGATCTTAAGTACGCTTCAGAGTTTTGGAGAGCCTTTTAGGCTGAGATGGGCACTAAGGTGCATATGAGTAATGCTTATCATCCTCAGATAGATGGGCAATCTGAGAGGACGATTCAGACACTCAAGGATTTGTTGAGGATATGTGTGCTGGATTATGGTGGTTATTAGGCGGATCACTATGGCTCCATATGAGGCGTATTATGGGAGGCCATATCGCACACCATTATGTTAGACTCAAGTGGGGGAGAGGAGCATTTTTGGTGTAGACTTTGTTTAGGAGACGACAGAGAAGATCCTTGTTTTGAAGCTGAACATGAAGGAGGCTCAAGATCGGCAGAGGAGTTATGCTGATAAGAGGAGGAAAGAGTTAGAGTTTGAGATTGGAGATCAGGTGTATCTCAAGGTGACGATGTTGAGGGGTCCTAACAGATCCAATTAAGAGAATAAGCTAAATTCGAGGTTTATGGGTCCATTCACGGTTGTGGAACGGGTTGGACTAGTGGCTTATCGTTTGGAGTTACCTCAGAGTATGAAGGCATTTCATAAGATCTTCCATGTGTCGATGCTGAGAAAGTGTCTACATGAGTTTGAGGAAGTGTTGGCTAGGATTCCGGAGGATCTTTAACCAAACATGATGTTAGAGGCGAGACCTATGAAGATTCTCGAAAGAAGAGTCAAGGTTCTGCGCCAGAAGAAGATACTGTTATTGAGAGTCTTGTGGGATTGTGACGGTGTTGAGTAGGAGACTTGGGAACCAGAGGCTAAGATGAAGGCAAAGTTTTTGAAGTGGTTCGAGAAGCAAGTTGAGGCTTAAGTTTGTCTTCTGGTTTTCAGTTTCAGAGTTAGCATGTTGTTATGAGTTTTGTTTTATGTATTTTCGTTTGGAGATGTAACGATTTATACATTTTTGAGATTTATAAAATGAGTATTTCTTATGAATAAGTTGATAAGATGATGAGTTCTTATGGTATGACTTGTGTTGTCATGAGGTTAGTGTTGAGAGTGTGGAAATAAAAGTTTTTGTGAGTTAGAACTTGTCTACTTTCTAGTGACTCTAGTGGAAACACCCTGTGTGATTGGGTTGTTTCAGTTGACCTAAGGATTGGTCATGGTTGAGAAGATACTCCAAGATAGTGGAATATCAGGATGAGACCACGAGAGGTAGTTCTGGTCGGAGATGCTAATTGATGTTAAGAATTGATTGCTCTAGGGGATGTGAGTTCCCCGTATAACTCATTAGGAGATGACGAGTTCTCCTGAGGGGATGACGAGTACCCCTGTATTTTCTTTGAGAGATGATGAGTTGTCTCCAGGGGATGTGAGTTTCCTTGCATACCGAGAGCTTGACGGACTATGTGTCCCAAGGGTGTGAGTGGTATGGAGCATATCGAGAGCCTGACAGACTGTATGTCCTGAGGGTGTGAGTAGTATGGTGCACCGAGAGCTCAAGCGATGACGATCCTGAGAGTGTGAATGGTGTGGATATGAATTAAGAGCAATTAATGTCTGAAACGTGGCTATAAGCATAGGACTAGATGTGGACCTCAGAGATCGGGAGTGTTGATCTCAGGTGGTGCTGCCCGGGTTCGTCAGGAGTGTTGACCGTAGTGTGACGGTGTTGCGTGATACGAGGGCGAATCTGTGTTAGTGGGGGAGAATTGTAACGACTGTGAACCAAAATTTGGGAATTTTGGTCGTGCGTCGATCGACGCAAGGTGGAATTGAACCAGTTGGTTCGATTTTAATCATCAGTTTGTGGGTCGGTTTATAGGAAACCCTAGGGCTTTTCTATAAAAGGATAAGGGCCGCATTTTTTTGGTGGTTTTCAGAGTTTCCAAAAAGTTTCAGAGAGTTTTCAGAGAGGATTAAGAGAAGAGAAGAATTATTACTGATTTTTTCATGTTCTTGATCCTGAAAGCTTGTGAGTGTGATTGTGAGGCTCTGGGATTGTGTTTTGGATCCGTGTTCTTCGTAAAGGAAGAAGGAAATTCGGATCTAGGGATCCGTTCTTTGCGTTCGTCGTATTCTTCGCTGTTTTTCATCCTTTTTCCTTTCCGAAATCAAGGTGAGTGCGTGACCATGGCTTATCTGGGTAAATAGAGTGTCATGATGCGTTTGATTGAGGTTTGGATTGATTGGTTGTGTGTTTTTGGATGATTTTCATGTCTGTATGACGTTTTCGTGCAGGAATCGACACAGTGAGCTTTCGTCGATCGACACCGGAGTTGTGTTGATCGACACAGGGCTATTGCGTCGATCGACACCAGGTGGGTGCGTCGATCGACGCAAGTGTCTGACACGTGCGAGTCGTGTTGTTGATTGTATATGCATTATTATTTTGATCGCTTGGTATTATTCTGTTATGCTTGTGTGTATAGCCAAGTAGATGAATGACCGTGTCACTGAGTATTTGTGATAATACTCACGCAACTCTTTTATCCATGTGATGCAGGTAAAGAAAAGATGTGATCTAGGGTCTCGTTGTGTGGTGATTTGAGTAACCTTGTTAGAACTGTTAGTTTAGGTTGCTGGATTTTTGATGGAACTTGTTGAATTGGGATTTATTGCTGCATAAGTTGTTGGTTTAGTGATTTTCTAGATTAATTGCTGGCTCGTTGGTTTAGTGATTTTCTAGATTTATTGGTGGATAAGTTGTTGGTTTAGGTTGTTGGTTTTATTCGTTGGTTGTGTGTGCCTGATTGGATATTGAGAATTAAGATTTATGGGAAAACTAATTCGAGTCTAATGTTAATTTAAAAAAAAAGGGGTCAGATTGTTTCACTTTATATATTAATTATATATTTTTAATTATTTCCTACTTGTTTCGTATTAGTCAAAGGTATGAATGGTATTATGACATAATAAAAATGTGGAAAAAATAAAAAAAATGGAAAAGAGAGGAAAGAGAAAGGTAAATCTAGAATAAAACTTTCCACTGATTTAGGTAAAGGGATAATTTACACTATATTCTCAATTTTTAGTGTAAGTGGGCTGAAAATCTTTTTTATTACTCTCAACTTGAATGGTTGAAACTAGAGGGATTGAGCTGAATTTTCTTTTGACTACTTTTTTTTTTACTCTAACAATAGCGAACATTCACACTCTTGGTGTTTTTGGATATATAATCCGAATAGAAAATTATGTAAAAGGAATTTGGTTTAGTATTCTCAAATTTTTGCCTCAATTGCGAAGTGTGCTCACTTTCTATGTTCGAGATATCGAGTAAGTATAATCAACTTTTTGTTTATATTTCATGACGTAAATATGTAAAAATAGTAACCTTCCTCTTACATAATCTTTTGGAATTTTTGCCTCAATTGCGCATTGTGCTCACTTTCTATATTCGAGATATCGAGTAAGTATAATCAATTTTTTGTTTATATTTCATGACGTAGTTATGTAAAAATAGTAACCTTCCGATGTTTATTTCCATGTTGTAGTCATCATGAAATCCCATGATGTACTTACATATTTTAGATGCGTGGGATAAACGGGGGAGTAGCAAAAAATGTTCTTTGTATCCTCTAATTTTGGAAAATCATAATATATGGAGGTAACACTACAAGAATTAGATCACATAATGATAGTAACTCCCTAGATGTCCTCTGATGAAGGCTGGTGATAGGTTACAAGCGATGTGATCCGAAGAAGAAACGAGAGGCTGGTTCGAATGATACGTGTTGGAGAAGTGATCTGGGCTGGCACGTGATTGGGCAGCTTACGTGATGTTGAGGGATGCGTGAAGGATGGGTCAGCGATGACGGATGATGAACGAATGATGATGAGCAAATGGTCAGGCGATAGATGGATCGACTAGGGGTTGTATATGATTTTGAGGATGATGAACGATAAAACAAAGGGATCAATAAACGTGATGGGAAGGGTTTTTGAATGATTAGGTGAATTAGAATTGATAGAAGAGTTTCTTGTTCACAAGTGTTTAGAAACTCAGATTCGAAGAACGTATTCAAGAATCAGATTGAGAGAAGAAATTTCGATATTGCATAAACACATAAATCCTTCGCTAATCTCAAACAAAAGGCAGCTCATGGGTTTATATACACCCTAGAGTCGAAACCCTCAACTACTTGCTGTTCGAAAACAGAAAAACAGCAAATCGTTTTAATTAAAATAAAAACAACAAGGCGTCCCAACCCGCAGGTTCCTAATTGGTGCACCTCAAAATAACTAAGTATAAAGTCATAGTGACTTGTACATTATTACCCATTAGTAATGACTCCTAAATAACTCGACGTAGTGATTCATCTGCCTCGTTAAAAACCATGATGATAAAACCCAATGGGACAAAACTCAACATGGGAAAAAGAGTACAGACTGCACACTTAAGTTATTTAGTTATCATTACCGGGTGGAGTCTTCAAGGTGAATATGTTGAAGACTTGGATCCTCGGTAGATTGAATGACCCTTCAGCTATGAGTGAATGAGCTTCCTTGGCCATCTCCTTAGCTCTTGAGCGAGTGATCCGTCCTACTATCTCTGGTTCCTCTGCAGCTTCTGTTTCCTTGCTAACCACGATCATATCACATAACTACAATTTTTTTGTAAATTTTAGAATTTTACCAATTTAATTTGGTTATCATTATTGTTAAAAAAAAAATCAATTTTATGGGAATATTTCCGATTTTTCTATAAATTATTATTTTTTTGATTAAAATATTAAAACTATATTATTAAAAATATCAAATAGCGGTTCCAGTAACACAAGTTCGTAAACTGAGTAGACGGACAAGAGTTGGAGAATTAAACTGGTCAAAGAAAATAGTTAGAGTATTTATTTAGGCATTCAAAAAATTGGGATATTAAAAAGCTTATCAAAATTTAGTTGAAAGATTTTTATGAAATTTTCCGTATAATATATACAAAGTTATAAGGTTATCTTGTACATAACAAAATATCCAATATTTATTCTTTTATATATATGTCAAAATATGTTCTTTTTTTTGTCTGCCAACTTGTTATATTAAATCAGATAAACCCAATAAGAGGTACATCAATCCCACATGGAGGAATACAAAACCCATCAAAGGGTAGATGACATGATACGCCCTAAATTAAGGATCACTCAACCGAGTATTGAAGATAGAATTCACGCCAAGCAGCAGATTGCAAACAAAGGTGAATTTGATGGATTGCAGGGTCGCACAACAGATGTGTAAGTCTGCTGATATTCCCACTCCTCAAAGCCTCTAGATATGACGCACTAGAACAGCAAAGAAGAGGTTGTTACTTGGATATTACGCACCAAGTGACAGAAAATGTTCTTAGCAAAGAACAAAGAGGATTCTCTCAAGAAAAATTGATAAAAAAAAGAAGATGATCACGTTTTCAGATCTTACAAGGGGTTTAAAGACATGAAAATGAACTAAAAACAAGGCAAATTTGGAATTAAATGCATTAACTATGAAGACCATAATAAAGACTAAGTTTGAACTTAAAAAACGACTCTTCAAGTCATTTCCCTTCCCTTTTTCGTCACTCTCTTTGGGCTGCAGATTAGGCACTTGGTTTGGGCTTCAAATAGACATGAAACAGACTGAACTTGATGGCTAGCACCTTGGAAGGTTTTCTGAAGATTCTAGCCCGATTTTGATCATCAAATGGGTGATTTGGATGTGAATCATTTCCCTCATTAAAACCTTTCTTTGGAAAACTCATTGGGACAAAACCAAATATAAGGAAAAAGAGTACATATGATCACATACCCATTTTAGTGATCTTCTTGAGCCTTTATCAAAACCAGAATGGTTTGAGATACATCTTCTCCATTCAAGCCTAAGTGATCGGATTGAGTAAACATGTAGTTAAGTAATCCTCCAACTCCATCCTTAAGCCTTTTAGCTCTCGCACGAGTCATAGGTCCAACTGGTACAACCAAGTTCTCCTCGGCTTCAAGCTCTGGTTCAAGCTGCACTCCATGTTCCATTCCATCCTGAGCTAAAACATCCAGCTGGTCCATGTCTGAATCTTGAGGCGTATCATGACATCTCCTGCAGAAAAATCTAATTGATTCCACTTTCCACAGTCTAGTATCCTCCCAACAACTAGAGTCGGAGAAACCCACTACAGTCTATGTGTTCGGTGAAAACCGAGTCGAGATGTTACCATGGAAGATGTATCTTTTTTTTTGTCACAACAACACTATACTCCTGGGTTAGCCGAACACAGTCGTGTCCGGAAACCAATGTGGGGTAGACGTGTTAACATAAGAGAAAACTAAGTTTGAGTTTTTGACCGAGTTGCAATCCCCCATATTGAACCTCTCCAAAACCTCCTTAGCATACTTTTTCTGATTGATATGAATGCCATCGTCCCTTTGATTCACCTCCACGCCAAGGAAGAATTTCATCTTCCCCATATCTGTCATCTCAAATTCTGCTTGCATCGAAGATTTGAACTCCACACACATACTTTCATCATTACCAGCAAATATCAAATCATCAACATAGAAACTTACCACTAGAACCTTGTTTTCTGTCTTTTTGAGAAACAAGGTGTGATCATAATTGCTTTTCTGGAAACCCTCTCTTAAAATAGCCCTCAATGCGACTAAACTAGGCTCGTGGTGCCTGTTTTAGTCCGTAAAGAGCCTTCTTCAAGAGATACACTTTGTCTTCCTCCCCTGATTTGATAAAACCTTGAGGCTGCTCAACGTAGACTTCTTCCTTCAATTCACCATATAGAAACGCCGATTTGACATCAAGTTGGTAAACGGACCAGTTTCGTTGAGCTGCTACTGCTAGTAAGCTTCGAATCGTATCCCAGCGAGCAATAGGAGCAAAAACCTCTGTGTAATCGATCCCCTCTGTTTGTGAATACCCCTTTGCCATTAAGCGAGCTTTGCACTTTTCTATCTTCCCTTCTTCATTGAATTTGGTTTTGTACACCCATTTTACTCCAATTATCTTCGCTTGTGGTGGTAAAGAGACTAACTCCCAGGTGTTGTTTCTTTCAATAGCCTGAATCTTTGCTACCATTGCATGTTTCCACTTCTTTTCCCTCTCTGCTTCGAAGAAATGTATCGGGTCGCCACTGGACGCATAGAGAGCAAAGTACGCGATGTTTGCCAGTTCATCGTCGTCATCATCACAGATAAAATCGTGCATCCAATTGGGCTCTTTCCTGATTCGCTTCGAGGTATCGCCAAGCTCCGTCTGTGTTATGACTCTTGAAGCTTTTGCTTCAACTCTACTTTCTGGTTCGGATGATGCAAATTCAGTGACTTGCTCGGTTCCAACAGCTTGCCCAGTGTCTTCTCCATTATTTTCTTCTTCGTCACTCTCTTCTCCTTCAAAGTCAATCAACACCATCATCTCCCCAAGCAAGTTCATTCGGTTCTGCTGCTATTAAATCCCAATCCCATGATGCTTCTTCTTCAAAGATGACGTCACGGCTCTTTGTGACGGTCTTTGTGATTGGATTGAATAGCCGATATGCCTTCGACTCCTCACTCACACCCAATAATATGCATCTCTGACTCCGATCATCGAGTTTGATTCTCCTCTGCTCAGGAACATGAACATGACCAATGGATCCAAAAATTCTGAAGTAGCCCACTTTCGGCTTGATTCCTGACCATCGTTCCTCTGGTACTACATCCTTCACAGCCTTAGTAAAGCTTTGGTTCAGGACATGTGCAGTCCACTTAGCTGCATCACCCCACAATGACTTCGGCATCTTCTTCTCAGCCAGCAAACAACGAACCATACTCATGATCGTTCTATTTCTCCTTTCTGCGACTCTGTTTTGTTGTGGAGTATAAGCCGCAGTGAGTTGTCGCTTGATTCCTTGACTTGAGCAAAACCTCTTAAACTCATCAGAGGTAAATTCACCACCTCTGTCAGTTCTCAGCCCTCGTATGACGGTTCTCGCCTCTTTCTCCACATGGCTTTTAAAAACTTTGAAAGTTTCAAAAGCTTCTGACTTGTTAACCAGCAAATAGATCCACATTTTGCGAGTAAAGTCATCAACTAGTACCAGCAAGTATCGTTTACCACTGTGTGATGCAGGTGTGATCGGCCCACATAGATCCGCGTGAATCAGCTCAAGCTTCTCCGATGCTCTCCATTTGCTCTTCTTTGGAAACTTGCCTCGGTGTTGTTTCCCAACATTGCACACTGTGCATATCTTAGCATCATTCTTCATACTCGGCAGCCCCTTAACCATGTCCTTCTTTTGCATCAGCTGAATAGTATTGTTATTCAAGTGACCGAACCTTCTATGCCAGAGAGTTGCAGAGTTATCCTCTTCTACCTTGAAACAGCTTGTTGGTAATGGTTTCTTCATCGCATAAATGAGGAACATGCAATTCTTTGTCATCTCTGTCTCCATGATCAGACCTCTTTGTTGATGATATACGTGATGGCAGATCTGTTCGCAAAATATCTTCCCCTTCCTCGTCCTCTTCCACTGTTTCCACCTCTCTGAGGATTCCACCTCCCTTTACCTCGGCCGTTCCCTGGTTCATTCTCCACTTGCAGGACTTGTTCTTCACCTCTTTTCTCAACCACTCTGCGTTCGTGTATCTGCAACGATGCCTGCAACTCATCCACCATGAGGCAATCAATATCCTTGGATTCTTCAATGGAGCAAACCACATAATTGAAATTATCGGTTAGGCTCCGGAGAATCTTCTCCACGATCTTGACATCATCCATACTTTCTCCGCAAATTCGCATCTCATTGGCTGTCTCCATAACTCTTCCAATGTAGCTTGCCACTTTCTCTCCATTATTCATCTCCAAGGTTTCGAAAGACCTCCTAAGCCTTTGCAATTATGCCCTTTTCACTCTGGCGGTTCCTCGATGTTTCACCTTCATTGACTCCCATAATTGTTTAGTTGTCTCCTTTTATTGGATTGTCTTCAGGGTGACTTTGTCAATCGATTGAAACAAATAGTTCTTCGCTTTTAGATCTTTGAGCCTTGCTTCAGTGAGTGACTTTCGTTGTACCGGAGTGGGGGCTGCAATTGCTCTCAATTCATCGAAGCCTGGATCAATGATGCACCAGTACTCTTTCGAACGAAGAAGATTCTCCATGACTAGACTCCAGTGGTCGTAGTCTCCATCAAACTTTGGAACTGCAAGTGTAGTGAAATTTCCCGAATCACTCATTCTCCCTTTGGTGTTTTTCCTCTCAAACACTCACAGTGTATATTTTGCTCTGATACCAGATGAAGAAAACAGAACAGTGTATTTTCTCTAAATAATACTAATTTGATTCATCAAAGAGAATTGGCTTTATAAGCCTTACAACGTGAAACAGAAACTTAAGCAGAAAATCAAGGAAGCAAAAACACACGATTGAAACAAAAACAAATAACAGACTAGACTAAGTCAATCCGCAAATCAAGCTCTCCCACGACCCATTCTTTGAGCTGACTTTATTCAAACCCAACAGCTCCGCCGAAGCAAACGAGAAGAGAGAGCTGCAAAATTCCATAAGAAATAACCCGAAAAAATGACAAGAGATCCGAACAAAGCAAAGACAAAAACAAAAGGCACGACTCTGGCGGAAAGATACGCCGGACACGCTCACAAAAAACGCAGATCTAGGGTTTGTTGTCTTCAAGTGCAAAGAACTAGAGAGAGTTCAGAGGTTTTTTAGAGAGAAAAGTTTTAGTTTCAAAATCTTAGTAATTATTATATTTAAATGTAACTGAAAATTCTTACCAAACAATTTGTCACCACTAATCGTAACATACAATCTACGGCCATAATTTGTAAAACTTAGCTACAAAATCTTTGTATCTAACGTTACACATTGCTTCACAACCTTTTGTCGCAAATTTCCCACTAATATTATGTAGTTTTTTTAAGCAAATTTGCTACACGCTTATACTTTGTAATTATTTGTAACTATTACCGAAAGTTGCTACAAATTAGCTACAAACAAATAATATGAAATTAGTGACAAATTGTATCTTTTAGTAGCTAATTTTTTTCAACAAAACGATTTCGTAGCAAAAAATGTAACTATGCTGTCACATTCGTATAGTATAAGGTCGGGTATGTCTTGCTTTAACCAAACATAAGGGTAAGATAATCAGTTCTCTATCTAGGGAAGCGAGCGTGGAAATTCACAATCAACCGACATCTTTTCAGATCTGAGTGTTTAAGCAACAAACAACCGACATCCTCATCTTCTTTTAGGGTTTGTTCTTATTTCTGCTTTCGGCTTTCTATCTCTCTTCGATCCTTTTCTCTCGTTGGTGTGCTTTCTAGATTTGTGGAGTGAGATTCAAGTAACTGCACGCACAACATACAATCATGTTGTGCATTATGCTTCTAAATATTCTCCTTTTCAAATTGTTTATGGGTTTAATTCCACATCTCCTTTGTATTTGATACAACACTTAGATGGAAAGCAAAAAGCAGACTTCGTACAAAGGGAGACGTGAAACGACCCAACCCGTAAAATTTAAAATTTCTCCCTTTTGGATTATTATTATCACAAATAATAATCCTCAACGGGTCAACACAACCATGCAGAACAAATAAAACAATTACACAATAGTCCCAATCAATAAATCTCATACTTTATTGATCTATCCAATTCCAATTCAAACGAATCAACTCAACAACAATCCAATAACCAATCAACAATAGTTCCAGAATTACTACATCGTAGCAATTCTAACATAATGGCCACGTAATCGAGACACTAGATCATCTCCTCTTCCCGGCCATGATTCCACGATCACACCTTGTCTTTACCTGCATAACATGGCAAAAAGAGATGTGTGAGTATTATCGCAAATACTCAGTGAGACGGTCATCCCATCTACTTGGCTATACACTTAGGTATAAAGAAATAACACATTACCAAGAGATCAATCAACAACGCATAGCACGAGCAAATAACCAATAATCATTCATCAATCCATTCAAATTCACAATCAAACGCATCATGAATACTCCGATTACCCAAATAATCATTCCCTCATAAATAATCATTCCAATCCATTCCCTTATGTTCAGCCTCAAGACACGGATCTTCTTCGTCGTCTCCTGCACAAAATCCGCACCAAACATGTTCTTCTCCCCCACTTACTTGAGTCCAGCATAATGGTGTACGATATGGCCTCCCATACAGAGCCTCATATGGAGCGATCCTAATACTCACCTGGTAGCTATTGTTATACGCAAACTCCACCAGGTTCAGGTGATCCACCCAATGACCACCATAATCCAGGACACACGTCCTCAACAAATCCTCTAATGTCTGAATCGTCCTCTCAGATTGCCCATCCGTCTGAGGATGATACGCTATGCTCATTTGCACCTTAGTGCCCATCTCAGCCTGAAATGTCCTCCAAAACTCTGAAGTAAACCTTGGATCCCTATCTGACACAATACTCGCTGGCACTCCGTGCAGCCTCACTATCTCCCACACATACTTCTTAGCCAACACCGTCGCTCCGTCGGTTTTCTTGATGGCAAAAAAATGTGCTGACTTGGTCAGACGATCCACAATCACCCATATCGCATCATACGTCCGCGAAACCGGCAATCTTGTCACAAAGTCCATGGTGATCATATCCCACTTCCACTCTGAAATGGGTAAACTCTGCAACAACCCACTCGAATCCTGCTCAGCAAATCTGCCTTGTTAGATGCCTCTAACCCCAACGGCTCCTGTGAGATAACACATAATCTCAATGTACTAATATCGCTCACCAGAGCCTCCATATCCCGCTCCTGAGCCGAAGCAACCCTCTTCTGACTCAACGCATCTGTAACCAGATTAGCCTTACCCGGATGGTACCCAATCTCCAGATCATAATCTGCTACCAACTCCATCCAACGCCTCTTGTCTCTGGTTCAGCTCTGGCTAAGTAAAGAAATACTTCAGACTTTTATGGTCTGTGAAAACCTGTACCTTCCCACCATAAAGATAAGACCTCCAAATCTTTAGAGCGAAAATCAGCGCAGCCAACTCCAAGTCATGGGTAGGGTAGTTGCATTCGTGCTTCCTCAACTGCCTCGAAGCATATGCAATAACCTTTCCCTGCTGCATCAGTACACAACCCAGACTAACTCCCGAAGCATCCGTATACACCACGTACGGCTCGGGTAACGCCAGTACCGGTGTACTAGTCAACATCTCTTTCAGCTTCCCAAAACTCTCCTCGCAAGCTGAAGACCACACGAACAGGACATCCTTCCCCGTCAGCTTCGTCATTGACTGCGCCATACTCGCGAATCCTTCGACGAACCTCCTGTAGTAACTCGCCAACTAGAGAAAGCTCTAGATCTCGATGGTATTCCTCGGTCTAAGCCACCCTCTGATAGCCTCTATCTTAGCCGAATTAACAAAAACTCCCTCTGCAGACACCATATGGCCAAGGAAACTCATCTCTCGCTGCCAGAAACTGCACTTGCTCAACTTTGCGTACAACTTCTACTCCCATAGCTTCTCCAAAACCACTCTCAAATACACCTCATGTTCCTCATGCATCCTTGAATACACCAGAATATCATCAATGAAGATGACACAAACACATCCAGATACTCCTGAAACACCCCGTTCATCAACCTCATGAACGCTGCTGGCGCATTCGTCAACTCGAAAGGCATCACCATGAACTCATAATGCCCATACCTCGTCCTGAAAGCAGTCTTCCTAATATTCGCCTCATCGATAGGAATCTGATGGTAACCCGAAGCCAAATCGATCTTGGAGAACCAGTAGCCCCCCGCCACTGATCCAACAACTCATCAATCTACGGCAAATACCTGTTCTTCACAGTGAGTCGGTTAAGTCTCTGGTAATCGATGCATAACCGGAAACTCCCATCATTCTTCTTCACGAACAACACCGGTGCTCTCCACGATGAAACACTAGGCCGGATGAAACTCTTCCCCAACAGATCATCCAACTGCTTTTTCAGCTTTACCATCTCTGCCGGAGCCATACGGTAAGGGGCCTTGGATATCAGAGTCGTCCCAATTTCCAACTCAATCATAAACGGATCCGACCGAGACAGCAGTAATTCCTGCAACAACTGGAAAATATCCTGGAAATCCTGAACAACTCGAATATCCTCAACTGGAACCTCTCCAATAGTCTCTAGCATCACTATCGTCTCCAAATACGCCTCGCAACCCTTCTCAATCAGCTGCTCAGACTGTATGACCGAATCACGAGACTCCCAGAAGTCGGCCTCACTCCCTGATAAACCAACCTCCATGCCTCTCGCTCAAACACAACTCATACTCGATAACAATCCAGATGGACCCTATACCGCTCCAGCCAATCCATCCCGAGAATGACATCGTACAACTCCACCGGATTAATGATCAGAGTTGCTGGCATCAACTTTCCTGCCACCAGAACATCCACACTACGAGCTCGCCCGAAAGTAGCTAACGACTTGCCACCAGCAACCTTAATTACTCCCGGATGCTCACCGTAATCGCTCTGGATACCGCTGCCTTCCGCACACTCTGGAGTAATGAAGCTATTCGTAGCTCCAGAATCAAACAAAACGTGGCACTCACATCCGCCCACTACTAAGGTCCATGTACAAATCCCATGTGCTTAAGAACCCTAACACTCTAGCACAGACTCACAATTTCCAAAACAGACTAAAATTCAAACACCAAAAGAATTTAAAAGTCAAGTCCAGAAATTACCTGTGATCGGTCTGGCGCTAGAACCACCCGCCTCCACCGAGGTGAACACCCGCGATGCCACTGCACTCTGAGTCACCGGCTGCACTGCCGCCACTGCCATCTGTGATAGTCTAGGACACTTGGGCTTGATATCCCCCGATTCTCTGTAGTGAAAGCACACCTAAGTACCCCGAGACTCACTTCTCTTCGGACAACTAGCCACCTTGTGATCCATGCTCCCGCACCCGAAGCATCTCGAACCACCCTGTCCTCTCTAACTAGGCCCTGAAGTACTCTCCCACTTCCTCTTCTGCCCCTGCGCAGGCTTGTCGCCCCTGCTCGGACCCACCTGTTGCTGCGACCTCCTCTGCTGCTGCACCGGTGGACTAACCACCACAGCATGCTCTCTCAGGTCATCCTCAATCGCAACACCTGTCTCAACCAGCTCCGCCCTCGTGGCGAACCTACTCGTTCTACAGTGAGTCCTCAGATCTGATCGAAGTCCCCTCAGGAACCTCTTCACCTAGGTCTGCTAGCTCTCCAGATCTCTACCTGCAAGTACCAGAAGTCGACTGAACTCCATGTCGAACTCCCTCACCGACCGGTCCCCTTGAGCCAAGTCCAGAAACCTCGACTCCAACCGATCCAACGCCTCCTGCGGGAAATACTTAGCATTAAATCCTACCAAGAAATCCTCCCAGGCCATCTCGGCCTACGCCCTCCTGGCCTCAACACCTCTTCTCTAGAGATGCGCATCAACCCGGTATCCCTCCGGACACCTGATAGAGTGAAAGTTACGTTCCAGTCTCAGCCGCCACTCATCGGTCTCCTCAGGCTTTTGGCACCACCCGAGAAAAACCCGGTGCCAATCCTCTGCATCTGCTCCATCATCCTAAGGTAGGATGGAAGCTCCTTTGCAACCGCCACACCCGGCTGCATCCCAGCCATACCTGGCTGCATACCAGCCACACCTGGCTGAACACCAGCCACACCTGGCTGAACTCCCGAAGCCTGACCCGGAGCCCACACCCCACCTCGTAACCGCTCCAGAATCAACTGTAGCAAACCCGCCAAGCAATCATCTTGGTCCTGGGTAAAACTCGCGGCAGCACCCCCACTTGGGCCCACCACACCACCGGCCACAGCGGGACCCACACTAGCCCCTCTAGCTCTCACACTAGTCACGTAGCGGCCACACCCACGGACGCCTCTTGAAACGCATGCGAGTCATCCACCTGCACCTGCGTAGTCTCCTGGGCCACACTCGCGGCATCAGACTCACTCTCAAGTCTTCGCCCACGCCCACCACGACCTCCTCGGCCTCCACGGCCCCCATGACCTCTGCCTCCAGCAACTCTAGCCATCTCTCTACACTAACCAGCAGCATACTAAAAATACTAGAAAAACAGAAAGTCTAACAACACATACCGTGAAATCTCATTGAAGGCTCGAAGAAGGTGATCTAGGACTCTAAACCTATACAACAATCAATCGACTAACTCACATAATCAAACAATCATTCACCCGCCCTAGAACCATAAGGGCTTTGATACCAAAATGAAACGATCCAACCCGTAAAATTTAAAATTTCTTCTTTTTGGATTATTATTATCACAAATAATAATCCTCAATGGGTCAACACAACAATGCGGAACAAATAAAACAATTACACAACAGTCCCAGTCAATAAATCCCATACTTTATTGATTTATCCAATTCTAATTCAAATGAACTAACTCAATAACAATAACCAATCAACAATAGTTCCAGAATTACTACATCGTAGCAATTCTAACATAATGGCCACAAAATCGAGACACTAGAACATCTCCTCTTCTCGGCCATGATCCACGATCACACCTTGTCTTTACCTGCATCACATGGCAAAAAGAGATGTGTGAGTATTATCACAAATACTCAGTGAGACGGTCATCCCATCTACTAGACTATACACACAAGCATAAGAAATTGACATAATACGAGGGTGAACAAACAACAACGCAAGGCACGAATAATCAACACTAGTTCGCCTCAAACAGGCATGCGTTGATCGACACAACCACCATGTATCAATCGATGCATCCACCAGTGTGTCGATCGACACGCAACCCCGGTGTCGATCGATGCAATGTCCCGTGTGTCGATCGACACAACCACCATATGTCGATCGACACAACTACCATGTGTCGATCGATGCACACTGTGTCGATTGACGCAGAGCAACCGCGTTGATCAACGCAACATCACAGAACCCAAGATCGAGCCTATCCTCTCATGGTTCGATCCTGGATCGAAACACATCGATCCCTGCACACAAATCCACACAAAACCACACGAAATCCACCAAATAACAACAATCAAATGCATCCTATCAATCCCTTTACCCTGATAAGCCATGGTCACGCAGTCACCTGAGATCTGGAAGGAAAAAGATGAGAAAACCCACGAAGAACAAGAAGAACATGGATCTCCAATCCGAAATCCTCCTCCAACGCAGTCAACAAGCCCTCCAGAAACGATCCCGGAACCTCCCAAACGAATCTCCTTTCTCACAATCTCTCTGGAAACTCTCTGGAACTTTCTGGAAACTTTTTGGAAACCAAAAACACGGCCAACCCCTTTTTATAGGGAAGCCCTATGGTTTCACCCTTAACCGGCCCATAAACCGACACTTAAATCAAACTGATCCTGTTCGATTTAACCTTGCGTCGATCGACGCACACCACCTGCGCCGATCGACGTACGACCAAAAATCACACTTTTTGGTTCGCGGTCGTTACAAGACGTGGGATGATCTTTGAAGTTGGTGATCTAGTTTGGGTACATTTAAGGAAAGAAAGGTTCCTTGAGGAGAGAAAGTCTAAACTTATGCCAAGAATTGATGGTCCTTTGGAGATAACAAGAAAATCAACACTAATGCCTATCATATTGATCTTCAAGGTAAGTACAATGTTGGTAATAGCTTCAATGTTTCGGATCTTGTTCCTTTTAATGTAGATGAAACAAATTTGAGGTCCAATCCTTTTCAAGAGGGAGAGGATGATATGATCATGGATGGCACTGAAGACTTGGAGCATGAACCGGAGCTTGAACCTGAGCTTGTTCTTGAAGGAGCTGAACTTATAATAAAGGATGAGCTTGTAGCTGAGGATGCTTTAGTCGCACCAACTGGTCCAATGACTCGATCCAGAGCTAAGTTATTCAACCAAGCTGTTGGAGGAATGCTTAGCACTTGAGCCAGACGAAAAAAGATGTTATCCAAACCGCTCTGGTTTTGATATAAGAACATCAACAAATGGACAAGTGATGCATTTGCACTCTTTTTCCCTTCCTTTGGTTTTTTCCCAATGAGTTTTTCAAAGAAGGTTTTTAATGAGGCTTATGTATCACTTCAAACCATCCATTTGTTGATCAAACCTAAGGCCCATTTACAAAAAGATTTTCGTTGGCCTTTTTCTTTTCTTTATTTCAAATTTCAAATTTAGTCTTAATTGTTTGTTATTTTCGAAATTGAGACTTTGGAACCTGTTCCAAGACTTAATTTCGTGCCTCTTCTTCCTCTCTTCTTTCCTTTATGTTATGTTGTTTCTGAAACAGAATCCTCATCTATCTTTTTATTCAAAAACTCTCTTAAAGATCAGATCAAGGTAAATCAGAGTTCTCTACATAAACTCTGTGTGACCATTCTGTTAGAATTGCGGAATAATTAAAGAGAGATTTAGAGAGAATAAGAGATTAAAAGAGTGTATGAACTGATTCTCTAATCAATTAATCACAACAATGTAAGTTTACACATATATATATACACATCATAAACAGATGGTAAGCTTATAACGGCCAGATCATCTTGGCCCTACATTCAAAATGCTTCAATCCTAGCCATTCGTGTGGTCCCAAACATGTGGTCCCTGTTTTAGCAGTTTGTGATCCACTTGTTGTGGTCCCAAAGGTTGGTGAGATGCTTTGGACCACTTCTTGATCAGATCATGTGCTTGGAACGGTTGTACCTTGTACTTGGTACGGTTGTACCGTTGATAGTACAGTTGTACATCTGATTGTACAACTGATCCGGTTTAACACTCCCCCTCAAGCTAAGTCATAAGGAGGCTTGAGACTTAGCTTGGAAGTTAAGAAACTCACCTCATTAAAAACCTAAGTGTGGAAAACCCATTGGGACAAAACCACACTTAGGGAAAAAGAGTGTAAGCTCTTTACTTAGGGAATTCTGAGCTTGGAAGACTTATGAGACCCATCTTCTCACATATAAACTCACAAGTCTTCAAGCTTGTCGCCTTGGTGAATATATCCGCCAACTGATCCGAGCTTCTTGTGTAGCACGGAAGGATCACGCCTAACTCCATTTGCTCTCTAACCTTGTGGCAGTCCACCTCAATATGCTTTGTTCTTTCATGGAACACCGGGTTTGAAGCAATGTGGATTGCGGATTGATTGTCACAGTGCATGGTGATTGGCCTTGAGATTTCTATGCCCAAATCTGTGAGAAGCATCTTCAACCACATCAATTTTGTTGTAAGTCTTCTCATTGCTCTATATTCGGCTTCAGCACTAGAACACGCCACCACCTTCTGCTTCTTGCTCTTCCATGTGACCAAGTTACCACCAATAAACGTGCAATAGCCTGTAGTAGATCTTCTGTCTACTCTATCACCAACCCAATCAGCATCACAATACCCCACTATCTCTGAGCTTCCATTGCAACCCTTCCAGATTCCTTGTTCCGAAGTCCCCTTGATGTATCTCAGAATACGGTCCACCATTTTCCAATGAGACAGCCGTGGAGCTTGCATATGTTGGCTCGCCTGGTTCACAGCAAAACACAAATCGGGACGGGTTATTGTTAGATATATAAGCTTGTTGAGACAAGGAGAAATGATGCAATGATATATGGAGGTATGGGTTGTACGTGATGGTACATTCAAAGGACGAGGCTGTACAGAATGGTACATACCGTTAAAGGACAGTGCGTGGTGTTTAAAGGACAGCACGCAGAGGGGACCATTTGGAGCATGTGAAGGACAATTGGGGACCATTTGGAGCGTGTGACTCATCCAGCCGTTTATGGATAAGGACTGTACATCCAGCTAGTACAGAAACGTGTGAGGATGTTGATTGGACCAGATTATACCTTATCTTTGACTACACATGCTTATTCTTTAGAAAAACCCTACTTGTTCCCTCCTATATATTGTAACACAAGCTGATAATAAAACACACACGTTTTAAGCAATTCTTCATCACTTATCTCTTATAAATAATGTTTCTCTCAATCTGTTTATGTCTTTACTAAATCTTTTAAAACTTACCAACTAATCGCCGGTATAGTTTTGCATCCTTAAATAGGCTATCTTCATTCTCCCCCTGTTGGTTAGCTTTATATGCATCCTCCAACGGTGTTCTTGCTGGTTTTGCATCCATCAAACCTGTATCACTCACAAGATCACGAATGTACTTCCTTTGGGATAAAAATAGACCTTCCTTTGATCTACACACTTCAATCCCAAGGAAGTACCTTAGTTCCCCAAGGTCTTTGATATCAAAGACTGATTTTAAGTAATCTTTAGTATCTTGAATACCAACCTTGTCATTCCCAGAGATGATTATATCATCCACATATATAAGAATGACGATAATACCTATTTGGCTTTGAAGGGTGAAGAGAGTGTGATCAGCCTCGGATCGTCTGAATCCACGGTCCAATAGAGTGATACTCAACTTCCGGTACCAAGCTCTAGGTGACTGTTTCAGGCCATAGATTGCTTTTCTCAATTTCAACACTTTACCCGGGGTAACAACCACGCCAGGTGGGGGAGTCATGTAGACCTCTTCTTCTAACTCCCCCTGAAGAAATGCATTCTTTACATCCATCTGCCACACAGCTCCCATTCCAAGTTTGTAGCAAGGGATAACACAACTCTGATGGTGTGAAGTTTGGCAACCAGAGCAAATGTCTCTCCATAGTCTTCACCATACGTCTGAGTGAAACCCCTAGCCACCAGCCTTGCTTTGTGTATTTCTATCTCGCCATTGCTATGGTACTTGATAGTGAAGACCCATTTGGAGCTTACGGTCTTCTTTTTCTTTGGTAGATCAGCCTCATCCCAAGTATGGTTTCGCACCATTGCTTGTTTCTCATCACCAACTGCATCACGCCAGACTTTGAGCTCCGTTGCTTCTTCATAAGTTTTGGGAATTTCCTCTTGGTCCAGAACGCCGATGAAGGCATGATACTCCTCCGGGACATACGCTAAAGAGCATACCACTTGCGTTGGATGAGCGACGGCCTGATTGTTGTAATACACCCACGTGTTGATCCAATTTGATGCGGACTGCCTTATCCTATGGCTTCTTTGGAGGACCAACTCACTGACTTGGGGAGCAGCAGGTTATTCCGGCTCAGGTTGCGGCTGAAGGTTATGTTGGCTCGGACTAGTATGCAGCTGCCGTGGGCTGGACGGCTGTGGCAGTACATGGGAGTCCATTCCAGGTTGCGGTGAGGAGAGGTTGTGACCTTCTTCCATGTTCCCTTCTCCCATTACGTCGTTGGATGCTTCCGTTTCAGTTTCTACCTCGGATTCCGTCTCCTCATCATGTGTTTCTGCCCCCATTTGTTCTTGAGTGGCGGTTGGGACCGGAATTGCGGCAGGCGTACTTCCTCCTCTTAAGTTCTCTAAGAGAGTGCGAAGGGTAGCTGCCCGATCAGAGGTTGAGTGAGGTAGGTCCTTCAAGTTCTCCCAATTACTCTCTTCATAAAACCCCTTTGTCTCAATGAACTTGATATCTCTCGAAACCAACACTCTTCTTGTCTCGGGAATGTATCACTTATACCCCTTTTGATTGATTGAATTACCAATGAACATCCCTTTCGTGCTCTTCTCATCGAGTTTGTTCCTTTTTTTTACCTGGTATTAACACGAAGCAAACACAACCAAACACCTTTAGATAATCAATTGATGGTTTGGATAGATTTAATACCTCAAATGGAGAAACATCTTGAAGAACTTTAGTGGTCAGCCTGTTGATCAAGTAACAAGCCATGACCACGGCATCCCCCCAAAACCTCTTAGGCACATTCATGTGGAACATCAAAGACCGAGCAACTTCCATGAGATGTCGGTTCTTTCGTTCAGCAACCCCATTTTGTTGAGGCGTATAGGGGCAGCTCGTTTGATGCACAATGCCGTATTTGTTCAAGTGTTGTTTGAATGCTTGACTAGTGTACTCCCCTCCATTATCTGATCTAAAAACTTTGATCTTAGCATCATAGTGGTTAATCACATAATTTTGAAAGTTAATAAACGCCTCTAAGACCCTATCCTTTGATGGCAATAATGTAATCCAAGTGTATTTGGATTTTTCATCTATAAAGGTAACAAAATACTTATGATTTTCTCTAGACATGCAAGGAGACGTCCAAACATCCGAGTGAATAAGATCAAAGCATTTTTCATAAACAGTAGGATATTTGGGAAAAACAGTTTTGCAATGTTTACCCAAAATACAAGCTTCACAAGCATTATTTTCAAACTTAACATGTGGTAATACCAAACTTAAGGCTCGATGATGAGGGTGGCCTAGTCTAGCATGCCACAATGCATTCTTATCAAAAACAGAAGTAAACACACGAGCATTAGCTAAAGATGATGGTTTAGTGTCTTCAAGCACATAAAGGCCATTCTTAGTTGTTCCTTGTCCAAGAAGCTTACGTGACTCAATATCCTGAAAGAAAACTTCATTAGGACTGAAAATGGCATAACAATTTAGATCAGAAGTGGCTTTCTTAATTGACAACAAGTTTGACGTGAATGAGGGCATGTAAAAGGCCTTAGATTCTTTATCAAACAGTTTGAGATTCCCAATTCCTTCTATCTTAACCTTTTCACCATTTGCAATAATCACATTCCCTAAGGCCGGTTTAATGTTACTAATCAACTTAGCATCACTAATCATATGATGACTTGCACCAGAATCAACAATTAGAGGTTTATCACTTAAGACATGATTAGCAACACTACTTAGGCCATGTTCATGTAATGCATTAAGGTTAAAGGCTTGTATTGGGTTACCAGATTCCTTGAGAGCTTTAATGAGGCTGTCAAGATCAGATTTCTTCACATACTCGGCTGAGGCTCTCATGGCTGCTCCCTCGCTGCCATTGGGTTGAAAGGATGATCTAGCGGTTTCATATGGACTGGCAGTTGCGTTGGCTCGTGGTTTTCTTTGGTCTCTCCCACGGTTTGGCTTGAGGTGGGGATATAAGATCCAACATTTGTTCTTGAGATGGCCTTTCTTCTTGCAATGATCACAAATCCACACCTCTCTTTCTTCTGCCCCATAAGCCCCTTTGTTCGCAGCCATCAATTCCCCCTTATTAGCCATGACCAGTTCATTGCTCTTGCTTCCAAACAGCCCCAACGTGCCTTGTTCCTTCTGAATTTGGGCACATACTTCATCTAAGCTTGGCAACTTCTCAGCCCTTAGTAGATGCTTAATCAAGTCATTAAACATCGGATTCAACACCATGCGAAGAGCAAATACTTTATCTTGTTCCCTCCTCTCATTCAGAATGGAAGCTTCAAGTGTGGCTGGTCTTAGCATTTCCAGTTCAGCCCACAAGCTTCTGAATTTCCCAAAGAAGTCATTGAACCCCAAATCACCTTGTGAGAGATTGTTGATGGCTCGTTTAACTTCAAACACCCGGGTGAGATTAGAGACATTCCCAAATACATTCTTTAATGTGTCCCATAACTCTTTGGCTCCTTCACAGTATGAATACGCCTCAAGCACAGAAATATCCAATGAACCTTGAAGACTAGAGAGTACCACCTGATCCTCGTGAAACCATGCCTCTGAATCAGATGGAACCTCCTTTCCTTCCTTGTTCTTAACAGTGGGCGCCTTGGAGTTTTCAACATGACTCCGTAGCCTTCTTCCACACAACACAGCCTTGGCTGTTCTTGCCCACAGCAGGTAATTGTCAGCTCCTTTGAGCACAACAGGTAATGCAACCATCTTATTTCCCTCCATCTTAAGCTAGAAAAGCTCAATTTCAACCGAAAACAGTATGAATACTTTCTGGTTGAAACCAGCGAACAAGAGAGTGAGATGGAGTGTTTAAACATGTTTTAAGAGAATAAAAGAGATCAAAACAACCGATTATAGAACCATTCGCTCTGATACCATGTTAGATTTGCGGAATAATTAAAGAGAGATTTAGAGAGAATAAGAGATTAAGAGAGTGTATGAACTGATTCTCTAATCAATTAATTACAACAATGTAAGTTTACACATATATATACACATCATAAACAGATGGTAAGCTTATAACGGCCAGATCATCTTGGCCCTACATTCAAAATGCTTCAATCCTAGCCATTCGTGTGGTCCCAAACATGTGGTCCCTGTTTTGGCAGTTTGTGATCCACTTGTTGTGGTCCCAAAGGTTGGTGAGATGCTTTGGACCACTTCTTGATCAAATCATGTGCTTGGTACGGTTGTACCTTGTACTTGGTACGGTTGTACCGTTGATAGTACGGTTGTACATCGGATTGTACAACTGATCCGGTTTAACACATTCAATCCATTGGTGAATCAAGAGACAATCCACAGCTCTTGTATGACCTTTCATTCCATCTCTGTTCGTAAATCCGTTGGTTCCTTGTTGGTTTACGAATCTGAATTTGTTTTTAGCCTTTCAAAGTGATGATCATAAGGAGGAACGTATTAAGTGGTATCAGAGCCACTTTGAAAAGCTAAGTGTTCATTTGTTCATGTTAAATTGTCTTTTCGAATTCTCTCATCTGTTTGGATATGTTTTTACGAGTTCTAGGTTGTTAGATCATATTTATTTTGTGACTTTCAGTGAACAGTTTAAGGATGATCGCTTATCCGTTTCGTATGAAATTTGATTACATCGTATAGATCAGTTTGTGAACTGTAAGATTATGAAATAGATCTCGTGTTTTGGAAAAAAACTCTTCAACTCCTTTGATCTCGAATTGAATTATTGATATGATATGTGCTTGTGTTTTGAGTTTGATCGTTTCCTTTGGATCATAAATCAAATAACCCTTGAACTTCCATGTCAAGTAATATGTTGTTGCATCAAGAATTGTGTTTTAATCTGTTTGATTGAAATTTGAACTAGTTTACTGCGAGTGCCAGTGTGAGGACTAGTGGGACCGGTGTTGGTTCCGGTGTGGCAGGTGGGGCGGCAGGCCCATGTGCGGGTGCTGTCGCAGGTGTAGCCCAGGACCAAGATGATCGTCTGGCGGATCTGTTACAGTTGTTGTTGGAGCAGTTAGTGGGAGCGGTACCCGTTTAGGCTCAAGTGGTGCCACCAATGGCAGAGGTGCAGCCGAGAGTCACGATTGCGGTGGAGTTATGTGTTTTGAGTGTCTGAAAATAGAAGTTTTATGAGGATTTAAAACTTGTCTCCTTCTGAGGGTCTGAGAAATAGAAATTCTATGAGGATTTAAAGCTTGTCTAATTCTGTGAGACTCTAGTGAAACACCATGAGCGGTTGGATTATTTAGAGTTGACCTGAGGATTGGTCATGAATGAAATAATATTTCGGGTTAGTGGAATGTCATATTAGGACCACGGGAGGTAGTTGTGGTCAGAGATGCTTATTGACGTTTAAGAAATCGATTGCTCTAGGGGATGAGGATTTCCCCGAATGACTCATTGGGAGATGAGGATTTTTCCTGAGGGGATGAGAATTTCCCCTGTATTTTATTGAAAGATGAGGATTGCTCTCGAGGGGATGAGGATTTCCCCTGCATACCAAGAACTCGACGAACTGTGAGTCCTGAGGGTGTGAGTGGTATGGTGCACTGATAGCTCAAAGGACGTGTTCCTGAGAGCGTAAGGGGTGTGGATATGAGTTGGAAGCAATGAATGTCTTAAACGTGGCTATAAGCATAGGACTAGATGTGGACCTCAGAGATCAGGAGTGTTGATCTCGGGTGGTGCTGGCTAGGTTGGGCTAGGAGTGTTGACTGTGGTGATTCGGTGTTACGTGATTCGAGGTCGAATCCGGTTTAGTGGGGGAGAATTATAACGCCCGCGAACCAAAATTTAGGAATTTTGGTTATGCGTCGATCGACGCAAGGTGTGTGTCGATAGACACAAGGGTCGATCGACACAAGGGTTGAATTAAACCGGTTAGTTTGATTTTGATCTGTTTAATTTGCGGTTTGGTTAAGAAAATCCTAAGGTTTGCCTATAAAAGCGTGCAGCCGACAGGAGGTCGCGTTTTTGGGGGAGATTTCAGAGTTCCAGAGAGTTTTCAGAGAATTTTAGAGAGGATTAAGAGAAGGGAAGAATTATTGTTGATTTCTTCGTGTTCTTGATCCTGAAAGCTTGTTAGTGTGATTGTGAGGCTTTGGAATTGAGTTTTGATCCGTGTTCTTCGCGAGGGAAGAACAAAATCTTGATTTAAGGAGTTGGATCTCTGATTTTCGTGTGTTCTTCGTGTTCTTATTCCTTTTTCCTTTCCGAAATCGAGGTGAGTGTGTGACCATGGCTTATCTGGGTAATTGGAATGTCATGATGTGTTTGATTGAGGTTTGGATTGATTTGATGAGGATTGATTATGTGATTTGAGTGATTATCGTGTTATTAGATGTCTATATTGACGTTTTTTGGTGCAGGATCGATACGTCGGGTCCTAGAACGAGCCATGAGAGGATAGGCTCGTGTTCTTTGACACTGCGACGTGCGTCGATCGACGCAAATGTTGTGCGTCGGTCAATGCAAGTGCTGTGCGTCGATTGATGCAATTGTTGTGCATCGATTGACACCAGGGTTGTGTGTCGATCGATGCATGGTTTGGATTTTGATTCTTGTGTTGATTATTTGTGTTGTGCATTGTTGTTTGATCGTTTGGTATTGTGCTATTCCTTTATGCTTGTGTGTATAACTGGTAGATGGAATGACCGTCTCACGGAGTATTTGTGATAATACTCACGCATCTCTTTTATTCATGTGGTGTAGGTAAAGAAAAGATGTGATCGCAGAATCGTGGTTGTGAAGAGGAGATGATCTAGAGTCTCGTTTATGTGCTTTCATGCGATTGTCTAGAATTGCTAGGTTGCTGGATTGTTGAATTGGATTTATGAATTGGTTTTTGTTGGTTATTCGAATTGGTTATTGGAGTTATTGAATGATTCATTGTTTGAATTGAGTTTGATTTCCGCGGGATGTTTGATTGGTATTTGCTAAGTGTTGAGAATTAGCATTTATGGGAATACTAATTCGATTAATTGTTTTAAAAAAAATGGGTCGGATTATTTTAGAGATCCTGATTTCGGACAACATTATCATTGCACATGAAGCGGTTCATGGACTTAGAACCCATCCGGTAATTTCCACAGAACACATGGCAATCAAGACTGACATGCCAAAAGCTTTTGATCGAGTTGAGTGGTCCTATCTCCACACTTTCCTCACTACCTTAGGGTTTCATCACAAATGGGTTAGATGGATCATTACCTGTATTAGAGAGGAGGTAGCAAGAAAAGGGGCAAGACCGAGGCAAGCAAAGAGAAGCTGAGGTTGAAGCTCAAAGAAGAAGGAGCAAAGCCGAGGAAGGGCGATGGCTCCAACAAGACCTTGATTCATACTTCCTTGGATCATGTGAGTTGGTACTCTTTTTCCTTAGTGGGGTTTCGTCCCAAAAGGGTTTTTCCTACTAAGGTTTTAATGAGGCCTCTCCTTGTATCTCCAAGTTCATACTACATTTCATTCTGTATGAACTTAAGGGGGAGTATTGAACAAGAAGAGTACTTAAGGATGATTAATCAATGAACATCCCTTAAGTTACATGTTATCCTTACTAGAGTGCATGAAACAAAGGAGATGAGGAAGCCAAACGAAGGAAGTGAAGGCTGACCATCTCCACATCAAAGAAGAAGAAGAGAAGAGTCAAGGCATGACATGGTCGTACATGTCGTACATGGCCGTACATGTCGTAAATATAGTCATACATGACCGTTATTGGATCTGATCATCAACCTTATCATCAATCTTATCATCAACAAAAGAAAAAGGACACCTTATCATCAACCTTATCTTTAATAAAGGACAAGAGGACTAAAGGAGGACTAAAGGACAACCTTATCTTATCTCCAAATCTGATTTTCCCCCTTTGTATTTTGAATTTTGAATCTGATACTCTTGCCTATATAAAGGCATGTTCTCCCTTGTATTAGCAACAACAAGATAAGAAAATCAATAAGAAATAGAAGTAGTGTTATCAAATTCATATAGCTCTCTCTTCTTTATCAAATCAATAAGAAACAGATTGTTAGCAATGTAGAGAGAGAGGATTATGTGGTTTGGGCCTGCCTAGGCAGTCCATTGCTTGTTAATCTTACTTATACAAACATTAAACTCTTCTTTATTTACTTCTTATATACTAGATTACTGAGCTAATCCCTTGTCTAGAGCACAAACTCTAAGTGTTGGTGCTTCTATAATCAGATTATGCTTCATACTAGTGAAAGCTTTTCTTGTTGAGAATGAGTTCATTAGTTAGCTAATGAAGAACACAATCACAAGTTGATTGTTGTTTCTAGTTATGTGAGACAAACACTCACAAATTCTAACATGGTATCAGAGCGGTTGCTCTCTTGGGATGAACTCACTTCTCTTTTGTTTTTCTTTCTCTCAAAACGCCTCAGCTCCATCTCCCCTTTGTCTCTCGTTTTAAAGCTTGGATGAAAAAGATTGTGAAATCTGTAAAGGCCAATGCTTGAGGGAGGGAGAGAGAATGAAGGTGGTTTGAAGAACTTTGTTTAAAAAAAAAAAAAAAAATTTTTTTATGAAAACGTTTTTTGTTGTTTGTTTGATTATCCAATGTTTTCAACTCTCTACCCATTTCTCCTCTTGTTAAGCATGGATGAAAAAGATTGTGAAATCTGTAAAGGCCAATGCTTGAGGGAGGGAGAGAGAATGAAGTTGGTTTTATTTTAAAACTGTTTTGGTATAATGAACTATAAGTCATCTTGGACAGTTTGCATTCTTTTGGAATGATGAACATTTCGTGCCTTTGATGCTTATAGATTCATGATATTGTGACCACTTAAACATGTTTGATTCTTGTGGATTAAAGCATGAAAGTGAGTCTTACAAAATCAGTTTCTTTGTTTGATTTTAAAACCATGTCTTTGAGGATGTAAGAGCCTTGGTTAGCTTAATTCTTATGAATTAAAGCATTCAATACCTTGAGACTTCATATCTCTTTGATTTGTGATTTTTCAATTTGATGTCATGTGTAAAACGAGAACCATGGTCAATTTGTTTCACTCTTGTGAATTTAACAATTGAAGACCATGATGAATCCGATTCTACATTGACAATAAAACCTTGGACTGTTTTCAAACCCTTTTTAAAGTCCTTGGATTGTTTTCAAAATTACGAATCTTGATTATCGTAATTCTTTGTGAATTAATAAACTCAAGATCAAGTAAGGATGAACAAGCCCGATTTCCATTCAAGTGAATGAGGAACATATATGGCTTTGGTTCATCCAGTTTCAAAAGGAATAAAGCATTGGTCCGAATTTTAAATTTCTTTGTGAAATGATTCAAAGGACAATGGCTAATCTTGTCTCTCTAATGAGAGTAAAACTGTGTGTGGTGAATAGTCATGAAGAAAATAATTCTTGGTGACTGAAATTACACATTATAAAGAAGACCATGAGATGCTTAAAGCATTTAAAACCATGGCAGCAACAAAGGGAAGTGAAACATGGGATGCACAAAGCATTTAAAATCATGTTGAATCCCAAAGGCCTTTGTTGTTACTTGTCAAATCGTTTGTGCTAAGCTATTAAAGCTTTCCGCAAAACTCAAGAAAACAGAGCAAAACTCTGTCCATAGGAACTCTTGAGACCATGCTCTCTTAAAGCTTCCGCTTAATCTCTTATACTCTGGTTACTTTATTCTCTTATTCTCTTGGTTACCCAATCTCTTATTCTCTAGGTACTAAATTCTCTGGTTACTTATACTCTAATCACTCACCATCTTTTGTTTAGAAACTGCCTATACTCAACAGGTTCAAAGGCTTAAGGTGGTGATTGATGTTTTGGCCTGATTGTCTCATGAAGACAATGCGAGGTTGTGTTGGTTTGGAGCAGCCATACGAACTGGAGGTAAGTTGGCGGCTGCATTCAACAATGTTAGCTTCAGAAGAAGCATGAAGAAGGTTCATCACAATGCTTGGAGTTAGAACAGTTACTATCAAGTTTCAGAGACCACAAGAGAAGCCCAACCTAGTTTAACCCATGGTGGCTATGGTGGAAGTTCAAGTGGACAGGCAAATTGGTGGGAAGCTATGAATCAACCCAAAGCATGTGTTAATGCTAAGTTATTGGAGTTAATGATTGGATGTGTACAAACACAATGAATCGAAAGCTCCACCAAAGTGACAAGTTTTGTGTGCTGGGGAGCAAGGAAATTCAAATTACCGAGTCTCCAACCGCATCATACAAAAAAGCTGTCCTCTAAACTCTACTCTCACCTTTTTCAATTTGCTCAAAATTCAAACTACTTGCTTCTTTGATTACTAGCTTAGTTTACCATTTACCCATGGCATATACTTTAAGCTTTCTCTTGTTTAAACCTCCTGATCAAAGGTTCAAAGGATAGAAGAATGAAGTGGAGACCGTGAGGCAATCATAAACGAAAAGAAGGATCAAAGGAGGAAGCAAAGAAAAACGGGCTTGGCATACTTTTAAGTAACAAGTCCAGAGCATCAAGAGGCAAAATACTTTGCCATTTCCAAGCTTGGACTTTGTTCTGACGTTGTCCAAGCTTGCGGGGGAGTATTAGAGAGGAGGCAGCAAGAAAAGGAGCAAGACCGAGGCAAGCAAAGAGAAGCCGAGGTTGAAGCTCAAAAAAGAAAGAGCAAAGCCGAAGAAGGGCGAAGGCTCCAACAAGACCTTGATTCATACTTCCTTGGATCATGTGAGTTGGTACTCTTTTTCCTTAGTGGGGTTTTGTCCCAAAAGGGTTTTCCCTACTAAGGTATTAATGAGGCCTCTCCTTGTATCTCCAAGTTCATACTACACTTCATTTTGTATGAACTTAAGGGGGAGTATTGAACAAGAAGAGTACTTAAGGATGATTAATCAATGAACATCCCTTAAGTTACATGTTATCCTTACTAGAGTGCATAAAACAAAGGAGATGAGGACACCTTATCATCAACCTTATCTTTAATAAAGGACAAGAGGACTAAAGGAGGACTAAAGGACAACCTTATCTTATCTCCAAATCTGATTTTCCCCCCTTGTATTTTGAATTTCGAATCTGATACTCTTGCCTATATAAAGGCATGTTCTCCCTTGTATTTGCAACAACAAGATAAGAAAATCAATAAGAAATACAAGTAGTGTTATCAAATTCATATAGCTCTCTCTTCTTTACTTGTGCATAAACAGATTGTTAGCAATGTAGAGAGAGAGGATTATGTGGTTTGGGACTGCCTAGGCAGTCCATTGCTTGTTAATCATACTTATACAAACACTAAACTCTTCTTTATTTACTTCTTATACACTAGATTACTGAGATAATCCCTTGTCTAGAGCACAAACTCTAAGTGTTGTTGCTTCTATAATCAGATTATGCTTCATACTAGTGAAAGCTTTTCTTGTTGAGAATGAGTTCATTAGTTAGCTAATGAAGAACACAATCATAAGTTGATTGTTGTTTCTAGTTATGTGAGACAAACACTCACAAATTCTAACAACTTGTGTAACTACAGTTACTTACACGGTGTTAATTAATGGACAAGATCATGGAATGGTGGTGCCACAAAGAGGGTTAAGACAGGGTGATCCTTTATCTCCCTTTCTCTTTGTTCTTTGTACTGAGTGTCTTACTTATCTCCTAAACAAAGCTGAAAGAGCAGGAGCAATCAATGGTATTCAGTTCTCTCCTCAAGGTACATCAATTCATCATCTATTGTTTGTTGATGACAGCTTATTCCTTTGTAAGGCTCAAGTGGACCAAGTTACAATATTCCAAAAAATCTTGAACGTATATGGTGGAGTAACAGGTCAGACTATTAACTTTTCCAAGTCTTCCATTACCTTTGGGACTAAGGTTGAGCATGAGTTGATGACTAGTATCAAGGATATCTCGGGTATTTATAATGAGGGAGGTGCATGCACCTACCTTGGGCTGCCAGAGTGTTTTAGTGGCTCCAAGATTGATCTTCTTACATATATCCAGGATAAGATGAACACACATCTATCAGGCTGGTATTCTAGATGTCTTTCTTTAGTTGGGAAATAAATTATGCTCCAGGCAGTGGCAATGGCCCTTCTAGTGTATGTTATGTCATGTTTTAAGCTTCCAATTACTACTTGTAAGAAGCTCACCAGCGCTATGTATGCCTTTTGGTGGAACAGAACACAATGGAAAACAAGAAGAAGATTCACTGGATTGGGTGGGAAAAGCTCTCCATCCCCAAACATGATGGAGGTCTCAGATTTAAAGATATTCAAACATTCAATCAAGCTCTCCTGGCTAAACAGGCCTGAAGGCTTATTCAGTTTCCAAACACTTTTATGTCTCGCTTTCTAAAAAGTAGGTACTTCTCCAATGGCATGTCCATTCAAGCTGAACTAGGGAAGCGTCCCTCCTATGCATGGAGAAGCATTCTCCATGGGAGAAGTGTAAGAATTATGCGGAATGTATAAGAGATTGAGAGAGATTAGAGAGAATATGAACTGATTGAATCAATTAACTTCAACAATACTAGCTAACATATATATATATACACATTAAGAGCAGATTGCAAACTGTCCTATACATAACAGCTAAATCATCTTGGCTGTCCATCATCACAACGCTCCATCTGTTCTAAATGGCTCAATCTCAGCCATTGGTGTGGTCCCAATCATGTAGTACCAGTTTTGGCAGTTTGTGATCCACTTGTTGTGGTCCCAAAGGTCGGTGGGATGTTTGGACAACAACCTGATCAGATTTCACCTTGTACTCCCTTGTACCTTCATGTACTTGTGTACTTGGTACGGTTGTACCTTCAACAGTACGGTCCGTACTATCCGTACAACGGATTGTACAACCACCTTACTGATCCGGTTTAACAAGAAGCCTACTTGAGACCGGTTTGTCTCAGATGGTTGGTGATGATGGCGGGTCTATTTGGATATGGACCTCCTGAAGGTTACCAAAATCTTCTCCTAGAGCTCCGCTAATGATGAACATTCTTGTTGATATTGATGCTAAGGTGGACAGCCTGATTTCTCAGACATCCAGAACATGGGACAGGGGAAAGCTTGGTCAGCTCTTCTATCCAAGAGATATCGAACTGATCCTCAAGCTTCACCCAGTCCTTAACTCTCTTGATTACTGGGTTTGGAGACATATAAAGAGTGATTACTTTGTCAAATTCGGCTACTAGCTAGCTAGTGAACTTAGAAACAGGGATGCCCTTCAACAAGCCAGAATGTAGCCTTCTATAAACCCACTCAAGGACATGGTTTAGACTCTTAAAACAGCTCTAATAATCAAAAGCTTTATGTGGAAGGTCTTAAGTGGAGCTATTCATGTAGCTGATAAGATGGCAGAAAGAGGCATGAATGTTGATTCTAGATGCCAAAGATGTGGAATGGAAGGGGAATCTTCTAATCATGTGCTCTTTAAATGTTCTGTGGCAAGACATGTATGGGCACTATCTCTTTTTCCATCCCCTCAAACTGGTTTTGATCAAGCGTCGGTCTTTGAGAATTTATTTTACGTCCTCTCCACTAGCAAGAAACTAGGAGTCAATTATGAAATACCTAGGGCCTTCCCTTGGTTGCTATGGATGCTGTGGAAAAATATGAACAAGCTAATTTTTTAGGGTCTTAACTTTTGTGGACTAGATACTGCTAGGAATATCTTAGAGGATTCTAACCAATGGTTTATGATTGTAGTTGTGGAAAGAGATATTGAAGCCTCAAATGTCACATTCAACCGGTCTGCACAGAGCATTTGGAAACCTCCAAAGCAAAACTGGGTGAAATGCAACATCGACTTTGCCTGGAACAGAGTGACAAGAGATAGTGGTGCATCTTGGGTGGTTAGGAACTACAAAGCAAAAGGTACTATTACATGGAAAAAGGTCCTTCCCTTCGATTTATTCAAAGAATGAGGTCTCTTTTGTGAGCTTCATTTGGGCAGTTGAAAGTCTTGGTTCACTCAGATATGGCAAAGTGATATTTGCACTTGAAGACAATGATCTGATTGGTGCGGTCTTAAAGCCTTCGACATGGCCATCATTCAAATACCAGTCGGTCAAACTTCTAAGCTTTTTGAGAAGATTTCCATTCTGGAACTTGCTTCTGGAAAACCGATAAGCTAACTTAGGTGGTTTTAGGATAGCGGATAGTGTGACTTCCGAGTATCGATTACAATCATACATCGCCGCTGGCCCTCCTTCTTTGCTTGAGGATTTTTTTGGTTCAGAGGATAACATTACCGCTTTGTAAACCTTTTGTGGCCCTAGGCTTTATGATTGTGTTGGATCCTGTTTTTTGATCATGTAACAATGTTGTAACTCCGCACCATTCTAATATAATCTCTTTCTAGTGAAAAAAAAACATTGTGGAATGTTTAGTGATGTAAATATAAAAATTTAGTCTTTTGTTTTTGAAGGTCGGGTATGTCTTACTCATATCAATGATTGTTCACAACTTTTGTCATTCCGTGGATTGAAGAAGCTTTCCTTTAAAAAGAGTTTGGTTGAACAACCTTTCTCTTTGACTTTCTGATTATTAGATTAAGTAGTGTTTGATTGGTAACACAACTGTACAATTTACCATCACTTTATAATTTATAACGTTTTAGATTGTACCAAACACAAAAATGATACCAAAAAGCGTTTGATGTGATCCTCCCAAGAATCGGCACTCTAAAGTCGGTAAGGGGATAGACTTTGCATCCAAGAAACAGTGAATTCTCAAAGATCAAAGGATGTGGAACGAATGGTCGCACAAGAGTTGCGGAAGACTCTTGATTTACTGGTTGATCCCTCAGATATGACACACCAAGACGGATTGATGACTCAATGGATATGACACACCAAGACGAGCCAAGTTGATCAATGGGTATTACACACCATTGAAAGAAAAATGAGAATCACTCTCAAGGTTCCAAAAATAATATTCAAAGGCTTAACTTTTATTCATGAAATCAGCCTTGTTAGATAGAGGAATTACATCACAAAAACGTCCATAAAAATAGCTCAACATGCAGAGCATCTAGGAAAACAAAATTCAACTTTC
Organism: Arabis hirsuta; assembly: GCA_964056655.1. Taxonomy (NCBI): domain Eukaryota; kingdom Viridiplantae; phylum Streptophyta; class Magnoliopsida; order Brassicales; family Brassicaceae; genus Arabis; species Arabis hirsuta. The sequence continues at coordinate 21,550,481 of OZ053298.1, read as the reverse complement.
AATTGCATGTAAGAGAGAGAACAACACTTCAATAAATGTCACTTTGAATCTTGACGAAATTCTTATCTTCCTTGATAGCTTTTGGGCCGAATCCAACTTCATGAGCTGCTCTAATGGATCAAGATCATAGAGCAATTCGGTTTGTAGCTTAACTCATTCTGGTCTGGTCAGAAATCGTCATTGATGCGCACAGATCTGAACCGGATTTATAGGAAATCACTTGATTTGTAAATTGAATAACTTCTTCATTTCAACTCCGTTTGATCTGATTCTTCTTCGAGATGTTCCGTAAATGAGTTGAGAAGCTTTTCTAAGTGGTTTCATGCGTTGAATTATCGTGGTTGATCAAATACGCTTTGAACAGTGAGCATATGTCCTTTATGGTCAGATTCAAAATGTACATCTTGTTGGATTGAGCTCCGATTCAGTGGCTGGTTTCTCGACCCCATCATAATTTTCGTGTTGTTTCACATGATCATATCAACATTTACACTCAGCTTTATTTGTACAGTTTATTCTTACAGCTACTTCTTACAGTTTTGCACTATGTTGTACCGTTTACCGCTCCAGCTTACAGCTTAAACTTATACCGTTGGTTTAATTATAAAAATACTTCTTTATAATCTAATGTATGCAATTTGTTTCATATAATTATAAAATGTGACCAAAAAAAAAAATTATAAAATCTGAGTCGAAAAAAAAAAGTTTAACCACTATTCATCATGGGGGAATTTTAAAAATGCCAGTTTTAAATATAGGCATTTTTGAAATATTATTTTACAAAAATGCCACCATAAGTTTTTCATTTTCAAAAATACCACAAATTAATGATTTTATCTATTTTAAGCACTAAAATTCTAAACTTAAAAAAATGTTGTTTATCCTAACAAACCCTAAACTCCAAAAACTAAACCGTAACATAACATAGTTAACCCAAACATAAATGATATAATTAATAAATGATAGTGAGTTTTTTTAAAAGATTTAAAAATGATCACAATTTTGAAAAACGACATCTCAAAAGTGGCATTTCTCAAAAATTCTCATTCATCATAGTTGACCATAGGTTGTACATAATATTATTTAAACACGAACTCACGAAAATAACTTTCTAATTTATACCGTCTCGCGCAGGGCGTGGTTTCTAGTCTTGTATTCATATTAAAATAATGCTATAAATAAGTTAATTAATAACAATACTCTTTTTTATCATATTACTTGATATTTTAGAGAATTTTTTGTATCAAATTACTTGATGTTTTTCATTTTTCAAAATAAAAATTTAATACCTTTTAATTTTTTGTAACCGTTTGAATTCTGTAGTATTTTTTGTGATTGGTTGAACTAATTTTATTTAAACAATATATGATTGATTAATTTGAAAATGAAAAAAAATATATTAATATGGATTTTATATGTAACATCTTTAAACATCAAGTAATATGATATAGAGAGAGTACTCAATTGCTATTATATTTATATATTATTGTATAGAAAAATGTTATGCTAAATAAAAAAGAGATAGCAATTTCAAAAAACGCTATTAAAATTATCGGACTTCTAATGACGGGAGCAGACATAGCGTTTTCTTTTACGCTTTGATATTATTAGATAGCGATTTTTGGATGCTAAAAATACCCATATTTTTTAGATGTTTTCAAGACAATTTTTTCTTTGCCATCCCTAGCCGTAATCCTGGTCATTACTGACCTATTGACAAGAAATATCTTAAACAAATATCTTTAATTTTTTTTTTTTTTTTGATAAAAATATCTTTAGTACTTCAGAAGTTTTTTGATGACATTAGAGGAAAAGAACGAGAACAGGCCATCTCTAGTAATTTCCAGCAATTATAAGGAAATGAATTTCTTTGAAAAATAATACTCCGATTTAGTAAACACTTAAATTTGACAAGAACAGAATAAACACGTAAATCTATAATTACACACAGATACCAAAAGTAAATAAAGAGCGTTCTTTGAGGTGGTGACGTGAGCGCCAGTGTCACATCTCTTGTGTCATTTTTTACTCCTTTATTACAATAAAATCATATCATGTAGATTTGGTATTATTAAGAATAATAATTAGCTCTAGGTTTGTTATTACGCCATCACCAATACCTTTATATTATCAAATACCTTTTTAAGTATGTGTGCGCCTCCGATAAAAGTTGTGATTACAAATGGTCATCTTTGACACTGACAGTGTCTGTCACTACCTCTAACCCGATTCCATGAATCTCTTCACATTAAATCATCAATTCATACTCATCATTATTATACGTTATAAATTACTAATAATTAGCTGCATTGACAATCACAAAAGCACTATTAGTACATTCCCCAACGTCACGTTTCCTTGCACAAGTCTTTATTTTCCTGTAACTACGCAAAAACAACAATTTTATCATATAAATATTGAGTAAAAATAGAAACGTAATGGTATAGTCACCTTCATTTAGATGGGTTTTCTTAGAAAATCATGGGAGATCCATGGGAAACAAATGTAGTGCTTATCTTACATTCACTCATGAAACAAGCGTAGCAAACGAAACTGAATACAATATTTTCCAGATGTGAAGCCGATAAAACATAAGAGTTTAATATATAATATGAAATAACTAAAACCAATAAAAGAGAATAACGGTAGGTTAGGTCAGGTGATATTAAGGTAGATGAGAGTGGGTCCTTGGCTGTCTTGGTGGGTTCACATGATGGTGCAATGGGTCAGGTCCTGAAGGCACAGTCCTTAGCTCTTCATTTGACCCTAAACCGTTCTTCTTCTTATTTTCTTCCTCTCCATTTCCTCCTCCGCATTTATTCTCCTTCTTTATCATCACCATCATCATCATCTGCCAAATTAAATAAAACTTTATTATGTATCTTTAAACCATGCACACTTTAATATATACAAATGCATATATAGATATCTATGTGTGCGTCTCTGTTTATAACAAAGGCACATTTGTAGGACATGAAAAATAAAGCAATGAAACAGAACTATATATGTGAAAAAAAACTATATATGAATATGATATCTGAAGAGGCATTAGCACAGTTTCCAGCAAACCTTGCGGGTGGGAAGTGCGTGACTGTGAGCATGAGCGCTAGTAATATCTGATTACATAGTAAACTATTTACATTAGAACCAAATAATGTAGAAAACATCGGAGCTGTAAGAACGAGTGAACATGAGTGAGAGAGAGAGAGAGAGAGAGAGAGAGAGAGAGAGAGAGAGAGAGACCAGAAGCATCATGCAGGAGGACCATGAGGCAGAACAGCAGCAGTGACACGAGCCTTCTCGAATCCATTTTGTCGAGAGAGATAGGGAGAAATTGAAGAGAGAGAAAGAACCTAGACAATGTTATTTACTGTGATAATGAAATGAAAAGGGTCCATTCCAATTTATATAGCGTTAGCCTACAAGGGAGGTTATCTTTTCTTTTATTTTAATTTTTTTTTTTAAAATGTTAATTTTTAAAAATGTTATATTTTTAAAATTATTTTTTATTATATTATTTATGTTTGGATTAACTATATTGTATTAGGGTTTTGTTTAAAAATTTAAAGGGTTTTAGAGGTCAAAATATTTTTTATGATTTAAAATTTTAAAATTTAAACTTTAAAAATCCATAACTAATGACATTTTTGTAAACAGACATCTCTAAATGACATTGTTGCACACATCAAAAATGATATTTTTGTAATTGCTTTTTATATTATTGGTTGTATACGTAATCCTAGTAAATATTTTAGTAAATATATAATAAACGCATAACACCGCAAGGATCAACATTGACTTGACAAGAAAAAAATCATCAATCTATTGATCAAGAAATAAAGACCTTCCCACGTGTATAGTGTTGCGGGACGAGAGAGCTTCACGCGGTAAGCTGTGTGACGCGAGAAAGCTTCCCGCGGGAAGGAAAATGATCGAGCGACCCGAGAGAAGCTTCCCGCGGGTAAGGTAGCTGATCAAGAGACATTTTGAAGCCCATTATAGCCGTTAGCACTGGCGGGAAAGGTTTCAAATGCTTCAAATCAGTTTAAGCCAAGTTGACTTGGTTTTACCTAAAATAGAGAAACAAGGAAGAAAGAGAGAAGAAGACTTTACTAAGAATAGAGGTCACATGTCAAGATTGACATTGTGACCGTTAGCCATCTCTCTCTAAATCCCTCTTTAAATAGCTTGTATGTAACTGATGTTAAATATATAAGAACATATATTTTCTTCTTCCCATTCTCTCTTCTCAATCAATTCTCCATTCTCCAATTCTTGTTCTTCATTAATCTTCTTCTAAATTCCGCAAATCTAACATGGTATCAGAGCGAGATCCTTATTTTTCTTAAACTAATCTCTTATATACTCCATATCCTTCTCAATCTTCATCTCCTTTGCTCGAAAATCTCCATTCGGTTCTGTTTGTCCAGTGGGTAATATCTTTATCCAGTGGGTAATACTTTTGTGTTTGAGTTCTTGAATAGATTTTAGCCATGGAGAATTCAAAACCTATTGTAATTCCGGTGGTTCTCAAAGGTAGCAACTACTTGCTATGGTCAAGGACGGTAAAGATAGCCCTATGTAGCCGTGGCTTATGGGGTTATGTTGATGGTTCGAAGAAGATTGATTTCGATGAATCGAGTACTGATGAGGAGGACGAGTCCAGGGTGGAAGAGAAGGCCAAATCCTTCCAAGAAGACCAAACCGTACTCGCCATTCTCCAAAACTCACTTGAAGCTCCAATTCTTGAAGCATATTCTTATTGTGAGAATGCTAAGGAGCTTTGGGAAACTCTCAAGAATGTGTATGGCAACATTTCTAACCTCACCCGAGTTTTTGAGGTCAAGAAAGCCATCAATGACTTGAGCCAAGAGGACATGGAGTTCACTAAGCATTTCGGCAAGTTTAGGTCCTTATGGGCCGAGCTAGAGATGCTTAGGCCAAGCACCACGGACCCTACGTTTCTAAACGAAAGAAGGGAGCAAGACAAGGTCTTTGGGCTCTTGCTCACCTTGAACTCGGCATACAACGATCTTATCAAGCATATACTAAGGGCGGATAAGCTTCCGAGTCTTGATGAAGTTTGTTCTCAAATCCAAAGAGAACAAGGATCTCTTGGATTGTTTGGTGGAAAGGGGGAGCTCCCAACGGCCAACAAGGGAGTCTTCAAACCGGATGATAGGATGTCCAAAGTGTGCGAACATTGCAAAAGGAAGAAACACACAAAGGACAAGTGTTGGCTTCTCCATCCTCACCTTCGGCCAACATGGGCAGTGGGTGGTAACCAAAATGGAGGTCCTTCAAGGGACCCAAGAGCCAACTTCACGCATGCCAAAGAGGATCATGGCCGAGCCGGTTCATCAAGGCCTAGTGAGGAGAAGGGAGTCGGGGACTATGTGAAGAAGGCGGACTTGGAAGCACTCATCAAGTCCATTACTTCTTTAAACCAATCCGGTACCACTTTCTTTACTCATAAACCAAGTAGTTCTCTTATAGTCGATTCGGGTGCTTCACACCATATGATTAGTAACCCGAACCTACTTGAGAACATAGAAACGGCTAAGGGAAATGTGTTGGTAGCTAATGGTGAAAAAGTACCTATACAAGGGATTGGGAATTTAAGACTATTTGAAAAGGATTCTAAAGTCTTATATATGCCTAAGTTTACATCCAATCTTCTATCGGTTAAAAGAACCACTAATGATCTTGATTGTTATGTTATCTTTGGTCTTAATGCGGTTCAATTTCAGGATATTGAGACCGGAAAAGTGATCGGAAAAGGTGGTACCAAGGATGAGCTTTACGTTCTAGATGATACTCCACCGGATTCATCACAAGTTTTTAATTTTAATTCTTATTTAGATGCTTTCCCTAATGATAAGTGGCATGCTAGATTAGGACATCCTCATTCTCGTGCACTTAATCTTATGTTGCCTAATGCTTCCTTTGATCACACTAGTTGTGAATCCTGTATTCTCGGCAAACATTGTAAAACCGTATTTCCTAAGTCATCTACTATTTATGAAAGTTGCTTCGATTTAATTCACTCGGATGTTTGGACCTCACCATGCATATCTAGGGATAACAACAAGTATTTTGTGACGTTTATAGATGAAAAATCAAAATATACTTGGATTACCCTAATGCCATCTAAAGACCGAGTGTTTGATGCATTTATTAACTTTCAAAATTATGTGACTAATCAATTTAATGCTAAGATTAAAGTGTTTAGGACCGATAATGGAGGAGAATACACAAGTCAAAAATTCAAGGATCACCTTGCAAAACACGGCATCATACATCAAACTAGTTGCCCGTACACTCCGCAACAAAACGGTGTAGCAGAAAGGAAGAATCGGCACCTCATGGAGGTTTCCCGAGCAATGATGTTTCATACCAACGTTCCAAAGAGATTTTGGGGTGATGCGGTGATGGTGGCATGCTACCTAATCAACCGAATACCAACAAGAATCCTAGAGGACAAATCACCGTTTGAGGTACTTAACAAAACTAAACCATCTATTGGGCATCTAAGAGTTTTTGGTTGTGTTTGTTTTGTCCTAGTGCCCGGAGAATTAAGAAGCAAACTCGATGCCAAGAGTAAGAGATGCATATTCCTTGGATACTCAATCACACAAAAGGGGTATAAATGCTACGATCCGAGCAACAACCGAACATATGTGTCACGTGAGGTGAAGTTCCTTGAAAATCAAGGATTCTACAGTGGCAAAGATTGGGAAAGCTTGAAAGACCTTGCCGAACCAGCCGATCGGGCATCAAGCTTGAGGTTCCTTCTCGATCACCTTGGAAACAATATAACCCCGAGGACAACCGCGGTACCAAATGAGGGGGAGAGTGATCAAGATGCGGTCATACCGGAAACCGAGCCTATAGTGCCTGCCGCGTCTGCCTCTGAACCTGCCGCATCAGCATCAGAGTCTGCCGCATCCGGACAGCATCCTGCCGCGACACTACCGCAGACTGTCGCGACTATACCGCAACCTGCCGCGGCGGTTCCTTCTCCACAACCGGTTCCACAACAACCGAGAGACTCTCAACCGTTCCTAAGGAGGAGCACCCGAATTAGAAGTGATCCATCCACTTGGAAGGATAAGCGGGTTTACTACAATGGTCAAGCTGTAGCACATCCTATTCAAGCCATTTGTTCGCTCGCCTTTGTACCCGTGGAGCATCAAGTGTTTCTTGGCATGATTGATCAAGATATCATTCCGAAGAGCTATGAGGAGGCAAAGGATAGCAATAAGTGGAATGATGCGGTTGAAGACGAGAAGAGTGCCATGATCTGCAATCATACATGGGATGAGGCGGACCTCCCTCCCGGGAAAAAGGCGGTAAGCTCAAAGTGGGTGTTTACGATCAAACACTTGAGTAATGGGGAAATTGCAAGATATAAGGCTCGGTTGGTGGCTAGGGGTTTCACCCAAACCTATGGGGAAGATTATACGGATACGTTTGCACCGGTAGCCAAACTTCACACCGTTCGGGTCATCCTATCCATTGCCACAAACCGTGATTGGGATTTATAGCAAATGGATGTCAAGAATGCGTTTCTACAAGGCGAACTTGAAGAGGAGGTCTACATGACACCACCACCTGGTCTTGAAGATACGATTGCTCCGGGAAAAGTACTTCGTCTTCGGAAGGCCATCTATGGGCTTAAGCAATCACCGAGAGCATGGTACCATAAGTTGAGCTTCATGCTAAAGACAAGGGGATTCACGAAGTCCGAATCGGACCACACACTTTTCACTCTTCACGGGCCGAAGGGTCTCGTGGTGGTCCTCATTTATGTGGACGATTTGATCATTACCGGAGATGACAAGGAGGGGATTCAAGACACTAAGGAGTTTCTCAAATCGGTATTTGACATTAAGGACCTCGGTGAACTTAAATATTTCCTCGGCATTGAAGTATGTCGACTCCAAGAAGGTTTATTCATATCTCAACGGAAGTATGTTCTTGATTTACTTCAAGAAACGGATATGATGGAGGCTACACCGGCCAAGACTCCCCTTGAAGATGGGTACAAAGTCGATCGAAAGGGGGAGAAAGAGGATGAACTATATGAGGATGTTGGACGGTATAGGAGGCTTGTGGGGAAATTGATCTACTTGACACTCACAAGACCGGATATTTGCTTTGCCGTGAACCAGGCAAGCCAACACATGAAGGAGCCGAAGATGCATCATTGGAAGATTGTGGACCGGATTCTACGATATCTTAAAGGAAGTTTTGGTCTAGGCATTTGGATGGGCAAGAACAACAACACCGAGATCGTTGGCTATTGCGACGCGTATTGGGCCGGAGATAGGTTGGATAGGAGATCCACAACCGGATATTGCACTTTCGTTTGAGGAAATTTGGTAACTTGGAAGACCAAGAAGCAAAAGGTGGTCTCGTGCTCGAGTGCGGAAGCGGAATACCGAGCAATGAAGAAGCTCACCAATGAGCTTACATGGCTCAAAGGACTCTTGAAGTGTCTCGGCATTGAGCACCCCACGCCGATCACTATGCATTGCGACAACCAAGCCGCCATCCACATCGCCACAAACTCGGTGTTCCACGAGAGGACAAAGCACATTGAGGTAGATTGTCACAAAGTGCGTGAGAAGATAGAAGAAGGAGTGAACTTACCGTGCTTTACCAAGAGTGAAGATCAATTGGCGGATATCTTCACTAAGGCCGCGAGTCTTAAAGTTTGCAACCACATCCATGGCAAACTCGGACTCGTGGACCTTACCCGACCTTGATCTCAAGTTCTCTATCCGTGGACATCACACTCTTTTTCCCTTAGCCTAGTTTTGTCCCACGTGGTTTTCTATGCTAAGGTTTTTAATGAGGTGATGCTTCACGGGTTTCCAAACTTAACCATCGGATTCCTTATGGTTAAGTTTGAGGGGGAGTATTGATCAAGAAATAAAGACCTTCCCGCGTGTATAGTGTTGCGGGACGAGAGAGCTTCACGCGGTAAGCTGTGTGACGCGAAAAAGCTTCCCGCGGGAAGGAAAATGATCGAGCGACCCGAGAGAAGCTTCCCGCGGGTAAGGTAGCTGATCAAGAGACATTTTGAAGCCCATTATAGCCATTAGCACTGGCGGGAAAGGTTTCAAATGCTTCAAATTAGTTTAAGCCAAGTTGACTTGGTTTTACCTAAAATAGAGAAACAAGGAAGAAAGAGAGAAGAAGACTTTACTAAGAATAGAGGTCACATGTCAAGATTGACATTGTGACCGTTAGCCATCTCTCTCTAAATCCCTCTTTAAATAGCTTGTATGTAACTGGTGTTAAATATATAAGAACATATATTTTCTTCTTCCCATTCTCTCTTCTCAATCAATTCTCCATTCTCCAATTCTTGTTCTTCATTAATCTTCTTCTAAATTCCGCAAATCTAACACAATCGACAGGCTGGAAAAAGATATGTTAGACTTGCTTCAGTCTATCATTCGTTTCGGTTTGATACGAACAAATCCAATATTCCTAGTTCTACAAAGCAAACAAAAGACTAAAATTCTTCGCCGCTGTAAATATAAAAAAATTACAAATACTAAAGTTTTAGGAGACGGATAAGCGTTCCTCTCGTGTATTTATATATATGATGTGATCCTAGGCGACAACCGCGAGGTTTGGAACGACGCAACTGCAATGGAGCTTCCATAAGGACCGATTACGAGAGCCAAGGCAAAGGAGCTCATGCAAGCTACTCAAAAGATGCTCGAGGAGGCATAAGACGAAGGAACAGCCGAGACCAACCGTGTCGTGATGTTCATGAAAGCAGAGGAAAAAGATCAAGGAAACGTCTAAGTGACAAGTGCCTAGTTTGTACTCTTTTTCCCATGTTCAGTTTTGTCCCAATGGGTTTTCCGAACATGGTTTTTAACGAGGCAAGCTAGGTTACTTGGCCTTTTTCACCATTTTCAAGCCCATTCTCGCCAAGCCCATTTCAAATCCATGAAGCCAAGCCCATCAAGGCCCATCACGTTTTTGATAAGATTTTTGAGTCACAGTTGCATTTTCCAAGGTCTTTTGCATGCATTTCATTTATGAGTCAAAACAATTTATTATGCTTTGTTATTTCCAAGAAGGGTTGCATGTAACCTTCTCTTGGCCTATATATATTTTTCGCATCCTCATAATAAAATGGATCCAAGTTTTTAGAATTATCAAAGTCTCTTGTCTAACTTGCGATCAAAAGTCTCGGTTTGAAATATCCGAGCATTCTCTCGACGAGAGAATCCTCCTTCCATCTTGGTGTGTAATATCCAAGCTGCGAGTACATAAGAAAGAGATTTGGTCTCTCGTTGTTGATCAACCTCTCAGGTTTAGCTTAATCGAATTTGGTGTGCTCACGGGTCTAAACACAGGTCCACTGCCAACATAAAGTTTTGAACCTGAGCAATACAAAACATTATGGGAGGAGTTGAATGTGCCGCTTGGGGTAGGACCCAAGTTAGATGAACTGAGGCCAGCATTAGAGGTCTGTCAAGGCTAGAGTTTTGAAAAGCGGAAATGCTTAGGGCTGTTGCTTCTTCAAGCCATGGGACTTTATGGCTTGCATCATAGTTCTAGAATATCCTTTGAAAGTGCAAAAAGAGTATTCGACGATGAAGCCTTGAGGACTTATCCGTGGGGTCGGACTGCATTCAAAGTTCTGGTTGGTTCAATTAAGTTGTTGAATCCACAAGGAAAGTCGTACACTGTTAGCGGCATAAAGGACGTGTTGCTGGTTTGGGCGTATGAAGCTGTGACTTTCTTCGGAGAGCGTTTTGGAAAAGTAGTCAATGAGAACGAAATTTCTCTGTACATGTAAAAGTCTTACTACAGCCATATCTGAGGAGATCAAAGATCATGGTGAGGTAAGAAGGTTGACTTGGCTGAGTTATGAATCATTTGATGTCTGACTTATGAGTTACTTGATGGCTGAGTTATGAATCATTTGATGTCTGACTTATGAGTTACTTGATGGCTAATTTACTATGCAGGTGCGTGTGAAGAAAATGGTTATGAAGGAGGCTGTAGAAGAGCTGTTTCCGCAGTGGTCGACTGAAGAAAATGACCCACAACTTGTAAATTTGATAACAGACATACATGCGAATAGGTTTGTTAGAGGTTTTTGGGATGTGAAGAGCAATGAGAACAAGAAAAAAATGAAGGCTGCAGTTTCGTTAGATTCCGAGCAACCCCCCGCAAAAAAGCAGAAGAAAGCTAAGAAAAACCAGGAAGTAAGCAACAGTGAGATTGTGTTGCAGCATGGTAGTGAGGAGGATATGGGCAAAGAGACGGATTTGACGACCGTAGTGAATATCCTGGGAAATCTTGTCAGAAGATTTGACAATTTTGACAACTTTGCTAGTAGAATAGAGAGTGTTGAGTCGCAGTTAACCGCCTATAACACAAAATTTGGAGAGATGTCAGATTTGAAGAAGATGATTGGTGATACAGTCCGAGCTGCTGTGGAAGAAAGAGTTGCATCTATTGAGAATTGATCGGATGCAAATGAGAGAGCGTCTGAAGGCTCTCAAGGCACGAAACAATTCCCAAAAGGATGATAATGTCTCAAAAGTCAACAACATCCCACAGAAATCTGTTACTAGTCCAAAGGTACGTTACAGCTGAGTTATGTTTATTTTTGACGACTGAGTTATGGTTACATCACGACTAATTTATTCTTATTAGTCTCGGCTGAGTTGTGTTTATATGTTAATACAGCCGAAGAAAGACGAGTTTAAAAACCTGAACCAGTCAACAGCCTCCTGTATAAATCCGTTTATAGTCCAACAACCTCAAAGGTACGTTACAGCTGATTTATGTTTATTTTTGACGGCTGAGTTATGGTTACTTTTGACGGCTGAGTTATAGTTACATAACGACAGATTTATTCTTATTATTCTGGCTGAGTTATGTTTATATGTTAATACAACTTAAAAGTCTTGAACCAGTTCATAAGACCACAGTGAAATTGAATATCAAAGATCCTAAAGCCACTGATTTGCAAAAGAAATTGGCTGAGGAGTTTGGTAATGACGAAGAAACAGTTGATTTCGTTACTATTTCTCCTGCAAAAAAGCAGGAGCATGAGGTTAAAAAGCAGAAGGAGACCGCTGCTTTAAAGAAGAAGGAGGCCGCTGCTTTAAAAAACCAGGGGCCAGTAAGAAGGACAACGAGGAATCGTAAAGGCAACGACGATCTAAAACCTACAGAAGTGATTATCCCAGCATCGAACAATACAATAAGAATACCTTTTACAAAGAAGAAACAGATTGGAATCAACAGTGAGATTGAAGATGTCACCGACAAAATTGTCGCGCAAAATAACGAACTGTTGCCGGAGTCTAATGAGGAAAAGAAGAAGAAAGGATTAGGTCTGAGAGAATTAAGACTTATTGGAAGTCAAGTGTTCAATTATCTCCTGATGGGTTTTCAGCGAGGCTAGAAAATAATCCTCAAGCACGAATTTTTCCTTATATTGGAGACAATAGAACGACGTGCATGAGGAAAAATTATGAACCTTCACCGGCAATCTATGATCCTCTCTCACCTGCTGATCCGGTTAAAGTGGATAAACTTTTGGATCACCTAAAGCCATTCAAGTATGACCCTTTAGAGCATGTGTTAATACAGCTATTAGTAATATTTGCCTAAACTAACTTGTGTTTAACTGTTTTAGGGACGTTCCACTTACAGAGGCTGTTGAGAATATCGAGTTCTACAGAATTCTCATAACTGAGAGAAAGTATTGGCCAAATCCAAATTATGGATGGCTGTTTGATAATGTAAGTATAGTGTTGGGGCTGAGTTAAATATACTTAATGTCTGAGTTATTTATTATATGTCTGAGTTATGTAGGCTTAAGTATGCTTTATGTCTGAGTTATATATTATATGGGGCTGAGTTAAGTTTAATTTTGGGCTGACCTGATTCTCTTTGTACAGCATATTGCTGCGTATATGAGACTCCTCATAAAAAAATCCAAGCTAGATCCCTCCCCATTCTACTCCAAGCGAATTGGATTTTTGGACGCTTGGTTTACTTCAGGATGGTGTATTGATTATCCACAGTTCAAGATCAAACCAAAGATGTTTAAGTTCAAAGGTGCTGGGTATGAGGCGTTAGTAAACGGCAATATTCCCGCAGACATGCCAACAAACAAGAAGTGGTTAGAAGATGTCGATCACTTGTATGGAGTTCTACAAACTGGAGGAGATCATTGGGTGGCATTTCACGTGGACCTTCTTAAGGAGAAGATCGATGCTTACGATCCCATCATTGGACAGGTAACACCCGAAAGTGAACAGAAAATCCTAGATGCATTTAGGCCGTTTACGCAAATGATCCCTGCAATGATGAACGAATTAGTTCTTGCCAATCTCCGAAAACCTAGATTCAAGCAGTTTGCGTTCCGAAGGAGGAAAGGCAAATACATCCCACAAAACGACCAAGTTGGCGACTGTGGGGTGTATGCATTAAAGTTTGTCGAGTGTCTAGCGCTTAGTCTAACTTTCGATGGGATAAATGATGCAAATATTCAGGATATACGGGTAAAGATGGCATCAGAGATCCTCAATGAAGGAACTTTTAATATGTTTGGGCAGTTCGAAACATGAACCCGTTTATTGTATTGTATTTGACTTATGCATGATAAGCTTTCATTAAAAGTGTAAATTAAATAGAGTCTCAATTAAGACTATTTAAATCAGCCCTAACTAAGACATACCGCAGCCCTGTCGTGTATATAACTCAGCCAAACCTCAAACATACCCTAAAATCGAGATAAATAATGTTGAGGTATAGGTTCTCTTACAACTATCTAAACATACCCTAACATCGTGTGTATATAACTCAATACTTTAAACCTATACAATATGAATGGTATCTAATTGGTGAGATAAATAATGTTGAGGTATAGGTTCTCTTACAACTATCTAAACATACTCTAACATCGTGTGTATATAAAGTTACGTTGAAGCTCTTATAACATAAACCTAGACTATCTGAATGGTATCTAATTGTTAAGATATATGTTCTTTTTGAATTTACGAGTCGTCACTCTAAAGAACTCGATACATAAACCCTAAACCCAAATTTATGACATTCCCAAACCATGCCATAAGTCAGCCATTAGGTGCATATAAGTCAGCTGAAACGTGTAATTTATCTCTCGACGTTTCGTATTTGGGCGGAAAAAAAACATAATTTATTCAATTTTATCTCGCGACGTTAGGTGCATATAAGTCAGCCGCAACGTGTAATTTATCTCGCGACGTTTCGTATTTCGGCGAAAAAAAACATAATTTATTCAATTTTATCTCGCGATGTTTCGTATTTCTATATATCCGTATATATCTACCTTCTCGTAAACCTTGTCTCTCCCATCACATTCTATCCAACACTGTTTTCTCCCTTCTCTGTAATCTATTTGTTTCATATTCCTTTTCAACGTATCGGTTGTCGCACACTGTAGTTTCAAGTTAATCAGCAGTGTCGATGACATATTATACTCTATAGTTTGGATGAATCTGGTCGATATGTTTGAAGTGTTTGGCCTTGATAATTTTGGTTTTTGAATGTAATTTAGTTATGAGACCCTTTAGTTATTTGTGTTTTGAATGTTTAAACCAGCCGTATCTTTTGTGTTTTGAATGTTTAAACCAGCCGTATCTTTTGTGTTTTGAATGTATAAATCAACCGTATCTTTTGTGTTTTGAATGTATAAATCAGCCGTATAGATAAGCTAAACTGACAAGTTATTTCTGTTTTGAATATTTAAACCAATAAGTTAGCCGCTTCTTTTGCACAAAGCAGTCATAACTCAGCCAAAACACGAATTCGTCACTCTTAAGTCAGCCGCTTCTTTGCACAATCAGTCTGAATTAATTGATTTACAAGTCCAAATTTACTATGACTTCATTTATTATGCGTGTGTATATGTACATAATCAAACATACTTTGTTAATATCGAGAGGCTAAACTGACGGTCAAAAACGCATCAAAATTTACTTTTTTGGTTGATCAGTCATAAGTCAGTCTTTACTCAAAATATATGAACAATTATTTTTCTAATCAGTTACCAACAGTTGCTTTTCGTAACGACTCAGTAACCGAAGAGTCGCTATTTAATTTTTTTGAATCTATAAATACCATTTAAACACTCATTAACCAGTCATAAACCCTAGTTGTTTTTCTACTCAGTTACCGAACAGTTGTTTTTCGTGACTATTAATGAGAGTAAAGGCTGACTAACACATAAGTCAGCCTTTACTCAGTAACCGAAGAGTTGCTATTAAATTGTTTTAAATCTATAAATACCATCTCTTTAGTGTTTCATTAACCTTATATCTCTAGAGAAATTTACTCAAATTTGCAGTGAAATCATAACTCACCCGTACTATATCCACTTTGTAATGGAAGTATTCCCTCTTACCGCCCTACCTAAAGAAATCCAAGCCTTAGTGGCCAAACGTGTGGCCGATAACTCCGTTGCAA
Source organism: Arabis hirsuta (assembly GCA_964056655.1). Lineage (NCBI taxonomy): Eukaryota > Viridiplantae > Streptophyta > Magnoliopsida > Brassicales > Brassicaceae > Arabis > Arabis hirsuta. The sequence continues at coordinate 21,534,977 of OZ053298.1, read as the reverse complement.
ATCTATATAGATTGAGAGCAACATGCAAGTCTATGAAGGAACTAACAGACCGGCCCGGAGTGTACGCATCTATAGATGTGTTTACCTTCCCTTCGTACATAAATCTATCTAACTTGGTGATGCAAGTTAGCTACGCTAATGGAAACCTGAGTACACTATTCTTAGAGGGTGTACAGATGTTCTTCACGTTTGACCTCCAAGATGAAGGAATTGCTTTGATTAAGAGAGCAGCAGATGCAGGATTCGAGCGTGCTTTGTACACATATGCAATGACACGCAAGGTATTTTGGAATACTGAGGAGTATTTCTCTCTTTTCACAAGGGAATCTGTTCAGAGGATAGACAAGATTGTTAGATCTCTAGACTGGGGTTGGAGAACGTCTCACACTGATGCGTTTCCAACGAAGAAGTATGAGTTCATGTCAAAGGAAATACCCTTGTTCTATAATTGCACATGTACTCCATTGATGGACCAAGATTGGGATCTTTGGTACATTGAAGACAGTAAGGAGAACAATTTGTGTGACCGCTGCTTTTGGATCAAAGAGTTAGGTCTTTTTTACCGTGATTATTAGGGGAATTAAGATCTGTTCTTGAACATGAAAACTCTGTAAAGCTAAGCAACTTTCGTTGCAAAAACTATCTATGTTTCACTTCTTAAATCCCAAATTTCTTTGCAAATTCAATAGGTTAAACAAGCATTAAAGCACAGATTCAATTGTTCACAAATTGTCTAAACCAAATTTTTTTGCGAATAGATAATTTGCTCATCTAAGATTAGGTCATGTAATTATCAATACTTTCGCATCTAACAATTAACCAAAGATCTAAGTTCTAGGTGATCAAACTAGAACTAGCATTATCAACAATCTAGATGAAGAATCCAAGTGATGTTCCCTAACAAATCTAACAGATTTAGCAATTTTTCATGTTCCTTTGAGTAACCCTAAGCCTAACAAGCAAACTACTCGGACATGGTGATTGAAACAAACATCATGAATGAAATAAATTGCATAAAAAGATAGAGATAGAGATACAAAGGATTCAAAATCTCTGTAAACAAAGTGCGGATTTCTCTCCCTCAAGCTCTCCAAATCCAAGTCTCAATAGAAAAATAAGATCTCCCATTAAAATCTAAAGAAAAACTATATATAATGTCTAAAAATCGGACTAGGCTTTTCTGTAAACTTCTGGGCTTCTTGGGCAAAAAAGGAAATTCTTCAATCTTTACGTCAGGCATGATCATGTCGATCGACACAAGCAGGTGTGTCGATCGACACAACTTGAAAACTCAACTTCTTTTCATACTAGACATACGTGTCGATCGACACACATGGCTTGTGTCGATCGACACAAGCTCCAAAGTTCGTCTCCGACTTGGTCACTTTGGCTCTTCTTTTCACAATGCTCTAAAATGCTCCAAAAGCTCCCATTAAGCTCCAATCGCCCATAAACCTATAAAAACTAGAAAATACTCGACAAATACCAAAAAGACTATAAAAAGGACTTATATCATGGTCAAAAACAGGCAAAACCATGATATATCAACTGACATGGCCTCTGTCTAAGACAACTATCCTCATGACTTTACGAGTTCTGATATGACCGGAATCATCCTCCAAAAGCTGCAACATGAAACTGGAATAGATCCAATATTACTTAGAAATATTTTAAGTTCTGAAACAGTGATTTTTGCTCAATTTTGGGATAAGTTTCCAGACATAATATACCTTGGATTCAAGATCCAAAAAGTGATCCAGAAATTAGAGGATGAGATCTTTCCATAGATATGAAAAACGTTGCTTAAAGCGTTCGTTTCGAACTTGAAGAGACTTGCCAAAACCCCATGTCGGATTCGTTTCCTTATTCTTCTTCCTCCTCTCCTCTTTCTATCTTCAATAAGTTCATCCTCTGTCCGTTGCGTCTTCGACCTTCTTTTCCGAGATCGCGCCACCACCACAACCTCACCGTGGTTTCACGCCACCATCACCACTGTCGGAGCTCATCTCCACCGTAGCGGCTCCATCATGGTTCCACGACAACCTCTTCCTCTAGTTTTCTCTTCTTCTCCACTTCTCCCATTTTCTCCCACGACAAATCTCTTTCCCTTAATCTCAATTGTCGTCGACTGCTAGGGTCATTAGCCTAGTGTTAATTAGCTTTAGGGACTTAAACATACTCAAACATAAAGATTGGGCTTATGGACTTTAGAGGATAAATTGATTTATTGGACCAAATCCATTCAAGTACTTTTAAAAAAAGTTTTACTCTTTGGACTCATCTTGCAATTCCAGCCCAAACATTTCCGCGCCAACAATTTTAAAATTTCTGGTACACGGTCGTGACAGTTGCGGTTTCTGTGGCGAGTCATCAAGAGGAAAAAGAAGAGTGGAGCTACACGAACATCAACAAGTGAATAATTAGTGAAGTACAAGACACTACAAGCAAGTTGTGAAAGGTGGAGTTACATGGAAATCTAGTAGATTAAAGATGAGGCGTTATAAAGAGATCATGGGAAGACGTTTTGAGAGTAGCGAAAGTGCATGAGTTTGCTGGAATCTAAGCTAGATTGTGCATTTGTCCTACGTCTGTTGAAGCAGAACTCGTTAATCTTGGTTTAGTTATATTAATTTTATTGATTGGCTATTTTATTTAAATAAACTTGGAATGTAGATGAGTTAATATTCACAAGTGAAAGTAATGGTAAAGTGGAAGGAATGTTTAAGATAAGAAACCAGTATGAGGTTGAGCTTTTGGTTACTAAGTAACCCGATTAAGATGTGAGATGTGTGTTAAAAATTAGAGTGGTGTGTCAATGGCAAGGTTGTTGGTAAGAGCCAAGGACGTGGAGAAAAGCTAAAGGACTATTATGGAAAGTTGGAGCTAAGTTCATGATCAGTTGCAATGTGGCTACTTTTGAGGACAATGATGTCCAGTGGAAAAGGTGTTGTTAAGAAGGTTTGCTAGGTCTACCATTTTGAGCTAGTAAGGACGGTAAAGGACACCGTGTATACGTGGTGCTCTGCCTAAGATAAAGATGGATTTTTATGTGGATTTTCTTCTTGGAACAGAGAAAGTATTTACTGTAAGACAGAAGAAGACATGAAACCCAAATGGAACGAGGACCCCGATGTGGTGTTTGGGAAGCATTATGTCGGTATTGATAGAAATTAATTGTTCTTAACGAGATATGTGTTCAGAACTCAGAGCCAGGGAAGTCATGTTCAAGGACAAGGAATGTAAAAGAGTGGTGGTCCAAAACCAAAGAGTTAAAGATTTTTCCTTTTCTGATGAAAGTCATAAAAGATATGGATGTCATCATCATGCGTCAATATGTTCGTGGAGAAAGGAAGTCTCCAAATGTATAGTTGTAATGGAAATACAATTCATTTGACTGGAAGGATAACAGAGAAATATTGTATGGGAAGAGGACATGGACAAGAGTTGAGTAACTCAGAAAAAGTTTTAGAGGTTGGGATATCATCCAATGATGTCAAATGCTGATTAAGGATGTTTGTGGCGCAAAGGCTGTCAGGGAACCAAAATTAGTGTATGCAATTAAGGAGTTGTAGTACAGAGAAACGATCATAATATAACATTGGAAATAAATTTAATGGCGTAGTAAGATCATGGTGGGAGCATGGTAACGCTTTACTCACATTTGGATGTTCTACTACAATGTTAGCCAAGCTAGGACCGCTTGTTATTTATTGGTAGTGCTAACCGAAATGTTAAGGACTCATTTTTTGGTTATGTAAGTAAAGGCAAATGAACACCTACAAATTTGGAAATCACTTTCGATTTCCCGAACCATGAGTATCATAATAAATGGATAAGTGGAAAACCAAATAGGGAACGACCTCCTTTGCAATGGTTTTCGGGCAAAAGTCCTAGGGTACTAGTGGACGGTAGGGTTTGACTAGCTCCTAGAATGGAAACGGGATGCTCTTTCTAAAAGTGTTATTCAGATTTTTAATATTAAACAATGGCGGGTGTAACCAAGATGATGTGATGGGTTGTCAGAAGTTTTACTACATCAAGGTTTGGACTTGATAATCGGATCAAAACTTTAGGAAGTGAAGCTAGATTGCATCGAAGTAGGAACCTTCGAGGTACAATTTAAATTAAAGTGGGGAGATAATAGAACCCGAGTTCAAGGACTCAAGAGACTAGTTGTTGCGAGAGGTAGTGGAGTAAGCAAAACTGTTCAAAGATGAAAGGACATGGGTCCATTGTGATTAGGAAGATTTTCTTTGGTTTAAAAAGGTGAACAAATCAGAAAGATAAATTAAGGGAGATGTGTAACTGAGAAATGAGGATGTTAGCAGAAATATTTAAGGTGAGCAGTGCCAAAGATAAAGCTGCAGATGAGATAAATAGTTGACGACATAAGTTGGGATTGTAGCCGAAAGATTAGATCTACCACAGAAGTTGCTAGAGTCTCAAGAACTAATAAATGTATGAGTACTGTACAATGTAGTCAAAGTAAAGAATTATCTCGCCAACTCCACCATAGGATCCGTTAAATAATTTATTGGTTTGAGAACTACGTAAAGATATGAAGTCGTCACGAGACTGGATCAAATAAAAGGATTGTGGGCTATGTATGTATGCTAAGGAAAGTTAGAGGCAAACAACTAAAGACATGCGGAGACTATCGAATAAGTAAGAATTGTCTGGAAGCTTTTAAAGGATTAGAGCGGAGTCAACTCATGTCATGGATTGGAGGACGAATCCTATTTGAGTGGGGGAGAATTATCACGACCGTATTTTGGGAATTTAAAATTTTTGCGCGGGAAAATCTATTGGAATGAGAACACGAATTGGACAAAATTAAAAAGCCCATTAGCGAGTTTTAAATGGAAATGCCCGACTACTTATAATTCTTCTCCAAATGTATAGTTGTAATGGAAATACAATTCATTTGACTGGAAGGATAACAGAGAAATATTGTATGGGAAGAGAACATAGACAAGAGTTGAGTAACTCATAAAAAGTTTTAGAGGTTGGGATATCATCCAATGATGTCAAATGATGATTAAGGATGTTTGTGGCGCAAAGGCTGTCAGGGAACCAAAATTAGTGCATGCAATGAAGGAGTTGTAATACAGAGAAACGATCATAATAAAACATTGGAAATAAATTTAATGGCGCGGTAAGATCATGGAGGGAGCATGGTAACACTTTACTCACATTTGGATGTTCTACTACAATGTTAACCAAGCTAGGACCGCTTGTTATTTATTGGTAGTGCTAACCGAAATGTTAAGGACTCATTTTTTGGTTATGTAAGTAAATGCAAATGAACACCTACAAATTTGGAAATCACTTTCGATTTTCCGAACCATGAGTATCATAATAAATGGATAAGTGGCAAACCAAATAGGGAACGACCTCCTTTGCAATGGTTTTCGGGTAAAAGTCCTACGGTACTAGTGGACGGTCGGGTTTGACTAGCTCCCAGAATGGAAATGGGATGCTCGTTCTAAAAGTGTTATTCGGATTTTTGATATTAAACAATGGCGGGTGTAACCAAGATGATATGATGGGTTGTCAGAAGTTTTACTACATCAAGGTTTAGACTTGCTGATCGGATCAAAACTTTAGGAAGTGAAGCTAGATTGCATCGAAGTAGGAACTTTCGAGGTACAATTTAAACTAAAGTGGGGGAGATAATAGAACCACGAGTTTAAGAACTCGTGAGACTAGTTGTTGCGAGAGGTAGTGGAGTAAGCAAAACTGTTCAAAGATGAAAGGAAATGGGTCCATTGTGATTAGGAAGATTTTATTTGGTTTAAAAAGGTGAACAGATCGGAAAGATAAATTAAGGGAGATGTGTAACTGAGAAATAATCCTAGGATGTTAGCAGAAATATTTAAGTTGAGCAGTGCCGAAGATAAAGCTGTAGATGAGATAAATAGTTGACGGTATAAGTTGGGATTGTAGCCAAAAGGTTAGATCTACCACAGAAGTTGCCAGAGTCTCAAGAAATAATAAATGTATGAGTACTACAATGTAGTCAAAGTAAAGAATTATCTCGCCAAATCCACCATAGGATCCGTTAAATAATTTATTGGTTTGAGAACTACGTAAAGATATGAAATCGTCACGAGACTGGATCGAATAAAAGGATTGTGGGCTATGTATGTATGCTAAGGAAAGTTAGAGGCAAACAACTAAAGACATGCAGAGACTATCGAATAGGTATGAATTGTCTGGAAGCTTTTAAAGGATTAGAGCGGAGTCAACTCATGTCATGGATTGGAGGATGAATCCTATTTGAGTGGGGGAGAATTATCACGACCGTATTTTGGGAATTTAAAATTTTTGCGCAGGAAAATCTATTGGAATGAGTACACGAATTAGACTAAAGGAAAAAGCCCATTAGCGAGTTTTAAATGGAAATGCCCAACTACTTATATCTCTTCTCTAAAGCCCATTAGTTTGTAATTCGCTTGGACGGTTGAGATAAGATCTCCTATAAAATCAAAACTTTAATTTGAGCCATCAGTTTTAAATGATTTTGGACGGTTGAGATAAGATCTCCTACAAAAACAAACCTTTAATGAGCCATCGTTTTAAATGATTTTGAACGGCTCAAATTACACAGAATCTAACCATATGATTCCATTCTCCCAGGGGAAAAGTTGTACGATAATTCTCGAAAATTATGCAAAAGTCACTCTCCCTTGCAAAGTACCTTTGTTTGTTAGATATGTTTGGGAAGGTGCCTCTACTATAATTTTCCTTGAAAAGACTCGCTATATACCTACTAAACTAAGAATTTGAGGATGAGTTTTGTCAACAATAGAGGGACCAGAGAGGCTCAAAGAAGAGGCAAACAAAACATTGGAGAAGCTGATCTTTATAGCTGGTGGATCAAAACTGGTCGAAGAATTTATTTGATAAAAAAATTTAAAAACATCAAAAGAAGAAGGAAGGTTTATTCCAATCGAAATTGAGGTCAGACAAATACTAAGTGTGATATGATTGGGCAAAACAAAAAAACGGTTTTACTTTGAGATACACGAATGTTACAAAGTTGGAATTTAGGATATATGGAAGGATTCAGACTATAATCAAGTATGAAATAAGCAGAGAGATTGAGTTTTATCAAGAGGAAGTTTGAAAAAAATACCACTTTTGAGTTTTTAAATTTGAAAAATACACCTTTATTTTAATTTTTGATAACTACACTTTTTGAATGTTAAATTTACAAAAAAAAACTCAACAAAATTTATTAAAAATTCATCTTTTATATGCTTGATTTTTTTTTTTTGTGATGATAATATTAAAAGCTCCATTATCGCACACAATAATGGTGTGAATTTCAACTCTTAAAATTTCTTCTTTTATCCACCTTCAGATTATCATTGTGTTTGTACTGTTCATTATTTCAATTCCTTAAATTTTGATTACACCTTATGCTGATTGTTGGAAAGAGTTTACATCAGTATGAGTAGAGGCTGATGGAAAAGAGAGGGCTAAATGTCACCATTGTGGTATTAAGTTGGTAATAGATACTAGCTCTTATGGAACCTCAACGTTGAATCGTCATTTGCTACTTTGTCCTGAGAAACCTCCTATAGAGGAGAGGCCAGTGTATGATCACACTGTTGATAGGGCGATGACTGCTGAGATTATTATATATCATGATCTGCCTTTTAGATATGTAGAATATGAAAAGGTAAGAGCTAGAGATAAGTATCTTAATCCAGATTGTCATATTATTTGTAGAAAAACTGCTGCTGCTGATGTTTTTAAGAAGTTTGAGGAAGAAAAAGTAAAGCTTAGAGAAGTTTTAGCTAAACGAGTATCTTTTACTACAGATTTGTGGTCAGCCCGTAGTACCATGATGGGTTATATACGTTTAACTGCTCACTATATTGATGATACTTGGAGGTTAAACAACCACATTTTGGCGTTTTGTAAGAGATTTAGTAAAGACATAAACAGATTGAGAGAAACATTATTTGTAAGAGATAAGTGATGAAGAATTGCTTAAAACGTATTGTGTTCATTATCAGTTTGAGTTACAATATATAGGAGGGAACTAGTAGGGTTTTACTAAAGGAATAAGCATGTGTAGTCAAAGATAAGGTATAATCTGATCCTAACTAGTCCAATCAACATGCTCACACGTTTTTGTACCAGCTGGATGTACAACCCTTATCCATAAACGGCTGGATGAGTCACACGCTCCAAATGGTCCCCAATCCGCGTGCTGTCCTTCAAACACCACGCACTGTCCTTTAACGATATGTACCATTACGTACAACCCGCACCTCCATATATCATTGCATCATTCTCCTCATCTCAACACTCCCCCTCAAGCTTTACCATATAAATTGGTTAAGCTTGGATGCCATGAGATCTTCCTCATTAAAAACCTCACCAAGGAAAACCCATTGGGACAAAACCTTGATGAGGGAAAAAGAGTAAAGATCTCACGGTAAAGGGACTCAGCACTTAGGTGTAAGATCAATGAGACCCAACCTGATGTGGATGAATTCAATGGTCTCCAGTCTCGCAGCTTTGGTGAATACATCGGCTAACTGATCTTCACTTCTTGTATAACACGGTAGGATCTCACCTAAGCCTATCATCTGCCTCACCTTGTGGCAATCAACCTCAATGTGCTTTGTCCTCTCATGAAACACCGAATTTGTAGCAATGTGGATAGCTGCCTGATTATCACAATGCATGGTCATTGGAGTAGTCTGATCAATACTCATATGCTTCAATATCCCTTTGATCCACACCAACTCGTTTGTGAGCTTTAACATCGCCCTATACTCAGCTTCAGCACTGGAACATGATACTACCTTCTGTTTCTTGCTCTTCCATGTAACAAGATTTCCTCCAACGAAAGTACAATACCCGGTTGTGGACCTTCTATCAGTCCTATCACCAGCCCAATCAGCATCGCAATAGCCAACAACTTCAGTGCTCCCATTGCACCCCATCCATACTCCTTGGCCAGGCGTTCCGTTGAGATACATCAATATTCTATCCACCATGTGCCAATGATGTTCCTTTGAAACTTGCATATGTTGACTCACCTGATTCACTGCAAAGCAAATATCAGGACGTGTAATGGTTAAATAGATTAGCTTACCAACAAGTTTTCGGTAGAGCTTGGGATCATGAAAGGGCTTGCTGTCTTCAATCTCCCCCTCACGTGAGATCTTATACCCATCTTCAAGAGGCATTCTGGCCGTCTTCCCTCCAAGTTTACCTGCATCTTTCAAAAGATCAAGTGTATATTTCCTTTGGGATATGAACAACCCCTCCTTGGATCTACATAACTCAATCCCAAGGAAGTATTTCATTTCTCCCAAATCTTTAATCTCAAATACTGATTTGATGAAGTCCTTGGTCTCTTGTATCCCAACCTTATCACTACCGGTTATAATGATATCATCAACATAGATAAGTAAACAGATGATACCTGAGGGTGTGGTAAGAGTGAATAGAGTATGGTCCAGTTCAGACTTTCTGAAACCACGCCCATTCAAGGTTGTGCTCAGCTTGTTGTACCAAGCTCTAGGGGACTGTTTCAAGCCATAAATCGCCTTCTTTAACCTTAAAACATTTCCTTGCTTGACTAGACCTTCCAAACCTGGTGGAGGGTGCATATAAACTTCGTCTTCAAGCTCACCTTGAAGGAAGGCATTCTTTACGTCCATCTGCCAAAGATCCCACTCAAGATTCACAGCAATAGATAAGACGATTCTAATTGTGTGAAGCTTAGCTACTGGGGCAAACGTATCAATGTAGTCCTCTCCATAGGTTTGTGTGTAGCCTTTAGCAACCAGTCTAGTTTTGCGCCTATCAATCTTCCCATTTTGAAGATACTTGATAGTGAAGACCCATCTGCTTGAAACCGCCTTCTTTCCTTTTGGTAATTCACTCTCATACCATGTGTCATTCCTGACCATTGCATCTGTTTCATCACCAACTGAATCCTTCCATTCTTTATGCATCATAGCTTCTTCATATGACCTCGGAACAAAGCTTTCATCCAAACACACTATAAAAGCCTGATGCTCACTAGGGAACTCAGCAAATGAGCAAACAACTTGACTCGGATGTGCAACAGCTTGAGCATTGTAGTACACTCGTGTGTTCACCCAATTTGAAGGGTCTTTCTTCACTCTTGTGCTTCTTCTTAAATTAGTAACCGGCTGCTCCCTTTGTAGCTCCTCTTCTTCATGTGTTGAACTATCTTCATTCATTTCATACTGATCATCCCCATCAGATTGGCCTTCACTTTGTGTTTCATTCTCATCCACAGCTTCTAAGCTTTCCTCTTGATCTGAGCTTTGTATCACATCTTGATCAAGACTTCCCGAGCTGTCAGCTGGTTGAACTACTGATTCGGGTTCATTTACCCCCACATGATCAAGGTGTGATGACCCTACAGCCTCACGATTATCATGTGCATCGTGTCTACTCTGACCTTAGGTTAGATTGGTCCCAAGTCCCTCCAAAATGAGCCTAAGGCTTGCTGCCTTATCAGACTCCTGAGATAGATCCTTCAAACCTTCCCAATTCTTCTCTTCATAAAACCCTTTTGTTTCTATGAACTTCACTTCTCTAGATACATGTATCCGTCTTGTCTCTGGATCAAAACACTTATACCCCTTCTGAGTTGTAGAATATCCAATGAACATGGATCTAATGCTCTTAGGTGCAAGCTTGTTCCTCATCTCTCCAGGTACCAGCACAAAAGATACACACCCAAACACTCGTAAATGATGAAGGGATGGCTTGCTCTTGTTCAATACTTCAAATGGAGATTGATCATTTAGAACTTTGGTTGGAATTATGTTAATCAGATAACAAGCAGAGGACACCGCATCACTCCAAAACATTTTTGGGACTTTGGCATGAAACATCATTGACCAGGCAACCTCCATAAGATGTCGGTTCTTCCTCTCCGCCACACCATTTTGTTGAGGTGTATACGGGCAACTTGTTTGATGTAAAATTCCATGTTGGGCTAAATGATGTTTGAATGCATGGCTCGTATATTCTCCACCATTATCCGATCTGAAAATCTTAAGCTTGGCATTATAATGGTTAGAAACATACGTTTGAAAATTTTTAAATGCGTCAAACACACTATCCTTAGTTTTGAGGAGTGTTATCCAGGTGTATTTAGATTTTTCATCTATGAATGTCACGAAGTACTTATGGCTATCCCTAGATAAACATGGTGCTGTCCACACATCAGAATGCACAAGATCAAAGCAATTCTCATAAATGGTATTTGAACGTTGAAACACAGTTTTGCAATGTTTACCCAAGATACATGCTTCACATTCATTATTTTTAAACATAACACCTGGTAACATTAAGGTCATAGCTCTATCATGAGGATGGCCTAATCTCGCATGCCACAATGCATCATTATTCAAAACAGAAACAGAATTAAACGAGTAGCTAAGACTAGCTTCAAGCATATAGAGATCACCCTTGGTTACGCCTTTCCCAATCAACTTATTGCTCTCAATATCCTGAAATTTCACATCATTAGGACTGAAAAATAACATGACATTGTAAATCAGTAGTACATCTCGTAACGGATAGAAGATTAGAGGTAAACTCAGGCATATAGAAAGCTTTAGACTTCTTATCAAATAGTTTCAGATTGCCTATGCCTCTTATTGCTACTTTGTCACCATTTGCAATCATAACATGACCATAAGCAGGTTCTATATCATTCATAAGACTAGTGTCACTAATCATATGATGAGAAGCACCAGAATCAATTATTAAAGGCTTAATCATGTTTTGAGCAGCAAATGAATTCGGTGACTCTATCTTAACATCTCTAGGCGATCCTACTCTATCATTCACATATTCACAAGTGCTAGACAGTCTATACGCAGTATGTGTATAACCAAGATTGTCACCAGTCTCCTTAAGTGCTTTGATGAGAGCATCAATGTCTGATCTCCTGATCGGATCATGTTCCATGTTCTTCCCGGAAACATGTTGGGACGTTAAGGCTCTCCCTTCTCTTCCATTCGCTTGGACAGCTTCTGATGGGCCAACTTCGTTTGCCTCACACGCCATGTGAGCCCTTACTTCTCTATCCCTTAAGAACTTAGCTGGTTTGAGGTGAGGGTGAAGAATCCAACATTGATTCCTTTTATGACCAGCCTTCTTGCAGTGGTCACAGCTACCTCCAAACCTCTTCTCTTCTGGCTTGTAAGAGGCCTTGTTGGCGTGTGTAGCTTCAGCCTTGTTAGCTAACGTGATATCTCCTTTTCCACCAAACAGTTCAAATGAACCCTCCTCCTTTTGAAGTTGTGCACACACCTCCTCCAAAGATGGGAGCTTTGAAGCTCTCAACATGTGCTTAATCACATCGTTGTAAGTTAGATTCAATGTGAGTAACAGCCCAAACACCTGATCTTGTTCACGCCTCTCCCTAAGCGTGTTCTCATCTGTTGTGTTTGGCCTCAACATCTTTAGTTCAGACCACAAAGCTCTGAACTTTCCCAAGTGTTTGGTAAACCCCACCTCTTCTTGCACAAGAGTATTGATAGCTCTCTTCACTTCAAAAACTCGGCTCAGATTTGATGTGTTTCCATACACCTTTTGGAGAGTCTCCCACAGCTCCTTTGATGTCTCACAGTAGCTGTATGCCTCCAAGATTGAAGCTTCAAGTGACCCTTGAATCACTGATAACACCATCAGATCATCTTGGGCCCACTTCTCTTGATCCACAACCACCAGCTTCGTGGGGTCCTTTGGATCCTTAGCAACTGATTTTAGAACCCCATCAGAGATGTGACACCATAAACCCTTGCTCCCAATGGCTGTCTTCACCAGCCTTGACCATAACAAGTAATTCCCACCACCGTTCAATGTAACATGTATTGATCAAGACGAGAATCCGAACATGGTGTACGGATGGTACGGTTTCCGTACCGCATTGTACGTGATGGTACAAACGTTATGGAGCCATTTTGGATCAGATGTGAGCTGTTGTTCAATCCCTATCTTTACCAAAAGAGGATAAAGCAAAAGGAACAAAAGGACAACCTTATCATCAATAAAGCACAAGAAGACACAAGGACAAAGCATATGCCTTGTGGTCCAACGGCTAGATGCCATTATCATCTCTTTATATACCCTTGTAATCAAACCAGTTCATGTATGGAAAATAAGATGTATTCTCTCTAATCTTCATATAATCTTCAATCTCAATATTCTTCATCATATTCTTCATATAATCTTCATATTATTTCCGTAAATCTCAACATGGTATCAGAGATAGATCCTATCTAGACTCATTATTATTCTTACCTCGTTTTTTTTAATCTTCCTCTAAATACTGGTTACTGTTTCATTAGATTGTTCCTCGGTTCCACAAGGATTCTGGTTGTGTTCTTCAAGTAGCTTGCATTCATCTCCTGTTCGTGTTCTGTGAAGAATCAGCTTGGCATTTGCATCACAAAAGCTCCAGAACGTCTTACAGTAGCTCATAATCTCGAATATCGGTTGGTGTTTCATCTCTCGGCTTCAAAGGTTATGTTTTCCCATCTCTTGTGTTTGATTCAACATGTTTGAGGAGAAAGGGTTTAGTCTTTAAGGGGTTTTAGCTAGAAAGGAAGGTGCTTTATTGCTGGAAATATGGAAAACTCGAAAGCCCTTGTAATACCGGTGGTTTTGAAAGGTGGGAACTATCTTCTTTGGGCTAGAACAACTAAGACTGCTCTTTGTGGAAGAGGCCTTTGGGGATATGTTGATGGTTCCAAGCAGTTTGTGGAGTACGTGAGTAGTGATGATGAGGATGAAATCGACATGAAACTTGCGGCAAAGGCCAAGTGGTATCAAGAGGATCAGACGGTCCTAGCTATTCTTGAAAGCTCTCTTGATACTTCACTTCTAGAGGCTTATTCCTACTGTGAGAATGCTGCTGACTTGTGGAGAACACTCAAGAATGTCTATGGAAATACATCGAATCTCACAAGAGTGTTTGAAGTGAAAAGGCAATCAATGAGTAGAGCCAAGAGAACTTGGAGTTCACAAAACACTTTGGGAAGTTTCGATCATTGTGGGCAGAACTTGAGATGCTTAGACCAAGCTCTATGGATATGGATGTCATCAATGAAAGGAAGGAGCAAGATAAGGTATTTGGCCTCCTACTCACACTAAATCCAGCCTTTAATGACCTTATCAAGCACATTCTAAGGGCAGAAAAGTTACCAAGCCTTGATGATGTTTGTGCTCAAATCCAACGTGAGCAAGGATCTCTCGGTCTATTTGGAGGAAAAGGGGAGCTGCCCATGGCTAACAAAGGGGTCTACAAAGGGTCCGATGAAAGGAAGAACAAGCTATGTGAGCATTGCAAGAAGAAGGGGCATACAAAGGAGCAATGTTGGATACTTCACCCTCATCTCAAGTCGAGCTTTGGTAAGGATGCCTAGGGCCAATGTCACTCAAGCCAATGCGGATCAAGTCGGTTCATCTAGGCTAGGCGAGGATGGACCACAAGAAGGGTACGTGAGGAAAGCGGACTTTGAAGCTCTCGTCAAGTCAATTGCCACACTAAAGGAAACAATCAAAGGAATCCGGTATCAATCTCATGACTCAAACTCCTTATAGTTTTCTTACACATAGACCTACTAGCTCTCTAATTGTTGATTCGGGTGCTTCACACCATATGATTAGCAATTCGAATCTACTTAACAATATAGAACCGGCTAGAGGAAATGTGTTAATTGCTAATGGAGATAGTGTACCCATTAAAGGAATAGGCAATCTATGGTTATTTGATAAAGAATCTAAAGCCCTATATATGCCTAAGTTCACCTCTAACTTGCTGTCCGTTAAAAGAACCACGAATGACCTTAATTGTTATGCAATATTTGGTCCTAATGAGGTATTTTTTCAGGATATTGACTCCGGTAAAGTGATCGGAGAAGGGGGAACTAAAGATGATCTCTACGTTTTAGAGAATTTTGCACCGACCACTTCACATCGTTCACATTTTAGCTCTCGTTTAGATACAACTTCGAATAAATTGTGGCATGCTAGAATAGGTCATCCTCATTCTCGTGCCCTTAAAATCATGTTACCGAATGTTTCTTTTGATTACTCTAGTTGTGAAGCTTGTATTCTCGGTAAACATTGTAAAACCGTTTTCCCTAAATCATCTACTATTTATGAAAATTGCTTTGATTTGGTTCATTCGGATGTTTGGACATCACCATGCTTATCTAGAGATAAAAACAAGTATTTCGTGACATTCATAGATGAGAAATCTAAATATACATGGGTCACTTTACTTCCTTCTAAAGATAGGTAGTTTGATGCATTTCTTAATTTTCAAAATTACATCACTAACCATTACAATGCCAAGATCAAAGTATTTAGAACAGATAATGGTGGGGAATATACAAGCCATAGACTCAAGGAGCATTTTGCAAAGCATGGGATTTTGCATCAAACGAGCTGTCCATACAATCCGCAACAAAATGGAGTAGCCGAGAGGAAGAATCGACATCTCATGGAGGTGTCAAGATCAATAATGTTTCATCACAACGTTCCTAAAAGATATTGGGGAGATGCGGTTATGATGGCATGTTACCTAATCAACCGAACACCGACTCAAGTCTTAGGGACATCTCTCCGTTTGAGGTACTTAACACAAACAAACCATCTCTTGAACACCTAAAGGTTTTTGGTTGTGTTTGTTTTGTTTTAGTTCCCGGAGAGCTAAGGACCAAGCTTGAACCAAAAAGTATCAAGTGCATATTCCTTGGGTATTCTACAACGCAAAAGGGGTACAAATGCTTTGATCCAAGCAACAATAGGACCTACGTCTCTCGGGATGTGAAATTTCTTGAAGAACAAGGTTAGTACAAAGAAAAAGATTGGGAAAGCTTGAAGGACTTAGCTACCTCATTCGACGGGAACACGAGCCTCCAATTCCTATTGGACCACCTTGGGAATGGATCACCTTCGGTCACCACTCAACCAAATCCTTCACCACATACTCCACCTATGGAAGGCAATGAGGGACAGCCTCAAGAGGAGCCGGAAGTTAACGGTGAGGGGGAGTATGATGGAGATATGGATGCGGCACCGCAATCACCGCAGCTTGCTGCATCGGAACCTGCTGCTGCCACACCGTCACCGCATGTTGCCGCATTGTCACCGCAGGCTGCCACACCATCACCGCAATCTACCTCATCAGTTCAAGTGCCTACCGTACCAACTCCACAACCTGACTTGGAAAAGCAAGAAGCAAAAGGTGGTTTCGGACTCAAGTGCGGAAGCGGAGTATCGGGCCATGAAGAAGCTTACCAACGAATTGGTATGGCTCAAGGGACTACTCAAGTGTTTAGGCATCGAGCAAGCGACACCTATGACGATGCATTGTGACAACCAAGCCGCGATTCACATTGCATCCAACTCGGTTTTCCACGAGCGGACCAAGCATATTGAGGTTGATTGTCACAAGGTTCGGGAGAAGATCGAGCAAGGGTTTACTCTTCCGTGCTTTACGCGAAGCGAGGACCAATTGGCGGATATCTTTACCAAGGCCACAAGCCTTAAGGTTTGCAATCACATCTTTAGCAAACTTGGGCTTGTGAACCTTGAACAACCTTGATCTCATGTCTCCTACTCATGGACATCACACTCTTTTTCCCTTTTGCATAGTTTTGTCCCAAGTGGTTTTCTATGTTAAAGGTTTTTAACGAGGTGATGCTTCATGGGTTTCCAAGCTTAGCCAATGATTCAGTATGGTTAAGCTTGAGGGGGAGTATTGATCAAGACGAGAATCCGAACATGGTGTACGGATGGTACGGTTTCCGTACCGCGTTGTACGTGATGGTACAAACGTTATGGAGCCATTTCGGATCAGATGTGAGCTGTTGTTCAATCCCTATCTTTACCAAAAGAGGATAAAGCAAAAGGAACAAAAGGATAACCTTATCATCAATAAAGCACAAGAGGACACAAGGACAAAGCATATGCCTTGTGGTCCAACGGCTAGATGCCATTTAGATGCCATTATCATCTCTTTATATACCCTTGTAATCAAACCAGTTCATGTATGGAAAATAAGATGTATTCTCTCTAATCTTCATATAATCTTCAATCTCAATATTCTTCATCATATTCTTCATATAATCTTCATATTATTTCCGTAAATCTCAACAGCAGGAACCACCAACGTTTTGCTTCCCTCCATTCTGTTTAGATGACTGTTCTAATTAGTAAAAAAAACACAAGAATCTTGCTTAACCCGCTCTGATACCATAAAATATTTACTAAAGACATAAACAGATTGAGAGAAACATTATTTGTAAGAGATAAGTGATGAAGAATTGCTTAAAACGTATTGTGTTAATTATCAGCTTGAGTTACAATATATAGGAGGGAACTAGTAGGGTTTTACTAAAGGAATAAGCATGTGTAGTCAAAGATAAGGTATAATCTAATCCTAATTAGTCCAATCAACATGCTCATACGTTTTTGTACCAGCTGGATGTACAACCCTTATCCATAAACGGCTGGATGAGTCACACGCTCCAAATGGTCCCCAATCTGCGTGCTGTCCTTCAAACACCACACACTGTCCTTTAACGATATGTACCATTACGTACAACCCGTACCTCCATATATCATTGCATCATTCTCCTCATCTCAACATTTTGTGATCTAAAACCTCTGCATAGTGGTGAAGCAATCGCTAAGAAAGTTTATGATACATTGAAAGAGTGGGGATTAGAGAAAAAAGTATTTTCCATCACTTTAGATAATGCTTCTGCTAATGATAATATGGAAAAGATCCTTAAGCATCGTCTTTAGAGTGGTAATGGATTGTTGTGTGATGGAAAGTTCTTGCATGTGATATGTTGTGCACACATTCTTAATTTGATAGTGAAGAAAGGATTAGAACTAGCTTCCTCTCTTTTAGAGAATATCTGAGACAATGTGAAGTTTGTGAAAGCATCTGGATCAAGGATGGACTCATTTGCAACATGTGTTGAGAGTCTAGGGATTAGAAGCGGAGCTAGTTTGTCTTTAGATTTTCCTACTCGATGGAACTCAACCTATGAGATGCTTGCAAGAGCTCTGAAGTTCCGAAAATCATTTGGTATATTGAATTTGTATGAGAGAAGTTATAAAACTTTTCCTTCAAAGTTGACTGGGATCGTGGAGAGAAAATTTGTGACTTCTTGAAGCCTTTTAATACCATCACCACCTACTTTTCAGGAGTGAAATATCTGACTGCTAATGCTTATTTCATACAAGCGTGGAAAATTGAGTTGTTGTAGAGAAAATATGCCAATTGTGATGATGAGGATGTGAGATTAATGGCTGAGAGTATGCAAACAAAGTTTGCAAAGTATTGGGATGAATACAGTGTCATTCTAGCTATGGGAGCAGTTTTAGATCTGATATTCAAGTTGCAGATGCTTATGGTAGCTTATGACAAAATAGATCCCACTACTTCTGAGAAAAAAGTTAAAGTTGTGAGGATGAATTTGGAATCACTTTATAAGGAGTATAGCACCAAGGATGTGGCAAGTTCTTCTTCTCGGCTTTCTTCAACACCAACTCCGCATGAACTTCTTACTGAATCACCACTTGAAGATGATTCCAATGATCATAATTATTGGAATCATTATTATAAGTTCATAATTATTATATGCTTCTAATTTAGTGTACATCTTTATATCAGGATTGATAAAATATGCGGAATTAGAGAATAGAGAATAGAGATTAGAGATTAGAGAAACATGATGACTTTGTTATTCAAGCTCTCATCATCTTAATACATTAAAACAGAGATTACAATACTTATATAGAAGAAAAAAACGCTCCTAATCTAGCCGTTTATGGATAAGCTTAGAGATAAGCATTGTTGACTCCTTTTGACTGTCCTTTGTCCTTTGAGGATAAGGTTGATGATTAGATAATGATGAGAAGGAGCGTGTAGGGTCTGATCATCTAACGGCTAATTATGGCAGGTAAATAAGGTTTGTACGGTTCGTATAAACATGTACCGGATTCCGTACATTCCCTACATTCCGTACCAATACTCGCCATTATGCTCATATGATCAATACTCCCCCTCAAGCTTAACCTTATGGAACATAAGCTAAGCTTGGAAACCCATGAAGCATCACCTCATTAAAAACCTTAAGCATAGAAAACCACATGGGACAAAACTATGCAAAAGGGAAAAAGAGTGTGATGTCCACGGATAGAGGACATGAGATCAAGAGTGTGTAAGGTTCACAAGTCCAAGTTTGCCGTAGATATGATCGCAAACCTTGAGACTCGTGGCCTTAGTGAAGATGTCCGCCAATTGGTCTTCACTTCTTGTAAAGCATGGAAGAGTTACTCGTTGCTCAATCTTCTCCCGAACGTTGTGACAATCAACTTCGATATGCTTGGTTCGCTCGTGGAACACCGAGTTGGACGCAATGTGGATCGCGGCTTGGTTGTCGCAATGCATAGTCATTGGTGTAGCTTGTTCAATGCCTAGACACTTAAGTAGTCCTTTGAGCCACACGAGTTCGTTGGTAAGCCTCTTCATAGCTCGATACTCCACTTCCGCACTTGAAAACGATACCACCTTTTGCTTCTTGCTCTTCCAAGTCACTAAGTTGCCTCCGATGCACATATTGATCTCCGATCAATCCGATCTCCGGCCCAATCCGCATCACAATACTGACTATCTCGGTGTTGTTGTTCTTTCCCATCCAAATTCCTTGACCGAGACTCCCCTTTAGGTATCTAAGAATTCGCTCCACCATGCTCCAATGATAGACCGTAGGCGCCTTCATGTGTTGACTAACTTGGTTTACCGCGAAGCGGTCTCGTGAGTGTTAGATAAATCAACTTTCCAACAAGTCTCCGATATCTTGCCACGTCTTCATACGGTTGATCTCCTTCCTCCCCCTTTTGATTGACATTGTAGCCATCTTCAAGCGGTGTCTTGGCCGGTTTAGCACCTAATGTCCCTGTCTCATTCAACAAATCAAGTGTGTACTTCCTTTGGGAGAGAAAAAGGCCTTCCGGAAGTCGGCAAATCTCAATCCCAAGGAAGTACTTAAGCTCTCCAAGATCTTTGATATCAAAAACAGTCTTAAGAAAAGTTTTAGTGTCTTGGATACCTTCCTTGTTGTCACCGGTGATGATTAAGTTATCTACGTAGATAAGAACGACTATAAGGCCTTGCGGTCCATGGAGAGTGAAAAGAGTATGATCCGATTCCGATTTCTTAAAGCCCCTTTCCTTGAGGATGGAGCTCAACTTATGGTACCACGCTCGAGGGGATTGTTTGAGACCGTAGATAGCTTTCCTTAGCCAAAGAACCTTGCCGGGTGCAATAGTGTTCTCAAGACCGGGAGGTGGTTGCATGTAGACCTCTTCTTTGAGTTCTCCTTGAAGAAAGGCATTCTTGACGTCCATTTTCCATAGATCCCAATCAATATTGGTGGCTATAGATAGAACCACCCTAACAGTGTGAAGCTTAGCTACGGGAGCAAATGTATCCGTATAGTCTTCCTTATACGTTTGAGTGAACCTGCGGGAAACAAGACACGCCTTGTAGCGTTCTATCTCTCCATTGCTTAGATGTTTAATGGTAAACACCCATTTGGAACTAACCGCCTTTTTTCTGGGTGGAAGATCCGCTTCATCCCAAGTGTGAGTACAGATCATAGCTCCTACTTCATCATCAACCGCATCATTCCATTCCTTGATTTCCATTGCTTCCTCATACGATTGTGGTATACAATCTTTCTCAATCTTCCCAAGAAACGCTTGAAACTCCATTGGTAAAAAGGCAAGCGAACATACGGCTTGAATCGGATGAGCCTCGGCATGGCAATTAAAGTAAACTCTCTTATCTTTCCATGTGGACGGATCACTCCTTAGTCTAGTACTTCTTCGATGAGTCGGTTGGTTCGGAGGGTTGATGGAAGGATTGACTTGTTGAAACGGAGGACATGTGAATTCTTCATCAGTAGACTCATCATCGGATGTTGTTGAACCACTTGGTTGGATTGGTTCTTGATCAGTAGGGATTTGATGATTTTCACCACGAGCATCTTCATTTGTTTCTGCTTCTTCATGTCCATTCTCCCCCTCATCTTCACTTGCGGTGATCCGTTTGGTGTAGTGGCTGCCGTAGGAGTATTTGTGGAAGGAGTTGGTAGATCGTTAGATGTAGTTGAACGTGGTGCATTCCCGAGGTGATCTAGTAGGAATTGAAGACTTGTATTTCGATCGGATGAGGAGGTAAGATCTTTTAAGTTGTCCCAATCTTTATCCTTGTAGTAACCATGTTCCTCAAGGAATTTCACATCACGAGAAACATAGGTCCGGTTGTTGATTGGATCAAAGCATTTATATCCCTTTTGTGTCGTCGAGTATCCAAGAAACATACACTTTGTGCTTCTCGGCTCTAACTTGTTCCTTAGCTCACCTGGAACTAAAACAAAACAAACACACCCAAAAACTCTTAGATGTTCAAGTGATGGTTTAGTTTTGTTAAGTACCTCGAATGGTGAGATGTCCTCTAAGACTTGAGTCAGTGTTCGGTTGATGAGATAACACGCCATCATGACCGCATCACCCCAAAATCTCTTAGGAACATTGTGATGAAACATCATTGATCTTGATACTTCCATGAGATGCCGGTTCTTCCTCTCGGCTACTCCATTTTGTTGTGGATTATAAGGACAGCTTGTTTGATGCAAAATGCCATATTTTGAGAGATGTTCCTTGAGCCGTTGGCTTGTATATTCTCCTCCATTATCTGTTCTAAACACTTTAATCTTGGCATTGAAGTGATTAGTGATGTAATTTTGAAAGTTAAGAAATGCATCAAACACCCTATCTTTAGATGGAAGAAGAGTAACCCATGTATATTTCGATTTCTCATCTATGAATGTTACGAAATACTTATTCTTATCTCTAGATAGGCATGGTGATGTCCAAACATCCGAATGAACCAAATCAAAGCAATTTTCATAATGAGTAGATGATTTAGGGAAAACCGTTTTACAATGTTTACCAAGAATGCAAGTTTCACAACTAGAGCAAAATGAAACATTTGGTAACATAAGTTCAAGTGCACGAGAATGAGGATGGCCTAGTCTAACGTGCCATATTTTATTAGAAGAAACATCTAAACACGACTTGAAATTGTCAGCCTTTAGAGAGTTGGATGAAAGATCTTCTATGACATAAAGATCATCTTTAGTACTTCCTTCTCCCATCAATCTACCTGCCTCAATATCCTGAAAATGAATATCATTAGGCCCAAATATATCATAGCAATTAAGGTCCTTAGTAGCTCTTTTAACCGATAAGAGATTGGAAGTAAACTTTGGCATATAAAGCGCTTTCGAATCCTTATCAAACAGGCTAAGATTTTCAGTTCGTTGAATTGGGACTCTATCACCATTCGCAATCACTACATTCCCCTTAGCCGATTCAATATTGTCTAGCAATTTTGAGTTACTAATCATTTGGTGTGAAGCACCCAAATCAACAATTAAGGAACTACTCGGTCTATGAGTAAAGAAAGTTTTACCGGATTCTTTCAATGATGCAATGGATTTGATGAGTGCCTCAAGGTTGGATTTCCTTACATAATCCCCGGATGTTGTCTCCTCTCCTTGCTTTGATGATTCGGCTAGAGTGACATTAGCTCTTGGACCGTTGAGGTTAGTTAGCTTAAGATGGGGATGAAGTAGCCAACATTTGTCTTTGGTGTGTCCTCTCCTCTTGCAATGCTCACATGTTTTGGACCTTCTCTCTTCATGCTTGAAAGCACCTTTGTTAACAGTTGGGAGCTCTCCTTTTCCACCAAATAAGCCAAGTGACTATTGATCAAGAATAAGGAGACATAAGGTGAGATGAGATGCGGTGAGATGACCATGTGGTGAGACGACCATGCGGTGAGACGACCATGCGGTGAGATGACCATGCGGTGAGATGCGGTAGTGATCTGTACGTGGTACGGCAGTATGGTTGTGGTACGGGCTGCACGTGGTACGGCAGTACGGCAGTACGGTTGTGTACGTGGTACGAGCTGCACAACCCGTATATAGCCGTTAGGAGATCAGATCGTCCTCTCATCCTTGTCATCACCTCATCATCACCTTATCATCAATCTTATCATCAAAAGGACAAAAGCAAAAGCAAAAGCAAAAGCATCTTATCTCTAACCTTATCTCCAACCTCTTCTATCTCTATATATATAAGTTGTAATCTGATTCTCTTTAATCAATAAGAACTTATGAAGATATAAGATGTCTTCTCTCTATCTTTCTCTAATCTTTATATAATCTTCAATCACTATACTATAATTTCCGCAAATGTTAACATGGTATCAGAGCTAGATCCTATCTAGACTCATTATTATTCTTAAATCTCTCCTTATTCTCTCTTTAATCTACTCTAAAATTCTGGTTACTGTTCCATTGAGTTTGTTTTTGGTTCCACAAGGATTCTGTTCGTGTTCTTTGAAGATTCAGCGTGGTTTCTACATCACATATGCTCCAGTTCTTCTCGCTATAGCTCACCAACGAAGAAGCTCCAAAGGTTATCCCTTTCCTTCTGTTGTGTTTGATTCAACCTGTTTGAAGAGAAAAGGTTTAGTCTTCAGGGTGTTTTTAGTTCATCCAAGCTAGAAAGGAAGGTTCTTTATTGCTGGAAGTATGGAAAACTCTAAGGCCCTTGTAATACCAGTGGTTTTGAAAGGTGGAAACTATTTACTTTGGGCTAGAACAACTAAGACTGCTCTTTGTGGTAGAGGTCTTTGGGGGTATATTGATGGTTCTAAGCAGTTTAAGGAGTACTCAAGTAGTGATGATGAGGATGAAATCGATGTGAAACTTGCAGCAAAGGCCAAGTGGTATCAAGAGGACCAGACGGTCCTAGCTATCCTTAAAAGCTCCCTTGATACTCCACTTCTAGAAGCTTATTCCTACTGTGAGAATGCTGCTGCCTTGTGGAGTACACTCAAGAATGTCTATGGTAACACATCTAATCTCACAAGAGTGTTTGAAGTGAAAAAGGCGATCAACGAATTGAGCCAAGAGAACTTGGAGTTCACAAAACACTTTGGGAAGTTTCGATCATTGTGGGCAGAGCTTGAGATGCTTAGACCAAGCTCTATGGATATGGATGTTATCAATGAAAGGAAGGAGCAAGATAAGGTCTTTGGCCTTCTACTCACATTAAACCCAGCCTTTAATGACCTTATCAAGCACATTCTAAGGGCAGAAAAGTTACCGAGTCTTGATGACGTTTGTGCTCAAATCCAACGTGAAAAAGGGTCTCTCGGTCTATTTGGAGGAAAAGGGGAGCTGCCCATGGCTAACAAAGGGGAGCTGCCCATGGCTAACAAAGGGGTCTACAAAGGGTCCAATGAAAGGAAGAACAAGCTATGTGAGCATTGCAAGAAGAAGGGGCATACAAAGGAACAATGTTGGATCCTTCACCCTCATCTCAAGCCAAGCTCTCTCACTGGTCCAAGGATGCCTCGGGCCAATGTCACTCATGCCAATGAGGATCACGTCGGTTCATCTAGGCGAGGCGAGGATGGAGCACAAGATGGGTACGTGCGAAAAGCTGACTTTGAAGCTCTCGTCAAGTCAATTGCCACACTAAAGGAAACACTCAAAGAATCCGGTATCAATCTCATGACTCAAACTCCTTATAGCTTACTTACACATAGACCTACTAGCTCTCTAGTTGTTGATTCGGGTGCTTCACACCATATGATTAGCAATTCGAATCTACTTAACAATATAGAACCGGCTAGAGGAAATGTGTTAATTGCTAATGGAGATAGTGTACCCATTAAAGGGATAGGCAATTTACGGCTGTTTGATAAAGAATATAAAGCTCTATATATGCCTAAGTTCACCTCTAACTTGCTGTCCGTTAAAAGAACCACGAATGACCTTAATTGTTATGCAATATTTGGTCCTAATGAGGTATTTTTTCAGGATATTGACTCCGGTAAAGTGATCGGAGAAGGGGGAACTAAAGATGATCTCTACATTTTAGAGAATTTTGCACCGACCACTTCACATCGTTCACATTTTAGCTCTCATTTTGATACAACTTCGAATAAATTATGGCATGCTAGAATAGGTCATCCTCATTCTCGTGCTCTTAAAATCATGTTACCGAATGTTTCTTTTGATTACTCTAGTTGTGAAGCTTGTATTCTCGGTAAACATTGTAAAACCATTTTTCCTAAATCATCTACTGTTTATGAAAATTGCTTTGATTTGGTTCATTCGGATGTTTGGACATCACCATGCTTATCTAGAGATAAAAACAAGTATTTCGTGACATTCATAGATGAGAAATCTAAATATACATGGGTCACTTTACTTCCATCTAAAGATAGGGTGTTTGATGCATTTCTTAATTTTCAAAATTACATCACTAACCATTACAATGCCAAGATTAAAGTATTTAGAAAAGATAATGGTGGGGAATATACAAGCCATAGACTCAAGGAGCATTTCGCAAAGCATGGGATTTTGCATCAAACGAGCTGCCCATACAATCCGCAACAAAATGGAGTGGCCGAGAGGAAGAATCGACATCTCATGGAGGTGTCAAGATCGATGATGTTTCATCACAACGTTCCTAAAAGATATTGGGGAGATGCGGTTATGATGGCATGTTACCTTATCAACCGAACACCGACTCAAGTCTTAGGGGATATTTCCCCGTTTGAGGTACTTAACAAAGACAAACCATTTCTTGAACATCTAAAGGTTTTTGGTTGTGTTTGTTTTGTTTTAGTTCCCGGAGAGCTAAGGACCAAGCTTGACCCAAAGAGTATCAAGTGCATATTCCTTGGGTATTCTACAACGCAAAAGGGGTACAAATGCTTTGATCCAAGCAACAATCGGACCTACGTCTCTAGGGATGTGAAATTCCTTGAAGAACAAGGTTATTACAACGAGAAAGATTGGGAAAGCTTGAAGGACTTAGCTACCTCGGTTGACCGGAACGCGAGTCTTCAATTCCTGTTGGACCACCTTGGGAATGGATCACCTTCGGTCACCACTCAACCAAATCTTTCACCACATACTTCACCTATGGAAGGCAATGAGGGACAGCCTCAAGAGGAGCCGGAAGATAACAGTGAGGGGGAGTATGATGGAGATACGGATGCGGTACCGCAATCACCACAGGTTGCCGCATCAGAACCTGCCGCACCGTCACCGCAGCCTGCCACACCATCACCGCAGCCTGCCTCATCAGTTCAAGTGCCTACCGCACCCTCTTCACAACCTGACATGGAAGCACCGCAAGCTCCATCATCGGTACAGCACAACGTACCAACTGATCTGCAGCATCCGACGCGATAGAGCCTTTGCCGGAGCACAAGGCATAAGCCCACTCAACCGACCCAAGCGCCTCCCAAGCCAACACCTCAACCGGTTCTTAGGAGAAGTACAAGACCAAGGAGTGATCCCTCTACATGGAAAGACAAGAGAGTCTACTACAATTGCAACGCCGTGGCTCATCCGATTCAAGCCTCATGTTCACTTGCCATTTTGCCATTGGATTTTCAAGCGTTTCTCGGTAAGATTTTGGAAGATCAAATACCAAAGTCTTATGAGGAAGCAATGGAGAGCAAAGAATGGAGTAATGCAGTGGATGATGAAGTAGGAGCTATGATCCGAACTCACACATGGGATGAAGCGGATCTTCCACCCGGGAAGAAAGCAGTTAGCTCCAAGTGGGTATTCACCATCAAGCACCTAAGCACCGGATAGATTGAGCGGTACAAAGCTCGGCTTGTGGCTCTCGGATTCACTCAAACGTATGGAGTTGATTATACGGATACTTTTGCACCCGTGGCTAAGCTCCATACCGTTCGGGTTGTCCTTTCCGTTGCTACAAACCGTGATTGGGATCTTTGGCAAATGGATGTCAAGAATGCGTTTCTTCAAGGTGAGCTCGAAGAAGAAGTCTACATGAAGCCACCTCCGGGCCTTGAGAACACCATTTCACCGGGAAAGGTTCTTCGGTTAAGGAAAGCTATCTACGGTTTGAAGCAATCTCCTCGAGCTTGGTATCACAAGTTGAGCTTTGTCCTTATGGGTAGAGGTTTCAAGAAGTCACAATCGGATCATACTCTCTTCACCTTACACGGACCACAAGGGCTAGTAGTCGTCCTCATCTACGTCGATGACTTGATCATCACCGGCGGCCAAGACACCTCTTGAAGATGGCTACAACGTCAACCGAAAAGAGGAGGAAGGCGATGCACCGTTTGGGGATGTTGCAAAATACCGGAGAATTGTGGGCAAGCTTATCTACTTGACACTAACACGGCCAGATTTGTGTTTTGCGGTGAATCAAGTCAGCCAACACATGAAGGAGCCTAGGTTTATCATTGGAGCATGGTGGATAGAATACTTCGGTACTTGAAATGAAGCATTGGTCAAGGCATTTGGATGGGAAGGAACAACAATACCGAGATTGTTGGGTATTGTGATGCGGATTGGGCTGGAGATAGGATTGATCGGAAATCGACAACCGGGTATTGTACGTTTGTTGGAGGCAATCTAGTGACTTGGAAAAGCAAGAAGCAAAAGGTGGTTTCGGATTCAAGTGCGGAAGCGGAGTATCGGGCCATGAAGAAGCTCACCAATGAATTGGTATGGCTTAAGGGACTACTCAAGTGTTTAGGCATTGAACAAGCTACACCTATGACTATGCATTGTGACAACCAAGCCGCGATTCACATTGCATCTAACTCGGTTTTCCACGAACGGACCAAGCATATCGAGGTTGATTGTCACAAGGTTCGGGAGAAGATCGAGCAAGGGTTTACTCTTCCATGCTTTACGAGAAGCGAGGACCAATTGGCGGATATCTTCACCAAGGGCACAAGTCTTAAGGTTTGCGATCACATCTTTAGCAAACTTGGACTTGTGAACCTTGAACAACCTTGATCTCATGTCTCCTATCCGTGGACATCATACTCTTTTTCCCTCTTGCATAGTTTTGTCCCACATGGTTTTCTATGCTTGAGGTTTTTAACGAGGTGATGCTCACGGGTTTCCAAGCTCATACTTATGATCCATTAGTTTGAGCTTGAGGGGGAGTATTGATCAAGAATAAGGAGACATAAGGTGAGATGAGATGCGGTGAGATGACCATGTGGTGAGACGACCATGCGGTGAGACGACCATGCGGTGAGACGACCATGCGGTTTGACAAACATGCGGTGAGATGCGAAACTGATCTGTACGTGGTACGGCAGTACGGTTGTGGTACGGGCTGCACGTGGTACGACAGTATGGCAGTACGGTTGTGTACGTGGTATGAGCTGAACAACCCGTATATAGCCGTTAGGAGATCAGATCGTCCTCTCATCCTTGTCATCACCTCATCATCACCTTATCATCAATCTTATCATCAAAAGGACAAAAGCAAAAGCAAAAGCAAAAGCATCTTATCTCTAACCTTATCTCCAACCTCTTCTATCTCTATATATATAAGTTGTAATCTGATTCTCTTTAATCAATAAGAACTTATGAAGATATGAGATGTCTTCTCTCTATTTCTCTCTAATCTTTATATAATCTTCAATCACTATACTATAATTTCCGCAAATGTTAACAGTGACCCTTGCTCCCATTGGATTTGAGAACACAATTCATCAAAACTCGGTAGCTTATTTGCCCTTAGAATATCTTTGATAAGATCATTGAATGTCGGCTTCAGGGTGAGGAGAAGTCCAAAAACTTTATCTTGCTCTCTTCTCTCGTTGATTGTGTTTGGATCCATAGAGTTTGGCCTCAACATTTCAAGCTCAGCCCATAGTGACCGAAACCTTCCAAAATGCTTAGTGAACTCAAAGTTCTCTTGGCTAAGCTCGTTGATAGCTTTCTTGACCTCAAACACACGAGTAAGGTTGGATGCGTTTCCATACACATTTTGGAGTGTCTCCCATAGCTCAATTGCGGTTTCACAGTAGGAATAAGCTTTGAGAATAGATGCCTCAAGGGAGTTTTGAAGAATGGCAAGAACCGTTTGATCCTCTTGAAACCACTTGGTTCTCTTGGTTGTTCTTGCTTCCTCATCCTCCTCGCTGCTGGAATCATCTTCAAGGTTGTAAGAACCATCAACATGTCTCCAAAGACCTCTCCCACACAATGTTGTCTTCGTAGTTCGTGACCAAAGGAGATAGTTTTCCCCTTTTAGAACCACTGGAATTGTTATCAGCTTCGAGTTTTCCATTGTAAGTTGACTCAAGCTTCTCCCTTAAAGCCAACACGAGGATACACAAAGAACACAAGAGTATGAAAGGAGAATCTAATGGAGATTGTAAGGATTACAAGAAGAAGATTGAGAATCGGATAGAGATTGTGGAGTATGAACAAGTTTAGTGAGGATCTCGCTCTGATACCATGATAAAATATGCGGAATTAAAGAATAGAGATTAGAGATTAGAGAAAAATGATGACTTTTTTATTCAAGCTCTCATCATCTTAATACATTAAAACAGAGATTACAATACTTATATAGAAGAAAAAAACGCTCCTAATCTAGCCGTTTATGGATAAGCTTAGAGATAAGCATTGTTGACTCCTTTTGACTGTCCTTTGTCCTTTGAGGATAAGGTTGATGATAAGATGATGATGATTAGATAATGATGAGAAGGAGCGTGTAGGGTCTGATCATCTAACGGCTGATTATGGCGGGTAAATAAGGTTTGTACGGTTCGTATAAACATGTACCGGATTCCGTACATTCCCTACAGTCCATACCAATACTCGCCATTATGATCTCTTTGAGTTGGAAAAGTGCCTCCAACGTGATAAAGAGAACCCAAAAACGAATTTAGATACATATATTTGGATGATACCAGGCTAGAGATGGAGCGCTTTAAAAGTGATATGGATGTTTAAAACTATTGGAAAGAGAACGAGCAACGCTATGGAGACTTAGCTTCTTTAGCAAGTGATGTGCTTAGCATCCCCATCACTACCGTGGCATTAGAGTAAACCTTTAGTGTTGGAGGCCGAGTACTAAATCCTTACAGAAACTGGCTTCTTCCTGCAAATGTTCAAGCTTTACTTTGCACGCGCAATTGGCTACGTGGTTTTGCAAAGTTTGAAGGTAAAATTTCAAAATCAATTAATGTTTTATATTATTCTTTAGTCACTAATGTCTATAAATTGTAGGAAATATTGAAGAAAATTTTGATGAGGAAGACAGTGAGGCTACAAAATTGGCTAGTAGAAGAATCAAGCGTATGATGAAGTTGGTGATCTGATGACTTAGTTTTTATTTTCTTTTTTATATGTTATATTTTTTTGTTATTTTCCTTTATGTTTGTACTTTTATTTTATTTTTCAGGTTATAGAATATGAAGATGGATTTGCTCAAGAAAGTAATAAAAACCATTTCAAACTTTCTACTCTCTCTCTGATATTTTGCCTTTTCAAATGTTTATGGTAATTTTTTTTTGATTTTGAAGTTAGAAGAATGGTTCTTGTATTGAACTTGGTTTGTGTATCGAATTTGAAAGACTGGGTTTTAGTTTAATTATTACAATTATGCTTTTAAAATGAATATAAAAGTTATAAGTTATCTGTAATAAAAAGTTATCTTTTTGTCTTAATTAAAAGTTATCTAATGAAGTAATAATGTGCGGAGAGTTTATAAAAGCAAACCGAAAACTGTGTTTCAATTTTGATGGGCAGGGCCAGGGCTTATTAACTTTAAGCCCGTTTAATTTTTTTTTTATAAGTTCTTAAAGGGCCAGGGCTTATGAAGGGCCGGGTTTTTACAAGTCAGAGTCGGGCCAAGCTTATAAACCCTATTTAACATCCCTAGGTGTGTCACATTAACTCCTTATATTCACAAACAGAATGAATGTAGTATGAAAGGGTTATTTACACCCATAGATACTTTATCAAGAATGTCTAACAATAAACATACTTTTTATGCAACCTATACTTTTTGAGTGTAAAAAGACTTAAGTATCCCTTATTTTATTGTAGTGGTAGTTCCTTTAGTTAATTGACCTTATCTCTTCCATGACTTCTCCAGGTTCAAAACCTCAAATAACCCGAACGAGTAAGTGGAAATAACAAATAACCCGAGAAAAAACCTGTTTTTTTTTATTAACTTAAAATTGGTTGAAAAACCAAAAAAAACCAAAGAAGTTTAATTAAATTACCAACCTAACCATCATTACCCGACCCGAATCCGTGTAAATCGGACCAACCCGACAAATCCACGACCCACGACCTTCTTCCTTCCCCTGTCCTCATCCGTTTCAAAACAAAACCATCGATTTCGAAAATTCCCTCTAAAAATCGCACAACCCAGCAAAACTAAGAGTACAACCCAGCAAAACTAAAAAATCGCAAAAATCGCACAACCCAGCAAAATCACATTGCACTTAAAAGCGCACAATCGGATCTCGTACAATAGCTCAATAACCAATTCTTCTCTAAGGTATGTTGTCTTTCTTTCTATTTCGATTAAAGATCACTCCTTTTGTCAATTAAAGAATAAAGATTTGTCGATTTCGTAGGTAATGGCGCGTAGAAAACAAGCATCTGTTTTGCCCGATGGAACTCCTATAAACCAAAGAGTTCCACGAATAGTTGATCCGACAAGTTCAGAGGAAGTGGAGGAAGAGGCGGAGGAGGAAGCTGGGGCTGAGGAAGAGGCGGAAAGAACAGATAGAACTCGAATCCCCGCTGAGGTATGTAAAGCTTAATTCGAAATCAAAATTGTTGATAAAGCGTCAGTAACACGTCCGCGCTGGAAGCTCTGAGAGGAGCGCTCCGATGCCCGTCGCCGTTTTGGCACGAGTTGACTATCAACCCGCGGACGACTATTCAGGACGCCCTTCACTGCGCTACAGACTTCGCTCGGAGCAAAGCGGAAGTCTGGGCTAAAAGGGGCAGAAAAACCAAACAGGTGAGCGAACCCGCTCAGGCTGCGAACCCAGCTACAGCGAAGAAAGGTAATCACAACTTCATCCAGCATGAAGGGGGAGCCACAGGAGCTCATAATTTTCAAGTGGAGTCATCGGGTTACGGCCGAGGTCGAGGCCGCGGGCGAGGCCGCGGTAGAGGAAACTACACCTGGACTAGAGACCAGAAGGAGTACGACGGAAAGCTGTACTTCAAGTTCCACAAGACGAGTGGTCACTCGACGGAGAAATGTCGCGAGCTGGGATGGCAGCTGATAGCTAAACTGACTGGTGGCACTCTCAACGGCAATGTCAGCTTATCAGATTTCAAGCCAGAAGAAGTGAAAGCTCCTGCCAACATCGAACCAAAAGCAGAGAACCCCAGGCACCAACGCCGCGATAATAATTCAGGAAGCGGGAACCCGCGTGATACCATCTACGTGATAATGGGGGGATCACAATACTGTGCTGACAACGTCCCTGCAATCGAAGCATACCAGCGATACGCCGAGGTATGTGCTAACATATCCACTCCCGCGAAGTCTAAACTCCCTAGCGATCCTATTACCTTCGACGAAAGAGATGCTGAGGGTCTTGACCATCCACACAACGACCCTTTGGTGATCAACCTGACTGTTTACGACTTCAATGTCGCCCGCGTTCTCATTGATACCAGAAGCTCAGTGGATGTTATCTTCAAAGACACGCTGGAGCGAATGAAGATTGACCTGTCCACGATCAGAGGACAACCCAAGCCCGTAACGGGCTTCTCTGGCGAAACAACGATTACAATGGGAACAATTTGCCTACCCGTCCAAGCTGGCAACGTCAAGAAGATGGTTGACTTTAAAGTATCCGACCATCCCGCAATCTACAACATGATCATGGGAACTCCATGGCTCAGTCAGATGCAAGCTGTTCCTTTAACATACCACTTGTGCCTTAAGTTCCCAACGAGTCTCGGTGTAAAAACGATATGGGGGAACCAAAAGGATTCTCGCATGTGCTTCATGGCCGAGCATAAGCTGTGAAATATCGAGGGCACGACGGACGACATCGCACCTCAAGGGTCGCGGAAGAGAGCAAGAACTAGTCCTGTGCAGATCAAAGACCTTACGGACCTCTTATAGCAGTTACAGCTCGCAGATGGCCGCGAGGGTGAAGAGCGACCTACCTACGAGCCTGTGGTCTGTGTGCATCGACGAGCAGCACCCAGAGAGATGTGTTGAAATCGGTGCTACACTTGATAGAGAGCTCAAGAAGGATTTGGTGTCTTTTCTCAAGAAAAACGTCTACACCTTTGCCTGGGCCGTAGAAGACATGCCCAGAATTTATATCAATATCGCCAGCCATGAGCTCAACGTTGATCCAACATTCAAACCCATGAAGCAGAAGAGGAGGAAGTTGGGTCCTGAGCGAGCAAAGGCCATGAACGACAAAGTCGAAAGACTGTCAAGTACCCCGACTGGCTCGCCAACCCAGTTGTCGTAAAGAAGAAAAATGGGAAGTGGCACGTTTGCGTGGACTTCACGGATCTGAACAAGGCCTGCCCAAAAGAAAACTTCCCTCTACCACACATCGACCGCTTGGTAGAAGCAACGGCGGGGAACAAGCTGTTGACCTTCATGGACGCCTTCTCTGGCCACAACCAGATTTTGATGCATCCCGACGATCGCGAAAAGACAGCATTTATCACTGACCGCGAAATCTACTGCTACAAGGTGATGCCCTTCGGCCTTAAGAACGCTGGTGCGACATATCAACGACTCGTAAACAAGATGTTCCAAGACCAACTCGGGAAGACCATGGAGGTCTATATCGATGATATGTTAGTGAAGTCTCTGGGGGAGAAGGACCACATCTCTCACCTTGAAGAATGCTTCAGCCAGCTCAATCTCCACAATATGAAGATGAACCCAACGAAGTGTAGGTTCGCGTTGACTTCAGGGGAATTTCTTGGGTATCTAGTTACCCATCGGGGAATTGAAGCTAATCCTAAACAGATCGACGCACTCATTCAAATGGCGTTACCAAGAAATAAGCGAAAAGTACAAAGGCTGACTGGGAGAGTAGTTGTGCTCAATCGATTTATCTCACGATCCACTGACAAGTGCCTCCCTTCTATAACACGTTGCGGGGGAACAAACAATTCGAGTGGACGGAGAAGTGTGAAGACGCTTTCCAGCAGCTCAAGGAGTATCTGGCGACACCGCCAAGGACTCCGCATCGAGCACATCCAGGCATTTTGCGATTCACAGCTGGTTCCCAGCCAGTTCAGCGGTGAGTATGCGATGAAAGACGAGTGTATGGAAGCTTATTTGAAGATAGTGAAGGATCTAGCTACAACGTTCAAAGAGTTCACGCTTACACAAATTTCCCGAGGTGAAAACGTTGACGCCGACGCGTTGGCCAATCTTGCCTCCGCTTTGGCTCTCCCAAGAGATCCCGCATTGCGGCGGGTTATTCCCGTCGAGTTCATTGAGTTCCCTAGCATTCAGCAACGCAACTCTCGCCATCTCTACACGATCCCAAGCTGCTAAACGAGCAGGCGCCATCACTGAGTCACTGGCGACCGGCATCGATGACGTCGAAGATGTTGAGATGACGGAAGCCACTGAAGACGCGGAACCTGAGTACTCGCCAGTAACGGGCACCACCGATGTCTCCACAAACGATGTCACCAACATCGTCGATGTCTACGGCACCAACGTCCGTGCCAACGATGTCTCTGCCGTCGGCGGCTCACGCCTGCACAAAGCAGCCTCGCCAGTTCCTATGGATGAAGATGTTGGCAAACCCGAGTGTGGCTGTGACACGAAATGGATGGACAAGATCCGTGAATACATTGTCGATGGGAAACTTCCAAGTAACAAACGGGCAGCTCGCAAGTTGCTGAAGCAAGCAGCTCGGTATGTCCTACTAGACGGTAATGTCCTTCGACGGGGATTCTCTGTCCCTCTGCTCACATGCATGGAAGGAAACAAAGCCAGACGAGTCGTGGAGAAATCCACAGCGGGTCTTGTGGCAATCATTCAGGCGGCAAAGCATTGGCAATTAAAATCAAGCGACATGGCCACTTCTGGCCTACGATAGTAGCCTACTGCGTGAAGTTTTCAGCCAAGTGCGAGAGGTGTCAGCGACATGCTCCAAAGATTCATCAGCCAACCGGATGCTCTCTTCTGTCATGTCCCCCTATCCATTCATGAGATGGGCCATGGATATCGTTGGACCGTTGCACCCCTCTAAACAGAAGCGTTTCTTACTTGTTCTGACGAATTACTTTTCCAAGTGGGTGGAAGCTGAAGCTTATGCCAGTATCAATGACGCCCAAGTTGAGAGTTTTGTCTGGAGGAACATCATATGTCGTCATGGGATACCTTACGAAATCGTTACGGACAATGGCACCCAGTTCGTCTCGAACCGGTTTGAGACTTTTTGCGCGAAGTGGAAAAATTGACTTAGCAAATCTACGCCCCGCTACCCTCAGGGCAATGGTTAGGCAGAAGCAACCAACAAGACGATTCTCGATGGTCTTAAGAAACGCTTGGGTGAAAAGAAGGGTCGTTGGGCTGATGAGCTAGAAGGCGTTTTATGGTCCCACCGCACCACTCCACGTCGAGCAACGGGCGAGACTCCATTCGCCCTTATCTACGGCACCGAATGTGTAATCCCATCAGAAGTTCGCTCTCCCGGAGTGCGACGTCATCTCCTGCCGGGCAATGCAGAGCTCAACCACTCCCTGCTCCTTGACGAGTTGGACTTCATTAACGAGCGGCATGATCAAGCACTCATCCGGATAGCTAACTATCAAAACGCAACCTCCAGATATTACAACTCCAAGGTTCGGGATAGACGATTCCAAGGTTCGGGATAGACGATTCCGCGAGGGTGATTTGGTCAGCAGAGCGCAACGCAAGCAAGCTCAGAGCTAACTAGGAAGGGCCTTACAGAATCACCACCATTGTCCGCCCAGGTGTCTACGAACTCACCACCATGGTGGGCGCACCAATCCTCCATTCCTGGAACGTGAAGCACTTGAAGAAGTACTATCACTAGTCTTCTCTACAGGCTCTCGCAACGAACTACGGGGCGGCTTGATCCTTGAAAAGGGTACGTAGGCAGCTTGTCTTCGGACGAGTTCAGTTGCCCCCTCCGAACAAAAGGAGGGGGAGTGGGGTACATATACTCCC
This sequence comes from Arabis hirsuta, assembly GCA_964056655.1. Lineage (NCBI taxonomy): Eukaryota > Viridiplantae > Streptophyta > Magnoliopsida > Brassicales > Brassicaceae > Arabis > Arabis hirsuta. The sequence continues at coordinate 21,498,806 of OZ053298.1, read as the reverse complement.
ATCATTGACAACTTCTTTGCTGTAACTATCAGGCACTTGACACAAGTCTCACTGACTTTGTCAGCTACATTCCCTCCAGGCTGTTCAAAGCTAACGCCAGCAAGTTCGTTTCACAACCGTGCTGCTGGCCACAGCGATGATGTGAAAACTCGAACACAAGGACATCCATCATCGGATCCATAGCGCGCTATATAAGTACTAATGTTCAGTATTGGGCGAACAAACCCAACTGCTCATTCGAAAACCCAACATCATCGTTGGTACAAAGCAGCTGTCAATGGTTAGACGGTTTGCAAACTGAATAATCATTCTAAAAACCCAACAACATGTTGGTAAAAGCCAAAGGTGTGTTTGCTATCAAACAGACGTGTTCAAAGGGCAGCACCATTCCAAAAACCCAACAGCAACGTTAGTAGAAGCAAAGAGCAAGTGCATCCACGACTTCGCTACTGTGCAATCACGCTACAACCAACTTACATTTTCATTCTAAGCCTTAGTCAACGGCGAGTACTCTTACTCCTAAAAGTCCTTGTGATCTATCAAAAGACAAAGCGAGCTTGACTCATAAGTAAGACAAGGAACAAAAGCCACTTTCATTGTCATCCCGCACTCGCTATAATGCAAGGTAAAAATAATCATGGAATGGATACAAACTATCCAACGCCACTACCGAAAATCATGGCTAACAATATCTAAAAATTTAACAAGTGTCATAAGCAAAAAGCACAAAATAAGCTTAGTCTGAAACAAAAAGGGTCACTCATCAATCTCATCAGCATCCTCCTTCCCGTTATCTCCGTCTCCCGCCTCGGTGTCATTGGCGTCATCGGCATCGCCAGCATCGTCAGCACCATCAGTATCGTCGGCGGCGGAAGCAGAAGCATCAGGAGTCTCTAGTACTCTCCTTGCTTCGGCAACAAGATCCTCAAACACATTGCGGGCATCATAGATCGGGTCTGTCACCGTTGCAGCTCCACAATCTCATCCTTCAGAGCTGGTGCCGCTAGTCTCTGAAGAACCGCGATGAACTCCAGATTCGCCTCGATCTCGGTGAGGTCAACCATGTCATCCTTGGCCTTCCTGTTGATCTCTGTAAGCAACTTGGAGAGCTCTCTGACTCGTCCGTCATATCTACTAGTCATCTCACTTCTAACCCTAGCAATGGCCTCGTCAACTCGAGTATCCTGGACATCATAGGCGTAGTTCAGCTGGCTCTTCACAAACGCTATCTCCTCCCTATGCTTGGCACGCTCCGACTCGGTCTCCAACAACCTAATCTCCAACTCCCTCCTCGCAGAGAGAACGTCATCCGCGAGAACCTTGTTCTGGTCAACAAGCTCGTCAAGCCTGGACTGCAGGGCAATGTTGGCCTCTCTGGTCTCCCTGAGATCATTCTCTTTGGCGCGAACATCCTTATTATAGTCTCACACCAGTTGGTTTAGATGGAGAAAAAGCTACATAAAGGAAGTAAAGGAAGGAGATGTAACATCAAAACAAGAAAGGCAAAGTCATAAGAAAAACATTAAAGACAAAGAGAATCGAACCTCAGAAGCCTTGGACTTCGTCAGCGCATAGGCCTCAACATGAAGCAACCCGTCGACAGGAGGGAAAACGACCCCAGAAGCCGAGGTCCTGACAGGGGCCGCTGTACCAGTGCTCACCGATGCTGCCCTCTCGGAGACAGCCGGAGGGGGAGTACCCAATCTCTGCCTTTTCGAAGGAGCTTCTTCGGGGATATCTCCTCCCTTGCTGCTGGAGAGAAGAACCTTCTTCAGAGACTGCTCACACCATCTCACAACCTCGTCAAGAGTGAGAGAGGAAGAGTGAGGACGAAGGATCGACGCAGCAGGCACCCTTGGCTTTGTACCGGACGGAGCCCTTGCCCGCGATGACAATGTCGCCAGAGCAGCAGACGTCGGCACCACAGTCCTCGGCATCTCGGTAGTCGCTGCTTTCGCCATCTCCGCTCTCTAGCGAGATGACAAGCCCTTCTCGCCTCGGCCGAGAATCTTTCCCGGGATGACCGGGGTGGAAAGCGCCTTCTTAATCCTCTGGCGATGTCTCCGAGCCAGAGATGTCTCTCTGGCGGTAACGTCGCGCTGCCAGCAATGACATGCTGCCGGAGATGTCTCTTGGCCAGCGACGTCTTGATGCCAGAGATGTATTATCACCAGCAATGACATCGGCCACCAAAGTCTTCTCTACCCGCGACATCTTCTCTACAACGAGGTCGTCCATGCCGGAGACGTGGCGCTGCCGATGATGCCGCGCTTCCAGCGATGACATTGGCCACTAAAAACCCGCCAGGCTAACGACGAAGACTCGAAGGCTCTCCACGGTAAAAAGCCCAGTCCGTCTACGAAGCCCACTTTGACACAACCGACACATGGAAAAGGGAATCCGCGAAAACTTAGGAAATTTAGCATTATCTCTTAGCCGACTTAGGGAAGGATATATATTAATGTACAAACCCTCGAAAGAGGTATCCGCAACTTTGTTCACAAACACTTTTCCAGCAATAACATACATCTCTTTGCTCATCGTTTTCTGCGTAGTTTCACATAGAAATATCTGCTTCCCTTCGAAACCCTACAAATCTAATTGTGCTAGTTTCGACTCCCACACTGACCATACAACCTTATCCATGTGGTTTGTATGATTGTTGTCGAATCTAATTCATTTATGGCAGTAGTTAATTGACAAGAGTGTTGGATTAGCGGAGGCTGATGGGTTTTTGTTTGGGTTTCCGACTAGGTGTGGTGTATGGCTAACGCTTTCTTTGATTCTATGGGACAATTGTGGAAAGAGCTGTTGGATTTTCTGTGAGTATAAGGACTCAAGGAGGTGGTCAAGAAACTATTGCGTAAGCTTTATTGTTTGTCTTCAGAAGATGACTTCAAGAGTGGAGCATTGTGTGCTTTGTATCGTTGATTTAAATTCCCGATTCTGATTTCAAGTGAAAGTAACTGTTTTTTGGGATTTTAGTTTAATTCTCGATTTGATTTTTGATTTGGGGTTTGTTTTTTTTCTATAAGTTCGTGATGGTTTATGATAAACCCAAAGGTTTTGGCAGGTGAATCGTTCGATTCCGACTGAAGAAGAGAAAGGTAAGGAAGAGACGGTGTTAGCAAAGTATCTGGTTGAGAAGAGCCTTTACGTCAAAGCTAACAAGGTTTGAAAAGATTCTCATTATCTCTAAAAGACCAAAGTTTTTCAAGTGATCAGAAACCAATATGGTGAGTTCTTCTTTTTAGTTTCTTCTGCATCTAGTAGTACATTGAATGGAATGAAATTTTAGGATCCATAAGAAGGATTAAGTACATATCAAATGCTAGCAAATAAGAAGGATTGATTTTTTAATTCATTTTGATATGATACGCAGTGTTTATGTGACTAATCATTTTGTATATTGGGAGAGAATAAGCTTGGTGTTTGATAGGCTGGATGTGAATTATGGATAGAATTTTATGGATGAGTTGATATGAATGGTACCATGTGGATGACCTCAATTGTGTCCACTTAACAGCGAACATTTGTGTTTCAGGGTTTGCAATTTGCAAGATCCAACAATGGTGGAGCGTGGGAAGAGAACTCATAATCATAGTAGTAGTGATTATAATAACAATGAGAATAATAGGAATCAGAAGAGACGAGTTTCGTATGAAGCCGAAGAAAAGATCAATAACAAAGATGTGTTGTTTACAGAATCTTATGTCCAAGTGGAGTCATTGGAAGTGTTATCGGCAAATTGTGGATACAATTGATTAAGATTAAATATGATTCGTTCAAATTTCATAAACATGACAACATTTTGACATCTTTTTTTTCTCTATTTCATCTCGCCGAGGCAATGTAACAAACGTTTTTTTTTTTAAAACGTGACCGTAATATTCAGTCGACTCCCCAACCTCTGACACCGGCGATCGCTCAGGTACATGGGACGAGTCCTCGGCACATCCCATGTGCTGCGTTTTTCATCATCGGCGACAAGTACGGCGAGCTTGGAGGCAAGCTTTCGCAGTGCCATCGCGAGGTCCATCTGTCTCGACCACAGTCACAATAGTTCTCCGCAGTAATGGAGAGATCGGCCGAGTTTCAATTTTGGAAAGGATTTTCTACTGGGACAGAAGAAATCACGGGCCTGGATTTCAATTTTCATTAATGATAAAAACGGCTCGGATGGTGGCGTAAACATAGGAATCGGGACGATCCCTTGCACTAATCAAATCCCACTCTTCACGCAGATCAAATTCGGAGAGATGCAAGGTTCGCAACCTATCCTATTTAACCAGACATAAAGCAGGTTCTGGATTCTTATAAACCTCCTGCTTCTACTCCCTTGCGAAGACACAAAGAGTTTTCCGGTTTCTTCAACTATTACATCCATGGCTTTCTTTGGGATACTTGTTGGCCCAGATCAAGAGACGAAGAATTCCAAGCCCTTGCAACTCCTTCCTGTCAACAACACACACATCCTTCAACGCTTTGAGAAGACTTTGGTGGGAAGAGTTCTGAATCGCGAGGCACAGGAAAACAGGGTTAAGGCATTGATTGGATTCCTACCCACAATTTGGAGATGTGAGGGTCGGGTTCAAGGAGCAGATGTGGGGGGAGGAAAGTTCCACTTCCGCTTCAAGGAGGAGGTGGATCTGCAAGCAGTTCTGGACAATCGCCCCTATCACTTTGATGGATGGATGAACGCTATCGATCGTTGGGTCCCAACGGTGAGAATGGACTTCCCATCCTCCATCCCGTTCTGGATTAGGATCCTAGATTTATCGGATATATTCAATGAAGAGAAACAGGTGGTGAGGATTGGAGAGGATATTGGAGAGCTTCTCAATTGGAAAATAATGGAGCCGTACCTGATGATCCAGGTAATGGTCGAATGTGATGCACCGCTTACACTTTTTCGGGATACAGTGTCGGAGACCGAGGAGCTTTTCCGGATACAATTTGAATACGTCAAGCTTCAGAACCATTGTTTGTATTGCTTCCGGATGACTCATGATACTCGTTCCTATCCGCGTCGGGCTGGCCCGATTCGAAGCCACCAAGACGGCCAAAGCGAACCTATCCGACGGTGAGAGGAAGGAGAGATCTTTTGAATGAAATTGCAAAAACTTTGAGGAATCGTGAACAATCTACGATTCCAGGAGTGACTGTCGAGACCCAAGCGTCCTCGTCCAAGAGGAAACCGGTTCAGCGGAACCTGACGGCGGAACTAGGCGAGACAGTATTGGAAGGGGAGGAGCGAAGAGCAGCTAAAATGGCGACCAAAGATTGGGTCCAGAAATCATTTACGAAGGAGGATGGCCGGGTCGATGATCAGCGTGTCTAAAAAACAGTTCCTTGGGGTCCCTTAGATCCGACAGGCGGCACTGGCATCCACAACACTACCTGGTACCGCAGCACGGAGGAGGAGGCGGCGGTGGCTAAGATGGTCTATGCCTAAAATGAGGCCTGGGAGAAAGTGGAGGGCACTTTCCGGCAGTCTGAAAAGGTAGAGAAAGAACCCGAGCTAGGCCTGGGGGGTTTACCGACTACCCGTGTTGTCGCTTCCGATGGGGCTGTGGCTCCGTGAGCAGGCGCTCTGCCAAGGAAAAGCAAAGGTAGGAGGAGGAACCGCCAATTTCGACGCGGGTCTAAGGGGACGAAGCTCTGGTAGGTGGTTGAGACTCGTCCGGCGAAGAAGAAACTATTGCGAAAACCAGACGAGACGACGACGATGGCGAGGCCCCAACTCGTGCCTCGGACAGACGAGGGGAATATGTCCGCAGTGGGGAACCCTTCATTCGTTGGGCCCACAATGGGTATCCGGCCCGTAATGACACAATTAGGGAGGTGGAGGCCCATGGGGAGGTAGGAAAAAGGCATGACGAAGGGGCTTCGGGTGTTAGGCCCATGGGGCCAAAAACCTAGGCAAGATCCTCTTTGGGCCTCAAAACCCAGTTGGATGCCACAGAGATAATCTCTGCACTTAAAGAGTTTGTGGTGGAAATAGGCTAAAAGGAATGGGTCACGGGGTGGGCCCAGATTTCAGGAGAAATAGCCCAGGAAAATTGAGCAAAGAATTGGTAAAGCCCTGATAGTCAAAAAGAAGATTGAGCACAGTCGGTTTCGTGGCTGTCGCATCCACAAGCACGCGTCTTTAGCAAATGAGGACCCAACTAGAAGAGAAGCCACTTTAAACAGTGCTTCTTTCCCGTTCTTCGCGAAGACGGGCCCTAATGATGGGCAAATTTTGAAGAATTTTAAAGATCTGGTGGTTAAAGGAAAACCACCGGCAGATGTCTAGATGATCCTAAGTTGGAATTGTCAAGGAGCGGGTAGCTTTTTGGCAGTTCGCCGATTGCGGGAGTTACATAAAAAGATTTTCCCGGGAATCCTATTTCTTATGGAGACTAAACGTGATCAACATTTTATTCAGGATTTGCAGGCATAATTTGAGTATGATTTTCTTTTTACTGTTGACCGAAGTGGTCTGAGTGGCGGCTTAGCACTTTTGGCTAAGTCGGAGTTTCAAATTCAAGTTCTCTTTTCTCATAAGAATATTATAGATGTAATGGCCACCATTCATGGTAATAAAGTTTTTCTCTCTTTTGTTTACACGGAACCTGTTATTTCTAATCGTGCGGATGTTTGGGAACGTTTGACACGTATCAACACTACACGTACTGGCCCATGGTTTATGACAGGAGATTTTAACGAAATTACGGGCCATCATGAGAAAACAAGAGGACGAAAGAGGCCATACTCGGGGAATTTCCTCTCATGGGTAGGACGCCGGGGTAAAAATGTCATTCGCTGTCGTCTCGATCGTTCTATGGGGAATGAGGAATGGTTTGAGATTTTTTCTCATACCCAAATGGAGTACCTTAGATTTTGGGGATCGGATCACCACCCAATGCTCACACATATCAATTTTAGGCGTATGGTGGGAACCAAAAAATTTTGTTTTGACAAACGAGGGATTACAAAGCCCGATTTTGAACAGATAATCTAAGAGGGCTGGTCTAGGAAGTGGAACGGGAACACGCCAAGAGTAGGCAAACGTATTGCCAACTGCCGGAAGGCGATCTCACGCTGGAGGAAACAGGACCATTGCCCCTTAACAGAAGCGATAGAGGACTTGAAATTGCGCCTGGAAGATACGCAGAGTTCTGACTCGGCCTCTATCGAGGAAATTGGGCACCTCCAAGACAAATTGCATACAACGCTACTGGACGAGGAAATCTTCTGGCAACAGAAGAGTCGTGAACTGTGGTACCAGATGGGCGACCAAAATACCAAATACTTTCAGGCATTCACGAAGCAACGACGAGCACACAATAAGATTATGGGAATTCTGCAAGCCAATGGAGATTGGATCGAAAAGAGAAGGAGATTGAGGAAACGGCTATTGACTATTTCCACTCTATCTTCTCCTCCTCTCCTATATCTGACCTTGAGACACTCTGGCCCATCTGGGATGCGCGGTCACGGCAGAGATGAATGCTTATCTGACCTGTACAGTTTCAATGTCGGAGGTTAAAGCGGCAGTTTTTGCGATACATCCTGAAAAGGCCCCGGGTCCGGATGGGATAATAGCTCTGTTCTATCAGAAGCTTTGGCATATAATTGGGCCACAGGTAGTTGCCATGGTACAAGATTTCTTTGATACTGGTACCCTCAATCCCAGGTGTAACGAGGTCAATATATGCTTAATCCCAAAATCTGAGAGACCTCGCGAAATGAAGAAGTTTCACCCGATTAGCCTGTGTAACGTCAGTTACAAGATAATCTCGAAGGTGCTCTGCCAACGGATTAAGAGGTTCTTACCTAAGTTAATCTCGGAGACCCAATCTACTTTAGTCGCAGGGCGACATATTTTGGATAATATTCTTCTAGCCCAGGAAGTTTTTCATGCCTTTAGACCAATTATATAGGCAAACGGGAGTGTATGGCGATCAAAACGGATATGAGTAAAGCGTATGACCGGGTAGAATGGCAGTTTTTGGCAGCCCTTATGCAGAAAATGGGTTTTAATGATAAATGGATCTCCTGGATCATGGCCTACGTGAACTCGGTCTCATACCGGGTCTTACTGAATGGTGAGCCTAAAGCAGGGATTACTCCATCCCGAGGGCTACGTCAAGGGGGCCCATTATCGCCATATCTCTTCATCCTCTGCACAGAAGTGCTTATTGCTAATTTACGAAAGGCTGAAACCTCGGGACGTTTCTCTGGGGTTAGGGCGGCACCAACGTCCCCTCCATTATCCCATCTTCTCTTTGCAGATGATAGCTTGTTTTTTTGGAAAGCTACTACGCAGCAATGTGATAGTATTCTGGACGTACTTAGAATATACGAAAATGCATCGGGGCAATGTATCAACTTCGACAAGTCATCGATTACTTTCGGTAAGGATGTCCCTGAGGATTGTCGGACGACATTAAAACTTCGGCGAAATATTCCCACGGAGGGAGGAGCCGGCAAGTACTTCGGTATTCCGGAACAATTATAGGGGTCTAAAGCGCAAATTTTTGCTTACGTTCAAGAACGTCTTCATTAGCGTACTAATCGATGGTTTGCCAAATTCCTTTCTAGAGGAGGAAAGGAGGTCATGATCAAGTCGGTGGCGCAGGCCCTCCCGACATATGTGATGTCCACTTTCCTACTACCCAAAAGCCTGCACTGGAAGCTGGCGAGTGCGATAGCTGACTTCTGGTGGAGTAGTACTCAAAATTCAAATGGGATGCACTGGATTGCTTGGCAGAAATTGTGTCTCCCTAAAAGTGAAAGGGGTATTGGTTTCAAGTATTTTGAAGAGTTCAATCAAGCCTTATTGGTCAACCAACTCTGGCGACTCCACCAATACCCCAACTCCCTAGTCGCGCGGGTCCTTCAAGGGAAGTACTTCTGATATTCCCACCTTTTTCTTGCTTGGAAAACATCTCGACCATCTTATGGATGGCAAAGCTTATGGAGTGCGAAACCCTTAATTAACTATAGTATGCGGCGAACCATAGGCAACGGGGTTGGGACATGGGTGTGGACTGATAAGTGGATTCCCGATGAGGTCCCATGCCCAGCCAGGGGAGTACATCCTGGTACACCCCCAAACCTGAACCTGAGGGTTATTGATTTGATTGATGAAGACACACACACATGGAATATCCGTGCATTGCAACAACATGTGGTTTTGACGGATATCCCGATAATTCTGTCCCTGATCCTGTCCCGAAGGGGTACACCAGACGAATTATGTTTGCATTTTACAAACTCGGGTATGTACACGGTACACTCAGGATATGAAGTGGTTCGAGCAAATATAAAGGAGGATGTCCAGTTTCTAACACAACTCCCATCCCTGAACCCCCTGAGGGCAATGGTGTGGAAGACGAAAACTACGAACAAAATTCAGCACTTTTATGGCAAGCTCTTTCGGGTGCTGTCGCGGTTAATAAACGATTAGCACATCATCACCTACACCAGGACAAATACAGTCTGAAGTGTGGTGATGTGGAAGAAACCATTAACCATGTCCACTTCACGTGCCCTCGGCTAGGCAATGTTGGGCACTATCACAAATCCCACACAACTCTTCGGCCTTCCCGACCGATAACATTTGGTGCAATTTTGATTTTCTTCTATCCCGGGTACCTAACCGAAAGGAGTTTGAGGAATATGTGATATGTTACCCGTGGATAATATGGTATCTTTGGGAGGCCCGTAATGATAAAGTCTTTAGGAACCTCGATCGGTCACCTATAGATATCCTGGACCTGGCCAAAAAGGAGACTGCGGCCTGGTTCTTAGCAAATGAGAAGAGGGCATCTATAGTATGTGGAGCACGAGTTTCTCCTGCTCTGGTGCTGCCAGTGGCCGTTTTCACATGTTTCATTGATGGATCCTGGAAGGAGGGCGACTCCACGAGTGGGCTGGGTTGGACACTTTAATTGCAAGATGGGGAGATTGATCTACTTGGACTACAAGGGGTGCACAGGGGGAGCTCACCGCTGCACACGGAACTGCTTAGTTTATTATGGGCCCTACAGAGTCTGCGCCGGAAAAGACGGTGTTGCGCGCTGTTCGCCACGGATTCCCAAGAGTTAGTTGCAATGGTACAGGATCCGAAGAAATGGTCGCGAATCAGAACTTAGTTGGAAGATTACAAGGCACTTCGAGCGTGGTTCCCTGACTTTACTCTCCAGTATTGCCCCAGGGAAATGAATGAGAAGGCTGACATACTAGCCCGATCCGCTCGAATTCGTAATTTAGTTTTCTCTTATGTTGGCACGTCTACCCCACATTGGTTCCTTGACACGACTGTGTTCAGTTAACCAAGGTGTAATGTGCGATGTGACAAAAAAAAGAAAAAAAAACCACATTTTGACATCCATTCTAATTACATAAACTGGTCACATTTTAGTGGATGAATTAGCGTGGACAATATATACTAAATCTTTGTAACACAATCATCCAAAGAAAACCAATGAAGATTCTTTGTCAAATACAGAACTTAAATTAGCAATGGAGCAAGAGCATCAGAGAAATTAGAAAACTCATATATCTAACAAACAAACAAATTTGACCATTGATTTCAAAATCAAAGTTCACTTATCACATCGGATTTTGAAAAACCATATCAATATCTTCAAATTTCTCCTTGATTTCAAGAATACCTATTCTCATCATCAAACAAACCAGCAAGCGAATCAAAATCCGATAAGTTCAAGCTCTAGTTTCATCGGTTAAACTCCATTAATTTAAAATTCAACCATTGATTTCAAATTCAAAGCTTCAAACCTATGAATTTGTTTGATTCATCCAAATCCCACTTACCACATCATCCAAACATACACACAACATTCATTTCTCAGATTTCTAATAAAATGGAGAAATTGGATTCTCCACTGAAACGGCAAAACAAATCGGATTCAACAAAAGAGGAGAATGGAAATGGAAGAGAGATAGTGATCTAAGGCAAATCGATTCGGCTTATTTCAATTCGAATCGACACTCAGACCATCGATTTTGTCTTCATAGTTTTTAACTGGTTTTTAACTCAGAGAGGTTAGTCAGCAGCGACGAAAGAGAGAGAGTAAAGAAAGAAATATGACTAGGGGTATTTTCGGAATTTAAGTTATCAAAAAGTTGAAAAAGTATAGCTTGTACAGAAAGTATCTCTTAAGAAATAAGTTGTTAGATATACGTCAGATTCCCTTTTAGGGCTTAGAACTCTCCCTTTCGTTCAGAGTGTTTCCTCTTGAAGAAAGGTGAGCTTAGTGAACAAAAACAGCCGAAAAATTCAGATCTGAGTGTTTTAAGCTACTTTTTAAAGTTTTTTCTGTTAATCCAAAATCTCTTTTGTGTTTGTTCTACCTTCTGGGTTCATACACATTGCTGCGTCTTCTTCAGATTGAGGTGGTTTCGTGTTGATAAGAGAGTTTCATAAGATAGTGAAAGCAAGATATTTTTGTGAGTCGCAAAGCAGGGGGTGAAGCTTAGTAAGTTCTTGAAAGGTGATTAGTTCTGACGACTTCAGCTATGGACAGAGCTTTGGCTGGCTTGAATCTGGAAGAGGATGATGCTCCGGCGGTGATGCCGAACCTCCCGGAGTTCTCTTCAGCGATTGAAAATGCAAACAGTTTGATAGGGCGAGTGCTAAATCCGGATGGTGCTCGAATGGCAAATCTCATCCTTGATTTATCGCGCAAATGGCAAAAGACAGAGAGGGTCAGGGGAATTGCTCTCTCTAGAGAGAGGTTTTAATTCTTTTTCCTTCATGAACATGATTTGTTGGAGATATTAGAAAAAGGAGTTCATACCTACAACGAGTGGACCGTGGTAATGGAGCGTTGGGTTGAGAATCCTCCACCCAATTATCTCCAATACATTCCGATTTGGGTGCGGATTAGGAATATCCCGGTTAACCATAAAACGATTCCGACGATAACTTGGTTGGGGGAATTTGTGGGTCAGGTAACGATGGTAGCTTATGACCCTACGAAAGGTCAAAGACAGGATTTTATCAGAGTTCAGCTTAAGTTTGATGTGTCGAAGCCATTGAGAAGATCAAAGTCCTTTATCCTTCCTTCTGGTGAGGAGACTACGGTCTTTTATGAGTACGGAAGAGTTCAAAGAAGATGTTTTAAATGTCAACGGTTGACACATGAGAAAGGTTTCGGTCCTCTGTTGGTGAAGCAAAGACAAGATGAAGAGGCTGATTGAAGAGCAAAGATTGAGGTTCAGAAGCTTCTCTCTCCACTTAAGATATTGTCCGATTCCGACCCACTATATGGTGTGCTTTCTGATGATCAAGTGGGGATTGACCCTCATACTGGACGGCCAAGGATTGCAGCTAATGTCTTGAAAGGAATACAACAGTATATTATGGTGGATAATGGCGATGATAAGACGGTCAAAGTGGATAGGGTGCAGACGTCCATCAGTGAACTGGAAAAGAATCCACTCTCTCAGAAGTTAATTCTTAGGTTGGAACAAGTTCCCCATATCACTTCATGATATGAATAAAGGCAAGGGACTGGTATTTGATTATGATTCAACAGCATCTTCTAATGCAAAAGGAGTGAAGCCTGGTCCTGAGAAAAGGATCCTTGCGGATGCAATCAAGGCTAGTAGTGCAATGAGGTGGAATCCTGAACCTTATCAAGTTGCTAGTGCTAAGGTTGATCTTTCTACAGATCCCTCCTCATTTTCCCTTGGTTCGACGGTCCAAAGGGTGGGTTTCCCAGGAACTTGCTCTTCCGGAGCCATAGGAAAAGGGGTTAAGCCTAGAAAAAGGCCAAACAGAAGCAGAAGGAAGCCTAAATCCAGAGATACCTTGAGTGAGCCAGCAGTTTTTGATTTAAAGCAAGGTGTTGAGGTGGGTTCAGGAAAGAAGAGGAAATTAGATGAAGTAATAAAGGATGGTCCTTCAGGTGCTAGTCGCCTTAAACCAGAGATGGTCCCAAATGAGGGACCGTCCATCATCTAATGAGCTATCTGAGTTTGAATTGTCAAGGATTGGGGCGGCCTCAATAGTTGACAATTCCAAGACTCAAAGAATTGCGTAAAAAACAGTTCCCTGAGTTAATGTTCTTAATGGAAACAAAACATAATAGGAATGTTTTAGTAGATCTTCAGGAGTGGTTAGGGTATGATAGGGTGTATACAGTGGACCCTAGGGGATATAGGGGGTTTAGCTTTATTTTGGAAGAAATATGTTGAGGTAGAAGTAGTATATGCAGATAAGAATATTCTAGATTGTAGTGTACAGTTTGGTTCTACTTTCTTTTATATCTCTTTTATCTATGGGGATCCGGTAGTTAAGAATAGACCTAAGGTGTGGGAAAGGATCACAAGAATAGGTATCCACAGGAAAGAAAGTTGGAGTATTGTTGGGGATTTTAATGATATTCTTTATAATGGAGAAAATGTGGGAGGACCAAGCAGAGAGGAGGTGCAATTTCAACCATTTGTGGATATGATTAATGCTTGTGATATGTGTGAACTGCCTAGCAAAGGGAATGCATTGACTTGGGGGGGGGGGGGGGGGAATGAGATATAAGATTTGGGTTCAATGTCAGCTAGACATATGCTTTGGGAATAAGGAATGGTTTCAAAATGTTCCCAGATGCAAACCAGGCTTTTCTTGAGAAGCATGGTTCTGATCACAGACCTGTTTTGGTTAAGATGCTCACCTCCCAAGTGACTTATAAAGGCCAGTTTAGGTTTGATAGACGGATGCTCCATAAGCCAAGAGTGAAGAAATGTATTGAGGAGGCTTGGAATTCTTGTGCTCCTTTGGGTGGAGCCTCAGTAGCATAGAGGATTAGAGGGTGCAGAAAGGCCCTAAGTCAGTGGAAGAAGGTGAATAACACTAATGCTTTTGATGCCATTCAGCAGATTCAAATTGTTTTAGAAAAAGAGCAGTCTTGTGATAGGCCATCTAATGTGAGAGTAAATGCCATTAAAAGTGACCTCATGGTTGCTTATAAGGAAGAAGAGATCTTTTGGAGACAGAAGAGCAGAGACCAATGGGATCAGCTTAGTGATGGGAATACAAAATATTTCCATCACTCAGTTAAGGCAGACAGAGGGAGGAAACAAATTGATCGACCAGAAGATTCAAAGGGAGATGTTGCTGATTCTTACTTTGAGAAGCTGTTCCAATCGCCAAGGGTAGCAGAAGCGATGAACAGAGCTCTGGTTTCAGCTGTAACCAAAGAGAAAGTGAAGGAGGCTGTGTTTGCTATAAAGCCCTCAAAAGCTCCTGGTCTAAATGGTATGACAGGAGTGTTCTTCTAGCAATATTGGGAAGTGATAGGGGAGAAAGTTACAGAGGAGATTCTAGGGTTTTTTTAAGGGTGTTTTTCCTAAGGAATGGAATTATACACACATCTGCCTAATCCCAAAAATTGGCAATGCTGTTAGAATGTCGGATATGAGGCCTATTAGTTTGTGCTCAGTTTTGTATAAAGCTGTTGAAAAGATTTTGATGTGATTCCATCCAGCAACCGTGAGGTTAGGAGCAAGGCACCCGACATGGAGCTACCGCATGGACCAGTTACAAGCGCTAAGGCAAGGGAGCTCACGGAGTCGATCCAAAGGATGCTCGAGGAGGCACGAGGAGAAGGAGCAGACAAGGCGGATCGGGTCGTGACACTTATGCGAGCCGAGGAACTAGATCAAAGAAATGACTAAGTAAAAAGGCGCCTAGTTTGTACTCTTTTTCCCATGTTCGGTTTTGTCCTAATGGGTTTTCCGGACATGGTTTTTAACGAGGCAAGCTAGGTTGCCTACGCCATTTTACTTAGGATTTTCTTTGGTCTCTACATGGGCTTTTTTCTTCTCCATTTCATCAAGCCCATCTCGCCAAACCCAAGCCCATTCAAGCCCATTTAATTGGCGAGATTTGATGAAGTCAAAACACAATTTCCTATGTTCTTTGCATGTATTTCTTTAATGAGTCAAACTTCATTAATTATCTTTGTAATTTCCTAGGTAGGTTGCATGTAACCTACCTAGCCCTATAAATAGTGGCTCGCCACTATCACTTTCATTTATCCAAGTTTTTAGAATAAAAATCTCTTCTCTCTCAACTTGCGATCAAAACTTCCGAAAAACCTAAACCCTTTTCGGACATTCTCTCTTTGAGAGAATCCTCCGGCTCTCTTGGTGCGTTATATCCAAGGAGTTAGAGTCTCAACCCTTCACCGAGTTTCCATCACTCGTGTGATTGTATTTCATTTCTGCATCACTCTTTTTCCCTTTATCATTGCCGTATCGCTACCGCAACCCTTTTTACTACCGTAAATCCTACCGCGCTCGAACGCGGCTCCGATCAAAGTTTCGATCCACGATTGGGATCATATCAAGTGGTATCAGAGCACGCTTTGATCCAGAGCTAAGTTTTCATTTCATCTTTGTTCATTTCCTTTTTTCTTATCACCATCGTTTGATTTCATCTTTATCGCTAGCGTATTTTAATTTTTCTATCGATTTCTTTTGTGCGAATTACTTTGAAGAATTTTGATACTCTTTTGTGTGGTTTTATTGCAGCCATGAATGAAGAAACTAGCAACACGCAAGAAGACCAGTTCTTTAACCGTCTAATGCAACGAGTCGAGGAAAAAATGGATCAACTCTTTATCGACAAGCTCGCGGTCATTTCTCCTCAACACATTCAAAGGGCTAACAAGAAAAGACCACAAAGGGAGGAGAACGAGAGGCAACCAGATCACATTATGTCTAATTATGAGGAAACTCCCTCCGAGTTTGTTTCAAGACCTAGGCGGTTTCGTGAACAAAGGGATCGTGGAGAGGAATACCAAACCCGAAATGCCTATGGCCACGTAAAGGTGAAAGTCCCCGAATTCCAAGGCAAAAATGATCCAGACGTGTATCTTGATTGGGAAAAAAAGGTGGATCTCATCTTTGATTGTCAAGAAGTGCCCGAGCGAAACCGGTTGAAGCTTGTCATCACCGAGTTTTGCGGTTACGCACTAAATTGGTGGGAAACTCTTGTTTCCACTAGGCGAAGATGCGGTGAAGAACCCGTGGTCCTTTGGGATCAACTTAAGCGGCAAATGAGGAAACGGTTCGTGCCGAATCATTACCAAAGGGAACTCCATCAACGCCTACGATGTCTCATGCAAGGATCTAAAAAGGTGGAAGAATATTTCCAAGATCTTGAAATATTATTGTTGCGAGCTAACATTGACGAGGATCACGAGGCTACCATGTCACGATTTTTGGGAGGCTGAAACCGTGACATCCAAGATCGTTTGGAATTGCAACACTATGAGGAGATCGAGGAAATGCTTCATAAGGCCATCCTTATTGAGTAACAACTCAATCGGCGGCCCACCAAGCCTACAACGTTGCCGAGTGTGTTCAAAAATAAGGATAGCAAGCCAAGTTATCCTAAGGAGAAGCCCACTGTTTTTTAGCCAAAGGACGACATCAAGGGAAAAGGGATTTTCGATCCAAACAAAAGCCGAGACATCCGATGCTTCAAGTGTCAAGGACATGGTCATATGGCAAAAGATTGCTTCAACAAGCGAGTGTTCGTTCTCCTTAATAATGGAGAAATAGTTTCGGATCTTGAGGACGAGCAAGAAAATCCTACCGATGAGATTGAGGAACCACCGGTTCAAGGAGAGCTACTTGTCGTTCAAAGGACCTTAAGCTTACAATCCAAGGACAACGAGCAACCGCAACGTGAGAATCTCTTCCATACTCGATGCGTTGTCCAAGATAAGGTATGTAGTCTCATCATCGATGGGGGAAGTTGTACGAACGTGGCAAGCGTCACGATGGTTCAAAAGTTGGGTCTTACGGTCCGAAAGCATCCGCGGCCGTTTAAGCTTCAATGGCTTAACGACAAAGGAGAGATGAAGGCTGGAAGCCAAGTAACGGTACCTTTAAGTATTGGGAAGTATAAGGATGAGATCGTGTGTGATGTGCTACCGATGGAAGCAAGTCACATCCTCTTGGGTCGGCCATGGCAATCCGATCGCAAAGCCATCCACGATGGATTCACCAATCGACACTCCTTCGAGTTTGATGGTAAAAAGATCACGCTCATTCCGATGACTCCACAAGAGGTATATCAAGACCAGCTCCGCCTTAAACAAAAGCCCGACAAGCCGACACCCGAAGCTATCAATCTCATGATTAAATCGGGTGATATTCCTAAATCTCTCTTTCAATAAACCGATACTTTTGTTTATCTTTAAAGAATCCCTTATGAGCATAAACGAGTTAGCACCGGTTATTCCGAGTGGGATGAGCTCTTTATTGCAGGACTACGCGGACGTGTTTCCCGAAGATAATCCCGTCGGATTACCACCCGTTCGTGGGATTGAACATCAAATAGATTTCGTGTCGGGGTCATCCTTACCAAACAAGCCGGCCTATCGGACTAATCCCGTGGAAACAAAAGAACTCCAACGGCAAGTTGAAGAGTTAATGGCAAAAGGCCACATCCGAGAAAGCATGAGCCCATGTGCCGTACCCGTCTTATTTGTGCCTAAAAAGGATGGAACGTGGCGGATGTGCGTGGATTGCCGAGCAATCAACAATATCACCGTCAAGTATCGCCATCCTATCCCTCGTCTTGATGATATGTTAGATGAGCTTTATGGTTCTAACGTGTTCTCTAAGATTGATCTTAAAAGCGGATACCATCAAATCCGAATGAAAGAAGGCGATGAATGGAAGACCGCGTTCAAAACCAAGCAAGGACTCTACGAGTGGCTCGTAATGCCTTTCGGCCATACGAATGCGTCGAGCACCTTTATACGATTAATGAATCACATACTACGACCTTATATCGGTATTTTTGTTGTTGTTTACTTTGACGATATTTTGGTTTATAGCCGCAGCCTGGAGGATCACGTCAAGCACGTTGGAGCAGTCTTGGAAATACTCCGAAAGGAAACCCTTTATGCTAACTTGAAAAAGTGCACTTTTTGCACTAATAATATTGTGTTTTTGGGTTTTGTTGTAAGTGCAGATGGCGTTAAGGTCGACGAGGGAAAGGTCAAAGCCATCCGCAATTGGCCAACCCCAAAGAATGTAAGTGAGGTTCGAAGCTTTCATGGACTCGCCGGATTCTACAGACGATTCGTAAAAGACTTTAGTACAATCGCGGCTCCCCTCACCGAAGTCATCAAGAAAGACGTCGGCTTCAAATGGGAAAAGATTCAAGAAGACGCCTTCCGTCTTCTAAAAGAGAAGCTTACTAATTCCCCACTTTTATCCTTACCAAAATTTTCCAACACCTTTGAAATTGAATGCGATGCCTCAGGAATTGGTATTGGTACCGTTTTAATGCAGGATAAGAAGCCGATTGCATACTTTAGTGAAAAACTCGGTGGAGCCACTCTCAATTATCCAACGTACGATAAGGAACTTTATGCTTTGGTTCGGGCCTTGCAAACATGGAAACATTATCTTTGGCCGAAGGAGTTCGTCATTCATACGGACCATGAATCACTTAAGCACCTTAAGGGCCAACACAAGCTCAACAAGCGACACGCCAAATGGGTCGAGTTTATCGAAACCTTTCCATACGTTATCAAATATAAGAAAGGTAAGGATAATGTCGTGGCCGACGCATTATCCCGAAGGTACACTCTTATTTCAACTCTTAGTTCTAAAGTCATTGGTTTTGATCATTTGAAAGAACTATATAATGATGATCATGACTTTAAAGAACTATATCGTATTGGTGAAAAATTCGCTAAAGGATCTTATTTTTGGTACAATAATTATTTGTTCCATGATAACAAACTTTGCATTTCGATTAGTTCTATTCGAGAATTATTGATTAGGGAAGCTCATGGCGGTGGACTAATGGGACATTTCGGAATCACAAAAACTCTCGCCGTTTTACAAGAACATTTCTTTTGGCCGCATATGAAGCGAGATGTTGAGAGGATTTGCAACCGATGTGTCACGTGTAAGCAAGCTAAATCCACAACTCAATCCCACGGTTTGTATACCCCTCTTCCTATTCCTACGCATCCTTCGGTAGATATCTCCATGGACTTTGTTATAGGTTTGCCGAGGACTAGGACGGGAAAGGACCCCATTTTCGTGGTTGTGGATCGATTTTCGAAAATGGCATATTTTATTCCATGTCATAAAACCGATGATGCATTGCATGTTGCGGACTTATTTTTTAGAGAGATTGTTAGGTTGCACGGCATGCCTAGGACCATTGTGTCGGATCGCGACACTAAGTTTCTTAGTTATTTTTGGAAAACGCTATGGTCTAAATTAGGCACGAAATTACAATTCTCTACAACTTGTCATCCGCAAACCGATGGTCAAACCGAGGTCATAAATAGGACTTTATCTTCTTTGCTTAGATCGTTGGTTAAAAGAATTTGAAATCATGGGAAGAATGTTTGCCGCACGCTGAATTTGCTTATAATCATGCATTGCATTCTGCTACTTTGTTTTCCCCGTTTGAAATTGTTTACGGATTTAAGCCTTTATCACCTTTGGATTTAACCCCTCTTCCTTTGAGTGAAAGAATTAGTCTCGATGGTAAAAAGAAGGCCGAGGCGGTCAAACGGATCCATGAAAAGGCGAGGGAAAACATTGAACATAAGACTAGGCATAATGAGAAACACGCGAACAAGGGATGAAAAAAACTAGTCTTCGCGGAGGGTGACCAAGTTTGGGTTCACCTAAGAAAGGAGCGCTTTCCCAAAGAAAGGAAGTCCAAATTGATTCCAAGGATCGATGGTCCTTTCCGCATCACCAAAAAGATCAACGACAACGCCTACCACCTCGATCTCCAAGGTAAGTACAATGTGTCTAACTCTTTCAATATTTCTGACCTACTTCCGTTTGTTGCAGACGAAACAGATTTGAGGACAAATCCTTCTCAAGAGAGAGGGGATGATGTGATTCCATCCAGCAACCGCGAGGTTAGGAGCAAGGCACCCGACATGGAGCTACCGCATGGACCAGTAACACGCGCTAAGGCAAGGGAGCTTACGGAGTCGATCCAAAGGATGCTCGAGGAGGCACGAGGAGAAGCAGCAGACAAGGCGGATCGGGTCGTGACACTTATGCGAGCCGAGGAACTAGATCAAAGAAATGACTAAGTAATGAGGCGCCTAGTTTGTACTCTTTTTCCCATTTTCGGTTTTGTCCCAATGGGTTTTCCGGACATGGTTTTTAACGAGGCAATCTAGGTTGCCTACGCCATTTTACTTAGGATTTTCTTTGGTCTCTACATGGGCTTTTTTCTTCTCCATTTCATCAAGCCCATCTCGCCAAACCCAAGCCCATTCAAGCCCATTTAATTGGCGAGATTTGATGAAGTCAAAACACAATTTCCTATGTTCTTTGCATGTATTTCTTTAATGAGTCAAACTTTATTAATTATCTTTGTAATTTCCTAGGTAGGTTGCATGTGACCTATCTAGCCCTATATATAGTGGCTCGCCACTATCACTTTCATTTATCCAAGTTTTTAGAATAAAAATCTCTTCTCTCTCAACTTGCGATCAAAACTTCCGAAAAACCTAAACCCTTTTCGGACATTCTCTCTTTGAGAGAATCCTCCGGCTCTCTTGGTGCGTTATATCCAAGGAGTTAGAGTCTCAACCCTTCACCGAGTTTCCATTACTCGTGTGATTGTATTTCATTTCCGCATCACTCTTTTTCCCCTTATCATTGTCGTATCGCTACCGCAACCCTTTTTACTATCGCAAATCCTACCGCGCTCGAACCCGGCTCCGATCAAAGTTCAGATCCACGATTGGGATCGTATCAGATTTTGGTCAAAAGACTACAACCTCTTTTGTCTGAACTAGTCTTGCTTTGTCAGTC
This sequence comes from Arabis hirsuta, assembly GCA_964056655.1. Classification (NCBI taxonomy): domain Eukaryota; kingdom Viridiplantae; phylum Streptophyta; class Magnoliopsida; order Brassicales; family Brassicaceae; genus Arabis; species Arabis hirsuta. The sequence goes on along the minus strand of OZ053298.1, from coordinate 21,477,962 downwards.
AGCTTTTGTGGCTGAGAGACTCATTTCTGATAATATCATAGTAGCTAGCCCATGAAGTGATACATGCTCTGATAATTCATCCCACTATATCTAAGGATTTTATGGCAGTGAAGACCGACATGTCCAAAGCATATGATAGAGTGGAGTGGTGCTTCCTAAAATCTCTTCTTGATGCAATGGGGTTTCATGCTCAGTGGGTTGAATGGGTGATGTGGTGTGTTACTTCAGTTACGTTCTCTGTTCTTATCAATGACCAACCTTTTGGCATGATTACCCGAGACAGGGGTATTAGACAAGGCGATCCCCTTTCCCCTTTTCTCTTCGTGCTCTGTACGGACGGTACGGATTGTACGATCACCCGTACGTATGGTACGAACCGTATAGCAAAGGACGTCAAGTACTTCTAATACCACCAAGTACAGCCGTCCTTATCAACAAGTGGGCAGCCTGATCTGCACAAGGAGAGATAAGCAAGTGGTAGCCTGTCCTTATCAACCCAAATGTCCTTATCTTGCATTTGGGACCACTTGGACCACTTTGAATTCAAACAATCAGAACGTTGGGGCTCTTGAATGGCTGAGATTGTCTCACACAAACTGAAGGGCCAAGATGACTTGACCGTTGCCCTATGTGGCTGTTTGTGGTCTGATTTTACTTATATATATATGTGTGTTATGTGTAAAACTGAAATTAACTTGAATAGAATGAAAGTTCTCTCAATCTCTTTAATCTCTCTAAATTCTCTTAATTCCGCTTAATCTCACATGGTATCAGAGCCATTGGCTCAAATCTTGGTTTAAGTACTCTAAATCTCTGGTTCTTTCATTCAATTCTAGTTCGAAATCTCAATTCAATCATCAAAATCTCTAATCTGCTACTGTTCTAAATCTTTCATTCTCTACACACTCTAATCACGTTCATATACACTCTTTCCATTCATTTACTATCTGATTGTGTCTACAATCCACTCTCAATCCCTTCTATTCACATTCTGATCTGTTTTTTAGTAGAAAAACTCATGGAAAACCAAGGAAAAGTTGTTGTTCCAGTTACCCTAAAAGGGGTAAACTATCTGTTATGGTCAAGGACCATAAAAACGGCCTTGTGCAGCCGTGGGCTTTAGGGTCATGTCTCAAAAGGAGAACCACCAAATGAAGAGGTCAAGAAAGTGCATGATGGCATGGAGATAATGGTTGAGGTTGAAGACACTCATTGGTTTCAAGAAGACCAAATGGTGTTAGCCATCATCAAAAACTCACTTGAAGCATCACTTCTTGAAGCTTATTCATATTGCGAAACTGCTAAGGAGCTATGGGAAACACTCCAAAATGTCTTTGGCAATGCATCAAACTTGCTAAGGATATTTGAGGTGAAAAAGGCAATTAGTGACCTTTCCCAAGAAGATATGGAGTTCATGGAGCACTTTGGAAAGTATAGGTCCTTATGGGTTGAACTTGAGATGCTACGGCCAAGCTCAGTGGATCCAAGGGTGTTGAATGAGCATCGTGAACAAGATAAAGTCTTTGGACTGTTGATGACCCTTAGTCCAATATATTCGGGCCTGATCAAGTACATGCTACGGGCAGAGAAGCTTCCAACCCTTGATGATGTGTGTTCTCAAGTCCAAAAGGGGCAAGGGTCTCATGGATTGTTTGGCCAAAAAGGGGACCTTGTTACAGCCAACAAAAGCACATACCAAGGCAGTAGAATCGAGGATCGCAAGGTCTGTTTTTGCGACCATTGCAAGAAGAAAGGGCACTTGAAGGAGAAGTGTTGGCTGTTGCATCCACACCTTAAGCCAAACAACAAGTGGAAAGACCCAAGAGTGAATGTGGCTGCTCATGAGATGAATGGTGATCCGAGAAAGGCCGAAACATCCACCAAAGTACTTGAAGGAGAAATGAAGGCATTGATGACTGCCCAACGTGATCTCGTCTCAAAGGCAGACCTCGAGGCCATCATCAAAGCCATTAAAGACTCCGGTAACCCCATTCATTCTTTACATGCTTCCATTCACTCTTTACATGCTTTAAAAGCTTTAAAACCATTGATAGTCGATTCCGGAGCCTCTCATCATATGATTAGCGATTCCAACTTGATAACTGATGTAGAACCGGCCATAGGGAATGTTATAATCGCGAATGGTAGTAAAGTTCCAATAGAGGGTGTAGGAAACTTAAGGTTGTTTGATAAGAAATCGAAAGCCTTCTACATGCCTAGTTTTATTTCTAATCTCTTATCGGTTAAGAAAGCTACTACTGACCTCAATTGCTTAGCCATATTCAGTCCTAATGAAGTGTATTTTCAGGATATTGAGACAAGTAAAGTAATTGTGAAAGGAAAGACAAAGGATGACTTGTAATTGCTCGAAGATACCAAGTCATGTTCGCTTGATTCTGTTTCTGTTTCACCTATATCACATTTAGCTAAGGCAAACAATGCATTGTGGCATGCTAGATTAGGACACCCACATTCTCGTGTTTTTAAGCTTAATGTTTCCAAATATTTGTTTTTAAAACGAAAATTGTGAAGCATGTATTCTTGGAAAGCATTGTAGAAACATTTTTCCTAAATCTACTACTATCTATGAACATTTTTTTGATTTAATCCACTCTTATGTGTGTGGACTGCACCATGTGAATCACGTGAAAATCAGAAGTATTTTGTGACTTTTATTGATGAAAAATCGAAATACACTTGGGTAACTTTGCTGCCATCTAAAGATAGGGTGTTAGAAGCGTTTAGAAACTTTGAAAGCTATGTGACTAACCATTATCATGCCAAGATTAAGATTTTTAGATCAGATAATGGAAGAGAATACACAAGCCATGCATTCAAACAACACCTCAACAGCAAAGGAATTTTTCATCAAACTAGCTGTCCATATACACCACAACAAAATGGAGTGGCTGAGAGGAAGAACAGACATCTAATGGAGGTTACACGATCCATGATGTTCCATACAAACACTCCAAAGAGGTTTTGGGGAGATGCTTTAGTGGCTGCGTGTTATCTCATCAATAGAACACCCACCCGAGTGCTCAATGATGCATCACCATACGAGGTACTCCACAAAACAAAACCATCTTATGTACACTTACGTGTATTTGGATGTGTGTTTTTGTGTTAATTCCAGGACAGCAAAGGAACAAGCTTGAACCAGCAAGTAGGAAAGCCATGTTCATTGGTTATTCACCTACTCAAAAGGGGTACAAATTGTTAGAATATGCGGAATATCAAGGGGAGAGTAGAAGAGTGGTAGAGTGATAGAAACAGATTTGAAGTGAGTAATACTCCTTGATTCATTTCATTACAACAATCACATATTTATACAAGTGTGATCAGACCTCCAATGGTCACAATAACATAACGGCTAGGTGATCTAAGCCGTTTATATGGCTGGTTTAATCCTAGGCGTCCATTTCAACTTCTGTTCACACACACAAGTGGGTAGTGGTCCTAACAGATGATAGTGACGTGACCATGTGGTCCAAACTGTCTCACAAGTGGTCCCAAACACTCCCAAGCAGATCCGGTCCCATCCGTATACCTCCGAATACTCTACGGATACGTACAACCGTATTTGATGGTTTAATACTCCCCCTCAAGCTTAACTATAGAGATAAGCTTGGAACCATGAAATTCACCTCATTAAAACCTTAGTGTGAAAAAACCAATGGGACAAAAACTCACTTAAGGAAAAAGAGTATGAACTCCATGGCTACTATATTTCTATAATTCCTAGCTTTGGGAGTATGAACTCACACACCTTTAGGCTTGCGGCTTTTGTGAATATATCCGCGAGTTGGTCGGAGCTCTTTGTGTAGCATGGCAAGATCAGTCCACTCTCTACGGCTTGACGCACCTTATGACAGTCTACTTCAATGTGCTTCGTACGTTCATGAAACACCGAATTGGAAGCAATGTGGATAGCGGCTTGATTGTCACAATGCATCGTAATAGGGTCGTGTGATTCAATGTCCAAGTCTTTGAGAATTGCCTTAATCCAAGTCAGCTCATTTGTGAGCTTCTTCATGGCCCTATATTCTGCCTCGGCACTTGAGCAAGCTACCACTTTTTGCTTCTTGGTTTTCCATGTAACTAGATTTCCTCCGATGAATGTACAATAGCACGTAGTAGACCTTCTATCTCTTCGATCTTCGACCCAATCGGCATCGCAATATCCAACTATCTCCATGTTCTTGTTACAGCCCATCCATATGCCATGATCCGATGTTCCTTTAAGATACCTTAGGATTCGGTCGATCATGTTCCAATGATACACCTTTGGTGCTTGCATGTGTTGACTTACTTTGTTTACTGCAAAACACAAGTCGGGTCTAGTAATCGTTAGGTATATAAGTTTACCTACTAACTTTCGGTATTGTTTGACATCGTCAAATGGGCAATCCTCTATCTCCCCCTCTTGTTCTACTTTGTAGCCTTCTTCTAGGGGAGTTTTGGCCAGTTTTGCATCCATCTTTCCTGTTTCACTCAACAAATCATGAATGTATTTCCTTTGTGATACGAAGAGTCCCTCCGTAGAGCGGCACACTTCGATTCCTAGGAAATACTTTAGTTCACCGAGGTCTTTAATCTCAAATACGGATTTAAGATAGGCTTTGGTGTTTTAGATACCTTCCTTGTCATTCCCGGAGATAATGATATCATCTACATAGATTAGAATGACCACGATACCTTCTTGGCCGTTTAAGGTGAATAGTGTATGATCCGATTCCGACCTCTTGAATCCTTTATCTCGCAACGTCATGCTCAATTTGTGATACCAAGCTCGCGGTGATTGCTTCAATCCGTAGATTGCCTTCCTTAGTCGTAGAACTTTTCCCGGTGCAACTGAATCTTCAAGTCCGGGTGGGGGCGTCATGTATACCTCATCTTCTAGTTTTCCTTGAAGGAAAGCATTCTTGACATCCATTTGCCATAGATCCCACTCCAAGTTTGCGGCTAAGGATAGGATGATCCTTACGGTGTGTAGCTTGGCCACCGGGGCAAACGTATCCGTGTAGTCTTTTCCATACGTTTGGGTGAATCCCCTCCCTACTAGTCTCGCTTTGTGCCTCTCTATCTCGCCATCGCTTCGATATTTGATCGTGAAAACCCATTTTGAACTTACGGCTTTCTTTCCTTTTGGTAAGTCGGCTTCATCCCAAGTGTGGTTTAGTTCCATTGCATTGCGTTCATCACCCACGGCTTCTCTCCACACTTTGTGTTCCTTTGCTTCGTAATAGTTTGCCGGAATATACTCTTGATCAAGTTTGCCCATGAAGACAACATGTTCTTGAGGGATATGGACTAGATTGCATGTGGCTTGAGTCGGGTAGACTACCGCATTGCTGTTGTAATAGACCCTTGTGTTCTTCCAATTGGACACGGGAAACTTTTGTCGGGTACTCCTTCGTTGTGGTTGCGGTGGTGGTTGTGACCGCCGCATGTTCCTTCTTTGCGGTTGCTCTTCTTGACCATGTGTGCCGGATTGTTCGGCTTCGGGAATCCTACTGCCCCCCTCATGGTAAAGAGGGGGTATCGCAGGATGAGTGACTGCCAAAGGGGATGATCTTGCCGCATCAAGGTTGGGAACGGTCGTCACATCGGGACCTGCGGCTGCCGCATCTGGACCTGCGGCTGCCGCATCGGGGTTGGGAACTGCCGCACCAGGAAAGTCGGTCACCGCATCGGGCGAGTCTGCCGCATCCGGTGAGCTTGCCGCAGTTGGTGAGGCTGCCACATTCGGTGAGCTTGCCGCAGTTGGTGATGCTGCCGCATTTGGTGAGGTTGCCACATTCGGTGAGGCAGACTGGTTGCCGAGTGTCTCAAGGATACGTCGAAGAGTAGTGTTGCGGTCCGAGGTGACCTGAGAGAGATCCTTCAAGTTGTCCCAATCCCTTTCTTCATAGTACCCCTTTGTCTCCACAAATTTTACATCTCTTGACACAAGGATCTTTCGTGTATCCGGAAGATAACACTTATACCCTTTTTGTGTTGTTGAGTACCCAATGAACATCGCCTTTACGCTTTTGGCCTCAAGTTTATTTCGTTGTTCTCCTGGAATCAACACAAAACACACACATCCAAATACACGTAAGTGATTAAGAGATGGGTAATTTTTAGTTAATACCTAAAATGGAGATATGTCATTGAGGATCTTAGTCGGAATGCGATTGATTAGGTAGCATGCCGATATCAATGCATCACTCCAAAATTTCTTCGGGACGTTGTGGTGGAACATCATAGATCGTGCTACTTCCATTAGGTGTCTATTCTTCCTTTCGGCCACACCATTTTGTTGTGGTGTATATGGACAGCTTGTTTGATGGAGGATCCCATGTTTTGCTAAGTGTTGTTGAAACGCATTGCTTGTGTATTCTCCACCATTGTCACTTCTAAAACTTTTAATCTTAGCATGATAATGGTTAGTCACATATATTTGAAAGTTTGTAAACGCCTCAAGAACTCTATCCTTTGATGGAAGTAAAGTTACCCACGTATACTTAGACTTTTCATCGATAAATGTAACAAAATATTTATGGTGATCTCTTGATTCACATGGTGAGGTCCACACATCCGAATGCACTAAACTAAGTCAAAACAGTTTTCATATATAGTGGAAGACTTGGGAAACACCGATTTACAATGTTTACCAAGTATGCAAGCTTCACATTCATCGGTTTTAAAAACAATCTTAGGAAACATTAAGCCTAATGCACGCGAATGGGGATGTCCTAGTCTAGCATGCCAAATGTTACTACTAATATCTGAAGTACAAAATGAACACGATAGTGAGGGAATGGATGTGTTGGAATGAAAAGGAATTCACCACCAATGTGTTAAACAAGAAGAGTTAAGGATGACATGAATTCGGGAACAAGGTGACAAGGCCAGAAGACGGAGTTGCGTGTGGCCTTATCCTTGTTAACATTAAGTAGGTTACAAGACCAGAAGTGTACTAACATGAATATCAGATCATAGGACTGATCATTATGATTCAAATAAGCAAGTGGGACTTTGTGGGCTGTTGAATTAAGCATCATGTGATGCTTAGGAAGAAGAGGCCAAACTGTCACTTTCACAAGTGTGTGAGGACCACAAGGAGTCACTATCAGCACACAAGGAGGACCACAAAGAGAGCTGTTGGGATTTTGAATCTGTGGCCATGATCTGTTCTTTTAAATGAACGGCTAGGATGTTTAGAACGTTATGCAACTTGTTGTGACTGTTAGGCTGCTATTTTACTTGTATAAATAGCAGCTTGTAGGTATTGTATGATTTTAACTTGAACAAAAGTAATCTGATTCAAGCTCTTACTTCTCTCTTCATGTTCTTCATTCAAACACTCTAAGAACAGATTAATAATGTAGTTATAGAGTGTAAACACGTTCTGGGTTTGATCCCTATGGATCAAACTCCATCCTATACGTAAAACTCTCTTAAAACACTCTTTAGCTATAATCTGTTCTTATGTTGATTCAATCATCTTTTGATTGTCTCTTCTCTTCATAGTGAGCTTAGACTCACATATTATAACAGTTTAGAGCACAAACTCTAAGTGTTGTTGCTTCTATAATCTGATTATGCTTCATACTAATGAAAGCTTTTCTTGTTGAGAATGAGTTCATTAGTTAGCTAATGAAGAACACAATCACAAGTTGATTGTTGTTTCTAGTTATGTGAGACAAACACTCACATATTCTAACATGGTATCAGAGCGTGGTTCCTTCCTTGGTTCCTCTTAAGCTCGTTCTCACCATTTCCATGGGTTCTCCTTGTTTTTCGTTTCTGTTTTCAGCCATGGAAACACCTTATATGTGTTATTTCGTGGTTCTTTATGTTTAAAGCTCCTGCAAACCCTCGTACATGAGTTATTCCGGTGGATATTATCTGTGACCAGTGGGTAAAGTCATTGCCCAACTGCTCATGGAGTGTTCCAGCCATTAAAACGCCAATGTTCTTGTTGTTTCTTGGCTGTTGTTGGCTGTCTTTAACTCTAGAAAACAGAGTAAAACTCGCTTGGGATGAACTCCCCTTGGCTGTTGTTGGCTGTCTTTAACTCTAGAAAACGCCTCAGCTCCTTCTCCCCTTTGTCTCTCATTTTTAAAGCTTGGATAAAAGATTTAAAGTCTAAAACGCCAATGCTTGAGGGAGGGAGAGAGATTGAAAGTGGTTTGAAGAATTTTGTTTTAAAACTTTTATGAAAACGTTTTTCTTTTAAAAGGGATTGATTATCCATTGTTTTCAACTCTCTACCCATTTCTCCTCATGTTAAGCATGGATGAAAAAGATTGTAAAATCTGTAATGGCCAATGCTTGAGGGAGGGATAGAGAATGAAGTTGGTTTTATTTTAAAACGTTTTTTTGGGTATAATGAACTATAAGTCATATTCGACAGTTTAAATTCTTTTGGAATGATAAACATTTTGTGTCTTTGATGCTTATAGATTCATGACATTGTGACCACTAAAACATACTTGATTCTTTTGGATTAAAGCATGAAAGTAGGTCTTTCAAAATCAGTTTCTTTGTTTGATTTTTAAACCATATCTTTGAAGATGTAAAAACCTTGGTTAGCTTAATCCTTATGAATTAAAGCATTCAATACCTTGTGACTTCATTTCTCTTTGATTTGTGGATTTTCAGTTTGATGTCATGTGTTGTTGAAATAATGTGCGGCACAAGCTACTGATGCGGCAGCCTCACCTACTGCGGTAGCCTCACCCACTGCGACAGACCTGCGGTAGACATAACTACTGATGCGGCAGCCGTTTGTAAGGCTCATGGTACAATGTGTACCATTGTGATGCACCACCCAACGTGATAAGGACAGGCAGTACTCAATTTGTACACAAGAAAGGAGGACCACTTGCTGTCGCTATCAAGAAAGGAGGACCACTTGCTGTCGCTATCAATGGAGCGTCCCACTTGTGTTTGAGTGTCCCCAATGGACGGTTCTGATCTGCTCACCATGAATGAATGGTCATGATGTTCTGACCGTTATATAGATGATGAATTTGTGTATAAATAGATGTTCATCTTCCCTTTGTAAGTTTTTAACTTGATAAGAAAATCAGTTCATATAATCTCCATCTCAATCTCTCTAATCTCTCCCATTCTCTTGTCACTAATTCCGCATCAAATCTTACATGGTATCAGAGCTATTGGCTCAATTCTTGGTTCACACACTCTAAAATCTCTTGTTCTGTTCACTATACTCTAGTTCAAAATTTCTGTTCGGTTTATCATCCTTATCATCATTCTAAACTACTGATTATGGAGAGCTCACGACCTATTGTTGCTCCAGTTATCCTCAAAGGATTGAACTATCTTCTGTGGTCCAGAACCACCAAAACGGCACTATGCAGCCGTGGTTTATGGAACCATATTGAGCAAGTCAATCCACATGAGGAAACCATTCAAGGGGTGAGCCAAATGACTACCCCAAACGTTCCAGCTACTACTGCTGCTGCTCCAAGCGTGATGACTCCTACTGTTGTGACTCCTACTGTTGTGGTTCCAAACGTTGTTGGTCAAATCAACAAGGAAAAGTGGTTCCAAGAAAATCAGATGGTGCTCGCGGTCATTCAAAACTCCCTCGATGCACCTCTTCTTGAATCATATTCCTATTGTGAAACCGCAAAGGAGCTATGGGATACTCTCAAAAACGTGTTTGGGAACACCTCAAACCTCAGCCGTGTTTTTGAAGTGAAGAAAGCAATTAACGACCTCAATCAACAGGAGGTTGAATTCACCAAGCATTTTGGAAAGTATAGGTCATTGTGGGCTGAGCTTGAAATGCTTAGGCCATTCACAACTGACCCAATGATTCTCAGGGAAAGGAGAGAGCAAGACAAGGTCTTTGGTCTCCTTTTAACGTTGAGCCCCAAGTACAAAGACCTAATCAAGCATCTGCTCAGAGCTAACTCTCTTCCTACACTCGATGAGGTATGTGCGCAAGTTCAGAAGGAAGAAGGGGCCTATGGACTGTTTGATGGAAGGGAAGAACTTGTCACTGCCAACAGAAGCTCATACAAACCGGAGGAAAGGAAAGTGTGGGTATGTGATCACTGCAAAAAGAAGGGACATACGAAAGACAAATGCTGGATATTACACCCACATCTCAAAACCAGCCGTTGGAAGGAGCAAAGGGCAAATGCAGTTGTTGAAATGATCAATGAGGGCAGAGAAAGCTCATCTCAAGGTGCAGCACATGCCGCAAACCAACTGGAAATGGAAATGAAAGCGATAAGATCATCTCAACATGAAATGGTGAAACGCTCTGAACTTGATGCCCTTATCAAGGCCATGAAGGAGGCAAACAGTTCTGGTAACAGTTTTCATACCCTTAATATACCTAAACCGCTTATTGTCGATTCCGGGGCCTCTCACCACATGATTAGTGACTCGCACCTAATAACCAACTTAGAACCGGCTTTAGGGACTGTGACAATTGCAAATGGACATAAAGTCCCAATTAAAGGCGTTGGTAACTTGAACTTGTTTGATAAGAAGTCTAAAGCATTTTACATGCCATCTTTTACCTCAAACTTGCTATCGGTTAAAAGAGCCACTACTGATTTGAAATGTCATGCTATTTTCAGTCCTAATGATGTTGTTTTTCAGGATATTGACTCCCATAAAGTACTCGGCAAAGGAGTTACTCAAGGGGATCTCTATGTTCTTGAAGACCTAAAATCTAAAGTTTCTTTACCTTGTTCTCTTAGCACTTCGTTGAATAATGTTGATGGGAATGTTTGGCATGCTAGATTAGGCCACCCACACAATCGTGCTTTTGAGATTATGTTGCCTAATGTTTCTGTTAAACATAATGAATGTGATGCTTGCATTTTGGGTAAACATTGCAAAACCGTATTTCCGAAATCATTCACTCATTATGAAAAATGTTTTGACTTGATTCACTCTGATGTATGGACTTCTCCTTGTGAATCACGTGAGCATCATAAGTACTTCGTAACCTTTATTGATGAAAAGTCTAAATATACGTGGGTCACATTACTTCCATCTAAGGATAGAGTACTCGAGGCATTCATAAACTTTCATACATATGTTTCTAACCACTATGATGCAAAGATCAAAGTCTTAAGGTCAGATAATGGTGGGGAATACACCAGCCATGCATTCAAACAACAATTAGCCAAACTTGGAATCATTCATCAAACGAGTTGTCCATACACTCCACAACAAAATGGAGCTGCGGAAAGAAAGAACCGTCACCTAATGGAGGTTTCTCGTTCAATGATGTTCCATATGAATGTACCTAAAAAGTTTTGGGGAGATGCTCTCGTATCAGCGTGCTATCTGATCAATCGAACACCGACCAAAGTCTTAAATGACCAATCTCCGTTTGAGGTAATCCATAAAACTAAACCTTCGTTAAACCACTTACGTGTATTTGGTTGTGTGTGTTTTGTGCTCTTACCAGGAGAACAAAGAACCAAGCTTGATCCAAAGAGTGTAAAAGGCATGTTTATAGGGTACTCACCAAATCAGAAAGGTTACAAATGCTATATCCATGAAACTCGGAAAGTGTTGGTTTCTCGGGATGTAAAGTTTATTGAGGACAAGGGATTCTATGACAAGAAGAATTGGGATGAACTTAAGGACCTTGCAGGACCGTCTGATCATGCAATCAACCTTAGGCGAATCCTAGAAAGCCTTGAAGTAGCACCCACAAACAAACACTCAACTGAAGGCGCCGAAACATCCTATAACCAAGAGGCTGTACCAGACACAGAAACAGGAAGGAGGAAGAGCATGGAATATACTTCTATGGAGGGTAACGAACCAGACATGGAAACGAGTGAGGAATTAACCCAATTTGATCATGAGGGGGGAGCTGAAGCTGAAACAGTTCATGATCAAGTGGGTAATGAACAAGATCAAGCGGGTAATGACCAAGACCAGAGTATGGAACAGCCACAACCGCAGCAACAACTGAGGAGAAGTACTAGAGGAAAACCACAACCGCAGCAACAACTGAGGAGAAGTACTAGAGAAAAATTAGACCCATCAACGTGGAAGAACAAACGGGTTTACTACAACTGCAATGCAGTAGCACACCCTATTCAAGTGGTTTGCAACCTTGCTCATATACCGGAGAGTCATCAAGCGTTCATCACTCAGATTGACCAGAACTCCATTCCAAGAAGCTATGAAGAGGCGACACAACTGAAAGTGTGGAGAGATGCAGTGGGAAATGAGATAACAGCAATGGAGGTGAATAATACATGGGAGGAGGCTTACCTACCGAAAGGGAAGAAGACAGTCAGCTCTATGTGGATATTCACCATAAAATATCACAGCGATGGATCAATTGAAAGATACAAGGCGAGGCTAGTAGCTAGGGGATTCACGCAAACGTATGGGGTGGACTACAACGACACATTCGCGCCTGTTGCAAAGCTCCACACAATAAGAGTGGTTCTATCCATGGCAACCAACTTAGAATGGGGTTTATGGCAAATGGATGTCAAGAATGCGTTCTTGCAAGGAGAACTCGAAGACGAGGTGTATATGACTCCACCACCGGGACTTGAAAACATTGTGAATCCGGGAAAGGTTCTACGATTGAGAAAGGCTATATATGGGCTGAAACAGTCACCAAGGGCTTGGTATCACAAGCTGAGCGTAACCTTGAGAGATCGTGGGTTTAGAAGATCAGAATCCGATCACACTCTATTCACATTGCAAGGCCAAGAAGGTATTGTAGTCATTCTCATTTATGTTGATGATATAATCATCACAGGGAATGACAAGGTAGGAATACAAACTACTAAATCTTACTTGAAGTCGGTTTTTGATATAAAAGATCTTGGAGAATTGAAATACTTCCTTGGGATAGAAGTTTGTTGTACTAACGAAGGGCTGTTCTTGTCCCAACGAAAGTATGCTCTAGATATGTTAAATGATGTAGGTGACGTAGAAGGGAAACCAGCAAAGACACCTCTTGAAGATGGATACAAGGTGGAACGAGAGGGGGAGCATGATGACCAACCATTTGAAGATGCTACCTTGTATCGGAAAATGGTCGGTAAGATGATATACCTAACCATAACTCGACCTGATTTGTGCTTTGCAGTGAACCAGGTTAGCCAACACATGAAGGCACCAACACTACATCATTGGAACATGATTAACCGTATATTGAGATATATCCAAGGAACGTATGATCATGGCATATGGATGGGTCATAATCAAAGCACCGAGATCGTGGGCTACTGTGATGCAGATTGGGCAGGTGATCGGAAGGACAGGAGATCAACTACGGGGTATTGCACTTTCATTGGAGGCAATTTGGTTACGTGGAAAACAAAGAAACAGAAGGTGGTAGCGTGTTCTAGTGCAGAAGCTGAATATAGAGCAATGAGGAAGCTTACAACCGAACTCATTTGGATAAAAGCACTTCTCAAGGACCTAGGCGTGGAGACTAAAGAACCGATCACTATGCACTGTGACAACCAAGCGGCCATACATATTGCATCTAACTCGGTGTTCCATGAGAGGACGAAACACATTGAAGTTGATTGCCACAAGGTGCGACAGTCCGTAGAAGATGGAACAATCCTTCCGTGCTACACACGAAGTTGTGATCAGCTAGCGGACATCTTCACCAAAGCAGCCAGCCTAAAGGTAGTAGAGTCCATTCATCCACGTCTCGGACTCATTATGATCATCATACTCTTTTTCCTTCATTGGGTTTTATCCCATGTGGTTTTCCCAATAAGGTTTTAATGAGGTGGTGATCACGATGCCAATCTAATCATGGTATGTTTAGATTGAGGGGGAGTGTTGAAATAATGTGCGGCACAAGCTACTGATGCGGCAGCCTCACCTACTGCGGTAGCCTCACCCACTGCGACAGACCTGCGGTAGACATAACTACTGATGCGGCAGCCATTTGTAAGGCTCATGGTACAATGTGTACCATTGTGATGCACCACCCAACGTGATAAGGACAGGCAGTACTCAATTTGTACACAAGAAAGGAGGACCACTTGCTGTCGCTATCAAGAAAGGAGGACCACTTGCTGTCGCTATCAATGGAGCGTCCCACTTGTGTTTGAGTGTCCCCAATGGACGGTTCTGATCTGCTCACCATGAATGAATGGTCATGATGTTCTGACCGTTATATAGATGATGAATTTGTGTATAAATAGATGTTCATCTTCCCTTTGTAAGTTTTTAACTTGATAAGAAAATCAGTTCATATAATCTCCATCTCAATCTCTCTAATCTCTCCCATTCTCTTGTCACTAATTCCGCATCAAATCTTACAAAGGTAACATGCCATCATAACCGCATCTCCCCAATATCTTTTAGGAACGTTGTGATGAAACATCATCGATCTTGACACCTCCATGAGATGTCGATTCTTCCTCTCGGCCACTCCATTTTGTTGCGGATTGTATGGGCAGCTCGTTTGATGCAAAATCCCATGCTTTGCGAAATGCTCCTTGAGTCTATGGCTTGTATATTCCCCACCATTATCTGTTCTAAATACTTTAATCTTGGCATTGTAATGGTTAGTGATGTAATTTCGAAAATTAAGAAATGCATCAAACACCCTATCTTTAGATGGAAGTAAAGTGACCCATGTATATTTAGATTTCTCATCTATGAATGTCACGAATTACTTGTTTTTATCTCTAGATAAGCATGGTGATGTCCAAACATCCGAATGAACCAAATCAAAGAAATTTTCATAAACAGTAGATGATTTAGGAAAAACGGTTTTACAATGTTTACCGAGAATACAAGCTTCACAACTAGAGTAATCAAAAGAAACATTCGGTAACATGATTTTAAGAGCACGAGAATGAGGATGACCTATTCTAGCATGCCACAATTTATTCGAAGTTGTATCAAAACGAGAGCTAAAATGTGAACGATGTGAAGTGGTCGGTGCAAAATTCTCTAAAATGTAGAGATCATCTTTAGTTCCCCCTTCTCCGATCGCTTTACCGGAGTCAATATCCTGAAAAAATACCTCATTAGGACCAAATATTGCATAACAATTAAGGTCATTCGTGGTTCTTTTAACGGACAGCAAGTTAGAGGTGAACTTAGGCATATATAGAGCTTTAGATTCTTTATCAAACAGCCGTAAATTGCCTATCCCTTTAATGGGTACACTATCTCCATTCGCAATTAACACATTTCCTCTAGCCGGTTCTATATTGTTAAGTAGATTCGAATTGCTAATCATATGGTGTGAAGCACCCGAATCAACAACTAGAGATCTAGTGGTCTATGTGTAAGTAAGCTATAAGGAGTTTGAGTCATGAGATTGATACCGGATTCTTTGAGTGTTTCCTTTAGTGTGGCAATTGACTTGACGAGAGCTTCAAAGTCAGCTTTCCGCACGTACCCATCTTGTGCTCCATCCTCGCCTCGCCTAGATGAACCGACGTGATCCTCATTGGCTTGAGTGACATTGGCCCGAGGCATCCTTGGACCAGTGAGAGAGCTTGGCTTGAGATGAGGGTGAAGGATCCAACATTGTTCCTTTGTATGCCCCTTCTTCTTGCAATGCTCACATAGCTTGTTCTTCCTTTCATCGGACCCTTTGTAGACCCCTTTGTTAGCCATGGGCAGCTCCCCTTTTCCTCCAAATAGACCGAGAGACCCTTGCTCACGTTGGATTTGAGCACAAACGTCATCAAGACTCGGTAACTTTTCTGCCCTTAGAATGTGCTTGATAAGGTCATTAAAGGCTGGGTTTAATGTGAGTAGAAGGCCAAAGACCTTATCTTGCTCCTTCCTTTCATTGATAACATCCATATCCATAGAGCTTGGTCTAAGCATCTCAAGCTCTGCCCACAATGATCGAAACTTCCCAAAGTGTTTTGTGAACTCCAAGTTCTCTTGGCTCAATTCGTTGATCGCCTTTTTCACTTCAAACACTCTTGTGAGATTAGATGTGTTACCATAGACATTCTTGAGTGTACTCCACAAGGCAGCAGCATTCTCACAGTAGGAATAAGCTTCTAGAAGTGGAGTATCAAGGGAGCTTTGAAGGATAGCTAGGACCGTCTGGTCCTCTTGATACCACTTGGCCTTTGCTGCA
This sequence comes from Arabis hirsuta, assembly GCA_964056655.1. Classification (NCBI taxonomy): domain Eukaryota; kingdom Viridiplantae; phylum Streptophyta; class Magnoliopsida; order Brassicales; family Brassicaceae; genus Arabis; species Arabis hirsuta. The sequence continues at coordinate 21,461,866 of OZ053298.1, read as the reverse complement.
AGTTTCACATCGATTTCATCCTCATCATCACTACTTGAGTACTCCTTAAACTGCTTAGAACCATCAATATACCCCCAAAGACCTCTACCACAAAGAGCAGTCTTAGTTGTTCTAGCCCAAAGTATATTTACTTTCAAAACCACTGGTATTACAAGGGCCGTAGAGTTTTCCATACTTCCAGCAATAAAGAACCTTCCTTTCTAGTTTGGATGAACTAAAAACACCCTGAAGACTAAACCTTTTCTCTTCAAACAGGTTGAATCAAACACAACAGAAGGAAAGGGATAACCTTTGGAGCTTCTTCGTTGGTGAGCTATAGCGAGAAGAACTGGAGCATATGTGATGTAGAAACCACGCTGAATCTTCAAAGAACACGAACAGAATCCTTGTGGAACCAAAAGCAAACTCAATGGAACAGTAACCAGAATTTTAGAGTAGATTAACGAGAGAATAAGGAGAGATTTAAGAATAATAATGAGTCTAGATAGGATCTATCTCTGATATCATGTTAACATTTGCAGAAATTATAGTATAGTGATTGAAGATTATATAAAGATTAGAGAGAAATAGAGAGAAGACATCTCATATCTTCATAAGTTCTTATTGATTAAAGAGAATCAGATTACAACTTATATATAAAGAGATAGAAGAGGTTGGAGATAAGGTTAGAGATACAATGCTTTTGCTTTTGCTTTTGCTTTTGTCCTTTTGATGATAAGATTGATGATAAGGTGATGATGAGGTGATGACAAGGATGAGAGGACGATCTGATCTCCTAACGGCTATATACGGGTTGTGCTGCTCGTACCACGTACACAACCGTACTGCCGTACCACGTGCAGCCCGTACCACAACCGTACTGCCGTACCACGTACAGATAAGTACTGCATCTCACCGCATGGTCGTCTCACCGCATGGTCGTCTCACCACATGGTCATCTCACCGCATCTCATCTCACCTTATGTCTCCTTATTCTTGATCAATAATAATAAAATCCTAACAATCTTTTATTCTTCGATTTCGATTCATACCTGAGAATTACCCATAGCCTAACTCTTTTGTCCAATTGATTACTAGAACACTTATCACCTTCTGCTTGTTTGCTTTGCCTTTTAATTTACATTCATACATACTTTCTTAGCTTGATTTGAATTCATAATCGTTTGTGTGATTTGCGATTCCATGTGGATTCGATCCCTAAGTGCTACTATGATCTCTTAATTTGAGAGAGTAGCTCAAGGTAAATTTGAGCATATCAATTATGATGTGGAGATAGTTTACCACCCAGGTACGGCTAATTTGGTTGCAGATGCTTTGAGTCAGAGGCGGGTTGCTTCGGCTCAGGAGCACGATGTGGAGGCCTTGGTGAGTGGATTAGTACCTTGAGGTTGTGTACAATTTCACAGGAACCATTGGGGCTAGAGGCAGCTAATCAGGCGGATCTTCTTAGTAGGATTCGAGTAGCTCAGGAGAAGGATGAGGGGTTGATTGATGCTTCCAAGGTTGTAGGTTTTGAGTATCAGGTCTCTGCTAATGGGACTATTCTAGTGCACAGTCGAGTTTGCGTGCTGGGATGAGAGTCTGAGATAGGAGATTCTAAGAGAGGCTCATGCGAGCATGTTTTCTATTCATCTTTGAGCGACTAAGATGTACCGAGATCTGAAATGGTATTTTCACTGGGTTGGGATGAAGAAGGATGTCGCTAACTAGGTCACAGCCTACGATGTGTGCTAGTTAGTAAAGGCAGAGCATCAGGTTTCGAGTGGGTTGCTGTAGAGTTTACCCATCCCGGAGTGGAAGTGGGATATGATTACCATGGATTTTGTGGTAGGGTTGCCGGTTTCTCAGACTTTTGATGCTATTTGGGTGATTGTGGATCGTCTGACTAGGTCAGCACATTTTCTGGCCATTAGGAAGACCGATGGATCAGCGACTTTGGCTAAGAAATATGTGAAGGAGATAGTAAGGTTGCACGGAGTGCCAGCGAGTATTGTGTCAAACAGGGATCCGAAGTTCACTTCTGATGGGCACTAAGGTGCATATGAGTACTGCTTATCATCCTTAGACGGATGGGCAATCTGAGAGGATAATTCAGAAACTTGAGGATTTGCTGAGGATGTGTGTCCTAGATTGGGGTGGTCATTGGGCGGATCACTTGAACTTGGTAGAGTTTGCTTATAATAATTGCTACCAGGCGAGCATTGGTATGGCTCCTTATGAGGCGTTGTATGGGAGGCCATGCCGTACACCTTTATGCTGGACCCAAGTGGGGGAGAGGAGCATTTATGGTGTAGACTTTGTTCAGGAAACCACAGATAAGATCCGTGTTTTGAAGCTGAACATGAAAGAGGCTCAAGATCGGCAGTGGAGTTATGCTGATAAGAGGAGGAAAGAGTTAGAGTTTGAGATGGGAGATAGAGTGTATCTTAAGATGATTATGTTGCGGGGTCCTCACAGATCCATTTCAGAGAATAAGCTGAATCTGAGGTTAATAGGTCCATTCAAGGTTGTGGAATGTGTGGAGTTACCTCAGATTATGAAGGCATTTCATAAGGTGTTCCATGTGTCGATGCTCAGAAAGTGTCTACATATAAGTCTAAGGAGGTGGTGGCGATGATTCCTAGAGATCTTCAATCTAACATGACTTTAGATGCGAATCCATTAAGAATTTTCTAGAGTAGAGTCAAGGTTCTGCGCCGGAAGAAGATATTGTTGATGAGAGTCCTCTGGGATTGTGACGGTGTAGAAGAGAAGACTTGGGAACCAGAGGCTAAGATAAAGGCAAGGTTCTGGAAATGGTTCGATAAGCAAGTCGAGGATTGAGCTTGTTTTCATGGTTCCAAGTTTCAGAGTTTAGCAGTGTTGCTATGTGGTTTTTGGATTATGTATTTTCATTGAGGTTGTAACGATTATTACATTTTGAGATTTATAAGATGAATATTTCTTATGGTTTGACTTGTGTTCTCATAAGTTATGTGTTTTGAGGGTCTGGAAATAGAAGTTTTATGAGGATTTAGAACTTGTCTATTTTTTAGAGACTTTAGTGAAACACCCTCGGTGAGTGGGTTGTTTAGAGTTGACCTAAGGATTGGTCATGGATGAGATGATATTCTAGGATAGTGGAATGTCATATTAGGACCACGAGAGGTAATTCTAGCCAGAGATGCTTAATAATGTTTAAGAATTGATTGTTCTAGGGGATGAGGATTTCCCCGAATAAGTCATTGGGAGATGAGGATTTCTCCTCAGGAGATGAGGATTTCCCCTGTATGTTATTGAGAGATGAGGATTTCTCTCGAGGAGATGAGGAGTTACCATGTATACCGATAGCTCGACGGACTATAACCTGAGGGTGTGAGTAGTATGGTGCACCGATAACTCAAAGGATGTGTTCCTAAGAGTGTGAGGGGGTGTGGTTATGAGTTGGGAACAATTAATGTCTAAAACATGGGTATAAGCGTAGGATTGGATGTGGACCTCAAAGGTTAGGAGTGTTGATCTCGAGTGGTGCTGTTGGGGTCAAAACTCCCCTCGGTTAAAATCATCAAGAAACTGGCTAAGTATCATTTTCTTGGCGAGCTGACAAGTTATATCGGTGAGCTGACCAAGTCAACAGGTAATCTGCCGAGATGACTGAAAGACGAGCTGAATTGTCGAGTTAAGTGGCGAACTGGTGAGTTAGTGGTCACAGTAATGAGCTGCGAGCCGAAGAATAGAGCTTGCCACGATCCTTTCTTATCTACAAGCCGAGCTAGACATATTCATTATTTTTACAAGTTGGGCCGAGTTAAGGGTCAACAACGACGGTGGCGAGCCCAATGCCGACTTAGATGAAATGGCGAGCTAAACTGTGACAAGGCCAAAGACACAAGTTGGCGAGGTCAAGCCCAAGAGAGTCCACGGAGACAGAGCCCATGATCAAGACCGACTTTGATGATAGGAAATCCCTAGAAATTAGGAAACCATCCTTATCTCTTTAGGATTTGGCCTAGCCGACTTGAAACTTGTATAAATAGACTTGTACACCTCTGAAAAAAGAGGATCCGCAACTTTACTCAAAAACACTAAATAAAAATTAATAAAGCTTTCTTAACAAACAAATTTACATCTTTGTTCTTATTCTTGTTCTTGTAGTTCTAGCTTAGAGATCTCAACTTTCCTCTAAAAACCCTAACAAATTCGATTGTGTTGGTTTCACCCTCCACAATTTGGTGCCGTCTAAGGGGACGTGAGATCTTCTTACTCGAAGGAATCATCTTACAAGAAACTTAGAAGATGGCCGACGAACTCGGCGACAACCTCGGAGAAAACCTCGGCGGTAACTGCGTTATCAACCTCGACGATAACCACAGTGACAATCTCGACAACAAAGACACCGACAAAACGCTAACCCAGTTGCAATTGACGCAGCACATACCCTAAAAGTCCTTAACCATATCATGGCAGCTCTCTACATACTGCTCAAGAAGCAGGAGCAGGACAAGCTAAACTCCACGGTGATTAAGAAACTCGACGTTCTCGCCATGGCGAGCTAAGTTCGAGGCCGCGACCAAGGCATGCTTAGGCGACCAAAAGGGTGACTCAACCTGACGGCTCTCTTCTCAATGCCAGATGATGCGTCCAAAGCTGGAACCTTTCTGCCATTGCACACCACCTCGGACACAGGCGAACCAAGCTGGACGAGGCAGATCACTAGGTATCTGGAGAAGGACGCACAAATCGCAGATGGAGCACCACAGGTCATTAACCTCGACGAGGATGAAGCAGCCGAGGACAACCCAGTTTGGCGTGTAGACGCTGGACGCACCAAGGCGCACCAAGTCAGGACAGCCCAAGGCGATGAGGAGACTGAACACGATAACATCAACAATGAAGATCTCCTCTGGATTCAGCAGATTGACGACCGATTCGACGAGGCTCTGCGAGCTGAAGACATGAAGGCGGTACAATCCCTTGTCTTCACCTTGCCGCATCAACACAAATCGAGTCGCCAAATCTTTTCCACCTCGTCTGACCACCACCACGGTGTCTCGTCACTCCACCTCGGCGTCGTCACAAACAATCCACTTCATCTTCCTTTGCCAAATCAACTATTCACCTTATCGGTAACAAAGACTACTTCGGCTACAGCGCCAACACCTCGTAATCCTTCTCAATCCACCTCGGCGTCGACTTACCTCGGCATCAACTCACCTCGATGTTCGCTTAGCCTTGTCACGGTACCCTCTGTGTCACCTCGGCGTCGACTCATCTTGTCACCTCAGTGTCAACTCGCCCCGACGTCGACACACCTTGTCACCTCGACGTCAACTCACCATGATATCGGCTCACCTTGGTGTCAACTTGCCTCGACGTTGACTCATCTCAGCGTCAACTAACTTTAATGCCGACTCACTTTGGTGTCAACTCGCTTCAACACCAACTCACCTCGGCGTGAACTCGCTTCAATGCCGACTCACCTTGGCGTCAACTCGCCTCGTTGCCAACTCACCTCGGCATAACCTCACGGCGACGCTGTCTTGGCCTTGTCACGGTACCCTTCATGTCACCTCGGCGTCGACTCACCTCGGCGTCAATTCGCCTCAGTGTCACCTCGCCTCCTCATCGATTCACCTCGTTGTCAACTCTCCTCGGCGTAACCTCACCTCGATGCTGTCTTGGCCTTGTCACGGTACCGTTTGTGTCATCTCGGCGTCGACATACCTTGGCGTAAACTCAGTTCGGCATCAACTCGCCTCACCTCGATGTCAGTTTGCCTCGATGTCAATTCACCTAGACGCTCACTTGGCCTCGTGAGGGTACCATCCGACTCACCTCGGCGTCAACTCACTTTGGTGTAACCTCACATAGACCCTCTCTCGGCCACGTCACGGTATCTTTTGTGTCACATCGGCGTCGATTCACCATGGCATTAACTCGCCTTGACGTCAACTCACTATGGTGTCACCTCGCCTTGATGTCAACTCATCATGACATCAACTCGCCTCGGCTTCCTTTTCACCTCGTTGTCGTAACACCAAACAACGTTGGATTTGTCACACCGCGTCAAATCTAGCAAAGTCCTCTTTACTAGCCAAGGTATTTTGGCTCACCTCGTCAAAACTGATATTATCTTGTTCCCCTATTTTTTTAAAAATGGGAGTGGGTACATATACTCATATACTCCCATCTTTATAATAGACTCTATGTCTAATTAAAGCAATTTTTCAAAACAAAAGTCTTCAAATGACATCCTTTACGGATTACCAAAGCCTTTCCAAAACATGCATCCTACTCACGTCCTTTATGGATTACTAAAGCCTTTCCAAAATAGGCATCCTACTCACATCTTATACAGATTACTAAAGTCTTAACAAAACAGACATCTCAATCACATTTTACATGAACTACGGATGGGTTCAGCTATCCCCCATCTCAATCACATGACTGTGTACATATACTCATATAATCCCAATTCTTGTAACAATTTTTGCGATTAATCGAAAGCAAAAATTCACTCAATCTTGTCTACATCCCTCGCGGATTGTCTAAGTCTTGTCAAAACAAACATATCGATCACATCCTATACAGATTACTCACAGTCTTAGCTAAATCAGACATTATATAGTTACCCTCGTTGCTGCTGGCCACAGTAAGGAACCTATACGAATACTTCATATCTGACTATCACATCTTTCACAAGATTAAAAGCGCGCTATACAAATATATATGTTCATTATCGAGCGGATATGTTCAAAGGGAAACATGTGCGTAATCCGAAATGTTCATTCTAAACCCAACATACAAATTGTTGGTTAGATCGCTATAAGTTCATTATCGAGCGGATGTGTTCAAAGAGAAACATATGCGTAATCCGAAATGTTCATCATAAACCCAACAAATGAATTGTTGGTCGCAACGTGATAACATGCTCGTTCTTGGAGCAGACTTGTTAGTAAGGACTAGTCCGTAAACCAAAACGATCATCAGAAAACCCAATAATCTGATCATTGGTACTACATAACGTGTTCGCTTCTCGGAGAAAGCTTGTTGATTACAACTTGCCTGTAAACCATAGTCGTCGTCGCAAAACAAGACCCAACATACAAATTGTTGATCGCGTCAGAATCAAAGTTATTTTTAGAGCGGATTTGTTTGAGAGAACTCGTCCGTAAACCATAGTACTTATTGAATAATCCAGCGAATAATCGCTGGTATCAACACTCAAAAGTTTTTCACTCTGAAACACACTTGTTAACATAAGCTAGTCTGTCAAACAAAGTAATTGCCAAATAGCTCGACAACAACAAAACAACGATCTCGTCCTAATAAGGGAGACGCTTGAACAACTTATCATGTTATCTTTACTCTTGATATCTCGAATCAAAAATTTGACCTATCATAAGTGAGAATCATGACAAAATCCAAATCCAGAAGATAACAATATTAAAAGCCATGTTCATAATTCATCTCACATCATTCTTCAACACGAGGGATGAAGCCAAGAGTTTGACTCGGCGTCGGAGAGAGTCAACTCGACATTGATTCAATCACAAAAAAATCCTTCTATGCGATAAAATTTGCCAAGGAGAGACTTCACAAAGAAGAGAACTTTCAAAAGAGAGATCTCGGCGGGATCTTCTTCTTGAAGTTGATCTTGGCACAAAGAGAGACCTCATCAAGAAAAAACCTTGCCAAAGAGAGATCTTGGCAAAAGAACATCGGCGGAACCTTCTTCTTGAAGTTAATCTCACCAAAAGAGAGACCTCGACAAGATCTCAAATCAACATAGGCGAATACAAAATCACCTCGACAAATCCAACTAATTCAAGCTTGACGTAAGCATGGAGGCAAATCAAACTTGGCAAGTTATCAAATTCTCTTTGATATGATGAGCTTAGGAAGCACTAGACTCCTTCTCGACACAAGACCATTCGCCACTTCAACGAAATTTTGAACCAGACTCCATGAAAATCAAGCTTTCCACCTCGGCACTAATGATCTAAATGACGACCACGGAAATATACTAACGAGCTCGGTCCAGTGATGAATGACAAGATCTTTGAGTCATATTTCCAATAAAGTTGAAATCATATCATTCAGAATTATGGTTAGCAAGATACACCCGATTTATTGAAGACATGTCGGGCTGAAGAAATGTGCTCTTTGCTGCAGAGCTGGAGAGATGAGCTCTGCAAGAGGCTTGAAAGACCTCGGATTGACATGAAATTTTGCTACACGATAGATAATTGAGTAAGCTTTCATCCAAAAGAGCTTTTGCATCCGTTGGACCAACGAGTAGAAAGATACATCAGTTCTCACAAGATATGTCGAGCTGGATAAATAACCTCATTCTTGCCGAGGTTGAGAGAAGAGCTCGGAAAAAAACTTTCAATTTCTTGGATTAAGCTGTAATTTGAATACAGTATCCATAATTGAGTAAGATTTCATCCAAAAGAAATTTGAAGTCATTGGGATTAACAGTCAGAAAGGTACGACAATTATCGTGGAGATTTGTCAATCTAGCCGACCTAACTAGCTACGAACTGGCGAATTCGGCAACCTTGAGCTCGTCGCAAAGATGGGCGAGCTCACCATGAAGACAAGTTCAAATTCTCCATCGTAAACAAGGCTAACCTTGCCACCAACGACGAAGTAACACACTCAAATGTCGAGCCAAATGTTTTAGCTCAGCCATATTTGATCAACTAAAATCTAGCCAAGCCAAACTCGGCATCCCAAGTATTTGAGCTCGACATCCTTTGCAAAACAGGCTCGAGCTCAACAACCTATAAGAAAACAAAAACTTCAAGAAGTCTTTGCCGAGCTAAAACATTTATAGAACATGTGAGCTCGGCAACATTTGCAAGACGGCAAATTTCTATAACATAAACGTTTGAGCTAGCTAACTTTAACAAAACAAGTTTGAGCTCGCCATTTTTGATAAATCAAGTTGAGCTTGCCAACTTTAACAACATCAGTTGAGCTCGCCAACTTTAAAAAACAAGTTGGGCTCGTCAACTTTAACAAAACAAGTTGGAGGTCGCAAACTTTAAACAAGTTTGAGCTCGCCAGATTCAGCGAATGTAAGTCTAGTCAACTTAACAAACGTTAAAAGCCGAGCTAAGCATTTACGAAAAATATGAGAGCCCGGCAGCATTAGCAAATAACCAAAACATTCCAGCTCGACGCTATTGCAAGGTGAAGTTACTACCTTTGATTTCATCCTCGAATTCTTTCACCTCGGCACAATCGTAATCAATACTGCCAAGCTAGGGGGCTAACAATTGGATCGGCCGTGCAAAAGTTACATCAATTATGGTGGAAGTGTGTCACTAAGGTTGCAAATAAAGAACCATCCGCAGCTCGCATCACTCCATCTGCGGCTTGGCATCGCACTCACAAGAAGTCGGTGAGCCCACCAATGGGTCGGCATCAGATCCTTGTCGGCTTGACATCACATCCTTGTCGGCTCGGCATCGCGCTCAAAGTAGTTCAGCAGCATGTTGATGCACGGGTCGACCTAAATCTCCTAACGGGTCGGCATCATTACTTTTGTGTGGCCGACATGATGAAAAGCAGGTCGGGATCACATCTCCACCAGTTCGGCATCGCGTCTTAACAGGCTCGGCGTCATGTTGTGATCACCTTGGCATCGTGGCAGGATCACCTCGGCATTGCGGCAGGATCACCTCGACATTGCGGCAGGTTCACCTCGGTACTGTGGCATGTTCACCTCGGTGTCATAACATGTACGGTTTGGCCTCACACCCTGAAGCGAATCGACATCATGACGAAAATCATAAGGAGTTGAAACAAGATTGTTGAATCCAACGTGAAAATGGCATCTTACCTCGACATTCTCATACTAACAATGTCGAACTGGGGGGCTAACTGTTGGGGTCAAAACTCCCCTCGGCTAAAATCATCAAGAAAATGGCTAAGTATCATTTTCTTGGAGAGTTGACAAGTTGTATTGGCGAGCTGACCAAGTCAACAAGTAATCTGCCGAGCTGACTAAAAGACGAGCTGATTGTCGAGTTAAGTGACGAACTGGCGAGTTAAAGGTCACACTAACGAGCTGCGAGCTGAAAAAGAGAGCTCGCCAAGATCCTTTCTTCTCTACAAGCCGAGCTAGACACATTCATTATTTTTACAAGTTGGGTCGAGTTCAGAGTCTACAACGACGGTGGCGAGCCCAAGGCCGACTTAGATGAAATGGCGAGCTAAACTGTTACAAGGCCCAAGGCACAAGTCGGCGAGGTCAAGCCCAAGAGAGGTACGCCATGGGCTAAAGCCCACGGAGACAGGGCCCATGATCAAGACTGACTTCGATGATAGGAAATCCCTAGAAATTAGGAAACCTTCCTCATCTCTTTAGGATTTGGCCTAGCCGACTTGAAACTTGTATAAATAGACTTGTACACCTCTGAAAAAGGGGATCCGCAACTTTACTTAAAAACACTAAGCAAAAATCAAGCAAATTTACATCTTTGTTCTTATTCTCGTGGTTCTAGCTCAGAGATCTCATTTTTCCTCTAAAAACCCTAACAAATTCGATTGTGTTGGTTTCACCCTCCATAGGTGCTGACCAGGTGAGTCAGGTGGTTGAGATCGTATTGAACGGTATTGCGGGATTCAAGGTCGAATCCAGGTTAGTGGGGGAGAATTGTAACGCCCCTGAACCAAAAATTGTAAGTTTGGTTATATTTTTGGGTGGTGTCGATCGACACTAGTAATTTTTGGTTAGACCGGTTCGATTTTTAAATTGTTCGATTAGCAATTTTTGGTTTAGGAAACCCTAGGGATCGGTATAAAACGCGAGCAGCCTCCTCCTCTTCACGGAAATCAGAGTTGAAAGGTAATTTTTCGTGTTTAAGAGAGTTAAGAGGAGATTTTTGGTTGAGTTTGTTCCTGGAGGCTTGTTAAGGCTCGATTAGGGTTGTAGGAGCAACCTCGATTAGGGTTATAGGAGCAAAGAGGGGATCGAGTGTTGGTGATTTCGAGAGAAGGAGGAAGAAATCAGAGGTTCTTAGGTTGTGAAGGGTCTGATTTTGTGGGTTTGTCGCAGTCCTTATCTAGTTCCAATCAAAAATCAGGGTGAGTGTGTGACCATGGCTTATATGGATGGATGGATTGTTAAGATACGTTGATGTTGTGTGGATTGGATGATTGATTGGTTTGGAGGATATTTCCTTTGTGCATACGTGCTGTTCTGGTGTGTTTGGCTTATGTCGTCCTTGCAGGAATGGATATGGTCCAGGCTAGAATCGAACCAAAGAGGAGAAGGTTCGATTATGGCGACTCTGCAGCCAGTGTCGATCGACACCAGGAGAGTGTCGATTGACACTGGCATTTGTGGTGTCGAGCAACACCAAGTGGGTGTCGATCGACACCAGATGTGTTGACTTGTTATGTGTTTGTTTTGATGAATCATTTTATTGTGTGGCTTGATAATTCATCGTGCCTCTCTGTATAGTCGGTAGATGAAATGACCGTCTCACTGGGTATTTATGATAATACTCACGCATTTTTTTTTCCATGTGATGTAGGTAAAGACAAAGTGTGATCATGGAATCATGGCAATGAGGAGGAGGATGATCTAGGATCTTGATTTCGATATGTTTTGGTTATTGTTTTAGAATTGCTGGTTAGGTTAATGGTTATTCTGGAATTTTTGTTGGTTTAGTTGGTTATGACTTCCGCTGGTTAATTGATGATTTTGCTTGATTGCTTGATGTTGAGAACTAGTATATATGAGAATACTAATTCGATTATTATTTTTTTTTAAAACGGGTCAGGTTGTTTCACATTCAATAAAAGATTTGTAGTCTCTTTTGTGGACTATGGGTAGAGTAGATTAGGGTTGTTTGATGTGTGATTAGTGATGCTTAGGTTTTAATTTCAAGATTTCCATTTCTTAAAGTGACCAAATTGCTACATTTAGGAGTAATTAACCAAAAATTTAGGTCATAGTCTTTTCACGCCCACAAGGTATTTGTGAAAACGTCTCGAAGAACTTTAAACATGTTTTTTCAATCTTATCCAACTGAAAGTTGATGATAGGTGGATTACTAGGCTTATACGAACATGATTAATATATTCTTTTTTGATTTCTTGAAATCCAATGTGGAAGCAGATGGAGATTATGGGGATTAAAAAAGGGATTAGGGCCATCGAAGTGGGATAGTCTAGATTTAACGGTTTCATGCCTTGGGAATAGCTTCTAATGATAGTTAGCATCATTAGTTACATGTTTAGCATCCTTAGTCTGATCGCTACCCATAGTCCATGCTTTTATCATATTTGATCACTTGCTTAATTTGGTTGACTTTATTTGATCTTCTTAAATTGTATCTCTTTTCTTTATTTTCATTTAGTATTGTCATGTTTAATTTCATTTGGTATTTCATTTCGTTAATTGCATGATTTCATTTAGGTTATTAGATTCGTAATCAAAACCAACCACTTGAATCAACCTAGCTTCAAAAGTTTCTTGTATTCTTGTTGCTTTATTTTAACTCCTTGTGGAAGAATGACCTTTAAGTACTACAATGATAATTGTCATGCACTTGTGGTTGACACTTAGAGATTAAGACTAGATAGTGAATTCGAATTGACAAGATAAAATCTCTATCAAGTTTTTGGCGCTTTTGCTGGGGAGTTAATTAAGCAATAGGATTTGGAATCTTTTCTAGTATGGGTTTCATTTATTTTTCTTTGAATCCAAAATATCTTGTGTTCTTCTTGTCTTTGCTTCATGTGTAGGTGCATGAGAGCAAGGAGCAAAAGCCCAATATGAGACTTTGATCCTTATCTTGACATCAACCGAGTTGTGAAGCAAGCGAGGAGAGCAAGAAAGGAACGTGAAAGGTTAGCAATGGAAGCTAACATAGATAATGAAAATGGGGAGAACTAGCAATAAGGAGGAGCTAATGGTAATAGAGTTGGGAATCTACCTAGAGTTCTCGTTCATGCATCTAGACAAAAAAGGAGGACTGGAGCATTTTTGACTAATGGTACTAACCCGAAATTCGTTCGCCTCCATGTGCTAACAACAATTGGGAGATCAAGTCTAGTTTGATCAACATGGTGCAAAACAACCATTTCTTCGGTCTTCATATGGAGCATCGTATAGAGTACTTGGATAATTTTGATTGCTTGTGTGGAACCATGAAGATGAATGGAGTATCCGACGATGTGATTAAGCTTACTTTGTTTCCATTTTCATTGGGAGACAAGGCGAGTCAATGGGAGAAGAATGTTATTACTTCATCCATCACTACTTGGGTTGAATGTAAGAAGTATTTCTTGGCTACGTTCTTCTCCAATCAACGGACCGCGAGGATAACGAATGATATAACTAGCTTCAAGCAAGGTCCCAATGAAACTCTATATGAAGCTTGGGATAGATTGAAGGGCTACACTATATCATGCCCAAATCATGGACTTCGTATGAAAGCTCTTCTTGTAATCTTTCATAGAGGTATTGGGGAGAAATACTACATTGCTCTCAATACGGCTAGTAATGGCAATTTTGCTAGTTTGATTATTGAGAAAGGGGAGCAACTCATTAAGAATTTAGTTCAGAGCAACCAATGCTACAATAGAGTACATGATCTAACGATTAGAGAGCCAAAGGTGGAACCGAAAGGAGAAGATCAACGGATCAAGGATTTGAGAGATAAGATTGACAAACTTCTCTTGGCTAGTTAGAAGCAAAAGCACTTTGTTGGTGACTTTGATGGAAGTGATGAGATGCTTTGTGAGATAAACCAAGAAGGGCAAGAGGAAATAAGCTACATTCAAGGTCAAGGGTACTATCAAAAGGGTTTCAATACTATAGGTCTCATCTTGACTTGTCATATAGAAACAGCAACGTAGAGAATCCCAAGACCAAGTTTATCCTCATAAGCCACAATGATTCATTTACTCAACAACAACCTCAACAACAAGGTTACATCCTGAAGCAACAATTCTTCCCAAATCAAGTTGCTACAAATTTTCAAGGCCAAACTAGTACTTCTACTCAAGCTACTCCACAAAACCAATAGCTCAAGGCTTTGGTTCAACGGGTGCTAGATGGTCAAATCAAGAGTAATGCGGATATTGGAAAAAGATTTCTAGAGATCAACAATAGAGTTGATGGAATGTACCAAAAGTTGGATGGTAAATCTCATATTGGATGATTTTTTCATAATAAATATGATATGTTATAAAAAGAACTATGCGTGGGCATTCGGGTACCCAATCGGGTATCAGGTTTTTGGGTATATGAATATAATATCCATTCGGGTTTTTAGAAATTTTGGATCGGGTTCGAGTCGGTTTTGGTTATCTGAAATATTCAAAAGTTACCTAAAATATTTAAAAGTTATCCAAAATATTCATAACTATCCGATTTTAATTTTTTGATTTTGTTCGATTTTGTTATTTTTAATATTCAAAAGTGTTCGGATCCGGATCCGCATTCCAATATGAAGGGTTAGTCCATCAAATAATAGATGATATCTAAACCTGAAAATTTTATTATCCAGATCCGGATCCTCTTTTTACGGATCTGAGATTTTACTATTTTTATCCGCACTCTCTGAATATCTTAATTTTCAGAGTGGATCCAAATGGATACCAAATCGGATCTCTGATCCCAGAGGAGGAAGTGTAGGCGTCGCTTGTGGAAGCCTTATGTGGTCTCACATGATTTTAGAGCACTCTACATTAGCCTAAAACCACTCTTGTTAAAAGGATTGCTGACATGGCACTTTGTGCAAAACTATTTATCAGCTTAGATGGATGGTCTTTTTTTTTTTGGTAGCTACTTGATTTCATTAAAATTCAAACGATTTCACGTACAAAACATCACGCCCAAAGGGAAACATACAAGCCCAGTAGTAATCTTAAAACATTAAGCCCAAAAGCTAATATCAGAACAAAAGCCCAGCCCAAAACGATCATGAAGACAAATGCTGATCTTCTCCAAAACACGTCGGCGGCTGCTGAACACTGTAATTCGTCTTTCCCTCTGGCGTACTGAAGTCTAATCCTTAAAATAGCCAAAATTACCGGATCCGAAAACTAACATCACCTCAAAATCTCTCATGAAAAACTTCATCCCCGAGGAAGCTCCACCACCGTCACACCCAAAATTGATGTGATCTGTTAAATTCCTTGCTCCCAGAGCCAACAGGAAACGCGATGAAAATATCACTCCACGAGACAAATGAAGTTATCACAAAGATACGAAGCTAAAATCGGTGTGTACGACTAAGGATTAGATGGATGGTCTAAGTGGCCCCAATTAGATTCTATAAGTTAGTAACTTAGTATAATGACTAGTATTGTTACCCGTGTAAAAGCAATGGCATTGTCTTTTTGTTATATAGCTATGAATATCGTATTTTTTGTAAACTAAGATATTACTTTTGTTTTACTGAAGGTAGATATGACAATAAAATCGGAATACTAATCTCTAAATTTTTTTATAAGAAAATTATTAAAAACTCTTACAACTTTCAGAAACAATTTATTGCAAAAGAAAACTTATTAAATAATGATACATTATAATTTCTTTAAAATGGTATGTCTTTGAATTAAAATAGAAACATTGAATTAGCCTGCAAATGTAAAATTAAACAGAGTCCGAGAAAATTAAAGCAGATGGGTGCTAAAATTGATTCGTTGATCTTAGCAAAAATTTGAACCTCTCTTCAGTTTTAAGTCAAAGCTCGCCAATCTTTTTTCTATGATGTTGGAGTATCCAGCATAACTTCAAGACTCTTATTGTTCCAAACTAGACCTGTTGATTTATCTTTATCAGGAGTAAATGATTAGAGCATATGTTTTTTATATATAAAAAAACATTCACGTATGAAAAGAATCAGAAACAATATTTTTTTTCGATAAAGAAATATCACTTCTCTAACAAAAAGACTCTCAACTAAAAAAAAAATCACTTAGGATGTTAATGATAACATTTTTTGTTTGAAAAAAACAAAAAGAGAAATTTAGTGATATCGACGAACATTATTCAAATAAAAACACACAAAATTCTAATACCAAATTAGAATATCAGTAACCAAAACACATGTTATTGTTTATTCTTACAATGAAGTAAGCTAGACTTGGAAACTCAGCTATAACATTTTAAAGTTGACCGCAATATCTTTGTACACTAGCTTCTGATGGACTGTACTAAATCAAAAAGTATTTTTCCCCCTAAAAAAGACAATGAAAAAGAATCATTAGCAATGACGATGGCTTCGACAAAGACCAAAGCTAAAATATATCAAAATAAGTTATACCTCTTGCGGATAATAGTATGAGAAGAGAACTTGCCTTATGTGTTCCAGTCCACTCTCCCGATGCGGTGTGTATCACACGTTTAGAAAATAGAGCGCTAAAGAGAATTAGATAGAGATATTAGGAACTTGCCATTTTTGAAATTGAAAAAGTGAATGACATCGGTCTACTCCATGTTCCAAGATTCATGACGCAATGGCACTGGTTTACACTATGACATGTGTTTTCATTGATGAAGGACAATGGAATCGCCTCTCTCTCTCCCGTATTCTCTCAAACTTGAGTTCCTCCAAATGGCATAATTGTGCTACACCCTCACATACTGGCTCGTATAGCACCCAAACATAGCAAATTTCACGTGGATTGAAGGTGAGACCCTTGGGTCCACCGTCTTCTTTGTCTCTGTCGTAGTCGCCGTTTACCTCTCCGCCACATTTTCACTTCACCATTGATTCACTCCCCTCACTCAATCCCTGCATTCTCAAACCAATGAAAAAAATGTTGGACCAATTTTAATCACAAATCAATTAAGGCTTCATGGGCCATACAATTGATATGATTAAATTGGATTGTGTGAATAAGAAATGGGTCATTAGGCTCATAGAAAAGCATAACAAGATGGTGTAATATAGAAAAGATATACTAAACCAAACTATATTTAAAATCATATATGGTTTTGGGATTGGGTTTGAGATTTGGTAAAAAGTTTATAAGCCGAAGAGCTTATTAATCTTTATGCCAAATTAATCAAATATGTGATAATCATATGATTAAAAAATCACAAAATATTTTCTCTGTTGCAAAAGTCAACACTTACACGATATTCAAAAACGTTTTGTGTATGAATAAACATTTCGTGTACCCCATTGTTACTATGCACGCACAGTAAATATTACCTTTTACCGTCTATATAAAGAATGTGTTCGACGTTCATTTTCTTCAATTCAGAAGTTCACAACATCCATTATACAATATCTCTTTCTCCCTTTTGTGGGTATCTAATTTTTTGAGGGTATAAATCTTTCCTCTTATTCTTAAAAATTTCTTCACCATGAATAAATAATTTACTTTTATAACACGTTATCAACACGATCACTCTATAATTTCAATTTTTATATGCATACTTATTGTACCCTATGGTGTGCGGATTACCGCCTCCATACTAATTTTTGTGGCTGCTTTATGCACCATTATTTATTATTTGTTATGGTGTGCGGATTACCGCCTCCATACTGACATACTAATTTATTTTATTGTTGTTTTACGCACCATAATTTATTTATTTATTGCTTTAATTATTTATTTATGTCAATCTTAACCGCTTGTTAATTTATCTATTGCTTTAATAATTTATTTATTTGTTAATTAACGTGGATGACTTCTGTCACCATAACTCTGTTATTAAATTTTTGTTTATTTTATGATTATTATATAAAATGTTTAGCCACCTATTTATAAATTTAATATATGAACTGGTAAATTTATCTGATTGATTATTAAATATTTTTTAGATTAATTTTTCTTTCTCATCCGAATTTACAACGGTCACAAAGAAAAAATTTCAAATTTTTTTTACTTTTAAAACGGCTAGTTAACGGTTATGAACAGTGATTTTTAATCTATAAATATACTTATTTTCATTCTTTCATTTCACTCAAAATTTCAATCTCAATCTCTTTTCAAACTATGAAGATGATTCGATTTTTGTTAATTATTATAGCATTTATGATTTTTGCTTGTATTTACGGTATTTATGTTGGTGATTTTACTCCTGAAGAGTACACCGCGAGTGTTGCTTTGAATATGTATGCAGTAATATTTCTTGTAATCGCTTTTATTATTAATCTGTCAGACACGTTTTAATTTAATAAAGTTCTAATAATATTTTATGATTTTGTTTTTAGAAACAAATGGCAAATATTGAGAAACTAAATATTCCAGCTCTCCAAGTCATTAGGGAAAATTATATATCATTGTAACGCCCGTGAACCAAAACGTGATTTTTGGTTGGTGCGTCGATCGACACAGGGTGCGTGTGTCAATCGACACACGTGTTTTGACTTGTGAGAAGTCGTGTTTCTGGGCGTTGTGTCGATCGACACAAGGTGTGTGTGTCGATCGACACAGGTTGGAATTGAACCGACCGGGTTGATTTCAATTGTCTTGTTCGGCGGGTTGGTTTGAGGAGCCCTAGGGCTCAGATATAAAACGGGAATTGTTCTTTCTGGCCTTTTTTCGCAGAAAAACAGAGAGGATCAGGGTTGTGAGAGATTTGAGTGTTAGAGTGAGTTTGTGGTTTTGGAGACAAACTCTGTTCGGGTTTTGGAGAGGACGAAAGGCCAGGGAGATCAGATCGGTTTTGAGTGAAACTTGGAGGGTACGTTCTCCACTCTCTCATCTTGATGTAGGAGAAATCCGTTTGTCAATCGGTTGAGTTTTCGTTGAGTTATGATCGTTTTAATGAGAGAGGTTTGTGCAGCTTCGATTCTGTGATCTATCCACTTCTAGGGAGGATTCCCGTCGAACCAAAAGTAGTCTAGAGACGATCTGCATATCGTTGTGTAGCTGGTTCTGTCTAGTTTTCAGAACAGGTTTCCGATCGTGTTTTGGAGGAATTTTGGGGTTAGAATCGATCCCAAAACGAGGTGAGCACGTGACCATAGGCTTATCTGGGTAAAGGATTGATAGGATACGGTTGTTTGATGATTGATTCTCGTTGATATGGGTGTTATGCGTTGTTTGGATGTGTTTGTTGACAAATTCTGTGCAGGAGATTGACTGGTGAGCAGGTCAGAATCGGACCAGAGAGGAGAAGGTTCGATTTTGCGTTTCTACAACATGTGTCGATCAACACAAGGTTGTGTGTCGATCGACACAAGCAATTGTTGTGTCGATCAACACAAGGCATGCGTCGATCGATGCCGTCAGTTTGACGTATTAATTGTTGTGTGATGATTGGTTATTGTTTGATATTGTATCGTTGCTTATGCATGTGTGTATAGCATGTAGACGGGATTACCGTCTCACTGAGTATTTGTGATAATACTCACGCATCTTTTTTTGCCAGGTGATGCAGGTAAAGACAAAGACAAATATTTCTCATCTAAGGATTTTTGGTTGTGCGGTGTATGTGCGTGCCTCTAGCACCCCCACAACATACAAAGATGAGACCACAAAGAAGGTTAGGGATATATGTTGGTTATGATTCACCATCCATTATAAGATACTTGGAACCTCAAACTGGTGATGTTTTTATGGCACAATTTGCCGACTGTTAGTTTGATGAAAAAGAATTCTCAGTTCAAGGGGGAAAAACAAACAAGTAGGAAAGGATATAAAGTGGAGTGTACCATCTTTATTACACCTCGATCCTCCTATGAAACAGTCAGAACTAGAAGTTCGACGAATTATGCATTTGCAGAGTATAGCAAATCAGTTACCAGATGTTTTTGCAGATACTAAAACGGTAACTAAGTCACACATTCCATCTGCAAATGTTCCTGCTCATATTGAGATTCCAAAAGATCCTGGAAGAGCAAATGATACACGTGAGTTTAGAACATGCCTGAAGCGTGGAAGACCTGTTGGCTCTAAGGATAGAAACCCTAGAAAGCGAAGAGAAATTGAAAAGGTCGATGTTCCCAAAATAGCAGAGAATATTTTGGAAGAGTCACATCATGAAACGAATGATGATATAGAACATCATGAACCTAAAGAAAATCATGAGATTTCTATCAACTACATTCATGATAGAAAATTTTGGAATCGAAATGAGATGGTTGTTGTGGATGACATTTTCTCATATATTGTGTCAAAAGAGATAAATGAAGAAACGAAGATCCAGAACCTCATTCCGTATATGAATGTAAAAAGAGAGATTATTGGAGAAAATGGAAAGAAGCCAACCAAGTCGAACTTGATTCATTAAACAAACGAAGTGTAATCGGACCAATTGTACTTACACCTATAGATGTAAGACCGGTTGGATATAAATGGGTTTTTGTTCGAAAACAAAATTACGAGATACAAAGATCGTCTTGTGGTTCAAGGTTTTTCTCAAAGACCTGGGATAGATTATGAGAAAACCTATTCTCCCGTCATGGATGCAATAACGTTTAGATTTCTGATGAGTCTAGCATCTTGCGAAAACCTACATATGCATCTCATGGATGTTATTACTGCTTATATGTATACCGATATCTATATGAGAATTCCTGATGGATTTAAAATGCCAGAAGCATTAAATTCCAAACCCAAAGAGTTAACTGCAAACAAATTGCAAAGATCATTATATGGGCTAAAGCAATCTGGACGTATGTGGTATAATCGCCTAAGTGAGCATTTAACAAAGGAAGGATACGTGAATGATCCAATAAGTCCGTGTGTTTTCATCAAGAAAAATACATCTGAGTTTGTGATTATTGCGGTCTATGTTGATGATCTAAATATAACTGGAACCTAGGAAGAAATACAGAAAGCATCAGAATATTTAAAAGGAGAATTTGAGATGAAAGATCTCGGACAAACAAAGTTTTGTCTTGGATTACAAATCGAGCATTCTCAAAAGGGTATATTTGTACACCAATCTACATATACCAAAAGAGTGTTAAAACGATTCAACATGGATAAAGCAAATCCATTGAGAACTCCCATGGTCGTTAGATCACATCAAGTCGAAAATGATATATTTCGACCACATGAGGAAAATGAGGAGATACTTGGTCTTGAAGTACCGATTCTAAGTGCAATCGGAGCCCTCTTGTATCTTGCAAATTGTACTCGACCCGATATATTATTTGCTGTTAATCTTTTAGCAAGATTCAGCTTGTCTCCTACACGAAGGCGTTGGAATGGAATTAAACAGGTTTCCGATATCTTTAAGGAACGATTGATTTAGGAATATATTATCCTAAAAATCCAAAAGGTCAAATGGTTGGTTTTGCGGATGCAGGATATTTGTCAGATCCGCACAAAGCGAGATCACAAACAAGATATGTTTTCACAGTCGGAGGCACCGCTATATCCTGGCGTTCCCAGAAGCAAACACTTGTAGCTACTTCTTCAAATCATGCTGAGCTTATCGCACTCCATGAAGCAAGTAGAAAATGTGTATGGCTAAGGTCAATATGTCAACACATTCGATCCTGCAGTGGATTACTCATAAAGAATGTGTTCGACGTTCATTTTCTTCAATTCAGAAGTTCACAACATCCATTATACAATATCTCTTTCTCCCTTTTATGGGTATCTAATTTTCTGAGGGTATAAATCTTTTCTCTTATTCTTAAAAATTTCTTCACCATAAATAAATAATTTACTTTTATAACATTCTCAACTTTGACTTTCAAAAACGTGGCATTAAAACATTGTCAATAACTTGTTCTCTCTCTAACTTTCTCCACAAGCTTGTAGACGACGATCATTTGAATCTCGTTGCCGACGTCCGATGATTTCTTAACGTCGGTGTCGTGCTTTTAATTGTAAATAATCTTCCTTTCTTTTATCTTTGGTGTTATGTTTGTAATGTATCGGTTTCCGATCTCAATCGGATTAGGTTTCTCCGGCGAAGTCTGGTTATGTTTCCGATCTTTTCGGATCTGTTTTGTTTTGTTTGTAAAATAGAATAGCTTCCCAACTTAGCCATGGCGCTGGTTGGGTTTTATGATTTCTAGTTTCTTTGTGTTTATATGTATGTGTAGTGGATTAGATCTGGATTTCTGTTTTTCGGATAGGTTTTCCGGCAGATTCCGGGTTCTTTTTGTGGTTTTCAGTTTGGCTTTTGATACGCCCTAAATTAAGGATCACTCAACCGGGTATTGAAGATAGGATTCACGCCAAGCAGCAGATTGCAAACAAAGGTGAATTTGATGGATTGAAGGGTCGCACAACAGATGTGTAAGTCTGCTGATATTCCCACTCTTCAAAGCCTCTAGATATGACGCACTAGAACAGGAAAGAAGGGGTTGTTACTTGGATATTACGCACCAAGTGACAGAAACTGTTCTTAGCAAAGAACAAACAGAATTCTCTCAAGAAAAATTGATAAAAAAAAAAGATTATCACGTTTTCAGATCTTACAAGGGGTTTAAAGAGATGAAAATGAACTAAAAACAAGGCAAATTTGGAATTAAATGCATTAACTATGAAGACCATAATAAAGACTAAGTTTGAACTTCAAAAATGACTCTTCAAGTCATTTCCCTTCCCTTTTTCGTCACTCTCTTTGGGCTGCAGATTAGACACTTGGTTTGGGCTTCTTTTGGGCTTCAAATAGACATGAAACAGACTGAACTTGATGGCTAACACCTTGGAAGGTTTTCTAAAGATTCTGGCCCGGTTTTGATCATCAAATGGGTGATTTGGATGTGAATCATTTGCCTCATTAAAACCTTTCTTTGGAAAACCCATTGGGACAAAACCAAAGATAAGGAAAAAGAGTACATATGATCACATACCCATTTTAGTGATCTTCTTGAGCTTGTATCAAAACCAGAATGGTTTGAGATACATCTTCTCCATTCCAACCTAAGTGATCGGATTGAGTAAACATGTAGTTAAGTAATCCTCCAACTCCATCCTTAAGCCTTTTAGCTCTTGCACGAGTCATAGGTCCAACTGGTACAACCAAGTTCTCCTCGGCTTCAAGCTCTGGTTCAAGCTGCACTCCATGTTCCATTCCATCCTGAGCTAAAACATCCAGCTGGTCCATGTTTGAATCTTGAGGCGTATCATTCCCCTCCTTTTGAAAAGGATTCGTCCACGAATCTGGAACATCTGCCACAAAAGAAGAGAGATCAGAAACATTAAAAGTAGAAGAGACATTATACTTACCTTGCAAATCAAGTTGATATGCATTGTCACTGATTTTCCAGATGATTGGACATGGACCATCAATACGCGGCATAAGCTTAGTCTTCCTCTCTTCTGGGAACCGTTCCTTCCTTAGTATTAAACCATCAAATACGGTTGTACGTATCCGTAGAGTATTCGGAGGTATACGGATGGGACCGGATCTGCTTGGGAGTGGTTGGGACCACTTGTGAGACAGTTTGGACCATATGGTCACGTCACTATCACCTGTTAGGACCACTACCCACTTGTGTGAACAGAAGTTGAAATGGACGCCTAGGATTAAACCAGCCATATAAACGGCTTAGATCACCTAGTCATTATGTTATTGTGACCGTTGGAGGTCTGATCACACTTGTATAAATATGTGATTCTTGTAATGAAATGAATCAAGGAGTATTACTCACTTAAAATCTGTTTCTATCACTCTACCACTCTTCTACTCTCCCCTTGATATTCCGCATATTCTAACATGGTATCAGAGAGATAAAGATCCAATACTTCACATTCTTCCCAATCTTGCTCTAATCTTAACTCACACACTTTCTTGTTCATTCATCCCCATTCTGGTTTCGAAATTCCACCAAAAATAACCCAAAACCGACGTAGTAGCTGCTGGAAATCTCATCATCTCGAAACATGGAGAACATAAGGCCAGTAGCAATTCCGGTTACTCTCAAGGGAGTCAATTACCTCCTCTGGTCAAGAACGACCAAGACGGCGTTGTGCAGCCGCGGACTTGGGAACCACCTCATCAAGAGTGAAGTTCCGGATGTTGTAGTTGAGAAAGAAGGCAAGAAAGTGGTTCTTGGTGGCGACAAAAATCAGTGGTTCCAAGAGGATCAATTAGTGCTCGCCATCAATCAGTGGTTCGAAGCCTCTCTCCTTGAAGCGTACTCATATTGTGAGACAGCCAAGGAACTTTGGGAAACCCTACAAAAGGTGTTCGGCAACACATCTAACTTGAGTCGTGTCTTCAAGGTCAAGAAAGCCTTGTAAAAACTACACCAACACGACATGGACTTCACCCAACACTTTGGAAAGTATAGATCGCTTTGGGCCGAACTCGACATGTTACGGCCAAGCTCTATCAACCCAGAGGTACTACATGAGAGACGTGAGAAAGACAAGGTATTTGGACTGCTCATGACACTCAACCCACACTACAACGACCTCATCAAACACATTCTACGGGCAAACAAGTTGCCGAGTCTTGACGAGGTGTGCGCACAAATCCAAAAGGAAGAAGGCTCTCAAGGATTGTTCGGTGGAAGAAAGGAACTTATCTCGGCCAACAAAGGGGTGTACAAACCTGAAGAACGAAAAGGGCTCGGGCTAATGTGTGACCATTGCAAGAAGAAAGGGCATTCCAAAGAAAAATGTTGGATTTTACATCCACATTTGAAACCGAACAAGTTTAGAGAGCAAAGGGAAAACGCGGCTCATGAGCCGATGGAAGAGCCAAGGCAAGCCGGAACCTCCATGACCATGAATAATGAGTGCATTGCAAACGCGGCAGCCGGTGAATTTGTGAGAAAGGCCGACTTGGATGCTCTCATCAAAGCCATTGGCTCCTTAAAAGAATTCGGTACCAATTTCTATGCTCATAATCCTATAGATTCCATTGTGATAGATTCGAGTGCATCTCATCACATGATTAGTAATGCTAAACTACTTGAGAACATAGAATCGGCACTAGGTAATGTGATTATTGCGAATGGTACCAAAATTCCAATTAAAGGAGTTGGAAATCTCAAATTATTCAACAAAGACTCTAGAGCATTTTACATGCCTACCTTCACGTCGAATTTATTATCGGTCAAAAGAGTTACTTCGGACTTGAATTGTCGTGCCATTTTCGGTCCTAATGATGTGGTTTTTCAGGATATTGAAACAAATAAGGTGCTTGGAAAAGGGGGAGTAACAAATGATTTGTACGTGCTTGAAGACAAGTCATCCATTCCCTCACTATCGTGTTCATTTAGTACTTCAGATATTAGTAGTAACATTTGGCATGCTAGACTAGGACATCCCCATTCGCGTGAATTAGGCTTAATGTTTCCTAAGATTGTTTTTAAAACCGATGAATGTGAAGCTTGCATACTTGGTAAACATTGTAATCGGTGTTTCCCAAGTCTTCCACTATATATGAAAACTGTTTTGACTTAGTGCATTCGGATGTGTGGACCTCACCATGTGAATCAAGAGATCACCATAAATATTTTGTTACATTTATCGATGAAAAGTCTAAGTATACGTGGGTAACTTTACTTCCATCAAAGGATAGAGTTCTTGAGGCGTTTACAAACTTTCAAATATATGTGACTAACCATTATCATGCTAAGATTAAAATTTTTAGAAGTGACAATGGTGGAGAATACACAAGCAATGCATTTCAACAACACTTAGCAAAACATGGGATCCTCCATCAAACAAGCTGTCCATATACACCACAACAAAATGGTGTGGCCGAAAGGAAGAATAGACACTTAATGGAAGTAGCATGATCTATGATGTTCCACCACAACGTCTCGAAGAAATTTTGGAGTGATGCATTGATATCGACTTTTCGACCAAGATCCTCAATGACATATCTCCATTTGAGGTATTAACTAAAAATTACCCATCTCTTAATCACTTACGTGTATTTGGATG
Source organism: Arabis hirsuta (assembly GCA_964056655.1). Taxonomy (NCBI): domain Eukaryota; kingdom Viridiplantae; phylum Streptophyta; class Magnoliopsida; order Brassicales; family Brassicaceae; genus Arabis; species Arabis hirsuta. The sequence continues at coordinate 21,436,084 of OZ053298.1, read as the reverse complement.
TGTGTGTTTTGTGTTGATTCCAGGAGAACAACGAAATAAACTTGAGGCCAAAAGCGTAAAGGCGATGTTCATTGGATACTCAACAACACAAAAAGGGTATAAGTGTTATCTTCTGGATACACGAAAGGTCCTTGTGTCAAGAGATGTAAAATTTGTGGAGACAAAGGGGTACTATGAAGAAAGGGATTGGGAACCTTTGAAGGATCTCTCTCACGTCACCTCGGACCGCAACACTGCTCTTCGACGTATCCTTGAGACACTCGGCAACCAGTCTGCCTCACCGAATGTGGCAGCCTCACCAAATGCGGCAGCATCACCAACTGCGGTAAGCTCACCGAGTGTGGCAGCCTCACCAACTGCAGCAAGCTCACCGGATGCGGCAGACTCGCCCGATGCGGTGACCGACTTTCCTGGTGCGGTAGCTGCAAGCCCAGATGCGGCAGTTCCCAACCCCGATGCGGCAGCCGCAGGTTCCGATGTGGCAACCGCAGGTCCCGATGAGGCAGCTGCAGGTCCCGATGTGACGGCCGTTCCCAACCTTGATGCGGCAAGATCATCCCCTTTGGCAGTCACTCATCCTGCGGTACCCCCTCTTTACCATGAGGGGGGCAGTAGGATTCCCGAAGCCGAACAATCCAGCACACATGGTTAAGAGGAGCAACCGCAAAGAAGGAACACGCGGCGGTCACAACCACCACCGCAACCACAACGAAGGAGTACCCGACAAAAGTTTCCCGCGTCTAATTGGAAGAACACAAGGGTCTATTACAACAGCAATGCGGTAGTCCACCCAACTTAAGCCACATGCAATCTAGTCCATATCCGTCAAGAACATGTTGTCTTCATGGGCAAACTTGATCAAGAGTATATTCCGGCAAACTATGACGAAGCAAAGGAACACAAAGTATGGAGAGAAGCCGTGGGTGATGAACGCAATGCGATGGAACTAAGCCACACTTGGGATGAAGCCGACTTACCAAAAGGAAAGAAAGCCGTAAGTTCAAAATGGGTTTTCACGATCAAATATCGAAGCAATGGAGAGATAGAGAGGCACAAAGCAAGACTAGTAGCAAGGGGATTCACCCAAACGTATGGAAAAGACTACACGGATACGTTTGCCCCGGTGGCCAAGCTACACACCGTAAGGATCATCCTATCCTTAGCCGCAAACTTGGAGTGGGATCTATGGCAAATGGATGTCAAGAATGCTTTCCTTCAAGGAGAACTAGAAGATGAGGTATACATGACGCCCCCACCCGGACTTGAAGATTTAGTTGCACTGGGAAAACTTCTACGACTAAGGAAGGCAATCTACGGATTGAAGCAATCACCGCGAGCTTGGTATCACAAATTGAGCATGACGTTGCGAGATAAAGGATTCAATAGGTCGGAATCGGATCATATACTATTCACCTTAAACAGCCAAGAAGGTATCGTGGCCATTCTAATCTATGTAGATGATATCATCATCTCCGGGAATGACAAGGAAGGTATCCGAAACACCAAAGCCTATTTTAAATCCGTATTTGAGATTAAAGACCTCGGTGAACTAAAGTATTTCCTAGGAATCGAAGTGTGCCGCTCTACGGAGGGACTCTTCGTATCACAAAGGAAATACATTCATGATTTGTTGAGTGAAACAGGAAAGATGGATGCAAAACCGGCCAAAACTCCCTTAGAAGAAGGCTACAAAGTAGAACGAGAGGGGGAGATAGAGGATTGCCCATTTAACGATGTCAAACAATACCGAAAGTTAGTAGGTAAGCTTATATACCTAACGATTACTAGACCCGACTTGTGTTTTGCAGTAAACCAAGTAAGTCAACACATGCAAGCTCCAAAGGTGTATCATTGGAACATGATCGACCGAATCCTAAGGTATCTTAAAGGAACCTCGGATCATGGCATATGGATGGGCTGTAACAAGAACACGGAGATAGTTGGATATTGCGACGCCGATTGGGCCGGAGATCGAAGAGATAGAAGGTCTACTACGGGCTATTGTACATTCATCGGAGGAAATCTAGTTACATGGAAAACCAAGAAGCAAAAAGTGGTAGCTTGCTCAAGTGCCGAGGCAGAATATAGGGCCATGAAGAAGCTCACAAATGAGCTGACTTGGATTAAGGCAATTCTCAAAGACTTGGACATTGAATCACAAGACCCTATTACGATGCATTGTGACAATCAAGCCGCTATCCACATTGCTTCCAATTCGATGTTTCATGAACGTACGAAGCACATTGAAGTAGACTGTCATAAGGTGCGTCAAGCCGTAGAGAGTGGACTGATCTTGCCATTCTACACAAAGAGCTCCGACCAACTCGCGGATATATTCACAAAAGCCGCAAGCCTAAAGGTGTGTGAGTTCATACTCCCAAAGTTAGGAATTATAGAGATATAGTAGCCATGGAGTTCATACTCTTTTTCCTTAAGTGAGTTTTTGTCCCATTGGGTTTTTCACACTAAGGTTTTAATGAGGTGAATTTCATGGTTCCAAGCTTATCTCTATAGTTAAGCTTGAGGGGGAGTATTAAACCATCAAATACGGTTGTACGTATCCGTAGAGTATTCGGAGATATACGGATGGGACCGGATCTGCTTGGGAGTGTTTGGGACCACTTGTGAGACAGTTTGGACCACATGGTCACGTCACTATCACCTGTTAAGACCACTACCCACTTGTGTGAACAGAAGGTGAAATGGACGCCTAGGATTAAATCAGCCATATAAACGGCTTAGATCACCTAGCCGTTATGTTATTGTGACCGTTGGAGGTTTGATCACACTTGTATAAATATGTGATTGTTGTAATGAAATGAATCAAGGAGTATTACTCACTTCAAATCTGTTTCTATCACTCTACCACTCTTCTACTCTCCCCTTGATATTCCATATATTCTAACACTTAGATGCACCCAAACAAGATCTCCTTCATTGAACACAACTTTGCTTCTTTTCTGGTTTGCCTTCTTTTCATAGATCTTGGTCTTAGCCTCAATGTTGCTCTGGACCTTCTCATGCAACTTCCTAATGGACTCTGCTCTCTTTGCGCCATCTGTACTAACCCTTTCACTCACTGGCAAAGGAAGAAGATCAAGTGGAGACATAGGGTTGAAACCATAAACCACCTCAAAAGGAGAAAACTTAGTTGCGGAATGCACTGAATGATTATACGCAAATTCTACATGTGGCAAGTTTTCTTCCCAAGTCCTAAGGTTCTTTTTGATTAGTGACCTAAGTAAAGCTGACAATGTGCGGTTTACAACCTCTGTTTGACCGTCTCTCTGGGGGTGACATGTCATAGAAAACAACAGCCTAGTTCCTAGCTTAGACCACAATGTCTTCCAAAAATAGCTAAGAAACTTTGTATCCCTATCTGAGACTATGGTTCTGGGCATTCCGTGCAACCTAACAATTTCTCTAAAGAAAAGATCAGCAACATGCACAGCATCATCAGTTTTATGGCAAGGGATGAAATGTGCCATTTTAGAGAACCTATCAACCACCACAAAGATAGAATCTCTACCAGCTCTAGATCTAGGCAAGCCTAAGACAAAGTCCATGCTAATATCTACCCACGGATGAGAGGGTATAGGTAGAGCTGAATACAAACCGTGGAGTTGCTGTTTTGACTTGGCTTGCTTGCACACAACACACCTGCTGCATATCCTCTCCACATCTTTCATCATGCTTGGCCAGAAAAAGTGTTCATACAACACCTTGTGGGTCTTCTTAACTCCGAAATGTCCCATAAGACCACCACCGTGGGCTTCCCTGAGAAACAACTCCTTCAAAGAACATTGGGGAACACATAAAGGTTATCAAATAACAAAAACCCAGAGAAAAGGTAATACTTCCCATAAGCAGCCTTGGAACACTTCCTAAACACTTCTTTGAAATTCGCATCAGTTGCATACAAGTCTTTAATGAATTCAAATCCAAGCAACTTAGTTTCAAGAGCAGAGAGAAGCACATATCTGCGTGATAGAGCATCAGCTACCACGTTTTCCTTACCTTGCTTATAGCGGATGACATAGGGAAAAGTTTCAATAAACTCAACCCAGCGAGCATGCCTCTTGTTTAGCTTGTTTTGCCCCTTAAGATGCTTTAGGGACTGATGGTTAGTATGAATCACAAACTCCTTGGGCCACAAGTAATGCTGCCACGTTTGAAGAACTCTCACCAAAGCATAAAGTTCCTTGTCATATGTTGGATAGTTGAGCGTGGCGCCTCCAAGTTTCTCACTAAAATAAGCAATGGGCTTCATTTCCTGCATTAACACATCACCAATACCAACTCCTGAAGCATCACATTCAATTTCAAAAGTCTTAGAGAAATCAGGAAGAGCTATAGCGGCAGAATTAAAATCTTTAGAAAAGAGAGAAGTGTTTGGACCAGTAGTCCGTACACCTAAAGGTGTAAAACCAATGGGACATAGATGGATTTTTGTGGGAAAGAAGAATGAAAATGGTGAAATTGTAAGATACAAATCACGTCTGGTTGCACAAGGTTTCTCACAAAGACCTGAAATTGATTATGAGGAGACATATTCTCCCGTGGTGGATGCAACTACTTTCAGGTTCCTTATTAGTCTGGCAATAAAAGAAGGACTTGATTTACGCCTCATGGATGTAGTCACGGCATATTTATATGGACCACTGGATAATGAAATTTATATGAAAGTCCCAGAAAGATTTAAACTGCCAAAAGCAGCGAACTCTAGTTCTCGAGAACAGTACTGTATAAAGTTGAATCGATCCCTGTATGGATTGAAACAATCAGGACGCATGTGGTATAATCGCCTTAGCGAATACTTGTTAAGAGAAGGTTATAAGAATGACCTCGTCACTCCATGCATCTTTATAAAGAAATTTGAGCAAGGGTATGTTATCATTGCAGTGTATGTTGATGATTTAAACATCATCGGGACTCCTGCAGAGATTTCACAAACAGTGGAATATTTGAAGAAAGAATTTGAGATGAAAGATCTTGGAAAGACGAAATTTTGCTTGGGATTGCAAATTGAGCATCTTAAGAATGGAATCTTAGTGCACCAAACAATATACACTGAAAAAGTGCTTAAAAAATTTTATATGGATCAAGAGCACCCATTGAGTAGCCCTATGGTTGTAAGAGCACTTGATGTTGAAAAAGATCCCTTCCGCCCGAGGGAAAATAATGAAGAAATTCTTGGTCCTGAAGTACCATACTTAATTACAATAGAAGCATTGATGTACCTTGCTACCCATACGAGACCCGATATATCCTTTGCGGTAAATTTGTTGGCAAGATTTAGCTCATGTCCAACTTAAAGGCATTGGAATGGGATTAAACATATATTTCGATATCTTCAGGGTACAAAAGATATGAGTCTATTCTTTTCTAACACGTCAAAAGAAGACTTAATTGGTTTTGCAGATGCAAGGTTTTTATCTGATCCACATACTGCTCGATCACAAACAGGATATGTGTTCACATGCGGCGAAACAGCCATTTCTTTGCGTTTAATGAAGCAAACTATCGCAGCTACCTCTTCCAACCATTCAGAGATTTTAGCTATACATGAAGCTAGCCGCGAATGCGTATGGTTACGATCTGTAATCCTGCACATACGAGAATATTGCAGTATATCTACGGGAAAAGAAATTCCAACAGTTCTGTATGAGGATATAATGCACCTTGCATAGCACAACACAAGGAAGGATACATCAAAGGCGACAAAACGAAGCACATTCTACCAAAATTCTTCTTCACCAATGATTTACAGAAGAATGGCGATGTACTTGTCTTGCAGATCCGTTCAAGTGAGAATCTGGTAGATCTCTTTACAAAGGCACTTCTAGCTGCTACCTTCAAGAAGCTAGTTCATGGCATTGGACTACGTCGCCTCAAAGATCTTAAGTCATGTAGTCATCAGGGGTGTAAATACGCGTTGCACTCTTTTTCTTTTAACCATGGTTTTTCCCACTGGGTTTTCCTGGTAAGGTTTTTAATGAGGCAGCATCTTATGCGTATTAGGATTACTTTTGCTATAATGGACATCCAAGGGGGAGTGTTATAAACCCAATTAGTGGATGCCCATTAGAAGCCCATAATCTAGAAGGTTCTAACTTGTTCTCCAAGTTAGACTTCCTCTCCAAGTTATTACTGCTCCCCAAGTTATTGTATCCTATATATACATACCTTTGTTCTCTATGGAATAATACACACCAATTCCTTCTCTTCTTCTCTCATTCATAACAATATCATCATATTCTTCGGTTTAGCCAAGGGTTTGAAAATCGTACCGGTCCAGCCATGATTCATTACTCTGGCCAATTCCATGTTGGTCTACAAACCAAATTTGAGTTAGACCAGCGAAAACCCTAGCCGTCAGAGAAAAGAAGAAAGAAAGAAGTATGATTTGAGTTTACTCCCTCTCTGATGTTCGGTACTTTTGTCGGCATCGTAAGAGGGAGGGAGTCGTAAACTAGTAGTACCTACGCTTGACACGAAGTCTACAGGATATCTTGGAGTTTTTGGTCAGAAGACGATGCGATGTTATTCGTCATCTGGATTTTATGAGTTCTTGTGATTCTCTTGATTGTGTTTAGTTTTTTTTTTGGTGATGTTTTTAGTTGAGGTTTTTTTCTCTCAGATCTATGTTTAGTTTCTAGTCAATTTTGGTTATCTATTTGATTTAAGTTTTGCAGTTCAAATTTGTTCAATGACGACTTCACTGAAGCTAACTCGAAACAAAATTGACAAAAGACAATCAACGAAGGAGATTTATCTAAATTAAGAGAATTGTTATCCTGTTATCGTAATAGATTTTGGAAGTCCGGCTGCTATTGTGGATTCAGGAACACCTAATTGTCTACTTTCTAATCGAAACAAAATCATGTTGGTATCGCTAATGTGTAGTCAACAATTACATCCTTAATTTCCGGTGCGGAAAAGACCATTAGCTCTTTTTGTATTTCATCGGTTAAACTTCTTCAGTGATATATTATATTTTAAATCAGTTTCAACAAAATAAAGTGTTTAAAAAAAAGAATTAGACCGGTGAAACATGTCATCGTTACTCTCTTTTTTTATTCTAGGATATTTTGGACATTATTATAGAAATTATACAAAATATCATAGCTTATTTTGGTTTTTTTTTTCCGGCTAAACATTCCATTGATCTTAAGTTAAGATTACGAAGTCAGTATACAAAACTTGTGAAAAACAAATTATTAAATAAGCAGATATATGCGCCATATAATGAGAAATATACATAAAAGAAGTGAATTTGACGATGCTTTCGGTAGATAAGCTTTACTCGCAAACAGATCATTAAATTCGTTACTTTCCTTCTTTATATTCGATCTTGGTCTTATGCAAACTGTGTGCGTGGGTAGCAACTTTTGGCTAAACCTCGAAATAACACACTACATACAAAACCCGATGTTTCCGACAATCGTTTTAAAATATCGACATCATGATACCAAAGTTTCCGTAGTCATTTTGAAAAAAATTGACTTTGATTTTGCCCCAATGCTTCTAGCAAACCGAAACCACGACAATTGAAACTCTAACCAATGAGAAAACCTTGGGTAAGGATTGATGAAATCGTGAAATATCTTCCATGGCTCCCGTATCTTCACCGAAACCTTGTTAATAATTCTATCGATAACACCGTCCAAACACCACACATGGATGAATCCATACAACGTATAATCAGAGATTTCAAAGACAAGATTTTGTAGCCAATACCAAGGTGGTTTCCATGGTGGTCGTTGTTTCCAAAGCAATGATGTCATACTTTAATTCAATTGCAAACCCAACATAAAGAAACCGCTGAAATTTATATCCAACGGACAAACGCCGCCGGAAAAAACACCATCGATAATAGCAAAGATAAGCCACACATTACCGATTGGAAAAAACCTCTTTTATTGATAGCAAAGAGAATTAATCATCCCAACAAAACCATAGAAGATCGAAACGACGTTGGATCTCTCCCATGATTTTTTAACAAACGGTATACATCATCATCCAGGGATATGGCAAAAGGAAGGTACGGCGTCCACGGCCAAAAGCGAATCTGAAGTTATAGGAGGCGACGTTTGGGAGAGAGAGAGAGAAACAGTTGAAGGGGCCAAAATATAAGAAAAAGGGTCCGAAACTAATATAAAGGTAATGTCGGCCCATTTAAACATTCATTCATTTAGTAAATTTGGAAATTTGTTTGATCTTATTCCTTCCTGGATTGATTGTTTCCCCGGTGGATTAGGGTTTGTGCCGAAAGTTTCAATTGGAAGATGAGCAAGTACGGACTACAGATCAGGGCTCCCTCTAAGAAAAAGCAGTCCTCACTTCCTACCGCTTCGATTTTTGCTCAAGATGACGACGACGATGATGTAGAGAAGGAGATTTCTCGACAAGCTTCAAAGACCAAGGCTCTTCAGGAAGTGCGTTTTCTGATTTTGTTTTTTTTTTTTATTTGTATCTCCTGATGATTTTGGTGGGTGTTTTATAGATCGAGGAGCAGCACAAGAAAGCCTTGGAGGAGGACCCTTGTGCTTTTGCTTACGACGATGTTTATGATAACATGAAACAGAAAGCAGTTCTTCCACGAATGCAAGATCGTCAAGAGCGCAAGGTAAAATGGAATCAAAATCTTCTACTTTTGAGCTTATGGAATCAAAATCTTGTTTCAATTGTCGTCATAGGTTTCTAGCATTTGGCCTCATTTACCTTTACCTTTTCCAGCCAAGATATATCCAGCATTTGATGAAACAGGCAGACCGTAGACAGAAAGAACATGAAATAGTTTTCGAGAGAAAGCTTGCGAAAGAGAGGGCGAAAGACGAACATCTTTTTTCAGATAAAGAAAAGTATATAACTGGTGCCTACAAAAGGAAACTCGAAGAACAAAAGAAATGGCTGGCAGAAGAAAGATTGCGTGAACTTCGAGAGGAAAAAGATGATGTAAGTTCTGTTTTCTGTCTACGCTTCCCTCCTTCATTATGCTACTGCTTTGGCCTACTAAACTAGGGTGGTTAAGATAACTGAACTCCGTTTTTTGCTTTTTCGTTTCTGGCTTAACTAGCTCAGGTTTGGTACTTCTTCTTCGTCGCAATCTTCTCTTCTTAGATCATGTTGCATGTTATTGCTTTAGTAGGTGGTGGTCACTGGTCAGTCTAGAAGTCATTGTTATATGCCTCTCTGTATGAGTAATGATGATAACTGAATTGTGTTTTTGTTACTATTTCAACTCATGCCAGTCTTTTTGCTTTGATGGATTTTCAGCCGAATTGTTTTTATTGTGATTTAAACTCATGCCGGCCTTTTTGCTTTGTTTTCATCTTCTGTTAGGTTACAAAGAAGAAAGACTTGAGTGATTTCTACTTCAACATTGGCAAAAATGTGGCGTTTGGAGCTCGGGATATCGAAGCTAAAGAGGCAGAGAGGCTCGAGGAGCTGAGGGAAAAAGAGGCAAGGGAAGAGAAGAAATCAGATGCACCGGTGAAGGAAGTGTCGCCCGAATCTGGAAATGTTGTATCAAAGAGAAGGAGAAGTATGGAACCGCAAGAAGCGGAGGAAGCCGAATTAGAGAAGAAGATGGGTTCAGATGCCACAGAAGAAATAGACTCATCAATCAAAGAGGCATCTAAAGAAGCGCCAAAAGCCACTAACCACCACAAGAAAAATGAGGATGCGATTGCTGCTGCTAAAGCACGGTTTTTGGCTCGTAAGAAGGCAAAGATACAAGAAGAATAGTCGTGCAACTTGGCAGATTCCAGTCCGAGGTTACTTTTGCTGAAGTTTTCTTTTCACTATCGATTACCGGTTACTTTCAATGAGAGGGTTTATATACGTAAATCACTGTCCTTTTGACACCTAAGCTTTTCTATGACGCCTCTTCACCACAAAAATTATGGAAAAAATTATATTTATATAAAACTTTTTTCACCAAACAGTTCCACTCTATCAATCCTCACGAGACCATGATCCCCACTTTATGCAATAAATCTCCTTTTTCTCTCGGATGAAACGTGTAGAATTTTAACTCTTTCATTTTGTTTTCACCAACAAATAAATTGCTCTTCCACTGATTTCTTATAAATCTAGATTTTGTTACCCGAATATGTTTACTATGATTTTGTAGCTTTGTGTGTCCTACTCTCTTTCCCCATCTTTTTGGGCATCTGAAGTAGATTAGAATTATTGCATGATTACAAAGTTCTCATTGAAATTAGCCGAAGGCTATTACCCTTCTACAAAAAGCTTTAGCCTAACAAAAAAGCCGTCTAATAAGCTCAAGGAGACGCTTATAAGATAAAAATCAGATCACCCTTACACAATAGAGGACACACACATCTCAGAGTCAAAAACCGTTTTGAGCCAATGAGGATAACCCCTAGTCACATAATAGTGAATCCTCAAGTCTTTGTGATGAGGACATCGAGCCACCAAGTCAAATCATTCAATCACCACTTGTACCAAGCGGACCAATGACAAGTACTAGGAGTAAGAGCCTGGAAAACAAGTTCCACATGTTTGTGGACCAGCTGGATCGTGAAGGATTTATCATGCTTGATCAGTTTGAAGGATTGCAACTAACGCCTTCTGAGAGCTCACATTTGATGGATCTATTTAACAAGGTGCCGCTGCCTGACCCTGATGCTCCAGGAAGTGATTTAACTATGGATAGAAAGCTCTCTGAGTCTAGTTTTCAGAACACTAAAGATCATATCCAGAAGCTTTACCAATCACTAAAAAAAGGCCCCGCAGTGAAGACATGTCTGGTGGACCATTTGATAGCCGATAACACCAAATGGGTTCTATTCAAACCCAGGCGTGAAGCCCACCTTACCACGGCTTCTTGGCCTTAGAAAAAGCCTAGAAAGCCTTCGTATCAACTGGAGGATCTCAAGAGAAGACCTAATCAAGTTGAAGACTAGAAGAGATCGTGTTATCATATTTAAAGACTTAACGACTCTTTCTTTATTTTGTTTATTGTGTTTTCCTTTTCCTTTCTTGCAGGTTATTTTTTCCTTTAATTATTTTTGAGAACCTGTCTATATAATGCCTTGCATTGTATTTCGAGTTTTACACCTTTGAAATCAATAAAGATAATCATTTTCTTCTAAACATATTTGTTCTTCTCTTTGTCTCGTGAGCTAAGTCCGAGTTTTGAGAAATCCGTGAAGTATCAGTAGGCTTTCACACCTATTGTGATTCGCATCAATCCACCATCATTTCCACCTTATCCTTGATTTAGACAAAGAGCGACCTTCGTCCAATTGTCTAGATCGAACTGGTTTTGTTTCTAGTCTTCAAGCTTGTATCACTTTGGTGATACTTTGAGCAATCAGAAATGCATCTCTATTCGTTGATCTTACCTTATTCTCCATCTTCTAATATTTAAAAGCATCTAGCTTGTAACACACCTCTCGTGCTTGATAGTGGAAAGACGGCCAAGCTTTGGGTCTATTGACAACTCCTATAAGGTCAAGAGCTTCAACACCAAAAATGATTATGTCTAACCTATGAGATTTGAGATTGTCCAAAGACCAAAGGATGCTTTTTAGTTTTGCCTCCTCATAAGAACAAGTTTGAGAAAATCCCTTGTGATTGTGTAAAATGACAGAACCTAGAGAGTCTCTTAAGACCCAAGATGCACTTCCAATGCTTCTTATTTTTGACCAAGTGAACCTAATGTTGCATTTTAATCGAGGATTTGGAGGGTGTTGCCATTTGAGTTTTGGCGTGTCCTCTAATTCTTTTACTAAATCATCAAGAGACTTAGCAAAAAACCAACAATCAAATTCGGCCATTATCTTTTTCACTGTTTCTGAGACCAGGTAGAGTTTCCCTTCAAAGAAAACGTTGTTCATGTTCTTCCAAAGAAACAATATAATCCAGGGAAAACATCTTCTTAACTCCTCTGGAATTGATTTGCCTTTTCTATTTTGGAATACCGTATGCAAATTCTGATGAACTGACTCTGGATTAAAACCATCAACTAGACAAAGATAAGAAGATAAGGCTCATACTTGTCTAGCTAAAGAGGAAGTAAAAAGAGCATGGTTGGCTGACTCACCATCTAGACCACAAATTTGACATCTAATGTCCATATTCAATCCTTTAGAGAATACCACATCTCCTACTAGAACTATACCACTCAAAACTCTCCAAATAAATGATTTAATCTTAGCAACAGTTTGAAGAGTCCATACCTCAACCTTTAGATCATTGAAAGAAGGTCTCATTTCGGCCTCCCTAATGAGATCAGCTCTGCTTGTATTCCAAGCTAGCCAATATCCAGACTTGACTGTGAAGTCTCTGCTCTTGTTGTGGCGCCAAACCCGATAATCATCCTTCCACACCACTGGTTGGTGCTAAAGAATAAGATCAACATTAGGTTAATAGAAAAGCTTAGATAGCTTTTGATTGTCCAATCTTCTTGTAGCGCCGTCAATCAAATTGTCACCTTGAGATTTAGGTCAATCATATTATTTTTGATCAAGGGAGTTTTCATTTTGCTCTCAAAGATCCAAGGATTTATCCAAACCAGAGAAGATTTTGCATTTCTCACATCTTCTTTAGACCTTTCACTAGGAGATCTCTTCCAAACAAAATGCTTCTCCATGCGTAAAAAGGTTTGGGACTTGATGTTGCATCTAAAAAGACCTTGTTGTCGAAGTATCGTGATTTGAGAACCTTAGAGAATAGACTGTGAGGATTTTGAGGAATCCTCCAAGCTTGCTTAGCTAAAAGGGCTTGATTGAAACACTAAATTTCTCTAAACCCTAAACCGCATTGATCTGTAGACAAACAAAACTTCTCCCATCTCATCCGATGTGTTTTTCTTTTGTGCTTCTGAGAGTTCCACCAGAAACTTGCCATAGCCTTGGTTATATTTTCACATGTGTACAAATGCAACATGAAACATGACATCACATAAACTGGTAAGACAAGAACTACAACCTTCAGGAGAACCTCTATTCCCCCTAGAGATAGAGTTCTGTCAACTGGAAACACTTGAAAGCATGTTCTTAAGCTTTTCCTGAATAAAATCCAACAAATCTCTCTTTGACCCACTAAAACACTCAGGGCGACCTAGGTACTTGCCAGCTCCTCCTTCACTATGAATACCTGTTGAACTTTTAATATGGTCTTTAACTAGATCATCCACATTATCTGCAAAAGTGATTGATTACTTGGCTGGATTAACAATTTGTCCCGTAGCATCCCATACACTTTGAGAATCTTATTCAATTCCCGCATTGATCAAAGTCAGCTTTACAAACAAAGAGGGTGTCGCTAGCAAAAAAGAGATAGTGAATAGAGGACCTATAGGAGAAAACCTTATGCCATTGATTAGACTCTGTTTCTCAGCCACGTTAAGTAAGTGAGTCAACTCTTATTTGCATAGAACATAGAGAAAGGGTGAGAGTGGATCTCCTTGTCTTAGACCTCTACCTGGAGAAATCATTCCATAAGGCTGGTTGTTAATGAGAACCGAGAAAGTAACTGAAGTAAACAAGCCATAACCCATTGCATTCATTTCTGATGAAAACCTATAGCCATGAGTAAGGCCTTCAAGTAACTTCATTACACTCTGTCGAAAGCTTTCGACATGTCTGATTTTAAAGCCATGTACTCATTTGAGACTGTAGGATAATGGTAAGATTTCGACAATGACAGTAAGATTTTGCTAATATCTCCAGTTACAAATTTTCATATTTAAAAAATACATAAGATATGATGAATCTACCAAGTTATTTATGGATTATAAGTTAAACACCAATCATTAACTCAAATCGATTATAAAAAAAATCACGCATTTTACTATTTTATGTGGATTTCGGTTAATGGATGAGTGTGTTTTATCTTTGTCCTATCACACTAGAAAGGATCCTAGTGATATATTGCAAAATAAGATAATCAAGATCCTAGAACTATCACAAACATAAAACATGAAAATGAAGATCCTTATCACAAACATAAAACATATATTCCTTAATAATATCCCACTCCAACCAATAGTAGCTTTTCGGAGGAGATGTATGCGAGAATAAATCATCGTCCAGCCACAAGCAGTAAATCCAGATACAATAGTCAATTAGTCCCCACCACAAGTCGAATCAAGAGGACGAAACCAGAATATGGCCTTGGCACAAAATAAGCGTTCCACTATGAATCACCCACCAATTCTCAAATAAGAGCAAGCATGCCTATTGGCTATAACTTAAACCCAACCATGATACATTGTAATAATCATGCTACAAATTCCCATCTTTCGACTGTTCAAATTTCAGTATCTCCAGTCATGCCACACAATCTATCCTCATTACATGGGCAGGTAAAAAACAGAATTACCAAAAGTAAAAACACAATACTAGTAATCATTTCAAGTTGAATAACCTCCTTGAGTTTTGTCGATTTACATTCGTCATAAGAAACCAAAGGAATTGGTTAATTTGTAAAACCCCTAATTGGTTGCAAACTCAATAGGATTTGCATCTCTTTGACAAACCAAGCATCTTCCCGGAAGTAGTAGTCGCCGGAACAGCAAGGGCCACGTCGTTGCAGTAAATGGAGAGGAATCTTCTCCTCCGGAAAGCTCCGTATCGGAAAGTGACCCAAGAGACCATCCTGAGATCAAAGTCTACGTTTCCCTTGGACGCTCTCTGTTTCGTAATGGAATCAGCCAGTTTGCCGTCGACGTAAGTCCCGGAGACAGAGAGCGAGGCGTTAAACGGCGTCTCATCTCTCTTCCCTTGATCGAAGGGCTGTAAACGCGTGTCGGAGAGAGACTCGCGGTCGTAATACACAGAGCAGAGGACAGTGTCGTAGTGAAGTGCCATCTTGGAATTAGGGTTCCGAAAGAGGAGATTGAGATCCCATCTACCGGAGACCTGATTGTTGGAGACGTTGAAATTGGAGACGGAGAGAGAGCTGATGTAAACAAGGGGTAACTGGGGACGAACAACCAGGAAGAAGATGAAGAGGATAAGTCCTAAGATGATGAGAAAAGCCATGAACACGATGAACAGACGGCGGATCAAGACGGCGCGTGGATTAGATTGCGCCGCGTAGTAAGGGTTATGGTTCTGGTAAGGGTAGCCGGTTGTGGAAGCGGCGGCGGCGGCTTGTTGTTGCGGGAATGGATACAGGTATGGATACCCAGTCGCGGGTCTGGGATTCGGGTCTTGCTGCATAGCTTTCGATTTCCAAATCTAGGGCTTTCTAGAATCTGTTTTTTTCCCATCAACTTGAACAAGACAAACTTTTAAGCAAACCACAAACCATTGAAAAATATGCATATTTTTCTTACGCGTTTTTTTTCTTTTTTCTTCCTTTTCTTTTAATGACACGCTTTTGAGTAATTTTTTTTAGATTAATTTTTTTTTAATATAAATAAGAAGATAGTGGAAATTATCTGGGTGTCTAGGAAAAATTTAATAAAAGAAAAAGAGTTATTTTTTATTTAACATTACGTAAAAAAATCATATTTTATTATATAAATAAAGATGCGCATGAACGGGTCACGTAAACAAAATTATAACATACCAAATTGTGATATATGTTTATAATTGATCAAATGAGTAAATATGTGTTAACACTTAAAACTAATTAAAAATATATAAAAATAAAAATAAAAAATAAAAAAAATAAGGGAAATTAGCATGTATAATAGGTTTGTTACTTATAATTAATTATTTAACATTGGCTAAAACATATTTAGGTATCTAACAATTAATGTACATAGAATTCCAAATTTAGTCTTTTATAATTTTTAACCCTAATCTATTAAAATCAAAAGCCGCCACATCCTATTCCTTCTCCTTAGTAACATTTTTCTTCTTGGTAACATTCTTACGTTTTGCTGCTCCTCCTCCACGTTCACTATTAAAATCAAAAATTGCCACATCATTTACCTTCTCCTTGGTCACGTTCTTCTTCTTCTTCTTCTTCTTCATCTTTTTCCTTCTCCTTGGTCACGTTATTCTTCTTCTTCTTTTTCTTCTTCTCCTCACGTTTTGCTGCTCCTCTACTCCTCCGCCACGTTTTGCTGCTCCTCTTCCTCTTCATAGATCAAAATCTCTTTCTTCTCCTTTTCCTCTATAGATCGAAATCCCCAATCATCGATGAAGATGTTGATTCTTCTTCTCCATTAAACTCTTCACCATCGTCGCCTATCTTCATTACCTTCTTTGTCGGTCCAATTTCTTCATTACCTGCTTCTTCACATGCATTTAACACAGGGATAGTTAGCTATAAGATCTACGTAGTTAACTATATCTACACAATATCCAGTAATAGTCAACTATACTTAACACAAAGATAGTTAGCTATAAGACCTACGTATTTAACTATATCTATACAATACCCAACAATAGTCAACTATACTTAACACATGGATAGTTAGCTATAAGGCTTACGTAGTTAACTATATATAATATATGCCAGTATAGTTGACTACTATATATAATATCTACAAGTATAGTTGACTACTATAATATATCTGTATAGTTGACGACTATAATCTGAATGAAGATACAAAAAATTTCAATCAAACTCATTCTGGATTTCTTGATGAACTACCCAGAATAAAAAAAAACATCAATCAAGCTAATTAATGCCGTCTATTGAATACACGATCATGGTGAATATACTGCTTCCTTTTTTTTTACCCACTTTCCTTTTTCAATTTTTGCAGGGCAAAACCGTCTACTTTTTAATTCTCACTGCTATCTACCTAAATTTGATTAGTTTTATATTAGTTACCTAATTATCTTAGCCTAAACTAATATTAAGCTAATTAACCCAAAAAATAATTGTAAAGTACTTAACTAAATAATAATAAAAAAAAATTTCTTTCTATCAAATAGACAATGGCGATCGGTAAAAGCGTGGATGGTACGATGGTGAGAGGCCACACTAATCTACTCACTATAATGTTAGTGTGGGTAAAAGTTTTATTTATTTATTTTACAAAATATAATATATATATAATGCACATATATTAGACTTTTACACTACATATTGTATGGGTCGGATTTCATCCCTATAAGATCGATACGGCGACAAAATTAACTCCGTAACGTCCTGACGAAATCAAAGCAAGTTTATAAAGACTCAGTATGAATCTAGGCTCAAAATGACATTTAACCCATAAGTAACATGAGCTTAATGAAATAATGGGCCTAAATTAGATAGTTTGCTTAATGGACCAAACCCATTTTATCTACAAAAACTATATATAGCTCATTGTACTCATCCAAAAAGGGGATCAAAAATTCATATGGCAAACACTTGTATTCTGAAACAGATTTCTAAGAGCTTAATAAAAACTCTCTTGAGTTCTATCGTTCTAGTGTTTTTTTCGCAAAAGTTTTCATACACTAAAAGTTATTAAGACAAATTCTAATTGTGAGATTCGACCCCCCACAATTTGGCGCCGACTAAGGGGACATAAAGCTTTTTACTCTAAAGAACCACCGTGCTAAGATCCTAAGAGATGGCCATCGACGAAGATCACAACAGCAACGACCCAGAAGAACTCGCGGCAAACGCCGCCGTAGCGAAGAACTCTGCAGGAGACGGGATAGCAGAATAGAACACTACGGGGGACGGATCCACCGAGGAGCAGACAAAGTCCACCGCGGAAGCAAGTCCTGAAATTCTGACTCAAATAAAAGGCATGTTCGAAGAGATCATTTGAAAATCAAAGGAGCAGGATATTTTCAACAACACGGTGACGAGCTGACTGAACTCCTTCGCTACGGCGAACCGCGGAAAAGGCGCAACACTCACGTGACAACTTGTAGACCGCGTCGCCTTTAGGACTCTAAACTTCTCGACACCCTCCGAAGCACAAAGGGTTCGCCAACTTCGTCCGCTCGATCTTAACGCCGACCCTACCCTAGGAAGTGGCGAACGTGATATCAACAGGAGTGCACCATTAGCGGATGGATCGGCACACGTAGTCGATCTATAGGACGACATTGAAGAAAACTCTGATGAACTAGGAGAATCAAGGCAGGCCGTGCGACGACCACTTATTGCTCAAACAACTGCCAACATTGAAGAAGATGAGCGACTCGCTGATGAACTCTTCGAAAAAGAAGAATGTCTCCGCTGGGAGGAACTACAAGCCACATGATTTGAATAGCAGCAACGTGAACGTGACAGTTCGAGTTGAATGAACTCTAAGCCACAATGAGCAACATAGCTCATGATCTGAAGGCAATCCGCTCCCAGATGCATTGAATGGTCAACAAGGTTCCATAGATTAATAGAGTGCTTGAAGAAGCATAACGCACGCCCTTCACAGCTCGTATCTCTAAGGCAAGGCTTTCTGATCCATGAAAGGTCAAAGTGCTAACCTACAAAGGAAAAACCGATCCGACAGATCATATCACGGCTTTCACCATAGCAATGAGATGAGCTAACTTCAGGGAGGATGAAAGAAATATCGACTAATGCCATCTGTTCATAGAGCATCTCAAAGGACCGGCTCTCCAATGGTTTTCTGAGCTTGAGAGCAACTTGATTGATAACTTCAGCCAGCTGTCCGAAACTTTCCTCAAACAGTACGCGATATTCATAGAGCGTAGAACTCTTAGGGCGGACCTGTGGACGATGATGCATGGACCGTCAGAAACCCTCCAAAGTTTCATAGAGCGATTCAAAACTGTCCTGTCAAGGGTGAAAGGAATCGATGACGAGTCAACCCTCGAGGCCCTGACAAAAGCCCAGTGGTACGAATCGGACTTCCGAAAAGAGATAATCGTGAACAAACCGACAATGATCCAGGACGCTCTCCATCGAGCAACCAAGTTTTCAAGGAATAAAGAGGAGATGAAGTTATTACGGAAAATCATGGGAAGACGAAGCCTTCAAACGTTTCTTCTCAGAATCAAAACCATCAAGGAAACAAGAAGAACAACCAAACGGTCGGATTCGTGCAGCACGAAGAAGGATTTAGGGGAGCCCATAATTTTCAAGTGGAATCGCCCGAATACAGTCAAAGAAGAGGCCAAAGCCATGGAAGAGGAACGATGAGCAACACTTGGGTCAGAAACCAAGGCTCTTATGACGAAGCGGCTTACTGCGACCATCATCTCATTAATGGGCATTTAACAGCCAAATGCAGGGTACTCGGTTAAATGCTCACCGCAAAGCTGGCGGCTGGCCAGCTCAAAGGGGACTTCAACCTTAATTTGAGATGGAACCAAAAGACATAGCAGGCGGCGAGAGCCCTCAAAACGCGGAAGACAAGGCAGTGAGAGTCCCCCATCCGAAACAAGAAGGCAAATCAACATTATTATGGGCGGATCTCACTACTGTTTCATCAATTAAAGCGTTCCAGCGGCGAGCCGGTGTTAGCGCCAATCTACAAACTCCTTTAAAATTTCCCAATGACGTGATTTCATTCGAAGAAGCGGGAACTGTGGGAATGTGATATGATCGTGGTTAGCAAGGAAACAGAAGCTGCAGAGGAACCAGAGATAGTAGGACGGATCACTCGCTCAAGAGCTAAGGAGATGGCCAAGGAAGCTCATTCACTCATAGCTGAAGGGTCATTCAATCTACCGAGGATCCAAGTCTTCAACATATTCACCTTGAAGACTCCACCCAGTAATGATAACTAAATAACTTAAGTGTGCAGTCTGTACTCTTTTTCCCATGTTGAGTTTTGTCCCATTGGGTTTTATCATCATGGGTTTTAACGAGGCAGATGAATCACTACGTCGAGTTATTTAGGAGTCATTACTAATGGGTAATAATGTACAAGTCACTATGACTTTATACTTAGTTATTTTGAGGTGCACCAATTAGGAACCTGCGGGTTGGGACGCCTTGTTGTTTTTATTTTAATTAAAACGATTTGCTGTTTTTCTGTTTTCGAACAGCAAGTAGTTGAGGGTTTCGACTCTAGGGTGTATATAAACCCATGAGCTGCCTTTTGTTTGAGATTAGCGAAGGATTTATGTGTTTATGCAATATCGAAATTTCTTCTCTCAATCTGATTCTTGAATACGTTCTTCGAATCTGAGTTTCTAAACACTTGTGAACAAGAAACTCTTCTATCAATTCTAATTCACCTAATCATTCAAAAACCCTTCCCATCACGTTATTGATCCCTTTTTTTTTATCGTTCATCATCCTCAAAATCATATACAACCCCTAGTCGATCCATCTATCGCCTTACCATTTGCTCATCATCATTCGTTCATCATCCGTCATCGCTGACCCATCCTTCACGCATCCCTCACCATCACGTAAGCTGCCCAATCATGTGCCAGCCCAGATCACTTCTCCAACACGTATCATTCGAACCAGCCTCTCGTTTCTTCTTCGGATCACATCGCTTGTAACCTATCACCAGCCTTCATCAGAGGACATCTAGGGAGTTACTATCATGTGGTATCAGAGACAACTCTGTGCCAAAGGCTGAGCAATTCGAAACCCTAATCCCGTTTCATTTGTTATTTTCGATTTCTAGTTGTTTTAGGAAATTGGTTTCGAATCCCTTGTAGCAATAGGATTCTGTTTATTGCGACTTTCCTATTAGTTTTAGGGTTGTGTTCGTTTGATTTCTTTTCCCATTAGGTTGTGGATGGCTGCGATTTCTAGTTACTTTAGGATTTAATTCTTTTTGTTATTTTCTTTGCTGTTCCGTTTTCTAGTTGAATTAGGACTGAATTTTCGATCTGTTAGGAGTCATACTGATTTAGGGTTAGAGATTAAGTGTTTTAGAGCTTTCTTGTGTTGTTAGTTGTTGATGCATTTATATTGTTATAGTTTTAAGCTTTGCTATTTCTCTTCATAAGGACTTGTTACTGTGAGCTGTTTTAAATATTTCAGGTACAATGGAGTTGTCTGCAGAAGCTATGGAAGCTCTAAATCAAGCCATGCTCAAGCAGATCAAAGAATCAAATCAGCTAATGTCTACTCAATTCCAGCAACAGATGGAGCAGCTCAGCAACAAATTTGAGCAGCAAATCAAGGAGATTGCGCAAGCCACTAGTGCTACAGATCCAGAATCATCAGAACCGCCCTGTCCTAATGAAGCTATAAGCCTCGCTAAGGGTAAAGCACACGTGGGAGCTGAAACGACCCGACCCAAAAATTTAAAATTTTTCTCCTCAGATTATTATCATCACAGATAACAATCCTCAATTGGGTCAACACAACATGCGGAAAACATAACAATTAAACGATTCAATAACCAATCAATAATCAATTCCATAAATTCCATACTTATTAAATTACTAACCAATCCAATACAAATAAACCGGGGTTCCAGAATTACTACATCCTAGCAATTCTAACTCAAACAACAGAAAGTGAGACCCTAGATCATCTCTCCTTCCTCACCACGATTCCACGATCACAATTTCTCTTTACCTGCAACACATGGCAAAAAGAGTTGCGTGAGTATTATCACAAATACTCAGCGACGCGGTCATCCCGTCTACAGGCTATTTAAATACAAGTATAAACAACCAACACAATACCAGGATGATCACAGAACAAGCATACACAACCAAGCAAACAAACCAGTCCAGCATACACCGTGTCGATCGACAGGACACACTGTGTCGATCGACACAACCACTAGGTGTCGATGATCACAGGCCCCGTGTCGATCGACAGGACTCACTGTGTCGATCGACACAACCACTAGGTGTCGAAGGACACAGGCCCCGTGTCGATCGACACACCACCTCGGTGTCGATTGACACGACATCGCAGAACCCAGAATCAAGTCAATCCTCACACGACTCGAATCTGAGACGATCTGTCGAGTCTCCTGCACAAATCCACACACAAAACACACACGAATCACCAAGCAATCGTATTCCGTGGCCCCCTATACTTATACGAGCCTACAGTCACGCACTCACCTTGATTGGGATTGAAAAGGATGAGGAACGAGCGAAGAACACACAGCCTCTGATTCCGTCCTCACAGACCTAAAATCAACACAGCAACAACCTCCCTCTCGTTCAATCTCTACACACGATCAATCCTTCTCAAGAAATCTCCCAAAAATCGCCCAAAACCCTTGATTCTGATCTCACACTCAAAATCCTCTGGTTTCTCTCTGATTTTCGGCCCAAACCCCCACCACGCGACTGTTCACGCTTAAATATCGAACCCTAGGGTTCCTTAAACCAGCCCCACCAAACCAGACAATTAAAACGGACCGGACGGTCTGATTTAACCCGTGTCGATCGACATACGGCACCCGTATCGATCGACATAACGCCCCAACCCGACTTCTCCTAAGTCCAAAAGACACATGTCGATCGACACACCCACCCGTATCGATCGACACCACCAAAAATCCACTTTTTGGTTCACGGGCGTTACAGGAGCATCCTCTAAGCAGCCACGAACCAGAACCGCAAGATCACCTCTGGGAGGTAACAAAACCGTGTTCAATCAGAGGAGAAACACAGAAAATACAGAAAGAGAGCATCATCGAACTGGTAGAGCACCTACACGTCCACACCGTCGAGCTGAACAAGTAGCTGGGCATCGTGTGTATATGGAGTCAGATCGTGACTACTCAGAAGGAGATGAAGCTTCTGATCACAGCCTAGAGACATTAAGAAGAGACAGAAACAGAGGCAATGGCAGAGACTATGATCCTTTGAGGCAGCAGCTGAATCATCTCAAGATTCAGTATCCAAATTCATCCAGATGATAGAGGACAGCGTGAGAATCTCTTTCACACCAGATGTGTAGTTCAAGACAAGGTCTGTACTTTGATTGTTGATGGTGGTAGCTGTACTAATGTTGCTAGCGAAGAGATGGTAAAGAAGCTTAATCTCAAGACCACTTCACATCCTAGGCCATATCAGTTATAGTGGCTGAACAACAAGGGAGCTCTAACTATGAATCAACAAGTAGTAGTTAAGTTAGCGATTGGGAGATATGAAGATGAATTGCTGTGTGATGTGATTTCGATGAAGTCAAGTCACCTCCTATTGGGCAGGCCATGGCAGTTTGACAGAAGAGTCTTTCATGATGGCTACACAAACATGCAGTCCTTTGAGTTCAAGGGACGCAAGATCACTTTTCTGCCACTCACACCAAGCGAAATATACCAAGATCAGCTTCATATGAATCGTAAAGATACAGAGAAAGTGTCTAACAGCCTGTACATCAATCACAGCGAATTCAGCAAGATATTTGATCCAGAGATGACAACATTCATGTTTGTGTACAGAGAGACACTCACCAGCGCTAAACCAGCAGCAGAGCTTCCACATGAGATGATAGAGATCATCGACGAGTATAAGGATGTGTTTCCCGAAGAGATACCTCCAGGGTTACCTCCAATACGTGGAATAGAACACCAAATCGATTTGGTTCCAGGATCAGCTCTACCAAACAGACCAGCTTACAGGACTAATCCTGTAGAGACAAAGGAATTACAGAAACAAGTAGAAGAGCTGATGAGCAAGGGACATATCAGAGAGAGTTTAAGTCCATGTGCAGTACCAGTGTTGCTAGTTCCAAAGAAAGATGGGTCTTGGAGGATGTGTGTTGACTGCAGAGCTATTAACAATATCACAGTGAAGTACAGACACCCTATTTCAAGGCTTGATGATATGCTGGATGAGTTATGTGGATCAACAATCTTCTCAAAAATCGATTTGAAGAGTGGGTATCATCAGATCAGAATGAAGGAAGGGGATGAGTGGAAAACTGCTTTCAAGACCAAGCAAGGGCTGTACGAATGGCTAGTCATGCCGTTTGGTCTCACCAATGCTCCCAGCACCTTCATGCGCCTAATGAACCATGCTCTCAGACCATTCATAGGCGTCTTCGTGGTAGTCTATTTCGATGATATCCTCATTTACAGCAAAGGTCTGGAAGAGCACTTAGAACACATCCGCCAAGTTCTAAATGTTCTTCGTTCTCAATCCCTATTTGCAAATTATTCTAAGTGTTCATTCTGTACTGCTGAGGTTATCTTTCTAGGTTTTATTGTTAGTGCAGGAGGAGTTAGAGTTGACGATGAGAAGATCAAGGCGATAAAGGAATGGCCTACACCTAAAAACGTGGCAGAAGTCAGGAGCTTTCATGGCTTAGCAGGATTTTACAGAAGATTCGTTCAAGACTTCAGCACCATAGCAGCGCCATTAACTGAAGTTATCAAGAAGGATGTTGGGTTTAGATGGGAAGAAGCACAAGAGAAGGCGTTCACAGCCTTAAAAGAGAAGCTTATCAAAGCCCCTATCTTAGTACTTCCTGATTTCATGAAAACTTTTGAGATTGAATGTGATGCCTCCGGAGTGGGTATAGGTGCTGTTTTGATGCAGGATAGGAAACCAGTAGCGTACTTCAGTGAGAAGCTAGGAGGATCAACTCTCAATTACCCTACATATGACAAGGAGCTGTATGCATTGGTTCGAGCTCTTCAAACGTGGCAGCACTATTTATGGCCCAAAGAATTCGTAATCCACACGAACCATGAGTCTTTGAAGCATCTTAAGGGTCAACAGAAACTCAACAAGAGACACGCCAGGTGGATGGAGTTCATAGAGACCTTCCCATACATCGTTAAGTACAAGAAAGGTAAGGATAATGTAGTCGCAGATGCATTATCCAGAAGGTACACTCTTGTCTCTACGTTGGCTTCTAAACTAGACGGTTTTGAACATATAGTAGATCTCTATGAAACTGAACTTGATTTTGCTGAGAGCTATGGCAAATGCCATAAGTTTGCATTTGAAAAATATTATAGGCAGGATGGATATCTGTTCTATAACAATCGCTTGTGCATACCACGAGGCTCTATAAGAGAACTACTAGTTAGAGAAGCTCATGGGGGTGGACTAGCTGGACATTTTGGAGTATCAAAGACTCTACTGGGACTGCAGGATCACTTCTATTGGCCTCACATGAAGTCAGACGTGGAGAAGGTTTGTTCCAGGTGTTCTATTTGCAAAATGGCAAAGGGTAAAGTACAGCCTAACGGTTTGTACACTCCTCTCCCTATTCCTTCACAACCCTGGACTCATATATCTATGGACTTTGTACTTGGCTTACCTCGAACCAGGAATGGTAGAGATTCTATCTTTGTTGTGGTTGACAGGTTTAGCAAGATGGCTCACTTCATCGCTAGCCACAAGACAGATGATGCTGTTAGTGTAGCTAATTTGTTTTTCAGGGAAGTGGTACGTCTGCATGGCATGCCTCAAGTGATCGTTTCAGACAGAGATACAAAGTTCTTAGGACATTTCTGGAAAACTTTATGGGCTAAACTAGGGACCAAGCTGTCATTCTCAACCACATGTCATCCACAAACAGATGGGCAAACTGAAGTGGTGAACAGGATGCTATCTACACTCCTTAGGACTTTAGTGAAAAGCAATATCAAGTCATGGGAAGAGTGCCTACCACACGTAGAGTTTGCTTACAATCACGCTAAGCATTCTGCTACTCTATTCTCTCCTTTTGAAATTGTTTATGGCTTTAATCCACAATCACCTCTATACTTGATCCCTTTGCCTTTAAGTGTGAAGTGTAGCTTTGATGGCAAAGAAAAGGCTGAACAGGTCAGGAAGATACACGCTAAAGCAGAGGAGAATATAGAGAAGAAGACTAAGCAGTACGAGAAGCACGCGAACAGGGGTAGAAAGGAGCTAGTGTTCGAAGAAGGAGACTTGGTGTGGATTCATCTACGCAAGGATAGGATCCCAGAAGAACGGAAGAGCAAGCTGAAGCCACGAGTAGACGGACCATTTGAAATCATCAAGAAGATCAACAACAACGCCTATCAGATTGATCTCCAAGGTAAGTATAACATATCTCCATCGTTCAATGTTTCTGACTTGCTGCCTTATATTGCAGATTCAGATTTGAGGACAAATCCTTTTGAAGAGGGGGAGGATGATATGATCGTGGTTAGCAAGGAAACAGAAGCTGCAGAGGAACCAGAGATAGTAGGACGGATCACTCGCTCAAGAGCTAAGGAGATGGCCAAGGAAGCTCATTCACTCATAGCTGAAGGGTCATTCAATCTACCGAGGATCCAAGTCTTCAACATATTCACCTTGAAGACTCCACCCGGTAATGATAACTAAATAACTTAAGTGTGCAGTCTGTACTCTTTTTCCCATGTTGAGTTTTGTCCCATTGGGTTTTATCATCATGTTTTTTAACGAGGCAGATGAATCACTACGTCGAGTTATTTAGGAGTCATTACTAATGGGTAATAATGTACAAGTCACTATGACTTTATACTTAGTTATTTTGAGGTGCACCAATTAGGAACCTGCGGGTTGGGACGCTTTGTTGTTTTTATTTTAATTAAAACGATTTGCTGTTTTTCTGTTTTCGAACAGCAAGTAGTTGAGGGTTTCGACTCTAGGGTGTATATAAACCCATGAGCTGCCTTTTGTTTGAGATTAGCGAAGGATTTATGTGTTTATGCAATATCGAAATTTCTTCTCTCAATCTGATTCTTGAATACGTTCTTCGAATCTGAGTTTCTAAACACTTGTGAACAAGAAACTCTTCTATCAATTCTAATTCACCTAATCATTCAAAAACCCTTCCCATCACGTTTATTGATCCCTTTGTTTTATCGTTCATCATCCTCAAAATCATATACAACCCCTAGTCGATCCATCTATCGCCTTACCATTTGCTCATCATCATTCGTTCATCATCCGTCATCGCTGACCTATCCTTCACGCATCCCTCACCATCACGTAAGCTGCACAATCACGTGCCAGCCCAGATCACTTCTCCAACACGTATCATTCGAACCAGCCTCTCGTTTCTTCTTCGGATCACATCGCTTGTAACCTATCACCAGCCTTCATCAGAGGACATCTAGGGAGTTACTATCAGAATGGATCGACCGCACGACGATCCTCTTGTAATTGAGCTCGTCATTAGTGATTGCAATGTGGCGCGAATTCTGGTAGATACAAAAAGGACGGTAGATAAAATCTTCAAGGATACACTGAAAAAGATGAACATTGAACTCTCTGAAATCAAGCCATGGCCAAAATCACTCACGGGCTTTTCCGGAGAAACAACAATGACTCTGGGATTAATACGACTACCCGTTCGAGCCGGAGGAATGACAAAAACCATTGAATTTGAGGTGGCGGATCACCCGGCAATCTACAACGCCATCTTGGGAATGCCATGGTTGAATCTCATGCGGGTAGTCGCTTCAACTTATTATTTCTGTATAAAGTTTCCCACCCCGAAAGGAGTAAAAACTATTTTTGGGAGCCAGAAGGAGGACGCCAAAAACAAGAAATCAAGGAACAGCTCATCGACTTCCTCAAAAAGCTCGTTCCAATACCAAGATCATGGAACGCAAGACATTTGAAAAAGTACTATCATTAGTCTATTTCACTTGAACTACGAGGCGGCTTGATACATGCAAAGGGTACGTAGGCAATCCATTTTTGGATGGGTACAGCTGTCCCTCCTTAAAAAAAAGGGGGGGGGAAATGGGTATGTATACTCGTATACTCTCCTCTTTGTACACGGCTTGCCATTTTGAATCAATCAAAAGCCAAGTGTTTACTTGCAAACTTATCAAAAATCAACTATCAAAAGCCAAGTGTTCACTCGCAAACTTATGAAAAATCAACTATCAAAAGCCAAGTGTTCACTTGCATATTCATCCAAAGTCTTCTCTAAAACAGACTTCTTCTCTTTGTTATCTCGCTGCTGTTGGCCATAGTGATGAACTCTCTACATCTCCAGCAGATTAAAGCGCGCTATATAAATTTTGTTCTTTGCTGGAGCAGACTTGCTCACGGGAACATATCCGTAAACCAGAATGTTCATTTCAAAAACCCATCACACGGCTCGCTGGCCAAAATCTTGTGTTCATTGCTGAAGCGGACTTGTTCTCGGGAACATATCTGTAAATCAAAATGTTTATCTCAAAAACCCAGTACACGGCTCGCTGGTCAACATCTTGTGTTCATTACTGGAGCGAAGTTGTTCACGTGAACATATTCGTAAACCAGAATGTTCATCTAAAAAACCCAACAACTTAATTGTTGGTCATTATGCAATAACGTGTTCATTCTCGGAGCGGGCGCGTCGACGGAGGCTCGCCTGTAAACCAAGAAGTTCATCAGAAAACCTAACAACTTAATCGTTGGTCATTACACAATAACGTGTCGTTCTTAGAGCGGGCACGTTGACGCAGACTCACCTGTAAACCAAAATGATCATCAGAAAACCTAGCTAACTTATCGCTGGTCCCAACAACAATATAGTTGATCTTTGGAAACGAACCAATCAACGACAGCCTGCCTCAAAACCAAGACAACCATCGTCCCAACTCAAATCGCTATCTCAAATAACGCAAGGCAAAAATAACGATAAGTCTGAACAAAAGAATAAACACCATCCAAGCTGAATCGAATACTAAATCTGAAATCAAAAGTACAACAAAGTGCTAAAAAAAAAATCAAACAACTAAGGTGCGGTCTCCTCAACATCGTCGACAATCTCGACGGCCTGCTTAGAAGGAATCACCGTCACAGAGTTTGATAAATCATTATCGCTTGACTAATTAGAAGAACTTGAATCCGAGTCAGCCTCCTCTTCAACATCATCAGCGTCCAATTCCTCAACTCGATTATCGGTCGTGCTAACAGGCAAATCCCTAAGGATCCCTTCAAGTTCGCGCACATGTTTAGCAAACACCTCATTTTTAGTAATAGGTTCGCCTCCTGTTTCTCAAGATCAACGAGCTCTTCACCAAGATCAGGCACCTTATCACTTTGAAGCAACTTTACGAACTCAAAGTTACCCTGGACTTCGGCAAGACCAATTATTTCAATCCTTAGATGACCATTAATCACTCTGACCTTCTCTCTAGCGCGATCGATGCTCGCCTCGTACTTCATCGCTAGTTTGCGCTTCACTTTATCAACAGCTTGCAGCACAGCCGCGTCCCGATGCTTGGCAACGACTTCTAAGCGGTTGGTAATGTTAGGGACTTCTCTCTTCAGGCGTTTCCTTTTGGACTCTGATTATGTAAACATCCCGTCGATCTCACAGCACCTCTTAGACGAAACACTGGACGGACATCTTCTTTAGAATCATCTAAGTCTGAGATGATTTCAAAGGCATCCACGTCGTTTTGATAGCATAACCAAGAATTCAAAGAGTCAAAAACCATTCTTTTTGCCTCACCATTTCCAAAGCTTCACCTAGTCAGGAACAACTTTTTCACTTCGCGATTTCATCAAGCTCCAACCTCGCAAAATCTATTTCAATTCTTCATGTCGATAACTTTACTCCAATTTTGCCATGATCAAATCCACTTCACTCAAACTCGCTGAGTGAAAAGATGAATTTATCGTCTTCGAACTCATCGACGTCAACACGAATCCAACTCGGTGTTAAGTCAACACAAGTCCTCCTTGGCTCAGGTAAACACGACCACTTCGTCGTCAACATGAGGTCACCTTGTCAATGACAACATGATTCCACTTCGGTGTCAAGTTAACACAAGTCCACCTTGGCTTCAGGTAAACACGACCACTTCGTCGTCAACAAGATTCCACCTCGGCGTCAGATCCATAAATCAACCTTGCTTCATTGCATCATTACCTCGTCGCCAAATGTCTTCGGATTTAACTTATCATCGAGTCTCTCCACTCCACGACGAGCCCGAATCACCTTCGTCAATCACCTCGTCGACTTCGCGTCATCGATCAATCACCTCGTTAGGGTCGATGTTCACGGGACCTTATCGCAATTCATCGCGTGATGTCGTCGTTGTCTCCACCTCGTGACTCATGCTTCCCTTGGTCGCTGTCCACCTCGTTAAAATCAGGGACCTCATTGTGGTTTGCCTCGTGACGCCGACGTCCTCTCCACCTCGCGATCCAAGCTCCTCCGCTTCAGTAGATCGAACCGCCATCTTTCTCCCATGATTACACCTCGCCTCGCCTTGATCTCGCCTTGTCTACTTTCACATCACCGATCGAATCTCACCTCTTCACGTCCACCACGCGATGCCGTTGTTTTCTCCTCGTCGCGATGTAACCCCATCCACCTCACCGGACTGAGTCATCACAAGTCCTCACTGGCAAGGACTTTCTCACTACATGGAAGCCTCGTCGAGAAGACCTCGCCATCAACGAACACCACCTAGCTAAAAAAACCGCAACCTCATCGCTAACTTCATCGACCGCGACTAGAGCATTGGAGTAGGTCGGTCTCATCAAACTATTAGTGTTAGACTTTGGATAAAGAACCATTCTCCGTCCAAGAAGCAAAGGATCAACAACCATCTCTCTGAAATCATCTAAGTCTGAAACAGTCTCCCTTATCGCGCGAATGGTCAAGCTACGAGTCCATAGAGTCGGAAACTATTCTTTTCAATTCACTTCTCCGCTGCACCAAAGAGCAATGATCTGAGTCAGTGTTGCTCCAAGAAGACAGCCTTGTTACCAAGTCATCGAGTCACTGAGTTTTAAAAAAAAAACTCAGTGACCAAGTCAACTCGGTGAAATCGCGATCCACCGTCGTTCTCGCCGGATCTCACCTCGCTCGCCTTGCCAAGAAGCCCAACGACACCACTGGCGGTCGCTCTCTCTCCTCGCCGACCTTCTCCACCTCTCTCTCTCTCTCGATCGCGTCTTAAATTCTCCGTCTCTCTCTATCTCTCTCTCTCACCTCGGAACACTACTTCGTCGGAGCTCATCTCTGTCGCAGTTAAGCAGTCGCCTCGAACCTTCAACCTATCACAACCGCTTCGTCGACGATGGGATGCTTGCCGGATCTCTTTCGATTCGCATATCGCTTCACCAAAACTTGCCACCGTCACAACACCTCGCCGCAAATTTTGTCCCCACCATAGTCGTGTGATGACGAGGTCGATGCCGGAGACTGAGCAAGGCCGAAGGAAGACGAAGAAGGCGAGGACGTGAAGGGAGGGGGGCGGCGGTTCGTCGAAAAAAAAGAAAAAAAACCTTAATAAAATAAAAATAAAATAATAATATTAAAACAGGAAAGAGAAAGGATGGGAGCTATTTTTTATTTTTTGCTAAGGGAAAAAATGAATTGTTAGAAAATAACACCAAGTAGACTTATTTATACTTCGAGGATTTTTTAAAATCAATTTGTTTCTGGAAAAATTCCAGAAATTTTCTACCAGGCTTTAAGGTCCACTAACGCAACGAAATCATCATTCTCATCAATCTTCTTAGACAAAGAAAAAGAAAACAAACCCAGGAAAACACGCTAAAATTGGCTCAACGCAGAATAACAGAAACTTCCCGAGTTCGATGACAAGACGTCCACGCTTGGCAATTTCGCAATCCAATATATCGATCTCATACTTCAAAAATTTTACCTTGGCACCATCGTAACTCGATACTACTAAGCTAGGAGGCTAACTGTAGGGGTCGAATTTCACCTCTATGAGATCGGTATGGCGATGAGATCAACTCTGCAACATCTTGACGAAATCAAAGGAAGTCTACAAAGCTGTAACGACCGCGAACCAGAATTGGTGAATTCTGGTCGTGTGTCGATCAACACAGCATTGTGTGTCGGTCTGCGATACGATTTAGGATGAAACCCTAGGGTTTCCCTATAAATAGAGGGTTGGCCGTATTTTTGGGACTTTGAGAGTTCCAGAAAGTTTCTAAATGAGTTCCAGAGAGTTTCCAGAGAGATTTGTGAGAGGAGATTCGTTGGGAAGCTTAGAAGATCGTTCTTGGAGTGATTTCTCGTGTAGAGAGTGTGGATTCTGGAGTTGGGGTCTGGTTCTTAGCGTTTTCATCCGTTTTACTCTTTTTCTCCCTTCATATCCAAGGTGAGTGCATGACCATGGCTTATCTGGGTAAAGGGGATGATAGGATGCGTTTGTTTATTGTTGTTTGTTGTTGTTTGGTGTATTTCGTGTTGTGTTGAGTGGATTTGTGCAGGTGAATTGTTTGGAATAGAGCCATGAGAGATTAGGCTCGATCGATTTCCAGCAACTGTGTCGATGCGTCGATCGGCACATAGGGCTTGTGTCGATCGACACATGGTGCATCGATTTCTATGTTCTGGATCGATGTGTCGATCAACACACGGGGTTTGTGTTGATCGACACAATGAGCTTGTGTTGATCGACACATGGCCAGTTTTGGCGAACCTGTGTTGTTGTTCTTGCTTTGCCTTGTTGCGTGTTCACCCGGTATTGTATCATTTCTCTTATGCCTGTGTGTATAGCTTTATAGACGGGATGACCATCTCACTGAGTATTTGTGATAATACTCACGCATCTCGTATAACCATGTGATGCAGGTAAAGACAAGGTGTGATCATGGGATCGAGGCGAGGAAGAGGAGATGGTCTAGGGATTCGTTTGAGTGATCATTTTGTTAGAATCTCTAGGGTGTTGGTAATTCTGAAACTTGTTGGATTGGTTATTGACTTGTGTTGTTATGTGATTGTTGTTTATGGATTGATTTAGATTATTGGTTTCAATAAAGTATGGTATTTATTGAATGTTGTTATTGGTTATTGATTGTATTGTTCCGCAGTTATGTTGTGACCCGTTGAGGATTATTATTTGTCGTAATAATAATCCGAAAGGGAAATTTTTTAAAAATTACGGGTTGGGTTGTTTCAGTTTGGTATCAGAGCCCTTATGGTTCTAGGGCAGTGTATGATTGATTGATTATGTGCGTTAGTCGATTGATTGTTGTGTGGGTTGGAGTCCTAGATCATTTTCTCCGAGCCTTCAATGAGAACCCACGGTATGTGTTTTGTGACCTTCTGTTTTTCTAGCATTCTTAGTTTCTGTTGGGTAGTGCAGAGTGAGATGGCGAGAGGTACTAGAGGCAGAGGTCGTGGGGACCATGGAGGCCAAGGTGGTCGTGGGCGTGGGCGCGGGCGTGGACTTGAAAGTGCCGTGAGTGTGGCCCAGGAGACCCTACGAGAGCTGGTGGTGGATTCTCAGACGTTTTAGGAAGGGTCCGTGGGTGTGGCCGCTGTGAGTGCCAGTGCGAGTATTGGTGGGGCTGGTGTGGGTCCAGTTGTGGCCGGTGGTGCGGTGGGCCCAGGTGGGGGCGCTGCCGCAGGTGTTGCCCAGGATCGAGATGATCGTCTGGCGGGTAAACTACAGATGATTCTGGACCGGCTACCAGATGAGGAGCCGGCTCTGGGTCAGGCTTTGGGAGTTTAGCCAGGTGTGGCTGGTGTGCGGCCAGGAGTGGCTGGTGTGCAGCCGGGTGTGGTTGGGGTTCAGCCGGGTAGGGCTGGTGTGCAGCCGGGTGTGGCGGTTACTGAGGAGTTCCCATCCTACCTTAGGATGATGAAGCAGATGCAGAGGATTGGCACCGGGTTCTTCTCGAGTGGTGCCAAACCTGAGGAGGCGGACTTGTGGAGGAGCAGATTGGAGCAGAATTTCCAGTCGCTCAGGTGTCCAGTGGGATACAGAGTGGACCTAGCGGTTTATTACCTTGACGGTGATGCACATCTCTGGTGGCAAGGTGTGGTGGCTAGGAGAGCTCAGGCGGGTATGGCCTGGGAGGACTTTGTGGCAGAGTTTAACGCCAAGTACTTTCCGCCGGAGGTAGTGGATCACTTAGAGTTGTGATTTTTGGTGTTGCCTCAGGGCGACCGGTCGGTCTGGGAGTACGATGAGGAGTTCGGGCTACTTCTGGTACATGCTGGTAGAGATCTGGAGGGCGAGCAGGCCCAGGTGAAGAGGTTCATGAGGGTACTTCGACCTGATATGAGGACTCGTTGTAGAGCGAGCAGGTTCGCCACGAGGGTGGAGTTGGTTAAGACAGCTGCTGCGATCGAGGAGGATCTCAGAGAGCAGGCTGTGGTGGTTAGTCTACCGGTGCAACAGTAGGCGAGACCGAGCAGGGGCGGCAAGCCTGCGCAGGGATAGAAGAGGAAGTGGGAGAGGACTTCAGGAGTCAGTCAGAGTGGCCAGGGTGGTCCAGGATGCTACGGGTGTGGTAGCATGGATCACAAGGTGCCGGACTGTCCGAAGAGGAGAAAGGCTCGGGCAGCACAGGTGTGCTTTCACTGAAAGGAACCGGGGCATATCAAGCCTAGGTGCCCTAAGCTGCAGCAGATGGTAGTGGCATTAGTGCAGCCGATGGTAGTGTAGCTGTTGGCTCAGGTTACAGCGGCACCGCGGGTGTCCACTTCGGTGGAGGCGGGGGGCTCTAGCGCCAAGCCTTTCAGAACTTGATTTTTTAAATTATGGTTGTGTTTGAAATTTGGTATGTTTGGAATTGTGAGTCTGTGCTAGAGTGTTAGGCTTCTTAAACACATAGAATTTGTGCAGGGACCTTAGTTATAGGCGGATGTGAGTCCCACATGTTGTTTGATTCTAGAGCTACGAATAGCTTCATTACTCCGGAGTGTGCGGAGACGAGCGGTATCCGAAACGATTCCGGTGAGCAGCCGAGAATAGTTAGGGTTGCTGGTTGCAAGTTGTTAGCTACTTATGGGCGGGCTCGTGGTGTGGATGTTCTGGTGGCGGGAGAGTTGATGCCCGCAGATTTGATCATTAGTCCGGTGGAGTTGTACGATGTCATTCTCGGGATGGATTGGTTGGATCGGTATAGAGTCCATCTGGATTGTCGTCGGAGCCGAGTGCTGTTTGAGCGAGAGGCGGGGATGTTGGTTTACCAGGGGGTGAGGCCGAGTTCCGGGAGTCTGGTGATTTCGGCGATTCAAGCTGACCAGCTCATTGAAAAGGGTTGTGAGGCGTATTTGGCGATGATAGTGATGCCAGAGTCTGTTGGACAGGTTGCAGTTGGGGATATTCGAGTTGTTCAGGACTTCTAGGATGTTTTTCAGTCGTTGCAGGGATTACCACCGTCTCGGTCTGACCCTTTCACGATTGAGTTGGAGCCTGGGACAGCTCCCATATCCAAGACGCTTTATCGGATGGCTCCAGCAGAGATGGCAGAGCTGAAGAAACAGCTGGATGATTTGTTGGACAAGGGTTTCAAACGGCCCAGTGTTTCACCGTGGGGAGCGCCGGTGTTGTTTGTGAAGAAGAAGGATGGGAGTTTCTGGTTGTGCATCGATTACCGGGGACATAACCGAGTCATTGTGAAGAACAGGTATCCTTTGCCACGTATTGACGAGTTGTTGGATCAGTTGCAAGGGGCTACCTAATTCTCCAAGATTGACTTAGCTTCGGGTTACCATCAGATCCCCATTAATGAGGCGGATGTTAGGAAGACTACCTTCAGGACGAGGTACGGGCATTATGAGTTTGTGGTGATGCCTTTCGGGTTGACGAATGCGCCAGTAGCGTTCATGAAGTTGATGAACAGGGTGTTCCATGACTATCTGGATGTGTTTGTGATCATCTTCATTGATGATATTCTGGTGTATTCGAGGAGTTCTGAGAAGCACAAGGTGCATCTGGGATTGGTTCTGGAGAAGCTGCGGGAGCAGAAGCTATACGCGAAGTTGAATAAGTGCAGTTTATGGCAGCGAGAGATGAGCTTTCTTGGCCATGTAGTGTCTGCTGAGGGAGTTTTTTTGTGGATCCGGCTAAGATAGAGGCTATCAGAGGGTGGCCTAGACCGAGGAACGCCACCAAAATCTGGAGTTTTCTCGGGTTAGCGAGTTATTATCGGAGGTTCGTCAAGGGTTTCGCGAGTATGGCGCAGTCGATGACGAAGCTGACGAGGAAGGATGTCCCTTTTGTATGGTCTTCAGCTTGCGAGGAGAGTTTTTGAAAGTTGAAGGAGATGTTGACGAGTACACCAGTGTTGGCGTTGCCCGACCTGGGCGAGCCTTACGTGGTGTATACGGATGCTTCAAGAGTTGGTCTGAGTTGTGTACTGATGCAGCAGGGGAAGGTTATTGCATATGCTTCGAGGCAGTTGAGGTAGCACGAGTGCAACTACCCCACATATGATTTGGAGTTGGCTGCGGTGATCTTCGCTTTGAAGATTTGGAGGTCTTATCTTTATGGCGGGAAGGTTAAGGTGTTCACAGACCACAAGAATTTGAAGTACTTCTTTACTCAGCCAGAGCTGAACTAGAGACAGAGGCGCTAGATGGAGTTAGTAGCAGATTACGATCTTCAGATTGGGTACCATCCGGGTAAGGCTAACCTGGTTGCAGATGCATTGAGTAGGAAGAGGGTTACTTCGGCTCAGGAGCGGGATATAGAGGCGTTAGCGAGTGAGATTGGCACTTTGAGGTTGTGCGTTATCTCACAGGAGCCATTGGGGGTTAGAGGCAACTAACCAGGCAGATTTGCTGAGCAAGATTTGAGTAGCTCAGGAGAAGGATCAGGATTTGATTGATGCATCTAGGGTTGCAGGTTCAGAGTATGTGGTCTCTGCGAACGGACGATACTTATGAGCGGGCGGGTTTGTGAGAGGCTCATGCGAGCATGTTATCGATTAATCCAGGAGCGACCAAGATGTATCATGATCTGAAGCGGTATTATCACTGGGTCGGGATGAAGAGGGATGCCGCTAACTGGGTTGTAGCGTGCAACGTGTGCCAGTTAGTGAAGGCTGAGCATTAGGTTCTGAGCGGGTTATTGTAGAGTTTACCTATTCCAGAGTGGAAATGGGACATGATCACCATGGACTTTGTGACAAGATTACCGGTGTCATGGACTTATGATGCTATTTGGGTGATCGTGGATCGTCTGACCAAGTCCGCATATTTTCTTGCCATCAGGAAGACCGACGGAACGGTGGTGTTGGCTAAGAAGTATGTGCGCGAGATAGTGAGGCTGCACGGGGTGCCAGCGAGTATCGTGTCAGATAGGGATCCGAGGTTTACTTCAGAGTTTTGGAGGGTATTTCAAGCTAAGATGGGCACTAAGGTGCATATGAGCACAGCGTATCATCCCCAGATGGATGGGCAGTCTGAGAGGACGATTCAGACATTGGAGGACTTGTTGAGGATGTGTGTGCTGGATTATGTTGGTCATTGGGTGGATCATCTGAACCTGGTGGAGTTTGCGTACAACAACAGTTACCAGGCGAGTATCGAGATGGCTCCATATGAGGCTCTGTATGGGAGGCCATGTCGTACACCATTATGCTGGACTCAAGTGATGGGAGAGGAACATGTTTGGTGCAGACTTTGTTTAGGAGACGACAAAGAAGATCCGTGTCTTGAGGTTGAATATGAGAGAGGCTCAGGATTGGCAGAAGAGTTATGCCGATAAGAAGAAGAAAGAGCTAGAGTTTGAGCTGGGAGATCTGGTGTACCTCAAGGCAGCGATGTTGAGGGGTCCTAAGTGATCCATTTCAGAGAACAAGCTCAGTCCAAGGTCTATGGGGCCGTTCAAGGTTGTGGAACGGATTGGACCAGTTTCTTATTGGTTGGAGCTACCTTAGAGTATGAAGGCCTTTATGAGTATGAGTTATGAGCAGTAGCGTCTGAGCATGGTTGTAAGTATGAGACTAGATGAGCTTCAGGGATCAGGAGGGATCTCAGGTGGTGCTGACCGGGTAGGTCAGGAGTGTGTATGTGGATGTCGAGTCTAGGGTTTTTACTTGTGTATGGAACCTCGGTTCAGACGACCCTGGTAAACATATGTAGCATCTTGGGTCGTGCATGTTCTTGTTTGATTGTTGCAAGATTAATTGGTCTAAGTCTGGGTCTACGGTTGGTCAAGCATGTTCTTGTTTGATTGTTGTGCGATCAACCGGGCATACCTAGTTTGGATCAGAAACGTTGCATTCTGGGTGTGTCCGGGCGAAGCTGGTCACGTTTCGCACGGGAGTGTTAACCTTAGTAGGACAATGTGTATGATTTGAGTGTGATCTCGAATGGTGATGGCTGGGTCTGATCAGGTAGTTGAGACCGTAGTGTGACGGTGTCGCAAGATTCGAGGTCAAATCTGTGTTAGTGGGGGAGAGTTCTAATGATCGTGAACCAGAATTGGTGAATTCTGGTCGTGTGTCGATCGACACAGCATTGTGTGTCAATCGACACGAGCTAAAAATTAAACCGGGTCGGTTCGATTTAAGTGTCGGTCTACGACCCGGTTTAGGGTGAATTGGCCGCATTTTTGGGACTTTGAGAGTTCCATAAAGTTTTTAAAAGAGTTCCAGAGAGTTTCCAGAGAGATTTGTGAGATGAGATTCGTTGGGAGGCTTCGGAGATTGTTCTTGGAGTGATTTCTCGTGTGGGGAGTGTGGATTCCAGAGTTAGGGTCTTGTTCTTGGCGTTTTCATCCGTTTTACTCCTTTTCTCCCTTCAGATCCAAGGTGAGTGCATGACCATGGCTTATCTGGGTAAAGGGGATGATATGATGCATTTGTTTGTTGTTGTTTGGTGTATCTCGTGTTGTGTTGAGTGGATTTGTGCAGGTGAATTGTTTGGAATCGAGCCATGAGAGGTTAGGCTCGATCGATTTCCAACAACTGTGTCGATTCGTCGATCGACACAGGGTGCATCCATTTCTAGGTTCTGGATCGATGTATCGATCGACACACGGGGCTTGTGTCGATCGACATATGGCCAGTTTTGGCGAACATGTGTTGTTATTCTTGCTTTTACTTGTTGCGTGTTCACCCTGGTATTGTATCATTTCTGTTATGTTTATGTGTATAGCTTTGTAGATGGGATGACCGTCTCACTGAGTATTTGTGATAATACTCACGCATCTCGTATAACTATGTGATGCAGGTAAAGACAAGGTGTGATCGTGGGATCGAGGCGAGGAAGAAGAGATGGTCTAGGGATTCGTTTAAGTGATCATTTTGTTAGAATTACTAAGGTGTTGGTAATTCTGGAACTTGTTGGATTGGTTATTGTCTTGTGTTATTATGGGATTGTTGTTTATGGATTGATTTGGATTATTGGTTTCAATAAAGTATGAGATTTATTGAATGTTGTTATTGGTTATTGATTGTATTGTTTTGCAGTTGTGTTGTAACCCGTTGAAGAT
The DNA here is from genome assembly GCA_964056655.1 of Arabis hirsuta. NCBI lineage: Eukaryota > Viridiplantae > Streptophyta > Magnoliopsida > Brassicales > Brassicaceae > Arabis > Arabis hirsuta. The sequence goes on along the minus strand of OZ053298.1, from coordinate 21,397,176 downwards.
TATTATTTGTGGAAATAATAATCCGAAAAGGAAATTTTTTAAAAATTACGGGTTGGGTTGTTTCAAAGACCTTGTCTGATTCTAGGCCGAAAATGACATTAAAATTACGGGTTGGGTTGCTTAATGGGCCAAACTCATTTTATTAGCTGGTCCATTTTACCTAAAAATATTATATATAGCTCATTGTATTTACCCAAAAGAGAGATCAAAAATTAATTTGGCAAACACTTATATTTTGCAAAAGCTTTCTAACAGCTTAATAAAAACTCTCTTGAGATCTATCGTTCTAGTAGTTTTTTCGCAGAAGTTTTCAGACCCTAAAAAGTTACTAAGACAAATTCTAATTGTGAGATTCGACCCCCACACATATCGTATTACACTAATCTAGTTTGAAAAATTTCTAATAATCCAAACTAATTAGATGAAAAATATAATAGTTGAAACTAATTATAAAAATAAATTAAGAATGAAAATAGAGTGTATAAACCACAAAAAAATTGGAGAGAAAATATAAATTTCAATTAAGAAAAAAAATGTTAATGATAAAACAAAAGATATTATATAAATAGAAATTTTTTTTGAAAGGATATGAAACCCTCAATTTAAAGTATAAGATATGCACAACCATATCAAATAAACAAAAAATCTATAAGCATATTTTGTCAATATAGTTATAAAATATCACAAGGAAAATAAAAATCTTCTACCTATGATGGCATTGGTACTTTTCAATATTAAAAATATTTGTCGAAAATGAGTATTTATACACGTTAAAAATAATAATAATATATTTGCTATTAAGATCCAGGACTGTTTAAAGTTTGACGAGTATACATCTCTATGTGAAAGAAACCAATGATATCCAATAGTATATATTTATTAATCATGGATTTATATGTAATGCTTGATAAAACTATTTATAAAATATTTTACAGGTTTTTATGAGATTATTCACATGGTTTTTTTTATTTAACTTTATAATATTTTAATTGTTTTTAAGATTTTTATTACATAATTAATATATATTCATAATGTGTACGAATATTTTTTAGTTATTTATATATATGGTTTGCATGATATGAATTAAGATGTGGGAATTAATATATTAAATAATCTCTAATAATTTAAAACTCATGTTTAAATAGTATTTTAAAATATATTTGTATTTTAATGGGTTCTTACTAATACTTAAATATTTATAATATGATTATTCGCGTATCAACGCGGGTCATAATCTAGTGATAAATACAGTATAACTATATTATTGACTAATTGTTTATTTGTTATATATTGGAGATTTTGATAGTTTTGTCTTTTTTGTTAATCAATTTAATCTATAAATCCATAGTTAATAGATCTTAGTTAATTTAATCTATAGGTTTTAAAAACAAACCTATAATTAAAACAATATATAAAACACACAAGAACAACTTCAAATATTGATTTGATTATAATGATTAGTAACTATGGTGAACTCATCACTGACCATCAGTATTGACAACAATGGGGCTTCTCACATTGTGGTTTCCATTAGACTATATTAGATTTGCAGACAAAGGCAGTCTTCGGTTGAGACCGCTTCCCGAAACAGTCACCTTGAATGTCTATTTTTCGTTCACCAACTTCATAGATAGAACACTAGGAGAGACCTTGACATTGAGCTTGGATCCGTGATTTGAGACAATCTTTGATACGTATATAGAGTTTGGCGTACCGAGGTTAGTAACGATTCTGTTGAAAGTCACAGTGAAAGAGCTATTAGATTCCGGTAGTTTAGCTGACATTGAAGGATAGTTGAGGTTTCTTGGTAATGTCTTTCCAGTGCAAGTGACTACTTCACTGGAAATGAGCTTAAGGGTTTTTGAAGTGTAGTTCGTGCCACAAAGAAAGGATATGTAGTCTGCTTTGTTTAGTGCATAGACGAGTCTAGGATTAAGAGCGGCTATTAGGTCGATATGTTTATTGGGGTTAGATTTCACCCGCTCAACGTTGAAGTCCAAAATTATGCAAGCGCTGCGCATAGACACGAAATCGCATTAACGTACAAGATATTATGCGATTCTCTTAAGTCATTTCCTAACAAGAAGATGAAAGAACACTCCTTTCATAAGTCTTCTCCATTCAAGAAGGAAGCTTTCTGAGTCCTCTCTACAGTGCTAAAGATGTCTCGCTGCAAGCAACATCACACTGCTAGCGATGTCATCTCTGCCAGCGATGTCATCTCTGTCGGCGATGTCATCCCGACCCGATAACGAAGCCTGCTTCGACACAACCAACGTAAAGAAAAGGGGAGTCTGCGAAGACTTAAAATAGCGAAGATTATCTCTTAGAAAAAGGATTAGCTGACTTAGGGGTTTATATATATCGATGTACAAACCCTTGAGAGTGTATCCGTAACTTTGTTCACAAAACCATATACAGCAATAACATACATATCTTTGCTCATCATTTTCGTAGTTTAGCCTCGAAATCTCTGGTTCCTCTCGAAACCCTTACAAATCTAATTGTGCTAGTCTTGGCTCCCACAATTTGGCGCCGTCTAAGAGGACCAGAGAATTTCTCACACAAAAAAGCTACATCACACACAAGATCTGAGAAGATGAGCGACGAAGAGGAAAAATCAAGCGGTAGCAGCGAGGAGTCCTCGTCTCACAACAACCACCAAGAGAAAGAGAGCTCCGTCAAAGCCCCCTCCACCAACGTCGCTGCAAACCCAGGAGACATGACCGAGATCAAGCAGATTCTGCAAATGCTCGTCAAAGAATCCAGCGAGCAGAAGAAGTTCAATGAGGCGACCACGAACGAGCTGAAGGCTCTTTCACAAAGAAAGCGCAAGAGGCCCGACACCATAAGACCCGCATTGCCTCCCTCAACTTCTCGACACCCCATGCCACTCGAAGGGATCTGGGCGACTTGCTGCCACCACCGCCACGATGGGAATCTAACAGATCTCCCGAACGCTATGTTGAGATCTCGGACGAGGACCAACCAACTCCTCGAAGGGGCGCACAGACAGACAATGCAGCTGGCGAACCATGAGAAATGCGCCCGCCATCGGAGGTCATGCAAGGTGCTTCGAGAGACAAAGACTACCCCCGCACCGACGACGAAGACTACCCCTGCGTCGACGACGAAGACGAACCCTCCATAGCTGAGCTATACAAGAGGGAGCAGGATCGTAGGGCGTTACAATGGCCCAGAAACCTGGAAGTCACGGAGTTAAAAGCTCAGATGGAGCGGGTTGTCTCTGACTTGAAGACAACCCAATCACAGATGTATCGCAGCACGGGGAAGGCTCCTAGGTTCTCCTATGTGCTCCAGAAGGCACGGAACACGCCCTTCATCTAGCGGAACGCGAGGACTAAAATCTCCAACCGAAAGAATCAAGCTACCAATCTACGAAAGAACCACATACCCTGCGGACCATCTGATGGAGTTCGAAGTGGCTCTAGGGAGAGTAAATTTCAGAGAAGCCGAAAAAGACATCGGCTACTGCAAGCTGTTTGTGGAAATCCTTAAAGGGCCTGACCTCCAATGGTTCTACAAGCTGGAGAAGAACTCAGTTCACACCTTTCACCAACTCTCAGAGATGTTTGTGCAGCATTACAACATCTTTGCTGAACGAAAGATATATAACGTGGAGCTGTGGACAAATCGACAAGGCGAGAATGAGAGTCTACGGTCTTTCATGACAAGGTTCAAGAACACGCTGTCAAAGGTGGACGATATCAGCAACACGTCTGCGTTAGAAGCTTTGAGAGGAGCGCTCCGGTGCCTGTCTCTATTATGGCATGAATTGACCATCAACCCATCGACGACCATTCAGGACGCTCTTCACTGCGCTACAGACTTCGCTCTTCACTGCGCTACAGACTTTGCTCGAAGTGAGGAGGAGGTCTGTGCTAAGAGAGGCAGAAAGACTAAACAAGCGAGCGAACCCGCTCAAGCTGTGAACCCCGTTATACCGAAGAAGGGCAATCGCGATTTCATCTAGTATGAAGGGGGAGCCGCAGGAGCTCATAATTTCCAAGTGGAATCTTCGGGTTACAGCCGAGGTCGAGGTCGCGGGCGAGGCCACGACAGAGGAAGCTTCACCTAGACTAGGGACCAGAAGGAGTATGACGAGAAGCTGTATTACGAGTTCCACAAGTCAAGCGGACACTCGACTGCAAAGTGCCGCGAACTGGGACGGTAGCTGATTGGTGGCACTCTAAAAGGCGACGTCAACCTGTCTGACTTCAAGCTGGAGGAGGTGAAAGCCCCTACTAACGTCGAACCGGAAGCAGGAAACCCCAGGCACCAACGCCGAAACGACAATCCAAAAAACAGGGATCCGCATGATACCATCTACATAATAATGGGGGGATCGCAATACTGCGTGACAATGTTCCCGCAATCGAAGCATACCAGTGGTGCGCCGAGGTCTGCGCTAACATATCTGCGCCCGCGAAGCCTAAACTTTCCGGCAACCCTATCACCTTCGACGAGCAAGACGCTGAGGGTCTTGACCATCCGCACAATGACCCTTTGGTGATTAACCTGACTGTCTATGACTTCAATGTTACCCGCATTCTCATTGATACCGGAAGCACAGTGGAAGTCATCTTCAAGGACACGCTGGAGCGAATGAAGATTGACTTGTATACAATCAGAGGACAGCCCAAGCCCGTGACTGGCTTCTCTGGTGAAACAACCATGACAATGGGAACAGTTCGCTTACCTATCCAAGCTAGCAACGTCAAGAAGTTGGTTGACTTCACAGTGTCCGACTACCCCGCGATCTACAACATGATCATAGGGACTCCCTGGCCTAATCAGATGCGAGTCGTGCCTTCAACATATCAGCTGTGCCTTAAGTTTTCGACGAGTCTCGGTGTAAAAACAATATAGGGGAACCAGAAGGATTCTCGCATATACTTCATGGCCGAGCATAGGCTGCGCAATATCGAAGGCCCAAAGGACGACATCGCATCTCAAGGGTCACAGAAGAGAGCAAAGACCAGCCCTGCGCAGGTCAAAGACCTGACTGACCTCTTATAGCAACTACAGCTCGCGGATGGCCGCGTAGATGAAGAGCGACCTACCTGCGAGTCTGTAGTCTCTCTGTGTATTGACGAGCAGCACCTAGAGAGATGTGTCGAAATCAGAGCTACACTTGACGAAGAGCTCAAGAAGGACTTGGTGTCTTTTCTCTAGAAGAACGTCAACACCTTTGCCTGGGCCGCAGAAGACATGCCTGGGATTGATATCAACATCGCCAGCCATGAACTCAACATTGATCCAACGTTCAAACCCGTGAAGTAGAAGAAGAGAAATCTGGGTCCTGAGCGAGCAAGGGCCATGAACGACGAAGTCGAAAGGCTTCTACGAGTTAGATCGATCACCGAGGTCAAATACCCCGACTGGCTCGCTAACCCAGTCGTGGTAAAGAAGAAAAATGGGAAGTGGTGTGTTTGCGTGGATTTCACAGATCTGAACAAAGCCTGCCTGAAAGACAGCTTCCCTCTACCCCACATCGACCGCTTGGTAGAAGCAACGGCGGGAACCAAGCAGTTAACCTTCATGGATGCCTTCTCCGGCTACAACCAGATTCTGATGCATCCCGACGACCGCGAGAAGACAGCATTCATCACAGACCGCGGGATCTACTGCTACAAGGTGATGCCCTTTGGACTGAAGAACGCTGGTGTAACATATCAACGACTCGTGAACAAGATATTTCAGGATCAACTGGGGAAGACCATGGAGGTCTATATCGATGATATGCTAGTAAAATTCCTTGAGGAGAAAGATCACATCTCCCACCTGGAAGAATGCTTCAGCCAACTAAACCTCCACAACATGAAGCTGAATCCAACAAAGTGCAGATTCGCGGTGACTTCAGGAGAATTTGGATATCTAGTTACCTATCCAGGGATTGAGGCTAATCTAAAATAGATCGACGCGCTGATTCAGAATAAGCGCGAAGTACAGAGGCTTACTGGGAGAGTGGTTGCGCTTAATCGATTTATCTCACGTTCCAGTGACAAGTGTCTCCCTTTCTATAACACATTGCGGGGGAACAAACAGTTTGAGTGGACGGAGAAGTGTGAAGACACTTTCCGACAGCTCAAGGAGTACCTGGCGACACCACCCATCCTCGCTAAGCCGATAACTGGGGAACCTCTCTTCCCCTACATCGTTGTTTCTGAAACAACTGTCAGCGCCGTGCTTGTCTGCGAAGAACGAGGCGAACAGAAGCCTATCTTTTACGTTAGCAAGACTCTTACTGACGTGGAGACAAGATATCCTCAACAGGAGAAGCTAGCACTATCCGTTCTCATGGCATCACGAAAGCTAAGGCCTTACTTCCAATCTCACTCTATTGTTATCCTTAGTACCTTTCCGCTGTGTTCAGTTTATACAGCCAAAGTCAATCTGGCAGGTTGACCAAGTGGACCATAGAACTCAGCGAATATGACATCAAGTACAGAGGGCGAACATGTAACAAATCGCAAGTGTTGGCGGACTTCCTCATTAGACTACTAGAGGACAAAGACCCGAAGGAAGTGTAGCCTGGGACTTGGGAACTATACGTCGACGGCTCGTCTTCCTAAAATGGGTCCAGAGTAGGCATACGCTTAGCCTCACCAACGGGCGAGATCCTTGAACAGTCATTTTGCCTGGGCTTCAAAGCTTCGAACAACGAAGCAGAATATGAGGCTGTCATCGCTTGCATGCGACTTGCTCAAGGACTTCACATCGAGCACATCCGCGCATTTTGCGATTCACAGCTGGTTACTAGCCTATTCAGCCGCAAGTATGCAACGAAAAACGATCGTATGAAAGCTTATTTGAAGATAGAGAAGGATCTTGCTTCAACATTCAAGGAGTTTACGCTGACACGAATTCCACGAGGGGAAAACATTGACGCTGATGCACTAGCCAATCTTGCCTCCACTTTGGCTCCCCCAGGAGATCCAGCACTGCGGTGGGTTATTCTCATCGAGTTCATTGAATTCCCTAGCATTCAGCAAGATACGACACTCGCTATTTCTACGCGATCCCAAGCCGCTAAATGGGCAAGCGCCATCGTTGAATCACCTGCAACAAGCAACGAAGACGTTGAGATGGCATAATTTACTAAAGATGAGAACCTGAGAACTCGCCAGCAACAGCGGAACCTGAATTATCTGCCACCCAAGTCTCCATCACCGAAGTCTCCGCCACTGCTATCTCCACCGTCGATGTCTCCACCGTCGGCGGCTCCTGTCAGCGTAAAGCAGTTTCGCCAGAAAGGCTCCCAGTTGATCCCAGAATCTAGGATGTTCCTATCCCAATGGATGAAGATGTTGGAGAGCCCGAGTACGGCTGCGACTAGTAGTGGATGGACCAGATTCGTGAATACATTGTCGATGGGAAACTGCCAAGTAACAAGTGGGCAGCTCGCAAGTTGCAGAAGCAAGCTGCTCGGTATGTCCTACTAGACGGCAATGTCCTCAGACGGGGTTTCTCTATCCCTCTGCTCACATGCGTAGAGGGAAAGGAAGCTAGACGGGTAATTTAAGAAGTCCACAGCGGGTCTTGCGGCAATCATTCGGGCGGCAGAGCATTGGCAATTAATATCAAGCGACATGGTCACTTCTGGCCTACGATAGTAGCCGACTGCGTGAAGTTTTCATCCAAGTGCGAGAAATGTTAGCAATATGCTCCAAAGATTCATCAGCCAACCAATATGTTCTCTTCTGTCACTTCCCCTTTTTTGTTCATTAGAGGGCCATGGATATCGTCGGTTCGTTGCATCCCTCCAAACGGAAGCGCTTCTTACTTGTTCTAACGGACTACTTTTCCAAGTGGGTGAAAGCTGAAGCTTATGCCAGTATCAAAGATGCCCAAGTTGAGAGATTCGTCTGGAGAAAAATCATATGTCGTCATGGGATACCTTAAAAAATCGTTACAGACAATGGCACCCAGTTCGTCTCCAACCGGTTCGAGACCTTTTGTGCGAAGTGGAAAATTTGACTAAGCAAGTCTACGCCCCACTACACTCAAGGCAATGGGCAGGCGGAAGCAATCAACAAGACAATTCTCGACAGTCTTAAAAAGCGCTTGGATGAAAAGAAAGGTCGCTGGGCCAACGAGCTAGAAGGCGTATTATGGTCCCACCGCACCACTCCACACCGAAAAACAGGCGAGACACCATTCGCCCTTATCTACGACACCAAATGTGTAATCCCTTCGGAGATCTGTTCTCCTGGAGTGTGACGTCATCTCCTACCAGGAAAAGAGGAGCTCAATCACTCACTGCTCTTAGACGAATTGGACTTCATTAACGCAAAGCGTGATCAAGCACTCATCCGGATAACCAACTATCAAAGCGCGGCCTCAAGATACTACAGCTCCAAGGTCCGGGAAAGACGATTCTGCGAGGGTGACTTAGTCTTGCGTGAAGTCTTCCAGAATAAAGCAGAGCGCAATGCAGGCAAGCTCGGAGCTAACTAGGAAGGGCCTTACAAAATCACCGCCATCGTCCGCCCAGGTGTCTACGAACTCACCATCATGACGGGCACACCAATCCTCTATTCCTGGAACGCGAAGCACTTGAAGAAGTACTATCACTAGTCTTCTTTACAGGCTTTCGCAACGAAGTACGAGGCAACTTGATCCCTGTAAATGGTTCGTAGGCAGCTTGTCTCCGGACGAGTTCAGTTGCCCCCCTCCGAACAAAAGGGGGGAGTGGGGTACATATACTTCTATATTTGAAAACTTCTTTGCTGGAACCATTAGGCACTTGACACAATTCTCACTGACTTCGTCAGCTGCATCCCCTACAGGCTATTCAAAGCTGACGCCAGCAAGTTCGTTTCGCAACCATTGCTGCTGGCCACAGCTGATGCAGCCTCATGAATGGAGGTTACGTGGTGATGGAAGCGAAGTGATAGACGGATCCGAGTGCTGGCCGTACGGCGCTTTCACTACGGACAAAGAGATGATCGCGTGAATCGAAGGGTGGATCGATGGTCACTACGAGTTGGATGGAAGCAACTCGGTACTGATACAAGACGAACCAGACTATTTGAATCTCACAAACAACCTAGAATGCAGCCTTACAAGACAATGGAATCACACCAAAGCTTGAAATGACAAGAGCACAAAAGACAAGCTTTTGTAAAAAGAAAACAAACGTTTCTATTGATTAATTCAAGGTTAAAGGTTGATTTACAATGGGGAATGAGCTGAGCTTATATAGGCTCGAACAACAGCATCTATAAGGCCTAAAAAAAGAAACAAATCGTGAAAATTAAATACAAAACTAGCCGTTGGAGAATTGATGATCAAATCGTCCAAATAAGGCAAGTGGAAGGCTCCTTGTATCTTGACAGCTTGGGGAGCAAGTAGTGAGCCGTTGGAACATTCTGGAGGCTGTAGAGAGACTTGAGAATGCGTACAAGTTGATGGCAAGGTGACCGTTGGGGTTTAATGCTCCAAGGTTCCAAATAAGGCAAGTCGGGGATCTTCCGGTTTAGGAAATTGACATCTTCTAAACCGAATGTGGTCTTGGGCTGAATCCAACTCTGTGGGCTTCTACATTGGCCCAAGATTCCATAGCAAGTGGACTCGCAGCTTGGCTCCTCCTGGTTTGGTCGGAATCCTCTAATCAATGCGCAGATGTCCAAATAAGGCAAGTCGGGGATCTTCCGGTTTAGGAAATTGATATCTTCCAAACCGAATGTGGTCTTGGGCTGAATCCAACTCTCGGGGCTTCTACGTTGGCCCAAGATTCCATAGAAAGTGGGCTCGCAGCTTGGATCCTCTTGGTTTGGTAGGAATTCTCTAATCAATGCGCAGATGTCCAATCCGGTTATGTTCGGTATCGCCTCTTTTGTAAAATCCATAACTCCTTTGTCTGAGCTCCAATTGAGCTGATTCAACTTTGAGACAGGCTCTAGATGATCTGAAAATGTTTTAAAATTAGCCTCATGCTCTGATTCTTCGTGATTGATCCGCAAGACGTCGGACAGTGGACGTAGGTCTGCATAAGCTTCACTGGCAAGGTGGTCTGGAGTCACCATGAATGTAAAATTAATCCCAACTTGGTCTGAACTCCTATAGACCCAATTCCAATTGGTAATGAACCTCTGATGAGTCACGCTTCTGGGAAACATTGACTTGTTGCTTAACTACTTCTGGTTGGCTCGGTAGGCTCCTTGACGTGCACATGTATCCTTATCAAATCCTGTGCGGCTCGAGTGGTAAGGTTGATGGAGCTCCAAATCAGCTGCTAGTAGAATGATCGCATCGTTGAGGTTGTTTTGTAAGGTCTGGGTGCCAGATCGGGTCATGGGTGGTGATCGCATTGCAGGAATGGTCTACGGTGGGGCGGTCGGTGCGGTGAGGGTTTTGAGGGATGCATCATCCTCTCCCCCTTGCGAAGGTTCTGTCCTCAGAACCATTTCAGCTTGGATTTGGCTAGGTGGTGATGTATCTGGTGGGTCTTCTTTAATTAGCATGGCCTCTCCATTACTTTGAATTCCTCGAGAAGCAGGTGTGATTTTTGTGGTTGCTGGTTCTCCTTGGGTTTGAATTTGATCCGAGAGTGTCTTTTCGTTTGGTGGAATGTCCTCTTGATCCGAGTGCTCCTCATTTGTACCTGCATTCTTCTCAACACTTTTGGCAAGAAACAAGTGCGTTATGGGAGTCATGGTAATATTAGAAACAAGGAAACATGATTCATGTTGGACTATTTCATTAGCTTTATGCGATGCAACATATTCATGGTGTTGTGGTTCAAGAAAAGAAATGGTTTCCGTAATTTTCTCACACGTTTCTGGATTTAATAAATTCATTATCACAGTTTTAGAATCTTCAGCTGAGAGAAACGGGTTACTTACCTGATCAAAGTCTTGGATGGGTTTGGTTTTCTTCGTGGCCACTTCATATGGATTTAACGTGGGATCTGGTGGCTTTTCTTGGGTGAGAATGAAGCTCGGGGCAACTTCATCTTTCAAATTGTCTACTTCTTTATCTGTGTGCTCCACGCCTTGATCTAGACCTGCATCATTAACCCTTGGCAAAGACAAGCACATTATACTAGAATTTGAACTTGACAATCACCTAAATTGTTTAAAGTATTTTTTGGTTCTGGTGATGTTGATTTTTCTACGGGTCTACTAGGGCAAGTTGCAGCAAAATGTCCTCTTTTATGACATCTATAACATGTCGGTTCATTAAAATTGATAGAACTTGAATTAGAGAACTTACCTTGAAGTGTTCTGCCTTGCGGTTCAAGTAAAGATGTAGAGATTGATTTTGGTTGAGCCTCCTTTACCCGAACTACTTGCTTAGCTCTTGTTTGGTTTGTCAAGGTGCTTGAAGTCGCTTTCTTGGGCTCAGAACCATAGGCAAGATTCTGGTTACGAACATGATGCGAGTTCGGCGTAGACATCCAACTTTTTGTAGTTGCTTGGAGCATAAGCCTCTTGGGGGTGTAGCTTTGGTTGTGGTACTTTAGTACAAACTCCTTGTACATACGCTGCTTGAGATCACCCCAAGTAATGACCGGATTATGGTAGTGGGTCAAAACTTGCTCATCTATCCACTTTTTCGACCAGTGAGTTAATGGCGTAAGCTAGTCTATTCTCTTTTGGAATGTTGTGGATCCTGAACGAGTAGTCCATTTCGTTCTCCCACAGTAAATTAGCCTCTGGTCCCTGCTTATGACCGGAAAAATATATGAGTTGGAAATTAAATTGACCAACACTATTACCTTGGTTTCTTTCGGCTCGGTGGATGTAACCATGTGACGTCGGATCTGGTGGCTCCATGTAACCACGTCCTGGTTCATCTTCTTCCCATGTCTCAGCCACGTTGGTATCTTCTTTTTCCCATGAGTGTTGGCTATAGCTCTCTTCACACTCTAGTTCATCTTTGTTACTGGTTTCCGAATTAGTCCACGATTTTTCTTTGGCTTCTTCATCGTATGGTTCCATGAACTGGTTTTGCCCTTCTCCATGATTGAACTCTCCATGTATTGGTTCACCTTCATGGTCTCCTTCTTCTGGACTGATTTGAGATTCAATCTCTTGATGCCACGAGTTTTCATGGTCTTCTCCTTGGTCGGCTTCTTCGTCGGACCAATCGTATTGGCTTGTATCGCCTCGATAACAATCTGGTGGTTTTGGTTCCATCTCTTCTCCGTTTGGTTCATTTTCAAAATCCGAACTGGAGTAGTCATCATCATGCCATGACTCTTCTTCGTAGTCACTCACGGCGTCTTCTTCACTTTCATAGAACTCCATTGTTGATCTCCGAATATCGTACCTGCCAATTCAAACAAGGTGTATGAAAGTTCGAAATAAAAGAGATAAACAAATAAGGATAATCCAATGAAATGATCGATTAAGGAAAGCGTTCAGATATGGAATGGACCGTTGGAATGATACGAATCAAGTGACAATTTTTTTTTGAATTTTCTTTTAATAGGCGAATCAAAACAAATAATAAAACAAAGAACCAATGATAGATATATATATATTTTTTTGTGGTTTAAAATGAGATGAATACGAAACAAGATGCAAGAAATGGATTTTTATGATTTTTTTTTTTTATAAATGGCAATGACCGGCAATACTAGGATGAGCAATGCAATGATCAATGCGAATGACGGATGGTGCAAACGAGTAAATAAAATGCAAGAAGAATGAGATGCTTAAACAATTGAAGAATGGACTATGATAAGGAACGAGGTAACCGAGTTTTGGGATTGGTTTGTGTGATGAACAAGTCGATCCTTTGCTTTGGTTTCCTATTGGTTCCTGAAACAAAGTGAATGTTCCCCTTTTTTTTTTTGAAATGTATCGAAACAAAATGCAAGTAACAAATTTTATGAGTTTTTTTGATTAAATTATGAAACTAAGAAAACAAGAACACTTTTTATGATTTTCGGTTTTATGAAATGAAACAATACAGATTCAAAACAATTTTATAGATTTTTTTTTCTGGATTTATGGAAATTAAATAACAAAACAAAACAATTTTTATTTGGTTTTCGATTTTATGGAAAGTAAATAACAAAACGAATTTCAAACAAAAGTTGAAGCTAAAAATTTTCTTTTCTTTTCTCTTTTTAAAGGTGATGATGGTGGGAAAGGAAAATAAGCAAAACAAAATGCAAGAAACAATTTTTATGAATTTTTTTATTTATAGGAAATGAAATACCAAAACGGAAAGGATAGACATAAAGGTTGAAAAGATACAACCTGATGGTTAGGAGCTTTTGAAGCTCTGATACCAGATGATGCAGCCTCACGAACGGAGGTTACGTGGTGATGGAAGCAAAGTGATAGGCGGATCCGAGTGCTGGCCGTACGGCGCTTTCACTACGGACAAAGAGATGATCGCGTGAATCGAAGGGTGGATCGATGGTCACCGCGAGTTGGATGGAAGCAACTCGGTACTGACACAAGACAAACCAGACTGTTTGAATCTCACAAAAAACCTAGAATGCAACCTTACAAGACAATGGAATCACACCAAAGCTTGAAATGACAAGAGCACAAAAGACAAGCTTTTGTAAAAAGAAAACAAACGTTTCTATTGATTAATTCAAGGTTAAAGGTTGATTTACAATGGGGAATGAGCTGAGCTTATATAGGCTCGAACAACAGCATCTATAAGGCCTAAAAAAAGAAACAAATCGTGAAAATTAAATACAAAACTAGCCGTTGGAGAATTGATGATCAAATCGTCCAAATAAGGCAAGTGGAAGGCTCCTTGTATCTTGACAGCTTGGGGAGCAAGTAGTGAGCCGTTGGAACATTCTGGAGGCTGTAGAGAGACTTGAGAATGCGTACAAGTTGATGGCAAGGTGACCGTTGGGGTTTAATGCTCCAAGGTTCCAAATAAGGCAAGTCGGGGATCTTCCGGTTTAGGAAATTGACATCTTCTAAACCGAATGTGGTCTTGGGCTGAATCCAACTCTGTGGGCTTCTACATTGGCCCAAGATTCCATAGCAAGTGGACTCGCAGCTTGGCTCCTCCTGGTTTGGTCGGAATCCTCTAATCAATGCGCAGATGTCCAAATAAGGCAAGTCGGGGATCTTCCGGTTTAGGAAATTGATATCTTCCAAACCGAATGTGGTCTTGGGCTGAATCCAACTCTCGGGGCTTCTACGTTGGCCCAAGATTCCATAGAAAGTGGGCTCGCAGCTTGGATCCTCTTGGTTTGGTAGGAATTCTCTAATCAATGCGCAGATGTCCAATCCGGTTATGTTCGGTATCGCCTCTTTTGTAAAATCCATAACTCCTTTGTCTGAGCTCCAATTGAGCTGATTCAACTTTGAGACAGGCTCTAGATGATCTGAAAATGGTTTAAAATTGGCCTCATGCTCTGATTCTTTGTGATTGATCCGCAAGACGTCGGACAGTGGACGTAGGTCTGCATAAGCTTCACTGGCAAGGTGGTCTGGAATCACCAAGATTGTAAAATTAATCCCAACTTGGTCCGAACTCCTATAGACCCAAATCCAGTTGGTAATGAACCTCTGATGAGTCACACTTCTGAGAAACATTGACTTGTTGCTTAACTCCTTCTGGTTGGCTCGGTAGGCTCCTTGACGTGCACATGTATCCTTATCAAATCCTGTGCGGCTCGAGTGGTAAGGTTGATGGAGCTCCAAATCAGCTACTAGTAGAAGGACCGCATCGTTGAGGTTGTTTTGTAAGGTCTGCGTGCCAGATCGGGTCATGGGTGGTGATCGCATGGCAGGAATGGTCTGCGGTGGGGCGGTCGGTGCGGTGAGGGTTTTGAGGGATGCATCAACATCGACGATGTGAAACTCGAACACAAGAACATCCATCATCGGATCCATAGCGCACTATATAAGTACTAATGTTCAGCATTAGGGCGGACGAACCCAACTGATAATTTGGAAACCCAACAGCATCGTTGGTACAAAGCAGCTGCCAATGGTTAGTCGGTTTGTTGACCGAATGATCATTCTGAAAACCCAACAACATGTTGGTAAAAACCAAAGGTGTGTTCGCATTCGGACAGACGTGTTCCTACGGCAGCACCATTCCAGAAAGCCCAACAACAACGTTGGCAGAAGCAGAGCGCAAGCGCATCAGCAACTTCGCTACTTCGCAATCACGATGTAGAGCACTCTAAGATGCGAAAAGACATCTTGAGTGTAACACGACGACCAACTAACGGATTCATCTAAAGACTTAGTCAACAAAGCGAGTATCATTACTCTCAAAATTATCATGACCTATCAAGGAGCAAAACGAGCTTAGCTTATAACAGAGGCGAGAAACAAAAACCGCATGCATTATCATCCTGCATTTACTACAATCCAGGGTAAACATAACATAGCATGGATACAAACCATCCAATGCCATTATTGAAACTCATGGCTAAACAACGTCTGGAAATCAAATGAAAGTCACGAGCGAAAAGCACAAAATAAGCTAAGTTTGAAACAAAAAGGTCATTCATCAATCCCCTCGTCGTCCTCCCTCTCGTCATCTTTGTCGTCCACCTCGTTGTCGGCGGCGTCCGCCTCGACGTTATCATTGTCAGAAACATCAGGAGTCTCCAGTGCCCTCTTTGCTTTGGCGACGTGATCCACAAAGACATTGCGGGCATCGTAAATCGGGGCCTGCCGCCGTTGCAGCTCCTCGATCTCGTCCTTCAGAGCTGGTGCCCCCGATTGCTGAAGGAGCTCGATGAGTTCCAGATTCGTGTCGATCTCGGCGAGGTCCAACATGTTATCCTTGGCTTTCCCGTCAATCTCTGCAAGTAACTGGGAGAGCTCGCCGACCCATCCGTCAAAACTGTGGGCCATCTCATCTCTTGCCTTGGCAACGGCCTCGTCAACCCGAGCGTCCTGGATATCGAAAGCAAAGTTCAGCTGTTTCTTCATCAGGGCTATCTCTCTTTATCCTTGGCGCGCTCCGACTCGATTTCCACCAACTTAGAATCCGACTCCCTTTTGCCCTTCTTCGCAGAGAGAACGTCTCTCTCAAGAACCTTGCTCCGCTCAACAAGCTCGTCCAGTCTGGATTGCAGGGTGACGTTGGCCTCTCTACTCTCGCTAAGCTCGCTCTCTCTGGCGCGAACATCCTTATCATAATCTCCAACCAGTTGGTTCAAATGGAAAAGAAGCTGCATAGAAAAAGAAGGGAAAGAGATGCAATATCAAAACGGAGAAGGCTAAGTCATAAGAAAAACCTTAAGTGGGAGGAGAATCGAACCTCAGAAGCCTTGGACTTCGTCAGCGCATAGGACTCCCCACGAAGCAACCCGCCAGCTGGGGGAAAACAGTTCCAGGGGCCGAAAGCCTGACAGAGGCTGCAGCATCATCGCTCGTTGGTGCTGTTCTCTCAGCAACGGCTGGAGGGGATGTGTCCACTCTCTGCCTCTTCGGAGAAACTCCTTCGGGGACACTAGAGAGAAGAGCTCTCTTTCATGATTGCTCACACCATCTCGCAACCTCGTCTGGAGAGAAGGAAGAAGAGTGAGGATGGAGGACCCGTCGGAGCTCTCGTCCGAGACGACGATGTCGTCGGCGCTGTAGACGTCGGCACCGCGGTCAATGACGTCTCGGCAGTTGACACCTTCACCAACTCTGCTCTCTAGCGAGATGACAATCTTTTTTCGCCTCGGCCGAGAGTCTTTCCCGGGATGACCGTAGTGGAAAACGCCTTCTTGATCCTCTGGCAACTGAATGATCCTAGCCAATGACCGTTTTCGGAGGCGAGAGCCCCATGCATAGCAGCAACGATGCTGGCGTCGATCACTGGGAACACTGGCTTCACTGCGAAAGACAATTTAAGAGTTAACATGTGAGGTAACATGTGTTAATAAAAAAAAACAAAAAAAAATGAAAAGAAACTAAGTATTGGTTACCTCTTCTCTCCCACTTTGCCTTAACAAGAGCAACACAGCCAGCTTCAGCGGTCTTCTCTGAAATGTCAGCAAAGAAGAAATGGTCTTCAAAGTGCTCGTCCTTGCTGGGAAACCCGTCGATGAGTCTTCGGCCTGCCATGGGAGTGATAATGTACTTGAGCTCCTCCTTCCGACCGCGAGTCCTGAAGTCTAACAACTAGGACAAGCGCTCGGTGCTAATCTCAACGCCACGCTCCCTGCTCAGCACATAGACGCCAATGGGATGTTTGAGTTATCTCGGGTTAACTTGAGAAAGAGAAACATTGTTTGCAGCTAGGAAACGAAGAAGGCATCCGAGCACCGGGAACCAGAGCAAGCACTGGTCAAAATAGTTCTCGTAAAAAGTGAAGAACCCTAGAGGCGGGGCATCGGCTCTGTCACGCACCTCTCCCGAAGGAGTCACAGCGACTTCGCGTCTGAAAGAGAAGACCCAGGAGGGTCTGGTCGAATTGGAGCCTTGCGCTTCTTATTAGTCGTTTTTGCTTGCTCAACCTCAACAAGTGTAGCTTCGTCATCTCTCTCAACGCTCGAAGCTCGCGAATTGAGCGAGGAGGAAGAAGGCGACGATAGCAATGCGTCAGCAGCGCCAGGCGGGAGCATTGGATCCTCATCATTCAGAAACTTCAAGGATCCAACGTCCTTCCTTCGGATCCTCAGATCTTCGTCGCCAACGAGCCTCACCGGGATCCTGGAAACATCAGCAACAGTGTCATTAGCTCTGAGGAGGTTACGCGTCAGGGAAGCGATGACATCGGTGGGAACGCCGTGTCCCCGTCGGCGCCAGTGTCCTTGGTGACATGGTCCCCAGCGTCATGGTCCATGGTTGTCTCGAGCGAAGACGTCAAAACCTTGGTACGAGCTGCTCGTGTCATCGGGTCCCAAGCAAAGACGCCGAAGTCCTCGGCGGTCTCGAGCAAAAATACCGAAGTCCTCGGCATTATAGCTTCCGTCCAATAAGGTGCGTCGGGTATAGACATGGCTTCTGAGTAAGTTCTTGGTATGTTCTCTATGAGAAAGACTATCATGAAATCATCGCCAAAAGATTTTTCCTTACGAGCTCTTTTGCTACGTCGAGGTTCATCTACTACGTCTTCCACTTCATGTGGAGAAGTTCTGGAAGTGCTTGCCTCATTTGTTGAGGAGCTAGTTTCTCTTTATTCAAGTGTCCTCTTCGGACGTTGTTTGTCCTTACAAGGAAAAATGTTTTCAAAGAAAGATGCATTCCGTGATTCCATTACCGTATTCACATGGATATCGGTATGTCTGATTTGTGAACCAGAAACCGATAAGCACTGCGTTGTGTGCATATCCTATGAAAATACAATCCACTGTTTTAGGTCCAATTGTGACCTTTTTCGGAGGTGGTATTGCGACTTTTGCAAGGCACCCCCACACTTTCAGGTATTTGTACGAAGGTACAACACCTTTCCAAAGTTCATATGGCGTCTTGCCATTAACTTTATGTGGTATCTTGTTGAGGATATAGTTCGTAGTAAGCAAAGCTTCCCCCCACATTGACTAGGGTACCCAAATTCCTGCAACATTGCATTCATCATCTCTTTCAGAGTTCGATTTTTTCGTTCTGCAACCTGATTAGATTCTGGGGAATAGGGAGCTGTCGTTTGGTGTATGATGCCATGTTGTTGACAAAAATCATTAAATGGACCATCATACTCGCCTCCTCTATCACTTCGAACTATTTTAATAGTTTTACCTTTTTGGTTCTCAACTTCTAGCTTATACTCTTGGATTGACAAAGCTTCATCTTTGCTACGTAATAAGTATACATAACAATATTTTGTGTGATCATCAATAAATGTCACAAAATACTTTTTACCACCTCTAGTTTGTATAAATTTCAGATCGCATAAATCTGTGTGTATTAAACCGAGAGGTTTTGTATTTCTTTGAACTTGGGGAGGAGTTTTTGTGAGGTTGGCCTGTACACACACTTCACATTGGTCCTTGTTTACTTTGCATTTCAGAATTAGGTTCAAATTCATCAATCTTTGCATAGATTTATAGTTGACATGTCCTAAACGTTCATGCCAAATATCAAAAGACTCAACCAAATAAGCAACAAAATTATTATTAGATGAATTGTCAACAATTACAACATTAGCGTTATTAATCTTATCAGGACGAAGGACTGTCGAAACACACAACTTGACAAGTCCTCCTTTCGCATAACCCTTTCCCAAATACACCCCATTCTTCCTAAGGATAAATTTGTCAGCTTCGAAGTTGATGCCGAATCCTGCCTTGCTTAAGAGAGATCCCAAAACCAAGTTCTTCCTCATGTCCGGCACATGCTTCACATTGTTGAATGAGAGTTCACGTTCTGACGTCAGCTTCATAACCACTTTGCCGTGACCTTCAATCTTCGAATAAGCCGTGTTTCCCATGAACAGCTGCTCCTCAGATTTGCTTTTCTGATAAGTGGTGAACATCGACTTATCAGTGCATATGTGGGTGGTTGCACCAGTGTCATACCACCACTCCTGTGGGTTGTCGTCTACCATGTTTACTTCATTGACGACAACACACATATCCTCTTCAGTGAGGTTAGCTTCAGCCTTTCTATTACCCTTGGGTTGGCTCCTGCATACATCAGACTTGTGGCCTACCTTGCCACACTTGTGGCATTTTCCTTTGAACTTCTGTCCTGGTTTTGCAACCCTCTTGAAGTTTGCTGAGGATGTCGGTTTTCGGGACTTTTGCGGAGAGATCCGTTTCCCTTTACCCTTGCTCTTGTGCTCAGCCACATTGACATTGTGTTGCTCCGGAGGAGAGAAATTAGCACGGTTCCTGTCTTCCATTTGGAGCCTCGTGATGACATCAGAGAGTGACATCGGCTTCTTCTTGTGCTTGAGATAGTTCTTGAAGCTTAGCCAACTCGGGGGAAGTTTCTCAATGAAACAATTGACAGTGAAGATCTCACAGATTTGCATTCCCTCGGCCACTATCTCATGGCACAGCAAACTCAATGCATCTACTTATTCCATGATGGGCTTGGAGTCCACCATTTTGAAGTCTAGAAACTTCAGAACAGCAAATTTCTGACAACCAGCATCGTCAGACTTGTACTTCTTCTCCAAGGCCATCCAGAGTTCCTTGGAGGTTCGTGCTTCCTGACTGTATACCTGATACAGTGGATCAATGAGGCAGCCTAAGATCCAGCCTCTGCACACAAAGTCTGCATGTTTCCATGCATCGACAGCAGCAAGAAGGTGAGCATCTTTGTTTCCGAATGGAACGATCGGTGGATCCTCCTTCAGAAACTTCTCACAGTTCAAGTTACTCATATAGAAGAGCATCTTGTTTTGCCATGTTTTGAAGCCTTTGCCGTCAAATTTTTCGGGCATTAACCCGTGCGCCATGGCAACAGGTAATTGAGACATCCCGAGATAGTTGTCTTGGGGAACAGTCGGCGCCTGGAGACGAACTCCGAAAAGATCTCGGGCTACAAGCGTATCAGTTTGTCCAGCTGATGGACCAGTCATATCAATATCATCACCATCAGTTGTCATCTGTTACCAGAAAACAAAATGATAACAGAATGTGATAAATGTTTCACAAACTCGCTTATACAGAGCGTTGACGGAAACAGAACGAATTAATTGATAACTTAAAACGTTCGTATAAGAAAATTGATTCGCGGAAAATTTTTAAAAATAAAACTAATCGCAAATCCGTGATAAAACGTTTCGTCGAGACGGGTCACCGAATCGCAAAAGGGACGATTTGCGGAAATGTTGGAAAACAAATCGCAAATTGTTTAAAAATTGAAAAACGTTTTAAATTGAAAAAACCAATCGCGGAAACAAATCGCGAAAAAATGATTGAAAACAAACCGCAAATTGTAAATCGTTTAGGAAAAACTTTATGAAATTCGATTGGCTAGAAAATTTTTGTTAGAAAAAATCGTTTAAAAAACCAATCGGAAATCGTTTAAAACCAAATTTCAAATCGTTTGAAAATGAAATCGCAAATTGTTTAAAATTTCCAGAAACATTTCGCGGAGATGTTAGAACAAATCGCAAACTCCGTTTATGAAATTGAAAACAGTTGGTAAGAAATCAAAATTTCTCAATCCGATCGGAAGAGCAATCCGAGAGAGGATTTTTCAGAATTAAGATTGTAGGAACAGAAAAATCTAATTGAGAAAAACGAATGAAAAAAACGATAAAGGAATTAAGAAAACGATCTTTAAAACCAATAAACGGAGTCGAGAAAGAAATCTCTGTCCTTAATTCTAAAAATCCCCCGTAGTGTGACGGATTAATGCAATTCTGAATCCCAGGATAAAACAGCGACTATCAACGATTCGCAACACTCGAAATCGAAGTCTAACGAATGAAAGATCTATAGACTCGGTTTTTATAGAACCGAAAAATCGGTGGTTATGCGGTTACCGATTTGGAACAGTCACAATTGTTCAATTTGGACCGGTAAGTCGTAATTATTCGCCGGTTTGGTAACCAATTTGGGCCGAACTTTCCCCAAAAAGAATAGTCTTGATGGACCTTTGGTCCAATTGCCCAAGCCCAAGCCCAAGCCGAGCGGCGGCGGCGGCGCGTGTGTGTGGTTCCCATTTCTCACATGCATCATGTATCATGCTAGTTATTTGTAAACATGATAGGAGAGAGTAGTATATATACCACTCCACTCTTTCCTTTCTAACCAATGCGGGACTTTAGTAAGTGGGTTGACTTTAATTATCACACACACCACATTTTGACCTCACATTTCTCATTCACCAATTATTCAATTTTAACTTATGAGCATTCCAAGTTGTAGTCCAAATTACAAGCTTTCCAATGAACTCATAATTCGGTAATTCCGGATAACGACCTTGCCGGAAAAGCCACCGGAAAAGTGATGAAAATCACTTGTAAAATTAAGTTCCAACAGGTAATATTCTATACAGTTTTCCATTATTATCTTATGATATATATGAAATATTCTTTTTCTTTATATTCGATAATGATTACAAAAGATATGTGTTTAGACCGAAAGAAAAAAAATATGTGTAAACCTAATTTTTTTAATATATAAATGCTTTCTCAGTCCAATGCAAAACATAATTTTACGACTTTCATAGTTTTTAGGTTTAATATTTTGTTCTAATGGATCTAATGATTTTTTTGTTGTTTATTTTTTCATCTTTTGTTCGTTCGTTCGTTGCTTTTGTGATATGCATAATCGTTTGGTTATCAATTCTGATCTTTTGTTTTGTGTTAACATGTATAGCAACTGATGTGCATGTCTAGATTTTGATATTTTTCAATATTTTTATAAGATCATGAAGAACTTGATACTACAAGTTTGCGTGAACACAATAAATTTACGAAAGTGAAGAACATAGCAACGATTGAGCTTGGGAAATATAATATAAGATTGAAACGTGGTACTTCTCTCTTTCTCCGCCAGAATACAATGACTTCGTGAAGCTCATGTGAGTTTTGCTGCAATTTCATGAAGCGCAAAGAGCAATTTCTTTTGATTATTTTGAGCTGACTATTAATGTAGGTACCCACAGTTTATCTAATTTGTGTTCTAACAAGGTATATTTATAATCGATGTATATTATTTCCTTTTTTTTTTTTGGTTTTCATAATTTATATTTCAATGAGAAGACTCCATCCTATCCTAAAAGAAAATGTCATACCAAGCTAATAGAATATATTAAGTGTGTTGTTAATCTTTCCGAATATTGGATCATACATTGATACATGGTAAGCCGGTCCATGTGGTGTTTTAGTTATCGGTTTGAAGTTCCGGCCACGAAGAGCATTTATATAATTTTTTTTTTCTTAGGTCTTTTTTATCCGAGGGTCAGAACCTTGCTTTGTTCAAGATAGAGAAGCTTTTACGTATTAACCAGATTTTTGTCTAATATTAACAAGAGACTTCTTCCAGATACCTGTTTAATCGATTCGCAATTCAATTCTTTAATATGAGATGAGACAATCTATAATTAGGTTGAATTGAAAAAAAAATGATGAGTGGTTGGATACAGTAACAATCGAGTAAAAAAAATTTATATGATCATATATTCAAAGTTTTGAGAAGAGGGATCAACGATAAGCAAAATTGGTACCCTAACATTTTCTTAGTCATAGATATGTGGCCATGTTCATGTTGTTGCTTCCTTGCAAGTTAATTAACTTACAAGTATTAGGGATTTTGGGTTTAAAAGGTTTCGATACGTGGGTTAAATATATGTGTCTCGACATTTTACCTCCCCATCTTGCCTTTCATTGCTTCATCTTGCCTTTTTGCAATTCCTTTCAAAACCGTAGATCTATGCTCAATTTTTCTTTGTTTTTGCCTCTGAACATTTTTTCATAAATCTCAGATTCAATAAAAGACATTTTCTTTTTTTAGCGGTGATCATCATGGACAATGAATTATGAAAGTAATGAGATGAAGGAAGAAGTGAATAGTGAGCATGAAGAAAGCTAGGATTTCGGCAAGTGAAAGATGAGCAATAAGTAAGCTAGGTTTGAGATTTTTTTTTCCCTATTTTCTTTTGCGTTCGGTTTGTGTTCATTTAGCTAGATAAATTTTGATGGTATGTATTGTTTTTGTTGCATCCTTTGAGCCAACAAAGAAAAAAAGAAGAAACACAAGTTGTTCTTCAAGATTTTGTGAAGAGCGCAACAGCCACACATGGAGATATATTCTTCACATTTCGGAGACATGAAAGTTTTAGAATGAAACTGTAAAACAAAACAAAAAAAATTAAAGAAAAGTTGTAGAGATTATATAAAAAATAATGAAGACTCTAAATCATGTTTGGCGAAAACAATTTGTAAAAGCTGTCATATTTCCCAAACCCTTAAAATGTACACATTGCCAAACACTCGTTTCTCTAAGATCAGGATGTTAATGTTGTACATCATAATAATTCATAATACATCAAATCTAATAGTTCCCAAGTAAAAAGAAAAATTAACAGAAGAAAATAAAACGATAGGAGGAGAAACAAACAATGTCAAAGACGGACAATATACAAGCAGCGTGTTCTTTTCCTTGTCGCTGTGTTAGCAGCCGGTGACCAAAATTTAGCAAAGGCAATAAAGTATGTGGTGAAAGTGCTTTTCCCTACTTTATAATTTCAAAACCTCAGAAACTCACACGACATAGAATACTGAGGTTCGTTCAAAGGGACCAACAATACACTCTAATCTTTTGGGATACAATTTCAGCTAAACGATCAAGTTGGTTTAAGTTGTCACTAATAGCAAGGAATTATGTAAATTCGGTTTAAACAAATGATCATAAAAATGTTAGGTTAAGGGAAGATATCTTTGGGATTACATCATCTAGAACCAAACAATTATTCAGGATATCAATTAAAAACCAATCTAGAACTCAACCATAAAAATAAGAGGATCCACTGTCGTGGTATCAACCACTTCATCAATCAATCTAACACCCTAAACAGTTGTTTGAGATTACAAAGAATGATGAGCATTATAGAGGATGGGATCGATTTGTTCACAACTCGCCTTAACTTCAACTGTCGTTGGCTAAGGACGGATCGCCCATCTATGTTATTTCAAGCAATTCACAACACTTTTGATGAGTAAATTAAACCTAAAATCAGAGGCTAGGTGTCAAGCTAGTCTAGGCATTTAGAAAAACAATAGATGGAGATATCAATGTATTTCGAATCCTATTTATGCTTAGTTCATGAAAATCCCTAATCCCTTCGAAACCTTTAACCTAACTTGGAAGACTACTCGCACATGATGGATCGAACAACAGCAAGTGGGATAAGAGAATTCATAGATAAATAAATGAAAAAGGTAAAGAGTTTAGAAATCTTCTCCCAAGGATGGAAGACAATCTTCAAATCTTACAAAACTCAAAAACATTTAATGTATCAAATCTCTCACACTCGTGTTCTCTCTGTTTGTTTCTGCCTCTCCTCTAAAAGGTTCGACAAGACCTTAAAAATAGGTCTGGGGGCGGCTGGGATAGATTAGGGAAACCCTAAGTGGCACAAATAGGTTTAATGAAAATATCCAAAAATGGATCTTCTGCGGAGCAGGTCAAGCGATCGGGAGCAGGTGCTCCCTTCTTCAAAATCTTCAAAGAGTTTCAGTTTCCCTCCATTTTCGCCAAGTCCCTTCATGAGCTCCAATCCTCCATTCCAGCCACCTTTAGGCCTAAAATTACTCAAAATAAAGTAAAATACTCGATAAAAACCTACAAAACAAATGTTAGAATGCACCAAAAACGCATTATATCAATTCCCCCAGACTTAGATCTTTGTTTGTCCTCAAAAAAATTCAAGACCAAGTGAAGGAGAAAGGTTTGAAAACGCGGGAACTCTCTCATCCTCAGTGAACCGAGTTAATAACCCTCAACCTACAGACCACATAATCCAGAATATGAATAGCAAAGCTTTACAAAAACTCCTCAACACATTCTCAACCTAGTCTCATTTCCCAAATACAAACTCAACGCATTCAGGGTAGACGACGCTAAGGGATTTAAGGCCATTTAGAGGTGGAGTTCAAAGTGTTTAAGTGTTTAAGGGTTACCCGACGCTCGTAGAGGATGCATGATATCGCACAAAATTGCAAGAGAGAATGAGTTCGTTTGTATTCCACATTCTCTAAACTACTCTTTCTTTCTTCCAATCTCTCTAACTTCTCCTCTAGCCATCATCCTCCTTGGGTATACTCACTGTGCAGAGAGACACTTTCTATTTTACAGACTTACCATTTTTTTTTTGAGATAAGATGATGATGAAGAGGGTTTCAATTACAAGCATGTGTCTCTCAAACACGAAGAAAATCGAAGTTGTTGTACATACCCAAATGGAGCTCATCATTGCCATTCCTTCCTCGTGGATTTTTGTTCCATCTCATTGTAAAACCATCTTCTGAAAATAGGAGCGGGTGTGGGTGCTCTATTTCGGGAGCAGGTGCTCTTGTTTTCGGAGCAGGTGCTCTGTTTTTCAGAAAGAGTGATTTAGAGGCTGTGTCGACCAAAATCTCTCTGGCCCTTTTGCGCATATGACAATGAAGTAACAAGAGTGCAAGAGGTTTGAAAAGAGGTATTGTTTAAGGAGGGTACTAGCTAAAAATGAGATAGCTATTCAGGAACAACAAGAGTGATAAAAGGAACAACAAGAGTGATAAAAGGAATAAGGAGTCCTTATGCTCTTGACTGAATCTGGTGGCTGAAGACTCATCATGACCTCCACCTTGGCTCTGTTAACCTCAATACCATTCTAAGATATCCGATGACCCAATACAATACCATCTCAAACCATGAAGTGGCATTTTTCCCAGTTTAGCACGAGATGCTTCTCCTCACATCGTTGCAACACCCTGCACAAATTCGACAAAAACACAGAGAAAGAGCTTCCATGGACAGAGAAATCGTCCATGAAAACTTCCATTATATCCTCAATAAAATCAGTAAAAATTGACATTATACACCTTTGGAATGTTGCTGGGGCGTTACACAAACCAAATGGCATTATGCGATATGCAAAAGTACTATAAAGACATGTAAATGTCGTTTTCTCCTGATCGTCTGGATGTGAAACAACCCATCCCATAAATTTAAAATTTTTCCCTTCGGATTATTATTATCAAAAATAATAATCCTCAATGGGTCAACACAAGAAATGCAGAAAACGATAGAACAATTAAACCAACGACTCATTCAATAATCCCATACTTATTGAAACATAAAATCAATTCCAATTCAATAGCCAATCCAATAAATCCAATCCACAATTCCAGAATATACTAGCATCCTAGCAATTCTACAACAAGGCCACTCAATTTGAGACACTAGATCATCTCCTCTTCCCGGCCATGATTCCACGATCACAATTTCTCTTTACCTACATCACATATCAAAAATAGATGCGTGAGTATTATCACAAATACTCAGTGAGACGATCATCCCATCAACTTGGTTATACACACATGCATAAGCAAAAGATACAATACCAGGATGAGCAAACAACAAGCATACACGAACAATCAAACGTGAACCAGTTCAGGAGCCTTGTGTCGATCAACACAACCACTAGGTGTCGATCGACACACTGCACTTGTGTCGATCGACACACCACCATGGTGTCGATCGACATGATGCACTTGTGTCGATCGACACAAAGCAATTGTGTCGATCAACACGGCATCGCAGAACACAAGGAATTGTGAGATTGAGCGGAATTAAGAGAATTTAGAGAGAGAGATTAAAGAGATTGAGAGAACTTTCATTCTATTCAAGTTAGTTTCATACAATAGGTACAAGCTGCTATTTATACAGGTCTAATAGCAGCCTAACAGTCACAACAACTTGCATAACGTTCTAAACATCCTAGCCGTTCATTTAAATGAACAGATCATGGCCACAAATTCAAAATCCCAACAGCTCTCTTTGTGGTCCTCCTTGTATGTTGATAGTGACTCCTTGTGGTCCTCACACACTTGTGAAAGTGACAGTTTGGCCTCTTCTTCTTAAGCATCACGTGATGCTTAATTTAACAGCCCACAAAGTCCCACTTGCTTATTTGAATCATACTGATTAGTCCTATGATCTGATATTGATGTCAACACATTCCAACACTCCCCCTCAATCTAAACATGGCGAGTTTAGATTGGCATCATGATCACCACCTCATTAAAACCTTATTGGGAAAACCACATGGGATAAAACCCAATGAAGGAAAAAGAGTATGATGATCACAACGAGGGGATCTTCATGAGCCCAAGTCTTGGATGTATGGACTCTAACACCCTTAGGCTTGCTGCCTTCGTAAAAATGTCAGCCAACTGATCTGAGCTTCGAGTGTAACACGGCAAGATTACTCCATCTTCTACGGCTTGTCTCACCTTGTGGCAATCCACCTCAATGTGTTTAGTCCTCTCGTGGAAAACCGAATTGGATGCAATGTGTATAGCAGCTTGGTTGTCACAATGCATAGTGATGGGTTCTTGATCTTCAACTCCAAGGTCCTTAAGAAGCGCCTTGAGCAATATTAGCTCAGTTGTGAGCTTCCTCATGGCCCGATACTCTACTTCCACACTTGAGCAAGACACCACCTTCTGCTTCTTTGTCTTCCAAGTCACTAGATTGCCTCCAATGAATGTACAATACCCGGTAGTGGATCTTCTATCCCTTCTATCACCTGCCCAATCTGCATCGCAATAGCCTACGATCTTGGTGCTTTGATTGCATCCCATCCATACGCCTTGATCATGCGTTCCTTGGATGTATCTCAATATGCGGCTGACCATGTTCCAATGATGTAGTGTTGGGGCCTTCATGTGTTGACTAACCTGGTTCACAGCAAAGCACAAGTCTGGTCGAGTTATGGTTAGATAAATCATCTTACCAACCATTCTTCTATAGAGGGTAACATCTTCAAATGGTTGTTCATCATGCTCCCCCTCTCGTTCCACCTTGTATCCATCTTCAAGTGGGGTTTTAACTGGTTTTCCGTCTAGATCACCTGCATCTTTCAACATATCTAGTGCATATTTCCTTTGAGATAAGAAGATACCTTCCTTTGATCTACATACTTCTATCCCAAGGAAATACTTTAGTTCACCAAGGTCTTTTATATCAAAGACAGATTTTAGATACTCCTTAGTTGATTTAACACCTACCTTGTCATTCCCGGTGATGATTATATCATCAACGTAGATGAGAATGACCACAATACCTTCCCGGCTTTGTAATGTGAAGAGGGTATGATCTGATTCTGATCTTTTGAAGCCACGATCCCTTAGAGTGACACTCAGCTTGTGGTACCAAGCTCTTGGTGATTGTTTCAGCCCATAAATAGCTTTCCTAAGTCTCAAGACTTTTCCCGGGGCTATCATATCTTTAAGACCCGGAGGAGGAGTCATATACACCTCATCTTCAAGTTCTCCTTGTAGGAATGCATTCTTGACATCCATTTGCCAAAGATCCCATTCCAAATTGGTTGCCATGGAGAGAACCACTCTGATTGTGTGTAGCTTTGCAACTGGAGCAAACGTGTCATTGTAATCTTCTCCATATGTTTGCGTGAACCCTCTAGCAACAAGTCTTGCTTTGTACCTTTCAATCTCCCCATTGCTTTGGTATTTGATGGTGAATATCCACATCGAACTCACAGCCTTCTTCCCTTGAGGTAAATCAGCTTCATCCCATGTATGATTCACTTCCATAGCTGTAATCTCATTCCCAACAGCATCTCTCCACACTTTCAGCTGTATTGCCTCTTCATAGTCTCTTGGTATTGTATCCTTATCCAATTGACCCATGAAGACCAGATGATCTTGTGGAATGTGAGCCAGATTGCAAACAATCTGTTCCGGGTGAGCTACTGCATTGCAATTGTAGTAGACCCTCTTGTTCTTCCATGTAGAAGGAGATGACCTTTGTCTTGTGCTCCTCCTTAATCCCACTCCTTGCTGGTCATTTCTTCCAATCACCGGTTGTTGGTTTGCATCATTGCTGTGCATTTCCTCAATGATCGGTTGTTGATCCTTATTGCTGTGCATTTCCTCAATGTGCACCTCCTCATGGTCTGATTGTTGATCCTCATGGCCGGATGCCCATTCCTTATGATTATGCACTGGTTCATTCTCCCCCTCATGATCAAGAGGAATGGCAGTTTCAACCGAGACACCTTCACCATTAGCAGCCTCCGTAGGTTGTGAAGATTCATGATCAGCAGCCTCCGTAGGTTGTGTAGACTCATGATCTCCTTCTTTATTCAGCCGGCTTACTCCAAGGCTTTCCAAAATCAATCTTAGATTGGTGGCTCGATCTGAGGAGGCATGGGGAGGCATAAGGAATGGTTTCCCAATTCTTTTCCTCATAGAATCCTTTTCCCTCTACAAATTTCACATCACGAGACACCACCACCTTCCTTGTTTCTGGATCATAGCATTTGTACCCCTTTTGAGTAGGTGAATAACCAATGAACATGGCTTTCCTACTTGCCGGTTCAAGCTTGTTTCTTTGTTGTCCTGGAATTAACACAAAACACACACATCCAAATACACGTAAGTGTTCATAAGATGGTTTTGTTTTATGGAGTACCTCGTACGGTGATGCGTCATTGAGCACTCGGGTGGGTGTTCTGTTGATGAGATAACACGCAGCCACTAAAGCATCTCCCCAAAAACTCTTTGGAGTGTTTGTATGGAACATCATGGATCGTGTTACCTCCATTAGATGTCTGTTCTTCCTCTCAGCCACTCCATTTTGTTGTGGTGTATATGGACAGCTAGTTTGATGAAAAATGCCTTTGCTGTTGAGGTGTTGTTTGAATGCATGACTTGTGTATTCTCCTCCATTATCTGATCTAAAAATCTTAATCTTGGCATGATAATGGTTAGTCACATAGCTTTCAAAGTTTCTAAATGCTTCTAACACCCTATCTTTAGATGGCAGCAAAGTTACCCAAGTGTATTTCGATTTTTCATCAATAAAAGTCACAAAATACTTCTGATTTTCACGTGATTCACATGGTGCAGTCCACACATCAGAGTGAATTAAATCAAAACAATGTTCATAGATAGTAGTAGATTTAGGAAAAACGTTTCTACAATGCTTTCCAAGAATACATGCTTC
The DNA here is from genome assembly GCA_964056655.1 of Arabis hirsuta. Taxonomy (NCBI): domain Eukaryota; kingdom Viridiplantae; phylum Streptophyta; class Magnoliopsida; order Brassicales; family Brassicaceae; genus Arabis; species Arabis hirsuta. The sequence goes on along the minus strand of OZ053298.1, from coordinate 21,366,632 downwards.
ACAATTTTCATTTTGAAAACAAATATTTGGAAACATTAAGCTTAAAGCACGAGAATGTGGGTGTCCTAATCTAGCATGCCACAATGCATTGTTTGCCTTAGCTAAATGTGATATAGGTGAAACAGAAACAGAATCAAGCGAACATGACTTGGTATCTTCGAGCAAATACAAGTCATCCTTTGTCTTTCCTTTTCCAATTACTTTACTTGTCTCAATATCCTGAAAATACACTTCATTAGGACTGAATATGGCTAAGCAATTGAGATCAGTAGTAGCTTTCTTAACCGATAAGAGATTAGAGGTAAAACTAGGCATGTAGAAGGCTTTAGACTTCTTATCAAACAACCTTAGGTTTCCTACACCCTCTATTGGAACTTTACTACCATTCGCGATTATAACATTCCCTATGGCCGGTTCTACATCAGATATCAAGTTGGAATCACTAATCATATGATGAGAGGCTCCGAAATCGACTATCAATGGTTTTAACGCTTTTAAAGCATGTAAAGAGTGAATGGAAGCATGTAAAGAATGAATGGGGTTACCGGAGTCTTTAATGGCTTTGATGATGGCCTCGAGGTCTGCCTTTGAGACGAGATCACGTTGGGCAGTCATCAATGCCTTCATTTCTCCCTCAAGTACTTTGGTGGATGTTTTGGCCTTTCCCGGATCACCATTCATCTCATGAGCATCCACATTCCCTCTTGGGTCTTTCCACTTGTTGTTTAGCTTAAGGTGTGGATGCAACAGCCAACACTTCTCCTTCAAGTGCCCTTTCTTCTTGCAATGGTCGCAAAACCAGACCTTGCGATCCTCGATTCTACTGCCTTGGTATGTGCTTTTGTTGGCCGTAACAAGGTCCCTTTTCGGCCAAACAATCCATGAGACCCTTGCTCCTTTTGGACTTGAGAACACACATCATCAAGGGTTTGAAGCTTCTCTGCCCGTAGCATGTGCTTGATCAGGTCCGAATAGATTGGACTAAGGGTCATCAACAGCCCAAAGACTTTATCTTGTTCACGACGCTCATTCAACACCCTTGGATCCACTAAGCTTGGTCGTAGCATCTCAAGTTCAGCCCATAAGGACCTATACTTTCCAAAGTGCTCCTTGAACTCCATATCTTCTTGGGAAAGGTCACTAATTGCCTTTTTCACCTCAAATATCCTTAGCAAGTTTGATGCATTGCCAAATACATTTTGGAGTGTTTCCCACAGCTCCTTAGCAGTTTCACAATATGAATAAGCTTCAAGAAGTGATGCTTCAAGTGAGTTTTGGATGATAGCTAACACCATTTGGTCTTCTTGAAACCAACGAGTGTCTTCAACCTCAACCATTATCTCCATGCCATCATGCACTTTCTTGATCTCTTCATTTGGTGGTTCTCCTTTTGAGACATGACCCCAAAGCCCACGGCTGCACAAGGCCGTTTTTATGGTCCTTGACCATAACAGATAGTTTACTCCCTTTAGGGTAACAGGAACAACAACTTTTCCTTGGTTTTCCATGAGTTCTACTCAAAAACAGATCAGAATGTGAATAGAAGGGACTGAGAGTGGATAAACGTCAAGGGAGTGTATGATTCAGATTGTAGACACAATCAGATAGTAAATGAATGGAAAGAGTGTATATGAACGTGTTTAGAGTGTGTAGAGAATGAAAGATTTAGAACAGTAGCAGAACAGGAGATTTTGATGATTGAATTGAGATTTCGAACAAGAATTGAATGAAAGAACCAGAGATTTAGAATAGTTAGACCAAGATTTGAGCCAATGGCTCTGAAACCATGTGAGATTGAGCGGAATTAAGAGAACTTAGAGAGAGAGAGATTAAAGAGATTGAGAGAACTTTCATTCTATTCAAGTTAGTTTCATACAATAGCTACAAGCTGCTATTTATACAGGTCTAATAGCAGCCTAATAGTCACAACAACTTGCATAACGTTCTAAACATCCTAGCCGTTCATTTAAATGAACAGATCATGGCCACAGATTCAAAATCCCAACAGCTCTCTTTGTGGTCCTCCTTGTATGTTGATAGTGACTCCTTGTGGTCCTCACACACTTGTGAAAGTGACAGTTTGGCCTCTTCTTCTTAAGCATCACGTGATGCTTAATTTAACAGCCCACAAAGTCCCACTTGCTTATTTGAATCATACTGATCAGTCCTATGATCTGATATTCATGTCAACACATTCCAACACCTATCATCTCATGGCTTGAACCCTATTGCGATCCATCGATCTCCTGCATGAATTCACCAACAAACACACGAAATCCAATCCATACAACCGCAATCAATCATATTCTATCGATTCCTTTACCCAGATAAACCATGGTCACACACTCACTTTGGTTCTGGAAAGAAAGGAATGAAGAACACAAGAACCCGAAGAACGAGCGAAGAACTCGATGAATACAGAGGCTGCACTCCCTAGAATCCGAAACTCCTCTTCCTCCACGAAAAACACACTGAAGATTCGATTCCCAGCCTCACAATCACACTCTAACGAATTCTAAGGATCGAGATTACAAGGAATTCAACGATGAATCCTGTTTCTACTCAATCCTCTCAATTCCCTTAACTTTTCTTCTGATTTCGGCCCAACCATGACCAACAACGCGGCTCCTCTCCTTAAATACCCAAGCCCTAGGGTTCTTTAACCCGATCGCCAAACCGAACGATCAAAAACCAAACCTGCCGATTCAAAACTAACCTGTGTCGATCGACACACATCACTTGTGTTGATTGACACAACGCCAGAACACAACTTCTCACAAGTCAACAACGTGTGTTGATCGACGCACCAACCAAAAATCCACTTTTTGGTTTGTGGAGGCCAAGACTAACACAATTAGATTTGTAAGGGTTTCGAGAGGAAGTAGAGATCTCTAGGTTAAGCTACAAAAACGATGATAAGCAAAGAGAAAGCGTTTGTTATTCCTGTGTCAGATTTTTTGTGAACAAAGTTGCGGATGTCTTTACAAGGGTTTGTACATTGATATATATATAGTGTTCCTAAGTCGGCTAGGCATTTTCCATGTAAGATAATGTTATTTTTCCTAAGTCTTCGCCGATTTCCTTTTCGTCTATGTCTGTCCCGCTGAAGTGGGGTTTGCAACTGGACTAGGCTTCAGCGTTGAGATTTCCAGCTCCCGTGGTTATTACGACGTCGCCTTGCAGCTCCTATTCTTATCTCCTGGAGATGTCTGGGTTTGTCCTCTCAACTGGTTAAGGGCCGAAGCCCAGCGCAGGAGGTCCTCGGGTCTCTCTTGCCAGACGAAGGCACGGTCCTTCCTGGCGAGGCGAAGATAGGGATCTTCGGTGGCCATCCTTGACAGAGTCCTCGGCGGCCATTTCGGACAGGGTCTTTGGTGGCACCGATGACAGAGTCATCGGTGGCCCCTCCCCCTGCGCTGATGCTCTCTTCTGTATGAAAGTAGGACTCAAAAGACTTCGCCTCGCACGCGGAGAAGACTCACGGTCGGAGAAGACTTATCTCATGGTAGAAACGACTTAGGAACTATATAATTTCCAGACGTCAATGTGGTTGATGTGATCCTGACCGGCAGCCGCGAGGTTAGGGACGAGGCACACGCATTGGAGCTACCACAAGGACCAGTCACACACGCAAAGGCGAGAAAACTCACGGACGCGGTTCAAAGGATGCTCGAGGAGGCACAACGCGGAGGATCGGACGAGGCAACCCGGATCGTGACGCTTATGCAAGCCGAGGAGGAAAAAGATCAAGGGAATGTCTAAGTGACAAGCACCTTGTCTTGTACTCTTTTTCCCATGTTCGGTTTTTTCCCAATGGGTTTTCCGAACATGGTTTTTAACGAGGCAAGACTTGGTCGCTTACATCTTTCACATAGCCCTTCTCTTGGATCTTACGTGGGCTTTTTCTTAATGGACTCAAGCCTTCTTATCACCAAGCCCAAGCCCAATTCAAGCCCACCACGTTTTGATAAGAAGATTGAGTCAAAATTCATCATTTTCTATGTCTTTTGCATGCATCTCATTTATTAGTCAAACTTATTTATTATGTTTTGTTATTTCCAAGGTGGGTTGCATGTAACCCACCCTTGGCCTATATATAGTGCACGCCCCCATCAATAATAATCATCCAAGTTTAGTGATCAAACAAATTCTCTTTCTTTACTTGCGATCAAAATTTCGGTTTGAAATAGCCGAACATTGTTTCTTCGAAAGAATCCTCTTTCTTCTTGGTGCGTAATATCCAAGCTGATTGAGCCCCAACCCTTCACCGAGTCTCTCATTACTCGTGTGATTGTATTCACGTCCATCTCTATCTCTTCCCCTTTCCATTTCCGTCTCGTTTTACCGCAACATCCTATCGCGTTCGGTTTAGCTCCGATCAAAGTCCCGATCCGCGATTGGGATCGTATCAAGTGGTATCAGAGCACGCTTTGATCCAGAGCTAAGTTTTTCATTTCATCTTTGATCATTTCCTTTACTTATCATCATCGTTTGATTTCATCTTTATCGCTAGCGTATTTTAATTTTTACCGATTTCTTTTGTGCGATTTACTTAAAAGAATTTTGATACTTTCTTGTGTGTTTATTTCTTGTGGTCACAGCCATGAACGAGGAGACAAGCAACACCCAAGAAGATCAATTCCTTGATCGTATTATACCTCGTACGGTGATGCGTCATTGAGCACTCGGGTGGGTGTTCTGTTGATGAGATAACACGCAGCCACTAAAGCATCTCCCCAAAAACTCTTTGGAGTGTTTGTATGGAACATCATGGATCGTGTGACCTCCATTAGATGCCTGTTCTTCCTCTCAGCCACTCCATTTTGTTGTGGTGTATATGGACAGCTAGTTTGATGAAAAATGCCTTTGCTGTTGAGGTGTTGTTTGAATGCATGGCTTGTGTATTCTCCTCCATTATCTGATCTAAAAATCTTAATCTTGGCATGATAATGGTTAGTCACATAGCTTTCAAAGTTTCTAAATGCTTCTAACACCCTATCTTTAGATGGCAGCAAAGTTACCCAAATGTATTTCGATTTTTCATCAATAAAAGTCACAAAATACTTCTGATTTTCACGTGATTCACATGGTGCAGTCCACACATCAGAGTGAATTAAATCAAAACAATATTCATAGATAGTAGTAGATTTAGGAAAAACGTTTCTACAATGCTTTCCAAGAATACATGCTTCACAATTTTCATTTTGAAAAAAAATATTTGGAAACATTAAGCTTAAAGCACGAGAATGTGGGTGTCCTAATCTAGCATGCCACAATGCATTGTTTGCCTTAGCTAAATGTGATATAGGTGAAACAGAAACAGAATCAAGCGAACATGACTTGGTATCTTCGAGCAAATACAAGTCATCCTTTGTCTTTCCTTTTCCAATTACTTTACTTGTCTCAATATCCTGAAAATACACTTCATTAGGACTGAATATGGCTAAGCAATTGAGATCAGTAGTAGCTTTCTTAACCGATAAGAGATTAGAGGTAAAACTAGGCATGTAGAAGGCTTTAGACTTCTTATCAAACAACCTTAGGTTTCCTACACCCTCTATTGGAACTTTACTACCATTCGCGATTATAACATTCCCTATGGCCGGTTCTACATCAGATATCAAGTTGGAATCACTAATCATATGATGAGAGGCTCCGAAATCGACTATCAATGGTTTTAACGCTTTTAAAGCATGTAAAGAGTGAATGGAAGCATGTAAAGAATGAATGGGGTTACCGGAGTCTTTAATGGCTTTGATGATGGCCTCGAGGTCTGCCTTTGAGACGAGATCACGTTGGGCAGTCATCAATGCCTTCATTTCTCCCTCAAGTACTTTGGTGGATGTTTTGGCCTTTCCCGGATCACCATTCATCTCATGAGCATCCACATTCCCTCTTGGGTCTTTCCACTTGTTGTTTAGCTTAAGGTGTGGATGCAACAGCCAACACTTCTCCTTCAAGTGCCCTTTCTTCTTGCAATGGTCGCAAAACCAGACCTTGCGATCCTCGATTCTACTGCCTTGGTATGTGCTTTTGTTGGCCGTAACAAGGTCCCTTTTCGGCCAAACAATCCATGAGACCCTTGCTCCTTTTGGACTTGAGAACACACATCATCAAGGGTTTGAAGCTTCTCTGCCCGTAGCATGTGCTTGATCAGGTCCGAATAGATTGGACTAAGGGTCATCAACAGCCCAAAGACTTTATCTTGTTCACGACGCTCATTCAACACCCTTGGATCCACTAAGCTTGGTCGTAGCATCTCAAGTTCAGCCCATAAGGACCTATACTTTCCAAAGTGCTCCTTGAACTCCATATCTTCTTGGGAAAGGTCACTAATTGCCTTTTTCACCTCAAATATCCTTAGCAAGTTTGATGCATTGCCAAATACATTTTGGAGTGTTTCCCACAGCTCCTTAGCAGTTTCACAATATGAATAAGCTTCAAGAAGTGATGCTTCAAGTGAGTTTTGGATGATAGCTAACACCATTTGGTCTTCTTGAAACCAACGAGTGTCTTCAACCTCAACCATTATCTCCATGCCATCATGCACTTTCTTGATCTCTTCATTTGGTGGTTCTCCTTTTGAGACATGACCCCAAAGCCCACGGCTGCACAAGGCCGTTTTTATGGTCCTTGACCATAACAGATAGTTTACTCCCTTTAGGGTAACAGGAACAACAACTTTTCCTTGGTTTTCCATGAGTTCTACTCAAAAACAGATCAGAATGTGAATAGAAGGGACTGAGAGTGGATAAACGTCAAGGGAGTGTATGATTCAGATTGTAGACACAATCAGATAGTAAATGAATGGAAAGAGTGTATATGAACGTGTTTAGAGTGTGTAGAGAATGAAAGATTTAGAACAGTAGCAGAACAGGAGATTTTGATGATTGAATTGAGATTTCGAACAAGAATTGAATGAAAGAACCAGAGATTTAGAATAGTTAGACCAAGATTTGAGCCAATGGCTCTGAAACCATGTGAGATTGAGCGGAATTAAGAGAACTTAGAGAGAGAGAGATTAAAGAGATTGAGAGAACTTTCATTCTATTCAAGTTAGTTTCATACAATAGCTACAAGCTGCTATTTATACAGGTCTAATAGCAGCCTAATAGTCACAACAACTTGCATAACGTTCTAAACATCCTAGCCGTTCATTTAAATGAACAGATCATGGCCACAGATTCAAAATCCCAACAGCTCTCTTTGTGGTCCTCCTTGTATGTTGATAGTGACTCCTTGTGGTCCTCACACACTTGTGAAAGTGACAGTTTGGCCTCTTCTTCTTAAGCATCACGTGATGCTTAATTTAACAGCCCACAAAGTCCCACTTGCTTATTTGAATCATACTGATCAGTCCTATGATCTGATATTCATGTCAACACATTCCAACACCTATCATCTCATGGCTTGAACCCTATTGCGATCCATCGATCTCCTGCATGAATTCACCAACAAACACACGAAATCCAATCCATACAACCGCAATCAATCATATTCTATCGATTCCTTTACCCAGATAAACCATGGTCACACACTCACTTTGGTTCTGGAAAGAAAGGAATGAAGAACACAAGAACCCGAAGAACGAGCGAAGAACTCGATGAATACAGAGGCTGCACTCCCTAGAATCCGAAACTCCTCTTCCTCCACGAAAAACACACTGAAGATTCGATTCCCAGCCTCACAATCACACTCTAACGAATTCTAAGGATCGAGATTACAAGGAATTCAACGATGAATCCTGTTTCTACTCAATCCTCTCAATTCCCTTAACTTTTCTTCTGATTTCGGCCCAACCATGACCAACAACGCGGCTCCTCTCCTTAAATACCCAAGCCCTAGGGTTCTTTAACCCGATCGCCAAACCGAACGATCAAAAACCAAACCTGCCGATTCAAAACTAACCTGTGTCGATCGACACACATCACTTGTGTTGATTGACACAACGCCAGAACACAACTTCTCACAAGTCAACAACGTGTGTTGATCGACGCACCAACCAAAAATCCACTTTTTGGTTTGTGGAGGCCAAGACTAACACAATTAGATTTGTAAGGGTTTCGAGAGGAAGTAGAGATCTCTAGGTTAAGCTACAAAAACGATGATAAGCAAAGAGAAAGCGTTTGTTATTCCTGTGTCAGATTTTTTGTGAACAAAGTTGCGGATGTCTTTACAAGGGTTTGTACATTGATATATATATAGTGTTCCTAAGTCGGCTAGGCATTTTCCATGTAAGATAATGTTATTTTTCCTAAGTCTTCGCCGATTTCCTTTTCGTCTATGTCTGTCCCGCTGAAGTGGGGTTTGCAACTGGACTAGGCTTCAGCGTTGAGATTTCCAGCTCCCGTGGTTATTACGACGTCGCCTTGCAGCTCCTATTCTTATCTCCTGGAGATGTCTGGGTTTGTCCTCTCAACTGGTTAAGGGCCGAAGCCCAGCGCAGGAGGTCCTCGGGTCTCTCTTGCCAGACGAAGGCACGGTCCTTCCTGGCGAGGCGAAGATAGGGATCTTCGGTGGCCATCCTTGACAGAGTCCTCGGCGGCCATTTCGGACAGGGTCTTTGGTGGCACCGATGACAGAGTCATCGGTGGCCCCTCCCCCTGCGCTGATGCTCTCTTCTGTATGAAAGTAGGACTCAAAAGACTTCGCCTCGCACGCGGAGAAGACTCACGGTCGGAGAAGACTTATCTCATGGTAGAAACGACTTAGGAACTATATAATTTCCAGACGTCAATGTGGTTGATGTGATCCTGACCGGCAGCCGCGAGGTTAGGGACGAGGCACACGCATTGGAGCTACCACAAGGACCAGTCACACACGCAAAGGCGAGAAAACTCACGGACGCGGTTCAAAGGATGCTCGAGGAGGCACAACGCGGAGGATCGGACGAGGCAACCCGGATCGTGACGCTTATGCAAGCCGAGGAGGAAAAAGATCAAGGGAATGTCTAAGTGACAAGCACCTTGTCTTGTACTCTTTTTCCCATGTTCGGTTTTTTCCCAATGGGTTTTCCGAACATGGTTTTTAACGAGGCAAGACTTGGTCGCTTACATCTTTCACATAGCCCTTCTCTTGGATCTTACGTGGGCTTTTTCTTAATGGACTCAAGCCTTCTTATCACCAAGCCCAAGCCCAATTCAAGCCCACCACGTTTTGATAAGAAGATTGAGTCAAAATTCATCATTTTCTATGTCTTTTGCATGCATCTCATTTATTAGTCAAACTTATTTATTATGTTTTGTTATTTCCAAGGTGGGTTGCATGTAACCCACCCTTGGCCTATATATAGTGCACGCCCCCATCAATAATAATCATCCAAGTTTAGTGATCAAACAAATTCTCTTTCTTTACTTGCGATCAAAATTTCGGTTTGAAATAGCCGAACATTGTTTCTTCGAAAGAATCCTCTTTCTTCTTGGTGCGTAATATCCAAGCTGATTGAGCCCCAACCCTTCACCGAGTCTCTCATTACTCGTGTGATTGTATTCACGTCCATCTCTATCTCTTCCCCTTTCCATTTCCGTCTCGTTTTACCGCAACATCCTATCGCGTTCGGTTTAGCTCCGATCAAAGTCCCGATCCGCGATTGGGATCGTATCAAGTGGTATCAGAGCACGCTTTGATCCAGAGCTAAGTTTTTCATTTCATCTTTGATCATTTCCTTTACTTATCATCATCGTTTGATTTCATCTTTATCGCTAGCGTATTTTAATTTTTACCGATTTCTTTTGTGCGATTTACTTAAAAGAATTTTGATACTTTCTTGTGTGTTTATTTCTTGTGGTCACAGCCATGAACGAGGAGACAAGCAACACCCAAGAAGATCAATTCCTTGATCGTATTATACCTCGTACGGTGATGCGTCATTGAGCACTCGGGTGGGTGTTCTGTTGATGAGATAACACGCAGCCACTAAAGCATCTCCCCAAAAACTCTTTGGAGTGTTTGTATGGAACATCATGGATCGTGTGACCTCCATTAGATGCCTGTTCTTCCTCTCAGCCACTCCATTTTGTTGTGGTGTATATGGACAGCTAGTTTGATGAAAAATGCCTTTGCTGTTGAGGTGTTGTTTGAATGCATGGCTTGTGTATTCTCCTCCATTATCTGATCTAAAAATCTTAATCTTGGCATGATAATGGTTAGTCACATAGCTTTCAAAGTTTCTAAATGCTTCTAACACCCTATCTTTAGATGGCAGCAAAGTTACCCAAATGTATTTCGATTTTTCATCAATAAAAGTCACAAAATACTTCTGATTTTCACGTGATTCACATGGTGCAGTCCACACATCAGAGTGAATTAAATCAAAACAATATTCATAGATAGTAGTAGATTTAGGAAAAACGTTTCTACAATGCTTTCCAAGAATACATGCTTCACAATTTTCATTTTGAAAAAAAATATTTGGAAACATTAAGCTTAAAGCACGAGAATGTGGGTGTCCTAATCTAGCATGCCACAATGCATTGTTTGCCTTAGCTAAATGTGATATAGGTGAAACAGAAACAGAATCAAGCGAACATGACTTGGTATCTTCGAGCAAATACAAGTCATCCTTTGTCTTTCCTTTTCCAATTACTTTACTTGTCTCAATATCCTGAAAATACACTTCATTAGGACTGAATATGGCTAAGCAATTGAGATCAGTAGTAGCTTTCTTAACCGATAAGAGATTAGAGGTAAAACTAGGCATGTAGAAGGCTTTAGACTTCTTATCAAACAACCTTAGGTTTCCTACACCCTCTATTGGAACTTTACTACCATTCGCGATTATAACATTCCCTATGGCCGGTTCTACATCAGATATCAAGTTGGAATCACTAATCATATGATGAGAGGCTCCGAAATCGACTATCAATGGTTTTAACGCTTTTAAAGCATGTAAAGAGTGAATGGAAGCATGTAAAGAATGAATGGGGTTACCGGAGTCTTTAATGGCTTTGATGATGGCCTCGAGGTCTGCCTTTGAGACGAGATCACGTTGGGCAGTCATCAATGCCTTCATTTCTCCCTCAAGTACTTTGGTGGATGTTTTGGCCTTTCCCGGATCACCATTCATCTCATGAGCATCCACATTCCCTCTTGGGTCTTTCCACTTGTTGTTTAGCTTAAGGTGTGGATGCAACAGCCAACACTTCTCCTTCAAGTGCCCTTTCTTCTTGCAATGGTCGCAAAACCAGACCTTGCGATCCTCGATTCTACTGCCTTGGTATGTGCTTTTGTTGGCCGTAACAAGGTCCCTTTTCGGCCAAACAATCCATGAGACCCTTGCTCCTTTTGGACTTGAGAACACACATCATCAAGGGTTTGAAGCTTCTCTGCCCGTAGCATGTGCTTGATCAGGTCCGAATAGATTGGACTAAGGGTCATCAACAGCCCAAAGACTTTATCTTGTTCACGACGCTCATTCAACACCCTTGGATCCACTAAGCTTGGTCGTAGCATCTCAAGTTCAGCCCATAAGGACCTATACTTTCCAAAGTGCTCCTTGAACTCCATATCTTCTTGGGAAAGGTCACTAATTGCCTTTTTCACCTCAAATATCCTTAGCAAGTTTGATGCATTGCCAAATACATTTTGGAGTGTTTCCCACAGCTCCTTAGCAGTTTCACAATATGAATAAGCTTCAAGAAGTGATGCTTCAAGTGAGTTTTGGATGATAGCTAACACCATTTGGTCTTCTTGAAACCAACGAGTGTCTTCAACCTCAACCATTATCTCCATGCCATCATGCACTTTCTTGATCTCTTCATTTGGTGGTTCTCCTTTTGAGACATGACCCCAAAGCCCACGGCTGCACAAGGCCGTTTTTATGGTCCTTGACCATAACAGATAGTTTACTCCCTTTAGGGTAACAGGAACAACAACTTTTCCTTGGTTTTCCATGAGTTCTACTCAAAAACAGATCAGAATGTGAATAGAAGGGACTGAGAGTGGATAAACGTCAAGGGAGTGTATGATTCAGATTGTAGACACAATCAGATAGTAAATGAATGGAAAGAGTGTATATGAACGTGTTTAGAGTGTGTAGAGAATGAAAGATTTAGAACAGTAGCAGAACAGGAGATTTTGATGATTGAATTGAGATTTCGAACAAGAATTGAATGAAAGAACCAGAGATTTAGAATAGTTAGACCAAGATTTGAGCCAATGGCTCTGAAACCATGTGAGATTGAGCGGAATTAAGAGAACTTAGAGAGAGAGAGATTAAAGAGATTGAGAGAACTTTCATTCTATTCAAGTTAGTTTCATACAATAGCTACAAGCTGCTATTTATACAGGTCTAATAGCAGCCTAATAGTCACAACAACTTGCATAACGTTCTAAACATCCTAGCCGTTCATTTAAATGAACAGATCATGGCCACAGATTCAAAATCCCAACAGCTCTCTTTGTGGTCCTCCTTGTATGTTGATAGTGACTCCTTGTGGTCCTCACACACTTGTGAAAGTGACAGTTTGGCCTCTTCTTCTTAAGCATCACGTGATGCTTAATTTAACAGCCCACAAAGTCCCACTTGCTTATTTGAATCATACTGATCAGTCCTATGATCTGATATTCATGTCAACACATTCCAACACCTATCATCTCATGGCTTGAACCCTATTGCGATCCATCGATCTCCTGCATGAATTCACCAACAAACACACGAAATCCAATCCATACAACCGCAATCAATCATATTCTATCGATTCCTTTACCCAGATAAACCATGGTCACACACTCACTTTGGTTCTGGAAAGAAAGGAATGAAGAACACAAGAACCCGAAGAACGAGCGAAGAACTCGATGAATACAGAGGCTGCACTCCCTAGAATCCGAAACTCCTCTTCCTCCACGAAAAACACACTGAAGATTCGATTCCCAGCCTCACAATCACACTCTAACGAATTCTAAGGATCGAGATTACAAGGAATTCAACGATGAATCCTGTTTCTACTCAATCCTCTCAATTCCCTCAACTTTTCTTCTGATTTCGGCCCAACCAAGACCAACAACGCGGCTCCTCTCCTTAAATACCCAAGCCCTAGGGTTCTTTAACCCGATCGCCAAACCGAGCTATCAAAAACCAAACCTGCCGATTCAAAACTAACCTGTGTCGATCGACACTCATCACTTGTGTTGATTGACACAACGCCAGAACACAACTTCTCACAAGTCAACAACGTGTGTTGATCGACGCACCAACCAAAAATCCACTTTTTGGTTTGTGGAGGCCAAGACTAACACAATTAGATTTGTAAGGGTTTCGAGAGGAAGTAGAGATCTCTAGGTTAAGCTACAAAAACGATGATAAGCAAAGAGAAAGCGTTTGTTATTCCTGTGTCAGATTTTTTGTGAACAAAGTTGCGGATGTCTTTACAAGGGTTTGTACATTGATATATATAGTGTTCCTAAGTCGGCTAGGCATTTTCCATGTAAGATAATGTTATTTTTCCTAAGTCTTCACCGATTTCCTTTTCGTCTATGTCTGTCCCGCTGAAGTGGAGTTCGCAACTGGACTAGGCTTCAGCGTTGAGATTTCCAGCTCCCGTGGTTATTACGACGTCGCCTTGCAGCTCCTATTCTTATCTCCTGGAGATGTCTGGGTTTGTCCTCTCAACTGGTTAAGGGCCGAAGCCCAGCGCAGGAGGTCCTCGGGTCTCTCTTGCCAGACGAAGGCACGGTCCTTCCTGGCGAGGCGAAGATAGGGATCTTCGGTGGCCATCCTTGACAGAGTCCTCGGCGGCCATTTCGGACAGGGTCTTTGGTGGCATCCCTTCCCTTTTTCGTCACTCTCTTTGGGCTGCAGATTAGGCACTTGGTTTGGGCTTCTTTTGGACTTCAAATAGACATGAAACAGACTGAACTTGATGGCTAACACCTTGGAAGGTTTTCTGAAGATTCTGGCCTAGTTTTGATCATCAAATGGGTGATTTGGATGTGAACATTTGCCTCATTAAAACCTTTCTTTGGAAAACCCACTGGGACAAAACCAAAGATAAGGAAAAAGAGTACATATGATCACATACCCATTTTAGTGATCTTCTTGAGCTTGTATCAAAACCAAAATGGTTTGAGATACATCTTCTCCATTCCAGCCTAAGTGATCGGATTGAGTAAACATGTAGTTAAGTAATCCTCCAACTCCATCCTTAAGCCTTTTAGCTCTCGCACGAGTCATAGGTCCAACTGGTACAACCAAGTTCTCCTCGGCTTCAAGCTCTGGTTCAAGCTGCACTCCATGTTCCATTCCATCCTGAGCTAAAACATCTGGATAGATTCATGTTCAAATGCTTCAAGATTCAGACATGGACCAGCTGGATGTTTAAGCTCAGGACGGAATGGAACATGGACCAGGTGGATGTTTTAGCTCAGGATGGAATGGAACATGGAGTGCAGCTTGAACCAGAGCTTGAAGCCGAGGAGAACTTGGTTGTACCAGTTGGACCTATGACTCGTGCGAGAGCTAAAAGGCTTAAGGATGGAGTTGGAGTGATATGATCGTGACAAGCTCAGAGGAGGAAGAGCCGGAGATAGTTGGAAGGATCACTCGTTCCAAAGCTAGAGAGATGGCTAAGGAAGCTCATGCCCTCATTGCCGCAGAAGACATCAATCAACTGGAGGCTAAAGCTCACATCTTCAACATCTCTATCTTGAAGAACGAAGAACCCGGTAACAATCACTAAGTAACTTAGGTGATGATTCTGTACTCTTTTCCTTGGTGAGGATTTTGGTAGGAAGGAGGTTCTTCCCCAAGGTTTTTAACGAGGCAGAATCATTGCTACGTCGAGTTACTTAGGAGTTGTTGCTAATGGGTAATAATGTGCAGTCAGGTCGATTATGCACTAGTTTAGTAGAGGCGCACCATTTAGGTCCATTTGGAAGGGACGCCTCGGTGTTTTATTTTAAGTCAAACTTCTTGTAGTTTTTTTTATTCGAATGCTCTGTTGTTTTTTTTTCTTTGTCAAAACTCCTTGTTGTTTTTTTTTTGAGGTTTTGGGCGATTTCCCTAGGGTTTATTTAACCCTGGGAATCGCTTCTTAGCCTCCTTAGTGAAGAATTTTATGCCAAAAACTTTTGTGTTCTTCTCTCTTTGATTCCTGAGAACAAAAAAACTCTGAATCCGAATCTCTTATAGCTATTCTGTTTACAAGAGATTCTTCTATCTCTCAAACTTGAAATCATCTCTTGTTTGAGAACCCAGCAACATCATCATATCATCTCAATCTCGCCACCATCATAGCCACCATACTCGCCGGCCCTCACCACTTTTCCTCATCACCACCACTCGCCGATCTCTACTCCACCTCGCCTCTCTTCATCATCATAACCGCCTCTCTCCTCGCTTTGTCAAGCCTTTTCCTTCGGAGTTGATCACCTAGGATCTTATCATGGAGGATTACTTAACTACATGTTTACTCAATCCGATCACTTAAGCTGGAATGGAGAAGATGTATCTCAAACCATTATGGTTTTGATACAAGCTCAAGAAGATCACTAAAATGGGTATGTGATCATATGTACTCTTTTTCCTTATCTTTGGTTTTGTCCCAATGGGTTTTCCAAAGAAAGGTTTTAATGAGGCAAATGATTCACATCCAAATCACCCATTTGATAATCAAAACCGGGCCAGAATCTTCAGAAAACCTTCCAAGGTGTTAGCCATCAAGTTCAGTCTGTTTCATGTCTATTTGAAGCCCAAAAGAAGCCCAAACCAAATGCCTTATCTGCAGCCCAAAGAGAGTGACGAAAAAGGGAAAGGAAATGACTTGAAGAGTCATTTTTGAAGTTCAAACTTAGTTTTTATTATGGTCTTCATAGTTAATGCATTTAATTCCAAATTTGCCTTGTTTTTAGTTCATTTTCATCTCTTTAAACCCCTTGTAAGATCTGAAAACGTGATCATCTTTTTTTTTATCAATTTTTCTTGAGAGAATCCTCTTTGTTCTTTGCTAAGAACATTTTCTGTCACTTGGTGCGTAATATCCAAGTAACAACCTCTTCTTTGTTGTTCTAGTGCGTCATATCTAGAGGCTTTGAGGAGTGGGAATATCAGCAGACTTACACATCTGTTGTGCGACCCTTCAATCCATCAAATTCACCTTTGTTTGCAATCTGCTGCTTGGCATGAATCCTATCTTCAATACCCGGTTGAGTGATCCTTAATTTAGGGCGTATCAAGTGGTATCAGAGCCACTCAATCCGGTATTTTCATTTCTGAAATCATCTTCTCATCTTTTCACCATTCTTTTTTCTTCTTTCTTACTGAATTCGGGCTGTTCTTTACCCCATAGTGATCACTTCACTACTTAAAAAAAAAAAAAAGAGAAACCAGAAGTTTGAATCACAACTGAGGAGAAATCCAGGTGGGGTGGTGGAAGAGAAAACCTGCTGGCCGAAGAGAAAACCGGCCTTAGACAGTTAAAACGGATCCCTCAAAACCCTTCATCTTCTACAATTCCTTTTCCCTTGTTATTTGGAAATTCCATTGAGTTTGATTGGGATTTGTCTTTCTTAGAACCTTGGGAAGGAAGTCTCTTGAGTGACCACAAAACTTTGAGAGAAACACTTGAGAGGGTGAGATTAAACACTTGAGAGAGTGAGATCTTTTCTACTAATCCGTTTGTTTAAGTGTTTTCAGGGAAACCATGGAGTCTAGTGATGATGAAAGACAAGGGGCTGGATTATCTAAACTCCAGATGAGAGCTTTAAAAGACCAAATTATTGATCAAGAATAAGGAGACATAAGGTGAGATGAGATGCGGTGAGATGACCATGTGGTGAGACGACCATGCGGTGAGACGACCATGCGGTGAGATGCGGTACTGATCTGTACGTGTACGGCAGTACGGTTGTGGTACGGGCTGCACGTGGTACGGCAGTACGGCAGTACGGTTGTGTACGTGGTACGAGCTGCACAACCCGTATATAGCCGTTAGGAGATCAGATCGTCCTCTCATCCTTGTCATCACCTCATCATCACCTTATCATCAATCTTATCATCAAAAGGACAAAAGCAAAAGCAAAAGTAAAAGCATCTTATCTCTAACCTTATATCCAACCTTTTCTATCTCTATATATATAAGTTGTAATCTGATTCTCTTTAATTAATAAGAACTTATGAAGATATGAGATGTCTTCTCTCTATTTCTCTCTAATCTCTATATAATCTTCAATCACTATACTATAATTTCCGCAAATCTTAACATGGTATCAGAGCTAGATCCTATCTAGACTCATTATTATTCTTAAATCTCTCCTTATTCTCTCTTTAATCTACTCTAAAATTCTGGTTATTGTTCCATTGAGTTTGTTTTTGGTTCCACAAGGATTCTGTTCGTGTTCTTTGAAGATTCAGCGTGGTTTCTACATCACAAATGCTCCAGGTCTTCTCGCTATAGCTTATACTCTCGGATATCAGTTGTTTTTCATCTCTCGGGTCCAAAGGTTATCCCTTTCCTTCTGTTGTGTTTGATTCAACCTGTTTGAAGAGAAAAGGTTTAGTCTTCAGGGTGTTTTTAGTTCATCCAAGCTAGAAAGGAAGGTTCTTTATTGCTGGAAGTATGGAAAACTCTAAGGCCCTTGTAATACCAGTGGTTTTGAAAGGTGGAAACTATTTACTTTGGGCTAGAACAACTAAGACTGCTCTTTGTGGTAGAGGTCTTTGGGGGTATATTGATGGTTCTAAGCAGTTTAAGGAGTACTCAAGTAGTGATGATGAGGATGAAATCGATGTGAAACTTGCAGCAATGGCCAAGTGGTATCAAGAGGACCAGACGGTCCTAGCTATCCTTCAAAGCTCCCTTGATACTCCACTTCTAGAAGCTTATTCCTATTGTGAGAATGATGCTGCCTTGTGGAGTACACTCAAGAATGTCTATGGTAACACATCTAATCTCACAAGAGTGTTTGAAGTGAAAAAGGCGATCAACGAATTGAGCCAAGAGAACTTGGAGTTCACAAAACACTTTGGGAAGTTTCGATCATTGTGGGCAGAGCTTGAGATGCTTAGACCAAGCTCTATGGATATGGATGTTATCAATGAAAGGAAGAAGCAAGATAAGGTCTTTGGCCTTCTACTCACATTAAACCCAGCCTTTAATGACCTTATCAAGCACATTCTAAGGGCAGAAAAGTTACCGAGTCTTGATGACGTTTGTGCTCAAATCCAACGTGAGCAAGGGTCTCTCGGTCTATTTGGAGGAAAAGGGGAGCTGCCCATGGCTAACAAAGGGGTCTACAAAGGGTCCGATGAAAGGAAGAACAAGCTATATGAGCATTGCAAGAAGAAGGGGCATACAAAGGAACAATGTTGGATCCTTCACCCTCATCTCAAGCCAAGCTCTCTCACTGGTCCAAGGATGCCTCGGGCCAATGTCACTCAAGCCAATGAGGATCACGTCGGTTCATCTAGGCGAGGCGAGGATGGAGCACAAGATGGGTACGTGCGGAAAGCTGACTTTGAAGCTCTCGTCAAGTCAATTGCCACACTAAAGGAAACACTCAAAGAATCCGGTATCAATCTCATGACTCAAACTCCTTATAGCTTACTTACACATAGACCTACTAGCTCTCTAGTTGTTGATTCGGGTGCTTCACACCATATGATTAGCAATTCGAATCTACTTAACAATAAGAATCGGCTAGAGGAAATGTGTTAATTGCTAATGGAGATAGTGTACCCATTAAAGGGATAGGAAATTTACGGCTGTTTGATAAAGAATCTAAAGCTCTATATATGCCTAAGTTCACCTCTAACTTGCTGTCCGTTAAAAGAACCACGAATGACCTTAATTTTTATGTAATATTTGGTCCTAATGAGGTATTTTTTCAGGATATTGACTCCGGTAAAGTGATCGGAGAAGGGGGAACTAAAGATGATCTCTACATTTTAGAGAATTTTGCACCGACCACTTCACATCGTTCACATTTTAGCTCTCGTTTTGATACAACTTCGAATAAATTGTGGCATGCTAGAATAGGTCATCCTCATTCTCGTGCTCTTAAAATCATGTTACCGAATGTTTCTTTTGATTACTCTAGTTGTGAAGCTTGTATTCTCGGTAAACATTGTAAAACCGTTTTTCCTAAATCATCTACTGTTTATGAAAATTGCTTTGATTTGGTTCATTCGGATGTTTGGACATCACCATGCTTATCTAGAGATAAAAACAAGTATTTCGTGACATTCATAGATGAGAAATCTAAATATACATGGGTCACTTTACTTCCATCTAAAGATAGGGTGTTTGATGCATTTCTTAATTTTCAAAATTACATCACTAACCATTTAGAACAGATAATGGTGGGGAATATACAAGCCATAGACTCAAGGAGCATTTCGCAAAGCATGGGATTTTGCATCAAACGAGCTGCCCATACAATCCGCAACAAAATGGAGTGGCCGAGAGGAATAATCGACATCTCATGGAGGTGTCAAGATCGATGATGTTTCATCACAACGTTCCTAAAAGATATTGGGGAGATGCGGTTATGATGGCATGTTACCTTATCAACCGAACACCGACTCAAGTCTTAGGGGATATTTCTCCGTTTGAGGTACTTAACAAAGACAAACCATTTCTTGAACATCTAAAGGTTTTTGGTTGTGTTTGTTTTGTTTTAGTTCCCGGAGAGCTAAGGACCAAGCTTGACCCAAAGAGTATCAAGTGCATATTCCTTGGGTATTCTACAACGCAAAAGGGGTACAAATGCTTTGATCCAAACAACAATCGGACCTACGTCTCTAGAGATGTGAAATTCCTTGAAGAACAAGGTTATTACAACGAGAAAGATTGGGAAAGCTTGAAGGACTTAGCTACCTCGTTTGACCGGAACGCGAGTCTTCAATTCCTATTGGACCACCTTGGGAATGGATCACCTTCGGTCACCACTCAACCAAATCTTTCACCACATACTTCACCTATGGAAGGCAATGAGGGACAACCTCAAGAGGAGCCGGAAGATAACAGTGAGGGGGAGTATGATGGAGATACGGATGCAGTACCGCAATCACCACAGGTTGCCGCATCAAAACCTGCCGCACCGTCACCGCAGCCTGCCACACCATCACCGCAGCCTGCCTCATCAGTTCAAGTGCCTACCGCACCCTCTTCACAACCTGACATGGAAGCACCGCAAGCTCCATCATCGGTACAGCACAACGTACCAACTGATCTGCAGCATCTGACGCAACAGAACCTTCGCCGGAGCACAAGGCATAAGCCCACTCAACCTACCCAAGCGCCTCCCGAGCCAACACCTCAACTGGTTCTTAGGAGAAGTACAAGACCAAGGAGTGATCCCTCTACATGGAAAGACAAGAGAGTCTACTACAATTGCAACGCCGTGGCTCATCCGATTCAAGCCTCATGTTCACTTGCCGTTTTGCCATTGGATTTTCTTCAAGCGTTTCTCGGTAAGATTTTGGAAGATCAAATACCAAAGTCTTATGAGGAAGCAATGGAGAGCAAAGAATGGAGTAATGCAGTGGATGATGAAGTAGGAGCTATGATCCGAACTCACACATGGGATGAAGCGGATCTTCCACCCAGGAAGAAAGAAGTTAGCTCCAAGTGGGTATTCACCATTAAGCACCTAAGCACCGGAGAGATTGAGCGGTACAAAGCTCGGCTTGTGGCTCGCGGATTCACTCAAACGTATGGAGTTGATTATACGGATACTTTTGCACCCGTGGCTAAGCTCCATACCGTTCGGGTTGTCCTTTCCGTTGCTACAAACCGTGATTGGGATCTTTGGCAAATGGATGTCAAGAATGCGTTTCTTCAAGGTGAGCTCGAAGAAGAAGTCTACATGAAGCCACCTCCGGGTCTTGAGAACACCATTGCACCGGGAAAGGTTCTTCGGTTAAGGAAAGCTATCTACGGTTTGAAGCAATCTCCTCGAGTTTGGTATCACAAGTTGAGCTTTGTCCTTATGGGTAGAGGTTTCAAGAAGTCACAATCGGACCATACTCTCTTCACCTTACATGGACCACAAGGGCTAGTAGTAGTTCTCATCTACGTCGATGACTTGATCATCACCGACGATGACAAGGGAGGTATCCAAGAAACTAAATCCTTTCTTAAATCTGTTTTTGACATTAAAGATCTTGGAGAGCTTAAGTACTTCCTTGGGATTGAGATTTGCCGACTTCCGGAAGGCTTATTTCTATCTCAAACGAAGTACACACGTGATTTGTTGGATGAGACAGGTACATTGGATGCTAAAGCGGCCAAGACACCTCTTGAAGATGGCTACAACGTCAACCGAAAGGGGGAGGAAGGCGATGCACTGTTTGGGGATGTTGCAAAATACTGGAGAATTGTGGGCAAGCTTATCTACTTGACACTAACACGGCCAGATTTGTGTTTTGCGGTGAATCAAGTCAGCCAACACATGAAGGAGCCTACGCGGTTTATCATTGGAGCATGGTGGATAGAATACTTCGGTACTTGAAAGGAAGCATTGGTCAAGGCATTTGGATGGGAAGGAACAACAATACCGAGATTGTTGGGTATTGTGATGCGGATTGGGCTGGAGATAGGATTGATCGAAAATCGACAACCGGGTATTGTACGTTTGTTGGAGGCAATCTAGTGACTTGGAAAAGCAAGAAGCAAAAGGTGGTTTCGGATTCAAGTGCGGAAGTGGAGTATCGGGCCATGAAGAAGCTCACCAACGAATTGGTGTGGCTCAAGGGACTACTCAAGTGTTTAGGCATTGAACAAGCTACTGTTAACATTTGCGGAAATTATAGTATAGTGATTAAAAGATTTAGTAAAGACATAAACAGATTGAGAGAAACATTATTTGTAAGAGATAAGTGATGAAGAATTGCTTAAAACGTATATCTTTTATTATCAGCTTGAGTTACAATATATAGGAGGGAACAAGTAGGGTTTTTCTAAAGAATAAGCATGTGTAGTCAAAGATAAGGTATAATCTCGTCCAATCAACATCCTCACACGTTTCTGTACTAGCTGGATGTACAGTCCTTATCCATAAACGGCTGGATGAGTCACACGCTCCAAATGGTCCCCAATTGTCCTTCACATGCTCCAAATGGTCCCCAATCTGCGTGCTGTCCTTTAAACACCACGCACTGTCCTTTAACGGTATGTACCATTCCGTACAGCCTCGTCCTTTGAATGTACCATCACGTACAACCCATACCTCCATATATCATTGCATCATATCTCCTCGTCTCAACACTCCCCCTCAAGCTTTACCATATAAATTGGTTAAGCTTGGATGCCATGAGATCTTCCTCATTAAAAACCTCACCAAGGAAAACCCATTGGGACAAAACCTTGATGAGGGAAAAAGAGTAAAGATCTCACGGTAAAGGGACTCAGCGCTTAGGTGTAAGATCAATGAGACCCAACCTGATGTGGATGGACTCAATGGTCTTCAGTCTCGCAGCTTTGGTGAATACATCGGCTAACTGATCTTCACTTCTTGTATAACACGGTAGGATCTCACCTAAGCCTATCATCTGCCTCACCTTGTGGCAATCAACCTCAATGTGCTTTGTCCTCTCATGAAACACTGAATTTGTAGCAATGTGGATAGCCGCCTGATTTGTAGCAATGTGGATAGCCGCCTGATTGTCATAGGTGTAGCTTGTTCAATGCCTAAACACTTGAGTAGTCCCTTGAGCCATACCAATTCGTTGGTGAGCTTCTTCATGGCCTGATACTCCGCTTTCGCACTTGAATTCGAAACCACCTTTTGCTTCTTGCTTTTCCAAGTCACTAGATTGCCTCCAACAAACGTACAATACCCAGTTGTCGATTTCCGATCAATCCTATCTCCAGCCCAATCCGCATCACAATACCCAACAATCTCGGTATTGTTGTTCCTTCCCATCCAAATGCCTTGACCAATGCTTCCTTTCAAGTACCGAAGTATTCTATCCACCATGCTGCAATGATAAACCGTAGGCTCCTTCATGTGTTGGCTGACTTGATTCACCGCAAAACACAAATCTGGCCGTGTTAGTGTCAAGTAGATAAGCTTGCCCACAATTCTCCGGTATTTTGCAACATCCCCAAACAGTGCATCGCCTTCCTCCCCCTTTCGGTTGACGTTGTAGCCATCTTCAAGAGGTGTCTTGGCCGCTTTATCATCCAATGTACCTGTCTCATCCAACAAATCACGTGTGTACTTCCTTTGAGATAGAAATAAGCCTTCCGGAAGTCGGCAAATCTCAATCCCAAGGAAGTACTTAAGCTCTCCAAGATCTTTAATGTCAAAAACAGATTTAAGAAAGGATTTAGTTTCTTGGATACCTCCCTTGTCATCGCCGGTGATGATCAAGTCATCGACGTAGATGAGAACGACTACTAGCCCTTGTGGTCGGTGTAAGGTGAAGAGCGTATGATCCGATTGTGACTTCTTGAAACCTCTACCCTTAAGGACAAAGCTCAACTTGTGATACCAAGCTCGAGGAGATTGCTTCAAACCATAGATAGCTTTCCTTAACCGAAGAACCTTTCCCGGTGCAATGGTGTTCTCAAGACCCGGAGGTGGCTTTATGTAGACTTCTTCTTCGAGCTCACCTTGAAGAAACGCATTCTTGACATCCATTTGCCAAAGATCCCAATCACGGTTTGTAGCAACGGAAAGGACAACCCGAACGGTATGGAGCTTAGCCACGGGTGCAAAAGTATCCGTATAATCAACTCCATACGTTTGAGTGAATCTGCGAGCCACAAGCCGAGCTTTGTACCGCTCAATCTCTCCGGTGCTTAGGTGCTTAATGGTGAATACCCACTTGGAGCTAACTTCTTTCTTCCCGGGTGGAAGATCCGCTTCATCCCATGTGTGAGTTCGGATCATAGCTCCTACTTCATCATCCACTGCATTACTCCATTCTTTGCTCTCCATTGCTTCCTCATAAGACTTTGGTATTTGATCTTCCAAAATCTTACCGAGAAACGCTTGAAGAAAATCCAATGGCAAAACGGCAAGTGAACATGAGGCTTGAATCGGATGAGCCACGGCGTTGCAATTGTAGTAGACTCTCTTGTCTTTCCATGTAGAGGGATCACTCCTTGGTCTTGTACTTCTCCTAAGAACCAGTTGAGATGTTGGCTCGGGAGGCGCTTGGGTAGGTTGAGTGGGCTTATGCCTTGTGCTCCGGCGAAGGTTCTGTTGCGTCAGATGCTGCAGATCAGTTGGTACGTTGTGCTGTACCGATGATGGAGCTTGCGGTGCTTCCATGTCAGGTTGTGAAGAGGGTGCGGTAGGCACTTGAACTGATGAGGCAGGCTGCGGTGATGGTGTGGCAGGCTGCGGTGACGGTGCGGCAGGTTCTGATGCGGCAACATGTGGTGATTGCGGTACCGCATCCGTATCTCCATCATACTCCCCCTCACTGTTATCTTCCGGCTCCTCTTGAGGCTGTCCCTCATTGCCTTCCATAGGTGAAGTATGTGGTGAAAGATTTGGTTGAGTGGTGACCGAAGGTGATCCATTCCCAAGGTGGTCCAACAGGAATTGAAGACTCGTGTTCCGGTCAAACGAGGTAGCTAAGTCCTTCAAGCTTTCCCAATCTTTCTCGTTGTAATAACCTTGTTCTTCAAGGAATTTCACATCCCTAGAGACGGAGGTCCGATTGTTGCTTGGATCAAAGCATTTGTACCCCTTTTGCGTTGTAGAATACCCAAGGAATATGCACTTGATACTCTTTGGGTCAAGCTTGGTCCTTAGCTCTCCGAGAACTAAAACAAAACAAACACAACCAAAAACCTTTAGATGTTCAAGAAATGGTTTGTCTTTGTTAAGTACCTCAAACGGAGAAATATCCCCTAAGACTTGAGTCGGTGTTCGGTTGATAAGGTAACATGCCATCATAACCGCATATCCCCAATATCTTTTAGGAACGTTGTGATGAAACATCATCGATCTTGACACCTCCATGAGATGTCGATTCTTCCTCTCGGCCACTCCATTTTGTTGCGGATTGTATGGGCAGCTCGTTTGATGCAAAATCCCATGCTTTGCGAAATGCTCCTTGAGTCTATGGCTTGTATATTCCCCACCATTATTTGTTCTAAATACTTTAATCTTGGCATTGTAATGGTTAGTGATGTTATTTTGAAAATTAAGAAATGCATCAAACACCCTATCGTTAGATGGAAGTAAAGTGATCCATGTATATTTAGATTTCTCATCTATGAATGTCACGAAATACTTGTTTTTATCTCTAGATAAGCATGGTGATGTCCAAACATCCGAATGAACCAAATCAAAGCAATTTTCATAAACAGTAGATGATTTAGGAAAAACGGTTTTACAATGTTTACCGAGAATACAAGCTTCACAACTAGAGTAATCAAAAGAAACATTCGGTAACATGATTTTAAGAGCACGAGAATGAGGATGACCTATTCTAGCATGCCACAATTTATTCGAAGTTGTATGAAAACGAGAGCTAAAATGTGAACGATGTGAAGTGGTCAGTGCAAAATTCTCTAAAATGTAGAGATCATCTTTAGTTCCCCCTTCTCCGATCACTTTACCGGAGTCAATATCCTGAAAAAATAACTCATTAGGACCAAATATTGCGTAACAATTAAGGTCATTCATGGTTCTTTTAATGGACAGCAAGTTAGAGGTGAACTTAGGCAGATATAGAGCTTTAGATTCTTTATCAAACAGCCGTAAATTGCCTATCCCTTTAATGGGTACACTATCTCCATTAGCAATTAACACATTTCCTCTAGCCGGTTCTATATTGTTAAGTAGATTCGAATTGCTAATCATGTGGTGTGAAGCACCCGAATCAACAACTAGAGAGCTAGTAGGTCTATGTGTAAGTAAGCTATAAGGAGTTTGAGTCATGAGATTGATACCGGATTCTTTCAGTGTTTCCTTTAGTGTGGCAATTGACTTGACGAGAGCTTCAAAGTCAGCTTTCCGCACGTACCCATCTTGTGCTCCATCCTCGCCTCGCCTAGATGAACCGACGTGATCCTCATTGGCTTGAGTGACATTGGACCGAGCCATCCTTGGACCAGTGAGAGAGCTTAGCTTGAGATGAGTGTGAAGGATCCAACATTGTTCCATTGTATGCCCCTTCTTCTTGCAATGCTCACATAGCTTGTTCTTCCTTTCATCGGACCCTTTGTAGACCCCTTTGTTAGCCATGGGCAGCTCCCCTTTTCCTCCAAATAGACCGAGAGACCCTTGCTCACGTTGGATTTGAGCACAAACGTCATCAAGACTCGGTAACTTTTCTGCCCTTAGAATGTGCTTGATAAGGTCATTAAAGGCTGGGTTTAATGTGAGTAGAAGGCCAAAGACCTTATCTTGCTCCTTCCTTTCATTGATAACATCCATATCCATAGAGCTTGGTCTAAGCATCTCAAGCTCTGCCCACAATGATCGAAACTTCCCAAAGTGTTTTGTGAACTCCAAGTTCTCTTGGCTCAATTCGTTGATCGCCTTTTTCACTTCAAACACTCTTGTGAGATTAGATGTGTTACCATAGACATTCTTGAGTGTACTCCACAAGGCAGCATCATTCTCACAATAGGAATAAGCTTCTAGAAGTGGAGTATCAAGGGAGCTTTGAAGGATAGCTAGGACCGTCTGGTCCTCTTGATACCACTTGGCCTTTGCTGCAAGTTTCACATCGATTTCATCCTCATCATCACTACTTGAGTACTCCTTAAACTGCTTAGAACCATCAATATACCCCCAAAGACATCTACCACAAAGAGCAGTCTTAGTTGTTCTAGCCCAAAGTAAATAGTTTCCACCTTTCAAAACCACTGGTATTACAAGGGCCTTAGAGTTTTCCATACTTCCAGCAATAAAGAACCTTCCTTTCTAGCTTGGATGAACTAAAAACACCCTGAAGACTAAACCTTTTCTCTTCAAACAGGTTGAATCAAACACAACTGAAGGAAAGGGATAACCTTTGGAGCTTCTTCGTTGGTGAGCTATAGCGAGAAGAACTGGAGCATATGTGATGTAGAAACCACGCTGAATCTTCAAAGAACACGAACAGAATCCTTGTGGAACCAAAAACAAACTCAATGGAACAGTAACCAGAATTTTAGAGTAGATTAAAGAGAGAATAAGGAGAGATTTAAGAATAATTATGAGTCTAGATAGGATCTATCTCTGACACCATGTTAACATTTGCGGAAATTATAGTATAGTGATTAAAGATTATATAAAGATTAGAGAGAAATAGAGAGAAGACATCTCATATCTTCATAAGTTCTTATTGATTAAAGAGAATCAGATTACAACTTATATATATAGAGATAGAAGAGGTTGGAGATAAGGTTAGAGATAAGATGCTTTTGCTTTTGTCCTTTTGATGATAAGATTGATGATAAGGTGATGATGAGGTGATGACAAGGATGAGAGGATGATCTGATCTCCTAACGACTATATACGGGTTGTGCAGCTCGTACCACGTACACAACCGTACTGCCGTACTGCCGTACCACGTGCAGCCCGAACCACAACCGTACTGCCGTACCACGTACAGATCATTACCGCATCTCATCGCATGGTCGTCTCACCGCATGGTCATCTCACCGCATGGTCGTCTCACCACATGGTCATCTCACCGCATCTCATCTCACCTTATGTCTCTTTATTCTTGATCCATAGCTACACCTATGACTATGCATTGTGACAACTAAGCCGCGATTCACATTGCATCTAACTCGGTTTTCCACGAACGGACCAAGCATATCGAGGTTGATTGTCACAAGGTTCGGGAGAAGATCGAGCAAGGGTTTACTCTTCCATGCTTTACGAGAAGTGAGGACCAATTGGCGGATATCTTCACCAAGGGCACAAGTCTTAAGGTTTGCGATCACATCTTTAGCAAACTTGGACTTGTGAACCTTGAACAACCTTGATCTCATGTCTCCTATCCGTGGACATCATACTCTTTTTCCCTCTTGCATAGTTTTGTCCCACGTGGTTTTCTATGCTTGAGGTTTTTTTAACAAGGTGATGCTCACGGGTTTCCAAGCTCATAAGGTGAGATGACCATGCGGTGAGATGACATAAGGTGAGATGACCATGCGGTGAGATGACCATGCGGTGAGATGACCATGCGGTGAGACGACCATGCGGTGAGACGACCATGCGGTGAGATGCGGTACTGATCTGTACGTGTACGACAGTACGGTTGTGGTACGGGCTGCACGTGGTACGGCAGTACGGTAGTACGGTTGTGTACGTGGTACGAGCTGCACAACCCGTATATAGCCGTTAGGAGAACAGATCGTCCTCTCATCCTTGTCATCACCTCATCATCACCTTATCATCAATCTTATCATCAAAAGGACGAAAGCAAAAGCATCTTATCTCTAACCTTATCTCCAACCTTTTCTATCTCTATATATATAAGTTGTAATCTGATTCTCTTTAATTAATAAGAACTTATGAAGATATGAGATGTCTTCTCTCTATTTCTCTCTAATCTCTATATAATCTTCAATCACTATACTATAATTTCTGCAAATCTTAACACAAATGACTAATCTTATGAATGCAGGTTTGGAACAGATGCACCAAAGGATTGATGAGATCCAAGCTAGCAAGCAAAACCAGCCTAGAGAAGCTCCAAGGAGAAACCGGCCTAGGAGAAATGATCGGTTAGATGATGAGATTGATGAGGGGTACTTGTATGAGGATGACAGATCTATCAACAGACCAAGGAGACAAAACCGAGAACGAGGTGATGTTAATCCTTTTGCTGCTAGGAGAAATGAAAGAAATGATGATCTAGGAAATCTTAAGCTTAAAATTCCCACTTTCTATGGTAAAAATGATCCAGATGCTTATCTTGAATGGGAAAGAAAAATTGAGCTTATCTTTGATTGTCAGAATTTTTCAGAGCTTAAGAAAGTAAGGTTGGCTGCCACTGAGTTCTCTGGTTACGCTATTAACTGGTTTGATCAAGTTGTGACTCTTAGAAGGAGATCAGGTGGAAGGCAAATAGCAACTTGGGATGAGCTCACAACACTTATGAGAAAGAGATTTGTACCGGTCCATTACCACAGAGAGCTTCACCAAAAGCTCAGGCGTTTGCTCCAAGGCACTAAGTCCGTAGAAGACTATTTCCAGGAAATGGAAACTCTCATGATTAAGGCGGATGTAGATGAGACCTTGGAAGCTACAATGGCTCGATTCTTAGCTGGTCTCAATCGAGACATTCAGGACCGCATGGAACTTCAGGAATATGAGAGTTTGGAGGAAATGCTCCACAAGGCAATTCTGATTGAGCAGCAGTCCAAGAGGAGGGGATTCTCAAAGTCCACATTTACTCCTAAGCCAACCTTTGCTCCAAAACCAAACTACCAAGACAAAGGTAAGTCCCCAACTCAGTCAAATACTGATTTTAAGACTAATGCTCCTGCTCGTTTTGACAAAGGAAACGCAGTGGAAACCAAAACCCGAGCTAGAGACATCAGATGTTTTAAGTGTCAAGGACTTGGACATTACGCTAATAATTGTCCGAATCAGAAAGTGATGATTCTCTTGGACAATGGTGAGGTAGAGTCCGAAGAAGAGACAGAAGAAAAGGAGGATCTCAGTCCTATCTTTGATGAGGAGGAAGAGGAGTTTGAATACCCAGCTCAAGGCAACCTTCTAGTCACAAGAAGATCCCTAAGTGTCCAGCCAAAACCAGATGAACGAGAACAAAGGGAGAACTTTTTTCACTCTAGATGTTTTGTTAATGATAAGGTGTGTTCTCTTATTATTGATGGTGGCAGCTGTACTAACGTTGCTAGCGACACTCTTGTCAGGAAATTGGGCTTGGAAGTGCGACCTCATCCTCGTCCTTTTAAGTTGGAGTGGCTTAATGAATCCGGTGAACAGCATGTGAAGGAGCAAGAACCGGGAAGCATCAAAGACGACTGATGAGCCAAAGGTGAACCCAAAGAATTCTAACTTCTTGGTCAAGCAAAGTCAGGTAAGGAAATCCTTGTTTTCCCAACAGCCTTTTTTTTTGCTTGCTTACAAAGAATCACTAATGGCATCTTCTAACATTGCACCGGAGCTTCCGAGTGGTCTTAAAGAAGTCTTGCAGGAATTTTCAGATGTTTTTCCTGAGGAGAATCCAAAGGGATTGCCACCGGTTCGAGGCATAGAACATCAAATCGATTTTGTTCCAGGCGCCTATCTTCCCAACCGACCAGCTTACCGAACCAATCCCATGGAGACCAAAGAACTTCAGAAGCAGATTGAAGAGCTACTTGACAAGGGATACATTCGGGAAAGCCTTAGTCCGTGTGCCGTACCAGTGCTACTCGTTCCAAAAAAAGATGGGACATGGCGCAAGTGTGTGGACTGCCGTGCCATAAACAACATTACGGTAAAATATAGGCATCCCATCCCTAGGCTAGATGACATGTTAGATGAGTTGCATGGTTCATCTCTTTTCTCTAAGATTGATCTGAAAAGTGGCTATCACCAAATTCGCATGAAAGAAGGTGATGAGTGGAAGACTGCATTCAAAACAAAGCTAGGTTTGTATGAATGGCTTGTTATGCCTTTTGGTTTAACAAATGCACCTACTGCCTTTATGCATCTCATGAATCATGTGTTAAGGTCTTTCATTGGTCATTTTGTGGTTGTTTATTTTTATGACATTTTGATTTACAGCAGATCCTATGAAGAGCATGAACAGCACTTGAAATCTGTGTTAGAGGTCCTTAGGAAAGAAAGGTTTTCTTGCTAACTTTAAAAAGTGCTCTTTTGGAACGGATCATGTGGTTTTTCTAGGATTTGTTGTAGGTGCAGATGGAGTCCAGGTTGATGAGGAAAAGATCAAAGCCATCTGTGATTGGCCCAGCCCTAAGACCATTGGAGAGGTCAGAAGTTTCCATGGCCTTGCCGGATTCTACAGAAGGTTTGTGCCAAACTTCAGCACTATAGCAGCTCCTCTCACGGAGGTCATCAAGAAGAGTGTTGGTTTTAAATGGGAGCAAGCCCAGGAGGAAGCTTTTCAAACACTCAAAGCTAAGTTGATCCAAGCACCTTTACTTTCTCTTCCTGATTTCTCTAAGACTTTTGAAATTGAATGCGATGTTTCAGCAGTTGGTATTGGTGTTGTGCTAATGCAGGAAATGAAGCCCATTGCTTATTTTAGTGAGAAACTTGGAGGCGCCACGCTCAACTATCCAACATATGACAAAGAACTTTATGCTTTGGTGAGAGCTCTTCAAACGTGGCAGCATTACTTGTGGCCCAAGGAGTTTGTGATTCATACTGACCATTAGTCCCTAAAGCATCTTAAGGGGCAAAAAAAGCTAAACAAGAGGCATGCTCGCTGGGTTGAGTTTATTGAAACTTTTCCCTATGTCATCCGCTACAAGCAAGGTAAGGAAAACGTGGTAGCTGATGCTCTATCACACAGGTATGTGCTTCTCTCTGCTCTTGAAACTATGTTGCTTGGATTTGAATTCATTAAAGACTTGTATGCAACTGATGCGAATTTCAAAGAAGTGTTCCAAGGCTGCTTATGGGACGTATTACCTTGTCTCTGGGTTTTTGTTCTTTGATAACCGTTTATGTGTTCCCCAATGTTCTTTGAGGGAGTTGTTTCTCAGGGAAGCCCACGGTGGTGGTCTTATGGGACATTTCGGAGTTAAGAAGACCCACAAGGTGTTGTATGAACACTTTTTCTGGCCAACCATGATGAAAGATGTGGAGAGGATATGCAGCAGGTGTGTTGTGTGCAAGCAAGCCAAGTCAAAACAGCAATCCCACGGTTTGTATTCAGCTCTACATATACCCTCTCATCCGTGGGTAGACATTAGCATGGACTTTGTCTTAGGCTTGCCTAGATCTAGAGCTGGTAGAGATTCTATCTTTGTGGTGGTTGATAGGTTCTCTAAAATGGCACATTTCATCCCTTGCCATAAAACTGATGATGCTGTGCATGTTGCTGATCTTTTCTGTAGAGAAATTGTTAGGTTGCACGGAATGCCCAGAACCATAGTCTCAGATAGGGATACAAAGTTTCTTAGCTATTTTTGGAAGACATTGTGGTCTAAGCTAGGAACTAGGCTATTGTTTTCTACGACATGTCACCCCCAGACAGACGGTCAAACAGAGGTTGTAAACCGCACATTGTCAGCCTTACTTAGGTCACTAATCAAAAAGAACCTTAGGACTTGGGAAGAAAACTTGCCACATGTAGAATTTGTGTATAATCATTCAGTGCATTCCGTTTTCTCCTTTTGAGGTGGTTTATGGTTTCAACCCTATGTCTCCACTTGATCTTCTTCCTTTGCCTGTGAGTGAAAGGGTTAGTACAGATGGCGCAAAGAGAGCGGAGTCCATTAGGAAGTTGCATGAGAAGGTCCAGAGCAACATTGAGGATAAGACCAAGATCTATGAAAAGAAGGCAAACCAGAAAAGAAGCAAAGTTGTGTTCAATGAAGGAGATCTTGTTTGGGTGCATCTAAGGAAGGAACGGTTCCCAGAAGAGAGGAAGACTAAGCTTATACCGCGTATTGATGGTCCATTTCCAATCATCCGGAAAATCGGTGACAATGCATATCAACTTGATTTGCAAGGTAAGTATAATGTTTCTTCTACTTTTAATGTCTCTGATCTCTCTTCTTTTGTGGCAGATGTTCCAGATTCGTGGACGAATCCTTTTCAAGAGGAGGGGAATGATACACCTCAAGATTCAGACATGGACCAGCTGGATGTTTTAGCTCAGGATGGAAGGGAACATCATGGAGTGCAGCTTGAACCAGAGCTTGAAGCCGAGGAGAACTTGGTTGTATTAGTTGGATATATGACTCATGCGAGAGCTAAAAGGCTTAAGGATGGAGTTGGAAGATTACTTAACTACATGTTTACTCAATCCGATCACTTAGGCTGGAATGGAGAAGATGTATCTCAAACCATTATGGTTTTGATACAAGCTCAAGAAGATCACTAAAATGGGTATGTGATCATATGTACTCTTTTTCCTTATCTTTGGTTTTGTCCCAATGGGTTTTCCAAAGAAAGGTTTTAATGAGGCAAATGATTCACATCCAAATCACCCATTTGATGATCAAAATCAGGCCAAAATCTTCAGAAAACCTTCCAAGGTGTTAGCCATCAAGTTCAGTCTGTTTCATGTCTATTTGAAGCCCAAAAGAAGCCCAAACCAAGTGCCTAATCTGCAGCCCAAAGAGAGTGACGAAAAAGGGAAGGGAAATGACTTGAAGCGTCATTTTTGAAGTTCAAACTTAGTCTTTATTATGGTCTTCATAGTTAATGCAGTTAATTCCAAATTTGCCTTGTTTTTAGTTCATTTTCATCTCTTTAAACCCCTTGTAAGATATGAAAACGTGATCATCTTTTTTTTTTATCAATTTTTCTTGAGAGAATCCTCTTTGTTCTTTGCTAAGAACATTTTCTGTCACTTGGTGCGTTATATCCAAATAACAACCTCTTCTTTGCTGTTCTAGTGCGTCATATCTAGAGGCTTTGAGGAGTGGGAATATCAGCAGACTTACACATCTGTTGTGCGACCCTTCAATCCATCAAATTCACCTTTGTTTGCAATCTGCTGCTTGGCGTGAATCCTATCTTCCATACCCGGTTGAGTGATCCTTAATTTAGGGCGTATCACCCGATGATTCCACTTGGAAATCGTGAGCTCCTGCGGTTCCCCCTTCATACTGGATGAAGTCGCGATTGTCGTTCTTCGGCGTAGCGAGGTTTGCAGCCCGAGCGGGTTCGCTTGCTTGTTTAGCCTTTCCACCCCTTTTGGCGTAGACTTCCTCTTCACTTCGTGCAAAGTCTGTAGCGCGGTGAAGAGCGTCCTGAATGGTCATCGGCGGGTTGATAGTTTGTTCATGCCAGAATGGAGATGGGCATCGAAGCGCTCCCCTCAAAGCTTCTAGTGCAGACGTGTTACTGATACCGTCCACCTTTGATAGCGTGTTTTTGAACCTTGTCATGAAAGACCGTAAACTCTCATTCTCCTTTTGTCGATTTGTCCACAGCTCCACATCATAGATCTTTCATTCCGCGAAGATGTTGTAATGCTGCACAAACATCTCTGAGAGTTGGTGAAAGGTGTGAATTGAGTTCTTCTCCAACTTGTAAAACCATTGGAGAGTAGGCCCTTTGAGGCTTTCACAAACAGCTTGCAGTAGCCAATGTCTTTTTCGGCTTCTCTGAAGTTTGCTCTCCCTAGAGCCACTTCGAACTCCATCAGATGGTCTGCAGGGTCTGATGTTCTTTCGTAGATTGCTAGCTTGATTCTTCCGGGATCGGAGATTTTAGTCCTCGCGATCCGCTCGGCAAAGGGCGTGTTCCGTGCCTTCTCGAGCACGCAGGAGATCCTAGGAGCTTTCCCTGCATTGCGATACATCTGCGATTGGGTTGTCTTCAAGTCAGAGACAACTCTCTCCATCTGAGCGTTTAACTCGACGACCTCCAGGTTTCGAGGCCATTGTAGCGCTTTACGGTCCTGCTCCCTCTTGTATAGCTATGCTACAGAGGGTCTGTTATCGTCATTGGCGCGGGGGTAGTCTTTGTCTCCCAAAGCATCTTGCATGGCCTCCGATGGCGTGCGCGTTTTTTGTGGTCCACCAGCTGCATTGTCTGTCTGTGCGCGCCTTCGAGGAGCTGGGTGGTCCTCGTCCAAGATCTCCACGTAGCGTTTGGGAGATCTGTCAGATTCTCGTCGTGGCGGTGGCGGCGGCAAGTCGCCCAGATCCCTTCGAGTAGCACGGGGTGTCGAGAAGCTAAGGCGATGCGGGTCGAAGCGACCAGTAAGTCTTGTGGTGTCGGGCCTCTTGCACTTTCTTCGTGAAAGAGCCTTTAGCTCGTTTGTGGTCGCCTCGTTGAACTTCTTCTGCTTGCTGGATTCCTTAAGGAGCATTTACAGCATCTGCTTGACCTCGGTCATGTTTCCAGGGTTTGTAGTGACGTTGGTAGCGGGGGCTTCGACGGGGTTCTCCTTCTCTTGGTGGTTGTTGTGAGACGAGGACTCCTCGCTACTACCGCTGGATATTCCTTCTTCGCCGCTCATCTTCTCAGATCTGGTATGTGACGTAGCTTTTTCGTGTGAGAAATTCTCTAGTTCCCATTAGACGACGGCAAATTATGGAGGCCAAGACTAACATAATTAGATTTGTAAGGGTTTCGAGAGGAAGCAGAGATTTCTAGGTTAAGCTACGAAAACGATGATAAGCAAAGAGAAAATGTTTGTTATTGCTGTGTCAGATTTTGTGAACAAAGTTGCGGATGTCTTTACAAGGGTTTGTACATTGATATATATAGTGTTTCTAAGTCGGCTACGCATTTTCCATATAAGATAATGTTATTTTTCCTAAGTCTTCGGATACCCTTTTCGTCTATGTCGGTCGCGCCGAAGTGGGGTTCGCAACTGGACTGGGCTTCAGCGTTGAGATTTCCAGCTCTCGTGGTCGTTAGGACGTCACCTTGCAGCTCCTATTCTTATCTCTTGGAGATGTCTGGGCTTGTCCTCTCAACTGGTTAAGGGCCGAAGGCCAGTGCAGGAGGTCCTCGGGTCTCTCTTGCCAGACGAAGGCAGGGTCCTTCCTGACGAGGCGAAGATAGGGGTCTTCGGTGGCCATCTTTGACAGAGTCCTCGGCGGCCATTTCCAACAGAGTCTTTGGTGGCGTTGATGACAAAGTCATCGGTGGCCCCTCCCCCTGCGTTGATGCTCTCTTCTGTATGAAAGTAGGACTTAGAAGACTTCGCCTCGCACGCAAAGAAGACTCACGGTCGGAGAAGACTTATCTCATGGTAGAAATGACTTAGGAACTATATAATTTCCAAACGTCAATGTGGTCCAGTATACGTTCACTGTATTAATCAAACTTTGAACATGATCATTGAGCAGGTGAAATCCGACCCCAACATGGTTCACGGGCATTACAGTTCTCCCCCACTAACATAAATTCGAACTCGAATCACGCGAGACCATCTCACTAAGGTTAATACTCCCGTCTAAAACCCAACCAGATTCACCCAGAAACATCAACAATGCAACGCTCCCTGATCCGGATTATGACTGCCTGATTGATTGCGCAACAATCAAACAAGAACATGCACGACCCACCGTTGACCCAGAATTTGACCAATTGATCGCGCAATAATCAAACAACAACATGCACGACCAACGACGCTACATATGCTACCAGGGTCGTCCGAACCAAGGTTCTGAACGTAAGTAAAAACCATAATCTAGACGTCCACTTACTCCTCATTTTCCACAATTCTGACCACCCGACCAGCACCCCTCGAGATCACACCCGATCCCCGAGCTCCACTAGTCTCATACTAGCCATATTGCACCGTCTCGCCACTGTTGCAATCCTGACCAAACCCGGTCAACACCACCTGAGATCCACTCCCGATCCCTGAAGCTTATCCTGTCTCATACTTACAATCACACTACATGCACTATTGCTCATACTTATATCTATATACACCACCCCACTCTTAGGATCGTCACCCTTTGAGCTCTCGATGTATATCATACCCCTCCCACCTTCAGGACCGCCATCCATCCAGCTTTCGGTATGCTCCAGCCCCTCCCACTCTCGGGACACACAGTCTGTCAAGCTATCGGCTGCAGAGGAATCATACATACTCTGGAGAGATCCCTGTCCCTCAAAGTATATGCAGGGAACCCACTATCCCCCAGAGAGAACCTCACTGTCCCCTCAGTATATCCAAGGAACCCACTATCCCCTAGAGCAATCTCTCTGTAACGTGCATCATAAGCACCTGTCGACCAAAATCGCTTCACATGGTTCCATCATAATATTCCCTACCCCGGAATATCACCTAATGACCAATTATCAGGCCATCCGGGACAACCCAATCACCAGGGTGTACCCATTAGAGTCCCTGGAAAAGACAGTCCTAACTCACATAAGAGTTCTGTTTCCAGACTCCCCTAGGAAATTGACAGGCTCTAACTCACATAAAACCTCTATTTCCCAGCGCCATCCAGGGAATAGACAAGTTCTAACTCCCATAGAACCTCTAACTCACATAGAACTTCCATTTCTAGCCTCACTAAACAATAGACAGTCCTACTCACTTAGAACTTCTATTTTTAGCTCCCTAGCGAAAGCTCTAACTCCCATAGAACTTCTATCGCTAGACCTCCACATGACCCCACCCGTCATCAACACACATGACCTACCAGTCATCACAACCCATGACTCCACAAGTCATACCATAAGAATCACATCTTATAACACATTTAATCAGGAAAACTCATCTTATTAAATCACCACAATGTATAATCGTTACAACACAACGAAAAAATACATCAACTCATAGCCACATGCTATACAGACTCTGAAAACCAGAAAAAGACACTCAAGCCACCGCTTGCTTCTTGAATCACTTCGAGAACTTCATCTTCATCTTCGCTTATGGTTCCTAAGTCTGCTCCTTAATACCGTCATAGCCCCACATGACTCTCACCAACGGTATCCTCTTCTGGCGCAACACCTTGACTCTCTTCTCGAGAATCCTTATCGGCCTCGCCGCCAACGTCATGTTGGGCTGAAGATCCTCCAGAATCCTAGCCAACACCTCCTTAGACTCATGTAGACACTTCCGCAGCATCGCACATGAAAGACCTTATGAAAGGCTCTCATACTCTGAGGTAACTCCAACTGATAAGCTATTGCTCCAACCCATTCCACAACCTTGAACGGATCCATAAACCTCAAACTTAGCTTATTCTCTGATATGGATCTGTTAGGACCCCTCAACATCGCTGCCTTGAAATACACCAAATCTCCTAGCTCAAACTCCAACTCTTTCCGTCTCTTATTGGCATAACTCTTTTGCTGATCCTGAGCCTCCCTCATGTTCATCCTCAAGACACGGATCTTCTCCTTCGTCTCCTGAAATAAATCCACACCAAACATGCTCTTCTCCCCCACTTGAGTCCACCATAATGGTGTCCGACTTGGCCTCCCACACAGAGCTTCATATGGTGCCATCCCAATACTCGCCTGGTAGCTATTGTTGTATGCAAACTCCACCAGGTTCAGATAATCCGCCTAATGACAACCATAATCCAGCACACACATCCTCACCAAACCCTTCAATGTCTGAATCGTCCTCTCAGATTGTCCATCCGTTTGAGGATGATACGCTGTGCTCATATGCACCTTAGTGCCTATCTCAGCCTGGAACGCCCTCCAGAACTCTGAAGTAAACCTCGAATCCCTGTCTGACACAATACTCGCTGGCACCCCGTGGAGCCTCACTATCTCCCGCACATACTTCTTAGCCAACACCGCTGCTCTGTCGGTCTTCTTGATGGCCAGAAAATATGCTGACTTGGTTAGCCGATCCATAATCACCCAAATCACATCATAGGTCCGCGACACTAGCAATCCCGTCTCAAAATCCATGGTAATCCTATCCCACTTCCACTTCGAAATAGGCAAACTCTGTAATATACCACTCGAAACCTGATGCTCAGCCTTCATTAATTGGCATACATTGCATACTGTAACACAGTTAGCGACATACCTCTTCATCCTGACCTAGTGATAATACCGCTTTAGGTCACGATACATTTTGGTCACTCCTAGATGAAACACATCTAATCTCACAAGAGTGTTTGAAGTGAAAAAGGCGATCAACGAATTGAGCCAAGAGAACATGGAGTTCACAAAACACTTTGGGAAGTTTCAATCATTGTGGGCAGAGCTTGAGATGCTTAGACCAAGTTCTATGGATATGGATGTCATCAATGAAAGGAAGGAGCAAGATAAGGTCTTTGGTCTTCTACTCACACTAAACCCAGCCTTTAATGACCTTATCAAGCACATTCTAAGGGCAGAGAAGTTACCGAGTCTTGATGATGTTTGTGCTCAAATCCAACGTGAGCAAGGGTCTCTCGGTCTATTTGGCGGGAAAGGGGAGCTGCCCATGGCCAACAAAGGGATCTACAAAGGGTCCGATGAACGGAAGAACAAGCTATGTGAGCATTCCAAGAAGAAGGGGCATACAAAGGAGCAATGTTGGATACTTCATCCTCATCTCAAGCCACGCTCTCTCCCTGGTCCAAGGATGCCTCGGGCCAATGTCACTCAAGCCAATGAGGATCACGTCGGTTCATCTAGGCGAGGCGAGGATGGTGCACAAGAAGGGTATGTGCGGAAAGCTGACTTTGAAGCTCTCGTCAAGTCCATTGCCACACTAAAGGAAACACTCAAGGAATCCGGTATCAATCTCATGACTCAAACTCCTTATAGCTTACTTACACATAGACCTACTAGCTCTCTAGTTGTTGATTCGGGTGCTTCACACCATATGATTAGCAATTCGAATCTACTTAACAATATAGAACCGGCTAGAGGAAATGTGTTAATTGCTAATGGAGATAGTGTACCCATTAAAGGGATAGGCAATTTACGGTTGTTTGATAAAGAATCTAAAGCTCTATATATGCCTAAGTTCACCTCTAACTTGCTGTCCGTTAAAAGAACCACGAATGACCTTAATTGTTATGCAATATTTGGTCCTAATGAGGTATTTTTTCAGGATATTGACTCCGGTAAAGTGATCGGAGAAGGGGGAACTAAAGATGATCTCTACATTTTAGAAAACTTTGCACCGAATTCACATCGTTCACATTTTAGCTCTCGTTTAGATACAACTTCGAATAAATTGTGGCATGCTAGAATAGGTCATCCTCATTCTCGTGCTCTTAAAATTATGTTACTGAATGTTTCTTTTGATTACTCTAGTTGTGAAGCTTGTATTCTCGGTAAACATTGTAAAACCGTTTTCCCTTATGAAAATTGCTTTGATTTGGTTCATTCGGATGTTTGGACATCACCATGCTTATCTAGAGATAAAAACAAGTATTTCGTGACATTCATAGATGAGAAATCTAAATATACATGGGTCACTTTACTTCCATCTAAAGATAGGGTGTTTGATGCATTTCTTA
This sequence comes from Arabis hirsuta, assembly GCA_964056655.1. Classification (NCBI taxonomy): domain Eukaryota; kingdom Viridiplantae; phylum Streptophyta; class Magnoliopsida; order Brassicales; family Brassicaceae; genus Arabis; species Arabis hirsuta. Next base: position 21,326,676 of record OZ053298.1, on the reverse strand, counting down.
ATTTTCAAAATTACATCACTAACCATTACAATGCCAAGATTAAAGTATTTAGAACAGATAATGGTGGGGAATATACAAGCCATAGACTCAAGGAGCATTTTGCAAAGCATGGGATTTTGCATCAAACGAGCTGTCCATACAATCCGCAACAAAATGGAGTAGCCGAGAGGAAGAATCGACATCTCATGGAGGTGTCAAGATCAATAATGTTTCATCACAACGTTCCTAAAAGATATTGGGGAGATGCGGTTAGCATGTTACCTAATCAACCGAACACCGACTCAAGTCTTAGGGGACATTTCTCCGTTTGAGGTACTTAACAAAAACAAACCATTTCCTGAACATCTAAAGGTTTTTGGTTGTGTTTGTTTTGTTTTAGTTCCCGGAGAGCTAAGGACCAAGCTTGACCCAAAGAGTATCAGGTGCATATTCCTTGGGTATTCTACAACGCAAAAGGGGTACAAATGCTTTGATCCAAGCAACAATCGGACCTACGTCTCTCGGGATGTGAAATTCCTTGAAGAACAAGGTTACTACAATGAGAAAGATTGGGAAAGCTTGAAGGACTTAGCTACCTCATTTGACCGGAACGCGAGTCTTCAATTCCTATTGGACCACCTTGGGAATGGATCACCTTCGGTCACCACTCAACCAAATCTTCCACCACACACTTCATCTATGGAAGGCAATGATGGACAGCCTCAAGAGGAGCCGGAAGATAACAGTGAGGGGGAGTATGATGGAGATACGGATGCGGTACCGCAATCACCGCAGGTTGCCACATCAGAATCTGCTGCTGCTGAGACTGCCGCACCGTCATCGCAGTCTGCCACACCGTCACCGCAGCCTGCCTCATCGGTTCAAGTGCCTGCCGCACCCTCCTCACAACCTGACACTGAAGTACCGCAAGCTCCATCATCGGTACGGCACAACGTACCAACTGATCCGAAGCATCCGATGCAACAAAACCTTCGCCGGAGCACAAGGCATAAGCCCACTCAACCGATTCAAGCGCCTCCCGAGCCAACACCTCAACCGGTTCTCAGGAGAAGTACAAGACCAAGGAGTGATCCCTCTACATGGAAAGACAAGAGAGTCTACTACAATTGCAACGCCGTGGCTCATCCGATTCAAGCCACATGTTCACTTGCCGTTTTGCCATTGGATTTTCAAGCGTTTCTCGGTAAGATTTTGGAAGATCAAATACCAAAGTCTTATGAGGAAGCGATGGAGAGCAAAGAATGGAGTAATGCAGTGGATGATGAAGTAGGAGCTATGATCCGAACTCACACATGGGATGAAGCGGACCTTCCACCCGGGAAGAAAGCAGTTAGCTCCAAGTGGGTATTCACCATCAAGCACCTAAGCACCGGAGAGATTGAGCGGTATAAAGCTCGGCTTGTGGCTCACGGATTCACTCAAACATATGGAGTTGATTACACGGATACTTTTGCACCCGTGGCTAAGCTTCATACTGTTCGGGTTGTTCTTTTCGTTGCTACAAACCGTGATTGGGATCTTTGGCAAATGGATGTCAAGAATGCGTTTCTTCAAGGTGAGCTCGAAGAAGAAGTCTACATGAAGCCACCTCCGGGTCTTGAGAACACCATTGCACGGGGAAAGGTTCTTCGGTTAAGGAAAGCTATATACGGTTTGAAGCAATCTCCTCGAGCTTGGTATCACAAGTTGAGCTTTGTCTTTATGGGTAGAGGTTTCAAGAAGTCACAATCGGACCATACTCTCTTCACCTTACATGGACCACAAGGGCTAGTAGTCGTTCTCATCTATGTCGATGACTTGATCATCACCGGCGATGACAAGGGAGGTATCCAAGAAACTAAATCCTTTCTTAAATCTGTTTTTGACATTAAAGATCTTGGAGAGCTTAAGTACTTCCTTGGGATTGAGATTTGCCAACTTCCGGAAGGCTTATTTTTATCTCAAAGGAAGTACACACTTGATTTGTTGGATGAGACAGGTATGTTAGATGCTAAAACGGCCAAGACACCCCTTGAAGATGGCTACAACGTCAACCGAAAGGGGGAGGAAGGAGATGCACTGTTTGGGGATGTTGCAAAATACCGGAGACTTGTGGGCAAGATTATCTACTTGACACTAACACGGCCAAATTTGTGTTTTGCGGTAAATCAAGTCAGCCAACACATGAAGGAGCCTACGGTTTATCATTGGAGTATGGTGGATAGATTACTTCGGTACACCTATGACTATGCATTGTGACAACCAAGCCGCGATTCACATTGCATCTAACTCGGTTTTCCACGAGCGGACCAAGCATATTGAGGTTGATTGTCACAAGGTTTGAGAGAAGATCGAGCAAGGGTTTACTCTTCCGTGCTTTACGCGAAGCGAGGACCAATTGGCGGATATCTTTACCAAGGCCACAAGCCTTAAGGTTTGCAATCACATCTTTAGCAAACTTGGGCTTGTGAACCTTGAACAACCTTGATCTCATATCTCCTACTCATGGACATCACACTCTTTTTCCCTTTTGCATAGTTTTGTCCCAAGTGGTTTTCTATGCTAAAGGTTTTTAACGAGGTGATGCTTCATGGGTTTCCAAGCTTAGCCAATGATTCTGTATGGTTAAGCTTGAGGGGGAGTATTGATCAAGACGAGAATCCGAACATGGTGTACGGATGCGGTACGGCTGCCGTACTATGTTGTACGGATGGTACGGTTTCTGTACCGCGTTGTACGTGATGGTACAAACGTTATGGAGCCATTTCGGATCAGATGTGAGCTGTTGTTCAATCCCTATCTTTACCAAAAGAGGATAAAGCAAAAGGAACAAAAGGACAACCTTATCATCAATAAAGCACAAGAGGACACAAGGACAAAGCATATGCCTTGTGGTCCAATGGCTAGATGCCATTTAGATGCCATTATCATCTCTTTATATACCCTTGTAATCAAATCAGTTCATATATGGAAAATAAGATGTATTCTCTCTAATCTTCATCTAATCTTCAATCTCCATATTCTTCATCATATTCTTCTCTAATCTTCATATTATTTCCGTAAATCTCAACATGCTTGAGTTTTTTAACGAGGTGATACTCACGGGTTTCCAAGCTCATACTTATGATCCATTAGTTTGAGCTTGAGGGGGAGTATTGATCAAGAGAATAAGGAGACATAAGGTGAGATGAGATGCGGTGAGACGACCATGCGGTGAGATGCCCATGCGGTGAGACGACCATGCAGTGAGACGACCATGCGGTGAGATGCGGTACAGACCTGTACGTGGTACGGCAGTACGGCAGTACGGTTGTGTACGTGGTACAGGTTGTACAACCCGTATATAGCCGTTAGAAGATCAGATCATCCTCTCATCCTTGTCATCACCTCATCATCACCTTATCATCAATCTTATCATTAAAAGGACAAAAGCAAAAGCAAAAGCAAAAGCATCTTATCTCTAACCTTATCTCCAACCTTTTCTATCTCTATATATACAAGTTGTAATCTGATTCTCTTTAATATATAAAAATATGAACTTATGAAGCTATAAGATGTCTTCTCTCTATTCCTCTCTAATCTTCATATGATCTTCAATCTCTATACTATCATTTCCGCAAATATTAACACCTCTTGCATAGTTTTGTCCCACGTGGTTTTCTATGCTTGAGGTTTTTAACGAGGTGATGCTCACGGGTTTCCAAGCTCATATTATGTTCCATTAGTTTGAGCTTGAGGGGGACTATTGATCAATGGATATCATCTTATCATGTTGGGACACATTCACGTAAGGGTCACAATATGATGAGTGATAAAATAAAGGGACTCACGAGTATGTTTGGTATTCGGATGGAAACTGTCCCGCGGGTTAACTTATGATCGGGTTAGATACGTGTACCGCGACACGACATGTGATCGAGAGAAAGGAAGACGCGGGAAGGCTGAGACTCGGTTCAAATGAGGTTTAAAATGTGGCGGGAATTATCTCTAAAGTATCTGTTACGTTTATAGACCAGATTATGTCTTAGTTCATTCAACAACAAAGAAGGGAGTGAGTCATCAATCAAAAGCAAAGGACAGTCAAAAGTAGTCAACAAGCTTATCATCTTTCTTATCTTTAAACGGTCATATTAGTGAGCTGTACACCTCTATATAATCTGATGTAATCTCTTTGTTTCATTAATCAATTTTATGAGAACTCATTAAGCTATAAGATGTCTTCTCTCTATTTCTCTCTAATCTTCATCTAACCTTCAATCTCTATACTATCATTTCCGTAAATCTTAACACCTTTGTTGAAGACGGCTCCCGCAGATTCTGATCGATCTTTAACCATCCTACAAGGTTGGCATGCTGCTATGTATGAAATTTGGAAATAAAGAAATAAATCCACCGCAATGAAGAACATCGCCTCAAACCTTCTTCGAATCTAGTCAGGTGCTTGAGTCATGCTTGTGTATCGGTTGTGACTGTGTTTTGTTGATTCTATATCAACCCTTATTTCTTATCACTTCATTCTTATCTCATTTGTTTCTTGTTTACGTTTACTAAAGCAATTTTTTGGTTTCTGTATTAACTATGTATGTTTTTTAAGAGAAATTAGGCAAAATAACAACAAATTTTTTATAAAGTAACTGACTAACTATAATAAGAAGTGGCTATGATATTTTGTATATCTTATACAATATTACCGAAATTTCCCCAATCTCTCTCTCTCTTTCTCTCCTTCTCTCCCTCTCCGCCTTCTCCTCAAGATTTTACATATCCGCAGCTTTCTCTCTCTCTCTCTCTCTTTCTCCCTCTCTGATTGTAAGAATCGAGTTCGAAGATTCGATTGTGGAAGGGTCGAAGGTTTTTTGGACAATGGCTTGATCGGAGAAGAGAGTGAGATATAGAACATTGGAATGATATTTGCTGTCTAAAGCTTAAATGGATACAATATACTTTAGAGCTGGTTCGATCTGGGTGGCTTAGATAAGAAATAGATACCTATCTCGTTCTTGTTTCTGGTCACTAAATGAAGACAACCAATCTTTCTCTTTGATGTTCAAAAAGATTTTAAAACTATGTCACAAAACTGTCTCCCTCCTCTGGATGATCTTTATTGAAAATGGGGAGGATTCAAATTTTTGGTGGGATCCGGGGACACTACTCGGTTCCCTAATTTACTTCTTAGGACTTTAAGGTTCAACCTCCTTTTGAATTCCACTTTTCTCCCATTGTGAAGGATAGGCTATATCCTCTGCCGGCTGCTGTCTGCCACTGACACGCTCAGACATTCACCTACAACTATTTACTCTTATCACCACCATCTCATTCTCCAATGTTTCTAATGTTGTAGAATGGATGATTGGGGACAAGGACTCCAAGATTTTTTCTTCAAAACAAACTTGGAATCATTTTCATAATATTAAACAACATGTGTCTTGGCATTCTCTGATTTGGCACAAGGCAGCTATCCCAAAGCATTCTACAACTGCTTGGCTTTTTACGTTGAACCGCAATCCAACCTTTTCTCGCCTTGCTTCTTGGAGCTTGGACGTGGAGACAACTTGCGTTATGTGTGGGCAAGGAAGAAAATCATGAGACCATCTCTTTTTTGAATGTCTCTACACTCAACTGATTCGAAAGACTGTTGCTTATAGGCTGAATTTGACAAACCCTCCAACCTCCTAACAATGCACTCTTCCTTGGTTGAAGACGGCTCCCACAAATTCTAATCGATCTTTAACCCTTTTACAAGGCTGGCATACTGCTATGTATGAAATTTGGAAATAAAGAAATAAATCCACCGCAATGAAGAACATCGCCTCAAACCTTCTTCGAATCTAGTCTGGTGCTTGAGTCATGCTTGTGTATCGGTTATGACTGTGTTTTGTTGATTCGATATCAACCCTTATTTCTTATCATTTCATTCTTATCTCTTTTGTTTCTTGTTTACGTTTACTAAAGCAATTTTTTGGTTTTGTTATAAACTATGTATTTTTTTAAGAGAAATTAGGCAAAATAACAACAATTTTTTTATAAATTAACTGACTAAATATAATAAGAAATGGCTATGATATTTTGTATATTTTATACAATTACCAAAATTTCCCTAATCTCTCTCTCTCTTTCTCTCCTTCTCTCCCTCTCCGCCTTCTCCTCAAGATTTTACATATCTTGTGGAAGGGTCGAAGGTTTTGTGGACAATGGCTTGATCGGAGAGGATAGTGAAATCGTGAATTAGGGTTTCCATGTTTTTTGTTAACTGAAATAAAGGAAAAAAGTTGATGATAATATAAGGGAATCGAATGATTCCTTGCATGGGAGAATTTTATAAAAGTGGAGCATTGCTATTTTCTTCAAATGTGCTCTGTTATTTTATTCAACTCGGCTATTCTACTTGTTCTATTTGTATATTAAATTCTAACTCCTCCAATGAATTAGACCATATCTAGATGCAACATAATTCAACTTAAACAACAACATAGTAATAGAAACGTAGATATTGTTGGAACTAATTTAGCTCCTGTAGCGGTCTGCTCGCCTTTACTGTTTAATACAGTTGCTTCAAGAGGTACTCATGGCTCAATCACTCTATTATTCCTTGCTAATTTCTCATACAACAACTCTATTCGATTTGGATTAGAGTTACAATCTTCATACGAATCTGAGATTGTCTATGCCTTAAGATTGTTGTTTGTGTCTTTGTTGGTGGTTGTCTCTCATCATAATCAGTGTGATTATCTTACCTCGTATTGAGGATTTCACTTTTATGCGACCCCCTACTATATGCAGGTTTTGTTCTATGGCTTTTGGTGTTATAAATTATCTTTGCTTTCTTTGTGGCACATTGAAAGGAATGTTTTGGATATTGCCATTTTTCGAGCAAGTTTGGTTCTTTTAGGCATACATTGTCTTGATTTCTCCGTTAAGGAGAGTGTTTGTTTTCCAATGTTTCCATTTCTTTTGAGTGGTCTCGAAGTTTACAAAAAATTCTATTCCCATCCATCTCAACGTTCAGCAAGTCATTGTACCTCTGCATTTGCAGCCGAAATCACGATTGGTAGGACTGTCCTAGTTGCAGTTCCAATCTCGAGCATTAGAACATCCAGTGTGTTCTTTGTTTCACAAGGCATCGTCTCACATCCTAGCAACATTGGCGTCGAGCTCCTCCACGACTTTAGTTGCTTAAGCGTTTGGCTTGCATCTATCTATCTATTTTATGTTGTAACTTTTGGCTTTGTATTGCCTTTGATGGCTATGTTTTCATGTCTTGTAAACAATTTCTCCGTTATTGGAGAGTAACAAATCAATGAAAATTTGTTAGTGACCAAAAAAAAAGTTTACGACCATATTCCGGTGAGATTTCTGGTGGAGATGTTCATCGGAATGACCGGTTTTAAGGCACGATAGAATCGTCGCCGTGAACACTATAACGTAGTGTATTCACTTGTCAAAATTGAAGTTGATTTGAATACAAAATGTTGGTCCAAAATCGATGATTTGGAAAGCTTGTACAGCTTGATAATTTGGCTAAGTGTAAAAACTAGCACACATTCCACACTAGATACATGAGATGAAAATCTTCTTGTATATAAATGGAGAAGTCATAAAAGAAATTTAAGATCTTATAAAGAAAAGATATATCCAATCAAATGGGCGCTTGCACCAAACCAAGTTGAACCAAGCCAAGTCAAAACAGCAATCCCACGGTTTGTATTCAGCTCTACATATACCCTCTCATCCGTGGGTAGACATTAGCATGGACTTTGTCTTAGGCTTGCCTAGATCTAGAGCTGGTAGAGATTCTATCTTTGTGGTGGTTGATAGGTTCTCTAAAATGGCACATTTCATCCCTTGCCATAAAACTGATGATGCTGTGCATGTTGCTGATCTTTTCTGTAGAGAAATTGTTAGGTTGCACGGAATGCCCAGAACCATAGTCTCAGATAGGGATACAAAGTTTCTTAGCTATTTTTGGAAGACATTGTGGTCTAAGCTAGGAACTAGGCTATTGTTTTCTACGACATGTCACCCCCAGACAGACGGTCAAACAGAGGTTGTAAACCGCACATTGTCAGCCTTACTTAGGTCACTAATCAAAAAGAACCTTAGGACTTGGGAAGAAAACTTGCCACATGTAGAATTTGTGTATAATCATTCAGTGCATTCCGTTTTCTCCTTTTGAGGTGGTTTATGGTTTCAACCCTATGTCTCCACTTGATCTTCTTCCTTTGCCTGTGAGTGAAAGGGTTAGTACAGATGGCGCAAAGAGAGCGGAGTCCATTAGGAAGTTGCATGAGAAGGTCCAGAGCAACATTGAGGATAAGACCAAGATCTATGAAAAGAAGGCAAACCAGAAAAGAAGCAAAGTTGTGTTCAATGAAGGAGATCTTGTTTGGGTGCATCTAAGGAAGGAACGGTTCCCAGAAGAGAGGAAGACTAAGCTTATACCGCGTATTGATGGTCCATTTCCAATCATCCGGAAAATCGGTGACAATGCATATCAACTTGATTTGCAAGGTAAGTATAATGTTTCTTCTACTTTTAATGTCTCTGATCTCTCTTCTTTTGTGGCAGATGTTCCAGATTCGTGGACGAATCCTTTTCAAGAGGAGGGGAATGATACACCTCAAGATTCAGACATGGACCAGCTGGATGTTTTAGCTCAGGATGGAAGGGAACATCATGGAGTGCAGCTTGAACCAGAGCTTGAAGCCGAGGAGAACTTGGTTGTATTAGTTGGATATATGACTCATGCGAGAGCTAAAAGGCTTAAGGATGGAGTTGGAAGATTACTTAACTACATGTTTACTCAATCCGATCACTTAGGCTGGAATGGAGAAGATGTATCTCAAACCATTATGGTTTTGATACAAGCTCAAGAAGATCACTAAAATGGGTATGTGATCATATGTACTCTTTTTCCTTATCTTTGGTTTTGTCCCAATGGGTTTTCCAAAGAAAGGTTTTAATGAGGCAAATGATTCACATCCAAATCACCCATTTGATGATCAAAATCAGGCCAAAATCTTCAGAAAACCTTCCAAGGTGTTAGCCATCAAGTTCAGTCTGTTTCATGTCTATTTGAAGCCCAAAAGAAGCCCAAACCAAGTGCCTAATCTGCAGCCCAAAGAGAGTGACGAAAAAGGGAAGGGAAATGACTTGAAGCGTCATTTTTGAAGTTCAAACTTAGTCTTTATTATGGTCTTCATAGTTAATGCAGTTAATTCCAAATTTGCCTTGTTTTTAGTTCATTTTCATCTCTTTAAACCCCTTGTAAGATATGAAAACGTGATCATCTTTTTTTTTTATCAATTTTTCTTGAGAGAATCCTCTTTGTTCTTTGCTAAGAACATTTTCTGTCACTTGGTGCGTTATATCCAAATAACAACCTCTTCTTTGCTGTTCTAGTGCGTCATATCTAGAGGCTTTGAGGAGTGGGAATATCAGCAGACTTACACATCTGTTGTGCGACCCTTCAATCCATCAAATTCACCTTTGTTTGCAATCTGCTGCTTGGCGTGAATCCTATCTTCCATACCCGGTTGAGTGATCCTTAATTTAGGGCGTATCACCCGATGATTCCACTTGGAAATCGTGAGCTCCTGCGGTTCCCCCTTCATACTGGATGAAGTCGCGATTGTCGTTCTTCGGCGTAGCGAGGTTTGCAGCCCGAGCGGGTTCGCTTGCTTGTTTAGCCTTTCCACCCCTTTTGGCGTAGACTTCCTCTTCACTTCGTGCAAAGTCTGTAGCGCGGTGAAGAGCGTCCTGAATGGTCATCGGCGGGTTGATAGTTTGTTCATGCCAGAATGGAGATGGGCATCGAAGCGCTCCCCTCAAAGCTTCTAGTGCAGACGTGTTACTGATACCGTCCACCTTTGATAGCGTGTTTTTGAACCTTGTCATGAAAGACCGTAAACTCTCATTCTCCTTTTGTCGATTTGTCCACAGCTCCACATCATAGATCTTTCATTCCGCGAAGATGTTGTAATGCTGCACAAACATCTCTGAGAGTTGGTGAAAGGTGTGAATTGAGTTCTTCTCCAACTTGTAAAACCATTGGAGAGTAGGCCCTTTGAGGCTTTCACAAACAGCTTGCAGTAGCCAATGTCTTTTTCGGCTTCTCTGAAGTTTGCTCTCCCTAGAGCCACTTCGAACTCCATCAGATGGTCTGCAGGGTCTGATGTTCTTTCGTAGATTGCTAGCTTGATTCTTCCGGGATCGGAGATTTTAGTCCTCGCGATCCGCTCGGCAAAGGGCGTGTTCCGTGCCTTCTCGAGCACGCAGGAGATCCTAGGAGCTTTCCCTGCATTGCGATACATCTGCGATTGGGTTGTCTTCAAGTCAGAGACAACTCTCTCCATCTGAGCGTTTAACTCGACGACCTCCAGGTTTCGAGGCCATTGTAGCGCTTTACGGTCCTGCTCCCTCTTGTATAGCTATGCTACAGAGGGTCTGTTATCGTCATTGGCGCGGGGGTAGTCTTTGTCTCCCAAAGCATCTTGCATGGCCTCCGATGGCGTGCGCGTTTTTCGTGGTCCACCAGCTGCATTGTCTGTCTGTGCGCGCCTTCGAGGAGCTGGGTGGTCCTCGTCCAAGATCTCCACGTAGCGTTTGGGAGATCTGTCAGATTCTCGTCGTGGCGGTGGCGGCGGCAAGTCGCCCAGATCCCTTCGAGTAGCACGGGGTGTCGAGAAGCTAAGGCGATGCGGGTCGAAGCGACCAGTAAGTCTTGTGGTGTCGGGCCTCTTGCACTTTCTTCGTGAAAGAGCCTTTAGCTCGTTTGTGGTCGCCTCGTTGAACTTCTTCTGCTTGCTGGATTCCTTAAGGAGTATTTACAGCATCTGCTTGACCTCGGTCATGTTTCCAGGGTTTGTAGTGACGTTGGTAGCGGGGGCTTCGACGGGGTTCTCCTTCTCTTGGTGGTTGTTGTGAGACGAGGACTCCTCGCTACTACCGCTGGATATTCCTTCTTCGCCGCTCATCTTCTCAGATCTGGTATGTGACGTAGCTTTTTCGTGTGAGAAATTCTCTAGTTCCCATTAGACGACGGCAAATTATGGAGGCCAAGACTAACATAATTAGATTTGTAAGGGTTTCGAGAGGAAGCAGAGATTTCTAGGTTAAGCTACGAAAACGATGATAAGCAAAGAGAAAATGTTTGTTATTGCTGTGTCAGATTTTGTGAACAAAGTTGCGGATGTCTTTACAAGGGTTTGTACATTGATATATATAGTGTTTCTAAGTCGGCTACGCATTTTCCATATAAGATAATGTTATTTTTCCTAAGTCTTCGGATACCCTTTTCGTCTATGTCGGTCGCGCCGAAGTGGGGTTCGCAACTGGACTGGGCTTCAGCGTTGAGATTTCCAGCTCTCGTGGTCGTTAGGACGTCACCTTGCAGCTCCTATTCTTATCTCTTGGAGATGTCTGGGCTTGTCCTCTCAACTGGTTAAGGGCCGAAGGCCAGTGCAGGAGGTCCTCGGGTCTCTCTTGCCAGACGAAGGCAGGGTCCTTCCTGACGAGGCGAAGATAGGGGTCTTCGGTGGCCATCTTTGACAGAGTCCTCGGCGGCCATTTCCAACAGAGTCTTTGGTGGCGTTGATGACAAAGTCATCGGTGGCCCCTCCCCCTGCGTTGATGCTCTCTTCTGTATGAAAGTAGGACTTAGAAGACTTCGCCTCGCACGCAAAGAAGACTCACGGTCGGAGAAGACTTATCTCATGGTAGAAATGACTTAGGAACTATATAATTTCCAAACGTCAATGTGGTCCAGTATACGTTCACTGTATTAATCAAACTTTGAACATGATCATTGAGCAGGTGAAATCCGACCCCAACATGGTTCACGGGCATTACAGTTCTCCCCCACTAACATAAATTCGAACTCGAATCACGCGAGACCATCTCACTAAGGTTAATACTCCCGTCTAAAACCCAACCAGATTCACCCAGAAACATCAACAATGCAACGCTCCCTGATCCGGATTATGACTGCCTGATTGATTGCGCAACAATCAAACAAGAACATGCACGACCCACCGTTGACCCAGAATTTGACCAATTGATCGCGCAATAATCAAACAACAACATGCACGACCAACGACGCTACATATGCTACCAGGGTCGTCCGAACCAAGGTTCTGAACGTAAGTAAAAACCATAATCTAGACGTCCACTTACTCCTCATTTTCCACAATTCTGACCACCCGACCAGCACCCCTCGAGATCACACCCGATCCCCGAGCTCCACTAGTCTCATACTAGCCATATTGCACCGTCTCGCCACTGTTGCAATCCTGACCAAACCCGGTCAACACCACCTGAGATCCACTCCCGATCCCTGAAGCTTATCCTGTCTCATACTTACAATCACACTACATGCACTATTGCTCATACTTATATCTATATACACCACCCCACTCTTAGGATCGTCACCCTTTGAGCTCTCGATGTATATCATACCCCTCCCACCTTCAGGACCGCCATCCATCCAGCTTTCGGTATGCTCCAGCCCCTCCCACTCTCGGGACACACAGTCTGTCAAGCTATCGGCTGCAGAGGAATCATACATACTCTGGAGAGATCCCTGTCCCTCAAAGTATATGCAGGGAACCCACTATCCCCCAGAGAGAACCTCACTGTCCCCTCAGTATATCCAAGGAACCCACTATCCCCTAGAGCAATCTCTCTGTAACGTGCATCATAAGCACCTGTCGACCAAAATCGCTTCACATGGTTCCATCATAATATTCCCTACCCCGGAATATCACCTAATGACCAATTATCAGGCCATCCGGGACAACCCAATCACCAGGGTGTACCCATTAGAGTCCCTGGAAAAGACAGTCCTAACTCACATAAGAGTTCTGTTTCCAGACTCCCCTAGGAAATTGACAGGCTCTAACTCACATAAAACCTCTATTTCCCAGCGCCATCCAGGGAATAGACAAGTTCTAACTCCCATAGAACCTCTAACTCACATAGAACTTCCATTTCTAGCCTCACTAAACAATAGACAGTCCTACTCACTTAGAACTTCTATTTTTAGCTCCCTAGCGAAAGCTCTAACTCCCATAGAACTTCTATCGCTAGACCTCCACATGACCCCACCCGTCATCAACACACATGACCTACCAGTCATCACAACCCATGACTCCACAAGTCATACCATAAGAATCACATCTTATAACACATTTAATCAGGAAAACTCATCTTATTAAATCACCACAATGTATAATCGTTACAACACAACGAAAAAATACATCAACTCATAGCCACATGCTATACAGACTCTGAAAACCAGAAAAAGACACTCAAGCCACCGCTTGCTTCTTGAATCACTTCGAGAACTTCATCTTCATCTTCGCTTATGGTTCCTAAGTCTGCTCCTTAATACCGTCATAGCCCCACATGACTCTCACCAACGGTATCCTCTTCTGGCGCAACACCTTGACTCTCTTCTCGAGAATCCTTATCGGCCTCGCCGCCAACGTCATGTTGGGCTGAAGATCCTCCAGAATCCTAGCCAACACCTCCTTAGACTCATGTAGACACTTCCGCAGCATCGCACATGAAAGACCTTATGAAAGGCTCTCATACTCTGAGGTAACTCCAACTGATAAGCTATTGCTCCAACCCATTCCACAACCTTGAACGGATCCATAAACCTCAAACTTAGCTTATTCTCTGATATGGATCTGTTAGGACCCCTCAACATCGCTGCCTTGAAATACACCAAATCTCCTAGCTCAAACTCCAACTCTTTCCGTCTCTTATTGGCATAACTCTTTTGCTGATCCTGAGCCTCCCTCATGTTCATCCTCAAGACACGGATCTTCTCCTTCGTCTCCTGAAATAAATCCACACCAAACATGCTCTTCTCCCCCACTTGAGTCCACCATAATGGTGTCCGACTTGGCCTCCCACACAGAGCTTCATATGGTGCCATCCCAATACTCGCCTGGTAGCTATTGTTGTATGCAAACTCCACCAGGTTCAGATAATCCGCCTAATGACAACCATAATCCAGCACACACATCCTCACCAAACCCTTCAATGTCTGAATCGTCCTCTCAGATTGTCCATCCGTTTGAGGATGATACGCTGTGCTCATATGCACCTTAGTGCCTATCTCAGCCTGGAACGCCCTCCAGAACTCTGAAGTAAACCTCGAATCCCTGTCTGACACAATACTCGCTGGCACCCCGTGGAGCCTCACTATCTCCCGCACATACTTCTTAGCCAACACCGCTGCTCTGTCGGTCTTCTTGATGGCCAGAAAATATGCTGACTTGGTTAGCCGATCCATAATCACCCAAATCACATCATAGGTCCGCGACACTAGCAATCCCGTCTCAAAATCCATGGTAATCCTATCCCACTTCCACTTCGAAATAGGCAAACTCTGTAATATACCACTCGAAACCTGATGCTCAGCCTTCATTAATTGGCATACATTGCATACTGTAACACAGTTAGCGACATACCTCTTCATCCTGACCTAGTGATAATACCGCTTTAGGTCACGATACATTTTGGTCACTCCTAGATGAAACACATCTAATCTCACAAGAGTGTTTGAAGTGAAAAAGGCGATCAACGAATTGAGCCAAGAGAACATGGAGTTCACAAAACACTTTGGGAAGTTTCAATCATTGTGGGCAGAGCTTGAGATGCTTAGACCAAGTTCTATGGATATGGATGTCATCAATGAAAGGAAGGAGCAAGATAAGGTCTTTGGTCTTCTACTCACACTAAACCCAGCCTTTAATGACCTTATCAAGCACATTCTAAGGGCAGAGAAGTTACCGAGTCTTGATGATGTTTGTGCTCAAATCCAACGTGAGCAAGGGTCTCTCGGTCTATTTGGCGGGAAAGGGGAGCTGCCCATGGCCAACAAAGGGATCTACAAAGGGTCCGATGAACGGAAGAACAAGCTATGTGAGCATTCCAAGAAGAAGGGGCATACAAAGGAGCAATGTTGGATACTTCATCCTCATCTCAAGCCACGCTCTCTCCCTGGTCCAAGGATGCCTCGGGCCAATGTCACTCAAGCCAATGAGGATCACGTCGGTTCATCTAGGCGAGGCGAGGATGGTGCACAAGAAGGGTATGTGCGGAAAGCTGACTTTGAAGCTCTCGTCAAGTCCATTGCCACACTAAAGGAAACACTCAAGGAATCCGGTATCAATCTCATGACTCAAACTCCTTATAGCTTACTTACACATAGACCTACTAGCTCTCTAGTTGTTGATTCGGGTGCTTCACACCATATGATTAGCAATTCGAATCTACTTAACAATATAGAACCGGCTAGAGGAAATGTGTTAATTGCTAATGGAGATAGTGTACCCATTAAAGGGATAGGCAATTTACGGTTGTTTGATAAAGAATCTAAAGCTCTATATATGCCTAAGTTCACCTCTAACTTGCTGTCCGTTAAAAGAACCACGAATGACCTTAATTGTTATGCAATATTTGGTCCTAATGAGGTATTTTTTCAGGATATTGACTCCGGTAAAGTGATCGGAGAAGGGGGAACTAAAGATGATCTCTACATTTTAGAAAACTTTGCACCGAATTCACATCGTTCACATTTTAGCTCTCGTTTAGATACAACTTCGAATAAATTGTGGCATGCTAGAATAGGTCATCCTCATTCTCGTGCTCTTAAAATTATGTTACTGAATGTTTCTTTTGATTACTCTAGTTGTGAAGCTTGTATTCTCGGTAAACATTGTAAAACCGTTTTCCCTTATGAAAATTGCTTTGATTTGGTTCATTCGGATGTTTGGACATCACCATGCTTATCTAGAGATAAAAACAAGTATTTCGTGACATTCATAGATGAGAAATCTAAATATACATGGGTCACTTTACTTCCATCTAAAGATAGGGTGTTTGATGCATTTCTTAATTTTCAAAATTACATCACTAACCATTACAATGCCAAGATTAAAGTATTTAGAACAGATAATGGTGGGGAATATACAAGCCATAGACTCAAGGAGCATTTTGCAAAGCATGGGATTTTGCATCAAACGAGCTGTCCATACAATCCGCAACAAAATGGAGTAGCCGAGAGGAAGAATCGACATCTCATGGAGGTGTCAAGATCAATAATGTTTCATCACAACGTTCCTAAAAGATATTGGGGAGATGCGGTTAGCATGTTACCTAATCAACCGAACACCGACTCAAGTCTTAGGGGACATTTCTCCGTTTGAGGTACTTAACAAAAACAAACCATTTCCTGAACATCTAAAGGTTTTTGGTTGTGTTTGTTTTGTTTTAGTTCCCGGAGAGCTAAGGACCAAGCTTGACCCAAAGAGTATCAGGTGCATATTCCTTGGGTATTCTACAACGCAAAAGGGGTACAAATGCTTTGATCCAAGCAACAATCGGACCTACGTCTCTCGGGATGTGAAATTCCTTGAAGAACAAGGTTACTACAATGAGAAAGATTGGGAAAGCTTGAAGGACTTAGCTACCTCATTTGACCGGAACGCGAGTCTTCAATTCCTATTGGACCACCTTGGGAATGGATCACCTTCGGTCACCACTCAACCAAATCTTCCACCACACACTTCATCTATGGAAGGCAATGATGGACAGCCTCAAGAGGAGCCGGAAGATAACAGTGAGGGGGAGTATGATGGAGATACGGATGCGGTACCGCAATCACCGCAGGTTGCCACATCAGAATCTGCTGCTGCTGAGACTGCCGCACCGTCATCGCAGTCTGCCACACCGTCACCGCAGCCTGCCTCATCGGTTCAAGTGCCTGCCGCACCCTCCTCACAACCTGACACTGAAGTACCGCAAGCTCCATCATCGGTACGGCACAACGTACCAACTGATCCGAAGCATCCGATGCAACAAAACCTTCGCCGGAGCACAAGGCATAAGCCCACTCAACCGATTCAAGCGCCTCCCGAGCCAACACCTCAACCGGTTCTCAGGAGAAGTACAAGACCAAGGAGTGATCCCTCTACATGGAAAGACAAGAGAGTCTACTACAATTGCAACGCCGTGGCTCATCCGATTCAAGCCACATGTTCACTTGCCGTTTTGCCATTGGATTTTCAAGCGTTTCTCGGTAAGATTTTGGAAGATCAAATACCAAAGTCTTATGAGGAAGCGATGGAGAGCAAAGAATGGAGTAATGCAGTGGATGATGAAGTAGGAGCTATGATCCGAACTCACACATGGGATGAAGCGGACCTTCCACCCGGGAAGAAAGCAGTTAGCTCCAAGTGGGTATTCACCATCAAGCACCTAAGCACCGGAGAGATTGAGCGGTATAAAGCTCGGCTTGTGGCTCACGGATTCACTCAAACATATGGAGTTGATTACACGGATACTTTTGCACCCGTGGCTAAGCTTCATACTGTTCGGGTTGTTCTTTTCGTTGCTACAAACCGTGATTGGGATCTTTGGCAAATGGATGTCAAGAATGCGTTTCTTCAAGGTGAGCTCGAAGAAGAAGTCTACATGAAGCCACCTCCGGGTCTTGAGAACACCATTGCACGGGGAAAGGTTCTTCGGTTAAGGAAAGCTATATACGGTTTGAAGCAATCTCCTCGAGCTTGGTATCACAAGTTGAGCTTTGTCTTTATGGGTAGAGGTTTCAAGAAGTCACAATCGGACCATACTCTCTTCACCTTACATGGACCACAAGGGCTAGTTGTAACGCCCGTGAACCAAATGTGTATTTTTAGTTCGGGTGTCGATCGACCAGCTCGTTTTGAATCGACTGGGTAGTTTTATTTTTGGAGAGAAAAATCAGAATTTGTTAGTGAGTGTTAGTAGGTGTTAGGGGGAATCTTGTTAGTAGGTGTTTGTGGGGGATTTGTTAATGAGTATTTGTAGGTGTTAGGGGGAATCTTGTTAGTAGGTGTTAGTGGGGAACATGGGAAAGTGGCTGATTTATTAAAGGAGAGGAATCAGACTTTGAGAAAAGGAAGCAGAGAGAGAACGTGGGAAAGAGAGGGAGAAGAAGAAAGGGAGAGGAGAAGAGAGTGAGAGGTGGAGGAATCTGTCCGGTTTTGTGGGAGACAAACGGAGGTCAAGATCCCAACGGATCGGAGTGAATTTTGGAGGGTAAGTACTCCTGTCGTTGTTCTTGTCGTAGGAAAAATCCGTTTGTCAATCGGACGGTTAGATTGGTAGTTATGATCATTTAAAGTTGGGCCGTTTCTGCAGCTTTCTTTTCCGATCAGTCAACTTCGGAGGAGTTTTCCCGACGAACCGTTGCGAATTAGAAAACGATCTATGTACCGTTGTGTAGCTTGTTCCGTCTAGTTTCCAGAGCCATTTTCTGATTTGGATTTGAAGCAGCCGTTCACCCTGTGCGTCGACTTCTTTGTATCCAACGTGGTTCCTGTTCCAGTTCCGATCATCGGGATTACGGGCTTAATTGCCGTCGAACCAGAATGACCCAGAAAGCGTTCTATATACGGTTAGAAAGCTCTCTCTATCTAGTTTTTAGATCGTGTTTCCGATCATGTTTCCGATGTATTTTACGTTCTCGGTGAGTGTTCTTGTTAAACATGTCGCCTCTGTTTCCAGTTCGGATTGTTGAACTTACGGGTTGTTTTCCCATCGAACCGTTGGGAGTTAGCAGACGTTCTATATACCGCGGTGTAGCTCGTCGTGTCTAGTTTCCAGCACCGGTTTCCGGTTGGAATTTGGAGTAGCCGTTCGTCGTATACATTGTGTTCTTTGGGGCGTGCGTGTTCTTGGTGTTCTGGGTGTTCTTGAACACTTTTGAATCCGTTTTCCTTCCCAAATCGAGGTGAGTGCGTGACCATGGGTGCGTGTAAGCATAAGAAGTGTTAGGATGCGTTGTGTGTTGTTTGGGATCGAATTTCATGTTGTTTGATAAATTATTATGCAGAAAATCGCGTGTGCGAGTTTTTCTGGGTTTGGTGTGTCGATCGACACATATGGGTGTGTCGATCGACATGGTGTCAGTAGGTCACCAGGATGGTGTGCTGACGGACATGAGTGTCGGAGTTGGTGTCGATCGGCACGGGTTAGTGTATCGATCGACACAGGTTGTTTTTACGCGATTGAGTTGTTTTCATGTTGATTGTTCATCCTGGTATTGTAGCATTGCTTATGCTTATATTTGTACATAGCCTGTTGATGGGATGACCGTCTCACTGGGTATTTATGATAATACTCACGCATCTCTTATAACCATGTGATGCAGGTAAAGACAGTCAGTGATCGTGGAATCATGGCCGGGACGAGGGGAATGATCTAGTGGCTCGTTTTCATGTAATAAGTTAGAATTGCTAGGGTGTTAGCAATTTCAGAACTATGTGTATTACCGAATTGAACTAGAATTAATAAGTATGGGCTTGTTAAACGATAATTGTATTTGATTGTTGAATCATTGTTTCCGCGCTGTTTGTTTATTGGACCGTTGAGGATCACTATTTATGATAATAGTGATCCGGTTAAATTTTTTTTTTTTTATTTGACGGGTTGGGTCGTCACAGTTTGGTATCAGAGCCCTAGCGGTTCTAGGGCTAGTTAGTTAATTGATTATGCGAGTTAGTCAATTGATTGTTGTGTGGGTATGGAGTCCTAGATCATCCCTTCCGAGCCTTCAATGAGATTCCACGGTATGTGTTTTGTGATTTCTGTTTTTTCTAGTACTTAGTATTCTGCTGGTTAGTGCAGAGTGATGGCTAGAGTGGCTAGAGGCAGAGGTCGCGGGGACCGTAGAGGTCGTGGTAGTCGTGCTGGGCGTAGGCGTGGGCGGGGACTTGGGAGTGAGTCTGCTGCCACGTGGAAGTCCCAGGAGACTACACAGGAGCGGGTAGCTGACTCGCAGGCGTTTCAGGAGGGGTCCGTGGGTGTGACAGCTACGGGTTCCAGTGAGAGGGCTGGAGGGGCTAGTGTAGGTCCCGATGTAGCTGGTGGTGCGGTAGGCCCTGGTGGGGGTGCTGCCGTAGGCGTCACCCCGGATCGAGATGATCGTCTGGCGGGTCTACTACAGATGATTCTGGAGAGGTTACCGGGAGGGGTGCCTGCTCCGGGTCATGCTCCTGGGGTGCAGCCGGGTATGGCTGGGGTGCAGCCGGGTATGGCTGGGGTGCAGCCGGGTATGGCTGGGGTGCAGCCGGGTATGGCTGGGGTGCAGCCGGGTTTGGCTGGGGTGCAGCCGAGTTTGGCTGGGGTGCAGCCGGGTATGGCTGGGGTTGAGGAGCTTCCATCTTATCTGCGGATGATGGAGCAGATGCAGCGGATTGGTACTGTATTTTTCTCGGGCGGTGCTAAGCCTGAGGAGGCTGATGGGTGGCGGATGAGGTTAGAGCGTAACTTTCGCTCCATCAGATGTCCAGAGGGATACAGAGTAGATCTGGCGGTGCATTATCTGGAGGGTGATGCGCATCTCTGGTGGAGAGGTGTTGAGGCCAGGAGAGTGCAGGCCGAGATGGTCTGGGAGGATTTCTTGGCGGAGTTTAACGCCAAGTATTTCCCGCAGGAGGCGGTGGACCGTTTGGAGTCTAGGTTTCTGGACCTAACTCAGGGAGATCGGTCAGTGAGGGAGTTCGATGTTGAGTTCAGTCGACTCCTGGTACATGCAGGGAGAGGCATGGAGGGCGAGGATGCCCAGGTTAGGAGGTTCTTGCGAGGACTTCGACCAGATTTGAGGACTCGTTGCAGGGCGAGTAGGTTCGCCACGAGGGCGGAGCTGGTTGAGATGGCTGCTGCGATCGAGGAGGATCTCGGGGAGCAGGTTGTGGTGGTTAGTCCACCGGTGCAGCAGCAGCAGCCGAGGAGATCTCAGCAGCAGACGAGTTCAGGCAGGGGCGGCAAGCCTGCTCAGGGACAGAAGAGGAAGTGGGAGAGCACTTCAGGGGCTAGTCAGGGCGGTTCGGGATGCTTCGGGTGTGGGAGCATGTCCCATCGTGTGGCGAGCTGTCCGAGGAGGACCGGGACCGGGACTCGAGATGTACGGGTCGGGGTTCAGGATACGCGGGTGTGTTATCACTGCAGAGAGACGGGGCATATTAAGCCCAAGTGTCCGAAGCTGCAGCAGTTGGCGGTGGCCGCAGTGCAGCCATTGGTAATGCAGCCGTTGTCTCAGATTGCAGCAGCACCGCGTGTGTTCACGTCTGCGGAGGCGGGTGGATCTAGCACCAGACCGATCACAGGTATTTCCGAACTTGACTTTTTAAATTCATGGTTGTTTGAGTTTTTGTTTGTTGGGAAATTGTGAGTCTGTGCTAGAATGGTAGGGTTCTGAGGCACATGGAATTGTGCAGGGACCTTAGTTGTGGGCGGGTATGAGTCCCACGTGTTATTTGATTCGGGAGCTACGAATAGCTTTATTACGCCGGAGTGTGCGGAGAGCAGCGGAATCCAGAGTGATTCCGGGGAACAGGCGGGAGTAGTCAAGGTGGCTGGAGGTAGGACGTTGGCTACTTTCGGGCGCGCTCGTGGTGTGGATGTTCTGGTGGCGGGAGAGTCGATGCCAGCAGATCTGATCATCAGTCCGGTGGAGCTGTATGATGTTATCCTGGGTATGGATTGGTTGGATCGTTACAGGGTCCATCTGGATTGCCACCGAGGGCGAGTTGTGTTTGAGCGAGAGGCGGGGAGGTTGGTTTATCAGGGTGTGAGACCGACTTCCGGGAGTCTCGTGATTTCCACGATACAGGCCGAGCAGTTGCTTCTCAAGGGCTGCGAGGCGTATCTGGTGACGATAGTGATGCCTGAGTCTGTTGGAGGGGTTGCAGTGGAGGATATTCGAGTTGTTCGGGATTTCCAGGATGTGTTCCAGTCATTGGAGGGATTACCGCCATCGCGGTCGGATCCGTTTGTTATTGAGTTGGAACCCGGGACTACTCCGATATCTAAGGCACCTTACCGTATGGCTCCAGCAGAGATGTCAGAGCTGAAGAAGCAGCTGGATGATTTGTTGGATAAGGGTTTTATTCGGCCTAGTGTTTCACCGTGGGGAGCACCGGTGTTGTTTGTGAAGAAGAAGGATGGTAGTTTCCGGTTGTGCATCAATTATCGGGGACTTAACCGAGTCACCGTGAAGAACAGGTACCCTCTGCCGCGCATTGATGAGTTGTTGGATCAGTTACGAGGGGCTACCTGGTTCTCCAAGATCGACTTGGCTTCAGGGTACCATCAGATTCCGATTGAGGAGGCAGATGTGAGGAAGACTGCTTTCAGGACGAGGTATGGGCATTTTGAGTTCGTGGTGATGCCTTTTGGTTTGACGAATGCACCAGCAGCGTTCATGCGGTTGATGAACGGGGTATTCCAGGAGTATCTGGATGTGTTTGTGATCATCTTTATTGATGATATCCTGGTGTATTCCAAGAGTCCTGAAGAGCATGAGTTGCATCTGAGAGTAGTTCTGGGGAAGCTGCGGGAGCAGAAGTTGTTTGCGAAGTTGAGCAAGTGCAGTTTTTGGCAGCAAGAGATGAGTTTCCTTGGCCATGTGGTGTCTGCAGAGGGAGTTTCTGTGGATCCGGCTAAGATCGAGGCTATCAGAGGGTGGCCTAGACCGAGGAATGCCACCGAGATTAGGAGTTTTCTTGGGTTGGCAGGTTATTATCGGAGATTCATCGCGGGATTTGCGAGTTTGGCTAAGTCGATGACCAAGTTGACAGGGAAGGATGTTCCTTTTGTGTGGTCTTCTGCTTGCGAGGAGAGTTTCGGGAAGCTGAAAGAGATGTTGACGAGTACACCGGTGTTGGCGTTACCCGAGCCGGGTGAGCCTTACGTGGTGTATACCGATGCTTCGGGTGTTGGTTTGGGTTGTGTCCTGATGCAGCAGGGAAAGGTTATTGCGTATGCTTCGAGGCAGTTGAGGAAGCATGAGTGCAACTACCCTACCCATGATTTGGAGTTGGCTGCGGTAATTTTCGCTCTAAAGATTTGGAGATCTTATCTTTATGGCGGAAAGGTTCAGGTGTTCACAAACCATAAGAGTTTGAAGTATTTCTTCACTCAGCCGGAGCTGAACCAGAGACAGAGGCGCTGGATGGAGTTGGTAGCGGATTACGATTTGGAGATCGGATACCATCCGGGTAAGGCTAATCTGGTTGCGGATGCATTGAGTCGGATGAGGGTTGCTTCAGCTCAGGAGCGTGATATGGAAGCTTTGGTGAGCGAGATTAGTACGTTGAGGTTGTGTGTGATCTCACAGGAGCCGTTGGGGTTAGAGGCAGCTAACCAGGCAGATTTACTGAGCAGGATTCGGGTTGCGCAGGAGAAGGATCAGGGGTTGATTGATGCTTCTAAGGCGACAAGTTTGGAGTATGTGGTCTTAGCGAGTGGGATGATACTGGTGAATGGGCGGGTTTGTGTACCCAAGGACGAGGATCTGAGGCAGAAGATTCTGAGAGAGGCCCATTCGAGCATGTTATCGATTCATCCGGGGGCGACCAAGCTGTACCGTGATCTGAAACGGTATTATCACTGGGTCGGGATGAAGAGGGATGTAGCTAATTGGGTTGCAGCGTGCAACGTGTGTTAGCTGGTGAAGGCTGAGCATCAGGTTCCGAGTGGTATGTTGCAGAGTTTACCCATTCCGGAGTGGAAGTGGGATATGATTACCATGGATTTCGTGACGGGATTGCCGTTGTCACGGACGTATGATGCGATTTGGGTGATTGTGGATCGTCTGACCAAGTCAGCACATTTTCTTGCCATCAAAAAGACCGATGGGATGGTAGTGTTGGCTAAGAAGTATGTGCGTGAGATAGTGAGGCTGCACGGGGTGCCAGCGAATATTGTGTCAGACAGAGATCCGAGGTTTACGTCTGAGTTCTGGAGGGCGTTTCAGACGGAGATGGGCACTAAGGTGCACATGAGCACGGCGTATCATCCTCAGACAGATGGACAGTCGGAGAGGACTATTCAGACTTTAGAAGACCTGTTGAGGATGTGCGTGCTGGATTATGGTGGTCATTGGGCGGATCATCTGAACCTGGTTGAGTTTGCATACAACAACTCATACCAGGCGAGTATTGGGATGGCTCCATATGAGGCTCTGTATGGGAGGCCGTGTAGGACACCATTGTGCTGGACTCAAGTGGGGGAGAGGAGCATGTTTGGTGCGGATTTTGTTCAGGAGACGACGGAGAAAATCCGTGTCTTGAGACTGAACATGAGAGAGGCTCAGGATCGGCAGAAGAGTTATGCTGATAAGAGACGAAAAGAGCTGGAGTTTGAGCTGGGAGATCTGGTGTATCTCAAGGCAGCGATGTTGAGGGGTCCTAACAGATCCATTTCAGAGAATAAGCTAAGTCCGAGGTTTATGGGTCCGTTCAGAGTGGTGGAGCGGGTTGGACCAGTGGCTTATCGGTTGGAGTTACCTCAGAGTATGAGAGCGTTTCATAAGGTATTTCATGTATCGATGCTGCGGAAGTGTCTACATGAGTCTGAGGGGGTGTTGGCTAGGATTCCGGAGGATCTTCAGCCCAACATGACGTTAGCGGCGAGACCTGTGAGGATTCTCGAGAGGAGAGTCAAGGTTCTGCGCCGGAAGAGGATACCATTGGTGAGAGTCGTGTGGGACTGTGATGGTGTCGAGGAGGAGACTTGGGAACCAGAGGCAAGTATGAAGGCAAAGTTCTCGAAGTGGTTCGAGAAGCAAGCGGAGGCTTGAGTGTCTTTCTGGTTTTCAGTGGTTGTATTAGCTTGTTGCTATGAGTTGTATGTATTTTTCGTTTGGATTGTAACGATATACATTGTTGAGATTAATAAGATGGGATGTTTCTTATTATCTTTGGTTATAAGACGGATGTTCTTATGAGTTAGATGACCTGGGGATTGGTCATGAGGGATATTCCGGGTTAGGGAATATCGGGGTAGGAAATACCCTGGCGATTGGGTTGTTTCAGATGACCTGGGGATTGGTCATGAGTGATATTCCGGGTTAGGGGATATCAAGATGGGAACCACGGAAGTAAATCGGTCGACAGGTGCTTATGATGCACGTTACAGCGTTACTGCTCCAGGGGATGGTGATATTCTCCTGCATATACTTTGAGGGACAGAGATCTCTCCAGAGGATGTGTGATTTCCTCTGCAGCCGATAGCTTGACGGACTGTGTGTCCCGAGAGTGGGAGGGGCTGGAGCATACCGAGAGCCGGTATGGTATACATCGAGAGCTCGTAGGGTGACGATCTTACGAGTGGGAGTGGTGTATAGAGATATGAGTTTGAGCAAGAGTACATGTAGTGTGATTATAAGTATGAGATTTGATGAACTTCAGAGATCGGGAATGCTCTCAGGTGGTTTGTGGATGTCTAATCTAGGGTTATTACTCGAGTTTGGAATTTTAGTCCAGACGACCCTGGTAAACATATGTAGCCTCTTTGGTCGTACATGTTCTTGTTTGATTGTTGGGCGACCAATTGATCCAAGGTCTGGGTCTACGGTGGGTCGGGCATGTTCTTGTTTGATTGTTGCGCGATCTATCGGACAACCCTGATCCGGATCAGCGAGTGTTGCATCGTGGATGTTTCTTGGGGGAATTTGGTCGGGTTTCGGACGAGAGTGTCAACCTTAGTGAGACGGGTTAGGTGAAGGAGATCGAGAGATGATCTGAGTTGGAGCTGACCGGGTTGGTCAGGATTGCACCTGTAGTGGCAGTGCAATGTAACTAGTATGACACTAGTTGAGTTCTGAGATTGGGTGTAATCTCAGGTAGTGCTGGCCGGGTGGGGCCAGGGGTGAGGATATTAGTAGAGCTGGCCGGGTTGGGCCAGAGGACTGAGATCGGATGTATTAACCGTAGGGTTATGATTCCGCGTGATTCGAGGACGAATCCGTGTTAGTGGGGGAGAATTGTAACGCCCGTGAACCAAATGTGTATTTTTAGTTCGGGTGTCGATCGACCAGCTCGTTTTGAATCGACTGGGTAGTTTTATTTTTGGAGAGAAAAATCAGAATTTGTTAGTGAGTGTTAGTAGGTGTTAGGGGGAATCTTGTTAGTAGGTGTTTGTGGGGGATTTGTTAATGAGTATTTGTAGGTGTTAGGGGGAATCTTGTTAGTAGGTGTTAGTGGGGAACATGGGAAAGTGGCTGATTTATTAAAGGAGAGGAATCAGACTTTGAGAAAAGGAAGCAGAGAGAGAACGTGGGAAAGAGAGGGAGAAGAAGAAAGGGAGAGGAGAAGAGAGTGAGAGGTGGAGGAATCTGTCCGGTTTTGTGGGAGACAAACGGAGGTCAAGATCCCAACGGATCGGAGTGAATTTTGGAGGGTAAGTACTCCTGTCGTTGTTCTTGTCGTAGGAAAAATCCGTTTGTCAATCGGACGGTTAGATTGGTAGTTATGATCATTTAAAGTTGGGCCGTTTCTGCAGCTTTCTTTTCCGATCAGTCAACTTCGGAGGAGTTTTCCCGACGAACCGTTGCGAATTAGAAAACGATCTATGTACCGTTGTGTAGCTTGTTCCGTCTAGTTTCCAGAGCCATTTTCTGATTTGGATTTGAAGCAGCCGTTCACCCTGTGCGTCGACTTCTTTGTATCCAACGTGGTTCCTGTTCCAGTTCCGATCATCGGGATTACGGGCTTAATTGCCGTCGAACCAGAATGACCCAGAAAGCGTTCTATATACGGTTAGAAAGCTCTCTCTATCTAGTTTTTAGATCGTGTTTCCGATCATGTTTCCGATGTATTTTACGTTCTCGGTGAGTGTTCTTGTTAAACATGTCGCCTCTGTTTCCAGTTCGGATTGTTGAACTTACGGGTTGTTTTCCCATCGAACCGTTGGGAGTTAGCAGACGTTCTATATACCGCGGTGTAGCTCGTCGTGTCTAGTTTCCAGCACCGGTTTCCGGTTGGAATTTGGAGTAGCCGTTCGTCGTATACATTGTGTTCTTTGGGGCGTGCGTGTTCTTGGTGTTCTGGGTGTTCTTGAACACTTTTGAATCCGTTTTCCTTCCCAAATCGAGGTGAGTGCGTGACCATGGGTGCGTGTAAGCATAAGAAGTGTTAGGATGCGTTGTGTGTTGTTTGGGATCGAATTTCATGTTGTTTGATAAATTATTATGCAGAAAATCGCGTGTGCGAGTTTTTCTGGGTTTGGTGTGTCGATCGACACATATGGGTGTGTCGATCGACATGGTGTCAGTAGGTCACCAGGATGGTGTGCTGACGGACATGAGTGTCGGAGTTGGTGTCGATCGGCACGGGTTAGTGTATCGATCGACACAGGTTGTTTTTACGCGATTGAGTTGTTTTCATGTTGATTGTTCATCCTGGTATTGTAGCATTGCTTATGCTTATATTTGTACATAGCCTGTTGATGGGATGACCGTCTCACTGGGTATTTATGATAATACTCACGCATCTCTTATAACCATGTGATGCAGGTAAAGACAGTCAGTGATCGTGGAATCATGGCCGGGACGAGGGGAATGATCTAGTGGCTCGTTTTCATGTAATAAGTTAGAATTGCTAGGGTGTTAGCAATTTCAGAACTATGTGTATTACCGAATTGAACTAGAATTAATAAGTATGGGCTTGTTAAACGATAATTGTATTTGATTGTTGAATCATTGTTTCCGCGCTGTTTGTTTATTGGACCGTTGAGGATCACTATTTATGATAATAGTGATCCGGTTAAATTTTTTTTTTTTTATTTGACGGGTTGGGTCGTCACACTAGTAGTCGTTCTCATCTATGTCGATGACTTGATCATCACCGGCGATGACAAGGGAGGTATCCAAGAAACTAAATCCTTTCTTAAATCTGTTTTTGACATTAAAGATCTTGGAGAGCTTAAGTACTTCCTTGGGATTGAGATTTGCCAACTTCCGGAAGGCTTATTTTTATCTCAAAGGAAGTACACACTTGATTTGTTGGATGAGACAGGTATGTTAGATGCTAAAACGGCCAAGACACCCCTTGAAGATGGCTACAACGTCAACCGAAAGGGGGAGGAAGGAGATGCACTGTTTGGGGATGTTGCAAAATACCGGAGACTTGTGGGCAAGATTATCTACTTGACACTAACACGGCCAAATTTGTGTTTTGCGGTAAATCAAGTCAGCCAACACATGAAGGAGCCTACGGTTTATCATTGGAGTATGGTGGATAGATTACTTCGGTACACCTATGACTATGCATTGTGACAACCAAGCCGCGATTCACATTGCATCTAACTCGGTTTTCCACGAGCGGACCAAGCATATTGAGGTTGATTGTCACAAGGTTTGAGAGAAGATCGAGCAAGGGTTTACTCTTCCGTGCTTTACGCGAAGCGAGGACCAATTGGCGGATATCTTTACCAAGGCCACAAGCCTTAAGGTTTGCAATCACATCTTTAGCAAACTTGGGCTTGTGAACCTTGAACAACCTTGATCTCATATCTCCTACTCATGGACATCACACTCTTTTTCCCTTTTGCATAGTTTTGTCCCAAGTGGTTTTCTATGCTAAAGGTTTTTAACGAGGTGATGCTTCATGGGTTTCCAAGCTTAGCCAATGATTCTGTATGGTTAAGCTTGAGGGGGAGTATTGATCAAGACGAGAATCCGAACATGGTGTACGGATGCGGTACGGCTGCCGTACTATGTTGTACGGATGGTACGGTTTCTGTACCGCGTTGTACGTGATGGTACAAACGTTATGGAGCCATTTCGGATCAGATGTGAGCTGTTGTTCAATCCCTATCTTTACCAAAAGAGGATAAAGCAAAAGGAACAAAAGGACAACCTTATCATCAATAAAGCACAAGAGGACACAAGGACAAAGCATATGCCTTGTGGTCCAATGGCTAGATGCCATTTAGATGCCATTATCATCTCTTTATATACCCTTGTAATCAAATCAGTTCATATATGGAAAATAAGATGTATTCTCTCTAATCTTCATCTAATCTTCAATCTCCATATTCTTCATCATATTCTTCTCTAATCTTCATATTATTTCCGTAAATCTCAACATGCTTGAGTTTTTTAACGAGGTGATACTCACGGGTTTCCAAGCTCATACTTATGATCCATTAGTTTGAGCTTGAGGGGGAGTATTGATCAAGAGAATAAGGAGACATAAGGTGAGATGAGATGCGGTGAGACGACCATGCGGTGAGATGCCCATGCGGTGAGACGACCATGCAGTGAGACGACCATGCGGTGAGATGCGGTACAGACCTGTACGTGGTACGGCAGTACGGCAGTACGGTTGTGTACGTGGTACAGGTTGTACAACCCGTATATAGCCGTTAGAAGATCAGATCATCCTCTCATCCTTGTCATCACCTCATCATCACCTTATCATCAATCTTATCATTAAAAGGACAAAAGCAAAAGCAAAAGCAAAAGCATCTTATCTCTAACCTTATCTCCAACCTTTTCTATCTCTATATATACAAGTTGTAATCTGATTCTCTTTAATATATAAAAATATGAACTTATGAAGCTATAAGATGTCTTCTCTCTATTCCTCTCTAATCTTCATATGATCTTCAATCTCTATACTATCATTTCCGCAAATATTAACACCTCTTGCATAGTTTTGTCCCACGTGGTTTTCTATGCTTGAGGTTTTTAACGAGGTGATGCTCACGGGTTTCCAAGCTCATATTATGTTCCATTAGTTTGAGCTTGAGGGGGACTATTGATCAATGGATATCATCTTATCATGTTGGGACACATTCACGTAAGGGTCACAATATGATGAGTGATAAAATAAAGGGACTCACGAGTATGTTTGGTATTCGGATGGAAACTGTCCCGCGGGTTAACTTATGATCGGGTTAGATACGTGTACCGCGACACGACATGTGATCGAGAGAAAGGAAGACGCGGGAAGGCTGAGACTCGGTTCAAATGAGGTTTAAAATGTGGCGGGAATTATCTCTAAAGTATCTGTTACGTTTATAGACCAGATTATGTCTTAGTTCATTCAACAACAAAGAAGGGAGTGAGTCATCAATCAAAAGCAAAGGACAGTCAAAAGTAGTCAACAAGCTTATCATCTTTCTTATCTTTAAACGGTCATATTAGTGAGCTGTACACCTCTATATAATCTGATGTAATCTCTTTGTTTCATTAATCAATTTTATGAGAACTCATTAAGCTATAAGATGTCTTCTCTCTATTTCTCTCTAATCTTCATCTAACCTTCAATCTCTATACTATCATTTCCGTAAATCTTAACACCTTTGTTGAAGACGGCTCCCGCAGATTCTGATCGATCTTTAACCATCCTACAAGGTTGGCATGCTGCTATGTATGAAATTTGGAAATAAAGAAATAAATCCACCGCAATGAAGAACATCGCCTCAAACCTTCTTCGAATCTAGTCAGGTGCTTGAGTCATGCTTGTGTATCGGTTGTGACTGTGTTTTGTTGATTCTATATCAACCCTTATTTCTTATCACTTCATTCTTATCTCATTTGTTTCTTGTTTACGTTTACTAAAGCAATTTTTTGGTTTCTGTATTAACTATGTATGTTTTTTAAGAGAAATTAGGCAAAATAACAACAAATTTTTTATAAAGTAACTGACTAACTATAATAAGAAGTGGCTATGATATTTTGTATATCTTATACAATATTACCGAAATTTCCCCAATCTCTCTCTCTCTTTCTCTCCTTCTCTCCCTCTCCGCCTTCTCCTCAAGATTTTACATATCCGCAGCTTTCTCTCTCTCTCTCTCTCTTTCTCCCTCTCTGATTGTAAGAATCGAGTTCGAAGATTCGATTGTGGAAGGGTCGAAGGTTTTTTGGACAATGGCTTGATCGGAGAAGAGAGTGAGATATAGAACATTGGAATGATATTTGCTGTCTAAAGCTTAAATGGATACAATATACTTTAGAGCTGGTTCGATCTGGGTGGCTTAGATAAGAAATAGATACCTATCTCGTTCTTGTTTCTGGTCACTAAATGAAGACAACCAATCTTTCTCTTTGATGTTCAAAAAGATTTTAAAACTATGTCACAAAACTGTCTCCCTCCTCTGGATGATCTTTATTGAAAATGGGGAGGATTCAAATTTTTGGTGGGATCCGGGGACACTACTCGGTTCCCTAATTTACTTCTTAGGACTTTAAGGTTCAACCTCCTTTTGAATTCCACTTTTCTCCCATTGTGAAGGATAGGCTATATCCTCTGCCGGCTGCTGTCTGCCACTGACACGCTCAGACATTCACCTACAACTATTTACTCTTATCACCACCATCTCATTCTCCAATGTTTCTAATGTTGTAGAATGGATGATTGGGGACAAGGACTCCAAGATTTTTTCTTCAAAACAAACTTGGAATCATTTTCATAATATTAAACAACATGTGTCTTGGCATTCTCTGATTTGGCACAAGGCAGCTATCCCAAAGCATTCTACAACTGCTTGGCTTTTTACGTTGAACCGCAATCCAACCTTTTCTCGCCTTGCTTCTTGGAGCTTGGACGTGGAGACAACTTGCGTTATGTGTGGGCAAGGAAGAAAATCATGAGACCATCTCTTTTTTGAATGTCTCTACACTCAACTGATTCGAAAGACTGTTGCTTATAGGCTGAATTTGACAAACCCTCCAACCTCCTAACAATGCACTCTTCCTTGGTTGAAGACGGCTCCCACAAATTCTAATCGATCTTTAACCCTTTTACAAGGCTGGCATACTGCTATGTATGAAATTTGGAAATAAAGAAATAAATCCACCGCAATGAAGAACATCGCCTCAAACCTTCTTCGAATCTAGTCTGGTGCTTGAGTCATGCTTGTGTATCGGTTATGACTGTGTTTTGTTGATTCGATATCAACCCTTATTTCTTATCATTTCATTCTTATCTCTTTTGTTTCTTGTTTACGTTTACTAAAGCAATTTTTTGGTTTTGTTATAAACTATGTATTTTTTTAAGAGAAATTAGGCAAAATAACAACAATTTTTTTATAAATTAACTGACTAAATATAATAAGAAATGGCTATGATATTTTGTATATTTTATACAATTACCAAAATTTCCCTAATCTCTCTCTCTCTTTCTCTCCTTCTCTCCCTCTCCGCCTTCTCCTCAAGATTTTACATATCTTGTGGAAGGGTCGAAGGTTTTGTGGACAATGGCTTGATCGGAGAGGATAGTGAAATCGTGAATTAGGGTTTCCATGTTTTTTGTTAACTGAAATAAAGGAAAAAAGTTGATGATAATATAAGGGAATCGAATGATTCCTTGCATGGGAGAATTTTATAAAAGTGGAGCATTGCTATTTTCTTCAAATGTGCTCTGTTATTTTATTCAACTCGGCTATTCTACTTGTTCTATTTGTATATTAAATTCTAACTCCTCCAATGAATTAGACCATATCTAGATGCAACATAATTCAACTTAAACAACAACATAGTAATAGAAACGTAGATATTGTTGGAACTAATTTAGCTCCTGTAGCGGTCTGCTCGCCTTTACTGTTTAATACAGTTGCTTCAAGAGGTACTCATGGCTCAATCACTCTATTATTCCTTGCTAATTTCTCATACAACAACTCTATTCGATTTGGATTAGAGTTACAATCTTCATACGAATCTGAGATTGTCTATGCCTTAAGATTGTTGTTTGTGTCTTTGTTGGTGGTTGTCTCTCATCATAATCAGTGTGATTATCTTACCTCGTATTGAGGATTTCACTTTTATGCGACCCCCTACTATATGCAGGTTTTGTTCTATGGCTTTTGGTGTTATAAATTATCTTTGCTTTCTTTGTGGCACATTGAAAGGAATGTTTTGGATATTGCCATTTTTCGAGCAAGTTTGGTTCTTTTAGGCATACATTGTCTTGATTTCTCCGTTAAGGAGAGTGTTTGTTTTCCAATGTTTCCATTTCTTTTGAGTGGTCTCGAAGTTTACAAAAAATTCTATTCCCATCCATCTCAACGTTCAGCAAGTCATTGTACCTCTGCATTTGCAGCCGAAATCACGATTGGTAGGACTGTCCTAGTTGCAGTTCCAATCTCGAGCATTAGAACATCCAGTGTGTTCTTTGTTTCACAAGGCATCGTCTCACATCCTAGCAACATTGGCGTCGAGCTCCTCCACGACTTTAGTTGCTTAAGCGTTTGGCTTGCATCTATCTATCTATTTTATGTTGTAACTTTTGGCTTTGTATTGCCTTTGATGGCTATGTTTTCATGTCTTGTAAACAATTTCTCCGTTATTGGAGAGTAACAAATCAATGAAAATTTGTTAGTGACCAAAAAAAAAGTTTACGACCATATTCCGGTGAGATTTCTGGTGGAGATGTTCATCGGAATGACCGGTTTTAAGGCACGATAGAATCGTCGCCGTGAACACTATAACGTAGTGTATTCACTTGTCAAAATTGAAGTTGATTTGAATACAAAATGTTGGTCCAAAATCGATGATTTGGAAAGCTTGTACAGCTTGATAATTTGGCTAAGTGTAAAAACTAGCACACATTCCACACTAGATACATGAGATGAAAATCTTCTTGTATATAAATGGAGAAGTCATAAAAGAAATTTAAGATCTTATAAAGAAAAGATATATCCAATCAAATGGGCGCTTGCACCAAACCAAGTTGAACCAAACCGAATTTAGAATCGGAAGGCTTGTAATTGGAATTGGATTTGAAGTTTGGTAAATGGGTTGTTAAAACCAATACCCTGTTAATTTGGGTCAAACTCAAATTAGTGGTTGATTAATTTTTAATCATAAATCACAAATATCTTTTCAACTTTGATCAAAGAAACGTACGTAATGCACAAAGTCAATTTTGTCTTAATAACATGATTTCTCATTAAACATGAGAATTAATGTTGAGCGTTTCTTGAGGCTGAGGTTGAGAAAAACTTATATAATCAAGCCATTCTCCTTTCCTCAAGATTATCGAATGATCACATGATCAACAAGATTAACAACAACAAAAATCAACATCTCTCACAAATTTTTTTTATCTTATTTTATTTTTGTATCTGAGAGTACAACACATATTCTAGCGTTCTTGTGATTTGTTTTTGCGTTGTGCAAAACAAAGTTGATTGAAGTTATATCCTGGGATTCAGAACGTCACATAACCATCACACTACAGGGCGTTTTCATAATTAATGATACAGATCGTATCTCGCCTCTACATATCCGTTCTTATCCTAATTTTTGTATCGGTATTTTTATTGTAATATCGATTTATTTATGTATTTCATTTTGTAAATATCAGTTTGCCCAATTGTAGTAATTTGAGTTTATATAATCTTAATTCTGAAATTTTTTGTTATATGCATATTGCATGGGTCAGTTACAATTTAAGGCACTTTAGTCTAAAGTGTTTGCAGTTTAAGGCACTTTGCCCACCTAAGTGACTTTGGAATTATGGAATGACTATTATGTCCCTCTATTAACTTACCCAGTTACTTATTACAAAAACGTTTCAATTACATATCCACGTTTTTACAATTTCGGTAAAAACCCTAGATTTTACTCTCTCCAAATCTTTGACTTCTCCGACAATCATCGACATCTCTGACCGTCAATCTCTGATAATCATCGACATCTCTGACAGAAATTCGGCGGTGACCATCTTCGGCGGCATGACAGATTATGGATCTTCTCAATATCGTTATCTTCTCCGTTTGATTCTACTGATTTCTTTTGCAAATTCCGAACGGAATCGGTTCCATTCACTGATGAGAAGGGTGGGTCGGACAACCATCGGATTCTCTCCGTATTCGTTCCGGATTTCACAGAATTTAATTAATGAATCGGTTTCATTCACTGCATTAATGAATTGGTTTCATTCACTGAATGACCATCCTTGATTTTACTGAATTCTTTTGGCAGATAATAGAGGAGGATTGGATGAGACGGGCGGGCTGGACGAGCGTCTTCCGTCTAGGTTATTTACGACAGATAGGTATCCGGATGCGAGGGCCAATGTGTACTCGAAACCAGGGGTTTTGTCCGTGGTGCAGGGCGTTCTGAAAGGAACAAGTGAGTTTGAGATAATCCAAAACTCATATTTCGGTAAGCTTTTCGAGTTTCCAATAAGTAGATGTGCCATCTCTTGCAAACTGCTACACGCTTTGATATGCCGGCAGTTGGTGACGAATAAGAAATACGAGATGTGGACAGTGTTTGGTGGTCACCCATTACGATTTTCGTTAGCCGAGTTTGGGAAGATATATGGACTTCATTGTGGTGAATTCCCTAGTACATACAGTTTTAAGAGTAAAGAAGTGATCGACACAGGGGCAGGTAGCTTTTGGAGTAGATTGATTGGGTCGGCTAGGAATGCAACTTTAGGTGATTTCAAGAGATGCTAAAAACATCAGATGACATGCCGGGATGGAGGAAATTGTGCCTGTTGCTTATTGTTGATGGGGTTCTTGTGGCGTCACAGCAACATCATCAAAAACCAACGCATAAGTATGTAAAGATGCTGGAAGATATATATTATTTCCTTAGTTTTCCATGGGGAGAGAGTCGTTCTTGCACACATTGAAAGCAATGACACCCGGTAAGAATTATGGAGAGAATGGCGAGGATCCATTGACATTATTCCAGAAGGTGGTTCAGCAAAAGACCTTTAGATTGGTAGGGTTCCCTCTAGTGTTGCAGCTGCTAGCATTTGAATCTGTCCCTGGACTACTTTCGAAAATGGGCATTCCACATGGTGATAATAAAACGTTTCTCAACACAAAGAATGTATCTCTAAACAAATTACCATCTTTAACACGTATGGAAGTGCTAGAGGTTGAGTATGAGGCTGATGTAAGTGTCCCCTACATAGTAATTTATGTTATAAAAGTAGGATTTATAACTTGCTTACTGCTAATGTGTTGTTGTTAATGTTTCAGTTATTTGTTAAACCAATTATGGAATTGGAAGATATCCCTAGAGATGGTTGGGGTGAGTTTGATGATGAGAGGAACGACAGAAAAGTTGCATACATGGAGAAGCTGATAGAACAGGGTTATGCATTTAAGAAAGCGGACTGGCCCGGAGGAGGAGATTCACTGCCATTGATCCCCCAGCCCCAACGAAGCCAAGTCGATCTTGGAGATGTTAAACCGGATCAGTTGTACAATCCGATGTACAACCGTACTATCAACGGTACAATCGTACCAAGTACAAGGTACAACAGTACCAAGCACATGATCTGATCAAGAAGTGGTCCAAAGCATCTCACCAACCTTTGGGACCACAACAAGTGGATCACAAACTGCCAAAACAGGGACCACATGTTTGGGACCATACGAATGGCTAGGATTGAAGCATTTTGAATGTAGGGCCAAGATGATCTGGCCGTTATAAGCTTACCATCTATTTATGATGTGTATATATATGTGTAAACTTACATTGTTGTAATTAATTGATTAGAGAATCAGTTCATACACTCTCTTAATCTCTTATTCTCTCTAAATCTCTCTTTAATTATTCCGCAATTCTAACATGGTATCAGAGCGAATGGTTCTATACTCGGTTGTTTTGATCTCTTTTATTCTCTTAAAACACGTTTAAACACTCCATCTCACTCTCTTGTTCGCTGGTTTCAACCAGAAAGTATTCATACTGTTTTCGGTTGAAATTGAGCTTTTCTAGCTTAAGATGGAGGGAAATAAGATGGTTGCATTACCTGTTGTGCTCAAAGGAGCTGACAATTACCTGCTGTGGGCAAGAACAGCCAAGGCTGTGTTGTGTGGAAGAAGGCTATGGAGTCATGTTGAAAACTCCAAGGCGCCCACTGTTAAGAACAAGGAAGGAAAGGAGGTTCCATCTGATTCAGAGGCATGGTTCACGAGGATCAGGTGGTACTTTCTAGTCTTCAAGGTTCATTGGATATTTCTGTGCTTGAGGCGTATTCATACTGTGAAGGAGCCAAAGAGTTATGGGACACATTAAAGAATGTATTTGGGAATGTCTCTAATCTCACCCGGGTGTTTGAAGTTAAACGAGCCATCAACAATCTCTCATAAGGTGATTTGGGGTTCAATGACTTCTTTGGGAAATTCAGAAGCTTGTGGGCTGAACTGGAAATGCTAAGACCAGCCACACTTGAAGCTTCCATTCTGAATGAGAGGAGGGAACAAGATAAAGTCTTTGCTCTTCTCATGGTGTTGAATCCGATGTTTAATGACTTGATTAAGGATCTACTAAGGGCTGAGAAGTTGCCAAGCTTAGATGAAGTATGTGCCCAAATTCAGAAGGAACAAGGCACGTTGGGGCTGTTTGGAAGCAAGAGCAATGAACTGGTCATGGCTAATAAGGGGGAATTGATGGCTGCGAACAAAGGGGCTTATGGGGCAGAAGAAAGAGAGGTGTGGATTTGTGATCATTGCAAGAAGAAAGGCCATCTCAAGAACAAATGTTGGATCTTATATCCCCACCTCAAGCCAAACCGTGGGAGAGACCAAAGAAAACCACGAGCCAATGCAGCTGCCAGTCCATATGAAACCGCTTGATCATCCTTTCAACCCAATGACAGTGAGGGAGCAGCCATGAGAGCATCAGCCGAGTATGTGAAGAAATCTGATCTTGACAGCCTCATTAAAGCTCTCAAGGAATCTGGTAACCCAATACAAGCCTTTAACCTTAATGCATTACATGAACATGGCCTAAGTAGTGTTGCTAATCATATCTTAAGTGATAAACCTCTAATTGTTGATTCTGGTGCAAGTCATCATATGATTAGTGATGCTAAGTTGATTAGTAACATTAAACCGACCTTAGGGAATGTGATTATTGCAAATGGTGAAAAGGTTAAGATAGAAGGAATTGGGAATCTCAAACTGTTTGATAAAGAATCTAAGGCCTTTTACATGCCCTCATTCACGTCGAACTTGTTGTCAATTAAGAAAGCCACTTCTGATCTAAATTGTTATGCCATTTTCAGTCCTAATGAAGTTTTCTTTCAGGATATTGAGTCACGTAAGCTTCTTGGACAAGGAACAACTAAGAATGGCCTTTATGTGCTTGAAGACACTAAACCATCATCTTTAGCTAATGCTCGTGTGTTTACTTCTGTTTTTGATAAGAATGCATTGTGGCATGCTAGACTAGGCCACCCTCATCATCGAGCCTTAAGTTTGGTATTACCACATGTTAAGTTTGAAAATAATGCTTGGGAAGCTTGTATTTTGGGTAAACATTGCAAAACTGTTTTTCCCAAATCATCTACTGTTTATGAAAAATGCTTTGATCTTATTCACTCGGATGTTTGGACGTCTCCTTGCATGTCTAGAGAAAATCATAAGTATTTTGTTACCTTCATAGATGAAAAATCCAAATACACTTGGATTACATTATTGCCTTCAAAGGATAGGGTCTTAGAGACGTTTATTAACTTTCAAAATTATGTGACTAACCACTATGATGCTAAGATCAAAGTTTTGAGATCAGATAATGGAGGGGAGTACACTAGTCAAGCATTCAAACAACACTTGAACAAATACGGCTTTGTGCATCAAACGAGCTGCCCCTATACGCCTCAACAAAATGGGATTGCTGAACGAAAGAACCGACATCTCATGGAAGTTGCTCGGTCTTTGATGTTCCACATGAATGTGCCTAAGAGGTTTTGGGGGATGCCGTGGTCATGGCTTGTTACTTGATCAACAGGCTGCCCACTAAAGTTCTTCAAGATGTTTCTCCATTTGAGGTATTAAATCTATCCAAACCATCAATTGATTATCTAAAGGTGTTTGGTTGTGTTTGCTTCGTGTTAATACCAGGAGAACAAAGGAACAAACTCGATGAGAAGAGCACGAAAGGGATGTTCATTGGCTATTCAATCAATCAAAAGGGGTATAAGTGCTACATTCCCGAGACAAGAAGAGTGTTGGTTTCGAGAGATATCAAGTTCATTGAGACAAAGGGGTTTTATGAAGAGAGTAATTGGGAGAACTTGAAGGACCGTAAGCTCCAAATGGGTCTTCACTATCAAGTACCATAGCAATGGCGAGATAGAAAGACACAAAGCAAGGCTGGTGGCTAGGGGTTTCACTCAGACGTATGGTGAAGACTATGGAGAGACATTTGCTCCGGTTGCCAAACTTCACACCATCAGAGTTGTGTTATCCCTTGCTACAAACTTGGAATGGGAGTTGTGGCTGTGAAGAATGCATTTCTTCAGGGGGAGTTAGAAGAAGAGGTCTACATGACTCCCCTACCAGGCGTGGTTGTTACCCCGGGTAAAGTGTTGAAATTGAGAAAAGCAATCTATGGCCTGAAACAGTCACCTAGAGCTTACCGGAAGTTGAGTATCACTCTATTGGACCGTGGATTCAGACGATCCGAGGCTGATCACACTCTCTTCAGCCTTCAAAGCCAAACAGGTATTATCGTCATTCTCATATATGTGGATGATATAATCATCTCTGGGAATGACAAGGTTGGTATTCAAGATACTAAAGATTACTTAAAATCAGTCTTTGAAATCAAAGACCTTGGGGAACTAAGGTACTTCCTTGGGATTGAAGTGTGTAGATCAAAGGAAGGTCTCTTTTTATCCCAAAGGAAGTACATTCGTGATCTTGTGAGTGATACAGGTTTGATGGATGCAAAACCAGCAAGAACACCGTTGGAGGATGCATATAAAGCTAACCAACAGGGGGAGAATGAAGATACCCTATTTGAGGATGCAAAGCTATACCGGCGATTGGTTGGTAAGCTTATATATCTAACAATAACCCGTCCCGATTTGTGTTTTGCTGTGAACCAGGCGAGCCAACATATGCAAGCTCCACGGCTGTCTCATTGGAAAATGGTGGACCGTATTCTGAGATACATCAAGGGGACTTCGGAACAAGGAATCTGGATGGGTTGCAATGGAAGCTCAGAGATAGTGGGGTATTGTGATGCTGATTGGGCTGGTGATAGAGCAGACAGAAGATCTACTACAGGCTATTGCACGTTTATTGGTGGTAACTTGGTCACATGGAAGAGCAAGAAGCAGAAGGTGGTGGCGTGTTCTAGTGCTGAAGCCGAATATAGAGCAATGAGAAGACTTACAACAGAATTGATGTGGTTGAAGATGCTTTTCATAGATTTGGGCATAGAAATCTCAAGGCCAATCACCATGCACTGACAATCAATCCGCAATCCACATTGCTTCAAACCCGGTCTTCCATGAAAGAACAAAGCATATTGAGGTGGACTGCCACAAGGTTAGAGAGAAAATGGAGTTAGGCGTGATCCTTCCGTGCTACACAAGAAGCTCGGATCAGTTGGCGGATATATTCACTAAGGCGACAAGCTTGAAGACTTGTGAGTTTATATGTGAGAAGATGGGTCTCATAAGTCTTCCAAGCTCAGAATTCCCTAAGTAAAGAGCTTACACTCTTTTTCCCTAAGTCTGGTTTTGTCCCAATGGGTTTTCCACACTTAGGTTTTTAATGAGGTGAGTTTCTTAACTTCCAAGCTAAGTCTCAAGCCTCCTTATGACTTAGCTTGAGGGGGAGTGTTAAACCGGATCAGTTGTACAATCCGATGTACAACCGTACTATCAACGGTACAACCGTACCAAGTACAAGGTACAACCGTACCAAGTACAAGGTACAACCGTACCAAGCACATGATCTGATCAAGAAGTGGTCCAAAGCATCTCACCAACCTTTGGGACCACAACAAGTGGATCACAAACTGCCAAAACAGGGACCACATGTTTGGGACCACACGAATGGCTAGGATTGAAGCATTTTGAATGTAGGGCCAAGATGATCTGGCCGTTATAAGCTTACCATCTGTTTATGATGTGTATATATATATGTGTAAACTTACATTGTTGTAATTAATTGATTAGAGAATCAGTTCATACACTCTCTTAATCTCTTATTCTCTCTAAATCTCTCTTTAAATATTTCGCATTTCTAACAGGAGAATCAAGTAGCCCCTCGCAACTGATCCAACAACTCATCAATACGCGGCAGAGGGTACCTTTTCTTTACAGTGACTCGGTTAAGTCCCCGGTAATCGATGCACAACCGGAAACTCCCATCTTTCTTCTTCACAAAAAACACCGGCGCTCCCCATGGTGAAACACTAGGCCGGATGAATCCCTTCCCCAACAGATCATCCAGCTGCTTCTTCAGCTTTACCATCTCTGCTGG
The DNA here is from genome assembly GCA_964056655.1 of Arabis hirsuta. Lineage (NCBI taxonomy): Eukaryota > Viridiplantae > Streptophyta > Magnoliopsida > Brassicales > Brassicaceae > Arabis > Arabis hirsuta. The sequence continues at coordinate 21,285,654 of OZ053298.1, read as the reverse complement.
AGCCATACGGTAAGGCGCCTTGGATATAAAGGTCGTCCAAGGCTCCAACTTAATCGTAAACGGATTCGATCTTGACGGCGGCAATCCCAGCAACAACTGAAATATATCCTGGAAATCCTGAACAACCTGAATATCCCCAACTGCAACCTCTCCAATAGTCTCTAGCATCACTATCGTCGCTAGATATGCCTCACAGCCCTTCTCTATCAACTGCTCGACCTGTATCACTGAAATCATGAGACTTCCGGAAGTCGATCTCATACCCTGATAAACCAACCACCCAAACTCCCACTCGAACACTACTCGTCCCCGATGACAATCCAGATGAACCCTATACCGATCCAGCCAATCCATCCCAAGGATGACATCGTACAGCCCCACCGGACTGATAATCAGATCTGCTGGCATCAACTCCCCGCCCACCAGAACATCCACGCCTCGAGCCCGCCCAAAAGTAGGTAACGACTTGCCACCCGCAACCTTAACTACTCCCGGCTGCTCACCGAAATCGCTCCGGATACCGCTACCCTCCGCACGCTCTGGAGTAATGAAGCTATTCAAACAACACATGGGACTCACACCCGCCCACAACTAAGGTCCCTGCACAAATCCCATGTGCTTTAAGACCTGACACTCTAGCGCATACTCACAATTTCCAAGAAGACTAAATTCAAATACCACAAGAATTTAAAAGGTCAAGTCTGAAATTTACCTGTGATCGGTCTGGCGCTAGAACCACCCGCCTCCGCTGAAGTGAAAACCCGTGGCACCGCTGCAATCAGAGCCAACGGCTGCACCGCCATCTGATACCCTGGCTCTCTGCAGTGGTAGCACATCTGAGCACCCCTAGCCTCACTCCTCTTAGGACAACTGGCCACCTTGTAATCCAAGCTTCCGCACCCGAAGCATCCCCGACCACCCTGCCCTCTCTGACTCGGCCCTGAATTGCTCTCCCACTTCCTCTTCTGGCCTTGCGCAGGGTTGCCGCCCCTATTCGCACCTGCCTGGTTCTCCGACCTCCTCTGCTACTGAACCAGTGGACTAACCACCACAGCCTGCTCCTTAAAGTCCTCCTCAATCGCAGCAGCCGTCTCAACCAGCTCCGCCCTCGTGGCGAACCTACTCGCCCTACAGCGAGTCCTCAAATCAGCTCAAAGTCCCTCAGGAGCCTCTTCACCTGGGCCTGCTCACCCTCCATGCCCCTACTAGCATATACCAAAAGTCGACTAAACTCTGCGTCGAACTCCCTCACCGACCGGTCTCCCTGAGCCAACTCAAGAAACCTCAGCTCCAACCGATCCACCATTTCCTGCGGGAAATATTTGGCATTGAATCCAACGAAGAAATCCTCCCAAGCCATCTCAGCCTGTACCCTCCTAGCCTTAACACCTCTCCACCAGAGATGCGTGTCACCATCCAGATAGTGAACCACCAGATCAACCCGGTATCCCTCCGGACACCTGCTAGAGCGAAAGTTATGCTCCAACCTCAGTCGCCACTCGTCGGCCTCCTCAGCCTTGGCACCACCCGAGAAATACCCGGTGCCAATCCTCTACATCTCCTCCATCATCCTCAGGTAGGATGGAAGCTCCTCTGCAACCGCCACACCCGACTGCACATGAGCCACTCCCGGTTGAACCCCAGCCACTCCCGGCTGACTACCAGCCACTACTGGCTGCACACCAGCTACACCTGGCTGAACTCCCGGAGCCTGACCCAGAGCCGGTACCCCACCTAGTAACCACTCCAGAATCAACTGCAGCAAACCCGCCAAGCGATCATCTTGGTCATGGACCACACCTGCGGCAGCACCCCCACCTGGGCCCGTCGTACCACCCGCTACACCGGGACCCACACTAGCCCCATCAGCCTTCACGCTGACACTCGTAGTAGCCACACCCACGAACCCCTCCTGAAATACCTACGAGTCTGCCACCTACTCCTGCGTGGTCTCCTGGGCCATACTAGCGGCATCTGACTCACTCTGCAGTCCTCGCTCATGCCCACCACGACCACCTCAACCTCTACTGCCCCCAAGACCTCTGCCTCTAGCCACTCTAGCCATCACTCTGCACTAACCAGCAGACTACTAAGTACTAGAAAAACAGAAAGTCATAAACATATACCGTGGAATCTCATTAAAGGCTCGGAAGAGATGATCTAGGATTCCAAACCCACACAACAATCAATTGACTTAATCACATAACCAATCAATTGCACCCGCCCTAGAACCATAAGAGCTCTGATACCAATAATGAAACAACCCAACCCAAAATTTTAAAAAATTTCCAATTAAAACCCTGAATTATTATTATCACAAATGGTAATCGTCAATGGTCAATTCGCGACATGCGGAAATCAATAACCAAACAATAACCAGCGATTCAATTCCAATAACAATAACAATCAACCAATTAAATCAACCATTCAATACATCCCATACTATATTGAAACCAACAATATCCAATTCACCAATTCATCAAATTCTAGAACTACCAACACCCTAGCAGTTCTAACGACAATATAAAGCACACAACCGAGACTCTAGATCATCTCCTCTTCCCGGCCATGATTCCACGATCACAATTTCTCTTTACCTGCATCACATAGCAAAAAGAGATGTGTGAGTATTATCACAAATACTCTGTGAGACGATCATCCCGTCTACAGGTTATACACACAGGCTTAAGTAAAAGATACAATACCAGGATGAGCAAACAACAAGCATACACGAACAACAAGCACCTATGTCGATCGACACAACCACTAGGTGTCGATAGATGCACTGCACCTTTGTCGATCGACACACCACCATGGTGTCGATCGACACGATGCACTTGTGTTGATCACCAAAACTCTCACAATTCTCTATGATTTCTGATTTTCTCTCTGTTTTCTGTCAAAAACGGCCAAGAACACGACTGATTCCCCTTATATATTGAACCCTAGGGTTCCCTAAACCGATCGCCAAATCGCACGATAAAAAACCAAACCTGACGATTCAATTTCAACCCGTTTTGATCGACACACCACACTGGTGTCGATCGACACAACGCCAGAACACGACTTCTCATAAGTCAAAAACACTCGGGTCGATCGACACACACACCCTGTGTCGATCGACACACACACCCTGTGTCGATCGACACACACACCCTGTGTCGATCGACACACACACACCCTGTGTCGATCGACATTGTTAAGATTTACGGAAATGATAGTATAGAGATTGAAGATTATATTAAGATTAGAGAGAAATAGCTTAATAAGTTCACATTAATTATAAGAATCAAATTTACAACTTGTATATATAGAGATAGAAAAGGTTTGGAGATAAGGTTAGAGATAAGATGCTTTTACTTTTGCTTTTGTCCTTTTGTCCTTTTGATGATAAGATTGATGATAAGTGTTAAGATTTGCGGAAATTATAGTATAGAGATTGAAGATTATATAAAGATTAGAGAGAAATAGAGAGAAGACATCTTATATCTTCATAAGTTCTTATTAAATTAAAGAGAATCAGATTACAACTTGTATATATAGAGATAGAAAAGGTTGGAGATAAGGTTAGAGATAAGATGCTTTTGCTTTTGCTTGCTTTTGCTTTTGCTTTTGTCCTTTTGATGATAAGGTTGATGATAAGGTGATAATGAGGTGATGACAAGGATGAGAGGACGGTCTGATCTTCTAACGGCTATATACGGGTTGTGCAGCCCGTACCACGTACACAACCGTACTGCCGTACCACGTGCAGCCCGTACCGCATCTCACCGCATGGTCGTCTCACCTCATGGTCTTCTCACCTCATGGTCGTCTCACCGCATCTCATCTCACCTTATGTCTCCTTATTCTCTTGATCAATACTCCCCCTCAAGCTCAAACTAATGGATCATAAGTGTGAGCTTGGAAACCCGTGAGCATCACCTCATTAAAAACCTCAAGCATAGAAAACCACGTGGGACAAAACTATGCAAGAGGGAAAAAGAGTATGATGTCCACGGATAGGAGACATGAGATCAAGGTTGTTCAAGGTTCACAAGTCCAAGTTTGCTAAAGATGTGATCGCAAACCTTAAGACTTGTGCCCTTGGTGAAGATATCCGCCAATTGGTCCTCGCTTCTCGTAAACCCTTGCTTGATCTTTTCCCGAACCTTGTGACAATCAACCTCGATATGCTTGGTCCGTTCGTGGAAAACCGAGTTAGATGCAATGTGAATCGCGGCTTGGTTGTCACAATGCATAGTCATAGGTGTAGCTTGCTCGATGCCTAAACACTTGAGTAGTCCCTTGAGCCATACCAATTCGTTGGTGAGCTTCTTCATGGCCCGATACTCCGCTTCCGCACTTGAATCCGAAACCACCTTTTGCTTCTTGCTTTTCCAAGTCACCAGATTGCCTCCAACAAACATACAATACCCGGTTGTCGATTTCCGATCAATCCTATCTCCGGCCCAATCCGCATCGAAATATCCAACAATCTCAATATTGTTGTTCCTTCCCATCCAAATGCCTTGACCGATGCTTCCTTTCAGGTACCGAAGTATTCTATCCACCATGCTCCAATGATAAACCGTAGGCTCCTTCATGTGTTGGCTGACTTGATTCACCGCAAAACACAAATCTGGCCGTGTTAGTGTCAAGTAGATAAGTTTGCCCACAAATCTCTAGTATTTTGCAACATCCCCAAACGGTGCATCTCCTTCCTCCCTCTTTCGGTTGACATTGTAGCCATCTTCAAGAGGTGTCTTGGCCGCTTTAGCATCCAATGTACCTGTCTCATCCAACAAATCAAGTGTGTACTTCCTTTGAGATAAAAATAAGCCTTCCGGAAGTCGGCAAATCTCAATCCCAAGGAAGTACTTAAGCTCTCCAAGATCTTTAATGTCAAAAACAGATTTAAGAAAGGATTTAGTTTCTCGGATACCTCCCTTGTCATCGCCGGTGATGATCAAGTCATCGACGTAGATGAGAACGACTACTAGCCCTTGTGGTCCGTGTAAGGTGAAGAGAGTATGATCCGATTGTGACTTCTTGAAACCTCTACCCATAAGGACAAAGCTTAACTTGTGATACCAAGCTCGAGGAGATTGCTTCAAACCGTAGATAGCTTTGCTTAACCGAAGAACCTTTCCCGGTGCAATGGTGTTCTCAAGACCCGGAGGTGGCTTCATGTAGACTTCTTCTTCGAGCTCACCTTGAAGAAACGCATTCTTGACATCCATTTGCCAAAGATCCCAATCACGGTTTGTAGCAACGGAAAGAACAACCCAAACGGTATGGAGCTTAGCCACGGGTGCAAAAGTATCCGTGTAATCAACTCCATACGTTTTAGTGAATCCGCGAGCCACAAGCCGAGCTTTGTACCGCTCAATCTCTCCGGTGCTTATGTGCTTGATGGTGAATACCCACTTGGAGCTAACTGCTTTCTTCCCGGGCGGAAGGTCCGCTTCATCCCATGTGTGAGTTCGGATCATAGCTCCTACTTCATCATCCACTGCATTACTCCATTCTTTGCTCTCCATTGCTTCCTCATAAGACTTTGGTATTTGATCTTCCAAAATCTTATCGAGAAACGCTTGAAAATCTAATGGCAAAACGGCAAGTGAACATGAGGCTTGAATCGGATGAGCCACGGCGTTGCAATTGTAGTAGACTCTCTAGTCTTTCCAGGTAGAGGGATCACTCCTTGGTCTTGTACTTCTCCTAAGAACCGGTTGAGGTGTTGGCTCGGGAGGCGCTTGAATTGGTTGAGTGGGCTTATGCCTTGTGCTCCGGCGAAGGTTCTGTTGCGTCGGATGCTTCGGATCAGTTGGTACGTTGTGCTGTACCGATGATGGAGCTTGCGGTACTTCCATGTCAGGTTGTGAAGAGGATGCGGTAGGCACTTGAACTGATGAGGCAGGCTGCGGTGACGGTGTGGCAGGCTGCGGTGACGGTGCGGCAGGCTCGGCAGCAACAGGTTCTGATGCGGCAACCTGCGGTGATTGCGGTACCGCATCCATATCTCCATCATACCTCACTGTTATCTTCCGGCTCCTCTTGAGGCTGTCCCTCATTGCCTTCCATAGGTGAAGTATGTGGTGAAAGATTTGGTTGAGTGGTGACCAAAGGTGATCCATTCCCAAGGTGGTCCAATAGGAATTGAAGACTCGCGTTCCGGTCAAATGAGGTAGCTAAGTCCTTCAAGCTTTCCCAATCTTTCTCGAGAGACGTAGGTCCGATTGTTGCTTGGATCAAAGCATTTGTACCCCTTTTGCGTTGTAGAATACCCAAGGAATATGCACTTGATACTCTTTGGGTCAAGCTTGGTCCTTAGCTCTCCGGGAACTAAAACAAAACAAACACAACCAAAAACCTTTAGATGTTCAAGAAATGGTTTGTCTTTGTTAAGTACCTCAAACGGAGAAATGTCTCCTAAGACTTGAGTCGGTGTTCGGTTGATAAGGTAACATGCCATCATAACCGCATCTCCCCAATATCTTTTAGGAACGTTGTGATGAAACATCATCGATCTTGACACCTCCATGAGATGTCGATTCTTCCTCTCGGCCACTCCATTTTGTTGCGGATTGTATGGGCAGCTCGTTTGATGCAAAATTCTATGCTTTGCGAAATGCTCCATGAGTCTATGACTTGTATATTCCCCACCATTATCTGTTCTAAATACTTTAATCTTGGCATTGTAATGGTTAGTGATGTAATTTTGAAAATTAAGAAATGCATCAAACACCCTATCTTTAGATGGAAGTAAAGTGACCCATGTATATTTAGATTTCTCATCTATGAATGTCACGAAATACTTGTGTTTATCTCTAGATAAGCATGGTGATGTCCAAACATCCGAATGAACCAAGTCAAAGCAATTTTCATAAACACTAGATGATTTAGGAAAAACGGTTTTACAATGTTTACCGAGAATACAATCTTCACAACTAGAGTAATCAAAAGAAACATTCGGTAACATGATTTTAAGAGCACGAGAATTAGGATGACCTATTCTAGCATGCCACAATTTATTCAAAGTTGTATCAAAACGAGAGCTAAAATGTGAACGATGTGAAGTGGTCGGTGCAAAATTCTCTAAAATGTAGAGATCATCTTTAGTTCCCCCTTCTCCGATCACTTTACCGGAGTCAATATCCTGAAAAAATACCTCATTAGGACCAAAGATTGCATAACAATTAAGGTCATCCGTGGTTCTTTTAACGGACAGCAAGTTAGAGGTGAACTTAGGCATATATAGAGCTTTAGATTCTTTATCAAACAGCCGTAAATTGCCTATCCCTTTAATGGGTACACTATCTCCATTAGCAATTAACACATTTCCTCTAGCCGGTTCTATATTGTTAAGTAGATTCGAATTGCTAATCATATGGTGTGAAGCACCCGAATCAACAACTAGAGAGCTAGTAGGTCTATGTGTAAGTAAGCTATAAGGAGTTTTGAGTCATGAGATTGGTACCGGATTCTTTGAGTGTTTCCTTTAGTGTGGCAATTGACTTGACGAGAGCTTCAAAGTCAGCTTTCCGCATGTACCCTTCTTGTGCTCCATCCTCTCCTCGCCTAGATGAACCGACGTGATCCTCATTGGCTTGAGTGACATTGGCCCGAGGCATCCTTGGACCAGTGAGAGAGCTTGGCTTGAGATGAGGGTGAAGGATCCAACATTGCTCCTTTGTATGCCCCTTCTTCTTGCAATGCTCACATAGCTTGTTCTTCCTTTCATCGGACCCTTTGTAGACCCCTTTGTTAGCCATGGGCAGCTCCCCTTTCCCTCCAAATAGACCGAGAGACCCTTGCTCACGTTGGATTTGAGCACAAACGTCATCAAGACTCGGTAACTTCTCTGCCCTTAGAATGTGCTTGATAAGGTCATTAAAGGCTGGGTTTAGTGTGAGTAGAAGGCCAAAGACCTTACCTTGCTCCTTCCTTTCATTTATAACATCCATATCCATAGAGCTTGGTCTAAGCATCTCAAGCTCTGCCCACAATGATGGAAACTTCCCAAAGTGTTTTGTGAACTCCAAGTTCTCTTGGCTCAATTCGTTGATCGCCTTTTTCAATTCAAACACTCTTGTGAGATTAGATGTGTTTCCATAGACATTCTTGAGTGTACTCCACAAGGCATCAACATTCTCACAGTAGGAATAAGCTTCTAGAAGTGGAGTATCAAGGGAGCTTTGAAGGATAGCTAGGACCGTCTGGTCCTCTTGATACCACTTGGCCTTTGCTGCAAGTTTCACATCGATTTCATCCTCATCCTCACTACTTAAGTACTCCTTAAACTGCTTAGAACCATTAATATACCCCCAAAGACCTCTACCACAAAGAGCAGTCTTAGTTGTTCTAGCCCAAAGTAAATAGTTTCCACCTGTTAGAATATGTGAGTGTTTGTCTCACATAACTAGAAACAACAATCAACTTGTGATTGTGTTCTTCATTAGCTAACTAATGAACTCATTCTCAACAAGAAAAGCTTTCATTAGTATGAAGCATAATCAGATTATAGAAGCAACAACACTTAGAGTTTGTGCTCTAAACTGTTAGAATATGTGAGTCTAAGCTCACTATGAAGAGAAGAGACAATCAAAAGATGATTGAATCAACATAAGAACAGATTATAGCTAAAGAGTGTTTTAAGAGAGTTTTACGTATAGGATGGAGTTTGATCCATAGGGATCAAACCCAGAACGTGTTTACACTCTATAACTACATTATTAATCTGTTCTTAGAGTGTTTGAATGAAGAACATGAAGAGAGAAGTAAGAGCTTGAATCAGATTGCTTTTGTTCAAGTTAAAATCATACAGTACCTACAAGCTGCTATTTATATAAGTCAAATAGCAGCCTAACAGTCACAACAAGTTGCATAACGTTCTAAACATCCTAGCCGTTCATTTAAAAGAACAGATCATGGCCACAGATTCAAAATCCCAACAGCTCTCTTTGTGGTCCTCCTTGTGTGCTGATAGTGACTCCTTGTGGTCCTCACACACTTGTGAAAGTGACAGTTTGGCCTTTTCTTCCTAAGCATCACATGATGCTTAATTCAACAGCCCACAAAGTCCCACTTGCTTATTTGAATCATAATGATCAGTCCTATGATCTGATATTCATGTTAGTACACTTCTGGTCTTGTAACCTACTTAATGTTAACAAGGATAAGGCCACACGCAACTCCGTCTTCTGGCCTTGTCACCTTGTTCCCGAATTCATGTCATCCTTAACTCTTCTTGTTTAACACATTGGTGGTGAATTCCTTTTCATTCCAACACTCCCCCTCAATCTAAACATGGCGAGTTTAGATTGGCATCATGATCACCACCTCATTAAAACCACATGGGATAGAACCCAATGAAGGAAAAAGAGTATGATGATCACAACGAGGGTATCTTCATGAGCACAAGGTCGTGTGTATGTCTTGAGAGGCTGCTGCCCCATCAGGCAAGGCACCCGCATCTAAACATGAGTGTGATCCAAGGAAGTATGAATCAAGGTCCATGATAGATTGTTGGAGCCTTTGCCCCTTCCTCTTTGAGCTTCAACCTCGGCTTCTTCTCAACGGGACAACCAGATTGTGTGATGTTGCCGCATCCACACCTTATGTTCCTTAGCCTCCTCATAACTGATCGGGACATAATCCTTTTAGTATGATGCGGTTGGAGACTATGTAGTTTGAATTCCTTTGCTCCTTTACTCCCCCGCACACTAAACTTGTCATTTTGGTGGAGCTTTCGATTCATTGTGTTTGTACACATCCAACCTTGAAAGTTCTCCCCATTCACACATTTCAACCTCTTTGGTTGTTCCTTGAGTGTCACCTAGCTTGCCTATAGCCATCCTCTTCGAATTAAGTTTGGTTGGTCTTTGCAAGTGACTTTGAAACTTGATGGTAACTGGTCTAACTCCAAGCATTGTGCTGCGTCTTCTTAGTGTTTGAATCGAGACACCAACTGAAGTCCCATGACTTCTTCAAACACCTCTCACTCGTCATGCCTTCTTGAGACTACGCCGAGCAACACACCATCTTTGGAGATTGAACCTGTGTGATTTGGACATTTTAAGAATGTATTCAATGCTTAATCAATTTGAACCAAGCTAAGCTACTGATTTTTCTCTTAACCAAAGCTTACTGATTTTAGCAATTCATTTTCAATTGATTTAAGCATATAAACTTCAAAATTTGATTTTGGAAATTCAGTTTGTAATCAAATTTAATAAACAACTTCTAGGCTTCTTAACCTACTGATTTTAGCAATTTAAATCAGTTGTAATTGAATTTCAATTGACTAAGCATATTGAGAGAGACTGAAGTTTAGAAACAGCCTGATTTAATGCTTTGGATGAGAGTTTGAACTCCCCCTTAAGCTTTGCTCTTCTAGCACTTGCAAACAGCTTGTTGGCACCTTCCATTGTAACCTCTTTTGAGGCTTGAAACGAATGTAATGGAAACAGCTTGAAACGAATGTCTAAGCAGCTTGTGCGTCATGGATTTTAAATACTGAATTCTCCCCCGCAAGCTTGAGCGTCGGGACAGCAAAAGGACCAAAGGTCAAGCTTGATATCACTTCTTATGAATCCTTTCCTTGCCATCTTGTACTTCTTTGAGGCTCTCATGGTCTTCTTTACCCTTAAACAAGTGATAAAGAAGCAAAGATTAAGTATGTGCCATGAGGAATATCAAAGGTTTAGATGCTCAGCGATTTAAGAATTCATAGAAGGAACTAGCAATTGAACTAAGGTAATGAATTTAACACAAATTGAAATAGAAGTTGAGTTTAGAGGACAGCCTTTTAATAGAAGAAGAGTGCTCTATGAATGCGGTTTTCCTTCTTCTCGGAACTGCTATTATGATCATGGCTTGGGCCATGATTTGAACTAAGAAATGTGTGCCTTGTTGTCTCTACAATTACGTGCACACCTTCTTCATGCTTCCACTGAAGCCACCATTGTTGAATGCAGCCACCAACTGACATCCAGTCCGTATGGCTGCTCCAAACCAACACAAGCTCGTATTGTCTTCATGAGGCAATCGAGCCAACACATCAATCACCACTTTAAGCCTTTGAACCTGTTGAGTATAGGCAGTTTCTAAACAAACAGTGGTGAGTGATTAGAGTATAAGTAACCAAGATTTCGTAATTAGAGAATAAGAGAAGAAAGTAACCAGAGTATAAGAGATTAAGCGGAAGTTTAAGAGAGTATTGTGAGAATGGAGTATAGAGAATGGACTCAAGAGTTCCTATGGACAGAATTTTGCTCTGTTTTCTTGAGTTTTGCGAAAAGCTTTAACAGCTTAGCACAAACGTTTTACCAAGGCCTTTTGGATTCAACATGATTTTAAATGCGTTGTGCATCCCATGGTTCATTTCCCTTGGTTACTGCCATGATTTTAAATGCTTTAAGCATCCCATGGTCTTAATTAAACTGTGTAAATTCAGTCACATGGTGAACCAAAACCATATATGTTTCACATTCATATGAATGGAAAACGGGTTTGTTCAACCTTATCTTTTGAAAACAAGCCAAGGATTTTAGTTAAAAAAAAAAAAGGTTTGAAAACAATCCAAGGTTTTATTGTCAATGTAAAAATCGAATTCATCATGGTCTTAATTGCTTAAATTCACAAAAATAAAGCAAATAGACCATGGCTCTCATTTTACACATGACATCAAATTGAAAATCCACAAATCAAAGAGAAATGAAGTCACAAGGTATTGAATGCTTTAATTCATAAGGATTAAGCTAACCAAGGTTTTTACATCTTCAAAGATATGGTTTAAAAATCAAACAAAGAAACTGATTTTGAAAGACCTACTTTCATGCTTTAATCCAAAAGAATCAAGTATGTTTTAGTGGTCACAATGTCATGAATCTATAAGCATCAAAGACACAAAATGTTTAATATTCCAAAAGAATTTAAACTGTCGAATATGACTTATAGTTCATTATACCCAAAAAAACGTTTTAAAATAAAACCAACTTCATTCTCTATCCCTCCCTCAAGCATTGGCCATTACAGATTTTACAATCTTTTTCATCCATGCTTAACATGAGGAGAAATGGGTAGAGAGTTGAAAACAATGGATAATCAATCCCTTTTAAAAGAAAAACGTGTTCATAAAAGTTTTAAAACAAAGTTCTTCAAAAACAGATTTCAAACGTTTTCATAAAAGTTTTAAAACAAAATTCTTCAAACCACTTTCAATCTCTCTCCCTCCCTCAAGCATTGGCGTTTTAGACTTTAAATCTTTTATCCAAGCTTTAAAAATGAGAGACAAAGGGGAGAAGGAGCTGAGGCGTTTTCTAGAGTTAAAGACAGCCAACAACAGCCAAGGGGAGTTCATCCCAAGCGAGTTTTGCTCTGTTTTCTAGAGTTAAAGACAGCCAACAACAGCCAAGAAACAACAAGAACATTGGCGTTTTAATGGCTGGAACACTCCATGAGCAGTTGGGCAATGACTTTACCCACTGGTCACAGATAATATCCACTGGAATAACTCATGTACGAGGGTTTCCAGGAGCTTTAAACATAAAGAACCACGAAATAACACATATAAGGTGTTTCCATGGCTGAAAACAGAAACGAAAAACAAGGAGAACCCATGGAAATGGTGAGAACGAGCTTAAGAGGAACCAAGGAAGGAACCACTCTCTGATACCATGTTAGAATATGTGAGTGTTTGTCTCACATAACTAGAAACAACAATCAACTTGTGATTGTGTTCTTCATTAGCTAACTAATGAACTCATTCTCAACAAGAAAAGCTTTCATTAGTATGAAGCATAATCAGATTATAGAAGCAACAACACTTAGAGTTTGTGCTCTAAACTGTTAGAATATGTGAGTCTAAGCTCACTATGAAGAGAAGAGACAATCAAAAGATGATTGAATCAACATAAGAACAGATTATAGCTAAAGAGTGTTTTAAGAGAGTTTAACGTATAGGATGGAGTTTGATCCATAGGGATCAAACCCAGAACGTGTTTACACTCTATAACTACATTATTAATCTGTTCTTAGAGTGTTTGAATGAAGAACATGAAGAGAGAAGTAAGAGCTTGAATCAGATTGCTTTTGTTCAAGTTAAAATCATACAATACCTACAAGCTGCTATTTATATAAGTCAAATAGCAGCCTAACAGTCACAACAAGTTGTATAACGTTCTAAACATCCTAGCCGTTCATTTAAAAGAACAGATCATGGCCACAGATTCAAAATCCCAACAGCTCTCTTTGTGGTCCTCCTTGTGTGCTGATAGTGACTCCTTGTGGTCCTCACACACTTGTGAAAGTGACAGTTTGGCCTTTTCTTCCTAAGCATCACATGATGCTTAATTCAACAGCCCACAAAGTCCCACTTGCTTATTTGAATCATAATGATCAGTCCTATGATCTGATATTCATGTTAGTACACTTCTGGTCTTGTAACCTACTTAATGTTAACAAGGATAAGGCCACACGCAACTCCGTCTTCTGGCCTTGTCACCTTGTTCCCGAATTCATGTCATCCTTAACTCTTCTTGTTTAACACATTGGTGGTGAATTCCTTTTCATTCCAACACCACCTTTCAAAACCACTGGTATTACAAGGGCCTTAGAGTTCTCCATACTTCCAGCAATAAAGAACCTTCCTTTCTAGCTTGGATGAACTAAAAACACCCTGAAGACTAAACCTTTTCTCTTCAAACAGGTTGAATCAAACACAACAGAAGGAAAGGGATAACTTTTGGACCCGAGGGATGAAAACCAACTGATATCCGAGAGTATAAGCTATAGCGAGAAGAACTGGAGCATTTGTGATGTAGAAGCCATGCTGAATCTTCAAAGAACACGAACAGAATCCTTGTGGAACCAAAGACAAACTCAATGGAACAGTAACCAGAATTTTAGAGTAGATTAAGGAGAGATTTAAGAATGGTATTGAGTCTAGATAGGATCTAGCTCTGATACCATGTTAAGATTTGCGGAAATTATAGTATAGAGATTGAAGATTATATAAAGATTGAGAGAAATAGAGAGAAGACATCTTATATCTTCATAAGTTCTTATTAAAATAAAGAGAATCAGATTACAACTTGTATATATAGAGATAGAAAAGGTTGGAGATAAGGTTAGAGATAAGATGCTTTTGCTTTTGCTTGCTTTTGCTTGCTTTTGCTTGCTTTTGCTTTTGCTTTTGTCCTTTTGATGATAAGGTTGATGATAAGGTGATGATGAAGTGATGACAAGGATGAGAGGACGGTCTGATCTTCTAACGGCTATATACGGGTTGTGCAGCCCGTACCACGTACACAACCGTACTGCCGTACTGCCGTACCACGTGCAGCCCGTACCGCATCTCACCGCATGGTCGTCTCACCGCATGGTCTTCTCACCTCATGGTCGTCTCACCGCATCTCATCTCACATTATGTCTCCTTATTCTCTTGATCAATAATAAGGTGATGATGAGATGATGACAAAGATGAAAGGATGATCTAACGGCTATATACGGGTTGTACAACCCGTACCACGTACACAACCGTACTGCCGTACTACCGTACCACGTACAGGTCTGTACCGTATCTCACCGCATGGTCGTCTCACCGCATGGTCGTTTCACCGCATCTCACCGCATGGTCGTCTCACCCCATCTCATCTCACCTTATGTTTCCTTATTCTCTTGATCAATACTCCCCCTCAAGCTCAGACTAATGGATCATAAGTATGAGCTTGGAAACCCGTGAGCATCACCTCATTAAAAACCTCAAGCATAAAAAACCACGTGGGACAAAACTATGCAAGAGGGAAAAAGAGTATGATGTCCACGGATAGGAGACATGAGATCAAGGTTGTTCAAGGTTCACAAGTCCAAGTTTGCTAAAGATGTGATTGCAAACCTTAAGACTTGTGGACTTGGTGAAGATATCTGCCAATTGGTCCTCGCTTCTCGTAAAGCACGGAAGAGTAAACCCTTGCTCGATCTTCTCCCGAACCTTGTGGCAATCAACCTCGATATGCTTGGTCCGCTCGTGGAAAACCGAGTTGGATGCAATGTGAATCGCGGCTTGGTTGTCACAATGCATCGTCATAGGTGTAGCTTGCTCGATGCCTAAACACTTGAGTAGTCCCTTGAGCCATACCAATTCGTTGGTGAGCTTCTTCATGGCCCGATACTCCGCTTCCGCACTTGAATCCGAAACCACCTTTTGCTTCTTGCTTTTCCAAGTCACTAGATTGCCTCCAACAAACGTACAATACCCGGTTGTCGATTTCCGATCAATCCTATCTCCGGCCCAATCCGCATCGAAATATCCAACAATCTCAATATTGTTGTTCCTTCCCATCCAAATGCCTTGACCGATGCTTCCTTTCAAGTACCGAAGTATTCTATCCACCATGCTCCAATGATAAACCGTAGGCTCCTTCATGTGTTGGCTGACTTGATTCAACGCAAAACACAAATCTGGCCGTGTTAGTGTCAAGTAGATAAGTTTGCCCACAAATCTCTAGTATTTTGCAACATCCCCAAACGGTGCATCTCCTTCCTCCCTCTTTCGGTTGACGTTGTAGCCATCTTCAAGAGGTGTCTTGGCCGCTTTAGCATCCAATGTACCTGTCTCATCCAACAAATCAAGTGTGTACTTCCTTTGAGATAAAAATAAGCCTTCCGGAAGTCGGCAAATCTCAATCCCAAGGAAGTACTTAAGCTCTCCAAGATCTTTAATGTCAAAAACAGATTTAAGAAAGGATTTAGTTTCTTGGATACCTCCCTTGTCATCGCCGGTGATGATCAAGTCATCGACGTAGATGAGAACGACTACTAGCCCTTGTGGTCCATGTAAGGTGAAGAGAGTATGATCCGATTGTGACTTCTCGAGGAGATTGCTTCAAGCCCGAGGAGATTGCTTCAAACCGTAGATAGCTTTCCTTAACCAAAGGACCTTTCCCGGTGCAATGGTGTTCTCAAGACCCGGAGGTGGCTTTATGTAGACTTCTTCTTCGAGCTCACCTTGAAGAAACGCATTCTTGACATCCATTTGCCAAAGATCCCAATCACGGTTTGTAGCAACGGAAAGGACAACCCGAACGGTATGGAGCTTAGCCACGGGTGCAAAAGTGTCCGTGTAATCAACTCCATACGTTTGAGTGAATCCGCGAGCCACAAGCCGAGCGTTGTACCGCTCAATCTCTCCGGTGCTTAGGTGCTTGATGGTGAATACCCACTTGGAGCTAACTGCTTTCTTCCCGGGTGGAAGGTCCGCTTCATCCCATGTGTGAGTTCGGATCATAGCTCCTACTTCATCATCCACTGCATTACTCCATTCTTTGCTCATCATCGCTTCCTCATAAGACTTTGGTATTTGATCTTCCAAAATCTTACCGAGAAACGCTTGAAAATCCAATGGCAAAATGGCAAGTGAACAGGTGGCTTGAATCGGATGAGCCACGGCGTTGCAATTGTAGTAGACTCTCTTGTCTTTCCATGTAGAGGGATCACTCCTTGGTCTTGTACTTCTTCTAAGAACCGATTGAGGTGTTGGCTCGGAAGGCGCTTGAATCGGTTGAGTTGGCTTATGCCTTGTGCTTCGGCGAAGGTTCTGTTGCGTCGGATGCTTCGGATCAGTTGGTACGTTGTGCTGTACCGATGATGGAGCTTGTAGTACTTCTGTGTCAGGCACTTGAACTAGAGGCAGGCTGCGGTGACGGTGTGGCAGGCTATGGTGATGGTGCGGCAGACTCGGCAGCAGCAGATTCTGATGCGGCAAGCTGCGGTGATTGCGGTACCGCATCCGTATCTCCATCATACTCCCCCTCACTGGTAACTTCCGGCTCCTCTTGAGGCTGTCCCTCATTGCCTTCCATAGGTGGAGTATGTGGTGAAAAATTTGGTTGAGTGGTGACCAAAGGTGATCCATTCCCAAGGTGGTCCAATAGGAATTGAAGACTAGCGTTCCGGTCAAATGAGGTAGCTAAGTCCTTCAAGCTTTCCCAATCTTTCTCGTTGTAGTAACCTTGTTCTTCAAGGAATTTCACATCCCGAGAGACGTAGGTCCGATTGTTGCTTGGATCAAAGCATTTGTACCCCTTTTGCGTTGTAGAATACCCAAGGAATATGCACTTGATACCCTTTGGTTCAAGCTTGGTCCTTAGCTCTCCGGGAACTAAAACAAAACAAACACAACCAAAAACCTTTAGGTGTTCAAGAAATGGTTTGTTTTTGTTAAGTACCTCAAACGGAGAAATGTCCCTTAAGACTTGAGTCGGTGTTCGGTTGATAAGGTAACATGCCATCATAACCGCATCTCCCCAATATCTTTTAGGAATGTTGTGATGAAACATCATCGATCTTGACACCTCCATGAGATGTCGATTCTTCCTCTCGGGCACTCCATTTTGTTGCGGATTGTATGGGCAGCTCGTTTGATGCAAAATCCCATGCTTTGCGAAATGCTCCTTGAGTCTATGACTTGTATATTCCCCACCATTATCTGTTCTAAATACTTTAATCTTGGCATTGTAATGGTTAGTGATGTAATTTTGAAAATTAAGAAATGCATCAAACACCCTATCTTTAGATGGAAGTAAAGTGACCCATGTATATTTAGATTTCTCACCTATGAATGTAACGAAATACTTGTTTTTATCTCTAGATAAGCATGGTGATGTCCAAACATCCGAATGAACCAAATCAAAGCAATTTTCATAAACAGTAGATGATTTAGGGAAAACGGTTTTACAATGTTTACCGAGAATACAAGCTTCACAACTAGAGTAATCAAAAGAAACATTCGTTAACATGATTTTAAGAGCACGAGAATGAGGATGACCTATTCTAGCATGCCACAATTTATTCGACGTTGTATCTAAACGAGAGCTAAAATGTGAACGATGTGAAGTGGTCGGTGCAAAATTCTCTAAAATGTAGAGATCATCTTTAGTTCCCCCTTCTCCGATCACTTTACCGGAGTCAATATCCTGAAAAATACCTCATTAGGACCAAATATTGCATAACAATTAAGGTCATTCGTGGTTCTTTTAACGAACAGCAAGTTAGAGGTGAACTTAGGCATATATAGAGCTTTAGATTCTTTATCAAACAGCCGTAAATTGCCTATCCCTTTAATGGGTACACTATCTCCATTAGCATATAACACATTTCCTCTAGCCGGTTCTATATTGTTAAGTAGATTCGAATTGCTAATCATATGGTGTGAGGCACCCGAATCAACAATTAGAGAGCTAGTAGGTCTATGTGTAAGTAAGCTATAAGGAGTTTGAGTCATGACATTGATACCGGATTCCTTGAGTGTTTCCTTTAGTGTGGCAATTGACTTGACGAGAGCTTCAAAGTCCACTTTCCGCACGTACCCTTCTTGTGCTCCATCCTCTCCTCGCCTAGATGAACCGACGTGATCTTCATTGGCTTGAGTAACATTGGCCCGAGGCATCCTTGGACCGGTGAGAGAGCTTGGCTTGAGATGAGGGTGAAGTATCCAACATTGCTCCTTTGTATGCCCCTTCTTCTTGCAATGCTCACATAGCTTGTTCTTCCTTTCATCGGACCCTTTGTAGACCCCTTTGTTAGCCATGGGAAGCTCCCCTTTCCCTCCAAATAGACCGAGAGACCCTTGCTCACGTTGGATTTGAGCACAAACGTCATCAAGGCTCGGTAACTTCTCTGCCCTTAGAATGTGCTTGATAAGGTCATTAAAGGCTGGGTTTAGTGTGAGGAGAAGGCCAAAAACCTTATCTTGCTCCTTCCTTTCATTAATGACATCCATATCCATAGAGCTTGGTCTAAGCATCTCAAGCTCTGCCCACAATGATCGAAACTTCCCAAAGTGTTTTGTGAACTCCAAGTTCTCTTGGCTCAATTTGTTGATCGCCTTTTTCACTTCAAACACTCTTGTGAGATTAGATGTATTTGCATAGACATTCTTGTGTGTACTCCACTAGTCAGCAACATTCTCACAGTAGGAATAAGCCTCTAGAAGTGGAGTATCGAGAGAGCTTTGAAGGATAGCTAGGACCGTCTGGTCCTCTTGATACCACTTGGCCTTTGCCGCAAGTTTCACATCGATTTCTTCCTCATCATCACTACTTGAGTACTCCTTAAACTGCTTGGAACCATCAATATACCCCCAAAGACCTCTACCACAAAGAGCAGTCTTAGTTGTTTTAGCCCAAAGTAAATAGTTTCCACCTTTCAAAACCACTGGTATTACAAGAGCCTTAGAGTTTTCTATACTTCCAGCAATAAAGAACCTTCCTTTCTAGCTTAGATGAACTAAAAACCCCTTGAAGACTAAACCTTTTCTCCTCATACAGGTTGAATCAAACACAACAGATGGAAAGAGATAACCTTTGAACCCGAGAGATGAAAACCAGCTGATATCCGAGAGTATAAGCTATGGTGAGAAGAACTGGAGCGTTTGTGATGTAGAAGCCACGCTGAATCTTCAAAGAACACGAACATGAGATGAACGCAAGCTAATCCCTTGAAGAACACAACCAGAATTCTTGTGGAACCAAAAAGAAACTCAATGGAACAGTAACCAGAATTTTTAGAGTAGATTGAGGAGAGATTTAAGAATAATAATGAGTCTAGATAGGATCTATCTCTGATACCATGTTAAGATTTACGGAAATGATAGTATAGAGATTGAAGATTATATTAAGATTAGAGAGAAATAGAGAGAAGGCATCTTATAGCTTAATTAAAATTTGGATGTGAATCATTTGCCTCATTAAAACCTTTCTTTGGAAAACCCACCGGGACAAAACCAAAGATAAGGAAAAAGAGTACATATGATCACATACCCATTTTGGTGATCTTCTTGAGCTTGTATCAAAACCAGAATGGTTTGAGATACATCTTCTCCATTCCAGCCTAAGTGATCGGATTGAGTAAACATGTAGTTAAGTAATCCTCCAACTCCATCCTTAAGCCTTTTAGCTCTCGCACGAGTCATAGGTCCAACTGGTACAACCAAGTTCTCCTCGGCTTCAAGCTCTGGTTCAAGCTGCACTCCATGTTCCATTCCATCCTGAGCTAAAACATCCAGCTGGTCCATGTCTGAATCTTGAGGCGTATCAAAAATCAACATCACAAGAACAGAAAATGACTCTAACTAATTTAGGTGATTGTCAAGTTCAAGCAAGTTTTGAAATTTCCAATTCTAGTATGATGTGCTCATCTTTGCCAAGGGTTAATGGTTAATGAACTCCTAGGATGCTTCTCTGGATGGAACTGGATAGATCCTTGCATAAACGAATCAGAGACTCAAGTTTATCAAGGCTTGTGAATCGAATGGTGACACAAGAGGGCTGGAAAGTCTCTTGATACTCCTAGGCAACCAGATCGGATATGACACACCGATTTAATCACCCTTTAGACGTTGGATATTACACACCAACAGATCACTCGAGCTTGCACACAAGCAAAGAGAGAACAAAGGTTTTTGTTTAAGAGAAAAGATAGATTATCTCCATTAGAAGACTTAAACAGACTTATATAGAAAGACTTGGACAGAACCCAAGCTTTTCAACTTCCAAAAGCATTAAAGAGACACGCTCCCTTGGACACAACAAGTCCAAAACGTTTTTAAAGAGAGAAATAAAACCATAGTCTATAATGTAACAAAATATAGATATGTAGCCGGTCCAAAAGAAAGAAAGACACGGCAAAGATCATCATCTAGGAGATGTGAAGTGAAACAAGAGGTCTCGCTAAAAACCTTGATTGGAAAACCCAGTGGGACAAAACCAATCAAGGGAAAAAGAGCACCCACAAGTAACACTTGCCTAAATGATGATCAGTTTGAGATTGAGGTGGCTTGAATGGATATGAGAGTATCACGGTTGATCAAGCTTCTACCGAGACCTTCCTCTTGCTTCCAAGACAACATGAGAATGTTTCCAACAGCTTCATTAAGGCTCCTTGTCCTGGAACGAGTCATAGGACCTGATGGCACAAACAAATCATTTCCTTGCTCCCTGCTTCCTAAGCCTTGTTCCGCAAACTGGTCCATGATCACATCAATGGTGCAGGTCTAGACCAAGACATGGAGCACAAGGTAAGAAAAGTACACCCTGAGAAAGATAAAGTTGCCCCTGCTTCGTTCTAACCCAAGAAGAACCACTGAATCCCATGTTAAATACATATGTTATTATGGCAACGAAGGAAACAAATCAGGTAAGTAACTCGTTTCTCTCATTTATATATGATGATTCTAATATTGTGATCATGAATTTACTAAACCAAGATACGTGTGAGAAAATTACGAAAACCCTTTCTTCTCTTGAACTACAAAACTATAAACAACATGTTGCATCGCATAAACCTAATGAAATGGTCCAACCTGAATTACTTCCTTGTTTCTAATAGTACCATGACTCTCATAACGTAGTACTTGACTCTTGTCAAAAGTGTAGAGAATATTGTAGGTACAGAGGATAAAGAACAAGAGCCCAGACCGCAAAAGAGAAACGGAGCCACAAAGTATGAACAATGAGATTTTGCAAAGATGATTTACCTTGCTGCCCAAGGAAGTCAACAACAAACCTTGGGGAGGAGTCATTGTCTCTTTGCTGATCAAAGAAGAGCCACCAAATGCTCAAATCCAATAACCACAATGGAGATCTGGCCCGAGGAAATTTTCTAGACTCACATCTATACTGAGATACTAACTTCCTCTATCTTGGTGTAGGCCAAGAAGTTTCAAGGACGAAACTTTTCCAAAAGAGAGGGTATGATGAGGACATCAAGTCATCATCAGCCATGAAGCAAGAAATCAAGAGACAAGAAGAGGAAAGCATGAAGCCAAGACGAGTTAAGGAGACATGCGAGCTGTTCTCAGTTCAAATGGAGACAAAACCAAACATTCCAGCTCAACAAACATTTGGAATACTGATGAAAGGACTTTTGTCCGGTTTATGAGGTAAACCTAGAATCACTAATTCAAAGAATAGTTTAGGTTCGTTCAAGGGACCAGCAATACACTCTAATCCTATGGGATACAAGTTCAACTAAGTGATTCAATAATGGTTTAAGTGTCACGATTTATCAAGCAAGTAAATGTAAATTCGATGTAAGCAATTAATGGAAAAGGCGTTAGATCAAGGGATAGTATCTCAGGGATTAGAACATCTAGAACCAAGCAATTATTCAGGTTATCAAGTAAGAACCAATCTAGAACTCAACCATAAAATTAAGGGGATCCACTGTCGTGGTATCAACTATATTATCAATCAATCTAACACCCTAAACTGTCGTTTGAGGCTACAAAGAATGATAAGCATTAAAAGTATAGGATCAATTTGTTCACGAGTTGCCTTAACTTTAACTTTCGTTGACTAAGGACAACTTGCCCATCTATGTCAATTCAAGCAATTCACAACACTTTTGATGAGTAAATTCAACCTAAAATCAAAGGCTAGGTGATCAATCTAGTCTAGGCAGTACGATCGACAATAGATGGAGATATCGAATGAGTTTCAAAACCTATCTATGTTTAGTATTGATCAAGAATAAGGAGACATAAGGTGAGATGAGATGCGGTGAGATGACCATGTGGTGAGACGACCATGCTGTGAGACGACCATGCGGTGAGATGCGGTACTGATCTGTACGTGGTACGGCAGTACGGTTGTGGTACGGGCTGCACGTGGTACGGCAGTACGGTTGTGTACGTGGTACGAGCTGCACAACCCGTATATAGCCGTTAGGAGATCAGATCGTCCTCTCATCCTTGTCATCACCTTATCATCAATCTTATCATCAAAAGGACAAAAGCAAAAGCAAAAGCAAAAGCAAAAGCATCTTATCTCTAACCTTATCTCCAACCTCTTCTATCTCTATATATATAAGTTGTAATCTGATTCTCTTTAATCAATAAGAACTTATGAAGATATGAGATGTCTTCTCTCTATTTCTCTCTAATCTTTATATAATCTTCAATCACTATACTATAATTTCCGCAAATCTTAACATGGTATCAGAGCTAGATCCTATCTAGACTCATTATTATTCTTAAATCTCTCCTTATTCTCTCTTTAATCTACTCTAAAATTCTGGTTACTGTTCCATTGAGTTTGTTTTTGGTTCCACAAGGATTCTGTTCGTGTTCTTTGAAGATTCAGCGTGGTTTCTACATCACATATGCTCCAGTTCTTCTCGCTATAGCTCACCAATGAAGAAGCTCCAAAGGTTATCCCTTTCCTTCTGTTGTGTTTGATTCAACCTGTTTAAAGAGAAAAGGTTTAGTCTTCAGGGTGTTTTTAGTTCATCCAAGCTAGAAAGGAAGGTTCTTTATTGCTGGAAGTATGGAAAACTCTAAGGCCCTGTGGAAAACTGTAATACCAGTGGTTTTGAAAGGTGGAAACTATTTACTTTGGGCTAGAACAACTAAGACTGCTCTTTGTGGTAGAGGTCTTTGGGGGTATATTGATGGTTCTAAGTAGTTTAAGGAGTACTCAAGTAGTGATGATGAGGATGAAATCGATGTGAAACTTGCAGCAAAGGCCAAGTGGTATCAAGAGGACCAGACGGTCCTAGCTATCCTTCAAAGCTCCCTTGATACTCCACTTCTAGAAGCTTATTCCTACTGTGAGAATGCTGCTGCCTTGTGGAGTACACTCAAGAATGTCTATGGTAACACATCTAATCTCACAAGAGTGTTTGAAGTGAAAAAGGCGATCAACGAATTGAGCCAAGAGAACTTGGAGTTCACAAAACACTTTGGGAAGTTTCGATCATTGTGGGCAGAGCTTGAGATGCTTAGACCAAGCTCTATGGATATGGATGTTATCAATGAAAGGAAGGAGCAAGATAAGGTCTTTGGCCTTCTACTCACATTAAACCCAGCCTTTAATGACCTTATCAAGCACATTCTAAGGGCAGAAAAGTTACCGAGTCTTGATGACGTTTGTGCTCAAATCCAACGTGAGCAAGGGTCTCTCGGTCTATTTGGAGGAAAAGGGGAGCTGCCTATGGCTAATAAAAGGGTCTACAAAGGGTCCAATGAAAGGAAGAACAAGCTATGTGAGCATTGCAAGAAGAAGGGGCATACAAAGGAACAATGTTGGATCCTTCACCCTCATCTCAAGCCAAGCTCTCTCACTGGTCCAAGGATGCCTAGGGCCAATGTCACTTAAGCCAATGAGGATCAATGTCACGAGGCGAGGATGGAGCACAAGATGGGTACATGCGGAAAGTTGACTTTGAAGCTCTCGTCAAGTCAATTGCCACACTAAAGGAAACACTCAAAGAATCCGGTATCAATCTCATGACTCAAACTCCTTATAGCTTACTTACACATAGACCTACTAGCTCTCTAGTTGTTGATTCGGGTGCTTCACACCATATGATTAGCAATTCGAATCTACTTAACAATATAGAACCGGCTAGAGGAAATGTGTTAATTGCTAATGGAGATAGTGTACCCATTAAAGGGATAGGCAATTTACGGCTGTTTGATAAAGAATCTAAAGCTCTATATATGCCTAAGTTCACCTCTAACTTGCTGTCCGTTAAAAGAACCACGAATGACCTCAATTGTTATGCAATATTTGGTCCTAATGAGGTATTTTTTCAGGATATTGACTCCGTAAAGTGATCGGAGAAGGGGGAACTAAAGATGATCTCTACATTTTAGAGAATTTTGCACCGACCACTTCACATCGTTCACATTTTAGCTCTCGTTTTGATACAACTTCGAATAAATTGTGGCATGCTAGAATAGGTCATCCTCATTCTCGTGCTCTTAAAATCATGTTACCGAATGTTTCTTTTGATTACTCTAGTTGTGAAGCTTGTATTCTCGGTAAACATTGTAAAACCGTTTTTCCTAAATCATCTGCTGTTTATGAAAATTGCTTTGATTTGGTTCATTCGGATGTTTGGACATCACCATGCTTATCTAGAGATAAAAACAAGTATTTCGTGACATTCATATATGAGAAATCTAAATATACATGGGTCACTTTACTTCGATCTAAAGATAGGGTGTTTGATGCATTTCTTAATTTTCAAAATTACATCACTAACTGACAGGAACTGTTAGATTTGCGGAATTTAGAAGAAGATTAATGAAGAACAAGAATTGGAGAATGGAGAATTGATTGAGAAGAGAGAATGGGAAGAAGAAAATATATATTCTTATATATTTAACATCAGTTACATACAAGCTATTTAAAGAGGGATTTAGAGAGAGATGGCTAACGGTCACAATGTCAATCTTGACATGTGACCTCTATTCTTAGTAAAGTCTTCTTCTCTCTTTCTTCCTTGTTTCTCTATTTTAGGTAAAACCAAGTCAACTTGGCTTAAACTGATTTGAAGCATTTGAAACCTTTCCCGCCAGTGCTAACGGCTATAACGGGCTTCAAAATGTCTCTTGATCAGCTACCTTACCCGCGGGAAGCTTCTCTCGGGTCGCTCGATCATTTTCCTTCCCGCGGGAAGCTTTCTCGCGTCACACAGCTTACCGCGTGAAGCTCTCTCGTCCCGCAACACTATACACGCGGGAAGGTCTTTATTTCTTGATCAATACTCCCCCTCAAACTTAACCATAAGGAATCCGATGGTTAAGTTTGGAAACCCGTGAAGCATCACCTCATTAAAAACCTTAGCATAGAAAACCACGTGGGACAAAACTAGGCTAAGGGAAAAAGAGTGTGATGTCCACGGATAGAGAACTTGAGATCAAGGTCGGGTAAGGTCCACGAGTCCGAGTTTGCCATGGATGTGGTTGCAAACTTTAAGACTCGCGGCCTTAGTGAAAATATCCGCCAATTGATCTTCACTCTTGGTAAAGCACGGTAAGGTCACTCCTTCTTCTATCTTCTCACGCACTTTGTGACAATCTACCTCAATGTGCTTTGTCCTCTCGTGGAACACCGAGTTTGTGGCGATGTGGATGGCGGCTTGGTTGTCGCAATGCATAGTGATCGGCGTGGGGTGCTCAATGCCGAGACACTTCAAGAGTCCTTTGAGCCATGTAAGCTCATTGGTGAGCTTCTTCATTGCCCGGTATTCCGCTTCCGCACTCGAGCACGAGACCACCTTTTGCTTCTTGGTCTTCCAAGTCACCAAATTTCCTCCAACGAAAGTGCAATATCCGGTTGTGGATCTCCTATCCAACCTATCTCCGGCCCAATCCGCGTCGCAATAGCCAACGATCTCAGTGTTGTTGTTCTTGCCCATCCAAATGCCTAGACCAAAACTTCCTTTAAGATATCGTAGAATCCGGTCCACAATCTTCCAATGATGCATCTTCGGCTCCTTCATGTGTTGGCTTGCCTGGTTCACGGCAAAGCAAATATCCGGTCTTGTGAGTGTCAAGTAGATCAATTTCCCCACAAGCCTCCTATACCGTCCAACATCCTCATATAGTTCATCCTCTTTCTCCCCCTTTCGATCGACTTTGTACCCATCTTCAAGGGGAGTCTTGGCCGGTGTAGCCTCCATCATATCCGTTTCTTGAAGTAAATCAAGAACATACTTCCGTTGAGATATGAATAAACCTTCTTGGAGTCGACATACTTCAATGCCGAGGAAATATTTAAGTTCACCGAGGTCCTTAATGTCAAATACCGATTTGAGAAACTCCTTAGTGTCTTGAATCCCCTCCTTGTCATCTCCGGTAATGATCAAATCGTCCACATAAATGAGGACCACCACGAGACCCTTCGGCCCGTGAAGAGTGAAAAGTGTGTGGTCCGACTCGGACTTCGTGAATCCCCTTGTCTTTAGCGTGAAGCTCAACTTATGGTACCATGCTCTCGGTGTGAAGTTTGGCTATCGGTGCAAACGTATCCGTATAATCTTCCCCATAGGTTTGGGTGAAACCCCTAGCCACCAACCGAGCCTTATATCTTGCAATTTCCCCATTACTCAAGTGTTTGATCGTAAACACCCACTTTGAGCTTACCGCCTTTTTCCCGGGAGGGAGGTCCGCCTCATCCCATGTATGATTGCGGATCATGGCACTCTTCTCGTCTTCAACCGCATCATTCCACGTATTGATATCCTTTGCCTTCTCATAGCTCTTCGGAATGATATCTTGATCAATCATGCCAAGAAACACTTGATGCTCCACGGGTACAAAGGCGAGCGAACAAATGGCTTGAATAGGATGTGCTACAGCTTGACCATTGTAGTAAACCCGCTTATCCTTCCAAGTGGATGGATCACTTCTAATTCGGGTGCTCCTCCTTAGGAACGGTTGAGAGTCTCTCGGTTGTTGTGGAACCGGTTGTGGAGAAGGAACCGCCGCGGCAGGTTGCGGTATAGTCGCGACAGTCTGCGGTAGTGTCGCGGCAGGATGCTGTCCGGATGTGGCAGACTCCGATGCTGATGCGGCAGGTTCAGAGGCAGACGCGGCAGGTGTAGTCAAGTCTGGTGAGGTAGCGGCAGGCACTGTAGGCTCGGTTTCCGGTATGACCGCATCTTGATCACTCTCCCCCTCACTTGGTACCACGGTTGTCCTCGGGGTTATATTGTTTCCAAGGTGATCGAGAAGGAACCTCAAGCTTGATGCCCGATCGGCTGGTTCGGCAAGGTCTTTCAAGCTTTCCCAATCTTTGCCACTGTAAAATCCTTGATTTTCAAGGAACTTCACCTCACGTGACACATATGTTCGGTTGTTGCTCGGATCGTAGCATTTATACCCCTTTTGTGTGATTGAGTATCCAAGGAATATGCATCTCTTACTCTTGGCATCGAGTTTGCTTCTTAATTCTCCGGGCACTAGGACAAAACAAACACAACCAAAAACTCTTAGATGCTCAATAGATGGTTTAGTTTTGTTAAGTACCTCAAACGGTGATTTGTCCTCTAGGATTCTTGTTGGTATTCGGTTGATTAGGTAGCATGCCACCATCACCGCATCACCCCAAAATCTCTTTGGAACGTTGGTATGAAACATCATTGCTCTGGAAACCTCCATGAGGTGCCGATTCTTCCTTTCTGCTACACCGTTTTGTTGCGGAGTGTACGGGCAACTAGTTTGATGTATGATGCCGTGTTTTGCAAGGTGATCCTTGAATTTTTGACTTGTGTATTCTCCTCCATTATCGGTCCTAAACACTTTAATCTTAGCATTAAATTGATTAGTCACATAATTTTGAAAGTTAATAAATGCATCAAACACTCGGTCTTTAGATGGCATTAGGGTAATCCAAGTATATTTTGATTTTTCATCTATAAACGTCACAAAATACTTGTTGTTATCCCTAGATATGCATGGTGAGGTCCAAACATCCGAGTGAATTAAATCGAAGCAACTTTCATAAATAGTAGATGACTTAGGAAATACGGTTTTACAATGTTTGCCGAGAATACAGGATTCACAACTAGTGTGATCAAAGGAAGCATTAGGCAACATAAGATTAAGTGCACGAGAATGAGGATGTCCTAATCTAGCATGCCACTTATCATTAGGGAAAGCATCTAAATAAGAATTAAAATTAAAAACTTGTGATGAATCCGGTGGAGTATCATCTAGAACGTAAAGCTCATCCTTGGTACCACCTTTTCCGATCACTTTTCCGGTCTCAATATCCTGAAATTGAACCGCATTAGGACCAAAGATAACATAACAATCAAGATCATTAGTGGTTCTTTTAACCGATAGAAGATTGGATGTAAACTTAGGCATATATAAGGCTTTAGAATCCTTTTCAAATAGTCTTAAATTCCCAATCCCTTGTATAGGTACTTTTTCACCATTAGCTACCAACACATTTCCCTTAGCCGTTTCTATGTTCTCAAGTAGGTTCGGGTTACTAATCATATGGTGTGAAGCACCCGAATCGACTATAAGAGAACTACTTGGTTTATGAGTAAAGAAAGTGGTACCGGATTGGTTTAAAGAAGTAATGGACTTGATGAGTGCTTCCAAGTCCGCCTTCTTCACATAGTCCCCGACTCCCTTCTCCTCACTAGGCCTTGATGAACCGGCTCGGCCATGATCCTCTTTGGCATGCGTGAAGTTGGCTCTTGGGTCCCTTGAAGGACCTCCATTTTGGTTACCACCCACTGCCCATGTTGGCCGAAGGTGAGGATGGAGAAGCCAACACTTGTCCTTTGTGTGTTTCTTCCTTTTGCAATGTTCGCACACTTTGGACATCCTATCATCCGGTTTGAAGACTCCCTTGTTGGCCGTTGGGAGCTCCCACTTTCCACCAAACAATCCAAGAGATCCTTGTTCTCTTTGGATTTGAGAACAAACTTCATCAAGACTCGGAAGCTTATCCGCCCTTAGTATATGCTTGATAAGATCGTTGTATGCCGAGTTCAAGGTGAGCAAGAGCCCAAAGACCTTGTCTTGCTCCCTTCTTTCGTTTAGAACCATAGGGTCCGTGGTGCTTGGCCTAAGCATCTCTAGCTCGGCCCATAAGGACCTAAACTTGCCGAAATGCTTAGTGAACTCCATGTCCTCTTGGCTCAAGTCATTGATGGCTTTCTTGACCTCAAAAACTCGGGTGAGGTTAGAAATGTTGCCATACACATTCTTGAGAGTTTCCCAAAGCTCCTTAGCATTCTTACAATAAGAATATGCTTCAAGAATTGGAGCTTCAAGTGAGTTTTGGAGAATGGCGAGTACGGTTTGGTCTTCTTGGAAGGATTTGGCCTTCTCTTCCACCCTGGACTCGTCCTCCTCATCACTACTCGATTCATCGAAATCAATCTTCTTCGAACCATCAACATAACCCCATAAGCCACGGCTACATAGGGCTATCTTTACCGTCCTTGACCATAGCAAGTAGTTGCTACCTTTGAGAACCACCGGAATTACAATAGGTTTTGAATTCTCCATGGCTAAAATCTCTTCAAGAACTCAAACACAAAAGTATTACCCACTGGATAAAGATATTACCCACTGGACAAACAGAACCGAATGGAGATTTTCGAGCAAAGGAGATGAAGATTGAGAAGGATATGGAGTATATAAGAGATTAGTTTAAGAAGAATAAGGATCTCGCTCTGATACCATGTTAGATTTGTGGAATTTAGAAGAATATTAATGAAGAACAAGAATTGGAGAATGGAGAATTGATTGAGAAGAGAG
Organism: Arabis hirsuta; assembly: GCA_964056655.1. NCBI lineage: Eukaryota > Viridiplantae > Streptophyta > Magnoliopsida > Brassicales > Brassicaceae > Arabis > Arabis hirsuta. The sequence continues at coordinate 21,255,596 of OZ053298.1, read as the reverse complement.
AATGGGAAGAAGAAAATATATATTCTTATATATTTAACATCAGTTACATACAAGCTATTTAAAGAGGGATTTAGAGAGAGATGGCTAACGGTCACAATGTCAATCTTGACATGTGACCTCTATTCTTAGTAAAGTCTTCTTCTCTCTTTCTTCCTTGTTTCTCTATTTTAGGTAAAACCAAGTCAACTTAGCTTAAACTGATTTGAAGCATTTGAAACCTTTCCCGCCAGTGCTAACGGCTATAATGGGCTTCAAAATGTCTCTTGATCAGCTACCTTACCCGCGGGAAGCTTCTCTCGGGTCGCTCGATCATTTTCCTTCCCGCGGGAAGCTTTCTCGCGTCACACAGCTTACCGCGTGAAGCTCTCTCGTCCCACAACACTATACACGCGGGAAGGTCTTTATTTCTTGATCAATAGGAACTCCCTAGATGAACTCTGATGAAGGCTGATGATAGGTGACAAGCGATATGATTTAAGGAGGGTACGAGGGGCTGGTTTGAATGATACTTGATGGGGAAGCGATATGGGGCTGGTACGTGATGGAGGAGTCTTCGTGGTGATGATTGATGCGTGAACAAGCGATGATGAACGGATGATAAGGCAAGAGATGAATCAGATATGGTGATATATGATTTCGTTGGAGATGAATGACAACACAAAAGGGATCGATGGTTTGATGGAGAGGTGTTTGAATGATTAAGCGGATTAGAACTGGTAGAAGAGTTTCTTGTTCACAAGTGTTTAGAAACTCAGACTCGAAGAACGCATTCAAGGAATCAGATTGAGAGAAGAAATTTCGAAATTTCTTAAGCACATAAATCCTTCACTGCCTGAAATAAGAGGCGGCTCATGGGTTTATATACACCCTTGAATCGAAACCCTCAACTACATGCTGTTCTAAAACAGAAAAACATCAAAGCGTTTTAATTAAAATAAAACAACAAGGCGTCCCAACCCGCAGGTTCTTAATTGGTGCACCTCAAAATAAACTAAGTACAAGTCATAGTGACTCCTAAATAACTCGACGTAGTGATTCATCTGCCTCATTAAAAACCATGCTGATAAAACCCAATGGGACCAAACTCAACATGGGAAAAAGAGTACAGACTGCACACCTAAGTTATTTAGTTATCATTACCGGGTAAAGTCTTCAAGGTGAATATGTTGAAGACTTGGATCCTCGGTAGATTGAATGACCCTTCAGCTATGAGTGAATGAGCTTCCTTGGCCATCTCCTTAGCTCTTGAGCGAGTGATCCGTCCCACTATCTCCGGTTCCTCTGCAGCTTCTGGTTCCTTGCTAGCCACGATCATATCATCCTCCCCCTCGTCAAAAGGATTTGTCCTCAAATCTGAATCTGCAATATAAGGAAGCAAGTCAGAAACATTGAACGATGGAGATATGTTATACTTACCTTGGAGATCAATCTGATAGGCGTTGTTGTTGATCTTCTTGATGATTTCAAATGGTCCATCTACTCTTGGCATCAGCTTGCTCTTCCGTTCTTCTGGGAACCTATCCTTGCGTAGATGAATCCACACCAAGTCTCCTTCTTCGAAGACTAGTTCCTTTCTGCCCTTGTTCGCGTGCTTCTCGTACTGTAGTCTTCTTCTCTATATTCTCCTTAGCTTTGGCGTGTATCTTCCTGACCTGTTCAGCCTTTTCTTTGCCATCAAAGCTACACTTTACACTTAAAGGCAAAGGGATCAAGTCTAGAGGTGACTGTGGATTAAAGCCATAAACGATTTCAAAAGGAGAGAATAGAGTAGCAGAATGCTTAGCGTGATTGTAAGCGAACTCTACATGTGGTAGACACTCTTCCCATGACTTGATATTACTTTTCACTAAAGTCCTAAGGAGTGTAGATAGCGTCCTGTTCACCACTTCGGTTTGCCCATCTGTTTGCGGATGACATGTGGTTGAGAATGACAGCTTGGTTCCTAGTTTAGCCCATAAAGTTCTCCAGAAATGTCCTAAGAACTTTGTATCTCTGTCTGAAACGATTACTTGAGGCATGCCATGCAGACGTACCACTTCCCTGAAAAACAAATTAGCTACACTAACAGCATCATCTGTCTTGTGACTAGAGATGAAATGAGCCATCTTGCTAAACCTGTCAACCACAACAAAGATAGAATCTCTACCATTCCTGGTTCGAGGTAAACCAAGTACAAAGTCCATAGATATATGAGTCCAGGGTTGAGAAGGAATAGGGAGAGGAGTGTACAAACCGATAGGCTGTACTTTACCCTTTGCTATTTTGCAAATAGCACACCTAGAACAAACCTTCTCCACGTCTGACTTCATGTGAGGCCAGTAGAAGTGATCTTGCAGTCCAAGTAGAGTCTTTGATACTCCAAAATGTCCAGCTAGTCCACCTCCATGAGCTTCTCTAACTAGTAGTTCTCTTATGGAGCCTCGTGGTATGCACAAGCGATTGTTATAGAACAAATATCCATCCTGCCTATAATATTTTTCAAATGCAAACTTATGGCATTTACCATAGCTCTCAGCAAAATCAATGTCAGTTTCATAGAGATCTACTATATGTTCAAAACCGTCTAGTTTAGAAGCCAAAGTAGAGACAAGAGTGTACCTTCTGGATAATGCATCTGCGACTACATTATCCTTACCTTTCTTGTACTTAACGATGTATGGGAAAGTTTCTATGAACTCCATCCACCTGGCGTGTCTCTTGTTGAGTTTCTGTTGGCCTTTAAGATGCTTCAAAGACTCATGATCTGTGTGGATGACGAATTCTTTGGGCCATAAGTAGTGCTGCCACGTTTGAAGAGCTCGAACCAATGCATACAGCTCCTTGTCATAGGTAGGATAGTTGAGAGTTGATCCTCCTAGCTTCTCACTGAAGTAAGCTACTGGTTTCCTATCCTGCATCAAAACAGCACCTATACCCACTCCGGAGGCATCACATTCAATCTCAAAAGTTTTCATGAAATCAGGAAGTACTAAGATAGGGGCTTTGATAAGCTTCTCTTTTAAGGCTTTGAACGCCTTCTCTTGTGCTTCTTCCCATCTAAATCCAACGTCCTTCTTGATAACTTCAGTTAATGGCGCTGCTATGGTGCTGAAGTCTTGAACGAATCTCCTGTAAAATCCTGCTAAGCCATGAAAGCTCCTGACTTCTGCCACGTTTTTAGGTGCAGGCCATTCCTTTATCGCCTTGATCTTCTCATCGTCAACTCTAACTCCTTCTGCACTAACAATAAAACCTAGAAAGATAACCTCAGTAGTACAGAATGAACACTTAGAGTAATTTGCAAACAGGGATTGAGAACGAAGAACATTTAGAACTTGGCGGATGTGTTCTAAGTGTTCTTCCAGACCTTTGCTGTAGATGAGGATATCATCGAAGTAGACTACCACGAAGACGCCTATGAAGGGTCTGAGAGCATGGTTCATTAAGCGCATGAAGGTGCTGGGAGCATTGGTGAGACCAAACGGCATGACTAGCCATTCGTACAGCCCTTGCTTGGTCTTGAAAGCAGTTTTCCACTCATCCCCTTCCTTCATTCTGATCTGATGATACCCACTCTTCAAATAGATTTTTGAGAAGATTGTTGATCCACATAACTCATCCAGCATATCATCAAGCCTTGGAATAGGATGTCTGTACTTCACTGTGATATTGTTAATAGCTCTGCAGTCAACGCACATCCTCCATGACCCATCTTTCTTTGGAACTAGCAACACTGGTACTGCACATGAACTTAAACTCTCTCTGATATGTCCCTTGCTCATCAGCTCTTCTACTTGTTTCTGTAATTCCTTTGTCTCTACAGGATTGGTCCTGTAAGCTGGTCTGTTTGGTAGAGCTGATCCTGGAACCAAATCGATTTGGTGTTCTATTCCACGTATTGGAGGTAACCCTGGAGGTATCTCTTCGGGAAAAACATCCTTATACTCTTCGATGATCTCTATCATCTCATGTGGAAGCTCTGCTGCTGGTTTAGTGCTGGTGAGTGTCTCTCTGTACACAAACATGAATGTTGTCATCTCTGGATCAAATATCTTGCTGAATTCGCTGTGATTGATGTACAGGCTGTTAGACACTTTCTCTGTATCTTTACGATTCATATGAAGCTGATCTTGGTATATTTCGCTTGGTGTGAGTGGCAGAAGAGTGATCTTGCGTCCCTTGAACTCAAAGGACTGCTTGTTTGTGTAGCCATCATGAAAGACTCTTCTGTCGAACTGCCATGGCCTGCCCAATAGGATGTGACTTGACTTCATTGGAATCACATCACACAGCAATTCATCTTCATATCTCCCAATCGCTAGCTTAACTACTACTTGCTGAGACACAGTTAGAGCTCCCTTGTTGTTCAGCCACTGTAACTGATATGGCCTAGGATGTGAAGTGGTCTGGAGATTAAGCTTCTTTACCATCTCTTCACTAGCAGCATTGGTACAGCTACCACCATCAACAATCAAGGTACAGACCTTGTCTTGAACTACACATCTGGTGTGAAAGAGATTCTCACGCTGTCCTCTACCATCTGGATGAATTTGAACACTTAATGTTCTGCGTGCCACTAACATCTCTCCCATTGCTGCTGCTTCGTCTCCATCTCTTAATTCTGATTCTGGTTCACTCTCTGAACTGTCTTGAGGCACAATCTCTCCTCCCTCTTGTAGCAGAAACATCTTCTTATTAGGACAGTCCCTGGAGTAATGCCCCATTCCTTGGCATTTAAAGCACCTAATGTGACTTGTAGAAGTTCCACTCTTGGGTTTGAAATCGATCTTAACCTCTTCTCTGACTGTAGCTGTAGCTGGTTTGGCGTCTTTGGTATAGGCTGGCTTGCTGAATTCTCTTGGTTTTGGGGTGTTAGAAGCAAAAGTAGATCTCACATTCTTTCTCTTGATCTACGATTCAATCAGCTCTGCTTTATGCACCATCTCTTGTACATCTTCATAATTCTGTAGCTCTACCTTGTCTTGAATCTCTCTGTTCAATCCCCCAAGAAACCTCGACATCACCATGATTTCACTTTCTCTCAAATCAGCCCTAATCATTAAAGTTTCCAGCTCCTGATAGTAATCTCTGACTGACTTAGTACCTTGAATAAGACGCCTAAGCTTGCTGAGAGTTTCTCTCTGGTAGTGTGCAGGAACGAACTTCTTCCTCATCTGTATGACTAGCTGATCCCAAGTAGTAATTGCAGGCTCTCTCTGTCGCTGTCTAGTGAGTCCCAGCTGCTCCCACCACAACAATTCATAGCCATTGAATTCTGAGATGGCTATCTTCACCTTGTTCAGCTCATAAGTACCTTGAACCTGAAAGTTTGATTCCATTTTCCTCTCCCAGTCTAGATAAGTCTTTGGGTCATTGGTACCATGAAAAGATGGGTACTGAATCTTGAGGTGATTCAGCTGCTGCCTCAAAGGATCATAATCTCTACCATTGCCTCTGTTTCTGTCTCTTCTTAATATCCCTAGGCTGTGATCTGAAGCTTCATCTTCTTCTGAGTAGTCACGATCTGACTCAAGATACACACGATGCCCAGCTACTTGTTCAGCTCGACGGTGTGGACGTGTAGATGTTCTGCCAGTTCGACGATGTTCTCTTTCTGTACTTTCTGTGTTTCTCCTCTGAGTGAACACGGTTTTGCTACCTCCAGTAGGTGATCTTGCTGTTCTGGTTCGTGGCTGCTTAGAGGACGCTCCCACATGTGCTTTACCCTTGGCGAGGCGTATAGCTTCATTAGGACTCGACGGTTCTGATGATTCTGGATCTGTAGCACTAGATGCTTGCGCAATATCCTTGATTTGCTGCTCAAATTTGTTACTGAGCTGCTCCATCTGTTGCTGGAATTGAGTAGACATTAGCTGATTTGATTCTTTGATCTGCTTGAGCATGGCTTGATTTAGAGCTTCCATAGATTCTGCAGACAACTCCATTGTACCTGAAATATTTAAAACAGCTCACAGTAACAAGTCCTTATGAAGAGAAATAGCAAAACTAAAACTATAACAATACAAGTGCATCAACAACTAACAACACAAGAAAGTTCTAAAACACGTAATCTCTAATCCTAAAACCAGTAGGACTCCTAACAGATCGAAAAAGTCAGTCCTAATTCAACTAGAAAACGGAACAGCAAAAGGGAATTAAATCCTAAAGCAACTAGAAATCACAACAAAACAGAATCCTATGTAAGATTTGATGCGGAATTAGTGACAAGAGAATGGGAGAGATTAGAGAGATTGAGATGGAGATTATATGAACTGATTTTCTTATCAAGTTAAAAACTTACAAAGGGAAGATGAACATCTATTTATACACAAATTCATCATCTATATAACGGTCAGAACATCATGACCATTCATTCATGGTGAGCAGATCAGAACCGTCCATTGGGGACACTCAAACACAAGTGGGACGCTCCATTGATAGCGACAGCAAGTGGTCCTCCTTTCTTGATAGCGACAGCAAGTGGTCCTCCTTTCTTGTGTACAAATTGAGTACTGCCTGTCCTTATCACGTTGGGTGGTGCATCACAATGGTACACATTGTACCATGAGCCTTACAAACGGCTGCCGCATCAGTAGTTATGTCTACCGCAGGTCTGTCGCAGTGGGTGAGGCTACCGCAGTAGGTGAGGCTGCCGCATCAGTAGCTTGTGCCGCACATTATTTCAACACTCCCCCTCAATCTAAACATACCATGATTAGATTGGCATCGTGATCACCACCTCATTAAAACCTTATTGGGAAAACCACATGGGATAAAACCCAATGAAGGAAAAAGAGTATGATGATCATAATGAGGGGATCTTCATGAGTCCGAGCCGTGGATGAATGGACTCTACTACCTTTAGGCTGGCTGCTTTGGTGAAGATGTCCGCTAGCTGATCACAACTTCGTGTGTAGCACGGAAGGATTGTTCCATCTTCTACGGACTGTCGCACCTTGTGGCAATCAACTTCAATGTGTTTCGTCCTCTCATGGAACACCGAGTTAGATGCAATATGTATGGCCGCTTGGTTGTCACAGTGCATAGTGATCGGTTCTTTAGTCTCCACGCCTAGGTCCTTGAGAAGTGCTTTTATCCAAATGAGTTCGGTTGTAAGCTTCCTCATTGCTCTATATTCAGCTTCTGCACTAGAACACGCTACCACCTTCTGTTTCTTTGTTTTCCACGTAACCAAATTGCCTCCAATGAAAGTGCAATACCCCGTAGTTGATCTCCTGTCCTTCCGATCACCTGCCCAATCTGCATCGCAGTAGCCCACGATCTCGGTGCTTTGATTATGACCCATCCATATGCCATGATCATACGTTCCTTGGATATATCTCAATATACGGTTAATCATGTTCCAATGATGTAGTGTTGGTGCCTTCATGTGTTGGCTAACCTGGTTCACTGCAAAGCACAAATCAGGTCGAGTTATGGTTAGGTATATCATCTTACCGACCATTTTCCGATACAAGGTAGCATCTTCAAATGGTTGGTCATCATGCTCCCCCTCTCGTTCCACCTTGTATCCATCTTCAAGAGGTGTCTTTGCTGGTTTCCCTTCTACGTCACCTACATCATTTAACATATCTAGAGCATACTTTCGTTGGGACAAGAACAGCCCTTTGTTAGTACAACAAACTTCTATCCCAAGGAAGTATTTCAATTCTCCAAGATCTTTTATATCAAAAACCGACTTCAAGTAAGATTTAGTAGTTTGTATTCCTACCTTGTCATTCCCTGTGATGATTATATCATCAACATAAATGAGAATGACTACAATACCTTCTTGGCCTTGCAATGTGAATAGAGTGTGATCGGATTCTGATCTTCTAAACCCACGATCTCTCAAGGTTACGCTCAGCTTGTGATACCAAGCCCTTGGTGACTGTTTCAGCCCATATATAGCCTTTCTCAATCGTAGAACCTTTCCCGGATTCACAATGTTTTCAAGTCCCGGTAGTGGAGTCATATACACCTCGTCTTCGAGTTCTCCTTGCAAGAACGCATTCTTGACATCCATTTGCCATAAACCCCATTCTAAGTTGGTTGCCATGGATAGAACCACTCTTATTGTGTGGAGCTTTGCAACAGGCGCGAATGTGTCGTTGTAGTCCACCCCATACGTTTGCGTGAATCCCCTAGCTACTAGCCTCGCCTTGTATCTTTCAATTGATCCATCGCTGTGATATTTTATGGTGAATATCCACATAGAGCTGACTGTCTTCTTCCCTTTCGGTAGGTCAGCCTCCTCCCATGTATTATTCACCTCCATTGCTGTTATCTCATTTCCCACTGCATCTCTCCACACTTTCAGTTGTGTCGCCTCTTCATAGCTTCTTGGAATGGAGTTCTGGTCAATCTGAGTGATGAACGCTTGATGACTCTCCGGTATATGAGCAAGGTTGCAAACCACTTGAATAGGGTGTGCTACTGCATTGCAGTTGTAGTAAACCCGTTTGTTCTTCCACGTTGATGGGTCTGATTTTTCTCTAGTACTTCTCCTCAGTTGTTGCTGCGGTTGTGGTTTTCCTCTAGTACTTCTCCTCAGTTGTTGCTGCGGTTGTGGCTGTTCCATACTCTGGTCTTGGTCATTACCCGCTTGATCTTGTTCATTACCCACTTGATCATGAACTGTTTCAGCTTCAGCTCCCCCCTCATGATCAAATTGGGTTAATTCCTCACTCGTTTCCATGTCTGGTTCGTTACCCTCCATAGAAGTATATTCCATGCTCTTCCTCCTTCCTGTTTCTGTGTCTGGTACAGCCTCTTGGTTATAGGATGTTTCGGCGCCTTCAGTTGAGTGTTTGTTTGTGGGTGCTACTTCAAGGCTTTCTAGGATTCGCCTAAGGTTGATTGCATGATCAGACGGTCCTGCAAGGTCCTTAAGTTCATCCCAATTCTTCTTGTCATAGAATCCCTTGTCCTCAATAAACTTTACATCCCGAGAAACCAACACTTTCCGAGTTTCATGGATATAGCATTTGTAACCTTTCTGATTTGGTGAGTACCCTATAAACATGCCTTTTACACTCTTTGGATCAAGCTTGGTTCTTTGTTCTCCTGGTAAGAGCACAAAACACACACAACCAAATACACGTAAGTGGTTTAACGAAGGTTTAGTTTTATGGATTACCTCAAACGGAGATTGGTCATTTAAGACTTTGGTCGGTGTTCGATTGATCAGATAGCACGCTGATACGAGAGCATCTCCCCAAAACTTTTTAGGTACATTCATATGGAACATCATTGAACGAGAAACCTCCATTAGGTGACGGTTCTTTCTTTCCGCAGCTCCATTTTGTTGTGGAGTGTATGGACAACTCGTTTGATGAATGATTCCAAGTTTGGCTAATTGTTGTTTGAATGCATGGCTGGTGTATTCCCCACCATTATCTGACCTTAAGACTTTGATCTTTGCATCATAGTGGTTAGAAACATATGTATGAAAGTTTATGAATGCCTCGAGTACTCTATCCTTAGATGGAAGTAATGTGACCCACGTATATTTAGACTTTTCATCAATAAAGGTTACGAAGTACTTATGATGCTCACGTGATTCACAAGGAGAAGTCCATACATCAGAGTGAATCAAGTCAAAACATTTTTCATAATGAGTGAATGATTTCGGAAATACGGTTTTGCAATGTTTACCCAAAATGCAAGCATCACATTCATTATGTTTAACAGAAACATTAGGCAACATAATCTCAAAAGCACGATTGTGTGGGTGGCCTAATCTAGCATGCCAAACATTCCCATCAACATTATTCAACGAAGTGCTAAGAGAACAAGGTAAAGAAACTTTAGATTTTAGGTCTTCAAGAACATAGAGATCCCCTTGAGTAACTCCTTTGCCGAGTACTTTATGGGAGTCAATATCCTGAAAAACAACATCATTAGGACTGAAAATAGCATGACATTTCAAATCAGTAGTGGCTCTTTTAACCGATAGCAAGTTTGAGGTAAAAGATGGCATGTAAAATGCTTTAGACTTCTTATCAAACAAGTTCAAGTTACCAACGCCTTTAATTGGGACTTTATGTCCATTTGCAATTGTCACAGTCCCTAAAGCCGGTTCTAAGTTGGTTATTAGGTGCGAGTCACTAATCATGTGGTGAGAGGCCCCGGAATCGACAATAAGCGGTTTAGGTATATTAAGGGTATGAAAACTGTTACCAGAACTGTTTGCCTCCTTGATAAGGGCATCAAGTTCAGAGCGTTTCACCATTTCATGTTGAGATGATCTTATCGCTTTCATTTCCATTTCCAGTTGGTTTGCGGCATGTGCTGCACCTTGAGATGAGCTTTCTCTGCCCTCATTGATCATTTCAACAACTGCATTTGCCCTTTGCTCCTTCCAACGGCTGGTTTTGAGATGTGGGTGTAATATCCAGCATTTGTCTTTCGTATGTCCCTTCTTTTTGCAGTGATCACATACCCACACTTTCCTTTCCTCCGGTTTGTATGAGCTTCTGTTGGCAGTGACAAGTTCTTCCCTTCCATCAAACAGTCCATAGGCCCCTTCTTCCTTCTGAACTTGCGCACATACCTCATCGAGTGTAGGAAGAGAGTTAGCTCTGAGCAGATGCTTGATTAGGTCTTTGTACTTGGGGCTCAACGTTAAAAGGAGACCAAAGACCTTGTCTTGCTCTCTCCTTTCCCTGAGAATCATTGGGTCAGTTGTGAATGGCCTAAGCATTTCAAGCTCAGCCCACAATGACCTATACTTTCCAAAATGCTTGGTGAATTCAACCTCCTGTTGATTGAGGTCGTTAATTGCTTTCTTCACTTCAAAAACACGGCTGAGGTTTGAGGTGTTCCCAAACACGTTTTTGAGAGTATCCCATAGCTCCTTTGCGGTTTCACAATAGGAATATGATTCAAGAAGAGGTGCATCGAGGGAGTTTTGAATGACCGCGAGCACCATCTGATTTTCTTGGAACCACTTTTCCTTGTTGATTTGACCAACAACGTTTGGAACCACAACAGTAGGAGTCACAACAGTAGGAGTCGTCACGCTTGGAGCAGCAGCAGTAGTAGCTGGAACGTTTGGGGTAGTCATTTGGCTCACCCCTTGAATGGTTTCCTCATGTGGATTGACTTGCTCAATATGGTTCCATAAACCACGGCTGCATAGTGCCGTTTTGGTGGTTCTGGACCACAGAAGATAGTTCAATCCTTTGAGGATAACTGGAGCAACAATAGGTCGTGAGCTCTCCATAATCAGTAGTTTAGAATGATGATAAGGATGATAAACCGAACAGAAATTTTGAACTAGAGTATAGTGAACAGAACAAGAGATTTTAGAGTGTGTGAACCAAGAATTGAGCCAATATCTCTGATACCATGTAAGATTTGATGCGGAATTAGTGACAAGAGAATGGGAGAGATTAGAGAGATTGAGATGGAGATTATATGAACTGATTTTCTTATCAAGTTAAAAACTTACAAAGGGAAGATGAACATCTATTTATACACAAATTCATCATCTATATAACGGTCAGAACATCATGACCATTCATTCATGGTGAGCAGATCAGAACCGTCCATTGGGGACACTCAAACACAAGTGGGACGCTCCATTGATAGCGACAGCAAGTGGTCCTCCTTTCTTGATAGCGACAGCAAGTGGTCCTCCTTTCTTGTGTACAAATTGAGTACTGCCTGTCCTTATCACGTTGGGTGGTGCATCACAATGGTACACATTGTACCATGAGCCTTACAAACGGCTGCCGCATCAGTAGTTATGTCTACCGCAGGTCTGTCGCAGTGGGTGAGGCTACCGCAGTAGGTGAGGCTGCCGCATCAGTAGCTTGTGCCGCACATTATTTCAACATCCTATTGCTACAAGGAATTCGAAACTAATTCCTAAAACAACTAGAAATCGAAACAAAACCAAACAAACAAAAATCGAAAATAACAAATAAAACGAGATTAGGGTTTAGAATTGCTCAGCCTTTGGCACAGAGCTGGCTCTGATACCACATGACAGGAACTCCTTAGATGAACTCTGATGAAGGCTGATGATAGGTGACAAGCGCTATGATTTAAGGAGGGAACGAGGGGCTAGTTTGAATGATACTTGATGGGGAAGTGATCTGTGGCTGGTACGTGATGGAGGAGTCTTCGTGGTGATGATTGATGCGTGAACAAGCGATGATGAACGGATGATAAGGCAAGAGATGAATCGGATATGGTGATATATGATTTCGTTGGAGATGAATGACAACACAAAAGGGATCGATGGTTTGATGGAGAGGTGTTTGAATGATTAAGCGGATTAGAACTGGTAGAAGAGTTTCCTGTTCACAAGTGTTTAGAAACTCAGACTCGAAGAACGCATTCAAGGAATCAGATTGAGAAAAGAAATTTCGAAATTGCTTAAGCACATAAATCCTTCACTGCCTGAAATAAGAGGCGGCTCATGGGTTTATATACACCCTTGAATCGAAACCCTCAACTACATGCTGTTCTAAAACAGAAAAACATCAAAGCGTTTTAATTAAAATAAAACAACAAGGCGTCCCAACCCGCAGGTTCCTAATTGGTGCACCTCAAAATAAACTAAGTACAAGTCATAGTGACTTGTACATTATTACCCATTAATAATGACTCCTAAATAACTCGACGTAGTGATTCATCTGCCTCATTAAAAACCATGCTGATAAAACCCAATGGGACCAAACTCAACATGGGAAAAAGAGTACAGACTGCACACCTAAGTTATTTAGTTATCATTACCGGGTAAAGTCTTCAAGGTGAATATGTTGAAGACTTGGATCCTCGGTAGATTGAATGACCCTTCAGCTATGAGTGAATGAGCTTCCTTGGCCATCTCCTTAGCTCTTGAGCGAGTGATCCGTCCCACTATCTCCGGTTCCTCTGCAGCTTCTGGTTCCTTGCTAGCCACGATCATATCAAGATCCCTGTCCGGTGGTTGAACAATGGGCGCACTCACCAAGGCTCCCTTTATAGTGTGAAAAGCCTCAAGGCAAGCTCCATCGAACTCAAACTTGGTCTCCTTACACAATAGCTGCGTGAGCGGTCTCGCTATCTTTGAAAAATCCTTAATGAACCGTCTGTAAAACCCAGCATGACCTAGGAAACTCCGTATTCCTCTGACTGAATCCGGCGGTTGCAGACTCATCATTACCTTAACCTTTGCTTGGTCAACCTCAATGTCGTTTTCGGATATGCGATGACCCAGAATTATACCATCCCTAACCATGAAATGGCACTTCTCCCAGTTTAACACTAGATGTTTCTCTTCACAACGTTGTAACACCCTGCACAGATTCGACAAACACACGGAAAAAGAGCTTCCATAGACGGAGAAATTGTCCATGAACACTTCCATTATGTCCTCAATAAAATCAGTAAAAATAGACATCATGTACGTTTGAAAAGTCACAGGGGCATTGCATAATCCAAATGGCATTTTGCGGTACACAAAAGTGCCATAGGGACACGTGAAGGTCCCTATGTCCTGTGACAGTCCTAGTGGGTTATCAATTCATTCCTATCATTGGCGATCATAGTGATTCCGCCCCTTTTAGGCACTACATGAACAGGATTGACCCAATTACTATAAGAGATCGCATAAATAACGCCAGCTTCTAAGAGTTTCATTAGTTTTTTCTTTGGTGTTCGAATTCGGCCTTCTTTTAAATTTGAATTCAGCCTTCTTTGGTGTTCTACAGAAGTTCTAGATTCATCCTCTATATGTATCCTATGCATGCGTAAATCAGGTGAAATTCCAGGAATGTCATCTAGTGAATAACCTAAAGCCTTTTTATACTTCCTAAGTTCGCATAAAAGTAAGGCGGTTTCCACATTGTTCAAATCAGCATTAATTATAACAGGGTATGTGGAGTTAGGGCGTAGAAACGCGTACCTTAGCGCAGCTGGTAAGGTTTTGAACTCAAGTTTAGGAGCTTTCAACTCGCTCCACGGACTATCAACAGAGTTTTCAGGAGCAGGAGCAGGTGTTCTGCCTGGAGCAGGTGCTCCGTCAGCTCCCTCTGTTTCGAGTTTCAAAAATTTGGTTGACTTTTCCATCTGACCAGAATCCAGCATCATTGCAAACCCAACCGTGTCCTCGCTCAAATACCAAACTTCACCCTCAGCTTTTGTCAACGCAACATCCAACGGATCATCAACAAGAATTTCCTCAATCTCTCCCTCAGAGATTTCAAGATTATCCACAATGGCAAAGGTTTGCCCATCAATGGTCGGCTTTTTGAGCATCCGATCTATCTCAAACTCCATAATAATGTCTCCCAGGTGGAGACCTATCGTTCCATTCCTCAGATCAATGATCGCACCAGCTGTGCGCAAGAAAGGACGTCCCAAAATCAAGGGATCCTTCGGTTCATCATCAAGCTCCAGCACCACAAAATCTGCTGGAATCAGGTGTTCCCAATCCTGACGTGTAAATCTTCCAAAATTCCCACAGGTAACTTTATCGATCTGTCAACAAACACCAAAGATCGCATAAGACCAAGTTCCACAGATAAAACAAACTTTCCTGGGTCCTCTTGCTTTTTAATTACCTTGTTTTGTAGCACAGCTTACAATTCTTAGAAATCATCATGGCGCTCTGCTCTGAAGAAATCTTTCCAGTAACCAAATCCTTTACGTACTTTTTCATAGACGGCATCATCTGAATCGCATCTGCCAGCGTTAACTTAACCGTAAAATCTTGTAACATTTCCTTGCACTTTGCCTCCTCTAAATCCTTCTGTGATTTCCTTGGAGGTACTGGGTAGGGGACTGGTGGTTTGTAAACATGAGATCGAATCCTATCAACAATCTCATTCGGTCGTAATACCTTGGAAGCTGGTCCAGTAGCTTCTTCATCTATTTATGTTTCTGGAGCAGGTGCTCCTTCTTCTAAAGCAGGTGCTCCTTCCTCGGGAGCAGGTGCTCCGCCTGGGCAGTTTTTATCCTCTGCCCTTACAACTGGTGGCAGAATTCTTCCACCTCTCAATTCTATGGCATTCACAAACTCTCTGGGGTTTATGTCCGGTTTACCAGGCAGCACTCCTTGTGGTCTTTTGATTGCATCACCCGTTTGAGCAACCTGAGTGTCGAGCTTCTTTACGTGGTTGTAAACCGCTTCAAGCTGACCATTAAGGTCCAAATACATAGCATCTACCTTCGTGTTGATCTCAGTGGCAGATTTCTGTTGATTAGCCATCGTCTGCTGCATCATACCTTTCAACTCATCCTGAGAAGTACTTCCAGAGCTCGTAGGAGCGTGAAAGTTAGAAAATTGCAGTATCTGACCTTGAAAGGCGAGCAACGTCTTGCCTTGGAAACCTTGAGGGAAAGTTTTCTGGAAACCTTGATCCTAAGGTTTCGGGTTCTGGGGGGCGGTTTGCTGCGGATAAACCTGGTCCTGTGGGTTCTCAACATTCGTACTCCTATAGGAGAAATTTGGGTGACTCCTATAATTTTGGTTGAACCCTCAGTTCCGCACAAACCCTTGGCCATTTACGTAACTAACCTCTTGTTGATCACTGTCTCCTTCCTCAACCATCTCCTCAGCGAGTGGTTTGCCATTCTCATTCACAAAGTGAACCATCCTTTGGTTCCCTTTGAGCAGCAAGTTGACCATAGCCGTATAAGGTCATCAATCTTTTGGGAATCCATTCCACTGGATTTCGTACTCCTATCATAGTCCTGGGACTTGTTGCTAGAACTCATAGCCAAGTTCTCTATAAGCTTATACGCACCCTCTCTGGTCTTAGTTATGAAGTCGCCATCACTCGCAGCATTCAAAGCATTCCTGTAATCCCAATCAACACCATCATAGAAGATACCCAGCAAATTCTCATCGGTGAACCCATGGTGTGGACACCTCTTGTACTCCTTGAACCGTTCCCATGCCTCACAAAAGAATTCTCCTGAATGTTGCTGAAACGAAGAGATCTTGTTCATTAGGCTCGCGGTCTTGGTTTTGGTGTAGAAGTGGTGCTCTACATTGAGCCCAAGTCGTGATGGATCCAGCTGGTAGAGACTTAAACTACCGGAAGCTTTGTCCGCGAGTGAGAAGGGGAAAAGCTTGCACTTCAAGAAATTCGGGTTCATCCCATTAGAACTCGTCGTGGAGCAGATCTCCTCAAAGTTTTCTAAATGGTCCATCGGAATTTCTGCAGGCAATCCATGAAACAGATGCTGCTTAACCAATGATATCATCTGAGGCTTGATCTCATAATCTTGCCTTTCAACAGCAGGTGGAACAATAGCAGCTCGGTTCCGGTAGAAAGCATCACTTTTGATGAGTAAATTCAACCTAAAATCAAAGGCTAGGTGATCAATCTAGTCTAGGCAGTACGATCGACAATAGATGGAGATATCGAATGAGTTTCAAAACCTATCTATGCTTAGTTCATGGATCTCTAATCCCATCAAACCCTCAACGTAACTAAGGTGATTACTCGCACATATCAGATCGAACAATAACAGGAAGTGAGATAAGAAACTTCACTGAATAAATAGAAAAGATAAGGGTTTAGAAAAACTTAAACAAAAACGTGGAAGACAATCTTCAAGCTTACAAACTCTAAAACAAGTATCAATCTCTCTCTCACTCGTGTTCTCGTCTCTCTGTTGTGTCGAGTCTCAAGTCTAAGGTCTGCCCCTAAAGTCTCGAAAACATCTCCGGTTTAAGGGGTTGCGGCGGCTGGAAAAGATTAGGGCATCCTTAGGTGGCGAAATTAGGTTTAATGAAAATTTCCAAAAGTGGATCTTCTGGGGAGCGGGTCAGTCGATCGGGAGCGGGTGCTCCTTATCTCCAGAATCTTCAAAAAGATCCAATTTTCCTCTTTTTCGCCAAGTCCCATTGCAAGTTCCAATCCTCCATTCTAGCTGCGTTTAGACCTAGAATGACTCAAAATAGAATGAAAGACTCGATAAAAACCTACAAAACAAAGGTTAGAATGCGCCAAAAACGCATTATATCAAATACCTTCTCAACTCATCTAGAGAACGTCCAGAGGAAGAATCATCTCGAAAGCTTTCCAAATGAAGAAGATATTGAAGTTACAATTCGATAGACTACCAATGGACCCGATGGAAACATACGACCACTCATTGAAGCATTCCGACCAAACCAGGAGGAAGCAATCGACAAATGTACGTGTTTTTATTCTCAACTCATCATTAGCATGCGGAGAATCAGAATCAGTCCAATTGGAGTTTAGACAATGGAGTTATTCAATTTACAAACCGGGTGATCTCCAACTTACCCGATTTGGACATATGCGATTTAATTGGGGATTTACGACCTAACCAGGAGAAACTAAGCTATAAACCAACTTTTTCTGGAATTTGGATTCATCAAAGACTTCAGGAGAATTGGAATCATATACCAAGAGCGGTTTTGTTTTGAAAGTTATTCGATTTCTAAACCAATGATTTCTCAGCTTGCCTTATTTGGAGTCTCACGAGTTTGGTCAAGATCAAACGTATTTGTGGTGACCAAGAGACCTTTATGATGATCTAGAAGATTCTCCAAAGGCTCTACAATGCTCCAGCACTCAGAGGATTAGGCGAATCCTCTTGCATCTCAACTTACCTTATTTGGACATATTTACACATGGGGCATTAAAACACCAACGACTCCTTCCCTGTCAAAGCTGCTGCGTTTTGAGGCTTGATACAATGCACCTAGAAGTCCCAAGACACCACTCCTTCACACTCAAGCTTTCGAGAATCAAAAGAAGCTTCATCTACCAAATATGGCCAAATCGCCCAATTAAGTGCAACGACTCTTTTTCTTTATTTTGCGATTTTTTTTTTGTCGTTTTTAGATTTAGACCGTTGCCTCTGAGCACTCACTATATAAGCTCCAGCTCTTCACTCTTGTAAAGCACCCTTGATCGAATAAAGTTAATAGAAAAATGTTTTCTTCTCACAAAGTTGTTAAATTCTTTGTGTGTTTATTCTTTAGTTCTTTGTGAGTGATTCACCAAGGCTATTGAAACTGCAGAATAATTTCTTTTAGTGATTCAAATTAACTTGTTTTGTCCATCGACTGAGCGAGTCAATCTCTATCTTCCATCTCCACATTGATTTCATTCCACCTTCCGCAAGAAAAGCTTGGAATCTCTCGATCATTTAGTGATCTAAAGTTGGAGTGATTCCAATCTTATCTAAAACCTCATCTAGGACGCTTTAATTTTGTGGTTTTCTTTTTATTTCGATTTTATTTGGTTCTTTTTCAAATATGATTTTCGTTTTCTTTTATCGCTTTCTGTGTGTTTCAGGTATATGCCTAGTACTAGAAATTTCTCTGCGTCCACCTCCTCCTCAAGGAATGACTTCGAGATCAAACCTCACATAATTGCCCTGGTTAAACAAAACCAATTCCATGGCTGTTCATGGAGCATCCTCTTGATCATATCGACACCTTCGAAGAAATTGGCATTACAATTCATGCTTATGGAGTTCTAGTCGACTACTTTAAGTGCAAGCTATTTTCATTTTCTCTAAAAGATAAACCACGTATACGGATGAAGTCTCTACCCCCACAATCCATTACACGTGGGATGAATACAAAGGTGCATTCTTGAACTAATTCTAGATTAAGCAGATATTGAATTCTATAAGAGCAAGATCTTAAGTTTCAAGAAAAGACCAACCAAATCCTTTTATTCAAACTTATAACGTTTCAAGGAGTACATTAGGGACTGCCCTAATCTTGGTTTCTCTGAAGGAAATCTTTGGAATATCTTTTACAATGAAATCGACAACAACCATCAAATTTCTTTAAACGCTGCGAGCAATGGACATTTCATGACCAAATTTGTGCCAGAAGCCAAGCTTTTAATCAAGAAGCTTGCTTCTAGTGAAACTAAATCTTGTCTATACTGCAATAGGAACATCAACATCACTCGATCATCAACCGATTCAACTCAAATCATGGAGCTCAAGAATATGTTTTCACAACTACTTAAAGTTCAAAGAGGAGTTCATGTTGTTGAAGACGTTATTGGTGCAAGTTTTGATCCTAATATGGAGTATATTGGAGATGGACTAGGGTAAAATCAAGAGGAAGTGAACTACATTGGAGAAAACTATGGAAACCAAGGTTTAAACAACAATTTTCAGTCTCACCCGAATATGTCCTACCGAAACAACAACATTGGGAACCCTCAAGATTAAAACTATCCTCAACAAAAAATCAACCAAGGAGGTCAATATCAGCATAAAAAACCATTTTACTCTAAGGGAGTCTACCAAGTTAACCAACCATTCACTTTCCGTTAATCTAATGCACCAGTTTCTGAAGATGCTAAACTCAAGGAATTGTCAAAGAAATTGCTTGAGGCTATAAACCAAACAAAGATGGAGATCAATCAAAGGATAGGTGGTATCTATACCGAGCTCAACACTAAGTATCAAGCTATTACTACACACATTTCAAAGACAAATGTGGAACTCGCCCAAACCTCGGAAGTTGTTCGAAAGCAAGTTGAAGAGAAAGCAAAGAAATTTTGCAACGTTGCTTCTATCAATGAAGATGAATTCGTGCATATCTCTACACCACTTGAATAGGAGTTTATGTTGGTGACAAAACCAGTAGAAGAACGTCTCCCAGAAGAATCAAAGCGAGTTTACAAAAGAAGGTTTAAGAGGAAGCTATTAGTGAAAGTCGATAATTAGGGAATGTTTGTTGTACCATGATCTATCAATGGAGTTGATGTCTATGTTTTCCTATGTAATGTCATGTCTTTTACCATACCAAAGGAGATTGGATTATCTAATTTTCAGTCATCCAAAGTCTATACAGAGTATGTTGATTTATCATCTTCTACGGCTTATGGAGTGCTAGAAAACATCATGGTTAAGTTAGGAGATGGAGTTATTCCTACTGATATTCAAGTCTTGGAGATGAAGACTGTGAAGCTTAATCCATAGATACTTGAATTCCAAGTCTTGGATTTTCAAATCTTAGATTATGCCGGTTTTTCTCGGAATTGTCCCACAAGAACCAACATATATCATCAATGCCAATATTATATCCCGCTAAACAATCCTGATACCAATACCCATCAGCCCTTGCATCCACCACCAGTACAGATGTTGTATTAACTATTCTTGGAACCTAGTCATAGCTATACGAGATTGAATGGCCGATGCCAAGAGTTTCTTATCTTTCTGTTGAGCCATTCCCACCTCCCTAATTTTGCCTTGTTTTTGAAACCCAAAAACAATTATTTTTCCTTTATCCACATTCTGAGATACCACAGGCAACGGCTAAAGCCTCAATATTTATTTCTGACCTAGAGGGTCACTCTCTGAGTCTTTTAAAGAGTTGTTCACTCTTTCCTCTCTATTGATGCGATCCGGTCCCATTGATAGTCAAAAGATATGTTCTAATTCTTGCCATATGTTAACCAATTTTTTTCTTCCAGTCATCTGATCGACACTTACTTGATATTCCCTAAGAGTGTAATAACCCTGCTAAGAGATCAAAACAATTAGGAGAAATGATCTAGCAAAACCTAGCGTGGGAAGAAAGATCATGAAGCATGACGAGATTTTAAGCACGAGGTGGTCTGAAGCATGAAATGATGAGAAGCATGAGGTGGCAAGGTGTTTTTCAAACTTGATGATTTAAAAAAATAAAAAAATGCGGAAGCATGACATAGCAGCTCGGGATTTACCTGCTCGGGATCGACCAAGTACGAAAAACCCGTAACACGAGGTGTTGCGATCCTGTGCAATGAGTATCCTGAAGCACAATAAATCTGTAAGCACGACAAGTCAAAGCACGATAAACCTGTAAACACGAGGTATCACGACAGTGTGCAACGAGTCATTAGGAAGCACGACACACATGCTAACCCAGCTCTCTTCCTTCCTGCAGGCTTAACCTCAATTTTGTACATAGTTTTCATTTTGAACCTATGATAAAATCAATCTAGAAAACCCGAACCTTTGTCCATGTTTGTGATCTAGTCCAGGCCATGATCGTGAACCACTGTAGTATCAAGAAAGTCTTTGGTCACCACTACAAGAAATATGGGCATTGATAGCATAAGATAATAGCTCGGTTTTCGTAAATGCTATCAAAATTGTTATGGTGGATTAGACTACTATATAATAGCATTTTAGAAATGTTAAGCATGAAAATGACTAAGCGGGAAACAAAATTTGTCTTGTGCGAACCTAAAATCATTAGTACCGCCAACACTTAGCCAAAATTATGGGATTTTGCGCTTTAATTTGGTCCACCACGAAGACCAAACCATAAAATGAACATTTTTTTTGTTGCATAAAGAAATAAAAATTTCTCTCAGCCTCAAACCCTAAATCATCTTTTTCTCCACCATTTTTCTCTCGACTTTCTCCATCTCCAAATGGGAATCAAGACCCAGATCTTCCTATTGTCTTGGTCGATGACCAGCCTCGGTGATACGCCCTAAATTAAGGATCACTCAACCGGGTATTGAAGATAGGATTCACGCCAAGCAGCAGATTGCAAACAAAGGTGAATTTGATGGATTGAACGGTCGCACAACAGATGTGTAAGTCTGCTGATATTCCCACTCCTCAAAGCCTCTAGATATGACGCACTAGAACAGCAAAGAAGAGGTTGTTACTTGGATATTACGCACCAAGTGACATAAAATGTTCTTAGCAAAGAACAAAGAGGATTCTCTCAACAAAAATTGATAAAAAAAAGATGATCTCGTTTTCAGATCTTACAAGGGGTTTAAAGAGATGAAAATGAACTAAAAACAAGGCAAATTTGGAATTAAATGCGTTAACTATGAAGACCATAATAAAGACTAAGTTTGAACTTGAATAGTCATTTTCCTTCCCTTTTTCGTCACTCTCTTTGGGCTGCAGATTAGGCACTTGGTTTGGGCTTCTTTTGGGTTTCAAATAGACATGAAACAGACTGAACTTGATGGCTAACACCTTGGAAGATTTTCTGAAGATTCTGGCCCGGTTTTGATCATCAAATGGGTGATTTGGATGTGAATCATTTGCCTCATTAAAACCTTTCTTTGGAAAACCCATTGGTACAAAACCAAAGATAAGGAAAAAGAGTACATATGATCACATACCCATTTTAGTGATCTTCTTGAGCTTGTATCAAAACCAGAATGGTTTGAGATACATCTTCTCCATTCCAGCCTAAGTGATCGGATTGAGTAAACATGTAGTTAAGTAATCCTCCAACTCCATCCTTAAGCCTTTTAGCTCTCGCACGAGTCATAGGTCCAACTGGTACAACCAAGTTCTCCTCGACTTCAAGCTCTGGTTCAAGCTGCACTCCATGTTCCATTCCATCCTGAGCTAAAACATCCAGCTGGTCCATGTCTGAATCTTGAGGCGTATCATTCCCCTCCTCTTGAAAAGGATTCGTCCACGAATCTGGAACATCTGCCACAAAAGAAGAGAGATCAAAAACATTAAAAGTAGAAGAGACATTATACTTACCTTGCAAATCAAGTTCATATGCATTGTCACTGATTTTCCGGATGATTGGAAATGGACCATCAATACGTGGCATAAGCTTAGTCTTCCTCTCTTCTGGGAACCGTTCCTTCCTTTGATGCACCCAAACAAGATCTCCTTCATTGAACACAACTTTGCTTCTTTTCTGGTTTGCCTTCTTTTCATAGATCTTGGTCTTAGCCTCAATGTTGCTCTGGACCTTCTCATGCAACTTCCTAATGGACTCCGCTCTCTTTGCGCCATCTGTACTAACCCTTTCACTCACAGGCAAAGGAAGAAGATCAAGTGGAGACATAGGGTTGAAACCATAAACCACCTCAAAAGGAGAAAACTTAGTTGCGGAATGCACTGAATGATTATACGCAAATTCTACATGTGGCAAGTTTTCTTCCCAAGTCCTAAGGTTCTTTTTGATTAGTGACCTAAGTAAGGCTGACAATGTGCGGTTTACAACCTCTGTTTGACCGTCTGTCTGGGGGTGACATGTCATAGAAAACAACAGCCTAGTTCTTAGCTTAGACCACAATGTCTTCCAAAAATAGCTAAGAAACTTTGTGACCCTATCTGAGACTATGGTTCTGGGCATTCCGTGCAACCTAACAATTTCTCTAAAGAAAAAGATCAGCA
Source organism: Arabis hirsuta (assembly GCA_964056655.1). Taxonomy (NCBI): domain Eukaryota; kingdom Viridiplantae; phylum Streptophyta; class Magnoliopsida; order Brassicales; family Brassicaceae; genus Arabis; species Arabis hirsuta. The sequence goes on along the minus strand of OZ053298.1, from coordinate 21,232,505 downwards.
ACATGCACAGCATCATCAGTTTTATGGCAAGGGATGAAATGTGCCATTTTAGAGAACCTATCAACCACCACAAAGATAGAATCGCTACCAGCTCTAGATCTAGGCAAGCCTAAGACAAAGTCCATGCTAATGTCTACCCACGGATGAGAGGGTATAGGTAGAGCTGAATACAAACCGTGGGGTTGCCACCATCAATAATAAGAGAACCTATCAACCACCACAAAGATAGAATCGCTACCAGCTCTAGATCTAGGCAAGCCTAAGACAAAGTCCATGCTAATGTCTACCCACGGATGAGAGGGTATAGGTAGAGCTGAATACAAACCGTGGGGTTGCCACCATCAATAATAAGAGAACACACCTTATCATTAACAAAACATCTAGAGTAAAAAAGGTTCTCCCTTTGTTCTCGTTCATCTGGTTTTGGCTGGACACTTAGGGATCTTCTTGTGACTAGAAGGTTGCCTTGAGCTGGGTATTCAAACTCCTCTTCCTCCTCATCAAAGATAGGACCGAGATCCTCCTTTTCTTCTGTCTCTTCTTCGGACTCTACCTCACCATTGTCCAAGAGAATCATCACCTTCTGATTCGGACAATTATTAGCGTAATGTCCAAGTCCTTGACACTTAAAACATCTGATGTCTCTAGCTCGGGTTTTGGTCTCCACTGCCTTTCCTTTGTCAAAACGAGCAGGAGCATTAGTCTTAAAATCAGTATTTGACTGAGTTGGGGACTTACCTTTGTCTTGGTAGTTTGGTTTTGGAGCAAAGGTTGGCTTAGGAGTAAATGTGGACTTTGAGAATCCCCTCCTCTTGGACTGCTGCTCAATCAGAATTGCCTTGTGGAGCATTTCCTCCAAACTCTCATATTCCTGAAGTTCCATGCGGTCCTGAATGTCTCGATTGAGACCAGCTAAGAATCGAGCCATTGTAGCTTCCAAGGTCTCATCTACATCCGCCTTAATCATGAGAGTTTCCATTTCCTGGAAATAGTCTTCTACGGACTTAGTGCCTTGGAGCAAACGCCTGAGCTTTTGGTGAAGCTCTCTGTGGTAATGGACCGGTACAAATCTCTTTCTCATAAGTGTTGTGAGCTCATCCCAAGTTGCTATTGGCCTTCCACCTGATCTCCTTCTAAGAGTCATAACTTGATCAAACCAGTTAATAGCGTAACCAGAGAACTCAGTGGCAGCCAACCTTACTTTCTTAAGCTCTGAAAAATTCTGACAATCAAAGATAAGCTCAATTTTTCTTTCCCATTCAAGATAAGCATCTGGATCATTTTTACCATAGAAAGTGGGAATTTTAAGCTTAAGATTTCCTAGATCATCATTTCTTTCATTTCTCCTAGCAGCAAAAGGATTAACATCACCTCGTTCTCGGTTTTGTCTCCTTGGTCTGTTGATAGATCTGTCATCCTCATACAAGTACTCCTCATCAATCTCATCATCTGACCGATCATTTCTCCTAGGCCGGTTTCTCCTTGGAGCTTCTCTAGGCTGGTTTTGCTGGCTAGCTTGGATCTCATCAATCTTTTGGTGCATCTGTTCCAAACCTGCATTCATAAGATTAGTCATTTGGTCTTTTAAAGCTCTCATCTGGAGTTTAGATAATCCAGCCCCTTGTCTTTCATCATCACTAGACTCCATGGTTTCCCTGAAAACACTTAAACAAACGGATTAGTAGAAAAGATCTCACTCTCTCAAGTGTTTAATCTCACCCTCTCAAGTGTTTCTCTCAAAGTTTTGTGGTCACTCAAGAAACTTCCTTCCCAAGGTTCTAAGAAAGACAAATCCCAATCAAACTCAATGGAATTTCCAAGTAACAAGGGAAAAGGAATTGTAGAAGATGAAGGGTTTTGAGGGATCCGTTTTAACTGTCTAAGGCCGGTTTTCTCTTCGGCCAGCAGGTTTTCTCTTCCACCACCCCACCTGGATTTCTCCTCAGTTGTGATTCAAACTTCTGGTTTCTCTTCTTTTTTTTTTTTTTTAAGTAGTGAAGTGATCACTATGGGGTAAAGAACAGCCCGGATTCAGTAAGAAAGAAGAAAAAGAATGGTGAAAAGATGAGAAGATGATTTCAAAAATGAAAATTGTAACGCCCGTGAACCAAAAAATCCTTTTAGTATGATGCGGTTGGAGACTATGTAGTTTGAATTCCTTTGCTCCTTTATTATGGTCAAGGACCATAAAAACGGCCTTGTGCAGCCGTGGGCTTTGGGGTCATGTCTCAAAAGGAGAACCACCAAATGAAGAGACCATGAAAGTGCATGATGGCATGGAGATAATGGTTGAGGTTGAAGACACTCATTGGTTTCAAGAAGACCAAATGGTGTTAGCTATCATCCAAAACTCACTTGAAGCATCACTTCTTGAAGCTTATTCATATTGTGAAACTGCTAAGGAGCTGTGGGAAACACTCCAAAATGTATTTGGCAATGCATCAAACTTGCTAAGGATATTTGAGGTGAAAAAGGCAATTAGTGACCTTTCCCAAGAAGATATGGAGTTCAAGGAGCACTTTGGAAAGTATAGGTCCTTATGGGCTGAACTTGAGATGCTACGACCAAGCTCAGTGGATCCAAGGGTGTTGAATGAGCGTCGTGAACATGATAAAGTCTTTGGGCTGTTGATGACCCTTAGTCCAATCTATTCGGACCTGATCAAGGACATGCTACGGGCAGAGAAGCTTCCAACCCTTGATGATGTGTGTTCTCAAGTCCAAAAGGAGCAAGAGTCTCATGGATTGTTTGGCCGAAAAGGGGACCTTGTTACGGCCAACAAAAGCACATACCAAGGCAGTAGAATCGAGGATCGCAAGGTCTGGTTTTGCGACCATTGCAAGAAGAAAGGGCACTTGAAGGAGAAGTGTTGGCTGTTGCATCCACACCTTAAGCTAAACAACAAGTGGAACGACCCAAGAGGGAATGTGGCTGCTCATGAGATGAATGGTGATCCGGGAAAGGCCAAAACATCCACCAAAGTACTTGAGGGAGAAATGAAGGCATTGATGACTGCCCAACGTGATCTCGTCTCAAAGGCAGACCTCGAGGCCATCATCAAAGCCATTAAAGACTCCGGTAACCCCATTCATTCTTTACATGCTTCCATTCACTCTTTACATGCTTTAAAAGCGTTAAAACCATTGATAGTCGATTCTGAAGCCTCTCATCATATGATTAGTGATTCCAACTTGATATCTGATGTAGAACCGGCCATAGGGAATGTTATAATCGTGAATGGTAGTAAAGTTCCAATAGAGGGTGTAGGAAACCTAAGGTTGTTTGATAAGAAGTCTAAAGCCTTCTACATGCCTAGTTTTACCTCTAATATCTTATCGGTTAAGAAAGCTACTACTGATCTCAATTGCTTAGCCATATTTAGTCCTAATGAAGTGTATTTTTAGGATATTGAGACAAGTAAAGTAATTGGAAAAGGAAAGACAAAGGATGACTTGTATTTGCTCGAAGATACCAAGTCATGTTCGCTTGATTCTGTTTCTGTTTCACCTATATCACATTTAGCTATGGCAAACAATGCATTGTGGCATGCTAGATTAGGACACCGACATTCTCGTGCTTTAAGCTTAATGTTTCCAAATATTTGTTTTCAAAATGAAAATTGTGAAGCATGTATTCTTGGAAAGCATTGTAGAAACGTTTTTCCTAAATCTACTACTATCTATGAACATTGTTTTGATTTAATTCACTCTGATGTGTGGACTGCACCATGTGAATCACGTGAAAATCAGAAGTATTTGTTAGATTTGCGGAATTTAGAAGAAGATTAATGAAGAACAAGAATTGGAGAATGGAGAATTGATTGAGAAGAGAGAATGGGAAGAAGAAAATATATATTCTTATATATTTAACATCAGTTACATACAAGCTATTTAAAGAGGGATTTAGAGAGAGATGGCTAACAGTCACAATGTCAATCTTGACATGTGACCTCTATTCTTAGTAAAGTCTTCTTCTCTCTTTCTTCCTTGTTTCTCTATTTTAGGTAAAACCAAGTCAACTTGGCTTAAACTGATTTGAAGCATTTGAAACCTTTCCCGCCAGTGCTAACGGCTATAATGGGCTTCAAAATGTCTCTTGATCAGCTACCTTACCCGCGGGAAGCTTCTCTCGGGTCGCTCGATCATTTTCCTTCCCGCGGGAAGCTTTCTCGGGTCACACAGCTTACCGCGTGAAGCTCTCTCGTCCCGCAACACTATACACGCGGGAAGGTCTTTATTTCTTGATCAATACTCCCCCTCAAACTTAACCATAAGGAATCCGATGGTTAAGTTTGGAAACCCGTGAAGCATCACCTCATTAAAAACCTTAGCATAGAAAACCACGTGGGACAAAACTAGGCTAAGGGAAAAAGAGTGTGATGTCCACGGATAGAGAACTTGAGATCAAGGTCGGGTAAGGTCCACGAGTCCGAGTTTGCCATGGATGTGGTTGCAAACTTTAAGACTCGCGGCCTTAGTGAAGATATCCGCCAATTGATCTTCACTCTTGGTAAAGCACGGTAAGGTCACTCCTTCTTCTATCTTCTCACGCACTTTGTGACAATCTACCTCAATGTGCTTTGTCCTCTCGTGGAACACCGAGTTTGTGGCGATGTGGATGGCGGCTTGGTTGTCGCAATGCATAGTGATCGGCGTGGGGTGCTCAATGCCGAGACACTTCAAGAGTCCTTTGAGCCATGTAAGCTCATTGGTGAGCTTCTTCATTGCTCGGTATTCCGCTTCCGCACTCGAGCACGAGACCACCTTTTGCTTCTTGGTCTTCCAAGTCACCAAATTTCCTCCAACGAAAGTGCAATATCCGGTTGTGGATCTCCTATCCAACCTATCCTCCGGCCCAATCCGCGTCGCAATAGCCAACGATCTCGGTGTTGTTGTTCTTGCCCATCCAAATGCCTAGACCAAAACTTCCTTTAAGATATCGTAGAATCCGGTCCACAATCTTCCAATGATGCATCTTCGGCTCCTTCATGTGTTGGCTTGCCTGGTTCACGGCAAAGCAAATATCCGGTCTTGTGAGTGTCAAGTAGATCAATTTCCCCACAAGCCTCCTATACCGTCCAACATCCTCATATAGTTCATCCTCTTTCTCCCCCTTTCGATCGACTTTGTACCCATCTTCAAGGGGAGTCTTGGCCGGTGTAGCCTCCATCATATCCGTTTCTTGAAGTAAATCAAGAACATACTTCCGTTGAGATATGAATAAACCTTCTTGGAGTCGACATACTTCAATGCCGAGGAAATATTTAAGTTCACCGAGGTCCTTAATGTCAAATACCGATTTGAGAAACTCCTTAGTGTCTTGAATCCCCTCCTTGTCATCTCCGGTAATGATCAAATCGTCCACATAAATGAGGACCACCACGAGACCCTTCGGCCCGTGAAGAGTGAAAAGTGTGTGGTCCGACTCGGACTTCGTGAATCCCCTTGTCTTTAGCGTGAAGCTCAACTTATGGTACCATGCTCTCGGTGATTGCTTAAGCCCATAGATGGCCTTCCGAAGACGAAGTACTTTTCCCGGAGCAATCGTATCTTCAAGACCAGGTGGTGGTGTCATGTAGACCTCCTCTTCAAGTTCGCCTTGTAGAAACGCATTCTTGACATCCATTTGCCATAAATCCCAATCACGGTTTGTGGCAATGGATAGGATGACCCGAACGGTGTGAAGTTTGGCTACCGGTGCAAACGTATCCGTATAATCTTCCCCATAGGTTTGGGTGAAACACCTAGCCACCAACCGAGCCTTATATCTTGCAATTTCCCCATTACTCAAGTGTTTGATCGTAAACACCCACTTTGAGCTTACCGCCTTTTTCCCGGGAGGGAGGTCCGCCTCATCCCATGTATGATTGCGGATCATGGCACTCTTCTCGTCTTCAACCGCATCATTCCACTTATTGCTATCCTTTGCCTTCTCATAGCTCTTCGGAATGATATCTTGATCAATCATGCCAAGAAACACTTGATGCTCCACGGGTACAAAGGCGAGCGAACAAATGGCTTGAATAGGATGTGCTACAGCTTGACCATTGTAGTAAACCCGCTTATCCTTCCAAGTGGATGGATCACTTCTAATTCGGGTGCTCCTCCTTAGGAACGGTTGAGAGTCTCTCGGTTGTTGTGGAACCGGTTGTGGAGAAGGAACCGCCGCGGCAGGTTGCGGTATAGTCGCGACAGTCTGCGGTAGTGTCGCGGCAGGATGCTGTCCGGATGTGGCAGACTCCGATGCTGATGCGGCAGGTTCAGAGGCAGACGCGGCAGGTGTAGTCAAGTCTGGTGAGGTAGCGGCAGGCACTGTAGGCTCGGTTTCCGGTATGACCGCATCTTGATCACTCTCCCCCTCACTTGGTACCACGGTTGTCCTCGGGGTTATATTGTTTCCAAGGTGATCGAGAAGGAACCTCAAGCTTGATGCCCGATCGGCTGGTTCGGCAAGGTCTTTCAAGCTTTCCCAATCTTTGCCACTGTAAAATCCTTGATTTTCAAGGAACTTCACCTCACGTGACACATATGTTCGATTGTTGCTCGGATCGTAGCATTTATACCCCTTTTGTGTGATTGAGTATCCAAGGAATATGCATCTCTTACTCTTGGCATCGAGTTTGCTTCTTAATTCTTCGGGCACTAGGACAAAACAAACACAACCAAAAACTCTTAGATGCTCAATAGATGGTTTAGTTTTGTTAAGTACCTCAAACGGTGATTTGTCCTCTAGGATTCTTGTTGGTATTCGGTTGATTAGGTAGCATGCCACCATCACCGCATCACCCCAAAATCTCTTTGGAACGTTGGTATGAAACATCATTGCTCGGGAAACCTCCATGAGGTGCCGATTCTTCCTTTCTGCTACACCGTTTTGTTGCGGAGTGTACGGGCAACTAGATTGATGTATGATGCCGTGTTTTGCAAGGTGATCCTTGAATTTTTGACTTGTGTATTCTCCTCCATTATCGGTCCTAAACACTTTAATCTTAGCATTAAATTGATTAGTCACATAATTTTGAAAGTTAATAAATGCATCAAACACTCGGTCTTTAGATGGCATTAGGGTAATCCAAGTATATTTTGATTTTTCATCTATAAACGTCACAAAATACTTGTTGTTATCCCTAGATATGCATGGTGAGGTCCAAACATCCGAGTGAATTAAATCGAAGCAACTTTCATAAATAGTAGATGACTTAGGAAATACGGTTTTACAATGTTTGCCGAGAATACAGGATTCACAACTAGTGTGATCAAAGGAAGCATTAGGCAACATAAGATTAAGTGCACGAGAATGAGGATGTCCTAATCTAGCATGCCACTTATCATTAGGGAAAGCATCTAAATAAGAATTAAAATTAAAAACTTGTGATGAATCCGGTGGAGTATCATCTAGAACGTAAAGCTCATCCTTGGTACCACCTTTTCCGATCACTTTTCCGGTCTCAATATCCTGAAATTGAACCGCATTAGGACCAAAGATAACATAACAATCAAGATCATTAGTGGTTCTTTTAACCGATAGAAGATTGGATGTAAACTTAGGCATATATATTAGGCTTTAGAATCCTTTTCAAATAGTCTTAAATTCCCAATCCCTTGTATAGGTACTTTTTCACCATTAGCTACCAACACATTTCCCTTAGCCGTTTCTATGTTCTCAAGTAGGTTCGAGTTACTAATCATATGGTGTGAAGCACCCGAATCGACTATAAGAGAACTACTTGGTTTATGAGTAAAGAAAGTGGTACCGGATTGGTTTAAAGAAGTAATGGACTTGATGAGTGCTTCCAAGTCCGCCTTCTTCACATAGTCCCCGACTCCCTTCTCCTCACTAGGCCTTGATGAACCAGCTCGGCCATGATCCTCTTTGGCATGCGTGAAGTTGGCTCTTGGGTCCCTTGAAGGACCTCCATTTTGGTTACCACCCACTGCCCATGTTGGCCGAAGGTGAGGATGGAGAAGCCAACACTTGTCCTTTGTGTGTTTCTTCCTTTTGCAATGTTCGCACACTTTGGACATCCTATCATCCGGTTTGAAGACTTCCTTGTTGGCCGTTGGGAGCTCCCCCTTTCCACCAAACAATCCAAGAGATCCTTGTTCTCTTTGGATTTGAGAACAAACTTCATCAAGACTCGGAAGCTTATCCGCCCTTAGTATATGCTTGATAAGATCGTTGTATGCCAAGTTCAAGGTGAGCAAGAGCCCAAAGACCTTGTCTTGCTCCCTTCTTTCGTTTAGAACCGTAGGGTCCGTGGTGCTTGGCCTAAGCATCTCTAGCTCGGCCCATAAGGACCTAAACTTGCCGAAATGCTTAGTGAACTCCATGTCCTCTTGGCTCAAGTCATTGATGGCTTTCTTGACCTCAAAAACTCGGGTGAGGTTAGAAATGTTGCCATACACATTCTTGAGAGTTTCCCAAAGCTCCTTAGCATTCTCACAATAAGAATATGCTTCAAGAATTGGAGCTTCAAGTGAGTTTTGGAGAATGGCGAGTACGGTTTGGTCTTCTTGGAAGGATTTGGCCTTCTCTTCCACCCTGGACTTGTCCTCCTCATCACTACTCGATTCATCGAAATCAATCTTCTTCGAACCATCAACATAACCCCATAAGCCACGGCTACATAGGGCTATCTTTACCGTCCTTGACCATAGCAAGTAGTTGCTACCTTTGAGAACCACCGGAATTACAATAGGTTTTGAATTCTCCATGGCTAAAATCTCTTCAAGAACTCAAACACAAAAGTATTACCCACTGGATAAAGATATTACCCACTGGACAAACAGAACCGAATGGAGATTTTCGAGCAAAGGAGATGAAGATTGAGAAGGATATGGAGTATATAAGAGATTAGTTTAAGAAGAAAAGGATCTCGCTCTGATACCATGTTAGATTTGCGGAATTTAGAAGAAGATTAATGAAGAACAAGAATTGGAGAATGGAGAATTGATTGAGAAGAGAGAATGGGAAGAAGAAAATATATATTCTTATATATTTAACATCAGTTACATACAAGCTATTTAAAGAGGGATTTAGAGAGAGATGGCTAACGGTCACAATGTCAATCTTGACATGTGACCTCTATTCTTAGTAAAGTCTTCTTCTCTCTTTCTTCCTTGTTTCTCTATTTTAGGTAAAACCAAGTCAACTTGGCTTAAACTGATTTGAAGCATTTGAAACCTTTCCCGCCAGTGCTAACGGCTATAATGGGCTTCAAAATGTCTCTTGATCAGCTACCTTACCCGCGGGAAGCTTCTCTCGGGTCGCTCGATCATTTTCCTTCCCGCGGGAAGCTTTCTCGCGTCACACAGCTTACCGCGTGAAGCTCTCTCGTCCCGCAACACTATACACGCGGGAAGGTCTTTATTTCTTGATCAATAGTATTTTGTGACTTTTATTGATGAAAAATCGAAATACACTTGGGTAACTTTGCTGCCATCTAAAGATAGGGTGTTAGAAGCATTTAGAAACTTTGAAAGCTATGTGACTAACCATTATCATGCCAAGATTAAGATTTTTAGATCAGATAATGGAGGAGAATACACAAGCCATGCATTCAAACAACACCTCAACAGCAAAGGCATTTTTCATCAAACTAGCTGTCCATATACACCACAACAAAATGGAGTGGCTGAGAGGAAGAACAGGCATCTAATGGAGGTCACACGATCCATGATGTTCCATACAAACACTCCAAAGAGTTTTTGGGGAGATGCTTTAGTGGCTGCGTGTTATCTCATCAACAGAACACCCACCCGAGTGCTCAATGACGCATCACCGTACGAGGTACTCCATAAAACAAAACCATCTTATGAACACTTACGTGTATTTGGATGTGTGTGTTTTGTGTTAATTCCAGGACAGCAAAGAAACAAGCTTGAACCGGCAAGTAGGAAAGTCATGTTCATTGGTTATTCACCTACTCAAAAGGGGTACAAATGCTATGATCCAGAAACAAGGAAGGTGGTGGTGTCTCGTGATGTGAAATTTGTAAAGGGAAAAGGATTCTATGAGGAAAAGAATTGGGAAACCATTAAGGATCTTCCCCATGCCTCCTCAGATCGAGCCACCAATCTAAGATTGATTTTGGAAAGCCTTGGAGTAAGCCGGCTGAATAAAGAAGGAGATCATGAGTCTACACAACCTACGGAGGCTGCTGATCATGAATCTTCACAACCTATGGAGGGTGCTAATGGTGAAGGTGTCTCGGTTGAAACTGCCATTCCTCTTGACCATGAGGGGGAGAATGAACCAGTGCATAATCATGAGGAATGGGCATCCGGCCATGAGGATCAACAATCAGACCATGAGGAGGTGCACATTGAGGAAATGCACAGCAATGAGGATCAACAACCGATCATTGAGTAAATGCACAACAATGATGCGAACCAACAACCGATGATTGGAAGAAATGACCAGCAAGGAGTGGGATTAAGGAGGAGCACAAGACAAAGGTCATCTCCTTCTACATGGAAGAACAAGAGGGTCTACTACAATTGCAATGCAGTAGCTCACCCGGAACAGATTGTTTGCAATCTGGCTCACATTCCACAAGATCATCTGGTCTTCATGGGTCAAGTGGATAAGGATACAATACCAAGAGACTATGAAGAGGCAATACAACTGAAAGTGTGGAGAGATGCTGTTGGGAATGAGATTACAGCTATGGAAGTGAATCATACATGGGATGAAGCTGACTTACCTCAAGGGAAGAAGGCTGTGAGTTCTATGTGGATATTCACCATCAAACACCAAAGCAATGGGGAGATTGAAAGGTACAAAGCAAGACTTGTTGCTAGAGGGTTCACGCAAACATATGGAGAAGATTACAATGACACGTTTGCTCCAGTTGCAAAGCTACACACAGTCAGAGTGGTTCTCTCCATGGCAACCAATTATGAATGGGATCTTTGGCAAATGGATGTCAAGAATGCATTCCTACAAGGAGAACTTGAAGATGAGGTGTATATGACTCCTCCTCCGGGTCTTAAAGATATGATAGCCCCGGGAAAAGTCTTGAGACTTAGGAAAGCTATTTATGGGCTGAAACAATCACCAAGAGCTTGGTACCACAAGCTGAGTGTCACTCTAAGGGATCGTGGCTTCAAAAGATCAGAATCAGATCATACCCTCTTCACATTACAAAGCCGGGAAGGTATTGTGGTCATTCTCATCTACGTTGATGATATAATCATCACCGAGAATGACAAGGTAGGTGTTAGATCAACTAAAGAGTATTTAAAATCTGTCTTTGATATAAAAGACCTTGGTGAACTAAAGTATTTCCTAGGGATACAAGTATGTAGATCAAAGGAAGGTCTCTTCTTATCTCAAAGGAAATATGCACTAGATATGTTGAAAGATGCAGGTGATCTAGACGGAAAACCAGTTAAAACCCCACTTGAAGATGGATACAAGGTGGAACGAGAGGGGGAGCATGATGAGCAACCATTTGAAGATGTTACCCTCTATAGAAGAATGGTTGGTAAGATGATTTATCTAACCATAACTCGACCAGACTTGTGCTTTGCTGTGAACCAGGTTAGTCAACACATGAAGGCCCCAACACTACATCATTGGAACATGGTTAGCCGCATATTGAGATACATCCAAGGAACGCATGATCAAGGCGTATGGATGGGATGCAATCAAAGCACCAAGATCGTAGGCTATTGCGATGCAGATTGGGCAGGTGATAGAAGGGATAGAAGATCCACTACCGGGTATTGTACATTCATTGGAGGCAATCTAGTGACTTGGAAGACAAAGAAGCAGAAGGTGGTGTCTTGCTCAAGTGCGGAAGCAGAGTATCGGGCCATGAGGAAGCTCACAACTGAGCTAATATGGCTCAAGGCGCTTCTTAAGGACCTTGGAGTTGAAGATCAAGAACCCATCACTATGCATTGTGACAACCAAGCTGCTATACACATTGCATCCAATTCGGTTTTCCACGAGAGGACTAAACACATTGAGGTGGATTGCCACAAGGTGAGACAAGCCGTAGAAGATGGAGTAATCTTGCCGTGTTACACTCGAAGCTCAGATCAGTTGGCTGACATTTTTACGAAGGCAGCAAGCCTAAGGGTGTTAGAGTCCATACATCCAAGACTTGGGCTCATGAAGATCCCCTCGTTGTGATCATCATACTCTTTTTCCTTCATTGGGTTTTATCCCATGTGGTTTTCCCAATAAGGTTTTAATGAGGTGGTGATCATGATGCCAATCTAAACTCGCCATGTTTAGATTGAGGGGGAGTGTTGGAATGTGTTGACATGAATATCAGATCATAGGACTGATGATCAGTATGATTCAAATAAGCAAGTGGGACTTTGTGGGCTGTTGAATTAAGCATCACGTGATGCTTAAGAAGAAGAGGCCAGAAGAGGCCAAACTGTCACTTCCACAAGTGTGTGAGAGCTGTTGGGATTTTGAATCTGTGGCCATGATCTGTTCATTTAAATGAACGGCTAGGATGTTTAGAACGTTATGCAAGTTGTTGTGACTGTTAGGCTGCTATTAGACCTGTATAAATAGCAGCTTGTAGCTATTGTATGAAACTAACTTGAATAGAATGAAAGTTCTCTCAATCTCTTTAATCTCTCTCTCTAAATTCTCTTAATTCCACTCAATCTCACAATAAGTGATGAAGAATTGCTTAAAACGTGTTCTATTCATTATCAGCTTGAGTTACAATATATAGGAGGGAACAAGTAGGGTTTTACTAAAGGAATAAGCATGTGTAGTCAAAGATAAGGTATAATCTAATCCTAACTAGTCCAATCAACATGCTCACACGTTTTTGTACTAGCTGGATGTACAACCCTTATCCATAAACGGCTGGATGAGTCACACGCTCCAAATGGTCCCCAATCTGCGTGCTGTCCTTCAAACACCACGCATTGTCCTTTAACGATATGTACCATTACGTACAACCCGTACCTCCATATATCATTGCATCATTCTCCTCATCTCAACACTCCCCCTCAAGCTTTACCATATAAATTGGTTAAGCTTGGATGCCATGAGATCTTCCTCATTAAAAACCTCACCAAGGAAAACCCATTGGGACAAAACCTTGATGAGGGAAAAAGAGTAAAGATCTCACGGTAAAGGGACTCAGCACTTAGGTGTAAGATCAATGAGACCCAACCTGATGTGGATGAGCTCAATGGTCTTCAGTCTCGCAGCTTTGGTGAATACATCGGCTAACTGATCTTCACTTCTTGTATAACACGGTAGGATCTCACCTAAGCCTATCATCTACCTCACCTTGTGGCAATCAACCTCAATGTGCTTTGTCCTCTCATGAAACACCGAATTTGTAGCAATGTGGATAGCCGCCTGATTATCACAATGCATGGTCATTGGAGTAGTCTGATCAATACTCATATGCTTCAATATCCCTTTGATCCACACCAACTCATTTGTGAGCTTTAACATCGCCCTATACTCAGCTTCAGCACTGGAACATGATACAACCTTCTGTTTCTTGCTCTTCCATGTAACAAGATTTCCTCCAATGAAGGTACAATACCCGGTTGTGGACCTTCTATCAGTCCTATCACCAGCCCAATCAGCATCGCAATAGCCAACCACTTCAGTGCTCCCATTGCACCCCATCTATACTCCTTGGCCAGGCGTTCCGTTGAGATACATCAATATTCTATCCACCATGTTCCAATGATGTTCCTTTGGGACTTGCATATGTTGACTCACCTGATTCACTGCAAAGCAAATATCAGGACGTGTAATGGTTAAATAGATTATCTTACCAACAAGTTTTCGGTAGAGCTTGGGATCATGAAAGTATTGATCAAAAGGTGACACTACCGCATCTTACCGCACGTTGTACTTGCGGTGAGCCTGTCGTACGGTACGGCTGCGGTACAACTTTCGTACCATGCGCACATGTTGTACGATGAGGTACAACCTTATCCAGCCGTTATTTGGTACCTTGCAATCATGTCGACATAAAGGAACAAAGGAGGAAGAGGACAAGTGACTCACCCAAGGACAATGTACAAAGGCATCTTTAATGGCATCTTTCTGGTATCTTTTGTAGCATCTTCTTTAGTATAAATAACGTATGTATGCTTCATTCTATGTAATTGATGAATGTGAACTTATTAAGCTATAAGATGTCTTCTCTCTATTTCTCTCTAATCTTCATATAATCTTCAATCTCTATACTATCATTTCCGTAAATATTAACATGGTATCAGAGCTAGATCCTATCTAGACTCATTATTATTCTTAAATCTCTCCTTAATCTCACTTTAATCTACTCTAAAAATTCTGGTTACTGTTCCATTGAGTTTGTTTTTGGTTCCACAAGGATTCTGGTTGTGTTCTTCAAGGGATTAGCTTGCGTTCATCTTTTGTTCGGGTTCTTTGAAGATTCAGCTTGGCTTCTACATCACAAACGCTCCAGTTCTTCTCACCATAGCTTATACTCTCGGATATCAGTTGGTCTTCATCTCTCGGGTTCAAAGGTTATTTCTTTCCATCTGTTGTGTTTGATTCAACCTGTTTGAAGAGAAAAGGTTTAGTCTTCAGGGTGTTTTTAGTTTATCTAAGCTAGAAAGGAAGGTTCTTTATTGCTGGAAGTATGGAAAACTCTAAGGCTCTTGAAAGGTGGAAACTACTTACTTTGGGCTAGAACAACTAAGACTGCTCTTTGTGGTAGAGAGGTCTTTGGGGGTATATTGATGGTTCCAAGCACTTTGAGGAGTACTCAAGTAGTGATGATGAGGATGAAATCGATGTGAAACTTGCGGCAAAGGCCAAGTGGCATCAAGAGGACCAGACGGTCCTAGCTATCCTTCAAAGCTCTCTCGATACTCCACTTCTAGAGGCTTATTCCTACTGTGAGAATGTTGCTGACTTGTGGAGTACACTCAAGAATGTCTATGGAAATACATCTAATCTCACAAGAGTGTTTGAAGAGAAAAAGGCGATCAACGAATTGAGCCAAGAGAACTTGGAGTTCACAAAACACTTTGGGAAGTTCCGATCATTGTGGGCAGAGCTTGAGATGCTTAGACCAAGCTCTATGGATATGGATGTCATCAATGAAAGGAAGGAGCAAGATAAGGTCTTTGGCCTTCTACTCACACTAAACCCAACCTTTAGTGACCTTATCAAGCACATTCTAAGGGAAGAGAAGTTACCGAGTCTTGATGATGTTTGTGCTCAAATCCAACGTGAGCAAGGGTCTCTCGGTCTATTTGGAGGAAAAGGGGAGCTGCCCATGGCTAACAAAGGGTCCGATGAAAGGAAGAACAAGCTATGTGAGCATTGCAAGAAGAAGGGGCATACAAAGGAGCAATGTTGGATACTTCACCCTCATCTCAAGCCAAGCTCTCTCACCGGTCCAAGAATGCCTCGGGCCAATGTCACTCAAGCCAATGAGGATCACGTCGGTTCATCGAGGTGAGGCGAGGATGGAGCACAAGAAGGGTACGTGCGGAAAGCGAACTTTGAAGCTCTCGTCAAGTCAATTGCCACACTAAAGGAAACACTCAAGGAATCCGGTATCAATCTTATGACTCAAACTCCTTATAGCTTACTTACACATAGACCTACTAGTTCTCTAATTGTTGATTCGGGTGCTTCACACCATATGATTAGCAATTCGAATCTACTTAACAATATAGAACCGGCTAGAGGAAATGTGTTAATTGCTAATGGAGATAGTGTACCCATTAAAGGGATAGGCAATTTACGGCTATTTGATAAAGAATCTAAAGCTCTATATATGCCTAAGTTCACATCTAACTTGCTGTTCGTTAAAAGAACCACGAATGACCTTAATTGTTATGCAATATTTGGTCCTAATGAGGTATTTTTCAGGATATTGACTCCGGTAAAGTGATCGGAGAAGGGGGAACTAAAGATGATCTCTACATTTTAGAGAATTTTGCACCGACCACTTCACATCGTTCACACTTTAGCTCTCGTTTAGATACAACTTCGAATAAATTGTGGCATGCTAGAATAGGTCATCCTCATTCTCGTGCTCTTAAAATCATGTTACCGAATGTTTCTTTTGATTACTCTAGTTGTGAAGCTTGTATTCTCGGTAAACATTGTAAAACCGTTTTCCCTAAATCATCTACTGTTTATGAAAATTGCTTTGATTTGGTTCATTCGGATGTTTGGACATCACCATGATTATCTAGAGATAAAAACAAGTATTTCGTGACATTCATAGATGAGAAATCAAAATATACATGGGTCACTTTACTTCCATCTAAAGATAGGGTGTTTGATGCATTTCTTAATTTTCAAAATTACATCACTAACCATTACAATGCCAAGATTAAAGTATTTAGAACAGATAATGGTGGGGAATATACAAGCCATAGGCATCAAACGAGTTGCCCATACAATCCGCAACAAAATGGAGTGGCCGAGAGGAAGAATCGACATCTCATGGAGGTGTCAAGATCGATGATGTTTCATCACAACGTTCCTAAAAGATATTGGGGAGATGCGGTTATGATGGCATGTTACCTTATCAACCGAACACCGACTCAAGTCTTAGGGGACATTTCTCCGTGTGAGGTACTTAACAAAAACAAACCATTTCTTGAACACCTAAAGGTTTTTGGTTGTGTTTGTTTTGTTTTAGTTCCCGGAGAGCTAAGGACCAAGCTTGAACCAAAGAGTATCAAGTGCATATTCCTTGGGTATTCTACAATGCAAAAGGGGTACAAATGCTTTGATCCAAGCAACAATCGGACCTACGTCTCTCGGGATGTGAAATTCCTTGAAGAACAAGGTTACTACAACGAGAAAGATTGGGAAAGCTTGAAGGACTTAGCTACCTCATGTGACCGGAACGCGAGTCTTCAATTCCTATTGGACCACCTTGGGAATGGATCACCTTCGGTCACCACTCAACCAAATTTTTCACCACATACTCCACCTATGGAAGGCAATGAGGGACAGCCTCAAGAGGAGCCGGAAGATAACAGTGAGGGGGAGTATAATGGAGATACGGATACGGTACCGTAATCACCGCAGGTTGCCGCATCAGAATCAGCTGCTGCCGAGTCTGCCACACCGTCGCCGCAGCCTGCCTCATCAGTTCAAGTGCCTGCCGCACCCTCTTCACAACCTGACACGGACGTACCGCAAGCTCCATCATCGGTACAACACAACGTACCAACTGATCCGAAGCATCCGACGCAACAGAACCTTCGCCGGAGCACAAGGCACAAGCCCACCCAACCGATTCAAGCGCCTCCCGAGCCAACACCTCAACCGGTTCTTAGAAGAAGTACAAGACCAAGGAGTGATCCCTCTACATGGAAAGCCAAGAGAGTCTACTACAATTACAACGCCGTGGCTCATCCGATTCAAGCCACATGTTCACTTGCCGTTTTGCCATTGGATTTTCAAGCGTTTCTCGGTAAGATTTTGGAAGATCAAATACCAAAGTCTTATGAGGAAGCGATGGAGAGCAAAGAATGGAGTAATGCAGTGGATGATGAAGTAAGAGCCATGATCCGAACTCACACATGGGATGAAGCGGACCTTCCACCCGGGAAGAAAGCAGTTAGCTCCAAGTGGGTATTCACCATCAAGCACCTAAGCACCGGAGAGATTGAGCGGTACAAAGCTCGGCTTGTGGCTCGCGGATTCACTCAAACGTATGGAGTTGATTACACAGATACTTTTGCACCCGTGGCTAAGCTCCATACCGTTCGGGTTGTCCTTTCTGTTGCTACAAACTGTGATTGGGATCTTTGGCAAATGGATGTCAAGAATGCGTTTCTTCAAGGTGAGCTCGAAGAAGAAGTCTACATGAAGCCACCTCCAGGTCTTGAGAACACCATTGCACCGGGAAAGGTTCTTCGGTTAAGGAAAGCTATCTACGGTTTGAAGCAATCTCCTCGAGCTTGGTATCACAAGTTGAGCTTTATCCTTATGGGTAGAGGTTTCAAGAAGTCACAATCGGATCATACTCTCTTCACCTTACACGGACCACAAGGGCTAGTAGTCGTTCTCATCTACGTCGATGACTTGATCATCACCAGCGATGACAAGGGAGGTATCCAAGAAACTAAATCCTTTCTTAAATCTGTTTTTGACATTAAAGATCTTGGAGAGCTTAAGTACTTCCTTGGGATTGAGATTTGCCGACTTCTGGAAGGCTTATTTTTATCTCAAAGGAAGTACACACTTGATTTATTGGATGAGACAGGTACATTGGATGCTAAAGCGGCCAAGACACCTCTTGAAGATGGCTACAACGTCAACCGAGAGGGGGAGGAAGGAGATGCACCGTTTGGGGATGTTGCAAAATACCGGAGAATTGTGGGCAAGCTTATCTACTTGACACTAACACGGCCAGACTTGTGTTTTGCGGTGAATCAAGCCAGCCAACACATGAAGGAGCCTACGGTTTATCATTGGAGCATGGTGGATAGAATACTTCGGTACTTGATGTTGGAATGAGGTGACAGTCGTTTGTACGGTTAATGGTACAATGTGTACCATTGTGATGCACAACCCAACGTGATAAGGACAGGCAGTACTCAATCTGTACACAAGGAAGGAGGACCACTTGCTGTCACTATCAAGAGAGGAGGACCACTTGCTGTCGCTATCCATGGAGCGTCCCACTTGTGTTTGAGTGTCCCCATTGGACGGTTCTGATCTGCACAGCATGAATGAATGGTCATGATGTTCTGACCGTTATATAGATGATGAATTTATGTATAAATAGATGTTCATCTTCCCTTTGTATGTTCAACTTGATAAGAAAATCAGTTCATATAATCTCCATCTCAATCTCTCTAATCTCTCCCATTCTCTTGTTACTAATTCCGCATACAATCTTTCATGGTATCAGAGCCATTGGCTCAATTCTTGGTTCACACACTCTAAAATCTCTTGTTCTGTTCACTATACTCTAGTTCAAAATTTCTGTTCGGTTTATCATTCTTATCATCATTCTAAACTATTGATTATGGAGAGCTCACGACCTATTGTTGCTCCAGTTATCCTCAAAGGATTGAACTATCTTCTGTGGTCCAGAACCACCAAAACGGCACTGTGCAGCCGTGGTTTATGGAACCATATTGAGCAAGTCAATCCACATGAGGAAACCATTCAAGGGGTGAGCCAAATGACTACCCCAAATGTTCCAGCTACTACTGCTGCTCCAAGCGTGACGACTCCTACTGTTGTGGTTCCAAACGTTGTTGGTCCAATCAACAAGGAAAAGTGGTTCCAAGAAAATCAGATGGTGCTCGCGGTCATTCAAAACTCCCTCGATGCACCTCTTCTTGAATCATATTCCTATTGTGAAACCGCAAAGGAGCTATGGGATACTCTCAAAAACGTGTTTGGGAACACCTCAAACATCAGCCGTGTTTTCGAAGTGAAGAAAGCAATTAACGACCTCAATCAACAGGAGGTTGAATTCACCAAGCATTTTGGAAAGTATAGGTCATTGTGGGCTGAGCTTGAAATGCTTAGGCCATTCACAACTGACCCAACAATTCTCAGGGAAAGGAGAGAGCAAGACAAGGTCTTTGGTCTCCTTTTAACGTTGAGCCCCAAGTACAAAGACCTCATCAAGCATCTGCTCAGAGCTAACTCTCTTCCTACACTCGATGAGGTATGTGCGCAAGTTCAGAAGGAAGAAGGGGCCTATGGACTGTTTGATGGAAGGGAAGAACTGGTCACTGCCAACAGAAGCTCATACAAACCGGAGGAAAGGAAAGTGTGGGTATGTGATCACTGCAAAAAGAAGGGACATACGAAAGACAAATGCTGGATATTACACCCACATCTCAAAACCAGCCGTTGGAAGGAGCAAAGGGCAAATGCAGCTGTTGAAATGATCAATGAGGGCAGAGAAAGCTCATCTCAAGGTGCAGCACACACCGCAAACCAACTGGAAATGGAAATGAAAGCGATAAGATCATCTCAACATGAAATGGTGAAACGCTCCGAACTTGATGCCCTTATCAAGGCCATGAAGGAGGCAGACAGTTCTGGTAACAGTTTTCATACCCTTTATTAATATTTGCGGAAATGATAGTATAGAGATTGAAGATTATATGAAGATTAGAGAGAAATAGAGAGAAGACAT
Source organism: Arabis hirsuta (assembly GCA_964056655.1). Classification (NCBI taxonomy): domain Eukaryota; kingdom Viridiplantae; phylum Streptophyta; class Magnoliopsida; order Brassicales; family Brassicaceae; genus Arabis; species Arabis hirsuta. The sequence continues at coordinate 21,212,392 of OZ053298.1, read as the reverse complement.
CTTATAGCTTCATAAGTTCATATATTTATATATTAAAGAGAATCAGATTACAACTTGTATATATAGAGATAGAAAAGGTTGGAGATAAGGTTAGAGTTAAGATGCTTTTGCTTTTGCTTGCTTTTGTCCTTTTGATGATTAGATTGATGATAAGGTGATGATGAGGTGATGACAAGGATGAGAGGATGATCTAATCTTCTAACGGCTATATACGGGTTGTACAACCTGTACCACGTACACAACCGTACTGCCGTACCACGTACAGGTCTGTACCGCATCTCACCGCATGGTCGTCTCACCGCATGGGCATCTCACCGCATGGTCGTCTCACCGCATGGTCGTCTCACCGCATCTCATCTCACCTTATGTCTCCTTATTCTCTTGATCAATACTCCCCCTCAAGCTCAAACTAAAGGATCATAAGTATGAGCTTGGAAACCCGTGAGCATCACCTCGTTAAAAAAACCTCAAGCATAGAAAACCACGTGGGACAAAACTATGCAAGAGGGAAAAAGAGTATGATAGGAGACATGAGATCAAGGTTGTTCAAGGTTCACAAGTCCAAGTTTGCTAAAGATGTGATTGCAAACCTTAAGACTTGTGCCCTTGGTGAAGATATATCCGCCTAGGGATGGGATGCCTATATTTTACCGTAATGTTGTTTATGGCACGGCAGTCCACACACATGCGCCATGTCCCATCTTTCTTTGGAACGAGTAGCACTGGTATGGCACACGGACTAAGGCTTTCCCGAATGTATCCCTTGTCAAGTAGCTCATCAATCTGCTTCTGAAGTTCTTTGGTCTCCATGGGATTGGTTCGGTAAGCTGGTCGCTTGGGAAGAGAGGCGCCTGGAACAAAATCGATTTGATGTTCTATGCCTCGAACCGGTGGCAATCCCTTTGGATTCTCCTCAGGAAAAACATCTGAAAATTCCTGCAAGACTTCTTTAAGACCACTCGGAAGCTCTGGTGAAATGTTAGAAGATGCCATTAGTGATTCTTTGTAAACAAGCAAAAGAAAAAGTTGTTGGGAAAACAAGGATTTCCTTACCTGACTTTGCTTGACCAAGAAGTTAGAATTCTTTGGGTTCACCTTTGGCTCATCAGTCGTCTTTGATGCTTCTCGGTTCTTTTTGAGCTGAATCTGGTCTTGATGCACTTCTAAGGGGGACAAAGGCACCAAAGTGATCTTCTTTCCTTGGTGTTCAAAGGAATGTCTGTTGGTGTAGCCGTCATGAATGGCTCTCTTGTCAAACTGCCACGGCCAACCAAGTAAGAAGCAAGATATGGCTAGCATCCATTGGAAGAACATTGCACAGAATCTGATCTTCATATCTCCCAATCTTTATAGGAACCGTGACTTGCTCCTTCACATGCTGTTCACCGGATTCATTAAGCTACTCCAACTTAAAAGGACGAGGATGAGGTCGCACTTCCAAGCCCAATTTCCTGACAAGAGTGTCGCTAGCAACGTTAGTACAGCTGCCACCATCAATAATAAGATAACACACCTTATCATTAACAAAACATCTAGAGTGAAAAAGGTTCTCCCTTTGTTCTCGTTCATCTGGTTTTGGCTGGACACTTAGGGATCTTCTTGTGACTAGAAGGTTGCCTTGAGCTGGGTATTCAAACTCCTCTTCCTCCTCATCAAAGATAGGACCGAGATCCTCTTTTTCTTCTGTCTCTTCTTCGGACTTTACCTCACCATTGTCCAAGAGAATCATCACCTTCTGATTCGGACAATTATTAGCGTAATGTCCAAGTCCTTGACACTTAAAACATCTGATGTCTCTAGCTCGGGTTTTGGTCTCCACTACCTTTCTTTTGTCAAAACGAGCAGGAGCATTAGTCTTAAAATCAGTATTTGACTGAGTTGGGGACTTACCTTTGTCTTGGTAGTTTGGTTTTGGAGCAAAGGTTGGCTTAGGAGTAAATGTGGACTTTGAGAATCCCCTCCTCTTGGACTGCTGCTCAATCAGAATTGCCTTGTGGAGCATTTCCTCCAAACTCTCATATTCCTGAAGTTCCATGCGGTCCTGAATGTCTCGATTGAGACCAGCTAAGAATCGAGCCATTGTAGCTTCCAAGGTCTCATCTACATCCGCCTTAATCATGAGAGTTTCCATTTCCTGGAAATAGTCTTCTACGGACTTAGTGCCTTGGAGCAAACGCCTGAGCTTTTGGTGAAGCTCTCTGTGGTAATGGACCGGTACAAATCTCTTTCTCATAAGTGTTGTGAGCTCATCCCAAGTTGCTATTGGCCTTCCACCTGATCTCCTTTTAAGAGTCACAACTTGATCAAACCAGTTAATAGCGTAACCAGAGAACTCAGTGGCAGCCAACCTTACTTTCTTAAGCTCTGAAAAATTCTGACAATCAAAGATAAGCTCAATTTTTCTTTCCCATTAAAGATAAGCATCTGGATCATTTTTACCATAGAAAGTGGGAATTTTAAGCTTAAGATTTCCTAGATCATCATTTCTTTCATTTCTCCTAGCAGCAAAAGGATTAACATCACCTCGTTCTCGGTTTTGTCTCCTTGGTCTGTTGATAGATCTGTCATCCTCATACAAGTACTCCTCATCAATCACATCATCTAACCGATCATTTCTCCTAGGCCGGTTTCTCCTTGGAGCTTCTCTAGGCTGGTTTTGCTGGCTAGCTTGGATCTCATCAATCCTTAGGTGCATCTGTTCCAAACCTGCATTCATAAGATTAGTCATTTGGTCTTTTAAAGCTCTCATCTGGAGTTTAGATAATCCAGCCCCTTGTCTTTCATCATCACTAGACTCCATGGTTTCCCTGAAAACACTTAAACAAACGGATTAGTAGAAAAGATCTCTCTCTCTCAAGTGTTTAATCTCACCCTCTCAAGTGTTTGTCTCAAAGTTTTGTGGTCACTCAAGAGACTTCCTTCCCAAGGTTCTAAGAAAGACAAATCCCAATTAAACTCAATGGAATTTCCAAGTAACAAGGGAAAAGGAATTGTAGAAGATGAAGGGTTTTGAGGGATCCGTTTTAACTGTCTAAGGCCGGTTTTCTCTTCGGCCAGCAGGTTTTCTCTTCCACCACCCCACCAGGATTTCTCCTCAGTTGTGATTCAAACTTCTGGTTTCTCTTTTTTTTTTTTTTTAAGTAGTGAAGTGATCACTATGGGGTAAAGAACAGCCCGGATTCAGTAAGAAAGAAGAAAAAAGAATGGTGAAAAGATGAGAAGATGATTTCAGAAATGAAAATACCGGATTGAGTGGCTCTGATACCACTTGATACGCCCTAAATTAAGGATCACTTAACCGGGTATTGAAGATAGGATTCACGCCAAGCAGCAGATTGCAAACAAAGGTGAATTTGATGGATTGAAGGGTCGCACAACAGATGTGTAAGTCTGCTGATATTCCCACTCCTCAAAGCCTCTAGATATGACGCACTAGAACAGCAAAGAAGAGGTTTTTACTTGGATATTACGCACCAAGTGACAGAAAATGTTCTTAGCAAAGAACAAAGAGGATTCTCTCAAGAAAAATTGATAAAAAAAAGATGATCACGTTTTCAGATCTTACAAGGGGTTTAAAGAGATGAAAATGAACTAAAAACAAGGCAAATTTGGAATTAAATGCATTAACTATGAAGACCATAATAAAGACTAAGTTTGAACTTCAAAAATGACTCTTCAAGTCATTTCCCTTCCCTTTTTCGTCATTCTCTTTGGGCTGCAGATTAGGCACTTGGGTTGGGCTTCTTTTGGGCTTCAAATAGACATGAAACAGACTAAACTTGATGGCTAACACCTTGGAAGGTTTTCTGAAGATTCTGGCCCGGTTTTGATCATCAAATGGGTGATTTGGATGTGAATCATTTGCCTCATTAAAACCTTTCTTTGGAAAACCCATTGGGACAAAACAAAAGATAAGGAAAAAGAGTACATATGATCACATACCCATTTTAGTGATCTTCTTGAGCTTGAATCAAAACTAGAATGGTTTGAGATACATCTTCTCCATTCCAGCCTATGTGATCGGATTGAGTAAACATGATATGAACTCCCTAGGATAACCCTGAAAACAGGCTGATGGCGTGATGATGAAGGTGAATGACGATGAGTGTGAGTATAGATAGGGGTTTTATGGATGGATAAAAACGTGATCAGATGGATGAGAGGCGATAGAAGAGTTCCAGAATCACAACGTGTATTGGACCTCGGATTCAATGAACGCATTTAAGAATCGAATTGAGAGAAGAAAAAAATCGAGATGGTCTCATACATAAAAGTTCTTCGCTAACTAAAACAAAAGGCGGCTCATGGGTTTATATACACCCTTGAGTCGAAACCTTCAACTACATGCTGTTCTAAGACAGAAAAAAACAGCAAAGCGTTTTAATTAAAATAAAAACAACAAGGCGTCCCAACCCGCAGGTTCCTAATTGGTGCACCTCAAAATAACTAAGTATAAAGTCATAGTGACTTGTACATTATTACCCATTAGTAATGACTCCTAAATAACTCGACGTAGTGATTCATCTGCCTCGTTAAAAACCATGATGATAAAACCCAATGGGACAAAACTCAACATGGGAAAAAGAGTACAGACTGCACACCTAAGTTATTTAGTTGTCATTACCGGGTGGAGTCTTCAAGGTGAATATGTTGAAGACTTGGATCCTCGGTAGATTGAATGACCCTTCAGCTATGAGTGAATGAGCTTCCTTGGCCATCTCCTTAGCTCTTGAGCGCGTGATCCGTCCCACTATCTCTGGTTCCTCTGCAGCTTCTGTTTCCTTGCTAGCCACGATCATATCATCCTCCCCCTCTTCAAAAGGATTTGTCCTCAAATCTGAATCTGCAATATAAGGAAGCAAGTCAGAAACATTGAACGATGGAGCTATGTTATACTTACCTTGGAGATCAATCTGATAAGCGTTGTCGTTGATCTTCTTGATGATTTCAAATGGTCCGTCTACTCGTGGCTTCAGCTTGCTCTTCCGTTCTTCTGGGAACCTATCCTTGCGTAAATAAATCCACACCAAGTCTCCTTTTTCGAACACTAGTTCCTTTCTGCCCTTGTTCGCGTGCTTCTCGTACTGCTTAGTCCTCTTCTCTATATTCTCCTTAGCTTTAGCGTGTATTTTCCTGACCTGTTCAGCCTTTTCTTTGCCATCAAAGCTACACTTCACACTTAAAGGTAAAGGGATCAAGTCTAGAGGTGATTGTGGATTAAAGCCATAAACGATTTCGAAAGGAGAGAATAGAGTAGCAGAATGCTTAGCGTGATTGTAAGCAAACTCTACGTGTGGTAGACACTCTTCCCATGACTTGATATTGCTTTTCACTAAAGTCCTAAGGAGTGTAGATAGCGTCCTGTTCACCACTTCAGTTTGCCCATCTGTTTGTGGATGACATGTGGTTGAGAATGACAGCCTGGTCCCTAGTTTAGCCCATAAAGTTCTCCAGAAATGTCCTAAGAACTTTGTATCTCTGTCTGAAACGATCATTTGAGGCATGCCATGCAGACGTACCACTTCCCTGAAAAACAAATTAGCTACACTAACAGCATCATCTGTCTTGTGACTAGCGATGAAGTGAGCCATCTTGCTAAACCTGTCAACCACAACAAAGATAGAGTCTCTACCATTCCTGGTTCGAGGTAAGCCAAGTACAAAGTCCATAGAAATATGAGTCCAGGGTTGAGAAGGAATAGGGAGAAGAGTGTACAAACCGTTAGGCTGTACTTTACCCTTTGCCATTTTGCAAATAGCACACCTAGAACAAACCTTCTCCACGTCTGACTTCATGTGAGGCCAGTAGAAGTGATCTTGCAGTCCAAGTAGAGTCTTTGATACTCCAAAATGTCCAGCTAGTCCACCTCCATGAGCTTCTCTAACCAGTAGTTCTCGAATAGACCCGCGTGGTATGCACAATCGATTGTTGTAGAACAAGTATCCCTCCTGCCTAAAATATTTCTCAAACGCAAACTTATGGCACTTGCCATAGCTCTCAGCAAAATCAATGTCAGTCTCATAAAGGTCTACGATATGCTCAAACCCATTTAACTTTGACGTTAACGTAGAAACAAGAGTATACCTTCTGGATAATGCATCTGCGACTACATTATCCTTACCTTTCTTGTACTTAACGATGTAAGGGAATGTTTCAATGAACTCCATCCACCTGGCGTGTCTCTTGTTGAGCTTCTGTTGTCCTTTAAGATGCTTCAAAGACTCATGATCCGTGTGGATGACGAATTCTTTGGGGCATAAGTAATGCTGCCACGTTTGAAGAGCTCGAACCAATGCATACAACTCTTTGTCATAGGTAGGGTAGTTGAGAGTTGACCCTCCTAGCTTCTCACTGAAGTAAGCTACTGGTTTCCTATCCTGCATCAAGACAGCACCTATACCCACTCCAGAGGCATCACATTCAATCTCAAAGGTTTTCATGAAATCAGGAAGTACTAAGATAGGGACTTTGATAAGCTTCTCTTTTAAGGCTGTGAACGCCTTCTCTTGTGCTTCTTCCCATCTAAATCCAACGTCCTTCTTGATAACTTCAGTTAATGGCGCTGCTATGGTGCTGAAGTCTTGAACGAATCTCCTGTAAAATCCTGCTAGGCCATGAAAGCTCCTGACTTCTGCCACGTTTTTAGGTGCAGGCCATTCCTTTATCGCCTTGATCTTCTCATCGTCAACTCTAACTCCTTCTGCACTAACAATAAAACCTAGAAAGATAACCTCAGTAGTACAGAATGAACACTTAGAGTAATTTGCAAATAGGGATTGAGAACGAAGAACATTTAGAACTTGGCGGATGTGTTCTAAGTGTTCTTCCAGACCTTTGCTATAGATGAGAATATCATCGAAGTAGACTACCACGAAGACGCCTATGAATGGTCTGAGAGCATGGTTCATTAAGCGCATGAAGGTGCTGGGAGCATTGGTGAGACCAAACGGCATGACTAGCCATTCGTACAGCCCTTGCTTGGTCTTGAAAGCAGTTTTCCACTCGTCTCCTTCCTTCATTCTGATCTGATGATACCCACTCTTCAAATCGATTTTTGAGAAGATTGCTGATCCACTTAACTCATCCAGCATATCATCAAGTCTTGGAATAGGATGTCTGTACTTCACTGTGATATTGTTAATAGCTCTGCAGTCAACACACATCCTCCATGACCCGTCTTTCTTTGGAACTAGCAACACTGGTACTGCACATGGACTTAAACTCTCTCTGATGTGTCCCTTGCTCATCAGCTCTTCTACTTGTTTCTGTAGTTCCTTGGTCTCTACAGGATTGGTCCTGTAAGCTGGTCTGTTTGGTAAAGCTGAGCTGGGAACCAAATCGATTTGGTGCTCTATCCCACGTATTGGAGGTAACCCTGGAGGTATCTCTTCTGGAAAAACATCCTTATACTCTTCGATGATCTCTATCATCTCAGGTGGAAGCTCTGCTGCTGGTTTAGCGCTGGTGAGTGTCTCTCTGTACACAAACAGGAATGTGGTCATCTCTGGATCAAAGATCTTGCTGAATTCGTTGTGATTGATGTACAGGCTGTTAGACACTTTCTCTGTATCTTTACGATTCATATGAAGCTGATCTTGGTATATTTCGCTTGGTGTGAGTGGCAGAAGAGTGATCTTGTGTCCCTTGAACTCAAAGGACTGCTTGTTTGTGTAGCCATCATGAAAGACTCTTCTGTCGAACTGCCATGGCCTGCCCAATAGGATGTGACTTGACTTCATCGGAATCACATCACACAGCAATTCATCTTCATATCTCCCAATCGCTAGCTTAACTACCACTTGCTGAGACACAGTTAGAGCTCCCCTGTTGTTCAGCCACTGTAACTGATATGGCCTAGGATGTGAAGTGGTCTTGAGATTAAGCTTCTTTACCATCTCTTCGCTAGCGGCATTGGTACAGCTACCACCATCAACAATCAAGGTACATACCTTGTCTTGAACTACACATCTGGTGTGAAAGAGATTCTCACGCTGTCCTCTATCATCTGGATGAATTTGAACACTTAATGTTCTGCGTGCCACTAACATCTCTCCCATTGCTGCTGCTTCGTCCCCATCTCCTAATTCTGATTCTAGTTCACTCTCTGAACTGTCTTGAGGCACAATCTCTCCTCCCTCTTGTAGCAGAAACATCTTCTTATTAGGACAGTCCCTGGAGTAATGCCCCATTCCTTGGCATTTAAAACACCTGATGTGACTTGTAGAAGTTCCACTCTTGGGTTTGAAATCGATCTTAACCTCTTCTTTGACTGTAGCTACAGCGGGTTTAGCATCTTTGGCATAGGCTGGTTTGCTGAATTCTCTGGGTTTTGGGGTGTTAGAGGCAAAAGTAGATCTCACATTCTTTCTCTTGATCTGCGATTCAATCAGCTCTGCTTTGTGTACCATCTCTTGTACATCTTCATAATTCTGCAGTTCTACTTTATCTTGAATCTCTCTGTTTAGTCCCCCAAGGAATCTAGACATTACCATGTCTTCACTTTCTCTCAAATCAGCCCTGATCATCAAAGTTTCCAACTCCTGATAGTAATCTCTGACTGACTTAGTACCTTGAATAAGACGCCTAAGCTTGCTGAGAGTCTCTCTCTGGTAGTGTGCAGGAACGAACTTCTTCCTCATCTGTATGACTAGCTGATCCCAAGTAGTAATTGCAGGCTCTCTCTGTCGCTATCTAGTGAGTCCCAGCTGTTCCCACCACAACAACGCATAACCATTGAATTCTGAGATTGCTATCTTCACCTTGTTCAGCTCATAAGTACCTTGAACCTGAAAGTTTGATTCCATCTTCCTCTCCCAGTCTAGATATGTCTCTGGGTCATTGGTACCATGAAAAGATGGATACTGAATCTTGAGATGATTCAGCTGCTGCCTCAAAGGATCATAGTCTCTGCCATTGCCCCTGTTTCTGTCTCGTCGTAATGTCTCTAGGCTGTGATCTGAAGCTTCATCTTCTTCTGAGTAGTCACGATCTGACTCAAGGAACACACGATGCCCAGCTACTTGTTCAACTCGACGGTGGGGACGTGTAGCTGTTCTGCCAGTTCGATGAGGTTCTCTTCCTATACTTTCTGTGCTTCTTCTCTGATTAAACACGGTTCTGTTAGCTCCAGTAGGTGATCTTGCTGTTCTGGTTCGTTGCTGCTTAGAGGATGCTCCCACATGGGCTTTTCCTTTGGCGAGGCGTCTAGCTTCATTAGGACTAGGTGGTTCTGTTGATTCTGGATCCGTAGCACTAGATGCTTGCGCCATATCCTTGATTTGCTGCTCAAATTTGTTGCTTAGCTACTCCATCTGTTGCTGGAATTGAGTAGACATGAGCTGATTTGATTCCTTAATCTGCTTGAGCATGGATTGATTTAGAGCTTCCATAGCTTCTGCAGAAAGCTCCATAGTACCTGGAAAATTTAAAACAACTCACAGTAACAAGTTCTTATAAGGAGAGATAGCAAAGGGAATTAAATCTTAAACAACTAGAAATCGCAGCAATCTAAAACCTAATGAGGAAAGAAATCAAACAATCAAACCCTAAAACTAATGGAGAAATCGTGATAAAAAAAAAACAAAAAACAGAAACCTATTGCAACAAGGAATTCGACTAATCCTAAAGCAACTAGGAATCGAAACAAGCCACAACCTATTGAAAAAGAAATCGCACCAACTAAACCCTAAACTATAATGAAAACGCCAACAAATCAGCAACACAAGCGATCGAACACAAACCAATCAAACAAAAATCGAAATTAAAAGAAAGCGAGATTATGGTTTAGAATCGCTCAGCCTTTGGCACAGAGTTGGCTCTGATACCACATGATATGAACTCCCTAGGATAACTCTGAAAACAGGCTGATGGCGTGATGATGAAGGTGAATGACGATGAGTGTGAGTATAGATAGGGGTTTTATGGATGGATAAAAACGTGATCAGATGGATGAGAGGCGATAGAAGAGTTCCAGAATCACAACGTGTATTGGACCTCGGATTCAATGAACGCATTCAAGAATCGAATTGAGAGAAGAAAAATCGAGATGGTCTCATACATAAAAGTTCTTCGCTAACTAAAACAAAAGGCGGCTCATGGGTTTATATACACCCTTGAGTCGAAACCTTCAACTACATGCTGTTCTAAGACAGAAAAACAGCAAAGCATTTTAATTAAAATAAAAACAACAAGGCGTCCCAACCCGCAGGTTCCTAATTGGTGCACCTCGAAATAACTAAGTATAAAGTCATAGTGACTTGTACATTATTACCCATTAGTAATGACTCCTAAATAACTTGACGTAGTGATTCATCTGCCTCGTTAAAAACCATGATGATAAAACCCAATGGGACAAAACTCAACATGGGAAAAAGAGTACAGACTGCACACCTAAGTTATTTAGTTGTCATTACCGGGTGGAGTCTTCAAGGTGAATATGTTGAAGACTTGGATCCTCGGTAGATTGAATGGTTCTTCAGCTATGAGTGAATGAGCTTCCTTGGCCATCTCCTTAGCTCTTGAGCGCGTGATCCGTCCCACTATCTCTGGTTCCTCTGCAGCTTCTGTTTCCTTGCTAGCCACGATCATATCAAAACATGTAGTTAAGTAATCCTCCAACTCCATCCTTAAGCCTTTTAGCTCTCGCACGAGTCATAGGTCCAACTGGTACAACCAAGTTCTCCTCGGCTTCAAGCTCTGGTTCAAGCTGCACTCCATGTTCCATTCCATCCTGAGCTAAAACATCCAGCTGGTCCATGTCTGAATCTTGAGGCGTATCACCAATTCCCCTTTTCTCTGCAAATCTTTCAAGTTTGAGATCTCGAAAGTTTGATAAATGGGCAATGGTAAGGACAATTTCGACGTCGGTGATCTCACGGCTGGTAATTTACTTCTCTGATTTGTTATGGTGTCTTTTTTTTCTGTGGCTTTTGTTTCGTCTTAGTCAAAGAAATTTCTAAACCATAGTTTTCGTTTTATTGATTTGCAGCTCTTAAGGGTAAGGATTGAGCAGGTCTTGTCAACGCTATTAAGGTGAGTTTCTTCTATCTTTTGTTATCTGGAGTTTTTGTTAACTGTATTGTTAAGTTAGGAGATGGAGTTAAATGTCATAGAAACCTAACAGTAACCTTACAATTTAAAATCCCCAAATCCCATATTCTTCTTCTTCTTCAAGCTGTATGTAAGCTGTCTTTGTATACAGGTTGTGCGGCTGCCAAGAATGACTTCCTCTTTGAAAAGGTATACAACTTCTGCATCATGGTACTCTACTCGATAGCCGTAGCACCACCTCTTTTATCTTTTGTAGATACATCAACTAAATCAATTGTTATCCTTTCTTATATCTTCTTATATAGAGCACCTCCAAAACTATATTATCATAAGCACTTATTATCATGATATTCTTTTGTTATTGTTGTCTTGCTTAGGTTGTAACTTACATCACTCTATTGAGGAAACCTATGAATTTGCAATATCGAAAGGAAAACTGCCTTAGTTTTATGCTCGACATGAAAAGGCGTTCAAGAAGCTGCACAAATGCTTGCTGGAACGACTAAGGGAGGCTTCACCAATGTGCAGTGACAAACAAATGCAATCTTATATTCTCTCCAAGGCGGTATGATCTGTTTCACTCTTTTAAGCTTGTTGATCGTACCTTTGCTTCATCATTGTTCTGCAAGCTGAATAGCTCTGCAATGTCCCAATTAGTTGGTTATCACAATGGTGGTCTTTGCCAAAAGAACTGCAACCTCGTAGAAAGGCTCTTCCTTAAGGGAGATATTCACTGCAACTTTTCTTAGTTACCGAATCGCTTACTCTAGTTTTACTTTTCTCTTATATTGTCTATGAGAATCGTTTGAATGGCTGCGAGGATGTTGAATCACAGTGCGTATTGGCCAATAAACTTCTGTTTTTGGAACCCTTAGTGATCTTTGACGTTACACGGGCAATTGAGTGGATGAAGTGCTCATCCCTATATGTCAGAATGAAAAAGGCACGTTCATATGCTCTTTCAGTGATCTTTTACTCATTTGGGTTTCATATGACCTCATTGTTGTGTATTTTTAAATTAGGGAGAAGAAGGTGAGAAAAGTGAAGGCAATAGAAAATTGTTAGAATATGCGGAATATCAAGGGGAGAGTAGAAGAGTGGTAGAGTGATAGAAACAGATTTGAAGTGAGTAATACTCCTTGATTCATTTCATTACAACAATCACATATTTATACAAGTGTGATCAGACCTCCAACGGTCACAATAACATAACGGCTAGGTGATCTAAGCCGTTTATATGGCTGGTTTAATCCTAGGCGTCCATTTCGACTTCTGTTCACACACAAGTGGGTAGTGGTCCTAACAGATGATAGTGACGTGACCATGTGGTCCAAACTGTCTCACAAGTGGTCCCAAACACTCTCAAGCAGATCCGGTCCCATCCGTATACCTCCGAATACTCTACGGATACGTACAACCGTATTTGATGGTTTAATACTCCCCCTCAAGCTTAACTATAGAGATAAGCTTGGAACCATGAAATTCACCTCATTAAAACCTTAGTGTGAAAAACCCAATGGGACAAAAACTCACTTAAGGAAAAAGAGTATAAACTCCATGGCTACTATATCTCTATAATTGCTAGTTTTGGGAGTATGAACTCACACACCTTTAGGCTTGCGGCTTTTGTGAATATATCCGCGAGTTGGTCGGAGCTCTTTGTGTAGCATGGCAAGATCAGTCCACTCTCTACGGCTTGACGCACCTTATGACAGTCTACTTCAATGTGCTTCGTACGTTCATGAAACACCGAATTGGAAGCAATGTGGATAGCGGCTTGATTGTCACAATGCATCGTAATAGGGTCGTGTGATTCAATGTCCAAGTCTTTGAGAATTGCCTTAATCCAAGTCAGCTCATTTGTAAGCTTCTTCATGGCCCTATATTCTGCCTCGGCACTTGAGCAAGCTACCACTTTTTGCTTCTTGGTTTTCCATGTAACTAGATTTCCTCCGATGAATGTACAATAGCCCGTAGTAGACCTTCTATCTCTTTGATCTCCGGCCCAATCGGCGTCGCAATATCCAACTATCTCCGTGTTCTTGTTACAGCCCATCCATATGCCATGATACGAGGTTCCTTTAAGATACCTTAGGATTCGGTCGATCATGTTCCAATGATACACCTTTGGAGCTTGCATGTGTTGACTTACTTGGTTTACTGCAAAACACAAGTTGGGTCTAGTAATCGTTAGGTATATAAGTTTACCTACTAACTTTCAGTATTGTTTGACATCGTCAAATGGGCAATCCTCTATCTCCCCCTCTCGTTCTACTTTGTAGCCTTCTTCTAGGGGAGTTTTGGCCGGTTTTGCATCCATCTTTCCTGTTTCACTCAACAAATCATGAATGTATGGTGACCACGATACCTTCTTGGCCGTTTAAGGTGAATAGTGTATGATCCGATTCCGACCTCTTGAATCCTTTATCTTGCAACATCATGCTCAATTTGTGATACCAAGCTCGCGGTGATTGCTTCAATCCGTAGATTGCCTTCCTTAGTCGTAGAACTTTTCCCGGTGCAACTGAATCTTCAAGTCCGGGTGGGGGCGTCATGTATACCTCATCTTCTAGTTCTCCTTGAAGGAAAGCATTCTTGACATCCATTTGCCATAGATCCCACTCCAAGTTTGCGGCTAAGGATAGGATGATCCTTACGGTGTGTAGCTTGGCCACCAGGGCAAACGTATCCATGTAGTCTTTTCCATACGTTTGGGTGAATCCCCTCACTACTAGTCTCGCTTTGTGTCTCTCTATCTCGCCATCGCTTCGATATTTGATCGTGAAAACCCATTTTTAACTTACGGCTTTCTTTCCTTTTGGTAAGTCGGCTTCATCCCAAGTGTGGTTTAGTTCCATCGCATTGCGTTCATCACCCACGGCTTCTCTCCACACTTTGTGTTCCTTTGCTTCGTCATAGTTTGCCGGAATATACTCTTGATCAAGTTTGCCCATGAAGACAACATGTTCTTGAGGGAAATGGACTAGATTGCATGTGGCTTGAGTCGGGTGGACTACCGCATTGCTGTTGTAATAGACTCTTGTGTTCTTCCAATTGGACGCGGGAAACTTTTGTCGGGTACTCCTTCGTTGTGGTTGCGGTGGTGGTTGTGACAGCCGCGTGTTCCTTCTTTGCGGTTGCTCCTCTTGACCATGTGTGCCGGATTGTTCGGCTTTGGGAATCCTACTGCCCCCCTCATGGTAAAGAGGGGGTATCGCAGGATGAGTGACTGCCAAAGGGGATGACTTGCCGCATCAAGGTTGGGAACGGCCGTCACATCGGGACCTGCGGCTGCCGCATCGGGGCCTGCGGTTGCCACATCGGAACCTGCGGCTGCCGCATCGGGGTTGGGAACTGCCGCACCTGGGCTTGCAGCTACCGCACTAGGAAAGTCGGTCACCGCATCGGGCGAGTCTGCCGCATCCGGTGAGCTTGCCGCAGTTGGTGAGGCTGCCGCAGTTGGTGAGGCTGCCACATTGGGTGAGCTTGCCGGAGTTGGTGATGCTGCCGCATTTGGTGAGGCTGCTACATTCGGTGAGGCAGACTGGTTGCCGAGTGCCTCAAGACTCTAGAGCATTTTACATGCCTACCTTCACGTCGAATTTATTATCGGTCAAAAGAGTCACTTCGGACTTGAATTGTCGTGCCATTTTCGGTCCTAATGATGTGGTTTTTTAGGATATTGAAACAAATAAGGTGCTTGGAAAAGGGGGAGTAACAAATGATTTGTACGTGCTTGAAGACAAGTCATCCATTCCCTCACTATCGTGTTCATTTAGTACTTCAGATATTAGTAGTAACATTTGGCATGCTAGACTAGGACATCCCCATTCGCGTGCATTAGGCTTAATGTTTCCTAAGATTGTTTTTAAAACTGATGAATGTGAAGCTTGCATACTTGGTAAACATTGTAAATCGGTGTTTCCCAAGTCTTCCACTATATATGAAAACTGTTTTGACTTAGTTTAGTGCATTCAGATGTGTGGACCTCACCATGTGAATTAAGAGATCACCATAAATAATTTGTTACATTTATCGATGAAAAGTCTAAGTATACGTGGGTAACTTTACTTCCATCAAAGGATAGAGTTCTTGAGGCGTTTACAAACTTTCAAATATATGTGACTAACCATTATCATGCTAAGATTAAAATTTTTAGAAGTGACAATGGTGGAGAATACACAAGCAATGAGTTTCAACAACACTTAGCAAAACATGGGATCCTCCATCAAACAAGCTGTCCATATACACCACAACAAAATGGTGTGGCCGAAAGGAAGAATAGACACTTAATGGAAGTAGCACGATCTATGATGTTCCACCACAACGTCCCGAAGAAATTTTGGAGTGATGCATTTATATCGGCATGCTACCTAATCAATCGCATTCCGACTAAGATCCTCAATGACATATCTCCATTTGAGGTATTAACTAAAAATTACCCATCTCTTAATCACTTACGTGTATTTGGATGTGTGTGTTTTGTGTTGATTCCAGGAGAACAACGAAATAAACTTGAGGCCAAAAGCGTAAAGGCGATGTTCATTGGATACTCAACAACACAAAAAGGGTATAAGTGTTATCTTTCGGATACACGAAAGGTCCTTGTGTCAAGAGATGTAAAATTTGTGGAGACAAAGGGGTACTATGAAGAAAGGGATTGGGACAACTTGAAGGATCTCTCTCACGTCACCTCGGACCGCAACACTGCTCTTCGACGTATCCTTGAGACACTCGGCAACCAGTCTGCCTCACCGAATGTGGCAGCCTCACCAAATGCAGCAGCATCACCAACTACGGCATGCTCACCGAGTGTGGCAGCCTCACCAAATGCGGCAGCCTCACCAACTGCAGCAAGCTCACCAGATGCGGCAGACTCGCCCGATGCGGTGATCGACTTTCTTGGTGCGGTAGCTGCAAGCCCAGGTGCGGCAGTTCCTAACCCCGATGCGGCAGCCGCAGGTTCCGATGTGGCAGCCGCAGGTGTCGATGCGGCAGCCGCAGGTCCCGATGTGACAGCCGTTCCCAACCTTGATGCGGCAAGATCATCCCCTTTGGCAGTCACTCATCCTGCGGTACCCCCTCTTTACCATGAGGGGGGCAGTAGGATTCCCGAAGCCGAATAATCCGGCACACATGGTCAAGAGGAGCAACCGCAAAGAAGGAACACGCGGCGGTCACAACCACCACCGCAACCACAACGAAGGAGTACCCGACAAAAGTTTCCCGCGTCCAATTGGAAGAACACAAGGGTCTATTACAACAGCAATGCGGTAGTCCACCCGACTCAAGCCACATGCAGTCTAGTTCATATCCCTCAAGAACATGTTGTCTTCATGGGCAAACTTGATCAAGAGTATATTCCGGCAAACTATGACGAAGCAAAGGAACACAAAGTATGGAGAGAAGCCGTGGGTGATGAACGCAATGCGATGGAACTAAACCACACTTGGGATGAAGCCGACTTACCAAAAGGAAAGAAAGCCGTAAGTTCAAAATGGGTTTTCACGATCAAATATCGAAGCGATGGCGAGATAGAGAGGCACAAAGCGAGACTAGTAGCAAGGGGATTCACCCAAATGTATGGAAAAGACTACACGGATACGTTTGCCCCGGTGGCCAAGCTACACACCATAAGGATCATCCTATCCTTAGCCGTAAACTTGGAGTGGGATCTATGGCAAATGGATGTCAAGAATGCTTTCCTTCAAGGAGAACTAGAAGATGAGGTATACATGACGCCCCCACCCGGACTTGAAGATTCAGTTGCACCGAGAAAAGTACTACGACTAAGGAAGGCAATCTACGGATTGAAGCAATCATCGCGAGCTTGGTATCACAAATTGAGCATGACATTGCGAGATAAAGGATTCAAGAGGTCGGAATCGGATCATACACTATTCACCTTAAACGGCCAAGAAGGTATCGTGGTCATTCTAATCTATGTAGATGATATCATCATCTCCGGGAATGACAAGGAAGGTATCCGAAACACCAAAGCCTATCTTAAATCCATATTTGAGATTAAAGACCTCGGTGAACTAAAGTATTTCCTAGGAATCGAAGTGTGCCGCTCTACGGAGGGACTCTTCGTATCACAAAGGAAATACATTCATGATTTGTTGAGTGAAACAGGAAAGATGGATGCAAAACCGGCCAAAACTCCCCTAGAAGAAGGCTACAAAGTAGAACAAGAGGGGGAGATAGAGGATTGCCCATTTGACGATGTCAAACAATACCGAAAGTTAGTAGGTAAACTTATATACCTAACGATTACTAGACCCGACTTGTGTTTTGCAGTAAACCAAGTAAGTCAACACATGCAAGCTCCAAAGGTGTATCATTGGAACATGATCGACCGAATCCTAAGGTATCTTAAAGGAACCTCGGATCATGGCATATGGATGGGCTGTAATAAGAACACGGAGATAGTTGGATATTGCGACGCCGATTGGGCCGGAGATCGAAGAGATAAAAGGTCTACTACGGGCTATTGTACATTCATCGGAGGAAATCTAGTTACATGGAAAACCAAGAAGCAAAAAGTGGTAGCTTGCTCAAGTGCCGAGGCAGAATATAGGGCCATGAAGAAGCTCACAAATGAGCTGACTTGGATTAAGGCAATTCTCAAAGAATTGGACATTGAATCACAAGACCCTATTACGATGCATTGTGACAATCAAGCCGCTATCCACATTGCTTCCAATTCGGTGTTTCATGAACGTACGAAGCACATTAAAGTAGACTGTCATAAGGTGCGTCAAGCCGTAGAGAGTGGACTGATCTTGCCATGCTACACAAAGAGCTCCGACCAACTCGCGGATATATTCACAAAAGCCGCAAGCCTAAAGGTGTGTGAGTTCATACTCCCAAAGCTAGGAATTATAGAGATATAGTAGCCATGGAGTTCATACTCTTTTTCCTTAAGTGAGTTTTTGTCCCATTGGGTTTTTCACACTAAGGTTTTAATGAGTTGAATTTCATGGTTCCAAGCTTATCTCTATAATTAAGCTTGAGGGGGAGTATTAAACCATCAAATACGGTTGTACGTATCCGTAGAGTATTCGGAGGTATACAGATGGGACCGGATCTGCTTGGGAGTGTTTGGAACCACTTGTGAGACAGTTTGGACCACATGGTCACGTCACTATCACCTGTTAGGACCACTACCCACTTGTGTGAACAGAAGTTGAAATGGACGCCTAGGATTAAACCAGCCACATAAACGACTTAGATCACCTAGCCGTTATGTTATTGTGACCGTTGGAGGTCTGATCACACTTGTATAAATATGTGATTGTTGTAATGAAATGAATCAAGGAGTATTACTCACTTCAAATCTGTTTCTATCACTCTACCACTCTTCTACTCTCCCCTTGATATTCTGCATATTCTAACAATGAGGGTTTGATTTAGGGATTGAGGTTAATGATTTAGAATTTAGGGTTTTAGGTTTAGGGTTTAGTGTGTAATCTAAGGTTTAGTGTGTAAACAAATAAATTAGTGTGTAATCTAAGGTTTAGTGTTTGATTTAGGGTTTCAAACGTTTATGGTTTGTGAATAAAAGTTTATAGTTTCATTTAGAGTTAAGGATATCATGATACATACAAAAGATTTGGCATTTAATTGTTTAGGGATTTTGTTCAAATTTATCACTATTAATCTCTTAAAAATTTTAAACCTACAAAATAGAAAAGTAGATAAATAAAAAATTTGTAAGCTCATGTATATATATATAAATAACATTATTAATTAAATCAAACATTTTGAAATGCATACAAAAAAAAAGAGAAAATACATATGGAAGATGAGAGCCAATTAGAAAAGACTACTAGAATCGATGACATGGCAATTTGGTGTATCACAAATTGCCAATCTTGGCCATTCGATTTATTATCAGCCAATCATGTCCGTTTATTAATCAAAAGAGGAGATTAGTCGACAAGAAAGAGAAGAGATTTTACATGCGTCTTGTAACGCCCGCAAACCAAAATTAGGATTTTTGGGCAGTGCGTCGATCCACGCAGGGTATGTGCGTCGATTGATACAGGTTGCGAATTGAACCAGTTGTTCAGTTTTTGAGCGTTGGTTTACGGTCTTGTTTAAGGGAACCCTAGGGTTCGCCTATATAAGTCAGGGGCCATATTTCAGTCGCGTTTTTAGGAGAAAAAAGCTGAGTTTCATAGTTCTAGAGAGAAAAGAAAGAGATCCATGAGTGTTCTTGTTAAGTCTAAGAAAAGACGTGATTGAGGCTTTGGAGGCAGTTATGTCCGTTTTTAGAAGAGGATGGTAACGGCCAGTAAAAACAGATCGGATCGGAGTGAAACTTTCAGGTTAAGTTCTCTACTCTCTAATCTTGATATAGGAGAAAACGGTATGTCAATTGGATGTGTATTCTAGGAGTTATAATTGTTTTACTAAGAGAGATTTGTGCAGTGTCGGATCTGCGATCAGTCCACTTCAAATGAGGATTCCCGTCGAACCAGAGGGACTTAGCAATCCACATACCGTTGGATAGCTCTCTCTATCTAGTTTTCGGATCAGGTTTCCGATCCTGATTCTGATGTACTCTTCATTCTCTGTGTGCTTTCAAAGTCAGCTTGTTGTTTCTGTTTTCTCAAACCCTAATTCGGTTTAGGAGGTTTTGGAGAAAGGATCGAGGTTTTGTTGGTTCGTGAGGAAGGAAAGATAAAGCAGGGGCTGTAGGTGTCAGAGAGGTCTATTTTTGTGGCTGTTCTTGTCTAAAATCGATCCAGAATCAAGGTGAGTGCGTGAACATGGCTTATCTAGGTAATCAGAGTATTCAAGATGCGTTTGATTGTGAATTGGAATTGATTGATGAATGATTACTTGTTATTTTTTCGTGCTATGCGTTGTTGATTGATCGCTTGGTATTATGTTATTTTTTTATGCTTGTGTGTATTGCCAAGTAGATGGGATGACTGTCTCACTGAGTATTTGTGATAATACTCACGCATCTTTTTTAACCATGTGATGTAGGTAAAGAAAAGATGTGATCGTGGAATCAAGGCTGTGAAGAGGAGATGATCTAGAGTCTCGTTTATTTGCTTTATGTGATTGCTTGAAAACCGCTAGGTTGCTGGTTTTATGGAATTGAATTGTTAAATTGGTTTTGAATTGGTGATGGTTTGATGGTTTAATCGTTTGATTGGTTTGAGTTGATTTCCGCTGGTTATGTTTGGTTGCTTGTTGAATTGCTTAGTGTTGAGAATTAGTATTTATGGGAATACTAATTCAATGTAAAAAAAATGGATCGGGTTTCACCACGTCCATTAGCAGCGTTCACACTTCTCATCTCTTAACCACACAACCCTAGAACGATACTAAGCATATGAGATCTTGTAGAGTCAATCAAATCGGTTCATCATACCACCTTCGGATGAGAGAGCCGCCATCTTCTCCCCCTAAGCTGCTGTAAGCTCCGTCAAAATCGAGCAAGGTAGTTTTCCGCCGAGAGCAATGGCCCTCTCACTTCTTCGCTTAGATTTTCATTTCTTGTTTCAGGTTCTGGAGGGCGAGAGAGAGAGATTAAGATAACTAATCTGTTGTTTCGGCTCAAGAGAGGGAGATCGAAATCAAGATCCATTCGACGGAGAAGAGAGATCGAGATCGAGATCCATTTGTCTCTCTTTATGGTACCTAATCCGAATTTAGATTTGAATGTATGCTCTAATCGATTAATTTTGGATTTTTTCTTTATGGATTTAGTCACAATCCGAAAATTATTTGTAATTGCTTTAAAAGGTGATGATAGTCAAGATTTCATTACTGTGAGTATTGTGGAGATGATTTACTTGGAGCGTTATTGATCAAGGAAGCGAGGAATGGGATGATATGCAAGCCATGAAGTCTGAAGCTCAAGCAACGGATTCGTGACTGATGATGTTCAAAAAGTTGAAGTTCATGGTGATTGAGGATTCTTCTGAGCCAAAGAAAACACCGGAAGTGATGGAAGATAATGATACAAATGTACTGGTCATACTTTTTTTCTATTTATGTACTTCAATATTTTGTAATTATGTCTTTTGTATCAAGTTATCAACTGGTTGAAGAGATTTTAATTCTAATTTAGGACTTGAATTGTTGGTTTTGGATGTTTTGTGAAATAATAGAACTATATATGAATCTGTTTTAGTGTTAATTCTGCAAAACGGGTTCAAATAAATAATTAATCGCAGCATAAAAGTAGATATTACTGCATCTTCAAAATGCTACAAAACAAAATATCACAGCGTAAACCTAGAGTTATAAACAAATGCTAATATAGCAACGAGAACAAGCTACAAAATCATGGATAATAGCGTAGACCATGAGCTATAGATATATCTAATACAACATTAAGAAAACGTTACAACATATTTAATTACAGCATTTAAAAAGCGTTATAAAAATATATATTAAAGCATTGGAATAACGCTATAATAGAACGATCTATAATAGCGTGTAAAAAATGCTATCGTATGAGGGGTACCTAAGATAGCTCGGGCAGACACAACGTTTATAAAAACGCTATTAAACACATATTATAGCGTTTATCGTGTGCTAAGAATGTCTATTTTCTTGTAGTGCAAGAGACTAGCCTAAGTTCTGTCCCTTTATTCCAATGAAGATTCAGTAGTCCGTGAAGTAGCCAAAGAACCAGATCAGGTCTAGATCCTAAGTCTGAATCTAAGCTTTGACCATTCGAATCAAGGTGAGTCTTGGTGATATTTGTCGTGTGTTAGATAAATAGAATACATGTGTTTGTTTATTGTTATGCTTTATCACCGTAGACGTTCATGCTAGAATTTTATGAATTTGGTTAAGTGTTTTCTTTGATTATTTGTGCATAATATTTGGTTGTGTGATTACATGATGCATGAGTCATGTGATGATTGTGTGTGTGCACTTGCCGCTAACCTTTGTGGATGCATGGTTTCAAGAAGAAGCTGATTCGCATGTGATCAGTGTAGATACATGCAGGTCAAAGGTAAAAGTGTTGTGTTGTGTGTGGAGTTAGGTATATTGCAAGTGATTAAGAGGATCATATAATACCCCTAATGTTCTAACTTCTTAACAATAGTAGAGAGCGGTTGACAATACCTGATATCAAGAGTCACGGAGGGACGGGATTGCAGCCTATGGCCATGACTTTGCCAAGTAATCCACGGAGGGATCAGATTGCAACCTAGGACCGTGGTATTACAATCGTCGGATCACTGGTCTTTTAGCCTTTGTGGTTAGGGCCGAGTGATGTAAAAGGGATAATGGAAGGAAGTTGTCAATTCGTTGTATAGGATTTCGCTATCTAACATGTTACGTTACAAAGGGGAATGCGGTAAGAGGTCCTTTGAATGTGCTATGATTGAGTTATCTTTTCCGCATGTGCATTCTCTGATTGATTGTGTGATTGTCTGTTTTGGGTTTGGGCGTGATATGATTATTGCTTGTTAGGGGAGCCTAGTCTCATTGAGCAATTAGTGCTCACGACTCTATTTGTTTGGCAGGTAACCAATAGTGGGATTTTAGCCGGGGTTGGAGTAGCTTAGGAAGGTTGGTGTAGATTGTCTGCTTTTTGTAAAACATTTGTCTAATATGTAGTAATATACTTTGAGCAACTAGGCTCGTGGCCACAACATGTATAAATAGTTTGGTAACCTATTGTAAAACATATGTATAAGTATGTATAAAAGGAAGTTTGTTTAAACTTGGGTTGCATATGATACCAGTCCTAGTCTAGGACGAACCAACTATCGCTCATAACTCGGGTTGCGAAGCCTTGGGTTGTGTTCGATAGGAAATGTGTACTCGAACGTCTGGTCTAGGGTTCCTAGATGTGTTTTTGGAATCTCAGAAGGGACGGCTAAGTGCGCATATGTAGCATATTTGGTGTGGTTTTGCATCTACGGTTGGTTGCGCATGTTCTTGTTTGATTGTTGTGCGACCAATCGGATCAAGTTTGACCTAACCCGGATCAGGGTTGTTACACAAAGGATCATATTCTTCCGTAATTTCTTCAGGTTTCATACTCACAAATTGATTATCAACTACTAGTTCCCCTACTTTCCTCTATTGATTCTTTTGGAACAAAGGGCATTTAGCTTGATCATGTGTAGCCTTGGACACATATAACACCTCCTTTAAATCCTCTCAAAGTCATACAGAATGGTAGTTACCTTCCAAGACGACAGATTCAATACCTTGGTTATGGTTATGAAATCCCTTCTTCAACACCTCCTCTAGATCATGTTTATATTTGAATGTGAACTGAAATCGCTCATTGGAAAGAAATATTCCTTTCACTATGTCGTATATTTTTCACTTCTTTGTCATATCCAGCACGACATCTAAAACCTTCTAATGATCCGGAGAATCCACGCTATAGGGTTGCTGGAACATAATTTTAGTAGATTTGGCATATTGTATTGTTTGTCAACCTCCTCAGAGAGAGAACCAACATATCGCGATTGAGCTTTTGCGCCATATATAAAACCACTAATAACACCTTCAAAACATCGATAACACCTTCTACAACTCTCCGATCTTAGTAATCGAGCGAAAACACTTACTTTCACCTTGAATCCCTCAGATCTCACTCTTTGTCGTTTAAAAACAAACTCTAAATTGATAAAGAACTGTCGAAAAATACCCACTACAACTCAAACCTCTCGTAGAATAGATCTAAAGCCATAATCACTTAAAAGTCAATTACTCTAAATGGATGAGAGAGTTTTGAGCCCACGAAAGGGAAATTTTAGTTGAAATAATTTTTTTTTAAACGTATAGATTTATGAATTATTACAAATTATGAAAACAATTACACGAACGATTATTCAACGGATAATGTTAGCCTTGACATGCGGGATCACTCCGAACGACTCTTTTTGCACCATGCTGAAAAACTCATGTAAATTTTGCCTCAACTAATTTGCATTCTCCAGGACTCGAACTCTATATTTGTTGGTGTAGAAGCATTGATGATCCTTTGTCAAATCACTATTGAAATGATTGTTTTGAAATTATTTTCTTTTGTTTCATTAAAAAAATTATAATATGTTATTTGACAGGATAAAATTGGTTAGATATAAATTAGTATTATAAGGGGTTTACCAGTAGGAATATGACGAAAGAATATACATACCTTAGAAATGAACCAGATTTTTCCATGACCACCGATTATTCTTCAAGTTCTTCCGTTGTGAAATTCCTTCGTTGACTAATTTCCGATCGTAATTTTTTGTTTTTCAAATTAGGCATTATTTCAGTAGACTTATTTGGTTCCTCAAAATATTACAGAAACATATTATTTTATAGTCTATTTTGTAGGATTTGAGGGGAAAAGCATCGATTAGTACGTCAAGGGACCTTTATAATCAAACATCAATGTATATTTCTCAGTAAATATTTGTTTATTACAAATCTAAGAAAAAAGGAATAAGAAAAACAAATCGATGAGCAAGAAGTATGTATGTGTGTTTTAGGTCTCTTTTTATTTTCGACTGTTTTACCTTAACAAAATATAACTCCACAAAAGCACAAACATGGAGAAGCCAAAGATCATACAAATCGTGTCTTGTGCTTTCTCTCTCCTCTCCTTCTTCTCTCTCCACTGTATCTTCGCTCCCACGTATTCCTCGTACCTTCCCTTACCTCTTCTCTCTTCACTGTCGTCTTTACAACATCTCTTCCCTTCCAACAAGCCATGTAAAATGACCAAACTGTCCCTCCCTTTCAAACACTTTCCTTCTATGTCCTCCACTTGCAACCTCACGTCCCTCACGTGCACTTCTCCTCCCACTTCCTCGTCCACTTCCTTCCAGGCCTCCGCTGACCCGCACGACACAACCGCCGCCACCTCAGCCGCCTTCTTCGCCACCGTCGAGAATCTGATCTCCAAATCACCCGTCAGCCAATTCCGTCTCGCCGACACCGCCTTCCTGCTCGATATATTTGCCGCCCGTTTCTTTACCGGGTCGATCACTATCCAATTTAGCACCATGCTCTCCTCCATATCTCTCACCCACAGCTCGTAATCCCCACCCGGGTATCGAATCCGGGTCTGAATCGACTCTTTCGGGTCAAGCATATCAACCCGAAACGGCGCGGACAAAAACCATCCTGGCTTACCGTTGTTCTCCGTTTCCATCTCCTGAACCTTGGAGTAGATAAGCTCTCCTCTGTAGTACAGATCAACCGCTGAGATTAACCCGTGCGTCTGTGGATCTTGTTTCTCCGACTGCCACGTTTGCTCCGTGAACGGGTACGAGTCAGCGAAGAAAGAGCGGTAACCGGAAGGGAAAGAGGAGATGGCTTGGGCGACACGTGGATCGTTGATGCAAGGCCACGTCCCCGTGGAGATTTCTTGCCAGAGTTTCTGTTCCGAGCACAGGCTTTGGAGGTACGACGAGGTTGATGCGGTCGAGGCTAGCGTCGGACCATCCAGTCGGGTCAGGATTTGTGCTTGGATGATGTCGGGATGGAGGCTTGAGATTGACTCACCGCTGAAGATATCGACGGATCCCATTTTAGGGGAACAAAATGAAAAAGTGTTTTTTTTTTTTTTTTGTTTCGTTTGTTAAAAAGAAACTCTATAACGAGATGATTAAGAAAATAGAGTGAGGTAATATATATATAATTGGGTTAATGATTAATGAAGAAAATAAAGAAGGCGATGGTTCAGTCAACCGTTGCTCTTTTAGACTATTCTACTTCAAGTTGCATGATTCTTCCTAATTTTCTACTTTTCTATTAGATAATTCATACCCACACACGATCCATTTTCTTTTATTATCTGTCACCTCTTTTTTTAAACATATCCAATGTTTAGTTTTTTCTTTCACTTCTTTAAAGATAAAGACTCTTTTTCATTTGATAATAAGAAAATAGATAAAAAATTTCTGCGTTATTTTTTTATTACCAAATAAAAAAGTCTTTATCTTTAAAAAAATTGAAGAAAAAACTAAAAATTGGATATGTTTGAAAAAAAATAAAGATTTTTCTGCGTTGCCGTCTCTTGTTTCCCTTAATCTAAATAATTTACTGAATAATTTATATTTATCATATGTATCAGTGTTATGGTCTAATTTTCTTTTCTTTTAAATAAAAATATTTCTCTCCAACGAATATAACATGATGAATTTGCTTAATAACCAAACATGATTAATAATTAGCAAAATAACAAAACAATGACTTATATGGAACTAAAATAGCCACAAAATTAAAAGTAATTGGTCACTTATTAGACTATATAACCTTTTAGGAAAATAAGGTGAAATAACCCCAAAAAAAATTATAATTAAAAACATAAACAAGTAACCTAATTCTAGTGAATATAATTATGCTACATAACGTTTTAGTTAATTATGAAATTTCTAATTTTTTGGTTATTGAGCAAATTAGCTTTTTTATAGTTACTAGTGATTAACCGCGCATACGCACAGGTTTTACTTGTTCATTATTTGTTACTAATTTCTATTTTAAAGTAAAAGTAAAAACTAGTCTCATAAATTTTTAAATTAAAAATAAATATGGTTTCTCATATCACAATTTCTTACGGGTTTGTTGTATGTGTGTTGTTTTGGTAGTTGGTATTGATGTTGATGGAGGGAGCATTGAGCTTCTTCTTATAGAATTGAGTGGTAAGGACATCACCGAGCTGATTGTAGCCGGTAGAGAAAAGTTGGCGTTTGTGCCATTTGGTGGAGGTGTGGTGTTGCACCTCTCCATCAAGCGGGGCTGGTGGTGTTGCCGCTGCTCCAGCCAGCTGCAGAGGAAATAGAAGCCGAGAAGGAAGAGAAAAAGCGTCTACTGATGCAAGCATTTTGTCTTCTTATCATTCAGTTTCCTTCTTACTCTTTTTCTATCTTATGGGAATATGAAATGTGAATATGAAATGCTGAAGAATTTTTCTAGCTTATGGGAATATTTTCTCATTTTGGCATTTTACTCAGATGATTTACATGATGCTTATTTGTTTCTCTATGACTTGGTAAACAAATCTGGTATGAGCCTGTTACATAGCTCCTAGTTGGCTATATCAGGTAGTCCGTAACAAAAGATGGGACTATAGAGTCGTAAGTTAACTCATCTTTAGTCATTGGTTTTGAGTTGACACAAGTCCATGAACCTTGATAAAATGGAAGTAAATGAAATAGAGTTGAAGTCATCTTCACTAAGTACTTCCACAAACTCATTTAACAAAAATAAAATAATGTTAATAATATCAAGAAGATGATGCCACAAACTCATTAGCTCAGGCATAACGAACACATCCCACAGTTCGATCCACCATCTCAGGCAAACCATGAAGCTCAGATTCATCGCAGGACCTAACTTATCAGCCTGTATTATATGCTATCACCTTGTGATCGTATATTGGATTCTATCGCATGGCTGAACCGATCACCATTACATTACTTTTTCAACTATCTTTGAGAAAACAACCAGCGAAGATGATAAGATTTAGGAACAATGACATTAACAATCTTACCGTCTTGGTAAGGCCTATCGTTTTTGTTTGTCTTTGACTTTATCTATACCATGCTCATTAGATTTTATGGTCAGATAGAGAAAGTCACATTCTTTTGTTTTTCTTTTTTTCATACTTGTACGACGCTTTTTCCCTTCACATCTCTTGTAACGCCCGCGAACCAAAATTGAGATTTTTGGGCAGTGCGTGTATCGATGCAGGGTGTGTGCGTCGATCGACAAATGTTACAAATTGAACCTGTCAGTTTTTGAGCGTCGGTTTGCGGTCTGCTTTAAGGGAACCCTAGGGTTCGCCTATATAAGTCAGGAGACCGTATTTCAGTCGTGTTTTTGGGAGAGAAAAGCTGAGTTTCAGAGTTCCAGAGAGAAGAGAAAGAGATCCTTGAATGTTCTTGTTCCTTAAGGCTAAGAAAAGGAGTGATTGAGGCTTTGGAGGCAGTTCTATCCAGTTTTAGAAGAGGAGGGTAACGGCCAGTAAAAATAGATCGGATTGGAGGGAAACTTTATGTTAAGTTCTCCACTCTCTGATCTTGATATAGAAGAAAACGGTTTGTCAATCAAATGTGTATTCTAGGAGTTATATTTGTTTTACTGAGAGAGGTTTGTGCAGCGTCGAATTTGCGATCAGTCCACTTCAAAGGAGGATTCCGTCAAAACAGAAAGACTCAAAGGAGGATTCGCATACTGTTGGATAACTCTCTCTGTCTAGTTTCCAGATCAGGTTTCTGATCCTAATTTTGAGGTAATCTCCATTCTCAGTGTACTTTTGAAGTCAGCGTGTCGTTCCTGTTTTCTGAAATCCTAATTCGGTTTAGGAGGTTTTTGGAGAAAGGATCGAGGTTTTATTGGTTCGTGAGGAAGGGAAGATAGAGCAAGGGCTGTAGGTGTCAGAGAGGTTTCTTTTCGTGGTTGTCCTTTTCTAGAATCTATCTAGAATCAAGGTGAGTGAGAGACCATGGCTTATCTAGGTAATCGGAGTATTCAGGATGCGTTTGATTGTGAATTGGAATGGATTGATGAATGATTATTGGTTATTGTTCGTGCTATGCGTTGTTGATTGATCGCCTCGTATTGTGTTATTTTTTATGCCTGTGTGTATAGCCAAGTAGATGTGATGACCGTCTCACTGAGTATTTGTGATAATACTCACACATCTCTTTTAACCATGTGATGGAGGTAATGAAAAGATGTGATCGTGGAATCAAGGCTGTGAAGAGGAGATGATCTAGAGTCTCATTTATTTACTTTATGTGATTGTTTGGAACTGCTAGGTTGCTGGTTTTATGGAATTGAATTGTTAAATTGGTTTTGAATTGGTGATGGTTTGATGGTTTAATCGTTTGATTGGTTTAAGTTGATTTCCGCTGGTTATGTTTGGTTGATTGTTGAATTGCTAAGTGTTGAGAATTAGTATTTATGGGAATTCTAATTCGATGTAAAAAAAAAACTGGTCGGGTTGTTTTAACTCTTCCAAAAACAGTATACTTGTTGTCAAGCCACCGTTGTGATGAAGAACTGCGACCCATTTGTGTTTTGAACATCATTTGCCATCGACACTATGAACGACATGTCTATCATATTAGAAGAAGAAAAACATTTCACAAGCTAATTTTACATTCTATTCGATTTTAAAAGACGGCCAAACTCAAAGCAGGGATGCTAGTAAGAAATGATTTACCTTTTGTGAAACTCGTCCTCGAATCCCCTGCCCCAAATTCATTTCCCCCAATACCATCCCCAAGAGGATCTCCAGTCTGTATCATGAATCCTCTAATTAAATGATGGAAAAGGTGGTTAACGTAAAATCCATTTCGACAATGTGTTGTGAACTTCTCCACAGTTTTGGGACATAGAATTGGGTAAAGCTTTATGTGCATATAACCTACCAGAGTAGGCCGATTACAATCTATTCTGAGAGCAAGTATTTAAAATCACATTGATTTGAAGAAATAGTGGGTTGGACTTTGATCACTCCAAGGTTGAAAAAAGCATATATCAAAGAAGGTTATTAGCTACTCATTATACTGATCAAACTAAATCAGTAGAAATGCTGGTGATTCATTTTCACATGAATATATGAAGCACAATAAAAAGTGATAGAGATTCAATCGAAGCAGTATAACCAAACCAACACAACTCAGAGAATAAGGTGAATGCAAAGCAGAAAAATCACGATTTCCTAAATTTAAGATACTTTCATGAAAGAAGATAAGTTCAGTACATATACATACAATGCCAATATGAGATGTAGTTTGAACATCACACTTCTTGTATTTTTCCTAGCCTTCATTCCTCTGTTCTTAATATCTCCTGCTTTCTTTTGTCGCTAAAAAAAGGAAGGGAATTTGTTTTCCAAAGGAGACTACTTCAAGGTCTTACAGTTTTGTTTTGTTGTTTTCGTTTTGCAGACATCGACCTTCAATCAAGGATCGTATAAGTTCTACAAAACTGGATATAGCTTCAACTCCTTGACATGTTAGCAATGATCTAAAGCTCTTGACTACAGTTAAGAGTTTGTCATTCTTTGATATTTTATCATCTGAGAAATTAAAAAGAGAGCAAAAAGTCATAAGAACATATGAAGAATCAAAGAGATGAGAAAAAGTATAAGGCATGCATTTCAATTTCCAAGAATATCAACTTCATACAAAATGGATAACTGACATTCATAATATGCTGATAGACCCACTAATTCTATAAATATAGTTTCTAGTGAAATTGAAGCTTAGCACAAGCTCGATCGCCGGAATTAGCTATCTGATAAGAACAAAGAACAATTTTATTGAACAAAGAGAGAATTACAGACAAATTTCTCAGATTTTCTCTCACAATCTGAGAAACTCCCGTACAAATGAATGTAGACACTTTCTCACATCCAAAAGTGAAGACTCCCTCTCACCAAGAGTATCTATTTATATGTATAAAATCTGTAACAAACATTAATTCCTTCTCTTATCTACAAGCCAATCAACTCTGCTTAATTTGCCAGCTCAGCATCAATCCTCCGTTTCATTATTCTCTTGCTTACTCTTGCCTCTTCTGGTGAAGACCTTCCATGGTGGAACCCTACCAATACCGCCCTCGAGGAGACCCAGCTTGTCCTCAAGGGGAAAACGCGGAATTTACTGCTTCAAGTCCAACACGCACACCCACGAAGCTTCATGACGGGGCAAGGACTTCCAAATCACCAAAGCCTCCAAAAACCCTGCACTATCATATCTAGATTCCAACAAAGCCTCGGGTTCCACCAGCATCTCCTCATCTACGGAGACAGAAGGGGGCAATGGTAACACACACTGACCTTGGCCTAGGACAGGTTTCAGTTAGGAAACATGAAATAGAGGGTGAATCCGTGAAGTCTCAGGTAATTGTAACTTGTAAGCCACCTTTCCCACACGTTGCAAGATTTCAAATGGGCCATACCATCGAGCAGCAAGCTTCTAACACACTCGTTTCTGAACAGATTGTTGACGGTATGGTCTAAGCTTGAGAAAGACCTTATCCCCCACTTGAAACGTTAACTCCCTCCTGTGCTTGTTAGCATTTTGTTTCATAGCGGATTGTGCCCTGAGTAAATGACCTTTAACATCTAATAACAACGCATCCCTTTCCTTCAAACGCCACTCCAAAGTCACATTTTTAGTTGAGCCTTCCTCATACCGTAATAGATGTGGTGGTTCTCTGCCATAAACCAACTGAAAAAGAGTACACTGCAATGCAGTATGAAAAGATCTGTTGTACCACAACTCTGCCCAGTGTAAGTATTTGGTTCAAGTCGTAGGATGTGTAGAAGAAAAACATCTCAAATATGTTTCCAAGCACCTATTCAAGACTTCAGCTTGTCTATCACTTTGAGGGTGATAAGCGGTAGAAAACTTGAGCTTTGTTCCTTCCAAACGGAAACATTCAGTCCAAAAATCACTAAGAAACAGGCGATCCCTATCAGAAATGATGGCCTTAGGAAATCCATGCAGCTTTACTACTTCCTTCAGAAACTTCTCCGCTACATCTTCTGCAGTAAAAGGATGTTTCAACCCCAAGAAATGTCCATATTTGCTGAGGCAATCCACCACTACCAAGATCACATTAACCCCTGAGAGGTGGATAAACCCTCAATAAAGTCCATCGAAATCTCTTCCCAAATATGATCTGGTAAAGATATTGGCTGAAGGAGGCCTGGAGGAGATAACGTAGAATACTTGTTTGTTTGACAAACCATGCACTCTGAAACATATCTCCGCACTATTTTCTTCATACCCTTCCAATAGAAAACAGATTGAATCCGCTTCAAGGTTTTTAATATGCATGAATGCCCACCAAAAACAACATCATGATATTCCTGAAGAAGCAAAGGAATAGCCTGTGAAGAACTAGGGATAACCAATCTATTTCTGTAGAATAACCAGCTCTCAACCATTGTATAACCAGCTCTAGACACAGTACCTTGCAGAACCTGGGACTGTAACTGCTAAATGTTAGAATCCGTAGCTATTTCTTGATACAAATCCTGAAGTTGGAGGTTAATAGGAACCGTCAAAGCCATTAACAAAGCAGAAGCAGAGTGATCTTGCGGAAGAACAATCCTGGAAAGGCCATCAGCTGCTGCATTAACACTCCCCTGTTTATACTCAATGTCAAAATCATACGCCAAAATCAGTACGAACCATTTGTGATAGTCCAATGTGACTTCGCGCTGTTCCAACAGATATTTCAAGCTTTTCTGATCTGTTCGAACCACAAAGTGCCTGCCCAACAAATAGTGTCTCCATTTTTGTATGGCCATAACAATAGCCATTAACTCTCGTTCATATACCGGTTTAAGCTGTTCTCTCTCTTTTAGTCCATAGCTAAAATAAGCAATAGGATGTCTATCCTGCATCAAGACAGCTCCCAAAGCAAAACCCAAAGCATCTGATTCAACAATGAAGACTTTCTGATCATTTGATGATCATTTGATCATCAAATGATCAAAACCGGGCCAGAATCTTCAGAAAACCTTCCAAGGTGTTAGCCATCAAGTTCAGTCTGTTTCATGTCTATTTGAAACATAAAAGAAGCCCAAACCAAGTGCCTAATCTGCAGCCCAAAGAGAGTGACGAAAAAGGGAAGGGAAATGACTTGAAGAGTCATTTTTGAAGTTCAAACTTAGTCTTTATTATGGTCTTCATAGTTAATGCATTTAATTCCAGATTTGCCTTGTTTTTAGTTCATTTTCATCTTTTTAAACCCCTTGTAAGATCTGAAAACGTGATCATCTTTTTTTTATCAATTTTTCTTGAGAGAATTCTCTTTGTTCTTTGCTAAGAACATTTTCTGTCACTTGGTGCGTAATATCCAAGTAACAACCTCTTTTTTGCTGTTCTAGTGCGTCATATCTAGAGGCTTTGAGGAGTGGGAATATCAGCAGACTTACACATCTGTTGTGCGACCCTTCAATCCATCAAATTCACCTTTGTTTGCAATCTACTGCTTGGCGTGAATCCTATCTTCAATACCCGGTTGAGTGATCCTTAATTTAGGGCGTATCAAGTGGTATCAGAGCCACTCAATCCGGTATTTTCATTTCTGAAATCATCTTCTCATCTTTTCACCATTCTTTTTTCTTCTTTCTTACTGAATCCGGGCTGTTCTTTACCCCATAGTGATCACTTCACTACTTAAAAAAAAAAAAAAAAAGAGAAACCAGAAGTTTGAATCACAACTGAGGAGAAATCCAGGTGGGGTGGTGGAAGAGAAAACCTGCTGGCCGAAGAGAAAACCGGCCTTAGACAGTTA
This sequence comes from Arabis hirsuta, assembly GCA_964056655.1. NCBI lineage: Eukaryota > Viridiplantae > Streptophyta > Magnoliopsida > Brassicales > Brassicaceae > Arabis > Arabis hirsuta. The sequence continues at coordinate 21,179,080 of OZ053298.1, read as the reverse complement.
AAACGGATCCCTCAATGTTAGAATATGCGGAATATCAAGGGGAGAGTAGAAGAGTGGTAGAGTGATAGAAACAGATTTGAAGTGAGTAATACTCCTTGATTCATTTCATTACAACAATCACATATTTATACAAGTGTGATCAGACCTCCAACGGTCACAATAACATAACGGCTAGGTGATCTAAGCCGTTTATATGGCTGGTTTAATCCTAGGCGTCCATTTCAACTTCTGTTCACACACACAAGTGGGTAGTGGTCCTAACAGATGATAGTGACGTGACCATGTGGTCCAAACTGTCTCACAAGTGGTCCCAAACACTCCCAAGCAGATCCGGTCCCATCCGTATACCTCCGAATACTCTACGGATACGTACAACCGTATTTGATGGTTTAATACTCCCCCTCAAGCTTAACTATAGAGATAAGCTTGGAACCATGAAATTCACCTCATTAAAACCTTAGTGTGAAAAACCCAATGGGACAAAAACTCACTTAAGGAAAAAGAGTATGAACTCCATGGCTACTATATCTCTATAATTGCTAGCTTTGGGAGTATGAACTCACACACCTTTAGGCTTGCGGCTTTTGTGAATATATCCGTGAGTTGGTCGGAGCTCTTTGTGTAGCATGGCAAGATCAGTCCACTCTCTACGGCTTGACGCACCTTATGACAGTCTACTTCAATGTGCTTCGTACGTTCATGAAACACCGAATTGGAAGCAATGTGGATAGCGGCTTGATTGTCACAATGCATCGTAATAGGGTCTTGTGATTCAATGTCCAAGTCTTTGAGAATTGCCTTAATCCAAGTCAGCTCATTTGTGAGCTTCTTCATGGCCCTATATTCTGCCTCGGCACTTGAGCAAGCTACCACTTTTTGCTTCTTGGTTTTCCATGTAACTAGATTTCCTCCGATGAATGTACAATAGCCCGTAGTAGACCTTCTATCTCTTCGATCTTTGGCCCAATCGGCGTCGCAATATCCAACTATCTCCGTGTTCTTGTTACAGCCCATCCATATGCCATGATCCGAGGTTCCTTTAAGATACCTTAGGATTCGGTCGATCATGTTCCAATGATACACCTTTGGAGCTTGCATGTGTTGACTTACTTGGTTTACTGCAAAACACAAGTCGGGTCTAGTAATCGTTAGGTATATAAGTTTACCTACTAACTTTCGGTATTGTTTGACATCGTCAAATGGGCAATCCTCTATCTCCCCCTCTCGTTCTACTTTGTAGCCTTCTTCTAGGGGAGTTTTGGCCGGTTTTGCATCCATCTTTCCTGTTTCACTCAACAAATCATGAATGTATTTCCTTTGTGTTACGAAGAGTCCCTCCGTAGAGCGGCACACTTCGATTCCTAGGAAATACTTTAGTTCACCGAGGTCTTTAATCTCAAATACGGATTTAAGATAGGCTTTGGTGTTTCGGATACCTTCCTTGTCATTCCCGGAGATGATGATATCATCTACATAGATTAGAATGACCACGATACCTTCTTGGCCGTTTAAGGTGAATAGTGTATGATCCGATTCCGACCTCTTGAATCCTTTATCTCGCAACGTCATGCTCAATTTGTGATACCAAGCTCGCGGTGATTGCTTCAATCCGTAGATTGCCTTCCTTAGTCGTAGAACTTTTACCGGTGCAACTGAATCTTCAAGTCCCGGTGGGGGCGTCATGTATATCTCATCTTCTAGTTCTCCTTGAAGGAAAGCATTCTTGACATCCATTTGCCATAGATCCCACTCCAAGTTTGCGGCTAAGGATAGGATGATCCTTACGGTGTGTAGCTTGGCCACCGCGCAAACGTATCCGTGTAGTCTTTTTCATACGTTTGGGTGAATCCCCTTGCTACTAGTCTCGCTTTGTGCCTCTCTATCTCGCCATCGCTTCGATATTTGATCGTGAAAACCCATTTTAAACTTACGGCTTTCTTTCCTTTTGGTAAGTCGGCTTCATCCCAAGTGTGGTTTAGTTCCATCGCATTGCATTCATCACCCACGGCTTCTCTCCACACTTTGTGTTCCTTTGCTTCGTCATAGTTTGCCGGAATATACTCTTGATCAAGTTTGCCCATGAAGACAACATGTTCTTGAGGGATATGGACTAGATTGCATGTGGCTTGAGTCGGGTGGACTACCGCATTGCTGTTGTAATAGACCCTTGTGTTCTTCCAATTGGACACGGGAAACTTTTGTCGGGTACTCCTTCGTTGTGGTTGCGGTGGTGGTTGTGACCGCTGCGTGTTCCTTCTTTGCGGTTGCTCCTCTTGACCATGTGTACCGGATTGTTCGGCTTCGGGAATCCTACTGCCCCCCTCATGGTAAAGAGGGGGTACCGCAGGATGAGGGATTGCCAAAGGGGATGATCGTGCCGCATCAAGGTTGGGAACGACCGTCACATCGGGACTGCGGCTGCCGCATCGGGACCTGCGACTGCCACATCGGAACCTGCGGCTGCCGCACCTGGGCTTGCAGCTACCGCACCAGGAAAGTCGGTCACCGCATCGGGCGAGTCTGCCACATCCGGTGAGCTTACCGTACTTGGTGAGGCTGCCGCATTTGGTGAGGCTGCCACATTCGGTGAGCTTGCCGCAGTTGGTGATGCTGCCGCATTTGGTGAGGCTGCCACATCCGGTGAGGCAGACTGGTTGCCGAGTGTCTCAAGGATACGTCGAAGAGCAGTGTTGCGGTCCGAGGAGACGTGAGTGAGATCCTTCATAGTACCCCTTTGTCTCCACAAATTTTACATCTCTTGACACGAGGACCTTTCGTGTATCCGGAAGATAACACTTATACCCTTTTTGTGTTGTTGAGTACCCAATGAACACCGCCTTTACGCTTTTGTCCTCAAGTTTATTTCGTTGTTCTCCTGGAATCAACACAAAAAACACACATCCAAATACACGTAAGTGATTAAGAGATGGGTAATTTTTAGTTAATACCTCAAATGGAGATATGTCATTGAGGATCTTGGTCGGAATGCAATTGATTAGGTAGCATGCCGATATCAATGCATCACTCCAAAATTTCTTCGGGACGTTGTGGTGGAACATCATAGATCGTGCTACTTCCATTAAGTGTCTATTCTTCCTTTCGGCCACACCATTTTGTTGTGGTGTATATGGACAGCTTGTTTGATGGAGGATCCCATGTTTTGCTAAGTGTTGTTGAAACGCATTGCTTGTGTATTCTCCACTATTGTCACTTCTAAAAATTTTAATCTTAGCATGATAATGGTTAGTCACATATATTTGAAAGTTTGTAAACACCTCAAGAACTCTATCCTTTGATGGAAGTAAAGTTACCCACGTATACTTAGACTTTTCATCGATAAATGTAACAAAATATTTATGGTGATCTCTTGATTCACATGGTGAGGTCCACACATCCGAATGCACTAAGTCAAAACAGTTTTCATATATAGTGGAAGACTTGGGAAACACCGATTTACAATGTTTACCAAGTATGCAAGCTTCACATTCATCGGTTTTAAAAACAATCTTAGGAAACATTAAGCCTAATGCACGCGAATGGGGATGTCCTAGTCTAGCATGCCAAATGTTACTACTAATATCCGAAGTACTAAATGAACACGATAGTGAGGGAATGGATGACTTGTCTTCAAGCACGTACAAATCATTTGTTACTCCCCCTTTTCCAAGAACCTTATTTGTTTCAATATCCTGAAAAACCACATCATTAGGACCGAAAATGGCACGACAATTCAAGTCCGAAGTGACTCTTTTTATCGATAATAAATTCGACGTGAAGGTAGGCATGTAAAATGCTCTAGAGTCTTTGTTGAATAATTTGAAATTTCCAACTCCTTTAATTGGAATTTTGGTACCATTCGCAATAATCACATTACCTAGTGCCGATTCTATGTTCTCAAGTAGTTTAGCATTACTAATCATGTGATGAGATGCACCCGAATCTATCACAATTGAATCTATAGGATTATGAGCATAGAAATTGGTACCGAATTCTTTTAAGGAGCCAATGGCTTTGATGAGAGCATCTAAGTCGGCCTTTCTCATAAATTCACCGGCTGCTGCATTTGCAATGCACTCATTATTCGTGGTCATAGAGGTTCCGGCTTGCCTTGGCTCTTCCATCGGCTCATGAGCCGCGTTTGCCCTTTGCTCTCTAAACTTGTTCGGTTTCAAATGTGGATGTAAAATCCAACATTTTTCTTTGGAATGCCCTTTCTTCTTCCAATGGTCACACATTAGCCCGAGCCCTTTTCGTTCTTCGGGTTTGTACACCCCTTTGTTGGCCGAGATAAGTTCCTTTCTTCCACCGAACAATCCTTGAGAGCCTTCTTCCTTTTGGATTTGTGCGCACACCTCGTCAAGACTCGGCAACTTGTTTGCCCGTAGAATGTGTTTGATGAGGTCGTTGTAGTGTGGGTTGAGTGTCATGAGCAGTCCAAATACCTTGTCTTGCTCACGTCTCTCATGTAGTACCTCCGGGTTGATAGAGCTTGGCCGTAGCATGTCGAGTTCGGCCCAAAGCGATCTATACTTTCCAAAGTGTTGGGTGAAGTCCATGTCGTGTTGGTGTAGCTCGTACAAGGCTTTCTTGACCTCGAAGACACGACTCAAGTTAGATGTGTTGCCGAACACCTTTTGTAGGGTTTCCCAAAGTTCCTTGGCTGTCTCACAATATGAGTACGCTTCAAGGAGAGGGGCTTCGAGTGAGTTTTGGATGATGGCGAGCACCAATTGATCCTCTTGGAACCACTGATTTTTGTCGCCACCAAGAACCACTTTCTTGCCTTCTTTCTCAACTACAACATCCGGAACTTCACTCTTGATGAGGTGGTTCCTAAGTCCGCGGCTGCACAATGCCGTCTTGGTCGTTCTTGACCAGAGGAGGTAATTGACTCCCTTGAGAGTAACCGGAATTGCTACTGGCCTTGTGTTCTCCATGTTTCGAGATGATGAGATTTCTAGCAGCTACTACGTTGGTTTTGGGTTATTTTTGGTGGAATTTCGAAACCAGAATGGGGATGAATGAACAAGAAAGAGTGTGTGAGTTAAGATTAGAGCAAGATTGGGAAGAATGTGAAGTATTGGATCTTTATCTCTCTGATACCATGTTAGAATATGCGGAATATCAAGGGGAGAGTGGTAGAGTGATAGAAACAGATTTGAAGTGCGTAATACTCCTTGATTCATTTCATTACAACAATCACATATTTATACAAGTGTGATTAGACCTCCAACGGTCACAATAACATAACGGCTAGGTGATCTAAGCCGTTTATATGGCTGGTTTAATCCTAGGCGTCCATTTCAACTTCTGTTCACACACACAAGTGGGTAGTGGTCCTAACAGATGATAGTGACGTGACCATGTGGTCCAAACTGTCTCACAAGTGGTCCCAAACACTCCCAAGCAGATCCGGTCCCATCCGTATACCTCCGAATACTCTACGGATACGTACAACCGTATTTGATGGTTTAATACTCAAAACCCTTCATCTTCTACAATTCCTTTTCCCTTGTTACTTGGAAATTCCATTGAGTTTGATTGGGATTTGTCTTTCTTAGAACCTTGGGAAGGAAGTCTCTTGAGTGACCACAAAACTTTGAGAGAAACACTTGAGAGGGTGAGATTAAACACTTGAGAGAGTGAGATCTTTTCTACTAATCCGTTTGTTTAAGTGTTTTCAGGGAAACCATGGAGTCTAGTGATGATGGAAGACAAGGGGCTGGATTATCTAAACTCCAGATGAGAGCTTTAAAAGACCAAATGACTAATCTTATGAATGCAGGTTTGGAACAGATGCACCAAAGGATTGATGAGATCCAAGCTAGCCAGCAAAACCAGCCTAGAGAAGCTCCAAGGAGAAACCGGCCTAGGAGAAATGATCGGTTAGATGATGAGATTGATGAGGAGTACTTGTATGAGGATGACAGATCTATCAACAGACCAAGGAGACAAAACCGAGAACGAGGTGATGTTAATCCTTTTGCTGCTAGGAGAAATGAAAGAAATGATGATCTAGGAAATCTTAAGCTTAAAATTCCCACTTTCTATGGTAAAAATGATCCAGATGCTTATCTTGAATGGGAAAGAAAAATTGAGCTTATCTTTGATTGTCAGAATTTTTCAGAGCTTAAGAAAGTAAGGTTGGCTGCCACTGAGTTCTCTGGTTACGCTATTAACTGGTTTGATCAAGTTGTGACTCTTAGAAGGAGATCAGGTGGAAGGCCAATAGCATCTTGGGATGAGCTCACAACACTTATGAGAAAGAGATTTGTACCGGTCCATTACCACAGAGAGCTTCAAGAAAAGCTTAGGCGTTTGCTCCAAGGCACTAAGTCTGTAGAAGACTATTTCTAGGAAATGGAAACTCTCATGATTAAGGCGGATGTAGATGAGACCTTGGAAGCTACAATGGCTCGATTCTTAGCTGGTCTCAATCGAGACATTCAGGACCGCATGGAACTTCAGGAATATGAGAGTTTGGAGGAAATGCTCCACAAGGCAATTCTGTTTGAGCAGCAGTCCAAGAGGAGGGGATTCTCAAAGTCCACATTTACTCCTAAGCCAACCTTTGCTCCAAAACCAAACTACCAAGACAAAGGTAAGTCCCCAACTCAGTCAAATACTGATTTTAAGACTAATGCTCCTGCTCGTTTTGACAAAGGAAAGGCAGTGGAGACCAAAACCCGAGCTAGAGACATCAGATGTTTTAAGTGTGAAGGACTTGGATATTACGCTAATAATTATCCGAATAAGAAGGTGATGATTCTCTTGGACAATGGTGAGGTAGATACCGAAGAAGAGACAGAAGAAAAAGAGGATCTCGGTCCTATCTTTGATGAGGAGGAAGAGGAGTTTGAATACCCAGCTCAAGGCAACCTTCTAGTCACAAGAAGATCCCTAAGTGTCCAGCCAAAACCAGATGAACGAGAACAAAGGGAGAACCTTTTTCACTCTAGATGTTTTGTTAATGATAAGGTGTGTTATCTTATTATTGATGGTGGCAGCTGTACTAACGTTGCTAGCGACACTCTTGTCAGGAAATTGGGCTTGGAAGTGCGACCTCATCCTCGTCCTTTTAAGTTGGAGTAGCTTAATGAATCCGGTGAACAGCATGTGAAGGAGCAAGTCACGGTTCCTATAAAGATTGGGAGATATGAAGATCAGATTCTGTGCAATGTTCTTCCAATGGATGCTAGCCATATCTTGCTTGGTCGGCCGTGGCAGTTTGACAAGAGAGCCATTCATGATGGCTACACCAACAGACATTCCTTTGAACACCAAGGAAAGAAGATCACTTTGGTGCCTTTGTCCCCCTTAGAAGTGCATCAAGACCAGATTCAGCTCAAAAAGAACCGGGAAGCATCAAAGACGACTGATGAGCCAAAGGTGAACCCAAAGAATTCTAACTTCTTGGTCAAGCAAAGTCAGGTAAGGAAATCCTTGTTTTCCCAACAGCCTTTTCTTTTGCTTGTTTACAAAGAATCACTAATGGCATCTTCTAACATTGCACCGGAGCTTCCGAGTGGTCTTAAAGAAGTCTTGCAGGAATTTTCAGATGTTTTTCCTGAGGAGAATCCAAAGGGATTGCCACCGGTTCGAGGCATAGAACATCAAATCGATTTTGTTCCAGGCGCCTCTCTTCCCAACCGACCAGCTTACCGAACCAATCCCATGGAGACCAAAGAACTTCAGAAGCAGATTGAAGAGCTACTTGACAAGGGATACATTCGGGAAAGCCTTAGTCCGTGTGCCGTACCAGTGCTACTCGTTCCAAAGAAAGATGGGACATGGCGCATGTGTGTGGACTGCCGTGCCATAAACAACATTACGGTAAAATATAGGCAACCCATCCCTAGGCTAGATGACATGTTATATGAGTTGCATGGTTCATCTGTTTTCTCTAAGATTGATCTGAAAAATGGCTATCACCAAATTCGCATGAAAGAAGGTGATGAGTGGAAGACTGCATTCAAAACAAAGCTAGGTTTGTATGAATGGCTTGTTATACCTTTTGGTTTAACAAATGCACCTAGTACCTTTATGCGTCTCATGAATCATGTGTTAAGGTCTTTCATTGGTCATTTTGTGGTTGTTTATTTTGATGACATTTTGATTTACAGCAGATCCTATGAAGAGCATGAACAGCACTTGAAATCTGTGTTAGAGGTCCTTAGGAAAGAAAGGTTGTTTGCTAACTTTAAAAAGCGCTCTTTTGGAACGGATCATGTGGTTTTTCTATGATTTGTTGTAGGTGCAGATGGAGTCCAGGTTGATGAAGAAAAGATCAAAGCCATCCGTGATTGGCCCAGCCCTAAGACCATTGGAGAGGTCAGAAGTTTCCATGGCCTTGCCAGATTCTACAGAAGGTTTGTGCCAAACTTCAGCACTATAGCAGCTCCTCTCACGGAGGTCATCAAGAAGAGTGTTGGTTTTAAATGGGAGCAAGCCCAGGAGGAAGCTTTTCAAACACTCAGAGCTAAGTTGATCCAAGCACCTTTACTTTCTCTTCCTGATTTCTCTAAGACTTTTGAAATTGAATGCGATGCTTCAGGAGTTGGTATTGGTGCTGTGTTAATGCAGGAAATGAAGCCCATTGCTTATTTTAGTGAGAAACTTGGAGGCGCCACGCTCAACTATCCAACATATGACAAGGAACTTTATGCTTTGGTGAGAGCTCTTCAAACGTGGCAGCATTACTTGTGGCCCAAGGAGTTTGTGATTCATACTGACCATCAGTCCCTAAAGCATCTTAAGGGGTAAAACAAGCTAAACAAGAGGCATGCTCGCTGGGTTGAGTTTATTGAAACTTTTCCCTATGTCATCCGCTACAAGCAAGGTAAGGAAAACGTGGTAGCTGCTCTATCACGCAGGTATGTGCTTCTCTCTGCTCTTGAAACTAAGTTGCTTGGATTTGAATTCATTAAAGACTTGTATGCAACTGATGCGAATTTCAAAGAAGTGTTTAGGAAGTGTTCCAAGGCTGCTTATGGGAAGTATTACCTTGTCTCTGGGTTTTTGTTCTTTGATAACCGTTTATGTGTTCCCCAATGTTCTTTGAGGGAGTTGTTTCTCAGGGAAGCCCACGGTGGTGGTCTTATGGGACATTTCGGAGTTAAGAAGACCCACAAGGTGTTGTATGAACACTTTTTCTGGCCAAGCATGATGAAAGATGTGGAGAGGATATGCAGCAGGTGTGTTGTGTGCAAGCAAGCCAAGTCAAAACAGGAACCCCATGGTTTGTATTCAGCTCTACCTATACCCTCTCATCCGTGGGTAGACATTAGCATGGACTTTGTCTTAGGCTTACCTAGATCTAGAGCTGGTAGAGATTCTATCTTTGTGGTGGTTGATAGGTTCTCTAAAATGGCACATTTCATCCCTTGCCATAAAACTGATGATGCTGTGCATGTTGCTGATCTTTTCTTTAGAGAAATTGTTAGGTTGCACGGAATGCCCAGAACCATAGTCTCAGATAGGGATACAAAGTTTCTTAGCTATTTTTGGAAGACATTGTGGTCTAAGCTAGGAACTAGGCTGTTGTTTTCTACGACATGTCACCCCCAGACAGACGGTCAAACAGAGGTTGTAAACCGCACATTGTCAGCCTTACTTAGGTCACTAATCAAAAAGAACCTTAGGACTTGGGAAGAAAACTTGCCACATGTAGAATTTGCGTATAATCATTCAGTGCATTCCGCAACTAAGTTTTCTCCTTTTGAGGTGGTTTATGGTTTCAACCCTATGTCTCCACTTGATCTTCTTCCTTTGCCTGTGAGTGAAAGGGTTAGTACAGATGGCGCAAAGAGAGCGGAGTCCATTAGGAAGTTGCATGAGAAGGTCCAGAGTAACATTGAGGCTAAGACCAAGATCTATGAAAAGAAGGCAAACCAGAAAAGAAGCAAAGTTGTGTTCAATGAAGGAGATCTTGTTTGGGTGCATCAAAGGAAGGAACGGTTCCCAGAAGAGAGGAAGACTAAGCTTATGCCGCGTATTGATGGTCCATTTCCAATCATCCAGAAAATCAGTGACAATGCATATCAACTTGATTTGCAAGGTAAGTATAATGTCTCTTCTACTTTTAATGTTTCTGATCTCTCTTCTTTTGTGGCAGATGTTCCAGATGCGTGGACGAATCCTTTTCAAGAGGAGGGGAATGATACGCCTCAAGATTCAGACATGGACCAGCTGGATGTTTTAGCTCAGGATGGAATGGAACATGGAGTGCAGTTTGAACCAGAGCTTGAAGCCGAGGAGAACTTGGTTGTACCAGTTGGACCTATGACTCGTGCGAGAGCTAAAAGGCTTAAGGATGGAGTTGGAGGATTACTTAACTACATGTTTACTCAATCCGATCACTTAGGTTGGAATGGAGAAGATGTATCTCAAACCATTCTGGTTTTGATACAAGCTCAAGAAGATCACTAAAATGGGTATGTGATCATATGTACTCTTTTTCCTTATCTTTGGTTTTGTCCCAATGGGTTTTCCAAAGAAAGGTTTTAATGAGGCAAATGATTCACATCCAAATCACCCATTTGATGATCAAAACCGGGCCAGAATCTTCAGAAAACCTTCCAAGGTGTTAGCCATCAAGTTCAGTCTGTTTCATGTCTATTTGAAGCCCAAACCAAGTGCCTAATTTGCAGCCCAAAGAGAGTGACGAAAAAGGGAAGGGAAATGACTTGAAGAGTCATTTTTGAAGTTCAAACTTAGTCTTTATTATGGTCTTCATAGTTAATGCATTTAATTCCAAATTTGCCTTGTTTTTAGTTCATTTTCATCTCTTTAAACCCCTTGTAAGATCTGAAAACGTGATCATCTTTTTTTTTATCAATTTTTCTTGAGAGAATTTCTTTGTTCTTTACTAAGAACATTTTCTGTCACTTGGTGCGTAATATCCAAGTAACAACCTCTTCTTTGCTGTTCTAGTGCGTCATATTTAGAGGCTTTGAGGAGTGGGAATATCAGCAAACTTACACATCTGTTGTGCGACCCTTCAATCCATCAAATTCACCTTTGTTTGCAATCTGCTGCTTGGCGTGAATCCTATCTTCAATACTCGGTTGAGTGATCCTTAATTTAGGGCGTATCAGAGGATCAGTAGAAACCCCATCACTAGAAATAACATGACCCAGATATTCCACTTGCCTCTGACTGAAGGAACATTTCTTCTTATTTGCAAAGAGTTGTTGGTCTCTAAACACTTGTAGCACCAGTGTAAGATGTTCCAAATGAGCATCTAAGGTGGAACTATAGATGAGAATATCGTCAAAGAATACCAGCACAAAATTTCGGATGAATGGCCTGAAAATCTCATTCATTAATGCTTGAAATGTTGCGGGTGCATTTATGTGGCCAAAAAGCATTACTAAAAATTCAAAGTGCCCATCATGTGTGCAGAATGCCGTCTTCTCTATATCTTTCTCCTGCATTCTAATTTGATGGTAAGCGGATCTCAAATCCAATTTAGAAAACAGCTTTGCTCCATGCAATTCATCTAAAAGCTGGTCTATGATGGGAATTGGATATTTATCTGGAACTATAGCTCTATTTAGTGCCCGGTAGTCAACACAAAACCGCCAAGACTTATCCTTCTTCTTAATCAGCAAGACATGAGAAGAATAGAGGCTGTGACTAGGCCTAATAGTTCATGCTAGAAGCATGTCCTGCACCAAAGAATCCATTGCTTCTTTATGAGCATGTGGATATCTATAAGGCCTGACACTAATAGGACCTATACCTGGATGCATGTTAATTGTATGCTCTCTGTTTCTCAGAGGAGGAAGACCTGTTGGCTCTTGAAATATATCCTGAAAAGATGTTAAAACCTCACTGATCTCAGGAGGAACCGTGGTCGTGTCAACTGCCTGAATAGGTAACTGATTTAGCTGCAAAGCCCTTCTTTTATGTGGCCAAACTTTCGCAGAACAGAGAGACTTAAGGGATAATTTGTGAGTGTGAAGAAACGAATCTCCATGTAAAGTCACCCATTGACCTTGGTGTTAGAAAGATAATTCATGACAGTCCCAATCCACATGACACTTGCCTAGGGTTCTAAGCCATTGAATACCTAAGATCAAATCTGCACTGCCTAACTCCAATGCAATAATGTCAGCAGTAAATGTGTGGCCTTGCAAGTCAATCTCTACATTTCTGCAAATGCCTAAGCCTTTGACCTTGACCCCAGTTCCTAATAGAACTTCCAGATTCTCATTGAGCTCGGGTTGTAGGTTAGACTTAGCCATTATTAACGGAGAGATGAAGTTATGTGTGGCACCACTGTCCAACATAACTATCACTCTGAGCTTCTTAATTCTGCCCATCATTTGAGTAGTTGTTGGTAAAACTTTGCCCAAGAAAACACTAAGAGATAACTCCATCAATTCCTCATTGAACTCCACATTCGTCTCATCATAACTGGCATCTCTTCTATCATCCAGAACCTCCATTTCATATCCATCCACTAGTGTCAAAACTTGTAAAGTTTTATTGACGCACTCATGACTCTTAGACCACTTCTCTGGACACTTGTAACATATGCCCTTTTTCCTTCTTTCCAATAAATCTTCTCTAGACAGATGTTGTTGTGGTCTAACAGAGTTGTGAGTCTGTTGTATAGGTATAATTGGTTGATTATTCAAAGTTACTGATTTCATCTTCCACCCAACTTGTGAGCTCGGCTCCCCTGAAATCCTACCACCTGACTATGAGTAACCAGAAGACTTTTTATTCTCCATTTGGTGATCCCGACCAACCACTCGGTATAATGAACTGGACTCCATTTGTAAAGCCATTGTCTTAATTTCTGGTAAATCTCTTGGTTTAGACATGTGTACTACTTCTCTTATCTCCGGTTTGAGTCCATTCATGAATATTCCTTCTAAATGTCTCTCTGGTATACCTTCTTCCTGTGATGACAATTGCTCAAATAATTCCACATACTCCTCCACTGAACCCGTCTGCTTAATGGAGAACAACAATTGACTTGAATCTCTGATCATCCATTTGGTATATCTTGCTATCAGTCTCTACTTGAAGTCTATCCATCCACTGAAAGGTTTCCTAAGCAATTCTGCATCAAACCAGCTTAAAGCTGCCTCATCCAAACTGAGTGACACCAATCCCAACTTTGCCTCTTTGGCATATCCTCCAAGACGGAAGTATCGTTCTACTCTAACGATCCAGCCATAAACGTTTTTGCCTTGAAACACTGGCATCTCCACGCGTTTCACGAGATTTTCCCGATTCGCAACCAACTGATTATCCGATGTCAAATCCACAACCCTAGGACTACGACTAGGTTCCAAATCAGAACGACGTACATGAAAAGCAACTCGAGTCGATGGATTCCGATCAGAATGTGACGGTTCGGCGATCTCAACTCGTATCCTTTCCTTCTTCAAGGAATCTAGTAGCGAGCTGAATTTCGCATCCAATCGATCAAAATTCTTCTCCATTCTTCTTTCCAATGCTGTGAATCGCTCCACCGTTTGCTCCTTGAACTCCAAGTGCGCTCAAATTGCCGTTGACAACGATTACGACAAGGTTTCTAGTGTTACCGGTGGCGAATTCTGATCTGTGCGCTCCGATTGAGAACCCAACAGCAACGTTGATAACGAGACATCATCTGCTCTCACCATCGCAAAGTCTCGATCCAGGACGCTCACAATCGCACCAATTTGATAAGAACAAAGAACAATTTTATTGAACAAAGAGAGAATTACAGACAAATTTCTCAGATTTTCTCTCACAATCTGAGAAACTCCTGTACAAATGAATGTAGACACTTTCTCACATCCAAAAGTGAAGACTCCCTCTCACCAAGAGTATCTACTTATATGTATAAAATCTGTAACAAACATTAATTCCTTCTCTTATCTACAAGCCAATCAACTTTGCTTAATTTGCCAGCTCAGCATCAATCCTCCGTTTCATTCTTCTCTTGCTTACTCTTGCCTCTTCTGGTGAAGACCTTCCATGGTTGAACCCTACCACTATCCTCCAAATAACCTCCTTTGTAAATTGGCAAAAAATTTAGAAAATAAACAAAAATAATAAAAAGGATTAATTCATTGGGGATTCTTTAATTTCAATGTACCTTGTCAATTCAGCTACCCAAGAGTATGTGTAGTTCGTATAATTCTCCCTTTTTTTGGTATGTGGAAGTCGTAAAAACACAAATTAAAATCAACTGAAATCAAGTAGAGTTAAAACAAAATAAAAAAGAATTTGTAATAAGAATCAGGTCTTGATTTCTAAATTTAAAAAAAAACGCATATAAGAGAAAGGTGTTGAGATGATCTTTGAAAACATAACTTATTAGATAAAGGGTTATGATGTGGCATCCTCTCCAATCTACCGTTTGCATCGCTCTCATCCCCAAATAACTTCATCTTCGTTGGTGATTTCGATGGAGTGAGCGTTCACAAACCATTGAAAGCTTTGAGAAATGTGGTGCTAAGGCTCTAAGATCACTATAGAGGTCTTTGACAGAAGGAACATGGCTCGACGAATGGAAGAAATTAAGGAATGAAATCGATGAAGCAATGAACCCTACTGGAAAGTTAAAAGCAAGAGAATTACAGGAGATGGAGAGACTCGAGAGTCAACAGACGTTTTACAAAAATATGTGCGCGTACATGTTAATAAAAATATATTTTTTATTAGTTGTTTAAAATAAATATATTTATTATAAAAAATTTCTTTCTGCCATATGTCAACTATAGAAGCTGCCACGTGTCACACTTTGGAGAGTGCTGACCATCTATTATAGTATAGATTAGTGTCTATTCCCTTTTTTGATATTGGTTTATGAGGAAGTTGCCTGAATATTAAATCTAGAAAGCTTACCAAAACTTTTCATTTTTTAATGGACATCACAAAACAATGGTCAATGTTGGAGCTAAATCTGAGCCGCTAAAAAGCCCAGCTAAAACAGATTATAAATTATAAAGGGATTGGGCCCTCGGCCCAGACCCGAAGCAGAACAGGCTGAATTGACGAACCCAAGTCAGCTCAACGCACGCTCAGTCAACGGAGGTTGAGCTGATTAGCTAAGAACAACTCAACATGGAAGTTAGCACAACCGCATGAGCGATATTTGCGGAGAATATGCCAAGAACATGTCCGAGATACGCAGAACCGTCCCTAGACACGTGGAACTAGATCGAGGAGCTGAATTGAGCTATAAATACAAGAAGTCCGAGCTAATTTTGCCAAATTTTTATTGACCAATGGATATCATCTTATCATGTTGGGACACATTCACGTAAGGGTCACAATATGATGAGTGATAAAATAAAGAGACTCGGTTCAAATGAGGTTTAAAACGTGGCGGGAATTATCTCTAAAGTATCCGTTACGTTTATAGACCAGATTATGGCTTAATTCATTCAACAACAAAGAAGGGAGTGAGTCATCAATCAAAATCAAAGGATAGTCAAAAGTAGTCAACAAGCTTATCATATTTCTTATCTTTAAACGGTCATATAGGGGGCTGTACACCTCTATATAATCTGATGTAATCTCTTTGTTTCATTTATCAATTCAATGAGAACTCATTAAGCTATAAGATGTCTTCTCTCTATTTCTCTCTAATCTTCATCTAACCTTCAATCTCTATACTATCATATCCGCAAATCTTAACATGGTATCAGAGCTAGATCCTATCTAGACTCATTATTATTCTTAAATCTCTTCTTAATCTCACTTTAATTTACTCTAAAATTCCGGTTACTGTTCCATTGAGTTTTTCTCGGTTCCACAAGGATTCTGGTTGTGTTCTTCAAGGGATTAGCTTGCGTTCATCTCCTGTTCGTGTTCTTTGAAGATTCAGCTTGGATTCTGCATCACAAAGGCTCCAGTTCGTCTCACCATAGCTTATACTCTCGGATATCAGTTGGTTTTTCATCTCTCGGGTTCAAAGGTTATCTCTTTCCATCTGTTGTGTTTGATTCAACCTGTTTGAGGAGAAAAGGTTTAGCCTTTAAGGGGTTTTAGTTCATCAAAGCTAGAAAGGAAGGTGCTTTATTGCTGGAAGTATGGAGAACTCTAAGGCTCTTGTAATACCAGTGGTTTTGAAAGGTGGAAACTACTTACTTTGGGCTAGAACAACTAAGACTGCTCTTTGTGGTAGAGGCCTTTGGGGTTATATTGATGGTTCCAAGCAGTTTAAGGAGTACTCAAGTAGTGATGATGAGGATAAAATCGATGTGAAACTTGCGGCAAAGGCCAAGTGGTATCAAGAGGACCAGACAGTCCTAGCTATCCTTCAAAGCTCTCTCGATACTCCACTTCTAGAGGCTTATTCCTACTGTGAGAATGCTGCTGACTTGTGGAGTACACTCAAGAATGTCTATGGAAATACATCTAATCTCACAAGAGTGTTTGAACTGAAAAAGGCGATCAACAAATTGAGCCAAGAGAACTTGGAGTTCACAAAACACTTTGGTAAGTTTCGATCATTGTGGGTAGAGCTTGAGATGCTTAGACCAAGCTCTATGGATATGGATGTCATCAATGAAAGGAAGGAGCAAGATAAGGTCTTTGGCCTTCTACTCACACTAAACCCAGCCTTTAATGACCTTATCAAGCACATTCTAAGGGCAGAGAAGTTACCGAGCCTTGATGACGTTTGTGCTCAAATCCAACGTGAGCAAGGGTCTCTCGGTCTATTTGGAGGAAGAGGGGAGCTGCCCATGGCTAACAAAGGGGTCTACAAAGGGTCCGATGAAAGGAAGAACAAGCTATGTGAGCATTGCAAGAAGAAGGGGCATACAAAGGAGCAATGTTGGATTCTTCACCCTCATCTCAAGCCAAGCTCTCTCACCGGTCCAAGGATGCCTCGGGCCAATGTCACTCAAGCCAATGAGGATCACGTCGGTTCATATAGGCTAGGAGAGGATAGAGCACAAGAAGGGTACGTGCGGAAAGCGGACTTTGAAGCTCTCGTCAAGTCCATTGCCACACTAAAGGATATTGATCAAGAGAATAAGGAGACATAAGGTGAGATGAGATGCGGTGAGACGACCGTGAGGTGAGAAGACCATGCGGTGAGACGACCATGCGGTGAGACGACCATGCGGTGAGATGCGGTACGGGCTGCACGTGGTACGGCAGTACGGTTGTGTACGTGGTACGGGCTGCACAACCCGTATATAGCCGTTAGAAGATCAGACCGTCCTCTCATCCTTGTCATCACCTCATCATCACCTTATCATCAACCTTATCATCAAAAAGACAAAAGCAAAAGCAAAAGCAAAAGCATCTTATCTCTAACCTTATCTCCAACCTTTTCTATCTCTACATATACAAGTTGTAATCTGATTCTCTTTAATTTAATAAGAACTTATGAAGATATAAGATGTCTTCTCTCTATTTCTCTCTAATCTTTATATAATCTTCAATCTCTATACTATAATTTCCGCAAATCTTAACATGGTATCAGAGCTAGATCCTATCTAGACTCATTATTATTCTTAAATCTCTCCTTATTCTCTCTTTAATCTACTCTAAAATTCTGGTTACTGTTCCATTGAGTTTGTCTTTGGTTCCACAAGGATTCTATTCGTGTTCTTTGAAGATTCAGCGTGGCTTCTACATCACAAATGCTCCAGTTCTTCTCGCTATAGCTTATACTCTCGGATATCAGTTGGTTTTCATCCCTCGGGTTCAAAGGTTATTCCTTTCCTTCTGTTGTGTTTGATTCAACCTGTTTGAAGAGAAAAGGTTTAGTCTTCAGGGTGCTTTTAGTTCATCTAAGCTAGAAAGGAAGGTTCTTTATTGCTGGAAGTATGGAGAACTCTAAGGCCCTTGTAATACCAGTGGTTTTGAAAGGTGGAAACTATTTACTTTGGCCTAGAACAACTAAGACTGCTCTTTGTGGTAGAGGTCTTTGGGGGTATATTGATGGTTCTAAGCAGTTTAAGGAGTACTCAAGTAGTGATGATGAGGATGAATTCGATGTAAAACTTGCAGCAAAGGCCAAGTGGTATCAAGAGGACCAGACGGTCCTAGCTATCCTTCAAAGCTCCCTTGATACTCCACTTCTAGAGGCTTATTCCTACTGTGAGAATGCTGCTGACTTGTGGAGTACACTCAAGAATGTCTATGGAAACACATCTAATCTCACAAGAGTGTTTGAAGTGAAAAAGGCGATCAACGAATTGAGCCAAGAGAACTTGGAGTTCACAAAACACTTTGGGAAGTTTCGATCATTGTGGGTAGAGCTTGAGATGCTTAAACCAAGCTCTATGGATATGGATGTTATCAATGAAAGGAAGGAGCAAGATAAGGTCTTTGGCCTTCTACTCACACTAAACCCAGCCTTTAATGACCTTATCAAGCACATTCTAAGGGCAGAGAAGTTACCGAGTCTTGATGACGTTTGTGCTCAAATCCAACGTGAGCAAGGGTCTCTCGGTCTATTTGGAGGGAAAGGGGAGCTGCCCATGGCTAACAAAGGGATCTACAAAGGGTCCGATGAAAGGAAGAACAAGCTATGTGAGCATTGCAAGAAGAAGGGGCATACAAAGGAGCAATGTTGGATCCTTCACCCTCATCTCAAGCCAAGCTCTCTCACTGGTCCAAGGATGCCTCGGGCCAATGTCACTCAAGCCAATGAGGATCACGTCGGTTCAACTAGGCGAGGCGAGGATGGAGCACAAGAAGGGTACGTGCGGAAAGTTGACTTTGAAGCTCTCGTCAAGTCAATTGCCACACTAAAGGAAACACTCAAAGAATTCGGTATCAATCTCATGACTCAAACTCCTTATAGCTTACTTACACATAGACATACTAGCTCTCTAGTTGTTGATTCGGGTGCTTCACACCATATGATTAGCAATTCGAATCTACTTAACAATATAGAACCGGCTAGAGGAAATGTGTTAATTGCTAATGGAGATAGTGTACCCATTAAAGGGATAGGCAATTTACGGCTGTTTGATAAAGAATCTAAAGATCTATATATGCCTAAGTTCACCTCTAACTTGCTGTCCGTTAAAAGAACCACGAATGACCTTAATTGTTATGCAATCTTTGGTCCTAATGAGGTATTTTTTCAGGATATTGACTCCAGTAAAGTGATCGGAGAAGGGGGAACTAAAGATGATCTCTACATTTTAGAGAATTTTGCACCGACTACTTCACATCGTTCACTTTTTAGCTCTCGTTTAGATACAACTTCGAATAAATTATGGCATGCTAGAATAGGTCATCCTCATTCTCGTGCCCTTAAAATCATGTTACCGAATGTGTCTTTTGATTACTCTAGTTGTGAAGCTTGTATTCTCGGTAAACATTGTAAAACCGTTTTTCCTAAATCATCTACTGTTTATGAAAATTGCTTTGACTTGGTTCATTCGGATGTTTGGACATCACCATGCTTATCTAGAGATAAAAACAAGTATTTCGTGACATTCATAGATGAGAAATCTAAATATACATGGGTCACTTTACTTCCATCTAAAGATAGGGTGTTTGATGCATTTCTTAATTTTCAAAATTACATCACTAACCATTACAATGCCAAGATTAAAGTATTTAGAACAGATAATGGTGGGGAATATACAAGCCATAGACTCAAGGAGCATTTCGCAAAGCATGGAATTTTGCATCAAACGAGCTGCCCATACAATCCGCAACAAAATGGAGTGGCCGAGAGGAAGAATCGACATCTCATGGGTTGGAATGAAAAGGAATTCACCACCAATGTGTTAAACAAGAAGAGTTAAGGATGACATGAATTCGGGAACAAGGTGACAAGGCCAGAAGACGGAGTTGCGTGTGGCCTTATCCTTGTTAACATTAAGTAGGTTACAAGACCAGAAGTGTACTAACATGAATATCAGATCATAGGACTGATCATTATGATTCAAATAAGCAAGTGGGATTTTGTGGGCTGTTGAATTAAGCATCATGTGATGCTTAGGAAGAAGAGGCCAAATTGTCACTTTCACAAGTGTGTGAGGACCACAAGGAGTCACTATCAGCACACAAGGAGGACCACAAAGAGAGCTGTTGGGATTTTGAATCTGTGGCCATGATCTGTTCTTTTAAATGAACGGCTAGGATGTTTAGAACGTTATGCAACTTGTTGTGACTGTTAGGCTGCTATTTAACTTGTATAAATAGCAGCTTGTAGGTATTGTATGATTTTACCTTGAATAAAAGCAATCTGATTCAAGCTCTTACTTCTCTCTTCATGTTCTTCATTCAAACACTCTAAGAACAGATTAATAATGTAGTTATAGAGTGTAAACACGTTCTGGGTTTGATCCCTATGGATCAAACTCCATCCTATACGTAAAACTCTCTTAAAACACTCTTTAGCTATAATCTGTTCTTA
The DNA here is from genome assembly GCA_964056655.1 of Arabis hirsuta. Taxonomy (NCBI): domain Eukaryota; kingdom Viridiplantae; phylum Streptophyta; class Magnoliopsida; order Brassicales; family Brassicaceae; genus Arabis; species Arabis hirsuta. The sequence continues at coordinate 21,158,730 of OZ053298.1, read as the reverse complement.
TGTTGATTCAATCATCTTTTGATTGTCTCTTCTCTTCATAGTGAGCTTAGACTCACATATTCTAACAGTTTAGAGCACAAACTCTAAGTGTTGTTGCTTCTATAATCTGATTATGCTTCATACTAATGAAAGCTTTTCTTGTTGAGAATGAGTTCATTAGTTAGCTAATGAAGAACACAATCACAAGTTGATTGTTGTTTCTAGTTATGTGAGACAAACACTCACATATTCTAACATCATGGAGGTGTCAAGATCAATAATGTTTCATCACAACGTTCCTAAATGATATTGGGGAGATGCGGTTATGATGGCATGTTACCTAATCAACCGAACACTGACTCAAGTCTTAGGGGACATCTCTCTGTTTGAGGTACTTTAACATAAACAAACCATCTCTTAAACACCTAAAGGTTTTTGGTTGTGTTTGTTTTGTTTTAGTTCCCGGAGAGCTAAGTGTGAGATTGAGCGGAATTAAGAGAATTTAGAGAGAGAGATTAAAGAGATTGAGAGAACTTTCATTCTATTCAAGTTAGTTTCATACAATACCTACAAGCTGCTATTTATACAGGTCTAATAGCAGCCTAACAGTCACAACAACTTGCATAACGTTCTAAACATCCTAGCCGTTCATTTAAATGAACAGATCATGGCCCCAGATTCAAAATCCCAACAGCTCTCTTTGTGGTCCTCCTTGTATGTTGATAGTGACTCCTTGTGGTCCTCACACACTTGTGAAAGTGACAGTTTGGCCTCTTCTTCTTAAGCATCACGTGATGCTTAATTCAACAGCCCACAAAGTCCCACTTGCTTATTTGAATCATACTGATCAGTCCTATGATCTGATATTCATGTCAACACATTCCAACATTCCCCCTCAATCTAAACATGGCGAGTTTAGATTGGCATCATGATCACCACCTCATTAAAACCTTATTGGGAAAACCACATGGGATAAAACCCAATGAAGGAAAAAGAGTATGATGATCACAACGAGGGGATCTTCATGAGCCCAAGTCTTGGATGTATGGACTCTAACACCCTTAGGCTTGCTGCCTTCGTAAAAATGTCAGCCAACTGATCTGAGCTTCGAGTGTAACACGGCAAGATTACTCCATCTTCTACGGCTTGTCTCACCTTGTGGCAATCCACCTCAATGTGTTTAGTCCTCTCGTGGAAAACCGAATTGGATGCAATGTGTATAGCAGCTTAGTTGTCACAATGCATAGTGATGGGTTCTTGATCTTCAACTCCAAGGTCCTTAAGAAGCGCCTTGAGCCATATTAGCTCAGTTGTGAGCTTCCTCATGGCCCAATACTCTGCTTTCGCACTTGAGCAAGACACCACCTTCTGCTTCTTTGTCTTCCAAGTCACTAGATTGCCTCCAATGAATGTACAATACCCGGTAGTGGATCTTCTATCCCTTCTATCACCTGCCCAATCTGCATCGCAATAGCCTACGATCTTGGTGCTTTGATTGCATCCCATCCATACGCCTTGATCATGCGTTCCTTGGATGTATCTCAATATGTGGCTGACTATGTTCCAATGATGTAGTGTTGGGGCCTTCATGTGTTGACTAACCTGGTTCACAGCAAAGCACAAGTCTGGTCGAGTTATGGTTAGATAAATCATCTTACCAACCATTCTTCTATAGAGGGTAACATCTTCAAATGGTTGCTCATCATGCTCCCCCTCTCGTTCCACCTTGTATCCATCTTCAAGTGGGGTTTTAACTGGTTTTCCGTCTAGATCACCTGCATCTTTCAACATATCTAGTGCATATTTCCTTTGAGATAAGAAGAGACCTTCCTTTTATCTACATACTTCTATCCCAAGGAAATACTTTAGTTCACCAAGGTCTTTTATATCAAAGACAGATTTTAGATACTCCTTAGTTGATTTAACACCTACCTTGTCATTCCCGGTGATGATTATATCATCAACGTAGATGAGAATGACCACAATACCTTCCCGGCTTTGTAATGTGAAGAGGGTATGATCTGATTCTGATCTTTTGAAGCCACGATCCCTTAGAGTGATACTCAGCTTGTGGTACCAAGCTCTTGGTGATTGTTTCAGCCCATAAATAGCTTTCCTAAGTCTCAAGACTTTACCCGGGGCTATCATATCTTTAAGACCCGGAGGAGGAGTCATATACACCTCATCTTCAAGTTCTCCTTGTAGGAATGCATTCTTGACATCCATTTACCAAAGATCCCATTCCAAATTGGTTGCCATGGAGAGAACCACTCTGATTGTGTGTAGCTTTGCAACTGGAGCAAACGTGTCATTGTAATCTTCTCCATATGTTTGCGTGAACCCTCTAGCAACAAGTCTTGCTTTGTACCTTTCAATCTCCCCATTGCTTTGGTATTTGATGGTGAATATCCACATAGAACTCACAGCCTTCTTCCCTTGAGGTAAATCAGCTTCATCCCATGTATGATTCACTTCCATAGCTGTAATCTCATTCCCAACAGCATCTCTCCACACTTTCAGCTGTATTGCCTCTTCATAGTCTCTTGGTATTGTATCCTTATCCAATTGACCCATGAAGACCAGATGATCTTGTGGAATGTGAGCCAGATTGCAAACAATCTGTTCCGGGTGAGCTACTGCATTGCAATTGTAGTAGACCCTCTTGTTCTTCCATGTAGAAGGAGATGACCTTTGTCTTGTGCTCCTCCTTAATCCCACTCCTTGCTGGTCATTTCTTCCAATCACTGGTTGTTGGTTCGCATCATTGCTGTGCATTTCCTCAATGATCGGTTGTTGATCCTCATTGCTGTGCATTTCCTCAATGTGCACCTCCTCATGGTCTGATTGTTGATCCTCATGGCCGGATGCCCATTCCTCATGATTATGCACTGGTTTATTCTCCCCCTCATGATCAAGAGGAATGGCAGTTTCAACCGAGACACCTTCACCATTAGCAGCCTCCGTAGGTTGTGAAGATTCATGATAAGCAGCCTCCGTAGGTTGTGTAGACTCATGATCTCCTTCTTTATTCAGCCGGCTTACTCCAAGGCTTTCCAAAATCAATCTTAGATTGGTGGCTCGATCTGAGGAGGCATGGGGAAGATCTTTAATGGTTTCCCAATTCTTTTCCTCATAGAATCCTTTTCCCTCTACAAATTTCACATCACGAGACACCACCACCTTCCTTGTTTCTGGATCATAGCATTTGTACCCCTTTTGAGTAGGTGAATAACCAATGAACATGGCTTTCCTACTTGTCGGTTCAAGCTTGTTTCTTTGCTGTCCTGGAATTAACACAAAACAGACACATACAAATACACGTAAGTGTTCATAAGATGGTTTTGTTTTATGGAGTACCTCGTACGGTGATGCGTCATTGAGCACTCGGGTGGGTGTTCTGTTGATGAGATAACATGCAGCCACTAAAGCATCTCCCCAAAAACTCTTTGGAGTGTTTGTATGGAACATCATGGATTGTGTGACCTCCATTAGATGCCTGTTCTTCCTCTCAGCCACTCCATTTTGTTGTGGTGTATATGGACAGCTAGTTTGATGAAAAATGTCTTTGCTGTTGAGGTGTTGTTTGAATGCATGGCTTGTGTATTCTCCTCCATTATCTGATCTAAAAATCTTAATCTTGGCATGATTATGGTTAGTTACATAGCTTTCAAAGTTTCTAAATGCTTCTAACACCCTATCTTTAGATGGCAGCAAAGTTACCCAAGTGTATTTCGATTTTTCACAAATAAAAGTCACAAAATACTTCTGATTTTCACGTGATTCACATGGTGCAGTCCACACATCAGAGTGAATTAAATCAAAACAATGTTCATAGATAGTAGTAGATTTAGGAAAAACGTTTCCACAATGCTTTCCAAGAATACATGCTTCACAATTTTCATTTTGAAAACAAATATTTGGAAACATTAAGCTTAAAGCACGAGAATGTGGGTGTCCTAATCTAGCATGCCACAATGCATTGTTTGCCTTAGCTAAATGTGATATAGGTGAAACAGAAACAGAATCAAGCGAACATGACTTGGTATCTTCGAGCAAATACAAGTCATCCTTTGTCTTTCCTTTTCCAATTACTTTACTTGTCTCAATATCCTAAAAATACACTTCATTAGGACTGAATATGGCTAAGCAATTGAGATCAGTAGTAGCTTTCTTAACCGATAAGAGATTAGAGGTAAAACTAGGCATGTAGAAGGCTTTAGACTTCTTATCAAACAACCTTAGGTTTCCTACACCCTCTATTGGAACTTTACTACCATTCGCAATTATAACATTACTACCATAGGGAATGCCCTATGGCCGGTTCTACATCAGATATCAAGTTGGAATCACTAATCATATGATGAGAGGCTCCGGAATCAACTATCAATGGTTTTAACGCTTTTAAAGCATGTAAAGGGTGAATGGAAGCATGTAAAGAATGAATGGGGTTACCGGAGTCTTTAATGGCTTTGATGATGGCCTCGAGGTCTGCCTTTGAGACGAGATCACGTTGGGCAGTCATCAATGCCTTCATTTCTCCCTCAAGTACTTTGGTGGATGTTTTGGCCTTTCCCGGATCACCATTCATCTCATGAGCAGCCACATTCCCTCTTGGGTCGTTCCACTTGTTGTTTAGCTTAAGGTGTGGATGCAACAGCCAACACTTCTCCTTTAAGTGCCCTTTCTTCTTGTAATGGTCGCAAAACCAGACCTTGCGATCCTCGATTCTACTGCCTTGGTATGTGCTTTTGTTGACCGTAACAAGGTCCCCTTTTTGGCCAAACAATCCATGAGAACCTTGCTCCTTTTGGACTTGAGAACACATATCATCAAGGGTTGGAAGCTTCTCTACCCGTAGCATGTGCTTGATCAGGTCCGAATAGATTGGACTAAGGGTCATCAACAGCCCAAAGACTTTATCTTGTTCACGACGCTCATTCAACACCCTTGGATCCACTGAGCTTGGTCGTAGCATCTCAAGTTCAGCCCATAAGGACCTATACTTTCCAAAGTGCTCCTTGAACTCCATATCTTCTTGGGAAAGGTCACTAATTGCCTTTTTCACCTCAAATATCCTTAGCAAGTTTGATGCATTGCCAAATACATTTTGGAGTGTTTCCCACAGCTCCTTAGCAGTTTCACAATATGAATAAGCTTCAAGAAGTGATGCTTCAAGTGAGTTTTGGATGATAGCTAACACCATTTGGACTTCTTGAAACCAATGAGTGTCTTCAACCTCAACCATTATCTCCATGCCATCATGCACTTTCTTGATCTCTTCATTTGGTGGTTCTCCTTTTGAGACATGACCCCAAAGCCCACGGCTGCACAAGGCCGTTTTTATGGTCCTTGACCATAACAGATAGTTTACCCCCTTTAGGGTAATAGGAACAACAACTTTTGCTTGGTTTTCCATGAGTTCTTCTACTCAAAAACAGATCAGAATGTGAATAGAAGGGACTGAGAGTGGATAAACGTCAAGGGAGTGTATGATTCGGATTGTAGACACAATCAGATAGTAAATGAATGGAAAGAGTGTATATGAACGTGTTTAGAGTGTGTAGAGAATGAAAGATCTAGAACAGTAGCAGAACAGGAGATTTTGATGATTGAATTGAGATTTCGAACAAGAATTGAATGAAAGAACCAGAGATTTAGAATAGTTAGACCAAGATTTGAGCCAATGGCTCTGATACCTTGTGAGATTGAGCGGAATTAAGAGAATTTAGAGAGAGAGAGATTAAAGAGATTGAGAGAACTTTCATTCTATTCAAGTTAGTTTCATACAATACCAACAAGCTGCTATTTATACAGGTGTAATAGCAGCCTAACAGTCACAACAACTTGCATAACGTTCTAAACATCCTAGCCGTTCATTTAAATGAACAGATCATGGCCCCAGATTCAAAATCCCAACAGCTCTCTTTGTGGTCCTCCTTGTATGTTGATAGTGACTCCTTGTGGTCCTCACACACTTGTGAAAGTGACAGTTTGGCCTCTTCTTCTTAAGCATCACGTGATGCTTAATTCAACAGCCCACAAAGTCCCACTTGCTTATTTGAATCATACTGATCAGTCCTATGATCTGATATTCATGTCAACACATTCCAACACTAAGGACCAAGCTTGAACCAAAGAGTATCAAGTGTATATTCCTTGGGTATTCTACAACGCAAAAGGGGTACAAATGCTTTGATCCAAGCAACAATAGGACCTACGTCTCTCGGGATGTGAAATTTCTTGAAGAACAAGGTTACTACAAAGAAAAAGATTGGGAAAGCTTGAAGGACTTAGCTACCTCATTCGACGGGAACACGAGCCTCCAATTCCTATTGGACCACCTTGCGAATGGATCACCTTCGGTCACCACTCAACCAAATCCTTCACCACATACTCCACCTATAGAAGGCAATGATGGACAGCCTCAAGAGGAGCCGGAAGTTAACGGTGAGGGGGAGTATGATGGAGATACGGATGCGGCACCGCAATCACCGCAGCTTGCCGCATCGGAACCTGCTGCTGCCACACCGTCACCGCATGCTGCCGCATTGTCACCGCAGGCTGCCGCACCATCACCGCAACCTACCTCATCAGTTCAAGTGCCTACTGTACCAACTCCACAACCTGACATGGAAATACCGCAAGCTCCATCATCGATACAGCATATGCACCATCTGATCCAAAGCATCCGACGCAACAGAACCTTCGCCGGAGCATAAGGCATAAGCCCATTCAACCGGTTCAAGTGCCTCCCGAGCCAACATCTCAACCGGCTCTTAGAAGAAGTACAAGACCAAGGAGTGATCCCTCTACATGGAAAGACAAGAGAGTCTACTACAATTGCAACGCCGTGGCTTATCCGATTCAAGCCACATGTTCACTTGCCGTTTTGCCATTGGACTTTCAAGCGTTTCTTGGTAAGATTTTGGAAGATCAAATACCAAAGTCTTATGAGGAAGCAATGGAGAGCAAAGAATGGAGTAATGCAGTGGACGACGAAGTAGGAGCTATGATCCGAACTCACACATGGGATGAAGCGGATCTTCCGCCCGGGAAGAAAGCAGTTAGCTCCAAGTGGGTATTCACCATCAAACATCTAAGCACCGGAGAGATTGAGCGGTACAAAGCTCGGCTTGTGGCTCGCGGGTTCACTCAAACATATGGAGTTGATTACACGGATACTTTTGCACCTGTGGCTAAGCTCCATACCGTTCTGGGTTGTCCTTTCTGTGGCTACAAACCGTGATTGGGATCTTTGGCAAATGGATGTCAAGAATGCGTTTCTTCAAGGTGAGCTCGAAGAAGAAGTCTACATGAAGCCACCTCCGGGCCTTGAGAACACCATTGCACCGGGAAAGGTTCTTCGGTTAAGGAAAGCTATATACAGTTTGAAGCAATCTCCTCGAGCTTGGTATCACAAGTTGAGCTTTGTCCTTATGGGTAGAGGTTTCAAGAAGTCACCTTACATGGACCACAAGGGCTAGTAGTCGTTCTCATCTACGTCGATGACTTGATCATCACCGGCGATGACAAGGGAGGTATCGAAGAAACTAAATCCTTTCTTAAATCTGTTTTTGACATTAAAGATCTTGGAGAGCTCAAGTACTTCCTTGGGATTGAGATTTGCCGACTTCCGGAAGGTTTATTTTTATCTCAAAGGAAGTACACACTTGATTTGTTGGATGAGACAGGTATGTTAGATGCTAAAACGGCCAAGACACCCCTTGAAGATGGCTACAACGTCAACCGAAAGGGGGAGGAAGGAGATGCACTGTTTGGGGATGTTGCAAAATACCGGAGACTTGTGGGCAAGATTATCTACTTGACACTAACACGGCCAGATTTGTGTTTTGCGGTAAATTAAGTCAGCCAACACATGAAGGAGCCTACGGTTTATCATTGGAGCATGGTGGATAGATTACTTCGGTACTTGAAAGGAAGCATTGGTCAAGGCATTTGGATGGGAAGGAACAACAATACTGAGATTGTCAGGTATTGTGATGCGGATTGGGCCGGAGATAGGATTGATCGGAAATCGACAACCGGGTATTGTACGTTTGTTGGAGGAAATCTAGTGACTTGGAAAAGCAAGAAGCAAAAGGTGGTTTCGGACTCAAGTGCGGAAGCGGAGTATCGGGCCATGAAGAAGCTTACCAACGAATTGGTATGGCTCAAGGGACTACTCAAGTGTTTAGGCATCGAGCAAGCGACACCTATGACGATGCATTGTGACAACCAAGCCACAATTCACATTGCATCCAACTCGGTTTTCCACGAGCGGACCAAGCATATTGAGGTTCATTGTCACAAGGTTCGGGAGAAGAACGAGCAAGGGTTTACTCTTCCGTGCTTTACGCGAAGCGAGGACCAATTGGCGGATATCTTTACCAAGGCCACAAGCCTTAAGGTTTGCAATCACATCTTTAGCAAACTTGGGCTTGTGAACCTTGAACAACCTTGATCTCATGTCTCCTACTCATGGACATCACACTCTTTTTCCCTTTTGCATAGTTTTGTCCCAAGTGGTTTTCTATGCTAAAGGTTTTTAACGAGGTGATGCTTCATGGGTTTCCAAGCTTAGCCAATGATTCCGTATGGTTAAGCTTGAGGGGGAGTATTGATTAAGACGAGAATCCGAACATGGTGTACGGATGCGGTACGGCTACCGTACTATGTTGTACGGATGGTACGGTTTCCGTACCGCGTTGTACGTGATGGTACAAACGTTATGGAGCCATTTCGGATCAGATGTGAGTTGTTGTTCAATCCCTATCTTTACCAAAAGAGGATAAAGCAAAAGGAACAAAAGGACAACCTTATCATCAATAAAGCACAAGAAGACACAAGGGCAAAGCATATGCCTTGTGGTCCAACGGCTAGATGCCATTTAGATGCCATTATCATCTCTTTATATACCCTTGTAATCAAATCAGTTCATATATGGAAAATAAGATGTATTCTCTCTAATCTTCATCTAATCTTCAATCTCCATATTCTTCATCATATTCTTCTCTAATCTTCATATTATTTCCGTAAATCTCAACAAAAACGTGGCGGGAATTATCTCTAAAGTATCCGTTATGTTTATAGACCAGATTATGGCTTAGTTCATTCAACAACAAAGAAGGGAGTGAGTCATCAATCAAAAGCAAAGGACAGTCAAAAGTATGTCTTCTCTCTATTTCTGATGTAATCTCTTTGTTTCATTTATCAATTCAATGAGAACTCATTAAGCTATAAGATGTCTTCTCTCTATTTCTCTCTAATCTTCATCTAACCTTCAATCTCTATACTATCATTTCCGCAAATCTTAACGCTTTTCCATACAAGAGAACTTTACACTACATTTCTAGCTTGTAACACATCTGACTCGAGATCTCTTTGTATATTTGATTAACATCAATATAAATCCAGCTCCGCTTTATATTTCTTATCTCGTCAAATTTATAGATATTTCTTAGTGCAGATTTTAGCTTTCACATTTGGCGCTGTCTAAGGGAAAGAAATATATACGTCTAACATATAAATCTGATCTAAGATCTGTTATAGTGGAAATGGATAAAAACATATCCGAAACCTCCAAAGTCAACGACTCACCAGCCGTGATTCCTCAAAACCAAGAGCCATCTGGATCTCAGATCACTGACCAGATCGGAACCGGCACCAACGTCACGACACTAGCCAAAACCCCCGTGGTAGCAATAGGCACGAACGACCAAGGTCCCATCGCAGAAACTGCTATTTTGGCTCCTACGGTAACACCCCTGATCAGCGGCCACCGCAAGCCAAACAGAGACGCCACAACCCCCACTCGGGAACTATCGGGCCAAAGTCCCAAAAACAAATTCTGTTTTTTGGCCAAATGGTCCGCGAGTGGTTTCCCCCGTCTAACCTGATCCTAATGCTTTTCAACCCAAAACAAATTAGAACAGTTGGTTCGATCCGGACTAGATCATGCATCAATGACACTTGTTCATTTTCGAAAACGTTCCCTTTATAATTTATACTATGTAACGAAAATGCTTTAAACACATATAAGTCTGATATGAGGTTCAAAGCCGATATAAAATATACTTAGATTTTACAAAATCACCAGAAATCACTTCACTGATTTCTTATCGTCCAATGCATCCCTCTAAGGCTCCCAACAATGGTCACCTGCAACAAATAGAGTGGGATGAGTAATCCAAATTACTCAATGAGTTAGCGCTTACTAACAGACATAACGATTCCCCCGCCCAATATCCCCAAACAATAAACAACACGCAATCATCACAAACCATCAAGCAAGGAACACCCAGTTCAGGATAGTTTAAGATCTATATGCACGCAACCATTTAATTCCAGTAAGGCCTTGCGGTACCGATGCCCGTTCCCAGTCCCCGCTGAATTCGTAGACACTAAGTCTAATAAACCTGAGTTCCACCCAAAACTCTAATACACCGTCGTGTATACATGGCTATTGGAGCCAACCAAGTTCCTGCCATGTGCGCAGCAACCACCGCGTCTTTCCCCGGGAACATCACACCATCTAAATTTGATTATAAAATGCATGATACTACCTGATACACACATAAATAATCTACAAACACCACAATTCACGCCTAGTCTCTTTCGGAGCTGGGTTAAACAACCTACGCTCAAGACAACACGAATACTATCCACAAGTATTCAACGCGACTTGACCAAAATCTAAATTCACCAAGCCAAGTGCAATAATCACCTCATGTAAATACCAAAACTGCATGCAAGTTCCACCACATTTACTTAACATGCAAAAATGATAATAAATTCACCATGTACAAACAACCACCATAACTGATATGATCGTGGCTAGCAAGGAACCAGAAGCAGCAGAGGAACCGGAGATAGTGGGACGGATCACTCGCTCAAGAGCTAAGGAGATGGCCAAGGAAGCTCATTCACTCATAGCTGAAGGGTCATTCAATCTACCGAGGATCCAAGTCTTCAACATATTCACCTTGAAGACTTTACCCGGTAATGATAACTAAATAACTTAGGTGTGCAGTCTGTACTCTTTTTCCCATGTTGAGTTTTGTCCCATTGGGTTTTATCAGCATGGTTTTTAATGAGGCAGATGAATCACTACGTCGAGTTATTTAGGAGTCATTATTAATGGGTAATAATGTACAAGTCACTATGACTTGTACTTAGTTTATTTTGAGGTGCACCAATTAGGAACCTGCGGGTTGGGACGCCTTGTTGTTTTATTTTAATTAAAACGCTTTGATGTTTTTCTGTTTTAGAACAGCATGTAGTTGAGGGTTTCGATTCAAGGGTGTATATAAACCCATGAGCCGCCTCTTATTTCAGGCAATGAAGGATTTATGTGCTTAAGCAATTTCGAAATTTCTTCTCTCAATCTCATTCCTTGAATGCGTTCTTCGAGTCTGAGTTTCTAAACACTTGTGAACAAGAAACTCTTATACCAGTTCTAATCCGCTTAATCATTCAAACACCTCTCCATCAAACCATCGATCCCTTTTGTGTTGTCATTCATCTCCAACGAAATCATATATCACCATATCCGATTCATCTCTTGCCTTATCATCCGTTCATCATCGCTTGTTCACGCATCAATCATCACCACGAAGACTCCTCCATCACGTACCAGCCCCAGATTGCTTCCCCATCAAGTATCATTCAAACCAGCCCCTCGTTCCCTCCTTAAATCATATCGCTTGTCACCTATCATGAGCCTTCATCAGAGTTCATCTAGGGAGTTCCTGTCAATAACTAAGCCTTAACATACAGTTTACCACCGTTACCGCAACCAAGTTCTAGGTCTAATCATGCATGTATGTACAAACAACAACCATCAAGCTCAACCCATATGGATGCAACGCTAACGCTAATATAGAGCTAAGCATGCAAAACATGTAAATTCTCTGAGTGTTCGACTCATCAACACTCAAACGCTCACTCACGAAGAAGATGCGGTAGCTAGCCCCTTGACACCGTTACTGACTCCTTATCCTCAGAAATGGACTAATCTGAAGCTAAGAAAACATATTCTTAACTTAATGATCGGATCAATCTAGATAAGGATAAGGAATTACTGAAAAAAACCAAGTCTTACCAACCATACGTTACCCTAGCTATCCCCGGATTGATCTGCCTCGATAAGTTTCCTTAAACTTGATCTAAAATAAAAATTTGATAGAGAAAAGTAGGTTTTGGTTCGGTATTTATAGGCTATGGGTAAGAGTTTTGGCCAGCTAGAGTTTTTGCCATGTGGAGGCGTTTCTGACATGTGGCGGCGATTCTTCTGCATGTTTGACACTTGTCAAACTCCTGTCCAACACATGTCTGACACATGTCAGTAGTTCATGTCGTCCAATCAGAGCCCAGCACGTCCAAAGCGTGCTGACTCGTGTTTGACAGAAACTACCCGTGATGCGCCCAGATTTATCCGCACTCGACCCGCGGCACACTACCTCGACCTAAACGCGTAAAACTCTATCTGCAGTTTTTCTTCGACCCAAAATCATTTTTACTTTATAGATTTTTTATTTTCTTGGATCAAAATCCTCCTTAGGATTTCCTTAATCCTGCCCAAGTGGAATTTCTCCAAGGTCGCAAACTTGGAAAAATCATGGTTTCTTCCCAGCCGTCTCGACTAGGTCGCGACCAACCCACGATCTTGCTGTCACTCAACTTAAGCTCCTTTTTCCATCAATCCAGATCATTCATGTGATCAAACTTAAGGAGTTTCCACTTACTTGATGGCCCATCGGCTTTGCTGATTTGGTTTTGATCGTTGTCGATCAAGCCTTTCCAATGGCCTACATTATTCTTCCTTAGAAATTTCCCTTTAATAACTTTTTTCTTATAAGTTTTTGTTGGCTGTTCCAATACCCTAGGCCTTGTTTCCCGAGATTCGGGCCGTTCTTAACCCTTAAAAGGGTTATTACAATAATCGTCCCGATGTCACCTCGTAGTGTCTAGTTACGCCACCAGGATGTCTCCGTGAATCCACCCTAAGGATCTGGAGGCGTTCCGGCTGCATTTGCCCCGCCACTTCCTGCCGAAAGAAAAAAACGCTCGCAAGATGACCTAGCTGAGATACGACATATGCTCTCCACCCTAGTCGAATAGGCTCTGAACTAGGACACATTAGCCTCGACTGTCAAAGCCCAACTCAAACAGCAGGAGAGATCTTTCCTAACTCGTATGCGAGAATTCTCCCAATCAGTTACCCGAGGGCCTCTCCTTCAGAGGATTGTAGGAAAAACACTACTCCTCCGAGATTACAACCCCCCGAATGTAGCTGGATTTCTCTGAAATATTCGCTATCCCCATGAACGCGAACACGTACCTCGTTTTCAATCCCCCTACAAAAACTCACCGGCTCTGACCATGGATATCTCCGGTCCGAGCTCACAGAACGATTCTATCCAAGTAAACAAACAGCTCCTGTCGTCCCCACCGTGCTTGGAGAACGGCCAAGGTGGTCCAGCTAGGTGGGTCGAGGCTGTTTTATTAGTAGGAAACACTACCACCACTACTCCCTAGCTTACACCAGCGACGGAAACAAAGATCAACGGCGTGGCTCCCGTAAGCACTAGGGATACTAACGATAATGAGTACACCGAGATGACTTAGGCTGAGCTATGATTTATGAGCTCTTGTGTCCAACGGGTTATCAGTTCTGCCCCGAACATAGATCGGGCCATCAAGGAAACTCAAAAGACCCCTTTTACATATCGAATCACCAGCATGCAGATTAGGGATATTAAAAAAATTAGGTTCCCGGAGTTCTTTGGGAACAGCAATCCGAAAGCCCACGTAAGAGCATTCCCATTAGTTGTAGCGCGAGCTGAACTTTCTGAAGAAAAAAAGGATACCGGACACTATCACTTATTCATAGAAAGCCTTGTAGGACCAGCTCTAGAGTGGTTCGTAGGTTTGGACAGCTGCTTAATCGGTAGTTTCGATACGTTAATAGCCATTTTCCTTTAGTACTCTGTCTTCATAGAAACCCAGCCCTCAGAAGTCAGCCTCTAGTCATTTGCCCATGAACCGATCTAGCCCCTACAGAGTTACATCGCTAGATTTAAAGCGGTCATAGCCACAATAGCTAATATAAACGAGGTGGTCGCTTTAAAGAATGGCTTGTGGCACAAGTCAAGGTTTCAAGAGAAACTCACAATTCACCAATCCATGCCGTTGGACGATGCGCTACACCGTGCGGCCCTATACATGATCCTCGAGGAAGAAGCAGCAGTCCTAGCAGAGATATATTAAGAAACAGTCGCCCCCTCAGGCCACCAACCCCTAGGTATTCAACTAAAGAAAAGGGTACGGCAAAGCCCAGCATGCCTTCATAATTGATGGTGCTAAAGCAGCCAGAAAATCCGAGTATAACGAGACCAAATTCTACTCCCACCACAAAAAAGGGCTATCAACTGAAAAATGCCGCTACCGAGCCTGCCTAAAGCAACCCTCAAAGAAGGAGCTGAGCCAGCAAAATCAAAGGAGGACGGTAAGGGAGAGGTCGTTCTCCCACAATCAAACCTCCGAAAGAAAAAGTGATCCAAGGAAAAGAGAGAAAAACCTACGGAGGAGGAGACTTTGAGCTCACCGCTACCCGCTCCCAAAAAGAGGATTGATCTCATCTTTGGATAGCTAAGTATTTGTGGTGGATCCATGAAATCAGTAGTCTCACCACCGCTAGCTCCGAAGAAAACCTCAAACCCCTAGGTTCGGATAACTCAAAATTTTAGGAGCTAAGCTCCCCCGGTCCTGGCTAAAAGAATCTATTTCATCTTAGGAGGATCTAAACTGTGTCAAGACTCAATAAAATCGATAAAGGCGCATCAAAGCAAAGCGAGCACCTCTCATGCACCCCCAATCCTTAATCAGGAACTCGAACATAAAATCGCGTTAAACAAAAATGAAAATTCGAACTTGGATAAATCACACGACTTCACCCTTTTTATACAACTCGAGGTATGCGGGTGCCTTATGTCCAGATTTATGATAGATACGGGGAGTTTGGTTGACCTGGTCTTTTACAATGCTTACAAAAGAATGAGATTAAGCGAGTCTGAGCTGCAAGGCCAAGCTACTCCTCTAACCGGCTTTACCGGAGAAACCACTTACTCAATGGAGACCATCCGACTGCCAATGGTGGTCGGAGGTGTTCACAGATTCATATAATTTGTAGTAGTGGACCGACCAGGTCCATTTAAGGCAATACTTGCGGGACCATGGATATAGCCATTGAGGTCGTACCCTTAACTTATCACCAATGCGTTACATTCCCACACCTAATGGGATCAAAACAATCTGAGGAAGCCAAAAAGCTTATAGAATATGCTACCTTAATGGGTACAAGCAAATTGAAAAATCTCCTCAATAGCAATTACATAAACAGGCAAAGCTGACTATCAACTAGCTCTCCAGCCACAACAATCCACTGTGGTCAAAGCCCCGAGACTACGTAGTTACTTAGGTGTGCATCTTTGCAGCACACCTCAATAAATGCGTTGGGATAGGAGCCAAATTACTAGCTCCAGTCAAAGAAGAATTGATTAAATTGTTGAAAGAAAACGTTATTATATTCGCATGGACCACCTCCAACATGAAAGGGATCGTCATCGATGTGGACTCCACTTACAAACAAGTTAAACAAAAAAGACGCAAACTTGGTCCAGAACGCGCCAAAATAGTGAATGACGAAGTCGACCGCCTCCTCAAAGTCGGTTTGATTCGGGAAGTAAAATACCCTGATTGGCTGGCTCACCCGGTGGTTGTCAAAAAGAAAAATAGAAAGTGGACTCTCGCACTACCCCTAAGAAAGCCACAAATGAAACCTCCTACTCTTTAGCGTTCAGGATGGAAGCAATGATATCAGCTAAAACAGTTGTACCAAGCCTTCAGAGGGTGATGTGCCCCCTAACGAGGATATGCTCTGAGATGCTATCGACGTAATCGATGAGCGTCGCGACCTTGCCCTCATTAGAATTCAAATTACCAACACACAACAACTCGCTACGATAGATCCAGAGTAAAAATCAAACGATTCAGAGTAGGCGACCTCATCCTATAAAAAGTACAAGAGAATACCAAAGAGCCAGGTACCGAAAAACTAGGGATCAATTGGGAAGGTCCCTACCGAGCACAACCACCCCAATAAAACCTTCCCACTAATTCACCTTGGCATAGCATCCGAGCTATACTTAGATAGGGGAAGTAATTGATCACATGAATCCTTGTAAAAGCTGAAATCAAGAAAGATTTAAAGCATGTTCAAATCTCTTCATCCTGCATCCAAACCATTTTGGGCCTAGCTGGTCCATAACTAAGACATCCTAAGGCATAAATATATCTTTACATACGAAGTCAATCTTAGCTCGATCACACAAAAGCGCGGACTTAAACCCCAAGTCCTACTTCGTTACGATGAAGCGTCAGTCGATCATACAACTAACATCACTAAAAAGAACAGCAGTAAAACAGTGAACAACTCTTTTGCGACCAAACGTGCCAACAAAGGATCTGACTCAAAACTGTCACTTAGTTCAACTGCTTTGGAATAACACAACGTGGATATGACTCCAGGAAAATAAAGTAAGAAGGAATACGCAAAGCTGAGATGAGTCAAAATCATGGCAAACTCGCCACTTTCACCTTTGACTCCAAAGCAGAAATGATGGTATAAAGTCAATTTGACTGGTCTTACCCAACCAACCTATTTATAGCCACATTCTAAAACGATCAACTTAAAACCAAAACTAGGTATTATTCAAACCAGAAATTGAAAAAAGCCCAGCGGGCCAAGTTTAAAAACGAAAGCCCAAAAGGGAAATAGAAGGATTAAAGTATTCCGGGGCACCAAAAGCGTTAAGGTCTGAAACAAAGCAAAATAAGAGACTTCAACGAAGCATTATTAAAGGAAGGGAAAGAGCTAGGATCCACCGGACTCATCCTCCTCACTCGGAGATCTAGGACCCACGTACACCTGATCGGCGCGCCAGATATCTTAGAAGCAATTGCTGTATAATAGGTTAGCCGGGGCTAGCACGGTACGTACCACTAGAGATGAAGGAAAGAGAACATACCTTCTTAAAGGCTAACGTCATGGCAACGTAGGGATCCCGAAGAATCAAGTTCTTAACAGCCAGGATTGACACCCTACAGGTTTACAATGGCAAAACAGATGAGCCAAGCCCTCCGGATCATCTATGACCGGGTAATTCTTGGCATGAGAGTAGGACCAGAAGAAGGGCCTGCTACCACCGAAGCCATTAGGGGAGGCAACACGGGTATCCACTCATTGAGAAGTGGCTTGATCTACGCCAGGTGATCGAGACCTGCATATAATACTATGAATCCAACCGCAAATGCTAGTCACCTCAAGTATTTTATTGCTCTAAAATTTCTTTTATACATTGTACGGTGAAATTACAACATATATGGAACTATAAACTACCACGCTTTGGGAAAGTCTCTACCGCATCCTCGTGCCTTGCCCTCCTATGGTCCACTTGACCGGATCTCTAATTCTGCAAGCTTGGTAAGGGGTGAGTATTGAATACTCAGTAAAATGATCTACTCCGTGTCACAACCTAACACAACCTAACTACCCTTACTACCACTACTTCCACCTGATGCCTTAGCATCATTTGCCAAGTCACAATTATACTAGTAGTTAGACGAGTCCACCGGCTATGGCCTAACTTTCACACCTCTTAATAGTAACTAGGCAAGCCCACCGCTTGCTTCTAGTTTTCACCACACTCTCCAATCTCTCGGGCAACTAAGGTGTTCCCCGATCACATTCAGAGTTCACATATAGTAGTACAAAGGTGTCTATCGACACATTTAGAGTACTTTGACCACACAAACTTAACTAAGGTACAAAGGTGTCCACTGACACATTCAGAGTACCCTTTCTCATAGTAGTCAGCCATCGGCCAACTTTCACATCTCTAGACCCCCATTTTTTCAGGCCAAATACAAACAAGCCGATGACATGTGCCCATACACATAGATCTATGCATTAATTAAAGGTGGCATTGCGAACCTACTATCCTACCAATTTGCATGCTTCTCTACACTAGACTCTCCTAAGGTTCACAATCAATATCTACTCCATTTTAAACCTAGTCCACTCTACTACGTTCTCAACCAATAAGCGAAGCATTTCAAACAATACCTTTGCCCCGTATGGTCTGCTCCAGGTAAGCATGGCTATCCCAAAACATCTATTGACATACGGTAGCCGCCCCTATAGAAATACAAACATAAGATTATCCGTTAATTATGGACAGCTAACGATACATACTAGTACTGAGGACAGCCTAAGCGGTCTCGTGTCTACCCTCTTATTAAACCATACAATACATTTATACGTATCCGTAGACATCCGTAGAGATACAAAACGGATTGTATATGCTTGGAATACCTTGGAGCTATTTTGGGACCACTTTGGACCACCTGGTCAAGTCACCATCATCTGTGTGGACCACTTCCCACTTGTATGTGAACAAAATTCAAAATGGACGCCTAGGATTAAGTCTAATGTATGAATGGCTTAGATCATCTAGCCGTTAGGCCCTTGTGAACGTTGGAGGTCTGTTCCAACGTGTATAAATAAGATCTCATTGTAATGAATTGAATTTAGGGAGGATTCCTCACTTCTAAAATCTGTTCCTCTTATTCTCCGAATATCTTACTCTCTCTTTGATAATTCCGCATAATCTAACATGGTAACAGAGCTTTAAGCTCCAAAACTCCATATTCTTTACATTCTTGTTCAAGTTCATCATCACATTCTGTTCCCAATCTCATCAAAATTCATTTCAAAACCGATCTGTTAGCTGCTGGAAATCTTAATCATGGATAACTCAAGGCCAGTAGCTATTCCGGTTACTCTCAAGGGTATAAACTACCTACTGTGGTCAAGAACGACCAAGACAGCTTTGTGCAGCCGTGGACTTTGGAACCACCTTATTAAGAGCGAAGTTCCGAAGGTGAAGGTTGAGAAAGAAGGCAAGAAGGTGGTTCTTGATGGTGACAAAAACCAGTGGTTCCAAGAGGATCAATTGGTACTCGCCATCATTCAAAACTCACTCGAAGCCCCTCTCCTTGAAGCATACTCCTACTGTGAGACGGCTAAGGAGCTTTGGGACACCCTACAAAAGGTGTTCGGCAACACGTCCAACTTGAGCCGTGTCTTTGAGGTCAAGAAAGCCTTGTACGAGCTCCATCAAGAGGACATGGACTTTACCCAACATTTTGGGAAGTATAGATCGCTTTGGGCCGAACTCAACGTGTTACGGCCAAGCTCTAACGATCCAGAAGTGCTACATGAGCGGCGTGAGCAAGATAAGGTCTTTGGACTACTCATGACTGATATGAACTCCCTAGGATAACTCTGAAAACAGGCTGATGGCGTGATGATGAAGGTGAATGACGATGAGTGTGAGTATAGATAGGGGTTTTATGGATGGATAAAAACGTGATCAGATGGATGAGAGGCGATAGAAGAGTTCCAGAATCACAACGTGTATTGGACCTCGGATTCAATGAACGCATTCAAGAATCGAATTGAGAGAAGAAAAATCGAGATGGTCTCATACATAAAAGTTCTTCGCTAACTAAAATAAAAGGCGGCTCATGGGTTTATATACACCCTTGAGTCGAAACCTTCAACTACATGCTGTTCTAAGACAGAAAAACAGCAAAGCGTTTTAATTAAAATAAAAACAACAAGGCGTCCCAACCCGCAGGTTCCTAATTGGTGCACCTCGAAATAACTAAGTATAAAGTCATAGTGACTTGTACATTATTACCCATTAGTAATGACTCCTAAATAACTCGACGTAGTGATTCATCTGCCTCGTTAAAAACCATGATGATAAAACCCAATGGGACAAAACTCAACATGGGAAAAAGAGTACAGACTGCACACCTAAGTTATTTAGTTGTCATTACCGGGTGGAGTCTTCAAGGTGAATATGTTGAAGACTTGGATCCTCGGTAGATTGAATGGCCCTTCAGCTATGAGTGAATGAGCTTCCTTGGCCATCTCCTTAGCTCTTGAGCGCGTGATCCGTCCCACTATCTCTGGTTCCTCTGCAGCTTCTGTTTCCTTGCTAGCCATGATCATATCATCCTCCCCCTCTTCAAAAGGATTTGTCCTCAAATCTGAATCTGCAATATAAGGAAGCAAGTCAGAAACATTGAACGATGGAGATATGTTATACTTACCTTGGAGATCAATCTGATAGGCGTTGTTGTTGATCTTCTTGATGATTTCAAATGGTCCGTCTACTCGTGGCTTCAGCTTGCTCTTCCGTTCTTCTGGGAACCTATCCTTGCGTAGATGAATCCACACCAAGTCTCCTTCTTCGAACACTAGCTCCTTTCTGCCCCTGTTCGCGTGCTTCTCGTACTGCTTAGTCTTCTTCTCTATATTCTCCTTGGCTTTAGCGTGTATCTTCCTGACCTGTTCAGCCTTTTCTTTGCCATCAAAGCTACACTTCACACTTAAAGGCAAAGGGATCAAGTCTAGAGGTGATTGTGGATTAAAGCCATAAACAATTTCAAAAGGAGAGAATAGAGTAGCAGAATGCTTAGCGTGATTGTAAGCAAACTCTACGTGTGGTAGGCACTCTTCCCATGACTTGATATTGCTTTTCACTAAAGTCCTAAGGAGTGTAGATAGCGTCCTGTTCACCACTTCAGTTTGCCCATCTGTTTGTGGATGACATGTGGTTGAGAATGACAGCTTGGTCCCTAGTTTAGCCCATAAAGTTCTCCAGAAATGTCCTAAGAACTTTGTATCTCTGTCTGAAACGATCACTTGAGGCATGCCATGCAGACGTACCACTTCCCTGAAAAACAAATTAGCTACACTAACAGCATCATCTGTCTTGTGGCTGGCGATGAAGTGAGCCATCTTGCTAAACCTGTCAACCACAACAAAGATAGAATCTCTACCATTCCTGGTTCGAGGTAAGCTAAGTACAAAGTCCATAGATATATGAGTCCAGGGTTGTGAAGGAATAGGGAGAGGAATGTACAAACCATTAGGCTGTACTTTACCCTTTGCCATTTTGCAAATAGAACACCTGGAACAAACCTTCTCCACGTCTGACTTCATGTGAGGCCAATAGAAGTGATCCTGCAGTCCCAGTAGAGTCTTTGATACTCCAAAATGTCCAGCTAGTCCACCCCCATGAGCTTCTCTAACTAGTAGTTCTCTTATGGAGCCTCGTGGTATGCACAAGCGATTGTTATAGAACAGATATCCATCCTGCCTATAATATTTTTCAAATGCAAACTTATGGCATTTGCCATAGCTCTCAGCAAAATCAAGGTCAGTTTCATAGAGATCCACTATATGTTCAAAACCGTCTAGTTTAGAAGCCAACGTAGAGACAAGAGTGTACCTTCTGGATAATGCATATGCGACTACATTATCCTTACCTTTCTTGTACTTAACGATGTATGGGAAGGTCTCTATGAACTCCATCCACCTGGCGTGTCTCTTGTTGAGTTTCTGTTGACCCTTAAGATGCTTCAAAGACTCATGATCCGTGTGGATTACGAATTATTTGGGCCATAAATAGTGCTGCCACGTTTGAAGAGCTCGAACCAATGCATACAGCTCTTTGTCATATGTAGGGTAGTTGAGAGTTGATCCTCCTAGCTTCTCACTGAAGTACGCTACTGGTTTCCTATCCTGCATCAAAACAGCACCTATACCCACTCCGGAGGCATCACATTCAATCTCAAAAGTTTTCATGAAATCAGGAAGTACTAAGATAGGGGCTTTGATAAGCTTCTCTTTTAAGGCTGTGAACGCCTTCTCTTGTGCTTCTTCCCATCTAAACCCAACATCCTTCTTGATAACTTCAGTTAATGGCGCTGCTATGGTGCTGAAGTCTTGAACGAATCTTCTGTAAAATCCTGCTAAGCCATGAAAGCTCCTGACTTCTGCCACGTTTTTAGGTGTAGGCCATTCCTTTATCGCCTTGATCTTCTCATCGTCAACTCTAACTCCTCCTGCACTAACAATAAAACCTAGAAAGATAACCTCAGCAGTACAGAATGAACACTTAGAATAATTTGCAAATAGGGATTGAGAACGAAGAACATTTAGAACTTGGCGGATGTGTTCTAAGTGCTCTTCCAGACCTTTGCTGTAAATGAGGATATCATCGAAATAGACTACCACGAAGACGCCTATGAATGGTCTGAGAGCATGGTTCATTAGGCGCATGAAGGTGCTGGGAGCATTGGTGAGACCAAACGGCATGACTAGCCATTCGTACAGCCCTTGCTTGGTCTTGAAAGCAGTTTTCCACTCATCCCTTTCCTTCATTCTGATCTGATGATACCCACTCTTCAAATCGATTTTTGAGAAGATTGTTGATCCACATAACTCATCCAGCATATCATCAAGCCTTGGAATAGGGTGTCTGTACTTCACTGTGATATTGTTAATAGCTCTGCAGTCAACACACATCCTCCATGACCCGTCTTTCTTTGGAACTAGCAACACTGGTACTGCACATGGACTTAAACTCTCTCTGATGTGTCCCTTGCTCATCAGCTCTTCTACTTGTTTCTGTAGTTCCTTGGTCTCTACAGGATTGGTCCTGTAAGCTGGTCTGTTTGGTAAAGCTGAGCCGGGAACCAAATCGATTTGGTGCTCTATCCCACGTATTGGAGGTAACCCTGGAGGTATCTCTTCTGGAAAAACATCCTTATACTCTTCGATGATCTCTATCATCTCAGGTGGAAGCTCTGCTGCTGGTTTAGCGCTGGTGAGTGTCTCTCTGTACACAAACAGGAATGTGGTCATCTCTGGATCAAAGATCTTGCTGAATTCGTTGTGATTGATGTACAGGCTGTTAGACACTTTCTCTGTATCTTTACGATTCATATGAAGCTGATCTTGGTATATTTCGCTTGGTGTGAGTGGCAGAAGAGTGATCTTGCGTCCCTTGAACTCAAAGGACTGCTTGTTTGTGTAGCCATCATGAAAGACTCTTCTGTCGAACTGCCATGGCCTGCCCAATGGGATGTGACTTGACTTCATCGGAATCACATCACACAGCAATTCATCTTCATATCTCCCAATCGCTAGCTTAACTACCACTTGCTGAGACACAGTTAGAGCTCCCCTGTTGTTCAGCCACTGTAACTGATATGGCCTAGGATGTGAAGTGGTCTTGAGATTAAGCTTCTTTACCATCTCTTCACTAGCGGCATTGGTACAGCTACCACCATCAACAATCAAGGTACAGACCTTGTCTTGAACTACACATCTGGTGTGAAAGAGATTCTCACGCTGTCCTCTATCATCTGGATGAATTTGAACACTTAATGTTCTGCGTGCCACTAACATCTCTCCCATTGCTGCTGCTTCGTCCCCATCTCCTAATTCTGATTCTAGTTCACTCTCTGAACTGTCTTGAGGCACAATCTCTCCTCCCTCTTGTAGCAGAAACATCTTCTTATTAGGACAGTCCCTGGAGTAATGCCCCATTCCTTGGCATTTAAAACACCTGATGTGACTTGTAGAAGTTCCATTCTTGGGTTTGAAATCGATCTTAACCTCTTCTTTGACTGTAGCTACAGCGGGTTTGGCATCTTTGGCATAGGCTGGTTTGCTGAATTCTCTGGGTTTTGGGGTGTTAGAGGCAAAAGTAGATCTCACATTCTTTCTCTTGATCTGCGATTCAATCAGCTCTGCTTTGTGTACCATCTCTTGTACATCTTCATAATTCTGCAGCTCTACTTTATCTTGAATCTCTCTGTTTAGTCCCCCAAGGAATCTAGACATTACCATGTCTTCACTTTCTCTCAAATCAGCCCTGATCATCAAAGTTTCCAACTCCTGATAGTAATCTCTGACTGACTTAGTACCTTGAATAAGACGCCTAAGCTTGCTGAGAGTCTCTCTCTGGTAGTGTGCAGGAACGAACTTCTTCCTCATCTGTATGACTAGCTGATCCCAAGTAGTAATTGCAGGCTCTCTCTGTCGATGTCTAGTGAGTCCCAGCTGTTCCCACCACAACAACGCATAACCATTGAATTCTGAGATGGCTATCTTCACCTTGTTCAGCTCATAAGTACCTTGAACCTGAAAGTTTGATTCCATCTTCCTCTCCCAGTCTAGATATGTCTCTGGGTCATTGGTACCATGAAAAGATGGATACTGAATCTTGAGATGATTCAGCTGCTGCCTCAAAGGATCATAGTCTCTACCATTGCCCCTGTTTCTGTCTCGTCGTAATGTCTCTAGGCTGTGATCTGAAGCTTCATCTTCTTCTGAGTAGTCATGATCTGACTCAAGGAACACACGATGCCCAGCTACTTGTTCAACTCGACGGTGGGGACGTGTAGCTGTTCTGCCAGTTCGATGAGGTTCTCTTCCTATACTTTATGTGTTTCTTCTCTGATTAAACACGGTTCTGTTAGCTCCAGTAGGTGATCCTGCTGTTCTGGTTCGTTGCTGCTTAGAGGATGCTCCCACATGGGCTTTTCCTTTGGCGAGGCGTCTAGCTTCATTAGGACTAGGCGGTTCTGTTGATTCTGGATCCGTAGCACTAGATGCTTGCGCCATATCCTTGATTTGCTGCTCAAATTTGTTGCTTAGCTGCTCCATCTGTTGCTGGAATTGAGTAGACATGAGCTGATTTGATTCCTTAATCTGCTTGAGCATGGCTTGATTTAGAGCTTCCATAGCTTCTGCAGAAAGCTCCATAGTACCTGGAAAATTTAAAAACAACTCACAGTAACAAGTTCTTATAAGGAGAAATAGCAAAGGGAATTAAATCTTAAACAACTAGAAATCGCAGCAATCTAAAACCTAATGAGGAAAGAAATCAAACAATCAAACCCTAAAACTAATGGAGAAATCGTGATAAAAAAAAACAGAAACCTATTGCTATAAGGAATTCGATTAATCCTAAAGCAACTAGGAATCGAAACAAGCCACAACCTATTGAAAAAGAAATCGCACCAACTAAACCCTAAACTATAATGAAAACGCCAACAAATCAGCAACACAAGCGATCGAACACAAACCAATCAAACAAAAATCGAAATTAAAAGAAAGCGAGATTATGGTTTAGAATCGCTCAGCCTTTGGCACAGAGTTGGCTCTGATACCACATGATATGAACTCCCTAGGATAACTCTGAAAACAGGCTGATGGCGTGATGATGAAGGTGAATGACGATGAGTGTGAGTATAGATAGGGGTTTTATGGATGGATAAAAACGTGATCAGATGGATGAGAGGCGATAGAAGAGTTCCAGAATCACAACGTGTATTGGACCTCGGATTCAATGAACGCATTCAAGAATCGAATTGAGAGAAGAAAAATCGAGATGGTCTCATACATAAAAGTTCTTCGCTAACTAAAACAAAAGGCGGCTCATGGGTTTATATACACCCTTGAGTCGAAACCTTCAACTACATGCTGTTCTAAGACAGAAAAACAGCAAAGCGTTTTAATTAAAATAAAAACAACAAGGCGTCCCAACCCGCAGGTTCCTAATTGGTGCACCTCGAAATAACTAAGTATAAAGTCATAGTGACTTGTACATTATTACCCATTAGTAATGACTCCTAAATAACTTGACGTAGTGATTCATCTGCCTCGTTAAAAACCATGATGATAAAACCCAATGGGACAAAACTCAACATGGGAAAAAGAGTACAGACTGCACACCTAAGTTATTTAGTTGTCATTACCGGGTGGAGTCTTCAAGGTGAATATGTTGAAGACTTGGATCCTCGGTAGATTGAATGGTTCTTCAGCTATGAGTGAATGAGCTTCCTTGGCCATCTCCTTAGCTCTTGAGCGCGTGATCCGTCCCACTATCTCTGGTTCCTCTGCAGCTTCTGTTTCCTTGCTAGCCACGATCATATCAATGACCCTCAACTCCCACTACAACGATCTCATCAAACATATACTACGCGCAAACAAGCTGCCGAGTCTTGATGAAGTATGTGCACAAATCCAAAAGGAAGAAGGTTCCCAAGGTTTATTCGGTGGAAGGAAAGAACTCATTTCGGCCAACAAAGGTGTGTACAAACCCGAAGACTGAAGAGGATTGGTGTGTGACCATTGCAAGAAGAAAGGTCACTTCAAGGACAAATGTTGGATTTTACATCCACATCTTAAGCCGAACAAGTTCAAGGAGCAAAGGGTAAATGTAGCACATGAACTGATGGAGGAGTTAAAACCAGTTGGAACCCCAACGAACGGCGAAGGCATTGCAAATGCGGCAGCCGGTGAGTTCGTGAGAAAGGCCGATCTAGATGCTCTCATCAAAGCCATTGCCTCCCTAAAAGAATCCGGTACAAATTTCTATGCTCACAATCCTATTGATACTATTGTTGTAGACTTGGGTGCATCTCACCACATGATTAGTAATGCTAAGCTACTTAACAACATAGAATCGGCTCTAGGAAATGTGATTATTGCGAATGGTACCAAAATCCCAATTAAAGGCGTTGGAAATCTCAAATTGTTTGACAAAGAATCTAGAGCATTTTATATGCCTACGTTTACATCGAATCTATTGTCGGTTAAACGAGCCACCACTGACTTGAATTGCCTTGCTATTTTTAGTCCTAATAGTGTGACTTTTCATAATATTGAGATGGATAAGGTGATCGGAAAAGGGGGGGGGGGTCAAAGATGACTTGTATGTGCTTGAAGAAAAACCACCCATTCCATCATTATCATGCTCGTTTAGTACTTCGGATATTAGCAGTGATATTTGGCATGCTAGACTACGTCATCCTCATTCGCGTGCATTAAGTTTAATGTTTCCTAGAATTGTTTTCAAAAATGATGAATGTGAAGCTTGCATACTTGGTAAACATTGTAAATCGGTGTTTCCCAAGTCTTCTACGATATATGAAAATTGCTTTGATTTAGTTCATTCGGATGTTTGGACTTCACCGTGTGAATCAAGAGATCATCATAAATATTTTGTCACATTCATTGATGAAAAATCGAAGTATACGTGGGTAACACTATTACCATCAAAGGATAGAGTTCTGAGGCGTTTACAAATTTTCAAATGTATGAGACTAACCATTATCATGCTAAGATTAAAATTTTTCGAAGTGACAATGGCGGTGAATACACAAGCAATGCATTCCAACAATACTTAGCAAAACATGGAATCATTCACCAAAACAAGCTGCCCATATATGCCACAACAAAATGGAGTGGCCGAGAGGAAGAATAGGCACTTGATGGAAGTGGCACGAGCCATGATGTTTCACAATAATGTCCCGAAGAAATTTTGGAACGACACATTGATATCGGCATGCTACCTCATTAACCGCATTCCTTCCAAGATCTCCAATGATATATCTCCATTCGAGGTATTAAACAACACTCAACTATCTCTTAATCACTTACGCGTGTTTGGATGTGTGTGTTTTGTGTTTGTACCAGGAGAACAACGTAATAAGCTTGAAGCCAAAAGCGTGAAGGCGATGTTTATCGGGTACTCCACAACACAAAAAGGATACAAAGCGAAGGATGTGGAGTTTGTGGAGACAAAGGGGTACTATGAAGAAAGAGACTAGGATAACTTGAGGGATCTCTCTCATGCCTCCTCAGACCACAACACTACCCTTAGACGCATATTAGAGTCACTCGGCTGCCAGCCGCATCCTCACATAATGCGGTGGATGCGACTCCGGATGCGGCAGCCGCAAGCCCAGGTGCGGCAGCCTCAGGCCCAGGTACGGTAGCCTCACCAGATGCGGCAGCCTCACCAGATGCGACAGCCTCACCTCCTGATGCGGCAGCCGCAGGCCGAGGTGCGGCAGCCTCTGGCAGTGATGCGACAGCCTCCAACTCTGAAGCGGCGACCTCAGGAGCCATTCCGTCTGCGGTCACCCGAAGCCGAACAATCTGGCACACATGTTCAAGAGGAGCAACCGCGACCGCAAAGAAGGAATACGCGGCAGTCACAACCACAACCGCAACAAAGGAGTACCCGACAAAAGTTTCCCGCATCCAATTGGAAGAATACACGAGTCTACTACAACAGCAATGCAGTAGCTCACCCGATCCAGGCCGTATACAATCTGGTTCATATTCCCCAAGAGCATGTGATCTTCATGGGCCAACTCGATCAAGAGTATATTCCGACAAAATATGACGAAGCAAAGGAACACAAAGTTGGAGAGAAGCCGTAGGTGAAGAACGCAACGCTATGGAACTAAACCACACTTGGGATGAAGCCGACTTACCTAAAGGGAAGAAGGCCGTGAGTTCAAAATGGGTTTTCACGATTAAATACCTAAGTAGTAGCTAGATAGAGAGGCACAAGGGAGACTAGTAGCGAGGGGATTCACCCAAACATATGGAGAAGATTACAAGGATACGTTTGCTCCGGTGGCCAAGCTACACACCGTAAGAATCATCTTATCTCTAGCCGCAAACTTGGAGTCGGATCTATGGCAAATGGATGTCAAGAACGTGTTTCTTCAAAGATAATTAGAAGATGAAGTGTACATGACTCCTCCACCGGGACTTGAGGATTCAATTGCACCCGGGAAGGTTCTACGACTAAGGAAGGCAATCTATGGATTAAAACAATCACCGAGAGCTTGGTATCACAAATTGAGCATGACATTGCGAGATAGAGGATTCAAAAGATCGGAATCGGATCATACGCTATTCACCTTAAACGGCCAAGAAGGTATCGTGGTCATTCTAATCTATGTAGATGATATCATCGTCTCCGGGAATAACAAGGAAGGTATCCAAAACACTAAAGCTTATCTTAAATCCGTATTTGAGATTAAAGATCTCGGTGAACTAAAATATTTCCTAGGAATCGAAGTGTGCCACTCTACGGAGGGACTCTTCGTATCACAAAGGAAATACATTCATGATTTATTAAGTGAAACAGGGAAGTTGGATGCAAAACCAGCCAAAATTCCCCTAGAAGAAGGCTACAAAGTAGAACGAGAGGGGGAGATAGAGGACTGCCCATTTGACAATGTTAAGCAATACCGAAAGTTGGTAGGTAAACTTATATATCTAACAATTACTAGACCCGACTTGTGTTTTGCACTAAACCAAGTGAGTCAACACATGCAAGCTCCAAAAGTGTACCATTGGAACATGATAGATCGCATCCTAAGGTATCTCAAAGGAACCTCGGGTCATGGCATATGGATGGGTCGTAATGAAAGTTCAGAGATAGTTGGATATTGCGATGCCGATTGGGCCGGTGACCGAAGAGATAGAAGATCTACTACGGGCTATTTTACATTCATAGGAGGAAATCTAGTTACTTGGAAAACCAAGAAGCAAAAGGTGGTAGCATGTTCGAGTGCCGAGGCAGAATATAGAGCCATGAAGAAGCTCACAAATGAACTCACTTGGATCAAGGCTATCCTTAAAGACTTGGACATTGAATCACAAGATCCAATTACAATGCATTGTGAAAACCAAGCCGCCATTCACATTGCTTCTAATTCGGTGTTTCATGAACGCATTAAGCACATTAAAGTGGACTGCCATAAGGTGCGTCAAGCTGTAGAACAAGGACTGATCTTGCCGTGTTACACAAGGAGCTCCGACCAACTCGCAGACATATTTACAAAAGCCGCCAGTCTGAAGGTGTGTGAGTTCATACTTCCAAAGCTTGGGATTAAGAGATCAAGTAGCCGTGGAGTTCATACTCTTTTTCCTTCAGTGTGGTTTTATCTCATGTGGTTTTTCCACTAAGGTTTTAATGAGGTGAATTGCATGGTTCCAAGCTTATCTCTATAAGTTAAGCTTGAGGGGGAGTATTAAACCATACAATACGTTTATATGTATCCGTAGACATCCGTAGAGATACAAAACGGATTGTATATGCTTGGAATACCTTGGAGCTATTTTGGGACCACTTTGGACCACTTTGGACCACCTAGTCAAGTCACTATCATCTGTGTGGACCACTTCCCACTTGTATGTGAATAGAATTCAAAATGGACGCCTAGGATTAAGTCTAATGTATGAATGGCTTAGATCAACTAGCCGTTAGGCCCTTGTGAACGTTGGAGGTCTGTTCCAACGTGTATAAATAAGCTCTCATTGTAATGAATTGAATTTAAGGAAAATTCCTCACTTCTAAAATTTGTTCCTCTTATTCTCCGAATATCTTACTCTCTCTTTGATAATTCTGCATAATCTAACACCTCTAACCCCTAGGGTACAAGCCATCTAGCTCGAGCTCGTCGAACATCTTTGACTCTTCTCTTACTAGACCTTAATTACTTATGACCTTGCGTTAGGTTGGTTATGGTTGCACTAGTATAACCATACAATTATCCTAATGGTCTTTTGCCTGATTCACAACAATCCCTATTAGACTACCGGATCCTAACAAACAAGCAAGCCAGCGGGTAGAATCATTTCTTGTGGAGCGATAACTCTACAATATCTATATTTCATGGTTTACTATTGGTTAGTCTTTCTACCTTTCAGCTTCTTGGACTAACTTCCCAATAGGCCCATGGTAGCTCCCAAGGTAGGGTATAGCTAAGCCAATGCAAGAGTTAATTCAGATTCATGAGTAAACCCATTCCTCCATACTCCTAAGCAGTCCTAACAATATGTAAACATGAACTGGGGCATAAACACTCTACGCTGCTCTTTCCCAGTCTCACTAATCAACGAGTCACTCTTGATCTTGGTCGAGGACAAGTCAAGTTTCCTTAAGACTAAGGTCAAATCCCACTCTCGGGTTACCCTTTACTATATGTATCCTAACCAATAGCCCATCGTGAACCTAACTGAGTTACCTGTCAAAATATGTCGATCTTGAAAAGATTCCCACTAACTTAACCTCTGAGTCCATAGTCAGATCCTCTATGATCCAACTAGATGCTTTTCCACTGCACCGTCGGTCTAGCTTGACGGTCCGGTCTTGTGTTATTACTGATTAAGGTTGCCTTGCTCTCTTTACCAAGGTCCTATATATCCATAGTACAACATACCTTGGCTAGCATCAGGCCATCGTGGCGCTACACGATTTCTCGATCGAGGTGCGGCACGAAGCTCCTAACCGTATCCAGACTCTATCGATGTGCCTGTCAATACTCTATCGAGGAACCATCTATTCACACACCTAGGCTCCATCTTGGCTCTAACGATTAATACGCTCAAATTTACCCTAAGCTACTCCCTCAAATTAAGAGATCGTAGTAGTACTTAGGGGTCGAATCCACAGGGAATCAAATAACACAATCAATTGGTGAATTCAAATTTTGCTAAGTATAAATATGTGAATGTGATAAAAATGAATAAGTAAAGCAAACAGATTTAGATTCAGGTTCTAGTAATCAATTGGACAAAGAGTTAGGTGTTGGGTAATTCGCAGAAATGATTCAAAATACGTCTGTGTCGATCGACACAGATGTCCGTGTCGATCGACACGAGGATATAAAACGGCTAGGATTTGTTAAGCACGGTTCTAGAACTCAAACACAATTGTAAGATCAATCAACTTTCGTTGCAGAGACTATCTTTGACTTAAATTCCTAAATTCCAAATTTTTTTGCAAACTTAGTGAATAAAATCAAGCATTAAATTCAGGTTCAATTGTTCACAAAATTACTAAGCCAAATTTCTTTGCGAATAGATAATTTTGCTCATCTAAGATTATTTCAGGTTGTTAATAACACTTTCGCATCTATTAAAGCAACCTAGGATATCCAATTTCAGTTGATCAGTCCTAAAATCAGAGTTAAATCAATCTAGATGAAGAACATAAAGATAAATCCTAACACAATTTCAATCCTATTGATTTCTCATCAAACCCTTAAATCACCCTAAACCTAACAAGCAAACTACTCAGACATAGATGATGTAAACATTATGAATGAATAAATAATTTGCATAAAAGTGATAGAGTAAGAGATACAGAGAGTTGAAATCGATGAAGTCTGGAAGTCTGAAATCTCCTAAGGTTCTCCAAACACTTCTTGTACATCGTAACAATTGCCTTTATGAGGCTAGCATTCCTGTCTGAAACAAAAACCAATTCTTCTGTATCTGGTACAACTTTCAGCAGCTCCCTGAAAAACCAGTCCCAACTAGCATCATTCTCACCATCTAGAACCCCAAATGCTACTGGATAATGGTGACGGTTAGGATCTTGAGCCATAGCAAACACTAGAACACCACCATACTTTAGGAAAGTTGCATCCACACTTATAACTTTCCTCATCACCTTATACCATCTGATGCAAGCACCCAACGCAATGAATAAGTACTTGAATCTATCTTCTTTATCCAACAACAAACTGGTTATAGTACCATCATTGGTCTTTTCTAATACGTGCAAATAAGCACGCAGTTTCTTGTAACTATCTTCTGGACCACCACGTATAATTGATGCAACTAGATGTCTCCCTCGTCTTGCGGTTTCATATGACAACAAAACTCCAGCTTTGGAGTGAACCAAATCTAGCAGAACTTTAGGCGGTGGCGTTTCCATTGAACCTGCAAATTCTTCATGTATAATATCAGCAACTCGTTGTGGAGTCCCTTTCTTTTTACTGCTACTTGAACTCGCAGTTGCACGAGAGCATGTATGCAGCTTCGTGTATGTTTTAACCGACCAAATCTCATTCACTGAAATTGAGGCCTTGATACTCGTAAATACCAATCACATCCTTCAGCACTACATCTAACCACGTATCTCCAACTGTCAGAGTTTAGAATGACATAATCATAACACTCCTTAAGTGCAGCTCTCAACAATAAGTTTTGAACTTCTTCTTTTGCCACAAATTCTTGCCCTATTTCCAGTCCAGTACCGTCTTCCCACGCATCTACAAATTGTTGTCCTTCATGTCCTTCTTCATCAGGAAGCTCAATATATGGTACAAGATCCTCACAATGTTCCATCGGAGTGTCATTATTATCTGCTTCACCATGACGATCCTCAATCTCCGATTCACCATTCCCCTCCCTCCCTACTTCATTTCTCTCTTTCTCTGCTTCATCATTTTTCTCTACTTCTCCAACCGAACTCTATTGTGTTATAACTTTCTCCTTCGATTTAATTACTTCCACATTCAGAGAGCTCCTACACTGCTTTTTATCCCTAACCCATAAGTATCCATCAACATCATCATCATCTACAATTAAACAAATTCTTGGCGGTTTCAATACCAATGGTATATAACTCAGTTTCAGCTTTGTCGTAGCTTGATCTACGCCAATCTTCTTGCATATCCTACCCATTAATATCTCAAATGTTATCTCCTCCTTAAACGGTAAAACGCACACGGTCGCTTCTCTTGAATCCCATCTAATCTTATCTCCTTTCCCCACGTATTGCCCTCCGTATTCAGCATGTATCACTGTTTTGTTCATTGTACCTTACTCTTGTACCTGCACAAAATCAAATTCAAGATAATGCTTAACTAACAACACAACCAATCTCAAACTTTAATCCAATCCAATCCGAAGCTTTAATTCAATTCAAAACTTTAATACAAAACTCGGTTACACAACCAAATCCACCAATTCCCAAATTATCAAAATCGTATTAGCTAGAATTACATTTCAATATCAAAATCTCAAATCCATTAAATATTTAATTGAAAGCTTTCACATCTACAACTCACCTCAATCACCAAGCTTAAAGTTTCAACTGCTAGCTCGAAAACCGTCAATTGCGAGCTCTGGGAATCAATTTCCAGAAATCAATTGCGAGCTCCAGAAATCAATTGACGAGCATACTAAACAATGTCGACCTTGCCGGAGCTTTTGCGAACTACCAAAACCTCGCCGGAGCTCCTACCTTCTACGATCTCGACGACGACGAAGCCAAAGTATTGTCCTTCAGCTGACTCACTCCGTTTTCCGTTTTCCCGATCCCACCGAACTCGTTGTCCTGATCTCGCCTTTCTACTTTTTTTGGTTTTTATTAAAACAAAAATCAAACAAAAACCGACACTCTCCACGAAAGAGAGGTTTCATTAAGGTTAGTTTTGGTTTTTTGCATTTCCTGAGTTAGTAGGAGTAGGTTAGTGTATTGAGGAGTATAGTAGATAGGAGTACACATGTTTTGGAGTAAATTAGAGTATTATCCAGTAGTTTTGAAAGCTAAAGTGCCATGTGTTCACTTGAAACTAACTCAAAATTTGCTGATGTGTCGAGCTTTAGGAATTTCAAAGAGCTGCTATTAGTTAGTACTCCTTTCGTTCTTAAAAGATTAAAAAAATTTCAAAAAAACTTGTTCCACAAAAATATATTTTTTTATGTTTTTTTATACATTTTTATCATTTATTGATAAGAAAATGTAGTTTTAAAGAAAAATATTTAAATATTATTGGTTGAAACTTTTTTAAAACCGTTTATTGCAAAACTCAATACATTTATTATAAGTTATTAATTGTTTTTCTTAATATGTGTAAAAACACCAAAATATCTATCTTTCAAGAACGGAGGGAGTATAATATATGTTTGCTTGTTTGTTTGTTTATGTATTGTTATGTTTTTATGTTTATCCATCGATAGATTCTTTGTAGGCCTGAGACTTATAACCGAACCGAAATGTCTGAACCGAATCGAACCGAGGTTTGGTCATTTTGGTTATGGGTCGTTAATTAGAATGAACCGATCAGCAGATATATGAAATAATTTCGGTTATCGGTTTAGTTTGGTTCGGTTCGGCATCTCTTAACAGATCGGTTTTTCGGTTTGTGTGTAATCCCTCAAATTTATCCCCTTCTTCCTTCGCTCTCTTCGTCGACACGTAATGTCATCATTTCGCCCTCTTCACCATCTAATTCATCTGGGTTGAGTTCTATAAGCAAAAATGCGTAGAATTTATGTTGACACGCCCCGACCCCAATCACTTTGAGCTCTAGGTCTCGCGTCCTAAGTTGCAGCACAAGATATACATCTACATACACTAAAAAAGGGAAAAAGATGGGTGAGCAATTCCGGAAAGAATTACTCAGTGAGAAAGATCACATGTGTCCACATGATTTATATTAAACAATAATATAATAAATAAAACAAATATACTAAGCCTAGAAATAGTCATACAACGCCCAACCTATAACTATCATAATATCATCATCACAGATATCACATAACACATATCAACATGACTCGATAATATATTCATAACGTTTGACACCTGACACACTTAGACTGGCCGTCACCTCGAAAGGTCGTACGCCATCTTGGACTTGTCAGCCGGTTTACGGGTTTTAGCGGGATCGCCATGCCATGTCCTCGCTTTCAGTCCAAGATTACACACCTCACACATCATATACCACATATACAATTATATTATAACCTTACTATCATTTCTTTACCATACTACTTCACAACATAATCTCATATTATCATTTCATTCAACACTTCAATCACTATTCCTAGACCAAGCATACATGCTCATTAAACCATACTATTGCATAACATGAATCCACAAATCCCAACCCTCACCTTGGCCACAAAGCATCTGAATCTCTGGAAATACATTCTTGAAGTAGCGGTTATAACTAGCGTCTCAAATCTCGGATTTCAATTCTAAAACCAGTTCCAGAAACTATACAAAAAAAGCTTTCCATAGATGTAAGGATCATCAACCCACTCCATCTTATCTGGTTGGAAAACGGTTGCAAAGAAGGCTGTCCGCAGCTTCACTCTACACATAACAATCCTAAAGAAACACGAGTAACTTTTAAACCATAATTCCGATTGAGAAACCGTTTTCATATATTGCTAGATATACGAGTTATGAATCTCCTCACCAAAAATCAGCTTCATCCGATCTTCTACGAAACCGCAGCACCAATTCTTCTTTGACTAGTCAGAAATTCTTATCAGCAAATACAACTACGAGAAAACATCCATAACTTTCATATCACAACTTCAAAAGACAATCTGATTTCTGACTTGGGTAAATAAGAGTCTGGAAGATCCTTACCAAGATTCAAATCGATCCGAATAGTTTTGGTCCTCCGTTTCCATTCCCCATCGAAACTGGTCAGATTTACGGTTGTTTGAGAATAAGACATATTTCGACAAACGGAATAAACATCCATAACTTTCACCAAAGAACTTGGATTGAGATGGTATTGGACTTTCTGGAAAGCTGTGACTCGAGGCTTTCCATGGATAGGTAAATCATCGCACAGTTCCATACTGTTCGCCGGAAAATCGTCTATCAAAGCTGATATGGCTAGGGTTTTTCAAGGTGAAAAGCGAAACGGCCAGCAGCAACACTCTTGGTCTTAAAAACTTAGATCCTCTCCTTTTATATAGACATGACTAGGTTTTCTAATGGGTTAAATGGGCTCGCTAAGCTTTGACGAAGAAACATTGTATAAGTCCAAGCCATTTAAATCCTTTTTAAATGAAAAATTTCTTACGTCTCATTTTGCATGTTCGGTCCAAAAACATTCTCGCGTAAAAATTTATAAGTCAGTCCTCGGGACACGGTCGTGACACATGTCCCAATAACATAAGATTTTAATAGAATTAGAGAATCATGTAATTAAACTATTCCAATAACAAAGCATTTCAAATGAGATTTAAAACTCTTCAAAACAATAACAATGAATTTTATTTAGATTTTAAGAAATCATAAACCAAAAATTGTGGAATTTCAAAATTTTAAAAATCTATGAAAATCCACTCCAATAAACCTCCAAAGTTAATAAAAAAGTAATAGATAATTTTTGTTGTAGTGTGAAATTTGGTGTTATGGTGAGAGATGAAAAAGATTTTTTCAGACCAAAAGATCAAATTTGGTGTTGAAATCATACCTGTGATGGTTGAAAAAGATACAACATCTTCAATTTAATAGTTGATGAAATAAATCTGAGCATGATAGATAGTTAATTAGTTAGTAAATGATACTCCATTTCTCGAGTAAAAAAGTCCATTTCTCGACGGTATCGCTAGCATTTAAGGGTTTGGACTTTTATATACATACAGTACACTCGCCCTTGTCAAACCCTCTGTCTGTCTTCCTCTTTTCTACACTCCCCTCTGAAAGATTGTATGCGGAATTAGTAACAAGAGAATGGGAGAGATTAGAGAGATTGAGATGGAGATTATATGAACTGATTTTTTTATCAAGTTGAACATACAAAGGAAAGATGAACATCTATTTATACACAAATTCATCATCTATATAACGGTCAGAACATCATGACCAATCATTCATGCTGTGCAGATCAGAACCGTCCAATGGGGACACTCAAACACAAGTGGGACGCTCCATGGATTGCGACAGCAAGCGGTCCTCCTCTCTTGATAGCGACAGCAAGTGGTCCTCCTTCCTTGTGTACAGATTGAGTACTGCCTGTCCTTATCACGTTGGGTTGTGCATCACAATGGTACACATTGTACCATTAACCGTACAAACGGCTGTCACCTCATTCCAACACTCCCCCTCAATCTAAACATACCATGATTAGATTGGCATCGTGATCACCACCTCATTAAAACCTTATTGGGAAAACCACATGGGATAAAACCCAATGAAGGAAAAAGAGTATGATGATCACAATGAGGGGATCTTGATGAGTCCGAGCCATGGATGAATGGACTCTACTACCTTTAGGTTGGCCACTTTGGTGAAGATGTCCGCTAGCTGATCACAACTTCGTGTGTAGCACAGAAGGATTGTTCCATCTTCTACGGACTGTCGCACCTTGTGGCAATCAACTTCAATGTGTTTCGTCCTCTCATGGAACACCGAGTTAGATGCAATATGTATGGCCGCTTGGTTGTCACAGTGCATAGTGATCGGTTCTTTAGTCTCCACGCCTAGGTCCTTGAGAAGTGCTTTTATCCAAATGAGTTCGGTTGTAAGCTTCCTCATTGCTCTATATTCAGCTTCTGCACTAGAACATGCCACCACCTTCTGTTTCTTTGTTTTCCACGTAACCAAATTGCCTCCAATGAAGGTGCAATACCCCGTAGTTGATCTCCTGTCCTTCCGATCACCTGCCCAATCTGCATCGCAGTAGCCCACGATCTCGGTGCTTTGATTGCGACCCATCCATATGCCATGATCATACGTTCCTTGGATATATCTCAATATACGGTTAATCATGTTCCAATGATGTAGTGTTGGTGCCTTCATGTGTTGGCTAACCTGGTTCACTGCAAAGCACAAATCAGGTCGAGTTATGGTTAGGTATATCATCTTACCGACCATTTTCCGATACAAGGTAGCATCTTCAAACGGTTGGTCATCATGTTCCCCCTCTCGTTCCACCTTATATCCATCTTCAAGAGGTGTCTTTGCTGGTTTCCCTTCTAAGTCACCTACATCATTTAACATATCTAGAGCATACTTTCGTTGGGACAAGAACAGCCCTTCGTTAGTACGACAAACTTCTATCCCAAGGAAGTATTTCAATTCGCCAAGATCTTTTATATCAAAAACCGACTTCAAGTAAGATTTAGTAGTTTGAATTCCTACCTTGTCATTCCCTGTGATGATTATATCATCAACATAAATGAGAATGACTACAATACCTTCTTGGCCTTGCAATGTGAATAGAGTGTGATCGGATTCTGATCTTCTAAACCCACGATCTCTCAAGGTTACGCTCAGCTTGTGATACCAAGCCCTTGGTGACTGTTTCAGCCCATATATAGTCTTTCTCAATCGTAGAACCTTTCCCGGACTCACAATGTTTTCAAGTCCCGGTGGTGGAGTCATATACACCTCGTCTTCGAGTTCTCCTTGCAAGAACGCATTCTTGACATCCATTTGCCACAAATCCCATTCTAAGTTGGTTGCCATAGATAGAACCACTCTTATTGTGTGGAGCTTTGCAACAGGCGCGAATGTGTCGTTGTAGTCCACCCCATACGTTTGCGTGACGCCCCTAGCTACTAGCCTCGCCTTGTATCTTTCAATTGATCCATCGCTGTGATATTTTATGGTGAATATCCACATAGAGCTGACTGTCTTCTTCCCTTTCGGTAGGTCAGCCTCCTCCCATGTATTATTCACCTTCATTGCTGTTATCTCATTTCCCACTGCATCTCTCCACACTTTCAGTTGTGTCGCCTCTTCATAGCTTCTTGGAATTGAGTTCTGGTCAATCTGAGTGATGAACGCTTGATGACTCTCCGGTATATGAGCAAGGTTGCAAACCACTTGAATAGGGTGTGCTACTGCATTGCAGTTGTAGTAAACTCGTTTGTTCTTCCACGTTGATGGATCTGATTTTTCTCTAGTACTTCTCCTCAGTTGTTGCTGCGGTTGTGGCTGATCCATACTCTGGTCTTGGTCATTACCCGCTCGATCTTGGTCATTACCCACTTGATCATGAACTGTTTCAGCTTCAGCTCCCCCCTCATGATCAAATTGGGGTAATTCCTCACTCGTTTCCATGTCTGGTTCGTTACCTTCCATAGAAGTATGTTCCATGCTCCTCCTCCTTCCTGTTTCTGTGTCTGGTACAGCCTCTTGGTTATAGGAGGTTTCGGCTCCTTCAGTTGAGTGTTTGTTTGTGGGTGCTACTTCAAGGCTTTCTAGGATTCGCCTAAGGTTGATTGCATGATCAGACGGTCCTGCAAGGTCCTTAAGTTCATCCCAATTCTTCTTGTCATAGAATCCCTTGTCCTCAATAAACTTTACATCCCGAGAAACCAACACTTTCCGAGTTTCATGGATATAGCATTTGTAACCTTTCTGATTTGGTGAGTACCCTATAAACATGCCTTTTACACTCTTTGGATCAAGCTTGGTTCTTTGTTCTCCTGGTAAGAGCACAAAACACACACAACCAAATACACGTAAGTGGTTTAACGAAGGTTTAGTTTTTATGGATTACCTCAAACGGAGATTGGTCATTTAAGACTTTGGTCGGTGTTCGGTTGATCAGATAGCACGCTGATACGAGAGCATCTCCCCAAAAATTTTTAGGTACATTCATATGGAACATCATTGAACGAGATACCTCCATTAGGTGACAGTTCTTTCTTTCCGCAGCTCCATTTTGTTGTGGAGTGTATGGACAACTCGTTTGATGAATGATTCCAAGTTTGGCTAATTGTTGTTTGAATGCATGGCTGGTGTATTCCCCACCATTATCTGACCTTAAGACTTTGATCTTTGCATCATAGTGGTTAGAAACATATGTATGAAAGTTTATGAATGGCTCGAGTACTCTATCCTTAGATGGAAGTAATGTGACCCACGTATATTTAGACTTTTCATCAATAAAGGTCACAAAATACTTATGATGCTCACGTGATTCACAAGGAGAAGTCCATACATCAGAGTGAATCAAGTCAAAACATTTTTCATAATGAGTGAATGATTTCGGAAATACGGTTTTGCAATGTTTACCCAAAATGCAAGCATCACATTCATTATGTTTAACAGAAACATTAGGCAACATAATCTC
Source organism: Arabis hirsuta (assembly GCA_964056655.1). Classification (NCBI taxonomy): domain Eukaryota; kingdom Viridiplantae; phylum Streptophyta; class Magnoliopsida; order Brassicales; family Brassicaceae; genus Arabis; species Arabis hirsuta. The sequence continues at coordinate 21,118,320 of OZ053298.1, read as the reverse complement.
AAAAGCACGATTGTGTGGGTGGCCTAATCTAGCATGCCAAACATTCCCATCAACATTATTCAACGAAGTGCTAAGAGAACAAGGTAAAGAAACTTTCGATTTTAGGTCTTCAAGAACATAGAGATCCCCTTGAGTAACTCCTTTGCCGAGTACTTTATGGGAGTCAATATCCTGAAAAACAACATCATTAAGACTGAAAATAGCATGACATTTCAAATCAGTAGTGGCTCTTTTAACCGATAGCAAGTTTGAGGTAAAAGATGGCATGTAAAATGCTTTAAACTTCTTATCAAACAAGTTCAAGTTACCAACGCCTTTAATTGGGACTTTATGTCCATTTGCAATTGTCACAGTCCCTAAAACCGGTTCTAAGTTGGTTATTAAGTGCGAGTCACTAATCATGTGGTGAGAGGCCCCGGAATCGACAATAAGCGGTTTAGGTATATTAAGGGTATGAAAACTGTTACCATAACTGTTTGCCTCCTTCATGGCCTTGATAAGGGCATCAAGTTCGGAGTGTTTCACCATTTCATGTTGAGATGATCTTATCGCTTTCATTTCCATTTCCAGGTTGTTTGCGGCGTGTGCTGCACCTTGAGATGAGCTTTCTCTGCCCTCATTGATCATTTCAACAGCTGCATTTGCCCTTTGCTCCTTCCAACGGCTGGTTTTGAGATGTGGGTGTAATATCCAGCATTTGTCTTTCGTATGTCCCTTCTTTTTGCAGTGATCACATACCCACACTTTCCTTTCCTCCGGTTTGTATGAGCTTCTGTTGGCAGTGACCAGTTCTTCCCTTCCATCAAACAGTCCATAGGCCCCTTCTTCCTTCTGAACTTGCGCACATACCTCATCGAGTGTAGGAAGAGAGTTAGCTCTGAGCAGATGCTTGATGAGGTCTTTGTACTTGGGGCTCAACATTAAAAGGAGACCAAAGACCTTGTCTTGCTCTCTCCTTTCCCTGAGAATCGTTGGGTCAGTTGTGAATGGCCTAAGCATTTCAAGCTCAGCCCACAATGACCTATACTTTCCAAAATGCTTGGTGAATTCAACCTCCTGTTAATTGAGGTCGTTAATTGCTTTCTTCACTTCGAAAACACGGCTGAGGTTTGAGGTGTTCCCAAACACGTTTTTGAGAGTATCCCATAGCTCCTTTGCGGTTTCACAATAGGAATATGATTCAAGAAGAGGTGCATCGAGGGAGTTTTGAATGACCGCGAGCACCATCTGATTTTCTTGGAACCACTTTTCCTTGTTGATTGGACCAACAACGTTTGGAACCACAACAGTAGGAGTCGTCACGCTTGGAGCAGCAGCAATAGTAGCTGGAACGTTTGGGGTAGTCATTTGGCTCACCCCTTGAATGGTTTCCTCATGTGGATTGACTTGCTCAATATGGTTCCATAAACCACGGCTGCACAGTGCCGTTTTGGTGGTTATGGACCACAGAAGATAGTTCAATCCTTTGAGGATAACTGGAGCAACAATAGGTCGTGTGCTCTCCATAATCAGTAGTTTAGAATGATGATAAGAATGATAAACCGAACAGAAATTTCGAACTAGAGTATAGTGAACAGAACAAGAGATTTTAGAGTGTGTGAACCAAGAATTGAGCCAATGGCTCTGATACCATGAAAGATTGTATGCAGAATTAGTAACAAGAGAATGGGAGAGATTAGAGAGATTGAGATGGAGATTATATGAACTGATTTTCTCATCAAGTTGAACATACAAAGGGAAGATGAACATCTATTTATACACAAATTCATCATCTATATAACGGTCAGAACATCATGACCATTCATTCATGCTGTGCAGATCAGAACCGTCCAATGGGGACACTCAAACACAAGTGGGACGCTCCATGGATAGCGACAGCAAGTGGTCCTCCTTCCTTGTGTACAGATTGTGTACTGCCTGTCCTTATCACGTTGGGTTGTGCATCACAATAGTACACATTGTACCATTAACCGTACAAACGGCTGTCACCTCATTGCAACACCCTCAAACCCTAAAACTTCCGATCTCGATTCGTCTCTCTGTTTTCTTCTTTACTAGCAGTCACTGTCAAAGTCCCGATGGCAAAGAAAGCTTGCATCCCTTTGGAAGATCAGCTTTGAGGCTACTAAGAGGCAAGCCATGGAGAAGATTACCAGTTTGAAGAGGAAATATATTGGTGAGGGGAAAAAAGAGTAGAACCATCATCTTTCTCGAAACCTCATGATAAGGAATGTATGCGATTTGGCTAATCCATGGCGCATTTTGGTGTTGAAGAACATTCTGTCAAAGAAAGATGGAGCTTGTTCCCTGCGGAGACTAAGAAGAAGCTTGAACAGGAGTGGAATTCATTGGTATCAAAGGGATTCCAAGTTGTATCGCTCAAGAGCAAATATATGAGTGAGCTGGCTTCTATGTTTGGGGAAGCTATATAATACCGTTTCTGTTATCTAGGATTAACCTTCTTTTGTATGTCCATCTAACTTTCAGGTTTCATCTTATGACTGTTTTTCGGATCGTTGCTTGCTTGCATGTATGCATTTCTGGTTGATCTTTGGATTGCATGCAAACTTTTCTGGTTGATCTTATAAGTTGTTTTTTGGATTGTTGCTTGCTTGTTAACTCCATGGAAGTAAATGAGTCAAAGATACTTGGTGATATATAAGTTGCAGAGCTTTGAGGTTTCGTTTGAATAAATGAAAACAAAACATCAGTACAAAGATCTATTAGTGAGAGCCAACTACTCTCCCCTCAAATACAGTTTCGAAACAAGCGAATCCAAAATATAGAGCCGCATCTCAACACTCTCTCATTCGCTACAAGTCTGCGCTTTTAGTCTTTCAGATTAACAAAAATACTAGATTCTCCGTTAAACATGGGATTAATTAGAATATTTAAAAATAAAAATTCACAATTTTTTATAATAAAACGAAGAAATTAAAACAAAAAGATCAAATAGTATATCTTGTAGTTTTTAATGGAAATCGAATACGTTTAAGATTATGAGTTCTCTCTAACTTATTTGAGTTCACCAAATCCAAAAAATATTGCGTTAGTATGTAAATCTTCATAAAATAAAAATGAAAGAAATAACAAAAAATGAAAAAATGATTCGAAATTCAACCATTAATGTTTGATTTGTAAAGTTGTACGTTTATAACAAAAGCACAATTTTAATTAGAGTAATACTGATACAATTAAACGATATAAAAGAAAATAATTGTATTAATTGTATTATGGTATTCAAATGGACATAAATACAATCTTTATAAAATAATTAACGCCGGTAAATGATTTATCGTTAAAAAATTATGTTATAAGACATTTAAATATTAAAACGTTATATTTTAGTTGGAATTAAATTAATAATATATGTATTTGTGAGTTCATGATAAAAAAATTAATATAAATATGTAGAGTTTTTCAGTATGGCATATAAAATTAATTAGAATATTTTGATTGGTTAATTTAATTGAAGTGTTCCTTAAAATCTTCATCGAGTGACACATATGTTTTTTTCACTAAGTGTCTCCTCAATTAATATATATAGGATCGGAACACAGGTAACTACAATAAACTTAATACATAGTGTGTACCATGCTTAACTCTTCTAAAAAAAATTCGTAACATTAATGATCTTTCAATACTAATCAATTTAAAGGGAAATTAGACTCTATATTAGTCTTTCCATCTATAATTCACTATCTAACATCCTATAAAACTTAATATAGTAACTACCATTTGAAACACTTAAAATTCCAATTTTACTCTTTCAATTTTTCAGAATTTTTTATGTATATATAATAGCAAACCCAAACAAATGAATTTTTTTTATTGTGTTTCTTATAAAACTATCTTGTATTTATAAGTTTATTTTAGAGTTGAGTTTTTCGATTAAACCGCATTATGGTTATTTTCAAGGGTTGCATCTTTTCGACAAAAAATATTTTATGGTTATTTGCAAGAGTTGCATCTTTTCGATAAAACCGCTTTGTCAAGAGTTGCGTCTTTTTATTATAATCGTTTCGTCAAGAGTTGCATCTTTTCATTATAATTGTTTCGCCAAAAATTGCGTCGATTCTAAATAACCGCTTTATGGTTATTTTTAAAGGTTGCACCTTTTGGAATAAATTGTTTGGCCTATATATATATATATATATATATATATATATATATATATATATATGTTTTAATTTTTTCTCATTGAACATTTTGTTAATCATGGCTACTAATTTTCTAATTCCCTTAAAGCATAACAAAGGTAAAATAATGCCATTCCATTATTTTGAACTTATTCAAAAATATTGATGTTTTTACTATTATAAAAGTTTTAAAAATTCTTGATTTATGTAAAGAATTATGGATTTCTTTAGACAATGCAGATTTTATATCAAGTTATATATATAAACAACTTATGAAATTCCAATTCTATTTCTACAGATTAAATCACACTAATGACAAACTTAAACATGCAAGGAAATAATAAACATATATTCACTTAAAATCGACATAAATATTAGTTTGAAGGGACTTGTAATTGTAGGAAAGAAAGAAAAAATGGATCTAAAATCAAAAGGTAATTGGTTGAATTTTTAGGTTGTATCTTTTTCGAAAATAACTATTTTATGATTATTTCTAAGGATAGCGTCTTTTTTATATAACCGCTTTATGGTTGTAATAACCGTTTTATGGTTATTTCCAAAGGCTGTGTCTTATCGATATAACCATTGTTTGAAAGATTGCTTTTTTCCGATATAACCGCTTCATGGTTATTTCTAAGGGTAAACTAATGGCATATTTACTTTAACCGTTTTATAACTATAGTTTATTAACTAGAAATCCGAAGTGTATAAAAACTATACACTAGAGGATAAACTCACATATGAAATCTAACTCTACAATTTTTAAAAATAAAATTTAAGTTATCAATCAATGTTATTTAAACTAATTAGGCATGTTACGTCATTAGTAATAGAAATCCTAGAAATTATATTATAGGATTGCCTTTTTTTTTTGGAAAAAACCGTTTTATGGTTATTAAAAATAACATTTAATAACATTTTAGAGTTACATTTTTTCAAAAAAACAGTTTTATGATTATTAAAAAAACCTTTTATATGGTAGAAAATACATTATAGAGTTGCGTTTGTACAAAAATCGTTTTATGGTTATCAAAACATTATAGGGTTGCGTTCTTTTGAAAAAATCATTTTACAATTATTAATATATCCAAGAGTTGTGTCTTATAAATTTTTTTTATGGTTATTAAAACATCTAAGGGTTGCGTCTTTTCGAAAAAGTCCGTTTTATGGTTATTAATGCATCAAAGATTGCATCTTTTTCAGAAAAAAATCGTTTTATGGTTATTAATGCATTATAGGGTTACGTCTTTTCAAAAAGCGTTTTATGGTTATTAAAACATCTAAGGGTTACGTCTTTTGAAGAACACTGTTTTATGGTTGTTAATGTCTCAAAGGATTGCATCCTAGGTTATTAATGCAGCATAGGGTTGTACAATTCCACCATAGGTTTGCGTATTTTAAGAAAAGTTGTTTTATTGTTATTAATGAATATTAGAATTGCATCTTTTCGAAAAAACTCATTTTATGGTTATTAATGCATCCTAGGTTATTAATGAAATCTCTTCCCTATTCACATCCTTCTTCTTCTTCTCCTTCTTCTCTTATCAATTTTGCACTCCACTTATTCTTCTTCTTCGCTCTCTTTCTTCTTCTCCTCTTTCTCCTTGTTCTTTACATTCAATTTCGCACTTCACTTCTTCTTATTCTCTTTCAATTACTTTGTTTATCTCGTTGTCATTAATCAAAATCTCTAATCTTTGAGTAAGATGGTGATTTTCTTCTCAGTTAAACTCTCTACCAACTGGAGATCGACATAGTTGACTATGTTCGAAAATCATTATTATAAGTAACGATTATTTTTCATTATAATATATAATTTTATTTCTGATAATAGTTAACTATATATGTTATTTTGTTTCTTATGCAAACTATAATAGGTAACTACGTCCATAACATAGTTAACTATTTTTTCTGAACGTATTTAACTGTTTCACTATTTTCTAAACATAGTTAACTATGTTTGTTTAAATAAGTGACTATGAAAACAATATTAGTCTGTAGTCAATTATGTTTTTAAATTGGTAACCATTTCTGAAAATAGTTAACTATGTTTTTAAATTGATAACTATTTTATGAAAATAGTTAACTATGCTTTTAAATAGTTTGAAATAGTGTGATGTAGTTAACTATGTTCTGAGATCAATTAAATATGTATTTTTGAAAATAGTTAACTATGTTATTAAATAGTTAACTGCCTCAACATATTTGATTATTCTGACCCAATTTGGTTTTTACGGAAAATATGGATCTACATTTTTGAGAGGAGCAATTTTTTATGAGATGAGATTAAGTAAAGATTTTTAGAGATTTTATTCTTCATTTTTTTCCCTTAATTACAATTGTAGTGTAAAAAGCTCATAATAAGGTAAAATGTGGCATTGACTAATGATGCTTGTAACGGCCATGATCAGGTCTAGTCGATCAAAAAACATATTCGGACAATGACGTTGACTTTCTCTAGGAGTCTTCATCCAAATGTAAACGCATGAATTCTCAAACAATATGGTTTACGGCGGGTAAATTGTCCTTATATCTAGTAGAGTCTCTCAACTAGTTCTAGAAACCTTGGATGATACGCCTCAAGATTCAGACATGGACCAGCTGGATGTTTTAGCTCAGGATGGAATGGAACATGAAGTGCAGCTTGTGTTAAACCGGATCAGTTGTACAATCCGATGTAAGGATGGTACGAACCGTACTATCAACGGTACAACCGTACCAAGTACAAGGTACAACCGTACCAAGCCCATGATCTGATCAAGAAGTGGTCCAAAGCATCTCACCAACCTTTGGGACCACAACAAGTGGATCACAAACTGCCAAAATAGGGACCACATGTTTGGGACCACACAAACGGCTAGGATTGAAGCATTTTGAATAGATGGCCAAGATGATTTGGCCGTTAGGTTTAGATATGTTTACCATCTGTTTATGATGTATATATATATGTGTAAACTTACATTGTTGCAAATCAATTGATTGAGAATCAGTTCATACACTCTCTTAATCTCTTATTCTCTCTAATCTCTCTCTTTAATTATTCCGCAATTCTATCATGGTATCAGAGCAAATGGTTCTATAATCGGTTGTTTTGATCTCTTTTATTCTCTTAAAACACGTTTAAACACCCCATCTCACTCTCTTGTTCGCTGGGTTAAACCAGAAAGCATTCATAGTGTTTTTCGGTTGAAATTGAGCTTTTCTAGCTTAAGATGGAGGGAAATAAGATGGTTGCATTACCTGTTGTGCTCAAAGGAGCTGACAATTACTTGCTGTGGGCAAGAACAGCCAAGGTTGTGTTGTGTGGAAGGAGGCTATGGAGTCATGTTGAAAACTCCAAGGCGTCCACTGTTAAGAACAAGGACGGAAAGGAGGTTCCATATAATTCAGAGGCATGGTGGTTTCACGAGGATCAGGTGGTACTCTCTAGTCTTCAAGGTTCATTGGATATTTCTGTGCTTGAGGCGTATTCATACTGTGAAGGAGTCAAAGAGTTATGGGACACATTAAAGAATGTATTTGGAAATGTCTCTAACCTCACCCGGGTGTTTGAGGTTAAACGAGCCATCAACAACCTCTCACAAGGTGATTTGGGGTTCAATGACTTCTTTGGGAAATTCAGAAGCTTGTGGGCTGAACTGGAAATGCTAAGACCAGCCACACTTGAAGCTTCCATTTTGAATGAGAGGAGGGAACAAGATAAAGTCTTTGCTCTTCTCATGGTGTTGAATCCGATGTTTAATGACTTGATTAAGCATCTACTAAGGGCTGAGAAGTTACCAAGCTTAGATGAAGTATGTGCCCAAATTCAGAAGGAACAAGGCACGTTGGGGCTGTTTGGAAGCAAGGGCAATGAACTGGTCATGGCTAATAAGGGGGAATAGATGGCTGCGAACAAAGGGGCTTATGGGGCAGAAGAAAGAGAGGTGTGGATTTGTGATCATTGTAAGAAGAAAGGCCATATCAAGAACAAATGTTGGATCTTATATCCCCATCTCAAGCCCAACCGTGGGAGAGACCAAAGAAAACCACGAGCTAACGCAGCTGCCAGTCCATATGAAACTGCTAGATCATCCTTTCAACCCAATGACAGTGAGGGAGCAGCCATGAGAGCCTCAGCCGAGTATGTGAAGAAATCTGATCTTGACAGCCTCATTAAAGCTCTCAAGGAATCTGGTAACCCAATACAAGCCTTTAACCTTAATGCATTACATGAACATGGCCTAAGTAGTGTTGCTAATCATGTCTTAAGTGATAAACCTCTAATTGTTGATTCTGGTGCAAGCCATCATATGATTAGTGATGCTAAGTTGATTAGTAACATTAAACCGGCCTTAGGGAATGTGATTATTGCAAATGGTGAAAAGGTTAAGATAGAAGGAATTGGGAATCTCAAACTGTTTGATAAAAATCTAAGGCCTTTTACATGCCCTCATTCACGTCGAACTTGTTGTCAATTAAGAAAGCCACTTCTGATCTAAATTGTTATGCCATTTTCAGTCCTAATGAAGTTTTCTTTCAGGATATTGAGTCAAGTAAGCTTCTTGGGCAAGGAACAACTAAGAATGGCCTTTATGTGCTTGAAGACACTAAACCATCATCTTTAGCTAATGATGTTGTGTTTACTTCTGTTTTTGATAAGAACGCATTGTGGCATGCTAGACTAGGCCACCCTCATCATAGAGCCTTAAGTTTGGTATTACCACATGTTAAGTTTGAGAATAATGCTTGTGAAGTTTGTATTTTGGGTAAACATTGCAAAACTGTTTTTCCCAAATCCTCTACTATTTATGAAAAATGCTTTGATCTTATTCATTCGGATGTTTGGACGTCCCCTTGCATGTCTAGAGAAAATCATAAGCATTTTGTTACCTTCATAGATGAAAAATCCAAATACACTTGGTTTACATTATTGCCTTCAAAGGATAGGGTCTTAGAGGCGTTTATCAACTTTCAAAATTATGTGACTAACCACTATGATGCTAAGATCAAAATTTTGAGATCAGATAATGGAGGGGAATACACTAGTCAAGCATTCAAATAGCACTTGAATAAATACGGCATTGTGCATCAAACGAGCTGCCCCTATACGCCTCAACAAAATGGGGTTGCTGAACGAAAGAACCGACATCTCATGGAAGTTGCTCAGTCTTTGATGTTCCACATGAATGTGCCTAAGAGGTTTTGGGGGGATGCCGTGGTCACGGCTTGTTACTTGATCAACAGGCTGCCCACTAAAGTTCTTCAAGATGTTTCTCCATTTGAGGTATTAAATCTATCCAAACCATCAATTGATTATCTAAAGGTGTTTGGTTGTGTTTGCTTCGTGTTAATACCAGGAGAACAAAGGAACAAACTCGATGAGAAGAACACAAAAGGGATGTTCATTGGCTATTCAATCAATCAAAAGGGGTATAAGTGCTACATTCCCGAGACAAGAAGAGTGTTGGTTTCGAGAGATATCAAGTTCATTGAGACAAAGGGTTTTTATGAAGAGAGGAATTGGGAGAACTTGAAGGACCTACCTCACTTAACCTTTGATCGGGCAGCTACCCTTCGCACTCTCTTAGAGAACTTAAGAGGAGGAAGTACGCCAGCCGCAATTCCTGTCCCAACCGCCACTCAAGAACAACTGGGGGCAGAAACACATATGAGGAGACGGAATCCGAGGTAGAAACTGAAACGGAAGCACCCAACGACGTAATGGGAGAAGGGAACATGGAAGAAGTTCACAACCTCTCCTCACCGCGACCTGGAATGGACTCCCATGTACTGCCGCAGCCGTCCAACCCGAGTCAGCCGCATTCTAGTCCGAGCCAACATGACCTTCAGCCATAACCTAAGCCGGAACAAACTGCTGCTCCCCAAATCAGTGAGTTGGTCCTCCGAAGAAGCCATAGGATAAGGCATCCCGCATCAAATTGGATCAACACGAGGGTGTATTACAACAATCAGGCTGTTGCTCATCCAACGCAAGTGGTGTGCTCTTTAGTGTATGTCCCGGAGGAGTATTAAGCCTTCATCGGCGTTCTGGACCAAGAGGAAATCCCCAAAACGTATGAGGAGGCAACGAAGCTCAAAGTTTGGCGTGATGCAGTTGGTGATGAGAAACAAGCAATGGCGAGAAACCATTCTTGGGATGAGGCTGATCTACCAAAGAAAAAGAAGACAGTAAGCTCCAAATGGGTTTTCACTATCAAATACCATAGCAATGGCGAGATAGAAAGACACAAGGCTAGGAGTTTCACTCAGATGTATGGTGAAGACTATGGAGAGACATTTGCTCCGGTTGCCAAACTTCACACCATCAGAGTTGTGTTATCCCTTGCTACAAACTTGGAATGGGAGCTGTGGCAAATGGATGTGAAGAATGCATTTCTTCAGAGGGAGTTAGAAGAAGAGGTCTACATGACTCCCCCACCAGGCGTGGTTGTTACCCCGGGCAAAGTGTTGAAATTGAGAAAAGCATTCTATGGCCTGAAACAGTCACCTAGAGCTTGGTACCGGAAGTTGAGTATCACCCTATTGGACAGTGGATTTAGAAGATCCGAGGCTGATCACACTCTCTTCACCCTTCAAAGCCAAATAGGTATTATCGTCATTCTCATATATGTGGATGATATAATCATCTCTGGGAATGACAAGGTTGGTATTCAAAATACTAAAGATTACTTAAAATCAGTCTTTGATATCAAAGACCTTGGGGAACTAAGGTACTTCCTTGGGATTGAAGTGTGTCGATCAAAGGAAGGTCTCTTCTTATCCCAAAGGAAGTACATTCGTGATCTTGTGAGTGATACAGGTTTGATGGATGCAAAACCAGCAAGAACACCATTGGAGGATGCATATAAAGCTAACCAACAAGGGGAGAATGAAGATAGCCTATTTGAGGATGCAAAGCAATACCGGCGATTGGTTGGTAAGCTTATATATCTAACAATAACTCGTCCCGATTTGTGTTTTGCTATGAACCAGGCGAGCCAACTGTCCCATTGGAAATGGTGGACCGTATCCTGAGATACATCAAGGGGACTTCGGAATAAGGAATCTGGATGGGTTGCAATGGAAGCTCAGAGATAGTGGGGTATTGTGATGCTGATTGGGCTGGTGATAGAGCAGACAGAAGATCTACTACAGGCTATTGCACGTTTATTGGTGGTAACTTGGTCACATGGAAGAGCAAGAAGCAGAAGGTGGTGGCGTGTTCTAGTGCTGAAGCAGAATATAGAGCAATGAGAAGACTTACAACAGAATTGATGTGGTTGAAGATGCTTCTCACAGATTTGGGCATAGAAATCTCAAGGCCAATCACCATGCACTGTGACAATCAATCCGCAATCCACATTGCTTCAAACCCGGTGTTCCATGAAAGAACAAAGCATATTGAGGTGGACTGCCACAAGGTTAGAGAGCAAATGGAGTTAGGCGTGATCCTTCCGTGCTACACAAGAAGCTCGGATCAGTTGGCGGATATATTCACCAAGGTAACAAGCTTGAAGACTTGTGAGTTTATATGTGAGAAGATGGGTCTCATAAGTCTTCTAAGCTCAGAATTCCCTAAGTAAAGAGCTTACACTCTTTTTCCCTAAGTGCGGTTTTGTCCCATTGGGTTTTCCACACTTAGGTTTTTAATAAGGTGAGTTTCTTAACTTCCAAGCTAAGTCTCAAGCCTCCTTATGACTTAGCTTGAGGGGGAGTGTTAAACCGGATCAGTTGTACAATCCGATGTAAGGATGGTACGAACCGTACTATCAACGGTACAACCGTACCAAGTACAAGGTACAACCATACCAAGCCCATGATCTGATCAAGAAGTGGTCCAAAGCATCTCACCAACCTTTGGGAGCACAACAAGTCGATCACAAACTGCCAAAACAGGGACCACATGTTTGGGACCACACGAACGGCTAGGATTGAATCATTTTGAATAGATGGCCAAGATGATTTGGTCGTTAGGTTTAGATAGGTTTACCATCTGTTTATGATGTATATATATATGTGTAAACTTACATTGTTGCAAATCAATTGATTGAGAATCAGTTCATACACTCTCTTAATCTCTTATTCTCTCTAATCTCTCTCTTTAATTATTCCGCAATTCTATCAGCTTGAACCAGAGCTTGAAGCCGAGGAGAACTTGGTTGTACCAGTTGGACCTATGACTCGTGCGAGAGCTAAAAGGCTTAAGGATGGAGTTGGAGGATTACTTAACTACATGTTTACTCAATCCGATCACTTAGGCTGGAATGGAGAAGATGTATCTCAAACCATTCTGGTTTTGATACAAGCTCAAGAAGATCACTAAAATGGGTATGTGATCATATGTACTCTTTTTCCTTATCTTTGGTTTTGTCCCAATGGGTTTTCCAAAGAAAGGTTTTAATGAGGCAAATGATTCACATCCAAATCACCCATTTGATGATCAAAACCGGGCCAGAATCTTCAGAAAACCTTCCAAGGTGTTAGCCATCAAGTTCAGTCTGTTTCATGTCTATTTCAAGCCCAAACCAAGTGCCTAATCTGCAGCCCAAAGAGAGTGACGAAAAAGGTAACCTTTGCTCCAAAACCAAACTACCAAGACAAAGGTAAGTCCCCAACTCAGTCAAATACTGATTTTAAGACTAATGGTCCTGCTCGTTTTGACAAAGGAAAGGCAGTGGAGACCAAAACCCGAGCTAGAGACATCAGATGTTTTAAGTGTCAAGGACTTGGACATTACGCTAATAATTGTCCGAATCAGAAGGTGATGATTCTCTTGGACAATGGTGAGGTAGAGTCCGAAGAAGAGACAGAAGAAAAGGAGGATCTCGGTCCTATCTTTGATGAGGAGGAAGAGGAGTTTGAATACCCAGCTCAAGGCAACCTTCTAGTCACAAGAAGATCCCTAAGTGTCCAGCCAAAACCAGATGAACGAGAACAAAGGGAGAACCTTTTTCACTCTAGATGTTTTTGTTAATGATAAGGTGTGTTCTCTTATTATTGATGGTGGCAGCTGTACTAACGTTGCTAGCGACACTCTTGTCAGGAAATTGGGCTTGGAAGTGCGACCTCATCCTCGTCCTTTTAAGTTGGAGTGGCTTAATGAATCCGGTGAATTGTGAAGGAGCAAGTCACGGTTCCTATAAAGATTGGGAGATATGAAGATCAGATTCTGTGCAATGTTCTTCCAATGGATGCTAGCCATATCTTGCTTGGTCGGCCGTGGCAGTTTGACAAGAGAGCCATTCATGACGGCTACACCAACAGACATTCCTTTGAACACCAAGGAAAGAAGATCACTTTGGTGCCTTTGTCCCCCTTAGAAGTGCATCAAGACCAGATTCAGCTCAAAAAGAACCGGGAAGCATCAAAGACGACTGATGAGCCAAAGGTGAACCCAAAGAATTCTAACTTCTTGGTCAAGCAAAGTCAGGTAAGGAAATCCTTGTTTTCCCAACAGCCTTTTCTTTTGCTTGTTTACAAAGAATCACTAATGGCATCTTCTAACATTGCACCGGAGCTTCCGAGTGGTCTTAAAGAAGTCTTGCAGGAATTTTCAGATGTTTTTCCTTAGGAGAATCCAAAGGGATTGCCACCGGTTCGAGGCATAGAACATCAAATCGATTTTGTTCCTGGCGCCTCTCTTCCCAACCGACCAGCTTACCGAACCAATCCCATGGAGACCAAAGAACTTCAGAAGCAGATTGAAGAGCTACTTGACAAGGGATACATTCGGGAAAGCCTTAGTCCGTGTGCCATACCAGTGCTACTCATTCCAAAGAAAGATGGGACATGGCGCATGTGTGTGGACTGCCATGCCATAAACAACATTACGGTAAAATATAGGCATCCCATCCCTAGGCTAGATGACATGTTAGATGAGTTGCATGGTTCATCTGTTTTCTCTAAGATTGATCTGAAAAGTGGCTATCACCAAATTCGCATGAAAGAAGGTGATGAGTGGAAGACTGCATTAAAAACAAAGCTAGGTTTGTATGAATGGCTTGTTATTCCTTTTGGTTTAACAAATGCACCTAGTACCTTTATGCGTCTCATGAATCATGTGTTAAGGTCTTTCATTGGTCATTTTGTGGTTGTTTATTTTGATGAGATTTTGATTTACAGAAGATCCTATGAAGAGCATGAACAGCACTTGAAATCTGTGTTAGAGGGCCTTAGGAAAGAAAGGTTGTTTGCTAACTTTAAAAAGTGCTCTTTTGGAACGGATCATGTGGTTTTTCTAGGATTTGTTGTAGGTGCAGATGGAGTCCAGGTTGATGAAGAAAAGATCAAAGCCATCCGTGATTGGCCCAGCCCTAAGACCATTGGAGAGGTCAGAAGTTTTCATGGCCTTGCCGGATTCTACAGAAGGTTTGTGCCAAACTTCAGCACTATAGCAGCTCCTCTCACGGAGGTCATCAAGAAGAGTGTTGGTTTTAAATGGGAGCAAGCCCAGGAGGAAGCTTTTCAAACACTCAAAGCTAAGTTGATCCAAGCACCTTTACTTTCTCTTCCTGATTTCTCTAAGACTTTTGAAATTGAATGCGATGCTTCAGGAGTTGGTATTGGTGCTGTGTTAATGCAGGAAATGAAGCCCATTGCTTATTTTAGTGAGAAACTTGGAGGCGCCACGCTCAACTATCCAACATATGACAAAGAACTTTATGCTTTGGTGAGAGCTCTTCAAACGTGGCAGCATTACTTGTGGCCCAAGGAGTTTGTGATTCATACTGACCATCAGTCCCTAAAGCATCTTTAAGGGGCAAAACAAGCTAAACAAGAGCGTGCTCGCTGGGTTGAGTTTATTGAAACTTTTCTCTATGTCATCCGCTACAAGCAAGGTAAGGAAAACGTGGTAGCTGATGCTCTATCACGCAGGTATGTGCTTCTCTCTGCTCTTGAAACTAAGTTGCTTGGATTTGAATTCATTAAAGACTTGTATGCAACTGATGCGAATTTCAAAGAAGTGTTTACGAAGTGTTCCAAGGCTGCTTATGGGAAGTATTACCTTGTCTCTGGATTTTTGTTCTTTGATAACCGTTTATGGGTTCCCCAATGTTCTTTGAGGGAGTTGTTTCTCAGGGAAGCCCACGGTGGTGGTCTTATGGGACATTTTGGAGTTAAGAAGACCCACAAGGTGTTGTATGAACACTTTTTCTGGCCAAGCATGATGAAAGATGTGGAGAGGATATGCAGCAGGTGTGTTGTGTGCAAGCAAGCCAAGTCAAAACAGCAACCCCACGGTTTGTATTCAGCTCTACCTATACCCTCTCATCCATGGGTAGACATTAGCATGGACTTTGTCTTAGGCTTGCCTAAATCTAGAGCTGGTAGAGATTCTATCTTTGTGGTGGTTGATAGGTTCTCTAAAATGGCACATTTCATCCCTTGCCATAAAACTGATGATGCTGTGCATGTTGCTGATCTTTTCTTTAGAGAAATTGTTAGGTTGCACGGAATGCCCAGAACCATAGTCTCAGATAGGGATACAAAGTTTCTTAGATATTTTTGGAAGACATTGTGGTCTAAGCTAGGAACTAGGCTGTTGTTTTCTACGACATGTCACCCCCAGACAGACGGTCAAACAGAGGTTGTAAACCGCACATTGTCAGCCTTACTTAGGTCACTAATCAAAAAGAACCTTAGGACTTGGGAAGAAAACTTGCCACATGTAGAATTTGCGTATAATCATTCAGTGCATTCCGCAACTAAGTTTTCTCCTTTTGAGGTGGTTTATGGTTTCAACCCTATGTCTCCACTTGATCTTCTTCCTTTGCCTGTGAGTGAAAGGGTTAGTACAGATGGCGCAAAGAGAGCAGAGTCCATTAGGAAGTTGCATGAGAAGGTCCAGAGCAACATTGAGGCTAAGACTAAGATCTATGAAAAGAAAGCAAACCAGAAAAGAAGCAAAGTTGTGTTCAATGAAGGAGATCTTGTTTGGGTGCATCTAAGGAAGGCACGGTTCCCAGAAGAGAGGAAGACTAAGCTTATGCCGCGTATTGATGGTCCATTTCCAATCATCCGGAAAATCAGTGACAATGCATATCAACTTGATTTGCAAGGTAAGTATAATGTCTCTTCTACTTTTAATGTTTCTGATCTCTCTTCTTTTGTGGAAGATGTTTCAGATTCGTGGACGAATCCTTTTCAAGAGGAGGGGAATGATACGCCTCAAGATTCAGACATGGACCAGCTGGATGTTTTAGCTCAGGATGGAATGGAACATGGAGTTCAGCTTGAACCAGAGCTTGAAGCCGAGGAGAACTTGGTTGTACCAGTTGGACCTATGACTCATGCGAGAGCTAAAAGGCTTAAGGATGGAGTTGGAGGATTACTTAACTACATGTTTACTCAATCCGATCACTTAGGCTGGAATGGAGAAGATGTATCTCAAACCATTCTGGTTTTGATACAAGCTCAAGAAGATCACTAAAATGGGTATGTGATCATATGTACTATTTTTCCTTATCTTTGGTTTTGTCCCAATGGGTTTTCCAAAGAAAGGTTTTAATGAGGCAAATGATTCACATCCAAATCACCCATTTGATAATCAAAACCGGGCCAGAATCTTCAGAAAACCTTCCAAGGTGTTAGCCATCAAGTTCAGTCTGTTTCATGTCTATTTGAAGCCCAAAAGAAGCCCAAACCAAGTGCCTAATCTGCAGCCCAAAGAGAGTGACGAAAAAGGGAAGGGAAATGACTTGAAGAGTCATTTTTGAAGTTCAAACTTAGTCTTTATTATGGTCTTCATAGTTAATGCATTTAATTCCAGATTTGCCTTGTTTTTAGTTCATTTTCATCTCTTTAAACCCCTTGTAAGATCTGAAAACGTGATCATCTTTTTTTTTTATCAATTTTTCTTGAGAGAATCCTCTTTGTTCTTTGCTAAGAACATTTTTTGTCATTTGGTGTGTAATATCCAAGTAACAACCTCTTCTTTGCTGTTCTAGTGCGTCATATCTAGAGGCTTTGAGGAGTGGGAATATCAGCAGACTTACACATCTGTTGTACGACCCTTCAATCCATCAAATTCACCTTTGTTTGCAATCTGCTGCTTGGCGTGAATCCTATCTTCAATACCCGGTTGAGTGATCCTTAATTTAGGGCGTATCATTGGAGATGCGAGTAGATAACATCGCACCCATCATTTTCTTCGCAACCATCAGACCTAGTGAAAGAATGACCTCTAAGTATTACAATGCATGCACTTGTGGTTGACACTAGCTAATTTGAATCGACACAACATAATATAATCTCTATCAAGTTTTTGGCGCCGTTGCGGGGGAGTTAATTAAGCGATAGGATTTGGAATCTTTTGTAGACTAGGTTTCTTTTATTTTTCTTTGAATTTCAAACCATCTTATGTTCTTCTTTTCTTTGCTTGGTGTGTAGGTGCATGAGAACAAGGAACAAAAGTCCAATACGAGACGTTGATCCTTCTCTTGACATCAACCGAGTTGAGAAGCAAGTAAGGATAGCAAGAAGGGAACGTGAAAGGTTAGCAATGGAAGACCTAATGATGAGAATGGCGAGAACCGCCAAGAAGGATGACCTAATGATGATAGATTTGGGAATCTACCTAGAGTTCCCATTCATGCACCTAAAGAAGAAATGATATATGTCATATTTACTGGTTTGTACTATGCTTTTTAAGAATCTACTTGGTTTTGGAACATAAATGCTACTTTTAGTGTTTTCATGGGTTTTATAACCTCTATAGGAAATTAGAGTATTTTTGGCCAAAAAAGAGGAAAACAAGTCTTTTCCAGATTGGACTGATCGTGACCGTCAAATATTTTTCATCATATGAAGGGTTCCCACCATCAGATCAAGCTCATCCCATCATATGACTGTTAAATCTCAAGATACGCTGATCCTGGAAAATTCAAAAAGATATCATTGAAGAGATAGAAGCAGTGATCGACCAGTGATCGACTTATCACTTACCCATTGTTTTGCTCTGGATTCAAGTCTTCATGGTGAATGACCGATCACTAAATCCGAGAAAATGGGAAATTTTCTATTTTTCAGGATTTTCTCCAAATTTTCAAGGGATTTTTCCCTAGTCTGATTTCCTACATATAAAAAGGGACACAACACCCACGAGAAGAACACCACACAACCATAGCTTCACACCAAATCACCAAAAGTTTCAAGTTGTTAAGTTTCCTTGAGATATGTACGCTTTGTTT
This sequence comes from Arabis hirsuta, assembly GCA_964056655.1. Lineage (NCBI taxonomy): Eukaryota > Viridiplantae > Streptophyta > Magnoliopsida > Brassicales > Brassicaceae > Arabis > Arabis hirsuta. Next base: position 21,100,010 of record OZ053298.1, on the reverse strand, counting down.
GATAAAGGGAGAAGAGTTAGAATTCTTTGTACCTTTTGGAGAATTTTTCTAAACCTTTTGTTCGATAAAGGGAGAAGAGCTAAACTTCTTTGTAGCTTTAAGTCTTTCTCTTGATGTCCCTTGAAGTCAAAATAGTTGAGATCTTCAAGTGTTTCCTCGTGCTTAGCTTTAGAATCCTCTTCTTGCTCCATTTGTTCTCTATCGGCTAAACACCTTGTTTTGATGGGATCTTGCAGCTCCAACGTGATCCTGGTGAAATTCTTGATTTTCTGAGCTCCATTTTCTGCCAAGTAATTACTCTTACCTTGGTTGATTCGAGGCTGACCTTTTTTAATGCTCAGAAGTGCAACATCTTCAATGAGGTTTAAATCGGGTTCCTTGGAGTTTTGTTGAATGTTTAATATTTATGGAGAGTTTCTGAGTGAAGGTTCTTGATTCTTTATGTTTAGGAGGAACTCTGCTGCCTTATAGGCTTCCTCCTTTAGCCTTCTAACCTTGGAATATGTCCTTGTGGCTCTCTTGACCTCGGGTACTTGATTTTGGTATATGCTTGGTTTGATGACCGTATCATACTCTCCCTCTTCAAAAAGTTTTGCCCTCAAAACTATTTGACATGTACCAATAGAAAGCAAGTTAGGCTTCATTCATTTTTGGGAGTGTAGATAGTGACCTCAATTTCATTGCTTTGGAGTTCGTTGAATGAAACATGTGAGTTCTTTTCTTATGTCCTTATGCTTTTCCATGGCACATGTACCTTTATGAGCCCCAAACTGGAAGAAAAAATGCATTATACTTGAAATAGAGACATCAAAAACAGTGTATTTGAGACCTTGATGTGTTATGAAGTTATTCCAATATCGAAACAAATTTTGAGTTTCACTTACTTGGATACCATGCAAGGTGTTTTGTATTAATTCAGCCTTGACATGAGTTACCTTGGTAGCAAGAACAGCTGGTACACATGGTTTAAAGGCAGGTTTTTCATACGTAGATATTGCATGAACAATTCTTTGTTCTGTTTTCGGTTTCCACTTATTGTTTGGCTCCGGGTTGAATTCATGATTTGGTTCATTCTTTGGGGCTCTCACAAAAGATGTTATAGCTTCATGTTTGTCCTCTTTCTCTTCAGGGAGCTTAGGATTCAAGCATATTCTGCCTTGTTCAAGTTGAATGTGTGCTATTAACTTGGTTTCTTTAGGCAGCATATAATGAGTAGTGCTTTGAGCTTGCTTTAGGTTCGAAGCTTGAGTTAATGACTTCGTTTGTTCCACTTTCTCACTCATCACAACTAAACATGTTTTAACATCATTTGGCAAAGACAAGTGTATTATACTAGATTTAGAATGTTAAGATCAGATTTAACAAGGTTATCATACTTCTAAAGACTACTTTTTCTAGTTTTGGAGATGTGATAATTGTTAATTTCTTGGCTGGACATTCTTTTGGATAATGTCCTCTATTTTGGCACCTATAACATATTACTTCAAGTGAGTTCAAAGTGTTAGAAGACTTACCTTGAGTGTGCTTTCCTTGTGCTTCAAGTGAAGGTGAAATTGGCTCTGGTTGAGTCTTCTTTTCTTGATCTACTTGCTTGCATTGTTTTTCTTGACAATGAGATGGAACAAATATGCCCAATGGTTCTTCCTTGGGACCTGCATCTATGTCAACATTTTTCGAAAAGGGCAAGTGCATCATAATAGTCATAGGACCATCATAACCCGATGAGACAATTTAACTTGTACCCTTTCATTTTTAGAGGCTGAAACAATTTATTGTTTCTTGTTTACTTGCAGATTACAACAATTAGTTTGATCAGGTTTCTCTTTGGTAGCTAGACCTTTCTCAACTCTCGTGGACTTCGTCAAGCGTATTGCTTTATCAAAAAGCTAATCAATATTCTGAAGAGTTATGGAGGTACTTAGCTCGGTGTTTCCCTGTTGTGTCTTAGTCATCACGGTAGTTGGAGTTTTCTTCTTATCTATTACTATGACTGGTTTCGTCTCTTGAACCTCTCCTTTTTGGCACAAATTTTTCACATCTTGCATCCATTGAGGACGTGATTTACTTGCTTTGAAATCTCGTAGCAGTGTGGCCCTCGTTCTTGTACCCGTAATTGTTGAGAAACAGTCAGTTTACATGGCCTTTGGTGTTTGCTTGTGGAGCACGGCTGGGCACTTTGTGGTTACATAAAGTTTGTTGATATAGTTCCTTGATTTTTCTTACAAAACCTTTGGATGCATATATATCCCTTAGTAGTTCCTTAAGATCTCCCCAAGTGGTTATAGTTGGCTCTTTGTAGTACCGGCGATCATCTTTTTCTTGCAACCACAATTTATAAGCATCTCTTGTGAGTTGGCCAGTTGCATAAGCTAATCTCTCCTCCTTCAGGATGCCGTTGTAGTAAAACCACTCGTCTCTATTTCATTCCCACTCTAGGTAGTTTCCTTTACCTGAAAATGTATATAGTTGAATTTCATTAGCAGGTTGATAATCATAATTTAAATGAACCTTAGGTTTGGGAGCCTGAGAAGTTTGATATGGACAGCTCCATGTTAGACTCAATGTATTATCGGGCTACATGGAATTCAGTTCTTCACGGCTTGCAACTTCTTCATATCCTCCTTGGGAGTTGTCATCTTCCGTCCACGAGTCTTCTATGGGGTTCTCTTCTTCCTGGTCTTATTCTCCCCATTCATCTTCTTCCTCGTACCACTTCCTTTGGCTTGAAATGTATCATAAATGATCTAGTGGTTCAGGCTCAGGTTCTTCATGACCATAGTCCTCTTCACCCTCAGACCATGGCCCATCCATGTAAGCATCCTCCTCATCGTAAATGCTGAGGTGAGAATCAATTCCTTGATCCCAAGTGTCCATCTCAGCCATTGCACTTCCTGATCACTTGAAAGTCCTTGCACTCAACAAAAACAACAAGCAAATCAAAGATACCACAAATTATAGAAAGGAAAACATCCCTGATAAACGCAACAACAAACTCTTTCTTTGATGGAAATAGATCCTTGGTTTGAAAAGAGATCAAACGATTGGTGAGTGGCTCAATGGATTGAGTACTCCCTTTTTCAGTAAATGTGGTTGGCATGTGAGTGGCTCGGTGGATGTAGCCACAAGCCGGATATGAACGATGCAAGATAAGCCCATAAAGAATTGGTTAAAATCGAGACTTAAAACCATGAACATATGGTGTACGAGTTGTTCTCTTTGCTTTCACAGTAAAGCTAAAGTAGTATAACAGAATTTAGAAGTTTCTTTAGTTAAACTGTCTACCATAAGTTGTTTCATGTAGTATATGGATTGGGAGATGCTTCGAGACGTCGAAAAACGAGGGAGAAAATATCTTCTCTAAGTTGCAAGTAATCAGTTGAATAGTGGTCTCCATTTGTTTTATATTTCTAACACAAAAAACTCTGAAAAAGGTTGTGATTTGAAAGACATGTTTATTAGCCTATATTATTGTTTAAAAATGTTATATATTATTTATATAAACTACTAAAAAGTCATGTACTTGCATTCTCCTCATGGACATTAGTTGGTAGGAGCTCCTGGACTCCAAAGACATTAAACGTTGTATGAATAGCAATCACCGCTCTTCATGCAAAAAAAAAATTTCGCCCTTGCTCCACACACTTTGAAATCGTTGACATGTTGTTAGAATATGGGTTTCCAACTCAAAACTAATTGCCAATGAGTGGATTGACCCATATCTCTTATATATTGCTTAAGATCCCTTCCAGCTTTCGATGTGGGACTTTACTCCCTAATACGCCCTCTCGAGATGATGGCACTTTAGCCATTAATCTCGTAATATTGAGCAATGAGCGGCAGGACCTATTTTTTGGTCGGGCCGAGTTTCGATGGACCAACATTTGGGTCATATCAATTTTTGGATCGGGTTGGATAGTGTGGATCGTGGGCTCTGATACCATATTAGAACATGGCTTCCAACTAAAAACTAATTAGCAATTAGTAGAGAGACTCGTGTCTTTTATATATTAGTCATGTCCCTTCCCATCTTTTAGATGTGAGATCTTTTCTCTGTAACGACCGTGAACCAATTTCTGTGGATTTTGGTCGTGCGTCGATCTACGCAAGGGGTGTGCGTCGATCGACGCAAGGTTAAATCAAACCAGATCGGTTCAATTTAAGTGTCGGTTTGCGGGCCGGTTTAGGGTGAAACACTAGGGCTTCCCTATAAAAAGGCTTGTGGCCACGTTTTGGTTCCAGAAAAAGTTTCAGAAAGTTTCCAGAAAAGTTCCAGAGAGATTTGTGAGAGAAGGTTCGTTGTGAGGCTCTAGAGATTGTTCTGGGTGCTTGTTCTCCGCGATTTGAATGAGGATTGGTGGATTGGAGATCCGTGTTCTTCGTGTTCATCGTGTTTTTCGTTTTTCTTCATTTTTTTTCCTTCCAGATCTCAGGTGAGTGTGTGACCATGGAATATCTGGGTAAAGGATTGATGTTTGTTTTGCATGGATTCGTGTTGGTTTTGTGTGATTTGTGTGCAGGGATCGATATCATTCTTCCAGGAACGAACCGTGAGAGGAGAGGTTCGATCCTGGGTTCTGTGATGTTGTGTCGATCGATACACGAGACAGTGCATCAATCGACACCAAGGTTGTGTGTCGATCGACACACTGGTAGATGCATCGATTGACACATGGTGGTTGTGTCGATCGATGCATGCTTGTTTGAGGCAAACTTAGGTTGATTGTTCGTGCTTGCGTTGTTGTTTGTTCACCCTGGTATTGTATTGATTATTATGCCTCTGTTTATAACCTAGTAGATGGGATGACCGTCTCACTGAGTATTTGTGATAATACTCACATATCCCTTTTTACCATGTAATGGAGGTAAAGACAAAGTGTGATCGTTGAATCATGGCCGGAAAGAGAAGATGATCTAGTGTCTCGATTGAGTGGCTGTATTGTTAGAATTGCTAGGTTGCTAGTAATTCTGGATTGGTTGTTATCGTTATTGGAATTGTTGAATCGGATTATTGTGTTGATTTGGTTATAAGATTGGTTAGTGGATCGATAAAGTATGGGATTTATTGATTGATGTTGTTGAGTAATTGTTGAATCATTTTCCGCGTATTGTGTTGACCCGTTGAGGATTATTATTTCCTATAATAATAATCCGAAAGGGAACAATTTTTAAATTTCAGGGTTGGGTTGTTTCATTTTGGTATCAAAGCCTTTATGGTTCTAGGGCGGGTGAATGATTGATTGATTATGTGAGTTAGTCAATTGATTGTTGTGTGGATTTGGAGTCCTAGATCATCTTCTCCGAGCCTTCAATGTGATTCCACGGTATGTGTTGTTTGATTTTCTGTTTTCTAGTATTCGTAGTATTCTGCTGGTTAGTGTAGAGATATGGCTAGAGTTGCTAGAGGCAAAGGTCGTGGGGGCCGTGGAGGCCAAGGTGGTCGTAGTGGGCGTGGACGCGGGTGTGGATTCGAGAGTGAGTCTGTTCCCACAAGTGTAGCCCAGGAGACCACACAGGAGTAGGTGGCTGATTCGCAGGCGTATCAGGAGGGGTCCGTGGGTGTGGCCACTGTGAGTGCCAGTGTGAGTACTGGTGGGACGGGTATAGGTCCCGGTGCAGCGGGCCCAGGAGGGGGTGCTACTGTAGGTGGAGCCCAAGATCGAGATGATCGTCTGGCCGGTCTACTACAGTTGATTCTAGAGCGGCTACCAGGTGGGGTGCCGGCTCCGGGTCAGGCTCTGGGAGTGCAGCCAGGTGTGTTTGGTGTGCAGCCGGGTATGGCTGGGATGCAGTCGGGCAGGGCTGGAGTGCAGCCGGGTGTGGCGGTTGCAGAAGAGCTTCCATCCTACCTTAGGATGATGGAGTAGATGCAGAGGATTAAAATTGGGTTTTTCTCGGGAGGTGCCAAGCCTGAGGAGGCCGATGAGTGGCGGCTGAGACTGAAGCGTAACTTTCGCTGTATCAGGTGTCCAGAGGGATACTGGGTTGATCTGGCGGTTCATTACTTAGAGGGTGATGCGCATCTCTGGTAGAGAGGTGTTGAGGATAGGAGGGTGCAGGCCGAGATGGCCTGGGAGGATTTCTTAGCAGAGTTTAACGTCAAGTATTTCCCACAGGAGGCGGTGGATCGGTTAGAGTCGAGGTTTTTAGACTTGGCTCAGGGGGACCGGTCGGTGAGGGAGTTCGACGTAGAGTTCAATCGACTTCTGGTGCATGCGGGTAGACGCATGGAGGGCGAACATGCCTAGGTGGAGAGGTTCATGAGGGGAGTTCGAGCTGATTTGAGGACTCGCTATAGAGCGAGTAGGTTCACCACGAGGGCTGGTTGAGACAGCTCTTGTGACTGAGGAGGACTTGATGGAGCAGGCTGTGGTGGTTAGTCCACCGGTTCAGCAGCCGAGGAGGTCGCAGCAGCAGGTGGGTCCAAGCAGGGGCGGCAAGCCTGTGCAGGGACAAAAGAGGAAGTGGGAGAGCACTTTAGGGGCCAGTTAGGGTGGTTCGGGTTGCTTTGGTTGTGGGAGCACGGTCACCGGGTGGCGAGCTGTCTGAAGAGGACTGAGGCTTGGGATACGCGGGTCGAAGCCCGGGATACGCAGGTGTGTTTTCACTGCAGATAGCCGGGGCATATCAAGCCCAAGTGTCCGAAGTTGCATCAAGTGGCAGTGGCGGTAGTGCAGTCGGTGGCTTAGATTACAGCAGCACCGCAGGTGTTCACCTCGGTGGAGGCAGGTGGTTCTAACGCCATACCGATCATATGTAATTTCTGGACATGACTCTTTTAAATTTTTTTGGTGTTTGAATTTTAGTCTGTTTTGAAAATTGTGAGTCTGTACTAGAGTGTTAAGGTTCTTAAGCACATGGGATTTGTGTAAGGACCTTAGTAGTGGGCGGATGTGAGTCCCATGTTTTGTTTAATTCTGGAGCTACGAATAGCTTCATTACTCCAGAGTGTGCGGAGGGTAGCGGTATCCGGAGCGATTCCAATGAGCAGCCGGGAGTAGTTAAGGTTGCTGGTGGCAAGTCGTTAGCTACTTTCGGGCGGGCTCGTGGTGTAGATGTTCTGGTGGTGGGGGAGTTGATGCCAGCAGATTTGATCATTAGGCCGGTAGAGTTGTACGATGTCATTCTCGGGATGGACTGGTACAAAGTTCACCTGGATTGTCATCGAGGACGAATTGTGTTCGAGCGAAAGGCGGGGAGGTTGGTTTACTAGGGTTTGAGACCGACTTCCGGGAGTCTCGTGATTTCAACCATTCAGGCTGAGCAGCTGATTGAGAAGGACAGCGAAGCTTATTTGGCGACGATAGTGATGCCAGAGACTGTTGGAGAGGTTGTAGGTTGGGATATTCGAGTTGTTCAGGACTTCCAGGATGTTTTCCAATCGTTGCTAGGATTACAACCATCTCGGCCGGATCAGTTTCCGATTGAGTTGGAACCTGGGACGACTAACATATCCAAGACGCCTTCCCGTATGGCTCCAGCAGAGATGGCAGAGCTGAAGAAGCAGCTGGATGATTTGTTGGGTAAGGGATTTATCCGACCTAGTGTTTCACCTTGGGGAGCGCCGGTGTTGTTTGTGAAGAAGAAAGATGGGAGTTTCTGGTTATGCATCGATTACCGGGGACTTAACCGAGTCACGGTGAAGAACATGTATCCTCTGCTGCGGATTGATGAGTTGTTGGATCAGTTGCGGGGGGACTACTTTGTTCTCCAAGATCGATTTAGCTTCGGGTTACCATCAGATTCCTATCGATGAGGCAGATGTTAGGAAGATTGCTTTCAGGACGAGGTATGGGCATTATAAGTTCGCAGTCATGCCTTTCGGGTTGACGAATGCGCCAGCAGCTTTCATGAGGTTGATGAACGGCGTGTTTCAGGAGTATCTATATGTGTTTGTGAGCATCTTCATAGATGATATTCTGGTGTATTCGAGGAGTCCTGAGGAGCATGAGGTGCACTTGAGAGTGATTTCAGAGAAGCTGCGGGAACAGAAGCTGTACGCGAAGTTGAGTAAGTGTAGTTTCTGGCAGTGAGAGATGAGTTTCCTTGGCCATGTGGTGTCTGCAGAGGGAGTTTCTGTGGATCCGACTAAGATTGAGGCTATTAGAGGGTGGCCTAAACCGAGGAATACCACTGAGATCCAGAGTTTTCTTGGGTTAGCAGGTTATTATCGGAGGTTCGTCAAGGGATTTGCGAGTATGGCGCAGTCGATGACGAAGTTGACGGGGAAGGATGTCCTTTTGTGTGGTCTTCAGCTTGCGAGGAGAGTTTCGAGAAGCTGAAGGCGATGTTGATGAGTACACCAGTGTTGGCGTTACCCGAGCCGGGTGAGCCTTATGTGGTGTATACAGATGCTTTGGGAGTTGGTCTGGGTTATGTGCTGATGCAGCAGGGGAAGGTTATTGCATATGGTTCGAGACAGTTGAGGAAGCACGAGTGCAACTACCCTACCCACGATTTGGAGTTGGGTGCGGTGATTTTTGCTTTAAAGATTTGGAGGTCTTATCTTTATGGCGGAAAGGTGCAGGTGTTCACAGACCATAAGAGTCTGAAGTATTTCTTCACTCAGCCAGAGCTAAACCAGAGACAGAGGTGCATGATGGAGTTGGTAGCAGATTATGATATGGAGATTATGTACCATCCGGGTAAGGCTAATCTAGTTGCAGATGCGTTGAGTCGGAAGAGGATTGCTTCGGCTCAGGAGTAGGATATGGAGGCTCTGGTGAGCGAGATTAGTACATTGAGATTGTGTGTTATCTCACAAGAGCCGTTGGGGTTAGAGGCAGCTAACCGAGCAGATTTGCTGAGCAAGATTCGAGTAGCTCAGGAGAAGGATCAGGGTTTGATCGATGCTTCTAAGGTGGTAGGTTTAAAGTATGTGGTCTCGGCGAATGGGATGATACTGGTGAACGGGCGGTTTTTGTACCCAAGGATGAGGATCTGAGGTAGGAGATCCTGAGGGAGGCTTATTCGTGCATGTTGTCGATTCATCCAGGAGCGACCAAGATGTATCGTGATCTGAAGTGGTATTATCACTAGGTCGGGATGAAGAGGGATATCGCTAACTGGGTTGCAACGTGCAACGTGCAACGTGTGCAAGTTAGTGAAAGCTGAGCATCAGGTTGTGAGTGGTATGTTGCAGAGTTTGCCTATTTTGGAGTGGAAGTGGGACATGATTACCATGGACTTTGTGATCGGATTGCCACTGTCGCAGACCTATGATGCAATTTGGGTGATTGTGGACCGTCTGACAAAGTCAGCACATTTTCTTGCCATCAAGAAGACCGACAAAGCGGCGGTGTTGGCTAGGAAGTATGTGCCGGAGATAGTGAGGCTGCACGGGGTGCCAGCGAGTATTGTGTCAGACAGAGATCCGAGGTTTACCTCAGAGTTCTGGAGGGCGTTCCAGGCTGAGATGGGAACTAAGGTGCATATGAGCATAGCTTATCATCCTTAGACGGATGGACAGTCTGAGAGGATGATTTAGATATTGGAGGACTTGCTGAGGATGTTTGTGCTGGATTATGATGGTCATTGGGCGGATCACCTGAACCTGGTAGAGTTCACGTATAACAATAGCTACCAGGCGAGTATTGGGATGGCTTCATATGAGGCTCTGTATGGGAGGCCATGTCGTAAACCATTGTGTTGGACTCAAGTGGGGGAGAGGAGCATGTTTGGTGTGGATTTTGTTCAGGAGACGACAGAGAAGATCCGTGTCTTGAGGCTGAACATGAGAGAGGCGTATCTCAAGGCAGATAAGAGGAGGAAAGAGCTGGAGTTTGAGCTAGGAGATCTAGTGTATCTCAAGGCAGCGATGTTGAAGGGTTTTCTTATTAAATGTGTTTGTAAGACGTGTGTGTTCTTATGGTATGACTGGTAGGTAATGTGTTCTGATGACTGGTGGGTCATGTGGAGGTCTAGTGATAAAAGTTCTATATGAATTAGAGCTTGTCTATCGGCTAGAGGGCTAGAAATAGAAATTCTAAGTGAGTAGAACTGTCTATCTTCTAGTGAGGGTAGAAATGGAAGTTCTATTTGAGTTAGAGCTTATCCATGTTTTAGGAGGAGTATCTGGGGATGGAGGTGTTAAACCGGATCAGCAAGGCTATGGTGGGCGTTGTACAACCTGTCGTACGGACAGTACGAACCGTACCATGCCAAGGTACAACCGCACACAAGTACAAGGTACAAGAGTACACAAATACAAGGTACACACAAGGACAATGCCCAATCTGATCAGATTGTACTCAAATGCATCCACTTGTCTTTGGGACCACAACAAGTGGATCACTACCAAACAAACTCTCTTACACACGTTTGGGACCACATGAAGGGCTGAGATCATCTCAGTTTGAACAGATAGCAATGGACGGGCATGATCATATGACCGTTGTATATAGACCACTCTTGGTCTGATTTTACATGTATATATATATGTGTGCAGCCTTGTAATGATGTTAACTAATTGATTCAATCAGTTCATACACTCTCATTCTCTCTAAATCTCTCTTAAACTCTCTTAAACATTCCGCATATTCTTACATGGTATCAGAGCTTGTAGTCTTGAATCTGTTGGTTTAAACTCTTTTCTTTTTCTTTTAAACACGTTTTTCTCTTGTTGCTTTCTGTTCATTGCAAACCAGAACAGATTTATACCATTTCTGGGTGAAATTGAGCTGTTCTAGTTAAGAATGGAAGGGAATAAGATGATTTCACTACCTGTTGTGCTCAAGGGAGCAGAAAACTATTTGCTTTGGGCGAGAACTGCCAAAGCTGTGTTGTGTGGAAGGAAGCTATGGAGTCATGTTGAGAACTCCAAGGCGCCAACTGTTAAGAACAAAGAAGGAAAGGAGGTTCCATCTGATTCTGAGGCATGGTTTCAAGAGGATCAGGTGGTACTCTCCATACTTCAAGGTTCATTGTCCACCTCTGTACTTGAGGCTTATTCTTACTGTGAAGGAGCTAATGAACTGTGGGACACATTAAAGAATGTGTTTGGAAATGTCTCCAACCTCACCAGGGTGTTTGAGGTTAAACGAGCCATCAACAACCTCTCACAAGGTGATTTGGGGTTCAATGATTTCTTTGGGAAGTTCAGGCTTGTGGGCTGAGCTAGAAATGCTAAGACCAGCCACACTTGAAGCTTCCATTCTAAATGAGAAGAGAGAACAAGATAAAGTCTTTGCCCTTCTCATGGTGTTGAATCCAGTGTTTAATAACCTCATTAAGCACTTGCTAAGGGCTGAGAAGCTACCAAGCTTGGATGAAGTATGTGCTCAAATTCAGAAAGAACAAGGCTCATTGGGCTTATTTGGGAGTAAAGGCAGCGAACTGGTCATGGCTAACAAAGGCGAATTGATGGCTGCAAACAAAGGCGCTTATGGGGCAGAAGAAAGAGAGGTGTGGATCTGTGAGCATTGCAAGAAGAAGGGACATCTCAGGAGCAAATGTTGGATACTATACCCTCATCTCAAGCCTAATCATGGGAGAGACCAAAGGAAACCGAGAGCCAAAGCAGCTACAAGCTCACACGAAGCTGCTGGGTCATCAATTCAGCCCAATGACAGTGAAGGAGCAGCAATGAGGGCTTCAGCCGAGTATGTGAAGAAATCCGACCTTGACATCCTCATCAATGCCCTTAAAGAATCTGGTAACCCAATACAAGCCTTTAGTCTTAATGCATTGCATAAACATGACCTAAGTAGTGTTGCTAATCATGTTCTAAGTGATAAACCTCTAATCGTTGATTATGGTGTAAGCCATCATATGATTAGTGATGCTAAGTTGATTAGTAACATTAAACCAGCTTTAGGGAATGTAATTATTGCAAATGGTGAAAAGGTTAAGATTGAAGGAATTGGGAACCTTAAGTTATTCAATAAGGAATCTAAGGCCTTTTATATGCCATCTTTCACATCCAATCTACTGTCCATAAAGAAAGCCACTTCTGATTTGAATTGTTATGCCATATTCAGTCCTAATGAAGTTTTCTTTCAGGATATTGAGTCAAGTAAGCTCCTTGGGCAAGGAACAACTAAGAATGGTCTCTATGTTCTTGAAGACACTAAACCATCACCTTTATCTAATGCTTTTGTGTTTACTTCTGCTCTTGATACTAATGCATTGTGGCATGCTAGATTAGGCCACCCTCATCATAGAGCCTTAAGTTTGATGTTACCGAATGTTAAGTTTGCGAATAATGCCTGTGAAGCTTGTATTTTGGGCAATTATTGCAAAACTGTTTTTCCCAAGTCCTCTACCATTTATGAAAAATGTTTTGATCTCATTCATTCTGATGTTTGGACGTCTCCTTGCATGTCTAGAGAGAACCATAAGTATTTTGTCCCTTTCATTGATGAGAAATCAAAATACACTTGGATAACATTGTTGCCTTCAAAGGATAGGGTCTTAGAGGCGTTTATTAACTTCCAAAACTATGTAACTAATCACTATAATGCTAAGATCAAAGTTTTGAGATCAGATAATGGAGGGGAGTACACGAGTCAAGCATTCAAACAACATTTGAACAAGTATGACATTGTGCATCAAACAAGGTGTCCCTATACTCCTCAGCAAAATGGAGTCGCTGAACGGAAGAACATGCATCTCATGGAAGTAGCCCAGTCCTTGATGTTCCATATGAACGTACCTAAGAGGTTTTGGGGGGATGCAGTGGTCACGACCTGTTATTTGATTAACAGACTGCCCACTAAAGTCCTTCAAGATGTCTCTCCGTTTGAGGTATTAAACCGTTTGAGGTATTACCTAAAAGTGTTTGGTTGTGTTTGCTTCGTTTTAATACCAGGAGAGCAAAGGAACAAACTCGATGAAAAGAGCACAAAAGGGATGTTCATTGGCTATTCAATCAATCAAAAGGGTTATAAGTGCTACATTCCGGAGACAAGAAGAGTTCTGGTTTCGAGAGATGTCAAGTTCATTGAGACAAAGGGGTTTTACGAAGAAAGGGATTGGGAGAACTTGAAGAACCTATCTCACTCAACTTCTGATCGAGCTGCTACTCTTCGAACACTATTGGAGACATTAAGAGGAGGAAGCATGCCAAATGCAATTCCTGCCCCACCAGCCACTCATGAACAAATGGGGGAAGAAACACACGATGAGGAAGTGGAGTTCGAGGCTGAAACTGAAGCAAAAGTGCACAGTGACGAAATGGGAGAGGATAACATAGAAGAAACTCATGAAATCTCCCCACCTCAACCAGGACCTCAACCACAACCTGAGCTGGAACAACCGGTAGCTCCCAGTGAGCCTGTCCTCCGAAGAAGCCATAGGATAAGGCAGCCCACGTCAAATTGGATCAACACGAGGGTGTATTACAACAACCAGGCTGTTGCTCATCCAATGCAAGCGGTTTGCTCTTTAGTGTATATCCCGGAGGAGTATCAAGCCTTCATAGGCGTTCTGGACCAAGAGGAAATCCCAAAAACGTATGAGGAGGCCACAGAGCTCAAAGTCTGGCGTGATGCAGTTGGTGATGAGAAACAAGCAATGGCGACAAACCATACTTGGGATGAGGCTGATCTACCAAATAAGAAGAAGACAGTAAGCTCCAAATGGGTATTCACTATCAAATACCATAGCAATGGCGAGATAGAAAGGCACAAGGCAAGGCTGGTGGCTAGGGGTTCACTCAAACGTATGGTGAAGACTATGGAGAGACATTTGCTCCGGTTGCCAAACTTCACACCATCAGAGTTGTGTTATCCCTTGCTACAAACTTGGAATGGGAGCTGTGGCAGATGGATGTGAAGAATGCATTTCTTCAGGGGGAGTTAGAAGAAGAGGTCTACATGACTCCCCCACCAGGCATGGTTGTTACCCCGGGCAAAGTTTTGAAATTGAGAAAAGCAATCTATGGCCTGAAACAGTCACCTAGAGCTTGGTACCGGAAGTTGAGTATCACTCTATTGGATCGTGGATTTAGAAGATCCAAGGCTGATCACACTCTCTTCACCCTTCAAAGCCAAACTGGTATTATCGTCATTCTCATATATGTGGATGATATAATCATCTCTGGGAATGACAAGGTTGGTATTCAAGATACTAAAGATTACTTAAAATCAGTCTTTGATATCAAAGACCTTGGGGAACTAAGGTACTTCCTTGGGATTGAAGTGTGTAGATCAAAGGAAGGTCTCTTCTTATCCCAAAGGAAGTACATTCGTGATCTTGTGAATGAAACAGGTTTGATGGATGCAAAACCAGCAAGAACACCATTGGAACACTACAAGAAAACAGGTCATGAGTGACTAATTTTTGTGACTGATTTTGCAGTCACAAAATATTGTGACTCATTTGCGACTATTATGTGATGAATTTGCGACTACACAAAATATAGTCGCCACAGAGTCGCAATTTTACAACTCCATACTATAGTCACAAAACCGTCTTAAAACAGCGACTGATTAATGACTAATATTGGACTGTTTAACGATAGTCGTAAATCAGTAACAAATTTGAGACTACTTTGTGACGCTTCCCGTGGTCAGAAAGTTAGTCACAAATCCGTCACACATTTGCGACCGATTTGATACTATTACCGATCGTCTCAAAAGAGTCGCAAATCAGTGAGAAATTTGATGTCGGCAACAAGAAAGTAGCTAACGACGTGGTAAACGCTTATGTCGGCAACCTCACCTAACTCCTACCTAACCTCCTAATTTCGTCACAGATGAGTGACAAAGGAGTCACATAGCAGTTACAAATTTGTGACTCTTTTTTGGTAGTCGCAAAAGAGTCACACGATTTTTGCCTATATAAAGAACGAGCACTCACTTATTTTTTTCAAATCATTTTCATAAAACACCAAAAAACGAAAAAAAAATGTGGCATTCAACTCGAGAATGGATGTATAACCGGATCGATCCGCGCACGAATAATCTATCAAGAGAATTTTTGGATGGAATCGAGCAATTCATCAATTTCGCGAGTAACCAGGACATTGCACTCAGTAGTGGAGGTAAATTTTATTGCCCTTGTGTTAAATGTCAGAACTCCGGTAGTTTAAAAACAGCTTATACCATTTCAAAGCATTTGCATAGTCGAGGTTTTTTGCCCGGATATTATGTATGGTCTGAACATGGTGAAGATTATGATGTAGTTGGGGCAGGAACTAGTAGTTATTATGATAATGCTGAGTTGGGTAGTGGTGATCAAGAAATAAATAATGATGGAGGGAATGTTTATGCTGAGAAAAATGATGCATTTCATGGTTCTACGGCATTTAATGATTATCATCATGAACATGATCAAACTGAAAATGATCATGAAGAACCTACCCATGAGGCGAAACAGTTTTACGACATGTTAGATGCTGCAAATACACCACTGTATGATGGTTGTCATGATGGTCATTCGAGGTTATCATTAGCTGCTCGGTGCATGAACATCAAGGCAGACCACAATTTGGCCGAAAGTTGCATGGATTCATGGGCAGAATTGCTTACAGAGTATTTACCGGAGCCTAATCAAGCCACTGGTTCATACTATGAGACAGAAACGTTGATGCGAAAGCTAGGATTGCCGTACCATACATTTGATGTATGTATAGATAATTGTATGCTCTTCTGGAAAGAAGATGAGGAGTTAGAGCATTGTAGGTTTTGTGGAAAACCAAGGTATCAGGATAGTCGTGGACGAACAAAGACACCGTTCAGTCGTATGTGGTATTTACCTATCACTGACAGATTGAAGAGGATGTACCAATCAGATAAGACTGCTTCGTTGATGAGATGGCATGCTGAGCACGAGTCAGAAGAAGGAGTAATGTGTCATCCATCTGATGCGGCGGAGTGGAAAAATTTCAATGAAATGCATCCGAGTTTTGCAGAGGAAACACGTAATGTTTATCTAGGATTATGTACAGATGGGTTTAATCCTTTTGGTATGTCTAAAAACCATTCGTTGTGGCCTGTGATCATGACACCCTACAACTTACCCCCCGAAATGTGCATGAAGAGTGAATATTTGTTTTTGACGGTTTTGAACTCGGGACCAAATCATCCACGAGCTAGTCTTGATGTGTTCCTCCAACCACTGATTGAAGAGCTAAAAGAGTTATGGAATAATGGAGTTGAGGCGTATGATGTGTCAGTAAATCAAAACTTCAATCTTAGAGCGGTTTTGTTGTGGACGATAAGTGATTTTCCGGCGTATGGTATGTTGTCAGGATGGACGACACATGGAAGATTATCATGTCCAATTTGTATGGCTGATACAAATGCTTTCCAACTGCCGGCAGGTAGGAAGACATGCTGGTTTGACTGTCATAGAAGATTTTTGCCCCATGAGCATCCGTTACGGAGGAATAAAGTCAATTTCCTGAAGAGAAAGGATGCAGTGAACGATTTTCCACCAGCATCGTTAACTGGAGAACAAGTATACCAGCGAATACAACATGTCGAAGCACCAAAGTCATCTGTTTGTGGTGGAAATGGACATACAAAAAAACCGGTCGGCTATGGGGATTGGCATAATTGGCATAAAGAAAGCATTTTCTGGGAGCTACCGTATTGGACCGATCTGAATCTACGACACAATCTTGATGTGATGCATATCGAGAAAATTTTTTTTGACAACATCATGTATACAGTTATGAATGTGAAAGACAGATCAAAAGACACAGTGAAGTCAAGGTTAGATCTTTCAATATTTTGTGGTCGGAAAGAATTGCATATCGATGCAAGCGGGAATGCCCCATTTCCTATTTGGAGATTGACTTCAAACGCAAAAGCTGCCTTACTACAATGGGTGAAGAATGACGTTAAATTCCCAGACGGCTATGTAGCAGATTTAGCCAGTTGTGCAGACATTAATGGTGGGAAGTTTTCAGGAATGAAAAGTCATGACTGTCACGTTTTTATGGAACGATTGCTTCCGTTTGTATTTGCTGAACTTCTTCCTCGCAACGTGCACCAAGCATTATCAGGTATATATATATATATATAAACGATCTTGTTTATGTGGTAATTATTCAATATTATTGGTAATATAATGAAGTTGTTTTTGTAGGGATTGGAGCATTTTTTCGTGACCTTAGCAGTAGATCATTGGATCAAAGTCGTGTCCTAATTCTAAAGGATAATATTGTGATGATTTTGTGCAATTTGGAAAAAATCTTTCCACCTTCGTTCTTTGATGTGATGGAGCACCTACCTATCCATTTGCCATACGAAGTAGAGCTTGGTGGTCCTGTGCAATATAGGTGGATGTATCCGTTTGAAAGGTTTTTTAAATATTTGAAAGGGAAAGCAAAGAACAAAAGATTTCCAGCGGGATCAATTGTTCAATCGTACATGAATGATGAGATATCTTATTTCTCACAACACTACTTTGCATCACAAATTTCTACGGCTACCAGAAGAAGGTAAATTTTCTCTATATGTATGTCAGTATTGGTATCACGTTTTTCGTTTAAAATCTTAAAGGACAAATTTTGCAGGATAAGTCGGTATGATGAAGGTGAAGTACCCATATATCTGGTACCAGTACCAGATATATTTACTGTTGTAGGTCGTCCAAGTGGCAAATGCAATAAATTTTGGTTAACAGATAAACAATATAAGGCCGCACATTCATATGTTTTGAGAAACTGTGACTACTTTAGGCCCCTCGAAAGGTAAATCTGCTTTCCTAAGTAATTTAAAATTAATTTTGTAATTTTATTCATTATTGGCATTCGACTTGGAATCCAGATTGTTGGAAGCACAAATTCGATATGAAGATCCGGAACTATCTGATAATGAGGTCATGGTGAAAAGAGATGCAGACTTTCCTATATGGATCCGCCAATATGTATGTATTTTGTTACGTGTGTACTATTAATTGCAATTGCTTATGTTAATTGACATATTTTGTATACTTTAATTTGTAGGTGAATCACATGAAAAGTCAAGATAGTTTTCCTCATTGGGTTCATGATATTGTGGAAGGTCCTGAAAATGAGACTAGATCGTGGCCAATGTATTTTACAAGAGGATATATGTTTCACACACATGAACATGGAACTGGGAGAAAAACTATGAATTATGGGGTATATGTTCGAGGACAAAAATATTCTGATGCATCTCAAGAGGATGATTTCTACGGGACCGTGGAAACTATCATAGAGCTCCAATATCCCGGATTTGTGAATCTAAAGATCATAGTCTACGAGTGTGAATGGTTTGACCAAAGAATTGGAAAGGGCACTCGTAAAAGTGACGGAGGAATTGTTGACGTGCTCTCGTCAAAGAAATATCAAAATTACGAACCGTTTATTTTAGGTATGACCATTTAATATTAATTTTATTTATTTAATTTTTAAAAATTAATTCAAATTTTATTAATGGCAGGGTCTCAGGCTGATCAAGTTTGTTATCTTCCATATCCATTTACTAAACGTCCTCGAAAATTGTGGCATACAGTGGTAAAAGTTAATCCCCGAAATCGTGTTCAAGGAAACTTTAACGAGAAAGAGTTGGTCATTTTGCAACAAACAGACGATGATAGTATGATGCAAATGGTTGAAGAAATTGTTGTCGATGCTTTGGTCGATGGAAAACATTCAGGGGAACAAATTGATGTAGAAATTGAAGATGCCGAACCCGAAGATGAATTTCTTTGCAATTTATCATCTTCCTCCGAAGATGAGCAAATTTGAATAATATATTTTGGATGTTTTTTTCAAATTTGAACCCGAAGCTAAAATCTAATAGACTCGCGCTTAATTTTTGGTTCTTCAATTGTTCTGTAATAACAGTTACATGTTGTAAAACGTCATCTTAAATTAACCACGAATAATAAAATTTCATCTTAAAAAAAAAAAAATAATATCACATTAAGTTGGTCAACAAAAATTTAGGGTCACAAAAATCCCCTTATGTTTTTTTTGTCTTACCTATCTCTAAATATGTTTTAAAATAAAGTTATGATCATTCCTTGAATGTTTAAGGTATAAGATTTGGGATTTTATTTTTTGGAGAAATTAATATCTCAAGAGTCACAAAAGCGTCATAAAATTGCCTCTACTGTGCGACTAATTAGCGACGAAAAAACGAATATGTGACCAGTTTGTGACTCCTTACCAACTCTTATTAAAGTTTTGGAAAATTTGCAATAGATTTCATGTAAAAATATTTGATTCTACGTATGTACATCCATACAAACAATACGAATTAAGATTTTACTTTCTATATTACATATACTAGTGAAATCTATGTAGTTTTCAATTTTCAAAACCTTACACATCTTCTTTATAAGATAAAAGTACTTGACATTCCAATATATATGTTGTGATAAGATGTTTTCACTTCAAATTTGAGTTTATAACCACAATATAATCATATCTAATCAAAAACACAATTCATAAATAAATGAAAAACTGATTGAAAATACATATTCTTCACAATTTTGGTTCAAAAATATTAGGGTTTAGGGTTTCGTGATGTGACTATTATATGAGTCACAAAATAGTTATAAATTTGCGACCAATTTGCCACTCTTTATTGATTTGTGAATACTTAACCACTAATATTTGGGCTCTAAAATTTGGGTTTTAAAATTTTTGGTTTTGTTAACCAAAATATTTGGGCTTTTGGGCGCCCAATTTTTCCCTCTAAAACAATGTTGTGACTCTTTTGTGACTAATTAGAGACGCCTTAGTAAAATAAAATAATCAAAACCTGTTACCGATCTCATTACTTTACAAACCCTACTTAACATATTCTCGATCTGTTCTCTTCAAAAAACCAAATTCTCTTCAAAAACCAAATCGCCATACCTGTTCCCAAATCTCGATCTATTCCCTTTCTGTTTCGATCTTCTTTTCTGGAATCCAAACCCTAATTTCTTCTCGAATCCCTCTCTGTTTCGATCTTCGTTTTCTTCGTAATGGCTCACAAACCTGGTGGTAGGGGATCCGGCGGATCTCGTGGTAGAGGTCGCGGTGGTGACCCTGGTAGAGGTCGCGGTGGTGATGCTGGTAGAGGTCGCGGTGGTGACCCTGGTAGAGGTCGCGGTGGTGATGCTGGTAGAGGTCGCGGTGGTGACCCTGGTAGAGGTCGCGGTGGTGATGCTGGTAGAGGTCGCGGTGGTGATGCTGGTAGAGGTCGCGGTGGTGACCCTGGTGCTGGTACATCGAAAGCCGGTGCTGCTGGAACCAATCGCCAAGGTCGCACATCTACAGCCGCCGGAGTCAATCCCAGTGGTCATGGAGCCAACGGCCGAGCTGTTAGACCTACGTTCAGTGGTCCTATAGGGAACGCCGAACCTGTTAGATCGACAGTCGGTGGTGCTGGAGCCAACGTCAGGGAGTCTACATTGTCAACCGGTGGTGTTAGAGCAAACGGCCTAGCTAATGATACCTTAGCCAGTGGAAATCGTGGAGCATCATCCCATTCTTTTAACCCATCCTCATCTCAGAACACTATTTCTGTCTCTAGAACAAGTTTTTCGGCTCAATATCCACCATCGACACAACCTCCTATAGCCCGTCACTTCCAATCTTCGGTTCAGAACCAACCTCTCGTGCAATCTGTTGACCCTCTGGTTGACCCAGATTATGATCTTGATTTCGGGGAAGATCAAGAACAATATAATGGTCAGTTTTCCGACCATGATCTTGATTTCGGGGAAGAAGATGAGGTTCAAGCACCCAACCCAGAGTTACAAGACTTTGAACAGCTGTTGGATGACCAAATGCATCGTCCTGGCCGAGAACAACTCGTTAGGTTGTCTGAGCATCCAGTCCCCAACGCGAAGACGACATGGTAACTTCAATACTCTCTTTTTGTTTAATAAACTTGAACTATGAACTGACCATGATACAATGAATTGCTGAGTTGCCTTATGTTATGTGTCAAAGTATTACTGATCATGAATGAAAATGTCAAAGCTTGATTGTATCTGTTTAGGTCATTGTATGCGTGTATAGAGATAAAGCATGATGTTTTGCTTTAGGTATCTGTTTATAGATAAAGCATGATATTATATCAGTTTAACCAAATATATAGAGATAAAGCATGATGTATCATTCTATCTGTTTACTGTTCTCATTATGTTTTCTTTATGTTCTCATACTGTTCTCATAAACTATCTGTTAATGTATAAGGTTTACTCGGGACGATGGTGAATTGAGTCGTGTGATTTCTAGAATATTTCGGCGTAAGTTTGATGGTCCTTCCTATAGCTGGAAGGTTACGCCGATTCACGTACAGGAACGCTATTTTAGAACTTTTGCGGTAATGATTTAGAGTAATGCTTCTTTTATATTTCATTTATACTCCTAAAACAGATCACTACTAATACTAAAACTCCTTTTGTAGCGGAAGTACAACTGGGATATTGGGATTACACCGCTTGTAAGGAAGTATTTTATGAGGATTGCTACAAAACGGATGCGAGGCATAGTTAGTCAAGCTAAGAATAGTGGTCAATGGCCAATTTGGATCACACCTACGCTTTGGGCTTCAATGTGCCAGCATTGGGACACTCCTGAATCTCAGGCGAGGAGTTCTACTGCTTCACAGTGCCGTAACTCTGATCGTGGTGGTCTAGGAATCGCAAAGCATGTTTCTGGTCAGAAATCATACTTGAGAGTTCGACGTGAAATGGTAGTGAATTGGTAATTCGTCTATACTTAATTTCTACTTATAAACTGCATTTCTACACTAACATATATTTTTGTATCATTACAGGAGGCAGAATATGGTCGTCCCGTTTCATTTGGAGAAGTGTTTTTGGAGACATATACAAAGGCAGATGGAACCTTTGTTGATTACAAAGCTCAACAAGTTGCTGAGGCGTATGGGAAGCATTTACAAGAAGTTATGTCTGAGGATGATCCGGATGGCCCTGCAAATTCTTCTGAAAATTCTACTCAACGGACCCTGACCATCGAAGAAAAGGATGCAATATTCCTCAAGGTATTTTCCTTGATAACCATATGATTGCATATCTTTTTCTCTCTAGTATTGGTTTATGTATATGCTTATAAAATGTTATCTGAATTTTGCATTCTTCTGGTTTGGTTTCTCATCAATTGTTTTGCATTCTTCTGTTTTGGTTTATTGATATGCTTGAGTAATTCTTTTGTTTCTCATCAACAGTTTTGCATTCTTCTGTTTTGGTTTATGAATTGCATTCGTTGCTTTATCTGAATTAGGTATTTGTGTTCATTTGTGATCTTTCTTGTTGTCAAATTTCTTGTTGTTGGTTAAGAGTCATTCTCTAATAATTCATACTCGTTTTAGAATGACTGTGGTTTAGAATCAATATGTCTGTTAAGACATAATAATAATAAATATGTTGGTTAAGAATCAATATGTTGGTTAAGACATAATAATAAATCAGTATGTTTGTGGTTTAGAATCAATAGGATAGATGCACTTGGTTGTTTTGCACAATTATGAACTATATAATTTCATGTCACTGCCTACATTTTCTGGACTAACTTACTCTGGTTTTTGGTTATTTAGTGTACTCACACTGATTCCAAGGGGAACCCATTCGGACTTGGGGCACTAACTGAGATGGTCTGCAAAGGGAAAAGGAAAGAGAGCTATGCAAGCTCTCCTGGGGACTCTCTTTCCGAAATCCATGAACAACTTGAAGCATCTCGGCTTAAAATTCTTGCACAGGAAGAGAGCATTGCTCGACGTGATGAGGAGATTTGCCGCGATCAAACTCGACGTGATGAGGAGCATCGACGTGATCAAGCTCGTATCTCTGAGATGGAGAGGCTCATTACATTCTTGAAGAGCTCCGATCCCCGCATCGCAGCATTCATGGGTCAACAACCGGACAACACTCCAACCACCGAACCAGTCACTTCACCAACCACTACACAACCTGCTGGACCAGTCACCACACCCGAGCAGCATGTGGACTGATTAATGTAGTGCTTTCAAACTCTTTTTTCTGCAAAACTCTACTTAAGTTTTTTTTTGAACTCTCCTTAAGTTTAAAGTACATATATTTTCTTTTGTACTTTTGTGTTTTGATAAATATTTGAAGCAGTATATATACTTTCTTTCTTTTGTTAAACTTCTTAAACTTTTTCGTTTTCAATTCTAAAACAGAAATACAATTTATATCAATTATAAATGTATATATACAATTATAATTGTGAATACATATCAGTCACAAAAGCGTTGCACATTTGTGACCACTTTGTGACTCTTTCATTGACCAAACCAAAAATTTACATTATAATGAGTGACACTTTAAGGACCAAATTGCGACTACAAAAGTTCATTAGCCACTCCACTATCAGTCATTAAAATGTCGCAAATGTACGACCAAACTCTGCGTCTCAAATCCAACTCTAATGCGCGACGACATATTTTCAGTCTCTCTTTAGTTGTTTAATTACCACTACTGTATTTCGTCTTTAAGTGGTCGCAAATATGCGACTCTAGTATATGGTCTCAATGTAGTCGGAAATATGCGACTGTTTTGTGACGATTTTATTTTGCGATGGATTTTTAGCAACTCTTTTATTCAGTCACTAAGTAGTCGCAAAGTAGTCTTTTGTGACCGTTTTGAGACTTTTTTTGGAGTCATTCACGACCTGTTTTCTTGTAGTGGAAGATGCATATAAAGCTAACCAACAGGGGGAGAATGAAGATAGTCTCTTTGAGGATGCAAAGCTATACCGGCGATTGGTTGGTAAGCTTATATACCTTACAATAACTCGTCCCGACTTGTGTTTTGCTGTGAACCAGGCGAGCCAACATATGCAAGCTCCAAGACTGTCCCATTGGAAGATGGTGAACCGCATTCTAAGATACATCAAGGGAACTTCAGAACAAGGAATCTGGATGGGTTGCAATGGAAGCTCAGAGATAGTGGGTTATTGCGATGCTGATTGGGCTGGTGATAGAGTAGATAGAAGATCCACTACAGGCTATTGCATGTTCATTGGTGGTAACTTAGTTACTTGGAAGAGCAAAAAGCAGAAGGTGGTGGCCTGTTCGAGTGCTGAAGCCGAATATAGAGCAATGAGAAGACTTACAACAGAACTAATGTGGTTGAAGATGCTTCTCACGGATTTGGGCATAGAAACTTCGAAACCAATCACCATGCACTGTGACAATCAATCCACAATCCACATTGCGTCAAACCCAGTGTTCCATGAAAGAACAAAGCATATTGAGGTGGACTGCCATAAGGTTAGAGAGCAAATGGAGTTAGGAGTGATCCTTCCTTGCTACAAAAGAATCTCGGATTAGTTGGCGGATATATTCAACAAGGCAACAAGCTTGAAGACGTGTGAGTTTATATGTGAGAAGATGGGTCTCATGAGTCTTCCAAGATCATAATTCCCTAAGTAAAGAGCTCACACTCTTTTTCCCTAAGTATGGTTTTGTCCCATTGGGTTTTCCACACTTAGGTTTTTAATGAGGTGAGTTTCTTAACTTCCAAGCTAAGTCTCAAGCTTCCTTATGACTTAGCTTGAGGGGGAGTGTTAAACCGGATCAGCAAGGCTATGGTGGGCGTTATACAACCTGTCGTACGGACAGTACGAACCGTACCATGCCAAGGTACAACCACACACAAGTACAAGGTACAAGAGTACACAAGTACAAGGTACACACAAGGACAATGCCCAATCTGATCAGATTGTACTCAAATGCATCCACTTGTCTTTGGGACCACAACAAGTGGTCACTACCAAACAAACTCTCTTACACACGTTTGGGACCACATGAAGGGCTGAGATCATCTCAGTTTGAACAGATAGCAATGGACGGCCACGATCATATGACCGTTGTATATAGACCACTCTTGGTCTGATTTTACATGTATATATATATGTGTGCAGCCTTGTAATGATGTTAACTAATTGGTTTAATCAGTTCATACACTCTCATTCTCTCTAAATCTCTCTTAAACTCTCTTAAACATTCCGCATATTCTTACAGGAGGTTCTATGTGAGTTAGGATTTGTTTATTCCCTAGATGGCGTTGGGAAATAGAGGTTTTATGTGAGTTAGAACCTGTGTATTTCCTAGGGGGAGTATGTAAACAGAGGTCTTATGTGAATTAGGACTTGTCTTTTCCTGGGACTCTGATGGAAACACCCTGGTGATTGGATTGTTTTGGATGGCCTAGTGATTGGTCATGAGGTGATATTCCGGGATAGGGAATGTCATGATGGAACTATGAGAGCTGATTTTGGTCGACAGGTGCTTATGATGCACGTTACAGAGTTGATTGCTCCAGGGGATAGTGGTTTCCCTGGATATACTTGAGGGGACAGTGAGGTTCTCTCCGGGGGATAGTGGTTTCCCTGCATATACTTTGACATGGATCTCTCCAGAGGATGTGTGATTCATCTACAGCCGATAGCTTGACAGACTGTGTGTCCCGAGAGTGCGAGGGGTTGGAGCATACCGAGAGCTGGATGGACGGCGATCCTGAAGGTGGGAGGGGTATGATATACATCGAGAGCTCAAAGGGTGACGACCCTGAGAGTGTGAATGGTGTATATAGATATAAGTATGAGCAATAGTGTATGTAGTGTGATTGTAAGTATGAGACTTGATGAGCTTCAGGGATCGGAAGTGGATTTCAGGTGGTGCTGACCGGGTTTGGTCAGGATTGTAGCCATGCTGAGACGGTGTAATGTGACTAGTATGAGACTAGTTGAGTTCTGGGATCAGGTGTTGATCTCAGGTAGTGCTGGCCGGGAAGGGCCAGGGGTGTTGATATCAGTAGAGATGGCTGGGTTAGGTCAGGGGTGTTAAGTGTCGGTTTACGGACCGGTTTAGGATGAAAACCTAGGGCTTCCCTATAAAAGGGGTTGTGGCCGCGTTTTGGTTCCAGAAAAAGTTCAGAAAGTTTTCAGAAAAGTTCCAGAGAGTTTCCAGAGCGATTTGTGAGAGAAGGTTTGTTGTGAGGCTCTGGAGATTGTTCTGAGTGCTTGTTCTGCGCGATTTGAGTGAGGATTGGTTGATTGGAGATCCGTGTTCTTCATGTTCATCGCGTTCTTTGTTTTTCTTCATCCTTTTTCCTTCTAGATCTCAGGTGAGTGTGTGACCATGGGTTTATCTGGGTAAAAGATTGATAGGATGCGAATGTTGTGTTGTTTTGCGTGGATTCGTGTTGGTTTTGTGTGATTTGTGTGCAGGAATTGATGTGATTTGATCCAGGAATGAACCGTGAGAGAAAAGGTTCGATCCTAGGTTCTGTGATGTTGCATCGATCGACACACGAGACAGTGCATCGATCGACACCAAGGTTGTGTGTCGATCGACACACTGGTAGATGCATCGATTGACACATAGTGGTTGTGTCGATCGACGCATGGTTGTTTGAGGCGAACTTGGGTTGATTGTTCGTGCTTGCGTTGTTGTTTGTTCACCCTGGTATTGTATTGATTATTATGCATGCGTGTATAACCTAGTAGATGGGATGACCGTCTCACTGAGTATTTGTGATAATACTCACACATCTTTTTTTGCCATGTGATGCAGGTAAAGACAAAGTGTGATCGTGGAATCATGGCCGGGAAGAGGAGATGATCTAGTGTCTCGATTGAGTGGCTGTATTGTTAGAATTGCTAGGTTGCTAGTAATTCTTGATTGGTTGTTATCGTTATTGGAATTGTTGAATCGGATTATTGTGTTGATTTGGTTATTGGATTGGTTAGTGGATCGATAAAGTATGAGATTTATTGATTGATGTTGTTGAGTAAATGTTGAATTGTTTTCCGCGTATTGTGTTGACCTGTTGAGAATTATTATTTGTTATAATAATAATCCGAAAGGGAAATTTTTTTAAATTTTCGGGTTGGATTGTTTCATTCTCCAGCCTGCGGAATTCACCACCGATTGGAACGACATATTCTTCCTATACAATGAGAACCAAAAACATATTTTCATAATATCATGGATTTTAATTTTGAAATCTCAAATGTTATTCTAACCTGAATTAAAGATGAAGTATATGCAAATGAAAATACTACTTTGAAGGAAACTCCTACGAGGATGGTATGCATGTGTCCTGAAAAGATGAAGAAAGAGCTTCATTAAAATGCTATACTCGAAAATGAGGTTAAATAGGTATTTCATGATTCTTTTGTATTTGTATGTCTGTCTTTATCTTCACTTCTAAGACCTAATATACTTATTCCCACATATCATTTTCTATTCCTTCCTGACAATGATAGTATCATATTTAATGTTGGTTTAATTGAACCAAGGTGAGGTTATGCTCTCTTTCCAAGCTTCATAGCAACATATTATGAAAATAAAACTATCATTTGTATCCTTAGTAAATCATTTTTTCGTGCATGAATTCTACTGAGCCATGCTTCTTTTTCCAACCCTACGTGAGCAGGATCAGGTTGTCCAAGACCTTCAACAAGACGTTTGGTCTATAATCCAATTATTGCAATTGGAAAAGATTTTTCATCGTTCAGGAGATTCAATCGTTAGCAAATGCAACAATCTTAACTTGCGAAAATCGTCATCTCCCTGCTTCCGTAATTACCATTAGCTTTTTGGTTCATTAGAAGCTATAGCAGGTCGACGTCACATTCTATAGAGCATCTACGGACAAAGGAAAAACTCGGTAATATATTAAAATATCATTTTTAATAGATATGGACCCCAAATTATGTATATAGTTTCAAATATCTTAATATGTTCGGGATTGCTTCAACAAATTTAATCTCGCTTGACATGTGCTCTTACGAACAAACATAAAAGCGAGGTAAATAGTTGTCAATATGTAATTTAAACACAAATGGTTGACAATAAAATAAACAAAAAAAATTATATTCTTTCATATTTCTATGTTTTGTTTTATTGGTTCGTTACATTAAAATTGAAAAATGTTGAAAATACTAGTGAAAAGTTGTTGACTAATAAAAAATTGTGATCACATTTGGAATAAAATGTACTAGTTTCCCTTTCAATTATTTTTTTTCGAAGATGGTTAGTTGGTTATTAATATTGGTTCTTGGTATTTTTTCAGATTCTCTTGAACAAAATTAAAGAATATAGGGGAAATGAGCAACTTTGTTATAGATGGAGAGGAAAATCACATAGAGTAAAAGATGATTTAGCAAAGATATTTGGTCTTCACGAGACAAGGCCAGTAGGTCAGAACAATTGTATCTTTTGCTTTCAAAATTTGTTAAAGTATCATATATATTCCAATTTATCAATAAACAATTAAAAATTATTCATGTACATGGAGAGTAATCATCTGATGCAATGCACTTGAAGTTGGAGAACAAGTTTTAGAGAGTTTTTATTTTTCATGTATACTTTATAAGGGAATGGTTGAATTGGTATGAAAAAAAGTCGTTAGTAATTAGTTGCATGATACAAAAAGTAAATATAGTAGAAAAAGGACAAACACATAATAAACAAAAAAGTTTAACTTTTAAAATTTTTGTGTTTAAACCAAAGAACTGAATATTTTAATATTATCAAATTCCAAATACTCGATGAATGAGAGAGCTTTTAAACAAACAAAAAATATGCCTCAACATATGCAAACAATTATACCGAATTAATTTCAAAATTATTGATAAGGAATGAGTTAAAAAAATAACAAAATATATTTTGGCCAAAAACTAAATTGTATACTTAATTTACATATATATATTTCACATGAATAAATTATGAATTTTAAGACCATCTCCAATAAGGGTTTCTATTAAGAAACCCACTACCTTGAGATACTCTTTTGCCATTTATCACTCTACATTTGGACTCGTTTTTATTTTTAACTTAAAATTTAATTATATAGTAAAATGGGCTAATTTTGTTCAATAATAAAAAAATTAATAATTAGACAACTAACTAAAATGAGGCTATGTGGCATAATTATATACACAAGGTTAATTGGATATGTTTTTAATTATAGTTAATTTTTTAGGTTATTCCACCCAATTTCCCTGATAAAATTATATTAAAATAATGGTATTTTATTATTAAGAAATCCACTTGGGATTCTCACCGTTGAGGGTGCTCTAATCAACTCAAAGACTTGAGTGGAAGGTATCAACTTATCATTTTATCTATTTTTATAATTGATAAACACATAATATTTCTTTTGGATCCACTACACAAATACTACCACAATACAATTATGATAATACCAAAATATCAATAAACAATGTATCCGGACATAGTCCGAGACATCTCCTGGTTAAAAAAAAAAAATCAGATACATGGCAATGGCAATTTGGAAAAGAGTTTTTTGGCAACTGCCATAAAATTCCCTTTAATTTAATGATTTTTGATACCGTAAATTAAATTATCCTACGAGTTTTGATACATTTCATTTAGTCTCTAGTTATGGGGGAAAACGTACTAATTCCCCCCCATAACTTTCATATCCTCGTAGATAGATCTTGATAACTAATCGCGTACTACTTTCCTACAGGATGAAATTTAGACGTCTATTTCCCCCCCAAAATAAATATTACACGTTTATTTCATCCCAGAATAAATATTAAACTCTTATTTCACCTTAAATCGGTTAAAATTTGGTTTATTGTAGACCAAGTGTCTTCTTTAGAAAACAAAGCTGTTGGTTTACCGTTAATGACCCGATTAGAAAATAGTAAACCGTAATTGACCCGATTTTAAAACCGATCCGACCTGACCAGATTGTAAACCCGAAACCACCGACCCAAAAACAAAAAGAAAAACCCGAAACCTAAAATTAGAAAATCTTTTGCCCCAAATCGGGAAGAAACCTAAAATTTCGAAATCAAAATCTAAAAATTAACAGCTTTCCGTCACCAATGGAAATGAATATAGCCTTAGGGCCTCCGATTTCAACAGCTGATGCGCCAGTGGACATAGAGGATCCGCGGGAAAGGATGGAGTTTGACCTCGAGCAAGCTATAAGGGACTTGGTCGATGAACCTTCGATTTGGCACAATGTGTGTCCTGAGGAGATCCAGCGACAGTATACAAGGCGGCACGAGGTTAGAAGAGGCGATGGAATGTTGTATTTGGACCAAGTGTTCATCAATGGAGTTGCGTTTAAAGAGACTGTCCTCGATTACGCATTGAAGAGCGGTCGCATAATCAGGCAGTACAAGTATGACCCTGTTAAAGCCGATTTCAGATGTATTGGAGGAGATAAAGAATCATGTCCATGGCGCATCTACTGCTCAATCCATAAGAAAATTGGAAAGTGGAAGGTCAAAAGATTTCATGGTACGCATTCTTGTGTTCCTAATGGTTCGTGTGCAATGTTTAGGACTCCTGTGATTGCACGTTTGTTTGTTGACAAAATCAGAGACGATTCTGAGTATTTTAAGTCGATGAAGATTAAGGAATTGATTAGGGAGAAGTGGAGGATTACGGTGTCTAGGGGTCAATGCCAGCAAGCTAGGTAAAAAGCTTTGGACTGGATTGCGAAAAAGTATGATGAGCAGTTTGCACTTATGCGTAACTACAAGTTTGAGCTACTAGAATCAAACCCGAATTCTTGTGTGGAGGTTGAATGTATCACCAATGAGAAAGGTGAAGATGTTTTCAACAGGTTTTATGTCTATTTTGACAATCTTAGGAGATCATGGAAATAAACATGTAGGCCTCTTATAGGTTTAGATGGGTGCTTCATGAGAGCAAATATGAAAGGGCAAGACTTGGTAGCTTTAGGGCAAGATGCGGATAATGCTATATATCCTATAGCGTGGGCTGTTGTGCCAGCTGAAAACTTTGAGAATTGGGAATGGTTTGTGAAGAAGATTCAGCTGGATTTGGATTTAGGAAATGGAGAAGGCTTTGTGATGATCTCTGATAGGCAAAAGGTTAGTTGTTGTTCACTGTTTCTGTTCTTATTTATAAAGGATAATAATTTTAGAATGTGGTTGATTGTACTTGCGTTTGTCTCCTTTGTCTTTGCAGGGTTTGATCAAAGTTGTGTAGCTTGTACTACCAGAAATGGAGCATAGAATGTGTGTTAGACACATCTATGGAAATCTGAAGGCTAAGTTTGGGAAGAGGTCTGATATGAAGTACTTTATATGGCAGCTAGCTTGGAGTTATAATGAGCCAGAGTTTAGAGTGAATTTGGACCCGATCTTAATGTATGATTCAGATGTTTATGCCAAGGTGATGAAGAGTAAACCACAGACTTGGTGCAGGGCATATCAGAAGATTAGAGGTGACTGTATTGAGGATGTGGAGAATAACTCAACGGAATCGTTTAACAAAACAATTGCCAAAGCGAGAGAGAAGCCACTTGTTCCAATGTTGGAGACAATTGCTACATTAGCAATGGTTCGGATTGCTAAAAGAGATGTCAAAGCTTCGCAATGGACTGGTCTATGCACACCGTATGTAGGTGAATACCTTCCAATATTGCATGAGGAAGCATCTCTGTGAAAGGTAACTAGGAGCACAAACAACACATACAAAGCGGATCTCCATGGTTGTGCTTATAAAGTTAGTTTAGCGGATAGGACTTGCACTTGTAAGAGGTTTCAGATTATAGGAATCCCTTGTGAGCATGCTTATGGAATGATTCTTGATAGGAAGATTGTGGATGAGGAATATGTGAGTCATTGGTTTAGGACAGCCTTGTGGAGGAGGACTTTTAAAGAAGGTTTAGTTCAACCTCGAGGCTGCACATTTTGGCCAGATTCAGGTGAAAGAAGAGTGGTTCCAAATCCGGAGCTGATGCAGGATAAGAAGGATAAGAAAAGGAAGAAGGGGAAAAATGAGTCTCCTACAAAGAAAGCTCCTAAAAACAAGAAAAGGATCATGCATTGTAGTGTTTGTGAAGCAACAACCCACAACACTAGGTTTCACAAAAAGGACAAGGTACTAATTTTGATGATGTTGGTTTTGTGAATCTTTGTGGTTTAGGATTCTCAAGCTATTTTTAAAAGATCTTGTACTGATTTTATCTTTGTGGTTTAGGATCCTCAAGCTCCTCAAGCTTCTCAACCTAATGGAGCACAATCTTCTTAAGCTATTGGAAGTCAAGCTCCTCTAGGCCTCTCAACTTCTTGGTATTTAGGACTGTTTCGGATGCATAAGATACAATTAGGAATGTTTTTTGTTTGCTTCTTATGGCATTTGTGTTTTGGTAATGACTTTGGTCATGTACTTTGCTTTGGTAATGTATTATGGATTTGGTCATGACTTTGGTAATGTACTATGTCTTATGGCTTTGTATTTTGCATTCATTGTCATTCAAACTCAAACAAGATCTATGACAATAAACACAACTAACATCAAAGACAAACCAAAACAAACACACTTGTCTTAACGAGTTCAATATTGTCTTACCATACAACACAAACCAAACAAATACAAACCGTAGGTTTTTAAAGATTGAAAATTTGGCTTGTAGGTTTCATCTTCTTTCTGAGTTTGATGAGGGAAAGAGAAGTTGTAGGCGTAGATTGGCTGGCCATAATCGGCGGAGGAGGAAAACGCAGCCCGAGGAGATTACTTCTCCGGTTGTAGCTATGGGGAATTGTGATAATACCTCTAATAACACAAATGTGGATATTATGGCTCTGTTAACCGCATTAGCTTGTGCACAAGGTACTTAGGCTATGTATCATTATCCTCTCTGGTAATTATGGCTTTTAAAATATTCATGTTTTATTCTTAACAAGCTCTCGGTCTGCGTTTTGCAGGTACTAATTGGTCTACGACAGTGCCTCAAAGAGAGCAACTTCTTCAGATACTTAACAAGATCAATGCATTACCTTTGCCTATGGATCTTGTCTCGAAGTTGAACAATATCGGGATTTTAGCCAGAAAAAATCTGAGAACTACTAGCCATGTTTCTCGCCTGTTTAGCCATCTTCGCCTCTTTTGTCTTTTTGCCTTAAACACTATAGACTAACTCTGAATTCTGACCTTCAATTCGACCAAACCCAGAATTAAGGTTCTTCAAATATGGGAGTTTTGAAATTTGGGGATTTTAGAAGAAACTTAACAACTGGGTTCGGGTCAGGTTTTTTAATACCATTCGGGTTTCAATTTCGGTATACAAACTAGTGTATTTGGTTTACGATCGAGTTTTGTTATTAACTTACCAAATCCAGAATTGGGGGGAAATAGACGTCTAAAATCCATCTTGTGGGGAAGTAGTAGGGGTCTATTTTCGAGGATATGAAAGTTTTGGGGGGGGGGGGGGAATTAGTACGTTTTCCCCTAGTTATGCGATTTTTACCCGATATTATTTTACCTAGTTTGGTATGGTCGAAGTAAACCATGACATTTTAATTTTACTAGTATCTTTTAAAACCCTTTCTTCAGCGTTGAAATGAAATCCGTTTGAAAATCCAAAGAGTCCTCCATTTGGAAAATCGCTCCGTCAACTCTACTTTTTCTTTTAACTCTTTCTTTTCCTCTTCCTCTCTTAAAAATTCCCTCCCGCTTCATTTTCTTTGAGTGTTCAATTCGACGCAGACCCAAGTGTATTTGTTCTTTGTCACTGTCAATTCGGATTGGCATCTGTTATGGCTGTCGTAGCGACCAATCCCAAGCGCAAAGTCCAATGCTTGAACTTGCCTGTTTCGAAGAAACGCAGATTCTCCTCTACCAAAAACCCACTTTCTTCTTCTTCTTCTTCTTCTTCTTCTTCTTCTTTTTCCAATCCTACAATGTCGACACGCTCTGCCTTTACGTTTCACACCCATCGCAGAGGAGTTCTTCGATTCAGACATTGCCTTCTTCCTCCGTCTTCAAAAGGAAGAAAAAACATAGAGATTCCCGTGTTAATGACCAAGAGGAGACAAAAGTAGATGATGATGCGAAGACCATTCAAGTAAACCCTTTCTTGCTCCAATGTTATTATTGCTTATGGTATACATTCCAAAGAGCTGCTTGTTAGGCTTGTCCATTAGCTGCAATCATGACTTATTTTGTTAAGAATGGTACTTTGTTTTATTTTTGTTGTGTTTATTGAATTGATGAAGGTTTCTGATAAACGTTTTCTACCGCTCATGATACGCCTCAAGATTCAGACATGGACCAGCTGGATGTTTTAGCTCAGGATGGAATGGAACATGGAGTGCAGCTTAAACCAGAGCTTGAAGCCGAGGAGAACTTGGTTGTATCAGTTGGACCTATGACTCGTGTGAGAGCTAAAAGGCTTAAGGATGGAGTTGGAGGTTTACTTAACTACATGTTTACTCAATCCGATCACTTAGGCTGGAATGGAGAAGATGTATCTCAAACCATTTTGGTTTTGATACAAGCTGAAGAAGATCACTAAAATGGGTATGTGATCATATGTACTCTTTTTCCTTATCTTTGGTTTTGTCCCAATGGGTTTTCCAAAGAAAGGTTTTAATGAGGCAAATGATTCACATCCAAATCACCCATTTGATGATCAAAACCGGGCCAGAATCTTCTAGAAAACCTTCCAAGGTGTTAGCCATCAAGTTCAGTCTGTTTCATGTCTATTTGAAGCCCAAAAGAAGCCCAAACCAAGTGCCTAATTTGCAACCCAAAGAGAGTGACGAAAAAGAGAAGGGAAATGACTTGAAGAGTCATTTTTGAAGTTCAAACTTAGTCTTTATTATGGTCTTCATAGTTAATGCATTTAATTCCAAATTTGCCTTGTTTTTAGTTCATTTTCATCTCTTTAAACCCCTTGTAAGATCTGAAAACGTGATCATCTTTTTTTCTTGAGAGAATCCTCTTTGTTCTTTGCTAAGAAAATTTTCTGTCACTTGGTGCGTAATATCCAAGTAACAACCTCTTTTTTGCTGTTCTAGTGCGTCATATCTAGAGGCTTTGAGGAGTGGGAATATCAGCAGACTTACACATCTGTTGTGCGACCCTTCAATCCATCAAATTCGCCTTTGTTTGCAATCTGCTGCTTGGCGTGAATCCTATCTTCAATATCCGGTTGAGTGATCCTTAATTTAGGGCGTAACAAGTGGTATCAGAGCCACTCAATCCGGTATTTTCATTTCTGAAATCATCTTCTCATCTTTTCACCATTCTTTTTCTTCTTTCTTACTGAATCCGGGCTGTTCTTTACCCCATAGTGATCACTTCACTACTTAAAAAAAAAAAAAAGAAACCAGAAGTTTGAATCACAACTGAGGAGAAATCCAGGTGGGGTGGTGGAAGAGAAAACCTGCTGGGCGAAGAGAAAACTGGCCTTAGACAATTAAAATTGATCCCTCAAAACCCTTCATCTTCTACAATTCCTTTTCCCTTGTTACTTAGAAATTCCATTGAGTTTGATTGGGATTTGTCTTTCTTAGAACCTTGGGAAGGAAGTCTCTTGAGTGACCACAAAAATTTGAGAGAAACACTTGAGAGGGTGAGATTAAACACTTGAGAGAGTGAGATCTTTTCTACTAATCCGTTTGTTTAAGTGTTTTCAGGGAAACCATGGAGTCTAGTGATGATGAAAGACAAGGGGTTGGATTATCTAAACTCCAGATGAGAGCTTTAAAAGACCAAATGACTAATCTTATGAATGCAGGTTTAAAACAGATGCACCAAAGGATTGATGAGATCTAAGCTAGTCAGCAAAACCAGCCTAGAAAAGCTCCAAGGAGAAACCGGCCTAGGAGAAATGATCGGTTAGATGATGAGATTGATGAGGAGTACTTGTATGAGGATGACAGATCTATCAACAGACCAAGAAGAAAAAACCGAGAACGAGGTGACGTTAATCCTTTTGCTGCTAGGAGAAATGAAAGAAATGATGATCTAGGAAATCTTAAGCTTAAAATTCCCACTTTCTATGGTAAAAATGATCCAGATGCTTATCTTGAATGGGGAAAAAAAATTGAGCTTATCTTTGATTGTCAGAATTTTTCAGAGCTTAAGAAAGTAAGGTTGGCTTCCACTGAGTTCTCTGGTTACGCTATTAACTGGTTTGATCAAGTTGTGACTCTTAGAAGGAGATCAGGTAGAAGGCCAATAGCAACTTGGGATGAGCTCACAACACTTATGAGAAAGAGATTTGTACCGGTCCATTACCACAGAGAGCTTCACCAAAAGCTCAGGCGTTTGCTCCAAGGCACTAAGTCCGTAGAAGACTATTTCTAGGAAATGGAAACTCTCATGATTAAGGAGGATGTAGATGAGACCTTGGAAGCTACAATGGCTCGATTCTTAGCTGGTCTCAATCGAGACATTCAAAACCGCATGGAACTTCAGGAATATGAGAGTTTGGAGGAAATGCTCCACAAGGCAATTCTGATTGAGCAGCAGTCCAAGAGGAGGGGATTCTCAAAGTCCACATTTACTCCTAAGCCAACCTTTGCTCCAAAACCAAACTACCAAGACAAAGGTAAGTCCCCAACTCAGTCAAATACTGATTTTAAGACTAATGCTCCTGCTCGTTTTGACAAAGGAAAGGCAGTGGAGACCAAAACCCGAGCTAGAGACATCAGATGTTTTAAGTGTCAAGGACTTGGACATTACGCTAATAATTGTCCGAATCAGAAGGTGATGATTCTCTTGGACAATGGTGAGGTAGAGTCCGAAGAAGAGACAGAAGAAAAAGAGGATCTCGGTCCTAACTTTGATGAGGAGGAAGAGGAGTTTGAATACCCAGCTCAAGGCAACCTTCTAGTCACAAGAAAATCCCTAAGTGTCCAGCCAAAACCAGATGAACGAGAACAAAGGGAGAACCTTTTTCACTCTAGATGTTTTGTTAATGATAAGGTGTGTTCTCTTATTAATGATGGTGGCAGCTGTACTAACGTTGCTAGCGACACTCTTGTCAGGAAATTGGGCTTGGAAGTGACTTCATCCTCGTCCTTTTAAGTTGGAGTGGCTTAATGAATCCAGTGAACAACATGTGAAGGAGCAAGTCACAGTTCCTATAAAGATTGGGAGATATGAAGATCAGATTCTGTGCAATGTTCTTCCAATGGATGCTAGCCATATCTTGCTTGGTCGGCTGTGGCAGTTTGACAAGAGAGCCATTCATGACGGCTACACCAACAGACATTCCTTTGAACACCAAGGAAAGAAGATCACTTTGGTGCCTTTGTCCCCCTTAGAAGTGCATCAAGACCAGATTCAGCTCAAAAAGAACCGGGAAGCATCAAAGACGACTGATGAGCCAAAGGTGAACCCAAAGAATTCTAACTTCTTGGTCAATCAAAGTCAGGTAAGGAAATCCTTGTTTTCCCAACAGTCTTTTCTTTTGCTTGTTTACAAAGAATCACTAATGGCATCTTCTAACATTGCACCGGAGCTTCCGAGTGGTCTTAAAGAAGTCTTGCAGGAATTTTCAGATGTTTTTCCTAAGGAGAATCCAAAGGGATTGCCACCGGTTCGAGGCATAGAACATCAAATCGATTTTGTTCCAGGCGCCTCTCTTCCCAACCGACCAGCTTACCGAACCAATCCCATGGAGACCAAAGAACTTCAGAAGCAGATTGATGAGCTACTTGACAAGGGATACATTCGGGAAAGCCTTAGTCCGTGTGCCATACCAGTGCTACTCGTTCCAAAGAAAGATGGGACATGGCGCATGTGTGTGGACTGCCGTGCCATAAACAACATTACGGTAAAATATAGGCATCCCATCCCTAGGCTAGATGACATGTTAGATGAGTTGCATGGTTCATCTGTTTTCTCTAAGATTGATCTGAAAAGTGGCTATCACTAAATTCGCATGAAAGAAGGTGATGAGTGGAAGACTGCATTCAAAACAAAGCTAAGTTTGTATGAATGGCTTGTTATGCCTTTTGGTTTAACAAATGCACCTAGTACCTTTATGCGTCTCATGAATCATGTGTTAAGGTCTTTCATTGGTCATTTTGTGGTTGTTTATTTTGATGACATTTTGATTTACAACAGATCCTATGAAGAGCATGAACAGCACTTGAAATCTGTGTTAGAGGTCCTTAGGAAAGAAAGGTTGTTTGCTAACTTTAAAAAGTGCTCTTTTGGAACGGATCATGTGTTTTTTCTAGGATTTGTTGTAGGTGCAGATGGAGTCCAGGTTGATGAGGAAAAGATCAAAGCCATCCGTGATTGGCCCAGCCCTAAGACCATTGGAGAGGTCAGAAGTTTCCATGGCCTTGCCGGATTCTACAGAAGGTTTGTGCCAAACTTCAGCACTATAGCAGCTCCTCTCACGGAAGTCATCAAGAAGAGTGTTGGTTTTAAATGGGAGCAAGCCCAGGAGGAAGCTTTTCAAACACTCAAAGCTAAGTTGATCCAAGCACCTTTACTTTCTCTTCTTGATTTCTCTAAGACTTTTGAAATTGAATGCGATGCTTCAGGAGTTGGTATTGGTGCTGTGTTAATGCAGGAAATGAAGCCCATTGCTTATTTTAGTGAGAAACTTGGAGGCGCCACGCTCAACTATCCAACATATGACAAGGAACTTTATGCTTTGCATCTTAAGGGGCAAAACAAGCTAAACAAGAGGCATGCTCGCTGGGTTGAGTTTATTGAAACTTTTCCCTATGTCATTCGCTACAAGCAAGGTAAGGAAAACGTGGTAGCTGATGCTCTATCACGCAGGTATAAGCTTCTCTCTGCTCTTGAAACTAAGTTGCTTGGATTTGAATTCATTAAAGACTTGTATGCAACTGATGCGAATTTCAAAGAAGTGTTTAGGAAGTGTTCCAAGGCTGCTTATGGGAAGTATTACCTTGTCTCTGGGTTTTTGTTCTTTGATAACTGTTTATGTGTTCCCCAATGTTCTTTGAGGGAGTTGTTTCTCAGGGAAGCCCACGGTGGTGGTCTTATGGGACATTTCAGAGTTAAGAAAACCCACAAGGTGTTGTATGAA
Source organism: Arabis hirsuta (assembly GCA_964056655.1). Lineage (NCBI taxonomy): Eukaryota > Viridiplantae > Streptophyta > Magnoliopsida > Brassicales > Brassicaceae > Arabis > Arabis hirsuta. The sequence goes on along the minus strand of OZ053298.1, from coordinate 21,061,283 downwards.
CATTTTTTCTGGCCAAGCATGATGAAAGATGTGGAGAGGATATGCAGCAGGTGTGTTGTGTGCAAGCAAGCCAAGTCAAAACAGCAACCCCACGGTTTGTATTCAGCTCTACCTATACCCTCTCATCCGTGGGTAGACATTAGCATGGACTTTGTCTTAGGCTTGCCTAGATCTAGAGCTGGTACAGATTCTATCTTTGTGGCGGTTGATAGGTTCTCTAAAATGGCACATTTCATCCCTTGCCATAAAACTGATGATGTTGTGCATGTTGCTGATCTTTTCTTTAGAGAATTGTTAGGTTGCACGGAATGCCCAGAACCATAGTCTCAGATAGGGATACAAAGTTTCTTAGATATTTTTGGAAGACATTGTGGTCTATGCTAGGAACTAGGCTGTTGTTTTCTACGACATGTCACCCCCAGACAGACGGTCAAACAGAGGTTGTAAACCGCACATTGTCAGCCTTACTTAGGTTACTAATCAAAAAGAACCTTAGGACTTGGGAAGAAAACTTGCCACATGTAGAATTTGCATATAATCATTCAGTGCATTCCGCAACTAAGTTTTCTCCTTTTGAGGTGGTTTATGGTTTCAACCCTATGTCTCCACTTGATCTTCTTCCTTTGCCTGTGAGTGAAAGGGTTAGTATAGATGGCGCAAAGAGAGCGGAGTCCATTAGGAAGTTGCATGAGAAGGTCCAGAGCAACATTGAGGCTAAGACCAAGATCTATGAAAAGAAGGCAAACCAGAAAAGAAGCAAAGTTGTGTTCAATGAAGGAGATCTTGTTTGGGTGCATCTAAGGAAGGAACGGTTCCCAGAAGAGAGGAAGACTAAGCTTATGCCGCGTATTGATGGTCCATTTCCAATCATCCAGAAAATCAGTGACAATGCATATCAACTTGATTTGCAAGGTAAGTATAATGTCTCTTCTACTTTTAATGTTTCTGATCTCTCTTCTTTTGTGGCAGATGTTCCAGATTCGTGGACGAATCCTATTCAAGAGGAGGGGAATGATACGCCTCAAGATTCAGACATGGACCAGCTGGATGTTTTAGCTCCGGATGGAATGGAACATGGAGTACAGCTTGAACCAGAGCTTGAAGCCGAGGAGAACTTGGTTGTACCAGTTGGACCTATGACTCGTGCGAGAGCTAAAAGGCTTAAGGATGGAGTTGGAGGATTACTTAACTACATGTTTACTCAATCCGATCACTTAGGCTGGAATGGAGAAGATGTATCTCAAACCATTCTGGTTTTGATACAAGCTCAAGAAGATCACTAAAATGGGTATGTGATCATATGTACTCTTTTTCCTTATCTTTGGTTTTGTCCCAATGGGTTTTCCAAAGAAAGGTTTTAATGAGGCAAATGTTCACATCCAAATCACCCATTTGATGATCAAAACCGAGCCAGAATCTTTAGAAAACCTTCCAAGGTGTTAGCCATCAAGTTCAGTCTGTTTCATGTCTATTTAAAGCCCAAAAGAAGCCCAAACCAAGTGCCTAATCTGCAGCCCAAAGAGAGTGACGAAAAAGGGAAGGGAAATGACTTGAATAGTCATTTTTGAAGTTCAAATTTGCCTTGTTTTTAGTTCATTTTCATCTCTTTAAACCCCTTGTAAGATCTGAAAACGTGATCATCTTTTTTTTTTATCAATTTTTCTTGAGAGAATTCTCTTTGTTCTTTGCTAAGAACATTTTCTGTCACTTGGTGCGTAATATCCAAGTAACAACCTCTTCTTTGCTGTTTTAGTGCGTCATATCTAGAGGTTTTTAGGAGTAGGAATATCAGCAGACTTACACATCTGTTGTGTGACCCTTCAATCCATCAAATTCACCTTTGTTTGCAATCTGCTGCTTGGCGTGAATCCTATCTTCAATACCCGGTTGAGTGATCTTTAATTTAGGGCGTATCAGCTCAACGAGGAGGAAAAAGCTCAAGTCGAACATGCCTTTTCTGTGATAAATAGGTATTTAAGAAGCATTAGCCTGTTTATGTGATTGACTGCTTTAGGAATTTATTTAACCGACAATTGTAGAGGTTGGTTTCGCATAAACATTCCAACCTTGATATTAATGGGAAAACTTTACAATGCCTAATGCCGTCTGCGTGGCTTAATGATGAGGTTGTTCTTCATCTCCTGTTTTTACAATTCTGTTTCAAATAGGTATTTGTCTTGCTTTTTCTATTTTTGATGCTGTTTTATTTTGCTCTGTTTATATAGGTCGTCAATCTCTATCTCGAATTGCTGAAAGAGAGAGACGCTAGAGATCCCATAAAGTACCTCCAGTGTCATTTCTTCAACTCTTTCTTTTACACTAAGGTTTGCTTTCTGTTTATTTCATATCATTCGTTCGGCCATGCCCTGCTTCCATAGAAGATATTAAGTGCTATGCTTAAGATTTTCTCTGATTTCAACGTATTGCTTTGCTAATACAATCAGATTCGTTTGCCTCAGTTTTGTCTTCGTAATATTCAGTTGTCTATATATGTGGTTTGTGTCCACCATGAATGCAAGTGACAATTATTAATGTTTTTGAATGATCACAGACTTATGCTTTTTGTCCTTCTAATTATATGTGTTCAACTACTAGGCAGCTCTGGTCTAATTACGATTACCAAGCTGGAAGGAGATGGACTACCAAGTAAAAGCTGGGATACGATCTTATTGACTGTCACATAGTGAGCTTTCCCAAGAACCTAAAGTTTTTGGTTTCCTTTTGTAACTTTTACAAATGAATACATTTTTGTTCTAATGATGAACCTATGCAGATTTTTGTTCCAATCCACAAAGGTACACATTGGACCCTTGTTGGGGTCAAAACTCTCTCCGACAGTTATTTTCGATAAAATGGCTAAGTATAGAAATGAGCCGAAAGGGGCCTGGGCCGAGTTCATTCAGAAATTTGGATAACTCGCCGTAATGGATCCTTTCCGCCGACCAATGCTTCTGCCGGTAACCATATCTGCCGACTACCGTCTCCCGTCGACCACATCTTGCCGCCTATGCCGACTAATAAGTTGGTTGAAGGGCTGCCGATGTCGCCGCGTGGAGAGCTCGGCACTTCCCAACGTCGTCGTTACGAGGTACTCGGCGGTTCAATAGCGTTGTCGTCTTGAGGAGCTGGGAACTAGGCCGAGTACGGCCCATCACGCAACTATGGGCCGAGGTCTACAAAGCTCAATGCGGCAAGGTGACAAGGTCAAGCCCAAGAAGACAAAAGCCCAGGGCGAGCGCCGACTTTGATATAAGGAAATAACTAGAAATAAGGAAACGTTCCTAATTTACTTAGTAAAAACCTAGCCGACTTAGACTTGTATAAATACTCTTGTAATTCCTTTGAAAAACTGGATGAGCAACTTTTCGCACAAACACTTTAGCAACAAATCAATAAAGCTTTCTTAACGCAATTTTCGTGTTTTTGTCTTTGTTCTTAGTTGTTCTTGTGATTCTTTCCAGAGATCTCGTTTCCTTAAAAACCCTTGACAAATTCAATTGAGTTGGTTTTGGCCTCCACAATTTGGCGCCGTCTAAGGGGAAACGTTTTGGGATTCACAGTTGGTTGTCAACCAGTTCAACGGGGAGTACGCCACCAAAGACGATCGCATAGAAGCATATCTTGTGATAGCAAAAGAGTTGGCAGCGCAATTTCAGGAGTTCAAATTGACGACGATTCCTAGAGGCAAGAATAGAAATGCCGACGCATTGGCCGCCCTTGCCTCTACGTCCGACCCGGACTTAAGACGAATGATCCCGGTGGAATTCATCAAATTCCCCAGCATCGCTCCGCCCGCTGCAACAAATGTCCTTACTCGAGCCAAAGCTGCAAAGAAGAAAAAAGAGCACGAAGAGGCAGCTGCTGCGGGAACAGAGAGCATGGAAGTAGAGGTAACTTCTAACTTACCTCTGTCCAATCCAGAAGAGACACCTTCGCCATAGACCACACGTCCAAGAACTCCCGAGGTCATTATCCCCTCTCACCAGCTCGTAGACACAGAGCCACCTGCAGCCCAAACTACACCTCTCGTTTCCTACAACGACACATCTAGTTCTGACCCTCCACTCGACGATGATGTCATCGTCTCAGACGAGGACTCTTCTGCCACTGAATATGGTTGCGATATTAAGTGGCTGGACAGAATCAGAGAATACCTCTCCGATGGCACCTTGCCAACAGACAAATGGGAGGCCCGCAAACTATGGGTACAGGCTGCTCGTTTTATTCTCCTCGACGGCAGTGTCTTCAAATGGCGATTCTCAGGACCATTGCTTTCCTGCGTCGAAGGACAAAAGGCACGCGAAATAATGAAGGAGGTCCACAGCGGCTCTTGCGGCAACCACTCTGGTGGCAAGGCTCTCGCGATCAAAATCAAGCGTCACAGATACTATTGGCCTACTATGGTCAAAGACTGCGAGAGCTTTTCTGCTAAGTGCGAGAAATGTCAGCGCCACGCTCCTAAAATCCACCAGCCCGCTGAGCTCCTCTCTTCGGTCACGTCGCCCTACCCGTTGATGCGATGGGCTATGGACATCGTTGGCCCGTTGCACCCATCTCGCCATAAACGATACATGTTGGTCTTGGCGGACTATTTTTCCAAATGGGTGGAAGCTGAAGGATTCGTTCGCATTAGTGACGCTCAAGTCAAAAGTTTCGTATGGCGCAACATTATTTGCCGACACGGCATCCCTTACGAAATAGTCACGGATTATGGTTCTCAATTCATCTCGGCCAGATTCGAAGCTTTCTGCAAAAAATGGAAGATTCATTTGACCAAGTCTACCCCTCACTACCCTCAAGGCAATGGACAAGCTGAGGCAATCAACAAACTAATCATCGGTGGCCTTAAGAAACGCCTGGACCAAAGAAAGGACTATGGGCCGACGAGCTCGATGGTGTGCTTTGGTCCCATCGAACGACTCCATGGTGGGCCACTGGAGAGACTCCATTCTCTCTCGTCTACGGCACTGAATGCGTCATTCCTTCCGAAATACGATTTCCCGGCGTCCGCCGACGACTTTTATCGGGTCAGGAAGCACTCAACCACCTTTTGATGCTTGACGAACTCGACTTCATCAACGAACGGCGCGACCAAGCCTTGGTTCGCATCGCAAATTACCAACACGCCGCCTCAAAATACTACAACTCCAATGTCCGACCTCGCAAGTTTTCTGAAGGGGACTTAGTGCTACGCGAAGTCTTCCAAAACACAGCAGAACGTAATGCCGAAAAACTCAGAGCTAATAGGGAAGGACCCTACATCGTCACCGAAATAGTAAAACCAGGCGTCTACAAACTCGCCCACATGACCGGCGAACCAGTCCCGCGCTCCTGGAATGCGCGACATCTAAAAAAGTATTTTCACTAGGATACTTTACATTCACAACATGAACTACGAGACGGCTTGATCCCTAAAACAGGGTATGTAGGCAGCTCATCTTCGGGTGGGTTCAGCTGTCCCCCCTCCTAAAAAGGGGAGTGGGTACGTATACTCGTATACTCCCAATTCTTGTAACCACTCTTCATGATAATCAAAAGCGTGGTTTCGACTAAACTCGTCTACATCTTCATGGATTCTTTAAGTCTCACAAAACTAGACATACATTTATCACATCCAATACGGATCCATTATCGTCTTAACTACAATCAGACGTTTTACACTTACTCTCGTTGCTGCTGGCCACAGTGACAAATCTATCCAAGTACTACAGATCTGACAAACACATCCTTTGCAGGATTAACAGCGCGCTATACAAATAAAAATGTTCATTATCGAGCGGATATGTTCAAAGAGGAACATATGCGTAACCCGAAATAATCATTCTCGAAACCCAACTCACAAATCGTTGGTTCTATCGCTTATATGTTCATTATCGAGTGGATATGTTTAAAAAAGAAACATGTGCGTAATCCGAAATGTTCACCTTAAACCCAACAAAGAAGACGTTGGTCGCTACGTGATACATGTTCGGCTTGGAGCAGACTTGTCATTGAGAACTCGTTTGTAAACCAAAACGATCATCCGAAAACCCAATAATCTGACTATTGGTCCTACCCGCAAAACGTACTCATTTCTTGAAATAGGCTTATCAATTGGAACTCGCCTGTAAACCAAAACTCGGAGTCACAAAATAAAACCCAACACACAAATCGTTGGTTCTATCGCTTATATGTTCATTATCGAGCGGATATGTTTAAAAAAGAAACATGTGCGTAATCCGAAATGTTCACCTTAAACCCAACAAAGAAGACGTTGGTCGCTACGTGATACATGTTCGGCTTGGAGCAGACTTGTCATTGAGAACTCGTTTGTAAACCAAAACGATCATCCGAAAACCCAATAATCTGACTATTGGTCCTACCCGCAAAACGTACTCATTTCTTGAAATAGGCTTATCAATTGGAACTCGCCTGTAAACCAAAACTCGGAGTCACAAAATAAAACCCAACACACGAAAGATTGCTCGTATCACAAGTCAGACATCTAAGTTATTTTTGGAGCGTACTAGTTAAAAGAACTCAAACGTTACCCATGATACTTAGCTCGAAACCCAGTACACGAGCTACTGGTCCCATCTAACATCTAAGTTATTTTTGGAGCGGACTAGTTAAAAAGAACTCGTACGTAAACCATGATACTTAGCTCGAAACCCAGTACACGAGCTACTGGTCGCATCTAACATCTAAGTTATTTTTGGAGTGGACTAGTTAAAAAGAACTCGTACGTAAACCATGATACTCAGCTCGAAACCCAGTACACGAGCTACTGGTCGCATCTAAAATCTAAGTTATTTTTGGAGCGGACTTGTTAAAAACTCGTCCGTAAACCAGGATACTTAGCTCAAAAACCCAATACACAAGCTATTGGTCGCCTAAAAAATTTTAAGTTATTTTTTAGCAGGACTTGCTAACGAAGAAATGGCCGAAAACCATACAGCTTGAAACATCGAAACAACAACATCAAAAGCCGCATCCATAAATCATCCTGTATCATATCTGGATAGAGGGTAAAACACCACAAGGTTCAGTCATAAGTGGATAAAGCCTATAAGTCCATCTACGCGACAAAATGAAAGTCTAAAAAAAAAAAACAGGAAATACATAATCGAGCCAACATCAGGACACAATCCTCGTAACTCCATCCTTGGTGGAAGCCTCGGCAGCAGGAACAACAACAGTAGCAGCGGCCTCCACTGTCTCACTAGTCCTGATCTCGTTCCTGTTGTGGAAGAACCTCCCATCCTCGCTGACCGTGGGCCTAGACGAAGATGCTCCTCCATCACCAGCTGAAAAGATAGGAGTCCCTAAACTCTGAGATCCGAACTCGCTGATGGCCGCATTGCCCTGGTTCGAACCATAAACGTCGACGACGCCAACACTTGCCGCAAGAGACTCCACGGGATCATCTAGCCGAAGAGCGACGGAAGGAGCGAGCTCGGGATGAGAAGGGAGAAGACTCCTCTCTAACTCACCTCGGATAACCTTGTAGCGAGAATCGGCACCCTGTAGTGTCGCGAGGCAAGCTTCCAAACCCGTCTTCTCCTCGTCAAGATCAGGCGGCGTCTCCCCCTTCAGAAGCATCACGAGCTCGAGGTTGCTCTCCATCTGACCCATGTCAATCATGTCAGTAAAGGCTTTACCCTTAACCCCGGCAAACTAAGCTCTCATACGGGCAAGCTTGTCATGAAAACGCACTGATAACTGATTCCTCGCATCATCCACGGAGCGCTGAATCTGTGCCCTCTTAGCCTCCTCGGATGCCATCAGCTGATTCCAAAGCTCGACGATGGTCAAGTCACGACGTTGCTTGCTGCCTTTCAGATACTCAGCGTGCTTCCTGACAGCATCATACTTCTTCTCCAGAGCCGTCATCACAGAACGATGCTTGTCGGCTTCCTTAGCCGCCCTATCGACCTCGCTTTCCAACCTGAGGATCTTCTTCTGGTCTTCTTTCGCTTGAGTCCTGCTCAACCAAGCTCCTTGGTCATACTCGTATACCAGATGGTTGATGTGAGCAAGAAACTGCAAGTAAAGAAACAAAGTCAGGAAATCACAAGGCAAAAAGACAAAAGACAAAGCTAACAGTAAAAATAAAACTTACCGCAGTCCCTCGGAGGGTCATCTCATTATAAGGAACCTGCTGTGTCAACGTATCCGGAGGAGTCATCGTCATCCCAGAGTGAGTGACGCTAGAAAAGAGGAGGGCTATAGAAGAACGACTCTCACAGACGCCATCTTCGGCAGAAGGGGTCGGGTTGCAATCAGGATCACTAACCTCGGCACGTTTCCTTTTCTTGGCACCGGACCCCTCGACATTGGCCTTCCCCTTGGCGGAGCCATCATATGGTCGGCCCTGTATCTTCCCTCTCTTCTGGCCGACGCCAGCTCTAGTAGTCTCGGCAGGATGGCCAAGAGCGAGTACGTGCCCAGAGGACGATGACGCCTTAGACCTCGGCACTGGCTTCAGAACCATAAAGTCCTTTGGAGGTGGCTTCGGAATAGAACTCGGTGCCAAAGAAGGGCCAATATCCTATGTGGTCGGCTCTCTCCCGCCAGCAACATCGTCGGAGGGCCTCGCCAGAGCAGCCTCGGCGGCCTCCTTGGCCTTCGCAGCCTCGACGACCTCCTTGGCCCGTGCTGTCTCTCTCTCTCTATCTCTCCCTCCAAGTCACCATCTCGTGATCTAAAGAACTCGCTGACGAACTCGATGCTGTTATCCCTGCGTAGCGAGATCGCGCTTTCTCTACAAGCCTCAAAGAAAAGTGTCTATCCCAGTTACACTTCCGAGATGCAAGGGCGCTGCAAAGTGTCCTCAAATCTTCAGGGAGCCTCGTGAAAGGGTAGATCGCTGCAAAAAAAAAAAAATTTAAGTTAGAATCCTGAGAAAAACCAGTCGAATAGCGCACAGAAAATCTGAGTACGCCGAGCCCTCAAAACTTTCAAAAGGGTCGGCTACCCTTTCTCTGCCACCGAGTCGAGAAACCAACGCCGCCACCAAGGGTTTCCACACAAGTTGGTACGTAAAAGAAATAGTCCATCCACTAACGATGCTTGCTTGGGAACCCGGTGATGATGCGATAACCTCTCCGGTTCACTGCAAAGTAGACTAGCTTGTCTTTAAAAGAGGATTTGCGGAGATCCAGCTAGTTCATCAAATGGAGAGGCATGACCTCCTCGTCAATTTTGTAACTCCGAACCAAAATCCCAATCAAATGACGGAGTCCCTGAGGAGTGAGTTGCGAGATAGAGATGTCATAGTGCCGCAGATACGATAGGATCACAAACAGGATGGGAAACCACAAGAAGCATCCGTAGAAGAATCTCTCGTATAGGGTGAAATACCCATCCGAAGGGTTGTCGGCGCAATCTGAAGGTGAAGGAACGCGAAATTCGATTTCCTCAAAAATACAGAACTTTTGTCTCAACGCGCCCAAGGATTCCTCGTCAGAAAATGATGAACCTGGGGGATCGGGAACTTGTTTTTTCTTAGTTCTGCACTTCCTCAAGATCGGCATGGTACGTTTTGGAGAACGAGCACCCCAACAAGCAATCACGTCTTAATCACAACCGAACTCAACGCCTCATCTACAAGCTCATCTTCACGGGGAAACTCTAAAGCGTTCGAATCCGTGACACCAAGGTCAATCACAGAATTTGACTCAGCATCAGAAACAGATAACTTGACGCTGAAACCAGGACTCTCCATCTCTACAATCATAACCAATTCCTCTAAGTAATGCTAAAATCACCAAAGGTATATTCAACAACTAAACAAGGCACGAGGACTACGGTTATACCTTGGCTTGTGGTGAAGTCCTTGGCAAATCCAGAAAACAGCCCACGATAAAACACACGAGGACTACTTGGCACGGGCTGGTTTTAGGTTAAAACGATGCGTGGTCGGCTATGGATTAGAGCAGTGCGTGGTTGGCTTTGGGTTAAGTTGAATAAGAGACCTTGGCACTAGGAAATGTTCGGTCAAAGTCTCGGCAAATCTTTATGCCGAAATCTCGGCGAAATCCCAGAAAATCTCCACGCCGGAACCACGGCGAATTTTGGCTATGCCGACAACTAGACCTCGGCCGAAGTCTCAAATCTCCACGCCAGACCACGATTCAGAATAAAGCCGACAACTCCCATAGCCAATCTCGGCGGAGTCTTCGCAACCCGCCGTTTATTGGAGCGAAAAAAACCTCGGCGGAATTCTCGATGTCCCGCCGACTACTGGAGCAAGGAAGATCTCGGCAAAATCCTGGAAACCCCGCCGACTACTCCCGTAAACAGACCTCGGCAAAATCTTCAAAGTCCCACCGACTACTCCCTTAGCCAATCTCGGCGAAATCTTCGCAGCCCGCTGATCCAACTACTGTTTGAAACGCAAATCTTCTCTGCCGATTAACCACCCGAAGCTCGACAAAGAAGATGGAGGTCAAGGAGTCGGAGCTGTCGTCGAACAGGAGAGTCGGAACCATTGCCGAGAACAACGAGTAAACAAGCAGATGAGCCGAGGAAGATGGAGACAAGCAGACGTGCCGAGAACAACGAACTGTTGAGTCGACATGCCGAAGACAAAGAGTGACCGTACGGAACTATGCCGAGATCTCGGTAAATCGCCAAAATTGCCAAACGGCAAGATGGCAATACAACCGCCGCAACATCGGAAAGGGAAGACAAGGTCTCGGCGGATGACAACTCTCGACAATTAACCTCGGTGGCGGTGGCGGTAAAAGGCGGTAGAAGGCGTCAAAAGGGTGTGCAGACCTAAAAATTAAAAAAAAAGAGAAGGGAGAAGGAGAGAGAGAGAGATCTACCTTTTTTCTTTGTGAATGAGTGGAGTTATGAGGAGGGAAAGGAGAGATGGAAGCTTATATAATCTTTAAACAAAAATCATTATTACATCTCAGGAAACAGCAATCCGCCACTTCGATCCCTCGGCAAAACAGAAAATTCAAAATTTCAATTCATGGAAAGAATGGAAATTTTTACTAAGTATGGAGAATTGTCGAGTTAAGCATTCCAGAACATGTAAACTTGGCAATGACGAAGTACGATACGAGTCACAAATCGCGAATTTGCATAGCTTTACAAAACAAGCTCAGAATAGTTTCGAAAGCACTGTCGAGTTAAGCATTTTCTGAAACATGTAAGCTCGACAAGGTTAACGAGACGACAAATCTTAACAGACACAAGTTTAGTCGAATCGGGAAAACAAACATGATTTGGAACTACGATTGTGAAAGCATGTTGGCTCGGCATGGCGGGCAAGTACCCTGACCTGGCGTCATTTTAACTAAGTCTCGCAAAGCTGATCTCGTCATCGGCTTCTTTAAGCTTGGCACTTCCCTAACAGGGACTACCAAGCTGGGGGGGGGGCTAACTGTTTGGGTCAAAACTCCCTCCGACAGTTATTTTCGATAAAATGGCTAAGTATAGAAATGAGCCGAAAGGGGCCTGGGCCGAGTTCATTCAGAAATTTGGATAACTCGCCGTAATGGAACCTTTCCGCCGACCAATGCTTCTGCCGGCAACAATATCTACCGACTACCATCTCCCGCCGACCACTTCTTGCCGCCTATCCCGACTACTAAGTTGGTTGAAGGGCTGCTGACGTCGCGGTGTGGAGAGCTCGGCACTTCCCAACGCCGTCGTCACGAGGTACTCGGCGGTTCAATAGCGCTGTCGTCTTGAAGAGCCAGGAACTAGGCCGAGTACGGCCCATCACGCAACTATGAGCTGACGAGGTCAAGCCCAAGACGACAAAAGCCCAGGGCGAGTGCCGACTTTGATATAAGGAAATAACGAGAAATAAGGAAACGTTCCTAATTTACTTAGTACAAACCTAGCCGACTTAGACTTTTATAAATACTCTTGTAATTCCTTTGAAAAACTGGATGAGCAACTTTTCGCACAAACACTTTAGCAACAAATCAATAAAGCTTTCTTAACGCAATTTTCGTGTTTTTGTCTTTAGATTGAGAACCTTGCTGCTAGTGATGCTAATTGTTTTCAAGACTATAACAGGAGCATCAACACTACTAGATCATCAACCGATTCAACTGAAATTACGGAGCTCAAGAACATGGTTTCACAACTACTTAAGAGTCAAAGAGGAGTTCATGCTGTTGAAGACATTAATGATACAAGTTATGATCCTAATATGGAACGTATTGGAGATGGAATGGAGGAGAATCAAGAGGAAGTGAACTACATAGGAGGAAACTATGGGAATCAAAATTTCAACAACAACTTTCGATCTCACCAAAATCTGTCCTAACGGAGCAACAATGTCGAGAACCTTCAAGATCAATTCTACCCTCGACAAAACGTCAACCAAGGAGGCCAATATCAGTCCAAGCAACCCTTCTATTCTAAGGAAATGTATCAAGTGAAACCACCATTCAACCCATCCCAACCAACCGGACAGGTTTTTTTTTATGTTAAACTTGAAGATATGAAGAACCAAATGCTAGAAGCTTTCAGCCAACACAAGAAAGAAGTAAACCAAATGGTGGAAAGTAGATATTCGGAACTTAACACTAAGATCGAGTCTATTGTTACTCATCTCTCTAAGATGGGTAGAGTACAAAGAACAAATTTCAAAAAGCTTGGCCGTTTCCTTGGATGATTAATACATGGTAATATTTCGTGCCTATACTTAACTCATATCAAATAGATACCGTTTTCTCCCTTTAATATATAAAAAAAACAACAAAAAGAAAAATAAATAAAAGGAAGGGAAAGGAAAACGGTTGTCTAAGAATTTTAAGGCCAAATGAATACCCAAGGAATGCCATGATTCAAAGAAGAGACGAGTAAAAGAGATTTCAAGTGATTCCCGGAGAAAGATCTAAGTCTGGGGGAAAAAGACGCGAAGAAAGTAGTTGGAAAATTGTGGATATAAACAGGTCCATTCTCTCTTGCGATTTTGCATAATATCTCGCATCCGGAGTCTATGGTAACCTTAAACACTTTTAACCTCACCACATATATTAGCTTTTTTCAAATCCTAGCGCCGTCTACCCCGAATGATTTTATTGATGAGAAATTCACCTATACCCTAATGAATGTAGAGAGTCAAATGAAGTGCAGTTGAGATTTTTGCAGGATTGTAATTAAAACATGGAGTAGGCTGCGAAGGTTATGAATGGCGTATGATGAAGATACCCTTGGATCGATCGTGTCACATAAGGTATTTGTATCAACGTTATTTTCAAATGGTTTTTCTAAGTTCGAATTATTTTCAAACCTCTTTTCTATACTTGGATTTGGCTTGAGGACAAGCAAGGTTTAAGTCTGGGACAGTTGATATGTCCCATAATTTACCTATTTTACTATATATTTTACTATGTTTTCTATGCATTTATCTACGGTTTTATACCTTTAAAGGTAGTTTTTCTCGTATTTTTAGTTTTGGAGTCTTAACGAGGAAATCAAGAAAAAAGAAGCAAAAAGAGCCAAAATAGGTGTAAACCAAGTTACAGAAACATTCATAAGCCAAAGACACCATCAGGAACCAAGAATTCACAAGAATCTAACATTCTACCAAATTGGACAGAACATATACGCCAGAAGTTCAGCAGTGAAGGGAGAATCAAATCAATTTTTAATGGGATGAAACTTGGTGTGAAAATATATCTTTGAGTCAGCTTTATAATGAAGTTTGAATCATCTCAATTGGAGCTGTGAGCAGGAAGATACACTGAATTTAGTGAAGATACGTCAAGCTACCTCAGAAACGAAGCAAGTGCAGAATCGATCGAAATACCGGGCCACCTCGTGGACCGATATTCTGGGCCGATGCCAGCACAAATCAAGGCACTTTGGGCCCAATACCGGTCGTGTTCCTTGGCCGAAATCCAAACTGACTTTGGGAGAGTTTTGACGTAAAAAGTCTGTTTTGTCCTAAACGAAGCCCTAGAAGACCCTAAGCCTATATATACTTGTTTTTAACCTTTTGTTAGGTAGAATGACCACGAAACAATAGAATAGTTTATCATATAGGAGCAACCACCACGAGTTCTCTTGGTGTTCTTCATTAGATTTGGATTTTAGAGCAATCTGGTGGATGATCTCGCTTTGTATCTCGATATAGAGAAGAATCCTTTTACCCTTACTCTTTAATTCAAGTTTCTTTATCATGAATTCATCATCTATCTCTGGTTTTTCGTGCATCATGTCTGAGTACTTTTATTTGTTAGGTTTTAAGTTTTCAATGAGTTTCATAATTCGATAATTGACTGATGATTGTTTAGGGAATACATTAGAGTCTTCATCTTTACTTATACTCAATGCATGATTGCTTTACCGCGCATTTAGCGATCTGATCTTAGGTTTATATACTCTCCAAAATCTTGTTATATTGCTTGGACTAGTATTTGATGAGCCAAAAGCCCTAACAATTCGAAAGGTTAGATAAGGAGTGCAGTGAACTTTATCAAACTTGAATTTTTAATGCATGTTTTCAGCTTGTAATAACCTACGACAGTTGAGTCTATTAGGGTGCTAAAACGTAGATGGTTAGTTACATCACGATAGTGGGATGACCTTAAATCAGTGCTTTGTGTTCTAGATGGGTCATAATTCGTAAGTCCCTAAAATCCATCAATCTTTATTGTTTCATGATTCTCTGCGAAATACCTAAGTCCTAACGCTTTTCTTTTATTGATTTACAATTCACATTCGTTGCTTGCTTACTTTATTCTCAATCACAAAAACGACAAACACATCTTGTTCTAGCTTAGTTTTATTCATTACAATTTGAAGTGTGGTTAAGAAGTCCTTGTGGATACGATCCCTTATCTATACTAACCGTGATTGTTGTGCACTTGCAGGTAGTGAGTTGACAGGTAAAACTCGACACACATCAAGTTTTTGGCGCCGGGGACTTCGAAGAACATCACCTTCGAATTTTTGACTGAAACTCAGTCTAGAACGCTTTAATTTCAGTTTTTCTTTTTATTTCGATTTTATTTCTTTCTTTTTCGACTTTAATTTCTCGTTTTCTTTTATCCTTTTCCGTGTGTTTCAGGTGTTTATGCCTAGTATTAGAAATTCTAACGAGAAAAATCTAGTTGTACCTGAGCAAGAAATCGATAATTTTGAACGAGCCCTTAGGAGACAAAGACAACTAAGGACAAATTTCAAAAACCTTGGCCGTTTCCTTGGATGATTAATACATGGTAATATTGCGTGCCTATACTTGACTCGTATCTAATAGATACCGTTTTCCCCCTTTAATATATTAAAAAACAACAAAAATAAAAAATAAATAAAAGAAAGGGAAAGGAAAACGGTTGTCTAGGAATTTTAAGGCCAAATGAATACCCCATGAATGCCGTGATTCAAAGAAGAGACAAGTAAAAGAGATTTCAAGTGATTCCCGGAGAAAGATCTAAGTCTGGGGAAAAAGACACGAAGAAAGTGGTTGGGAAATTGTGAATATAAACAGGTCCATTCTCTCTTGCGATTTTGCATAATATCTAGCACCCAGAATACTTTTATGGTAACCCTAAATACTTTTAACCTCACCACATATATTAGCCATCTACCCCGAATGATTCTATTGATGAGAAATTCACATATACCCTAATGAATGTAGAGAGTCAAATGAAGTGCAGTTGAGATTTTTGCAGGATTGTAATTAAAACATGGAGTAGGCTGGGAAGGTTATGAATGGCGTATGATGAAGATATCGTTGGATCGATCATGTCACATACGGTATTAGTATCAACGTCATTTTCAAGTGGTTTTTCTAAGTTCGAATTACTTTCAAACCTCTTTTATATACTTGGATTTTGCTTGAGGACAAGCAAGGTTTAATTCTGGGGGAGTAGATATGTCCCATATTTTACCTATTTTACTATATATTTTACTATGTTTTCTATGCATTTTCTACGGTTTTATACCTTTAAAGGTTGTTTTCTCGTATTTGTAGTTTTGGAGTCTTAACGGGGAAATCAAGAAAAAAGAAGCAAAAAGAGCCAAAGTAGGTGTAAACCAAGCTACAGAAACATTCATAAGCCAAAGACACCATCAGGAACCAAGAATTCACAAGAATCTAACATTCTACCAAACTGGATAGAACGTATACGCCAGAAGTTCAGCAGTGAAGGGAGGATGAAATCAATTTGTAATTGGATGAAACTTGGTGTGAAGATAGATCTTTGAGTCATCTTTATAATGAAGTTTGAATCATCTCAATTGGAGCTGTGAGCAGGAAGATACACTGAATTTAGTGAAGATACATCAAGCTACCTCAAAAACGAAGCAAGTGCAGAATCGATGAAAATACCGGGCCGCCTCGTGGACCGATATTCTGGGCCGATGCCAGCACAAATCAAGGCACTTTGGGCCCAATACCGGTCGTGTTCCTTGGCCGAAACCCCAACCGACTTTGGGAGAGTTTTGACGTAAAAAGTCTGTTTTGTCCTAAACGAAGCCTTCGAAGATCCTAAGCCTATATATACTTGTTTTTAGCCTTTTGTTAGGTAGAATGACCACGAAACAATAGAGTAGTTTATCATATAGGAGCAACCACCACGAGTTCTCTTGGTGTTCTTAGATTTGGATTTTGGAGCAATCCGGTGGATGATCTCGTTTTGTTTCTCGATATAGAGAAGAATTCTCTTACCCTTACTCTTTAATTCAAGTTTCTTTATCATGAATTCATCATCTATCTCTGGTTTTTCGTGCATTATGTCTGAGTAGTTTTATTTGGTAGGTTTTAAGTTTTCAATGAGTTTCATAATTCGATAATTGACTGATGATTGTTTAGGGAATACATTAGAGTCTTCATCTTTACTTATACTCAATGCATGGTTGCTTTACCGCGCATTTAGCGATCTGATCTTAGGTTTATATACTCTCCAAAAGCTTGTTATATTGTCTGGATTAGTATTGATGAGCCAAAAGTCTTACAATTCGAAAGGTTAGATAAGGAGTGCGGTGAACTTTATCAAACTTGAACTTTTAATGCATGTTTTCAGCTTGTAATAACCTGCGACAGTTGAGTCTATTAGGGTGCTAATGAAACAACCCGACCCAAAAATTTAAAAAAAAATTTCCTCCAGATTATTATCATCACAGATAATAATCCTCAATGGGTCAACAACCAAGCAATGCGGAACAATGAAACATCAACGACATATTCCAATTTAACAAATCTCATACTTCATTAAATATCAAACCAGTTCAACCAATCAACCAATATCAATAAACAATATCTAATGACCAACAACCTAACAATTCCATGAAATGACAACACAGGTGAGACCCTAAATCATCTCTTCTTCCTCGCCACGATTCCACGATCACAATTTCTCTTTACCTGCAACACATGGCAAAAAGAGTTGCGTGAGTATTATCACAAATACTCAGCGACGCGGTCATCCCGTCTACAGGCTATTTAAATACAAGTATAAACAACCAATACAATACCAGGATGATCACAGAGTCAAGCATACACGAACAAGCAACGAAACATGTCCAGAATACACTGTGTCGATCGACAGGACTCACTGTGTCGATCGACACAACCACTAGGTGTCGATGATCAGTGACCCCGTGTCGATCGACAGGATCCACTATGTCGATTGACACAACCACTAGGTGTCGAAGAACACAGGCCCCATGCCGATCGACACACCACCTCGGTGTCGATCGACACGACGTCGCAGAACCCAGAATCGAGTCAATCCTCACACGACTCGAATCTGATGCGATCTGTCGAGTATAGGGAATTATATCAATTCCCTATACTTATACAAGCCCACGGTCACGCACTCACCTTGATTAGGATTGAAAAGGATGAAGAACGCGAAGAACGAGCGAAGAACACCAAGAACAGCCTCTGATTCCGTCCTCACAGACCCGAAATCAGCACAACAACAACCTCCTTCTCGTTCTATCTCCACTCACGATCAAATCCCCCAAGAACAATTCCCAGAAATCACCCAACCCTTGATTCCTGACAATCCTCCCAATCCTCTGGTTTTCTCTCTGAAATTCGGCCAACCCCAGAGAAAAACGCGACTGACCCCTTAAATACCCGTGCCCTAGGGTTCCCTAAACCGGCCCGCCAAACCGGACAATTAAATCGGACCTGACGGTCTGATTTAACTCGTGTCGATCGACATACACCACCCGTGTCGATCGACATAACGCCCAAACCTGACTTCTCCTAAGTCCAAAACACACGTGTCGATCGACACACCACACCTGTGTCGATCGACACCACCAAAAATCCACTTTTTGGTTCACGGGCGTTACAATTCTCCCCCACTAACACGGATTCGACCTCGAATCACGCGTCACCGCCACACTACGGTCTCAACCACCTGACCCGCACCCAGCCAGTATCCTTCGAGATCACACTCGAGTCCCACAACCCGTCCTGCTAAGGCTAACACTCTAGCCTAAAATTCAGCCAGATTCACCCGGAACATCAACGATGCACGCCCCATGGTCCGGATTAGAGCTGCCCGATTGACTATCCAACAATCAAACAAGAACATGTCCGGCCAACCGTTGACCCCGCATTGGACCAAATGATCGTACAACAATCAAACGAGAACATGTACGACCATCGGCGTAACATATGCTACCAAGATTGTCCGAACCGAATTCCAGACTCCAGTAATAACCCCAGACTCGACGTCCACAACACACCCTTGGCCCTCAGCCAGCACCACTCGTGATCACACCTGATCCCCGAGTTCTACTAGGATCACACTAGCCACATTGCACCGTCTCACCACGGCTGCAATCCTGACCCCACCCGGTCAGCACCACCTGAGATCCACTCCCGATCCCCGAAGTTCATCCAGTCTCATGCTTACAACCACACTACAGATACTATTGCTCGTACTCATATCTATATACAACACCCCGCTCTCAGGATCGTCACCCTTTGAGCTCTCGATGTATATCATACCACCCCACCTTCAGGACCGCCGTCCATCCAGCTCTCGGTATGCTCCAGCCCCTCCCACTCTCAGGACACACAGTCCATCAAGCTATCGGTTGTAGAGGAATCACACATCCCCTGGAGAGGCTTCGGCCCCTCAAAGTATATCCAAGGGAACCACTTTCCCCCGGAGAGAACATCACTGTCCACTCAAGTATACCCAGGAGACCCACGATCCCCTGGGGCAATCACTCTGTAACATGCATCTTAGGCACCTGTCGACTGAAATCACCTCTTATGGTCATCCGAAACAACCCAAACACCAGGGTGTTTCACAGAGTCCCTGTAAAGACAGTCCTAACTCACATAAGACTTCTATTCCAGACTCCCCCTAGGAAATAGGCAGGTTCTAATTCACATAAAACCCCTATTTCCCAGCGCCATCTGGGGAATCACAAGTCCTAACTCACATAGAACCTTATCCCCAGATAATCCTACTAGAACATGGACAGCCCTAACTCACATAGAACTTCCATTTCTAGTCTCCCTAGCCGATAGACAAGCTCTAACTCACATAGAACTCTATCGCTAGACCTCCACATGACCTACCAGTCATCACAAATCCATGACATCACCAGTCATATCAATACATGACGCACCCGTCAATCTCATAAAATACACGTCTTAACACACTTTTAATAAGGCAACTCATCTTATTAAATCTCCAAAATGTATACTCGTTACAACACAACAAAGTACAATATCACAACATAGCAACATGCTAATACAGACTCTGAAAACCATAAAAAGAACTCAAGCCACCGCTTGCTTCTCGAACCACTTCGAGAACTTCGTCTTCATCAACGCCTCTGGTTCCCAAGTCTCCTCCTCAATACCGTCACAGTCCCACACGACTCTCACCAACGGTATACTCTTCCGGCGCAGCACCTTGATCCTCCTCTCGAGAATCCTCACAGGCCTCGCCGCCAACGTCATATTGGGATGAAGATCCTCCGGAATCCTCGCCAACACCTCCTCAGACTCATGCAGACACTTCCGTAGCATCGAAAGATAGAAGATCTTATAAAAAGCCTTCATACTCTGAGGTAACTCCAATCTATAAGCTACCGGTCCGACCCGCTCCACCACTCTGAACGGACCCATAAACCTCGGACTCAGCTTATTCTCTGAAATGGATCTGTTAGGACCCCTCAACATAGCTGCCTTGAGATACACCATATCTTCCAGCTCAAACTCCAGCTCTTTCCGTCTCCTATCGGCGTAACTCTTCTACCGATCCTGAGCCTCTCTCATGTTCAACCTCAAGACACGGATCTTCTCCGTCGTCTCCTGAACAAAGTCTGCACCAAACATGCTCCTCTCCCCCACTTGAGTCCAGCATAATGGTGTCCTACACGGCCTCCCATACAGAGCCTCATATTGAGCCATCCCAATACTCGCCTGATAGCTGTTGTTGTACGCAAACTCTACCAGGTTCAGATGATCCGCCCAATGACCACCATAATCCAGTACACACATCCTCAGCAAATCCTCCAATGTTTGCATCGTCCTCTCAGACTGCCCATCCATCTGAGGATGATACGCGGTACTCATATGCACCTTAGTGCCCATCTCAGCCTGAAATGCTCTCCAGAACTCTGAAGTAAACCTCGGATCCCTGTCCGACACGATACTAGCTGGCACCCCGTGCAGCCTCACTATCTCCCGCACATACTTCCTAGCCAACACCACCGCTCCGTCGGTCTTCTTGATGGCCAGAAAATGTGCTGACTTCGTCAGACTATCCACGATAACCCATATCGCATCATAGGTCTGTAACACTGGCAAACCCGTCACGAAATCCATCGTAATCATATTCCACTTCCACTCCGGGATAGGCAAACTATGCAATAACCCGCTCGGAACCTGATGCTTAGCCTTCACAAGCTGACACACGTTGCACGCTTGCAACCCAGCTAGCTACATCCCTCTTCATCCCGACCCAGTGATAATACCGTTTCAGGTCACGATACTTCTTGGTCGCTCCCGGATGAATCGATAACATGCTCGAATGAGCCTCCCTCAGGATCTCCCGCCTCAGATCCTCGTCCTTGGGTACACAAACCCGCCCGTTCACCAGTATCATCCCACTCGCTGAGACCACATACTCTGAACTGGCTGCCTTGGAAGCATCAATCAATCCCTGATCCTTCTCTTGAGCAACTCGAATCCTGCTCAACAAATCTGCCTGGTTAGCTGCCTCTAACCCCAAAGGCTCCTGTGAGATCACACATAACCTCAACGTACTGATCTCGCTCACCAGAGCCTCTATATCGCGCTCCTGGTCTGAAGCTACTCTCTTCCGACTCAACGCATCTGCAACCAGATTAGCCTTACCCGGATGGTACCCAATCTCCATGTCATAGTCTGCAACCAACTCCATCCAGCGCCTCTGTCTCTGGTTCAGCTCCGGCTGAGTGAAGAAATACTTCAGACTCTTGTGGTCTGTGAATACCTGCACCTTCCTACCATACAGATAAGACCTCCAAATCTTAAGTGCAAAGATAACTGCAGCCAACTCCAAATCATGGGTGGGGTAATTGCCCTCGTGCTTCCTCAACTGCCTCGAAGCATATGCAATCACCTTGCCCTGCTGCATCAGTACACAACCCAGACCAACTTCCGAAGCGTCTGTATACACCACATAAGGCTCACCCGGCTCGGGTAACGCCAAAACAGGTGTACTGGTCAGCATCTCCTTCAGCTTCCCGAAATTCTCCTCACAAGCTGAAGACCAAACAAAAGGGACATCCTTCCTTGTTAGCTTCGTCATCGACTGCGCCATACTTGCGAATCCCTTGACGAACCTCCGGTAATAACCTGCCAACCCAAGAAAACTCCTGATCTCGGTGGCGTTCCTCGGTCTAGGCCAACCTCTGATAGCCCCTATCTTAGCCGGATCCATAGACACTCCCTCTGCAGACACAACGTGGCCAAGAAAGCTCATCTCTCGCTGCCAGAAACTGCACTTACTCAGCTTCGCATACAGCTTCTGCTCCCGCAGCTTCTCCAGAACCAACCTCAGATGCACCTCGTGCTCCTCTAGACTCCTCGAATATACCAGAATATCATCAATAAAGATGATCACGAACACATCCAGATACTCCTGGAATACCCCGTTCATCAACCGCATGAACGTTGCTGGTGCATTCGTCAAACCAAACGGCATCACCACAAACTCATAATGCCCGTACCTCGTCCGAAAGGCCGTCTTCCTGACGTCCGCCTCATCGATTGGAATCTGATGGTAACTCGAAGCCAAATCAATCTTGGAGAACCAAGTAGCCCCTCGCAACTGATCCAACAACTCATCAATACGCGGCAAAGGATACATGTTCTTCACAGTGACTCGGGTAAG
This sequence comes from Arabis hirsuta, assembly GCA_964056655.1. Taxonomy (NCBI): domain Eukaryota; kingdom Viridiplantae; phylum Streptophyta; class Magnoliopsida; order Brassicales; family Brassicaceae; genus Arabis; species Arabis hirsuta. Next base: position 21,038,961 of record OZ053298.1, on the reverse strand, counting down.
TCCCCGTAGGCAATGCACAACCGAAAACTCCCATCCTTTTTCTTTACGAATAACACCGGCGCTCCCCACGGTGAAATACTCGGCCGGATAAAACCTTTACCCAACAAATCATCCAGCTGCTTCTTCAGCTCTGCCATCTCTGCTGGAGCCATACGGTAAGGCGCCTTGGATATCGGAGCTATCCCGGGTTCCAACTCAATCGTAAATGGATCCGACCGCGACGGTGGCAATCCCAAAAACGACTAAAACACATCCTGAAAATCCCGAACGACCTGGATATCCCCAACTGCCACCTCTCCAACAGTCTCTGGCATCACTATCGTTGCCAGATACGCCTCACAGCCCTTCTCAATCAACTGCTCGGCATGTATCGTTGAAACCACCAGGCTTCCAGAAGTCGGTCTCACCCCCTGAAACACCAACCTCCCAGCCTCTCGCTCAAACACTACACATCCTCGATGATAATCCAAATGGACCTTGTACTGATCCAACCAATCCATACCCAGGATGACATCGTACAACTCCACCGGACTAATGACCAGATCTGCTGGCATCAACTCTCCTGCCACCAGAACATCCACACCACGAGCCCGCCTGAAAGTAGCTAACATTCTCCCACCAGCAACCTTAACTACTCCCGGCAGCTCCCCAGAATCGCTCCGGATCCCGCTGCCCTCCGCACACTCCGGAGTGATGAAGCTATTCGTAGCTCCCGAATCAAATAACATGTGGGACTCACCCGCCCACAACTAAGGTCCCTGCACAAATCCCATGTGCTTTAAGACCCGATACTCTAACGCAGACTCACAATTTCAAACCGACTAAAATTCAATCCACAGGAATTTAAAAGAAAAAGTTAAATCAGATCAATACCTGTGATCGGTCTGGCGCTAGAGCCGCCCGCCTCAGCCGAAGTAAATACCCGCGGCGTCGCTGTGATCTGGGCAAACGGCTGGACCTCCAACGGCTGCACTGCCGCTACTGCCATCTGCTGCAGCTTCGGACACTTGGGCTTAATATGCCCTGGCTCCCTGCAGTGGTAGCACACCTGGGCGCCCCGAATCTCAGTCCTCTTTGGGCAACTAGCCACCTTGTGATCCATGCTTCCACACCCAAAGCATCCCGGACGACTCTGTCCTCTCTAACTGGCCCCAGAAGTGCTCTCCCACTTCCTCTTCTGACCCTGCGCAGGCTTGCCGCCCCTGCTCAATCCCATCTGCTGCTGAGATCTCCTCGGCTGCTGCTGCTGCTGCACCGGTGGACTAACCACCACAACCTTCTCCCTGAGGTCCTCCTCAATCGCAGCCGCAGTCTCAACCAGCTCCGCCCTCGTGGCGAACTTACTCGCCCAGCAGCGAGTCCTCAGCTCAGCTCGAAGTCCCCCGAGGAACCTCCTCATCTGGGCCTGTTCGACCTCCATGCCTCTACCAGCATGTACCAGGAGTCTACTGAACTCCAAATCGAACTCCCTCACGGTCCGATCCCCATGATTCAGGTTCAGGAACCTCGACTCCATCCTGTCCACCGCCTCCTACGGGAAATACTTGGCATTAAACTCAGCCAAGAAATCCTCCCAAACCATCTCGGCCTGCACCCGCCTAGTCTCAACGCCTCTCCACCAGAGATGCGCATCACCATCCAAATAGTGCACTGCTAGGTCTACTCTGTATCCCTCTGGACACCTGATCGAGCGAAAGTTACGCTCCAATCTCTGCTGCCACTCATCGGCCTCCTCCGGCTTGGCACCACCAGAGAAAAACCCGGTGCCAATCCTCCATCTGCTCCATCATCCTAAGTTAGGATGGGAGCTCCTCCGCAACCGCCACAACCGGCTGCACTTCAGCCACACCCGGCTGACCATCCGCCACTACTGGCTGTACCCCGGGAGCCTGACCCGGAGCCGGTACCCCACCTGGTAACCGCTCTAGGATCAACTACAGCAAAACCGCCAGGCGATCATCTCGGTCTTGAGCCACACCTACGGGAGCACCCCCACCTGGGCCTGCCGCACCAGCAACTACACCGGGACCCACACTAGCCCCATCAGCCCTCACACTGACACTCGTAGAAACCGGACCCACGGACCCCTCCTGAAACGCCTGAGAGTCTGCCACCTGCTCCTGCGTGGTCTCCTGGGCCACACTCGCGGCTACCGACTCACTCTCGAGCCCTCGCCTGCGCCCACGACCAGCACGACCTCCACGGCCCCCACGACCTCTGCCTTTAGCACCTCTAGCCATAATTCTGCACTCACAGCAGATTACTAAGTACTAGAACAAAAACAGAAATCATACAACACTTACCGTGGAATCTCATTGAAGGCTCGGAAGAGATGATCTAAGACACCATACCCACACAACAATCAATCAATTAACTTCCTAATCAATCAATTGCAACCGCCCTAGAACCGCTAGGGCTCTGATACCAAACTGAAACAACCCGACCCAAAAATTTAAAAAAAATTTCCTCCAGATTATTATCATCACAGATAATAATCCTCAATGGGTCAACAACCAAGCAATGCGGAACAATGAAACATCAACGACATATTCCAATTTAACAAATCTCATACTTTATTAAATATCAAACCAGTTCAACCAATCAACCAATATCAATAAACAATATCTAATGACCAATAACCTAACAATTCCATGAAATGACAACACAGGTGAGACCCTAAATCATCTCTTCTTCCTCGCCACGATTCCACGATCATAATTTCTCTTTACCTGCAACACATGGCAAAAAGAGTTGCGTGAGTATTATCACAAATACTCAGCGACGCGGTCATCCAGTCTACAGGCTATTTAAATACAAGTATAAACAACCAATACAATACCAGGATGATCACAGAAACAAGCATACACAAACAAGCAACGAAACCAGTCCAGAATACTCTGTGTCGATCGACAGGACTCACTATGTCGATCGACACAACCACTAGGTGTCGATGATCAGTGACCCCGTGTCGATCGACAAGATCCACTGTGTCGATTGACACAACCACGAGGTGTCGAAGAACACAGGCCCCGTGCCGATCGACACACCACCTCGGTGTCGATCGGCATGACGTCGCAGAACCCAGAATCGAGTCAATCCTCACACGACTCGAATCTGATGCGATCTGTCGAGTCTCCTGCACAATTCCATTCACAAGGCACACAAAAACAACCACGCAATCGCATTATATCAATTCCCTATACTTATACAAGCCCACGGTCACGCACTCACCTTGATTAGGATTGAAAAGGATAAGAACGCGAAGAACGAGCGAAGAACACCAAGAACAGCCTCTGATTCCGTCCTCACAGACCCGAAATCAGCACAGCAACAACCTCCTTCTCGTTCTATCTCCACTCACGATCAAATCCCCCAAGAACAATTCCCAGAAATCACCCAACCCTTGATTCCTGACAATCCTCCCAATTCTCTGGTTTTCTCTCTGAAATTCGGCCAACCCCAGAGAAAAACGCGACTGACCCCTTAAATACCCGTGCCCTAGGGTTCCCTAAACCGGCCCGCCAAACCGGACAATTAAATCGGACCTGACGGTCTGATTTAACTCGTGTCGATCGACATACACCACCCGTGTCGATCGACATAACGCCCAAACCCGACTTCTCCTAAGTCCAAAACACACGTGTCGATCGACACACCACACCTGTGTCGATCGACACCACCAAAAATCCACTTTTTGGTTCACAGGCGTTACAGCTAAAACGTAGATGGTTAGTTACATCACGATAGTGGGATGACCTTAAATCAGTGCTTTGTGTTCTAGACGGGTCATAATTCGTAAGTCCCTAAAATCCATCAATCTTTATTGTTGCATGATTCTCTGCGAAATACCTAAGTCCTAACGCTTTTCTTTTATTGATTTACAATTCACATTCGTTGCTTGCTTACTTTATTCTCAATCACAAAAACGACAAACACATCTTGTTCTAGCTTAGTTTTATTCATTACAATTTGAAGTGTGGTTAAGAAGTCCTTGTGGATACGATCCCTTATCTATACTAACCGTGATTGCTGTGCACTTGCAGGTAGTTAGTTGACAGGTAAAACTCGACACACATCAAGTTTTTGGCGCCGTTGCCGGAGACTTCAAAGAACATCACCTTCGAATTTTTGACTAAAACTCAGTCTAGAACGCTTTAATTTCAGTTTTTCTTTTTATTTCTTTCTTTTTTGACTTTAATTTCTCGTTTTCTTTTATCCTTTTCCGTGTGTTTCAGGTGTTTATGCCTAGTATTAGAAATTCTAACGAGAAAAATCTAGTTGTACCTGAGCAAGAAATCGATAATTTTGAACGAGCCCTTAGGAGACAAAGACAACTAAGGACAAATTTCAAAAACCTTGGCCGTTTCCTTGGATGATTAATACATGGTAATATTGCGTGCCTATACTTGACTCGTATCTAATAGATACCGTTTCCCCCTTTAATATATTAAAAAAACAACAAAAATAAAAAATAAATAAAAGAAAGGGAAAGGAAAACGGTTGTCTAAGAATTTTAAGGCCAAATGAATACCCCATGAATGCCGTGATTCAAAGAAGAGACAAGTAAAAGAGATTTCAAGTGATTCCCGGAGAAAGATCTAAGTCTGGGGAAAAAGACACGAAGAAAGTGGTTGGGAAATTGTGAATATAAACAGGTCCATTCTCTCTTGCGATTTTGCATAATATCTAGCACCCAGAATACTTTTATGGTAACCCTAAATACTTTTAACCTCACCACATATATTAGCCATCTACCCCGAATGATTCTATTGATGAGAAATTCACATATACCCTAATGAATGTAGAGAGTCAAATGAAGTGCAGTTGAGATTTTTGCAGGATTGTAATTAAAACATGGAGTAGGCTAGGAAGGTTATGAATGGCGTATGATGAAGATACCGTTGGATCGATCATGTCACATACGGTATTAGTATCAACGTTATTTTCAAATGGTTTTTCTAAGTTCGAATTACTTTCAAACCTCTTTTCTGTACTTGGATTTTGCTTGAGGACAAGCACGGTTTAATTCTGGGGGAGTAGATATGTCCCATATTTTACCTATTTTACTATATATTTTACTATGTTTTCTATGCATTTTCTACGATTTTATACCTTTAAAGGTTGTTTTTCTCGTATTTGTAGTTTTGGAGTCTTAACGGGGAAATCAAGAAAAAAAAAGCAAAAAGAGCCAAAGTAGGTGTAAACCAAGCTACAGAAACATTCATAAGCCAAAGACACCATCAGGAACCAAGAATTCACAAGAATCTAACATTTTACCAAACTGGATAGAACGTATACGCCAGAAGTTCAGCAGTGAAGGGAGGATGAAATCAATTTGTAATTGGATGAAACTTGGTGTGAAGATAGATCTTTGAGTCAGCTTTATAATGAAGTTTGAATCATCTCAATTGGAGCTGTGAGCAGGAAGATACACTGAATTTAGTGAAGATACATCAAGCTACCTCAGAAACGAAGCAAGTGCAGAATCGATGAAAATACCGGGCCGCCTCGTGGACCGATATTCTGGGCCGATGCCAGCACAAATCAAGGCACTTTGGGCCCAATACCGGTCGTGTTCCTTGGCCGAAACCCCAACCGACTTTGGGAGAGTTTTGACGTAAAAAGTCTGTTTTGTCCTAAACGAAGCCTTCGAAGATCCTAAGCCTATATATACTTGTTTTTAGCCTTTTGTTAGGTAGAATGACCACGAAAAAATAGAGTAGTTTATCATATAGGAGCAACCACCACGAGTTCTCTTGGTGTTCTTAGATTTGGATTTTGGAGCAATCCGGTGGATGATCTCGTTTTGTATCTCGATATAGAGAAGAATTCTCTTACCCTTACTCTTTAATTCAAGTTTCTTTATCATGAATTCATCATCTATCTCTGATTTTTCGTGCATTATGTCTGAGTAGTTTTATTTGGTAGGTTTTAAGTTTTCAATGAGTTTCATAATTCGATAATTGACTGATGATTGTTTAGGGAATACATTAGAGTCTTCATCTTTACTTATACTCAATGCATGATTGCTTTACCGCGCATTTAGCGATCTGATCTTAGGTTTATATACTCTCCAAAAGCTTGTTATATTGCTTGGACTAGTATTTGATGAGCCAAAAGCCTTAACAATTCGAAAGGTTAGTTAATGAGTGCGGTGAACTTTATCAAACTTGAACTTTTAATGCATGTTTTCACCTTGTAATAACCTGCGACAGTTGAGTCTATTAGGGTGCTAAAACGTAGATGGTTAGTTACGTCACGATAGTGGGATGACCTTAAATCAGTGCTTTGTGTTCTAGACGGTTCATAATTCCTAAGTCCTTAATATCAATCAATCAATAAAAGAAAGGCGTTAGAACTTAGGTATTTCGCAGAGATACCCACCATTAGGGCTTGTCTTCACGGAGGACGGGAATGAATCGCTGTTTAAAGCGGATTCTCCTTTGACCGGATCCTTCTTTGCTAAAGATGCGTGCTTGTGGATACGATAGCCCCTAAAAGGGCTGTGTTCGATCTTCTTCCTCACAGCCAGGGCTTTACCAATTGGTTGTTCAATTTTCCTTGGCTTTTTTCCAAAATTATGTGTCCACCTCATTGCCCATATTTTTTAGTCTGGTGGGCCTCCACCACAAACTCCTTCAGAGGAGAGATAACCTCTGTGGCATCCATCTGGGCTTTTAGGCCTAACGAAGAAACTGCCTGGGTTTTGGCCCAACGAGCCCAGCACTTAAATCCATTTCCCCTTTCCTTTTCGTTGCCAACCTTTGGGCCTCCCCTCTCTGATTTGGGCCTGTGTGGGCCTCTGCCCCATTGTGGGCTTGAGGAAATAGGAGCCCGGAAGGAATTGGCCCAAAGGAAGAGGTGTCCTTCCCAACCATCGGAATCGCCTTGTTCTCCTGCGGCACACAGCAAAGGCTCGCCGGCGCCCTCGACTCCTCTGGTCGCCGTGTTTGCCCCTCTTCCTCTTTATACGAACCTGTTCCCGAACTGGCCTGAATCCCTTTAGACATTTGTCTATTCCAGCCAAAGTCCTCTGCCGGGTTTTGTTTTTCCTTACTGTATCTCCTGTTCGCCGAATCCCAGCCCGCGCCGGAACCGCCAATACGGGTTTTCGTTATCCTCTCCTCGCCTTTTGTAGGTTCCTTTTCGACCAGTTTGGACCGTCGGAAGATACCCTCCGCTTTCTCCCATGCCTCATTTTGAGCGTAAATCAGTTTTGCCCCCGTCGCCTCCTCCTCCGTGTTGCGGTACCAAGAGGTACTGTGGATGCCAGAGCCCCCGGCCTGTTTCGTCTCATCCATTGTCCTTGGCTCGACCCGAACCTCGCCCATCGTGAAAGATTTCCGGACCCATTCCTTCGTAGATACTTTGGCGACTCGTCACTCCTCCTCTTCCACCACTGCTTCACCCAACTTTGCTGTCAGATCTCGACAGACCGGTTTCCTCTTGGACGAGGACGCCTGAGTCCCAGCCTTTGTTAATGGGATCTTAGTGTGTTCACGATTTCGCACAGGTTGAGCGATCTCAGCCCGTAGAGCTCTCCTTCCCCTACGGTCCCCATCGTCCTCGCTATTCTGAATTGGTTCACGTTGTCTTTCCTGGTAATTCATGTTTGTCCCTTCCCGACCCGGACAGGTTCTTGTATCGTGATTCATCCGAAAACATATTTTATAGTGGTTTTGCAGGTTGAGATTCAAATCGAATCCGGAAGAGCTCACCCGATTCCGAAACCGTTTCACGAAACAATACGAGTGGTGCGTCACACTCCACCATGACTTGGATCATTGGGTATGGTTTGAGCACAGTCCAGTTGAGAAGCTCCCCAAGATCCTCTCCAACCTCATCACTTGCTTCTCCTCATTGAACATATCCGGCTGGTCCAGAATTCGGATCCAGAACGGGATGGAGGATGGAAAATCTAATCTCACCGTTGGCACCCATCTATCGATGTTATTCATCACCCATCAAAATGATAGGGTCGATTGTCCAGGACCGCTTGCAGGTCTGTTTCCTCCTTGAACCTGAAATGAAACCTTCCTCTCCCCATGTCCACTCCCTGAACTCGACCCTCGCACTTCCAGATCGTAGGCAAGAAACCAACCAGCGCTTTCACCCTGCTTTCTTGTGCTTCGAGATTAAGGACTCTTCCCACCAAAGTCCTCTTAAATCGCTGTAGAATTTGATTGTTGTTGACAGGAAGGAGTTGTAGAGGCTTCGGCCTCTTCGTCTCTTGCTCAGGGGCCACAAGTTTCCCAAAGAACGCCATTGTCGAGGGCACAGGAAGGATCGTACAATTCTTTGTGTCTTTGCAAAAGAGACGAAACAAGAGATATGTAAGAGACCCTCTTGTGCTTCGTGATCGGTTAAATACCAGGGGTTGCAGTAGCAACATCCCTCCCAAACCGCACCGCGTATAGATAGGGATTTGATTGAATCCTACGATCTGTTTGATCCCCCTATTTACGCTTCCCATTGAGCCGAGATTGATATCAAAAAAATTGAGTGTCAAATCCCCATGATTTCCTCCTGTCCAGGTACGTCCCCTTTCCAAAATTGATAGTCGATCGAAACCGCTATTATAGAGGAGATCTTCTGTGAGATTGGTGCGGATTGTGATAGATAGACCCCGAGAAAACATGACAGTACGGATTGAATCCTTGGTGGATTGATCACGTGCCGAAAGCTTGACTCCAAGCTCACCATATGTGTCGGCGGAAGTGGAGGACGCAGCAACTGGGTTGTGCCGAGGAGCCTCCCATAAACTTTTGAGCAATCGCCGTCGCCGGAGATGGGAGAAATGCTTGAACATGATGGTTACGGATTCAAATCTCCAACCGTTTCATCGCCTCAACGTTTTTTTATGGATTAACAAGATTACTCTCTCTCTATTAACCATAAACAACTTGAGTAAAATCCACAAAGCCGGATCCTCAAAAAAAAAATCCAATGGACAATACAAAAGTCCACGGACCCAAATTAAAACAAAAACAATCACCAAAAACACATACTTTAAAAACAAATACAAAAGACAAAAGCCAAGTGAATCCGCATATAAATAACGATACTTGAGAAACAAAACACCAAAACCGCCATAACGAGGGATAGCTTTTCTGAATAAGAAATCAAACAAGCGCTACCTACTTGACACACTTGACAACAGACCAAATAATAGTGCCTCCAGCCCCAAGCAACTCGGTGAAGAAAAGCAGCCTCAAAATCAAACTCTTCGCCATCAAGATAACAAAATAGGATTTGGAATCCACAAAGGTTTAAAATGCTTTGAACAAACACCCAAGCGTTGATGTTGTTGGTATTGTATTTTTCACCCCAAAATATGCTCAAAGGAGGCCCATTAGTAATAGGTTTGGCCCGCCTGGTTAGATCTGGTGAATAAGTCCAAAGGACCAGATAGAAGAAAACACTGTCATCAGCTGACATAGATGGAGTATGTTGAATGTTATGATGGATTTGTGTTAAAGCCCACTACAATAAAGCCCAACACGTCCAGCTGGAGGCCCAGTCGATGTACTAAGTGATTGGGCTCAATGAAATAGTTGACGGGTTTATCCGCGAGCTGAACAAAAAGAGAGGAGATCGTGGATGACCTGCAAAATCAGTCAAGCCGGAGATCTCAAGATCCGAGATCGTGAGAGGAATATGCTACGTGAATACTGGAGTGGTTGAACCCGATTAACCACCTATATAAACATAAATTAGGGCTTCTTCGAAGCTAAGTCCAGTCACAATCACTTTTACCCTAGAAAATCACCTAGAACTAAATACTGCGAGCTGCGCTATGTTGTTCTTATTTTCCATCTCATAAATATGTTGTATTAATCTTGGTTTTTTTATCATATTCATACAAATCCATCTCGTTATTCTCAATCTTTATTTGTTAAAGATTCATACGAGGATTTAGGCCTTAATTCCCTTTTATTAATATCAAATTCTTGGTTGTGGGTTTTCGGATCCACAATTTGGTGTTGGAAGAAGGGGAATATTGATCTTCTTGCTCAGGAATCTCAGATCAGATTGTCGAAAAGACAAAATGGATCAAACTCCAATAATTTCGTCGAGACCTGTCCCCACCATTCAGATCTCAAGCACGACGGTTCAACGGGAAGCTCAGGCTCCAGCAGTATCGATTAATGGGAGACCCGCCGTCACGGCGACGGGCTCCATGTGGCTATGCGACCGGACCAGCAAGTTTAGGTCTAGAGCATGACCTCAGGGTTGACGCCTCAGAATCCAGTTCGCGTTGAATCAGAACAATCAAACCCAAGGGTTACATTCGTCCTAATACTCTAAGAGTTGGATCGTCGATGGTGATACTCATCAAATCAACAAGGCCTAGTCCTCCGACCTTAACCCCTAACGTTCTTGTTCATTCAGATCAACACATCCTGGCCTCGAGCATGACCGCGGGACAGGTGTGTAAAGTTTTAACGCAGCTGAAATAGATCGCTCGAACCCTAGGGTTTGGGTGAGACCAACTGCTTCGAGAGTGGGACCAATCCTCGCGTCTGCTCCCAATATAAGAGGAAGCGGATCATTACCTCCCCCTCCACAACGAACAGGTGTCCCGATTATGCTGGTACCGTAGCAAATTCGACCCCATATGTTCAAACAGACGCAACATATATTCGAAGCATCCTAAATTCCTTGGTGGACATTACCATGAGGCAGGACAGTTTCACTAGCGGTATTGCTAATCGTATGGACTAGAAACGGGTTGATTTTTCTTTGCAAATATCAGAGTTGACTAGATGGAACGAACAACAGGCCGAAGACGAGGCATGGCGTTATAGGTCACCATTTACGGCATGTAGCCCACCTCCTCAGATAGCCTTGGATTTCTCCACCGTCCATGTACTTCCGGAGGTCATTGGTTACTCGGTATGCACCTCATCGCGGTAGCATACCCTGTATTCACGCCTCCGAGCACTACAAACCTCGGATCGAATGTTGCAGGAATGTTGGCAGTCAGGGCATGGAATAACCCTACTCTCAACATATCAAAGAAAGAATTCCAGCCACGCACTCCGTCGCCGCCTCTTCCTCCTCCAAGATGTGAAGTGCAGAATGTAAGATGGGTGGGAACTTCAGCCTTTGCAGAAACCACTGCACCTAATCCCGAAAGAGCGAGAATAGTACGCTTCTACCCAGTCGCAACCACTTCACCTCCTTCAGGTGGAGAGCTCCCAGATTTGTGTGCTAGCCTACCACCGAGCTCGTATACACTTGCCAGGTTCCCCCGCCCCCCACGGACAAAGCAAGTAAACCACGAGCTTGAAGAAGATCTTGACGATCTGGCATGGCCGGTGCCGGTCATCACGACATCTCTCAACAAAATGGGACCGGTGACAGCTACAAATCTCTTAGGAGACGCCTGAAAAAAACCAATGCTAAGCTGCAGCTCATGAGCTCCCGAGTTCATAGAGCCATCAGCTCGGCACCATAGATCGATCTCATGGTTGAAGCTCATCTAATTGAATATGAGAAAGAGGCGGATTATTGCACTATTTTCGCAGAAAACACCTCTCGGACTCAGCCTTAGATTTGTTCTCGAGGCTGTGAGAAAACTCCACGCAACTGATTTCAGCCTTCCTGAAACAGTATTCAATCTTTATCAAAAATGGAGCATCAGAGACAGACCTCTAGTCCGTAGCACAAGGCCAAGACGAATCCCTATAATCGTACTTAACTAGGTTCAAAGAGGTCAAAGAAATAATTGCTAACCTCAATGATGGGATGGCATTAGCTGCTCTCCGTAATGGTCATTATCAAAAAGAAAAACGGGAAATGGCAAGTTTGTATTGACTTCACCGACCTAAACAAAGCATGTCCAAAGACAGCTTCTCTCTTCCCCATATAGGCCGGTTAGTAAAGGCCACTACAGGCCAAGAACTCATGTCCTTTATGGATGCATTATCCGGATACAATCAGATCTTGATGAACCCGGAGGATTAAGAAAAAATTGCCTATATAACCGATCGAGGGACATATTGTTACAAAGTTATGCCCTTCAGCCTAAAAAATCCAGGCGTGACCTATCAACGCTTAGTGAACAAAATGTTCGTGGACTTGTTAGGAAAAACGATGGAAGTATACATCAAAAACAAGCTGGTCAAGTCATCAAAAGAATAAGACCACGTGGTAGAATTACGGGAATGTTTCAATATCCTAAATCAGTACGGGATGAAACTTAACCCTGCCAAATGCACGTTCAGAGTAGCTTTGGGTGAATTCCCTGGATACCTCATAACCAAAAGAAGAATCAACGCTAACCCTAAAAAGATATCTGCATTTATTGACATGCCCTCCTCAAAAATAACTCAGGAGGTGAAGTGATTGACAGGAAGGATAGCAGCCTTAAATCGCTTTATCTCAAGGTCGACGGACAAATGTCTTCATTTCTACCAAATCCTCAAGGAAAATAAAAAATTCCAATGGGACGAGAAATGCAAGGAAGCGTTTACTCAATTAAAATAGTATCTCACAAAACCTCCAATACTGGCTAAACCAGTAGAGGGTGAGCCTCTCTACCTATATATCGTCGTGTCGCCTGCACCAGTCAGTGGCGTCTTGATCCGAGAGGAACAGAATGAGCTGCTACCTATCTACCATATTAGCAAGACGCTAATTGATGCAGAGTTACGTTATCCAGCAATAGAAAAAATTGGCCCTAGCTATTGTAATGTCCACACGAAAGCTTAGACCTTATTTCCAATCACACTCCATAGTAGTGATGACCTCACACCCGATACGTACCATACTGCATAGTCCTAGTCAATCGGGACGCTTAGCCAAATGGGCCATAGAGCTCATCGAGTAAGATATCGAATACCAAACGCGAACTTGCGCCAAGGCACAGGTCCTAGCTGACTTTGTTATCGAACTGACACCTAAGGTCCCCAAAAGTGTTGCCACCGTCCAAAAATGGTCACTCCATGTCAACGGGGCATCATAAAAAAATGTTCGGGTCAGAATCGAACTCGTATCTCCCACAGGAGAGGTACTAGAACAATATTTTATGCTCGGTTTCAATGATTCGAATAACAAAGCAGAATATGAGGCCTTCATCGCCAGAGTGAGACTCGCCATTGGTATGGGAATTAGTAAAATAAGCGCTTTTAGAGACTAGCACCTTGCAACTAACGAATTCCATGGAGAGTAGAAGACCAAAAACGAGCGAATGGGGGCGTACTTAAAGGTCGTCAGGAAATCATAGGTAGCTTTGAACAATTTGAGTTGACTAGAATACTAAGAGGGGAAAACACTTCGGCAGATGCGCTCGCGGCTCTAGCTTCGACGTCCGACCTCCTTCGAAGAAAGGTGATACCGGTCGAAGGACTCAGCAAGCCTAGCATTGACATCGCCCTCAAGGCATTCCCAATATACCTTATTGAGTCTAACGAGGAAATGGACGAGTCCAGCACGTAAATGGAGCTCGAATGCGAATCCAATGGGCTCGCTTTAGGCGACTCTGCGGAGTCACTCGAAGATGACCCAGTCAATAGCACTTCGACTAGTATACTCCATGAGGAAACATTATCTGACTGGCGAATACCGATCATGCAATACATTGAAAACGGAGCGGCCCCCCAGGACAAGTGAGAAGCTAGGAAACTTAAAGCAAAAATCGCCAGGGACTACATCATCGAGAATAAATTATATAAATGGTCCCCATCCGGCCCGTATTTTACATGCATCTTCGGCAACCAAGCCATCAAGGTATTGAAAGATATCCATAAGGGCTCATGCGAAAGTCACTTAGGAGATCGCACACTTACCATCCGAGTCAAACGACAAGGTTTCTTTTAGCCGACGATGGTAGCGGACTGCGAGAAGTACTCCGCAAAAGATGATAAATGCCAACGGCACGCTCCAATAATTCACCAGCCGACAGAAAAACTCTCATCTATTTCGGCTCCATATCCCTTCATGTGGTGGTCTGTGGACATAGTCGAACCATACGTACATGCACGGGGCAGAAAAAGTTAAGAAATCTCTTAGTCTTCACCGATTAATTCACAAAGTGGATCGAGGCCGAAGCTTTCCAACAAGTCCAGACCGGACAGGTTAGAGACTTCGTATGGCAAAATGTTATATGTCACCACGGGCTCCCTTACAAAATCATAACCGATCATGGAATCCAGTTCACATCGAACATTTTCACCGCAATCTACCAAAAATGGAATATCCGCCTATCACCGTGCACGCCAAGGTATCCCCAAGGCAACAGACAGGCCAAAGCTGCCAATAAATCCATCTTGAGCATACTAAAAAAACGACTCAACGACAAAAATGAGCTATGGCATGAAGAGCTCCATGCGGTCCTATGGGCATCTCGAACAATACCCCATAGAGCGACCAATGAGACGTCTTTCTCTTTAGCCTATGTAATGGAGGTAGTAATTCCAATCTAAAGAACAATACCGAGCCTTTGTCAGACTCTATGTCTTGTTAACAAAATACTCAACAATGACATGCTTTACGTTTACTTTGACTCGACTGACGTACGTCGCGATCAAGTCATGATAAGAATCCAAAATTATCAGCATGCTACAGTTCGCTATTATAACTTCAACGTCAAACCACGGAGATTCGAAATTGGCGAGCTGGTCTTACGTAAAGTCCAAGACAATACGAAAGAAGAAAAAGCAGGCAAGTTAGGAACTAGATGGGAAGGCCCATACCAGGTCATCGCCATTGTTCGTAACGGTGTCTACAAAATTTAAAACTTGCAGTACCACAACAGCGAGCATGGAATGCCATGAATCTCAAGAAATACTACCACTAAGTACCAAAGTAATAATCGAACTACGTAAGGCTTGATCCCCCAATAATGTATGTAGGCAGCTCGAACATCCGAGTCCAGCCCCCATCATTTCCTCTTTTTTTTGGGGTGTATGGTTCACACCCACTATCTTTGTAAACAAATACATATAATAAAGCAAAATTTTCTTTCCATTAAACTTTCAAAGGTTCAACCTCATCTAGTAGAGTTCAAACGGCAACATTAAACTTCAAAATTAATGACCTCGAAACGGTCATTTTGAGTCATAACTCAAAAATAACGATCTCAACACGATCACTCTGAATCCGATCTCGAACACTAACGATTTCGAAACGATCATATCGAGTCCTACCTCGAACTCAACAACCTCAAAACGGTCATGCCGAGTCTAACCTCGCACCCACCAACCTCGAAACGGCTAGGGACCCAAGAGCCGCAATCAAAGCTGGCATAACTAATGGTTTAGACAAGGCGCAATCTTTCACTGTACAACACATCAAGCACATAAAATAGCATCACGCAAAAACACTCTTGATGTTTTGCATCGAGCCAACACACCTCAAAACTAATACCAAAAGTATAAAGACAATCAATCATTATATTTGCAAGTCAGCCTATAACAATCCGTGTCAGTGTGTCATGCTGGCAGTACGCAAGAAAACAGTCTGCGTGAAAACGATGTTTAAATGCCAAAGGCACTTACACAATTCGTCATGAAACGAGCTTAGCAAAACAGACTTACCGTCTCTATACCTCGCAAAACCACAACGAGTGATACTAAGTATCAATTCAACAACGTCTTCATAAAAAGAAAAAGTACAGTTCAAAGTAGATAAAAGTTCTCCCGAGCACTGCAACAACCAAGTACGAAATAGAAGATAAGAGCCTTTTAAGGCATTAAGTCTTTAAAATTAAAAGAAAAGCACGAAAAGGAGAGAGAAAGAAAAGCTTCACCCTGCCTCTTCTCCAGCCTTGGCCTTCATCGCCACATTCGAGCCAAACTGATCCAGACCTTGCGGAACGTCACTTCCGAGAACAGTGTGAACCGCGTCATATGATTCTGCGAAAAGCTAAGGGAGGTTGAGTTTGGACAAGCTCCCGCTCCAGCTCGATCCGCCTCTCCTTGATATCCATGATTTACGCATCATCAATTCCCTTCAAAAATAGATCCTCTATGAGCTCCAAGTTTGCCACGACTTCCTGGACACTCACCTCACGAGCATTCTCATCTTTCTTCTTCACAAACTTCTCCTTCACCAATACGAAGGATTGATGGTAGCCCGCAGCTAGCTCCTTCTTGGCTTGGCGCACCTCTTTGTTGCAAGATTCAACCAATTCAACATTGCGGTTTGCCAACTTGCGCATTTCTTCACTGGCCATTGCATTCTCTTCCCGAAACTCAGACGGCTGTCACTAGGTTCCTTCTTCAGTTTAACTGCACAAAAGACATCAAGTTGTTTGGTAAGTAAGCACCTAAAGATAACACACTACAAACAAGATAATGATGAGGACATCAAGTCATCATCAGCTAAGGTGCAAGGAATCAGGAGACATGGAGAGGAGAGTGATGAAGACATCAAGACCATAAATAAAGAGGAGATGACCGAACCAACAAAGAGAATATTGGACCAAACCAAGTTATGGAGCTTACAAAGGAGGTCCAAAACTGGTTGTTAATGAGGAAATACGTGCACTTGACTTTTCATCAGCTGAAGCCACGACTTGGGGACCATCTAGGAGCATCAAAGGGTTCCTTTTTAACCGAGGAAGTCGTTCACATTCATCCCAACTAGTTGAAGTTACAAAACAAGAAGTTAAGCGTTCATTCTTATGTTTTGACTCAATGGCTCCTTTATCCATACTTTTGCGTTTTAGAGGAGTTCTACACCTACACGTCGTATAGTGCACCATCCCACACTTGATCATACATATTCAAAGGAGACCAAACTTGCCTATTTTGGAGTCAAACACAATCAAAATCCAACGACTCTTTCTCACTCTATTTATGTGTGTTTTAGAGACCCTCCAGGCTCATAAGAGACTCCCTAAGGCGCAATTCCACCTTCCCAAGCTATCTAGATACAAAGCTCAACAACTTTCCATATTCGACAGAAATTCACCATTTATTTCAAACGGCTCTATTCTTTTAATTTGGCGATTTCTTTTCTTGTTTTAGACTTTAGAACTATTGTCCTTTGAGCCTATTAAAGCTCAGCTTTCGTTTCATTGTAAGGCACCTTACAATCTGATTAATACAAAGTTTTCGTTTTTCTTTCAAAGTTGTGCCTTTGAAGAATTGTTCTTGTTTTTTTGAATTCAAGTGTGTGATTCACTTCTATTATTTAGAAGCCACGAATTTAGCTTGTTTGTGTGATTCAAACAAACTGGTTCATTCAACGACTGAGAGAGTCAATCAACCTCTTTCACCATCCAACTCTATCATTGCCCACTTCCGCCAAAGCTTGTTGTCTTTGACAACCGTGTGATCACTAAGACAAAGGAGTGATTCCGAATCTTATATCAGATAAACTCGAAGAACGCGAAAGCGTTTTGTCACTAACATCCATAGCCGAACCCCAATCAGCGGGAACCCAAACCCAATTACCGACAGAAGTGGGACTAATTCTGAAGAAGAAATATTTAGCATCCTAAATCAAAGCACCGTTGAGTACTCCGAGAGTCGGGCGGGGATAGATGTAATTGGGCTTAACATCATAGATCCAGAGCAGATCCGGAACACTTAGAGCGACCCCTTCCTCTCGAGCAAGCACCGTGAGCCCAACGATGTACCTGACGAAGTTTGGCATCATCTGAGGGGAGGAAAGTTCTAGATAATCCAAAAAATCAAACAAAATAGAGGGAATAAGAAACGTCAGGCCGCAACTGGTAAAGTAGTGCATGTAGGCACAACAGAAGCCTCACCGCACTATCTCCGACGACTGTACGGGATCGAGAAGAACCAGATCGACTCCATCGGGGACTCTGTGTTTTGCCTTTAGGTCGAGAAGGTTTTGAACCGACAAAGCATATGTAGGAGTTGTTGGAATTGGCCTCGCCGCTGCGTTTGGTCTTCATCGGCGCCGTCAGAGATTTCGATTCCATCAAAAGAAGTCGAATGGTTTTGCAAAATTAGGGTTTGGTGCGGATGATCTCAGAGTCATGAGCACATAGAACGAAAAAAAAAAGCAATTGAGGGAGAAGAGATTCCTAACAGTAATAGAAGAAGTGCTAGCTAATTTTCTCGGATTGAATAAGTCAGAGAAAGAAAAGAAATAAAAGATGAGAAGTTACAAAATACAAAAAAGTAAAGGAGAAGTTAATTACCTTGGTCGTGGGAAACGTGAAGCGGTTTAGTGGAGAAGGAAGGTGGAGCATTTATACAAGCAATGATGTTTTGCTCGAAAACCACACTAAACCGTTCAGATTCCCAAATCTTAGCTGTGTATCTCGCTGAGATATCATTAGGAGTATATCAAGAATATATTCAGGCTAATCTGCCAGCAGGCATAAAAGTTCTCGTCCTCCAAGCTTTCATGCTTATCGCTTAAAGGATTGGGGGAAATTGTTGGTGTTGTATTTTGCGCCCCAAAATACGGTTGAAAGGAGGCCCATTAGTAATAAGTCTGGCCCCCTGGTTAGATCTGGTGAATAAGCCTAAAGGACCAGCTAGAAGAAAATACCGTCATGTGCGGACATAGATGGAGTATGTCGAATGTTATGATGGGTTTGTGTTAAAGCCCACTCCAATAAAGCCTAACACAATATACAAGTCCTAAGTAGGACATAGATGGAGTATGAAGAAGAAGAGGTAATTAATAATCGCGACTAAGGGTAGCATATACTACAATATACAAGTCCTAAGTATGTTTGTCTTTCAAAGTGCCTTTAAGTTGAAACACTTTCCTCCAAAGTATATATTTATGTAATCAACCCAATTTAACCCCTATTTAATCTGCCACCCTATTGTCTCCTCTCGGAATCGTATCCTAATATCCTCCATTGTTGCTTCACACAAAGAATGAACCAAAAACTGCATTGAGTATAATTCAAACACGACATTCAGTAGCAGAAGTTCAAATAATTTGGGTTGCCCATCTTAAAGCCTCTTCTTCAAGGGGTTGTCTTTCAACTCGGTAAAGCCTCTTCCATCCGAATACTCTACCTTCATAGCTTCTAAGGACCCAACCTACTCTACAAATGCTGCTACCTTTGTGCCATGCCCATCAATGTTACATTTAACCCAATTTTGTGGAGGTGGTTCCCAGATTTCCCCATATGTAGTTGTAAAGGTTGTTCTATGCCTTTGTACTCTCTACCCATTTTGTTTTATCTTCCTCTTAACTCTATGCATCAAACTCCACTTATTTGAAGATAAAGCAACATCGTCTCCAAAAGATCCAAGGACATGGATGTCTCAACTTCTTAAGGTTATGTTGGTATATAAATAGCCGGACTTGGAACTATGAATATTGCTCAAACAAAACTAGAATGGGCATTGGAAGAGAAGGTGGTTCACTTATTCTACACCTCGACATTTTGGGTAGGTAGAGTCACCGGAGAGATGTCTAAATGATGTTTTTGTTTTTGCCAAAGAAAAACTGTTTCATAAAAAAATTCACAAGAAATGTTAATCTTTTGGGCTACCTTTTTAGCAAGTTAACCCGCACATAGGTTGTCTTGCCTTCCGTGGAAGCATAATTCAACCTTGAGTTCACCTCTTTTTGTCTCTAGAATCTCCCTCGTGTAGCTTTATAGTATTAACTAAGAGGAGGGACCCTTAATGGCTCAAGTATGTAATTTCAAAGATACGATAATCCGATTTTACAAAAGCGATTAAAATACAAAGATAAATAAGACGACACACGACTGAACAGCAAGTTCATTATTAGAAGACTTTACTAAGACAAATACAAGATTGAAAGATCATATGTTGTAACAAATGCGAGAACATAAGCAAAAAAAGTACAAAAGTATACAGAAATTTAACATGGTTCACCAACAACGTGTTGGCTACATCCACGGGCTATTGACTGATTTATTAACGAAGGCAAAAGATTCAGAAACCGTTCGGTTCGAGTAGTCAAAATTATAAAAGATAAGAACAGTTAAAGAGTAATTTGACATTCTTGGTTCGGGTCAGTTCGATTCTTTTGATTTTGGGATATATGTCCAGCCCTAAATGCAATGATGGATTCGATTGTTCTCTAATCAAATATAACAAGAAAAGATAAATAAATAAAATAGGCAGAATTACTCGGAAAATTGAAAAAAAAAAAAAAAAAGTCTTGAAAACCGGGCGTAGGTAGCTAACACCAAACTGGAAGTGGTCCCCGGTTACAGAGTTGTTGATCGATAGCTTGGTTGTTTTAGTGAGGCTACAACAAAGAAATAATAATCAGAAACTACTTTGGCATATGAGTAATGTGATGATGAGTGTGCATATATTCATGTGGACATATTACATTTTAGATTTGCACATTTCATCAGATAACATATAGTGAGGAGGCTGTCATGAACAGTTTTGGATGGCCATTTCTTTGACACTATTCGCCAGTCTCTTGAAAAGCTTGAGGTCATGCCCTACTTTTCCCTGCGATCAACACCAACTTTCAGTTTGAGCACTCACATAACAAAGTCAAAAAATTCTAGCAAATCTAATAATTAGGCTACCTCATTCAGTAATGCAAGCCTTTCTATGGTAGGACACAATTTGCCACACAGGTCATGTGCATTTGAACCATATGATACCCTGGAACTAACACACCTGCACATGTAAAGCATTTAGTATTTATAAGACTTGGCGCATGGAGCAAACCGCTTGAGGGCTTTAAGAAAACTAAATTATATCCAACTTCATTAAATTTAGGGACGATATTAATTCTTCAAGATAAATTGGCATACCTATCTTGTAGATGGATCAAGATGATATTTAGAACATGCTCAGCTAGTTGTAGTAACAAGGTAATTAACTGGTCCCTGTTACCCACGATTTTGCACATTTCAACCATAGCTATGTATCTCCTGAAATCAATTACAAGCCACAAGCACATCAATACAACACTAGTCAAGCGTTTTTCCAATTCTATGAGAATGACCCACTTCTGCTTTGGTATGCATTATTAGCGAGCAGAAGAATGTAATTCACTAACCTTTTATGTATGTTGTCGGACGGTGTGACATACTCTTGGCAATCACACATCTTAATTATCACATCTACATCTTGTCTAGAGAGCTCGTTTATGTCTCCAATCTGCAAATCGTACATGGATTTTTGAATATATATTATATAAACCTTAAACATGTAAAGAGTACGAAACTAGGAATTAGGATAATATTAACCTTATGAAGGAGTAAAGACTTTTTCTCCGCTGCTCTCTCGAGTGAATCAGCCACATGCGAAAGAAGAGATGCAAGCAGCATCAATGTGGGTTGCTGTAGTTTAGTGGAGTTATCAAAAGAATCATCTGAAATCTGTGGTGAATAGAGAAGGGACATGAGTGTTTACTTATGTTTGATTAAAAAAAAGTAAATTACGAAAAGTCAGACAGAATAAACAGAGGGAAGTGGCTACAAAAATACCTGCAACCTCAAAGAACTTTTGGTCACCAAAAAATATAAGTAAGAAGTCAAGCTGAATCGCAACTGAGACGATTTGAGCTCTGATCCCTCCTGTCCGCCAGTAAGGTATAAAAAGAGAAACCCAAGAAACGTAAGAAACCGCGGAATGGATGACAATAACTTATGACCTACTAGAATACTTATCCATGTACCTGAACGACTTGTCCTACTGGCGATGATATAGATTTTAATGGGAAGATGATGAAAAGCTTGCTCATCATATCAAACAGCCCTTGAACAAATCCATATCCGTCGTTCTCTTCAAAAGGCCAGACCTACAAAACAAGAAAACTCACTTTCTAGGAAAACGCACTCAACTAGCTCGTGGGATTCCAGGGAACCCTCTCGAAGATGCAACTTCAAAAACAGGAGCAAAGCCCTTCAATAAGAAAAAAAATTAAGAGCACACCAAAAAATTACCTTGGTCAATATTCCTACTGCAAGGATAATTTGCTCCATCAATAAATCATCGGCTTGAGTAAAGTCTTCACGAAGAAGTTGGTCAAAAAGAAATTGATGTCCTTTAATAAACTCAATGACTTCTCGGACAACTTTATTCCGCCCCTAAACGCCGAGAAAAAAAAGAGAGAAAAAAATAATTATAGAAAGAAAACCAGGTTAACCAGAAAAATCGACTGACAACTCAGAATGGAATAGGAAGAAAAATAGGTGACAAGAAATCTAGATCGTAAAGATCAGGTACCCAGAAAAAAAACTAATAAGAACAATACTAAATGTCCTAAACTTTACTAATGCTTCTGCCATCTCAGTACTAGATTGTTCTTGTATGACTAGAGCTTTTAAAGAGGAGTACCTACTTCCTACTAGTTAGAGGCATCAACAATGGCAACAGAAAAATCAAAAACATATTCAAGTTTTTACAATATGTCCATCACGTATGTTATAATGAAAGATAAAAACACAATAATACTGATTTCGATTTTCAAACAAACTGAACTCGTTCTCTCTCATTTAGATCTAGAAGATCTCTATCATTCTCACACAACCCTTCAAATAAAGAAGGGTCAGAAGATGAAACTGCAAAGTCCAATATTAGGCCAAACGATAATGGAAGATAGTGTTACATTGGCAATTCACGCTCACCAAACAAGGCCAAACAATATGGAAGAGAGAGTTACATCGGCAATGCAATAGATCATTTAGAAAAGGTCATCTAAAGAGAAGAAGCTGACCTCAAAAAATTCAGAGGTCTCAACCAATGATGTTAGTGCAAACACCAATCTTAAGACAGCAGTGATTATTGTTCGTTGCTTTTGCACATCATACCCTGCATCACTCTGAAGTTTCATATCGACCCGCCTCATATTTCCCTAGAAGGTACATTTGGGATTAAAAGCAGAGAAAATATTGAGGTAACATATAAAAAACCTGATAACTACAGATAACATTTTACCTTGAAGCTGATAGCTCTACATGAGGCGATATGTTCCAGTGCACCCATGGCGAACAGAACCTGGCCTCCAGACTTTCCATACTTGTGGCTAATCCTAAGTAGCAATGCAACTTCTGCCTCTAAGGTACATGCTCGCTGCTGTGACTCCAGCAAATGTGCTCCATCCTGGGCCCAATGATCAGATGCATGAACAAACCTACCCTGTAAACCAGGCATATGTTTGCGATTCTACAAGTATACTGTGAGTGGAATTTGCATGTATGAACTCCTACACACTACTGATTTACTCCTGCTGCTGATTATAAGTCTAATCTAAATAAATAATTTTAACTAGTCACCAAAGTTGCAACAAATAAGAAACTCATAGCAATAAGCTAACTAGTAAAACACCACAATTAGTAATTCCCTAGAGATACCTGGTAGGAGATATTACTAATGCTTCCAAGGCAAGACCGTATGAAACCTCTGCTCTGAAGCTGACTTAGAAAATATCTCTCATGATCAATACAAACAAGAGCTTCCAGCACGTAAAGTGATATCGTTTTTCCAAATTCGCTGCCTTGACATGCATCCTTGATTACCTGAATTCGTATTCTCAATGTGAAACAGTGCAAATTATTATAGCTTATATCATTAAAGAAGTAATAATTACCAGATCCAAGATGCACCGAGATTCTTTCTTTATTATAGCAAAATTAGAGCGAGCAAGGTCAGCATGGTCCTTGTCAACCTGCAAAACTGAGAAGGTCAACAGTGAAACACTATTGGAACAAAATAAGTCTTGGCTAATCAGTAAACACGTGCCTTCTGGATATCCAAATCTTCACCATCTTGCTCATTAAGCAACAAGAACTCCACGACTGATGTTGGGACATCCAGAGCAATCATATGCTGGCAGTACTGAAAATAGCTCAAGAGCAATGCATATTGGCTGATGGACAAAGGAAATTGTGTCAGAAACGGGAAAAACTGAATATAGATCAGCCGGGCAAAACATGACTTTATGTTGTACTATAAGAAAGTACAAATACAAGTAATGGAACTTAGAACCATACCGCCTTCTCAAAGCTTCTGATGACTCATGCCTTAGAATTGCCATAACAAGTTTAAATAGAACTGAGTGGCAAGCACCAGAGGATAAATGTTTTACCATCATAACATCAAGACATGTCACTGTGTTAGAATTCAAGGCACTATGATACAAAAATCTATCATCACGAAGTTTGGCAATGCAGGTTAGGGCGACCTATTAAAACCTAAAGTTAGTACAGAGATTGCACATTTATACAGAGGTATTTACTAAAAAGCTAAATGTACCTGAGTAAGTACAAATGCCATTTTTAATGAGCAATCTGGAGAAGCAGAGGCACTAAGAGAGGCATCAAGTATCCTACCAATAAGCAGAGAAGAACAAGTCATGCAATGTTCAATAAAGCTTCACAAGCAACTCTCTGGCACAAAAGGTACTCACCGGTACAAAATTTCAGACCGATTATCCAGAGAAAATATTCTTCTGCAAGCAGACACCTAAAATAAAAAAAATTGAAGGACAACACAAAACATAACTACTTGAATTCTTGAAAGAGGGGCACACGCTCATGATACTAAAGCTGACCAGAATTTTAAGAAAGCAATCAACCTCAACAATCTGAGACCAGCCAGCTAACATATGAAGCTGAGCAGCTTGCTCCTCAAGGTTTCGGTTATACTTCCACCCCCATTTCAACAGCTGTTGAATTGTCTCTTTAACTTCATTAAGCTCAGCAACGTTTGGAAAACTATCAACTAGGGGAAACCCAGAATGTAGTTTCTAAACAAACAATAGATTCCATCAGCAAAATGTTTTATTACAGGAGTAAAACAAATTTTTGTTGGAGAGAAGATCTGATGTCAACTATCACAAGAACAAACCTGCCACAGTTTGTTGCTGAAGGAAGATAGATCAATCAGGCGATCACCACGCTCAGAGTAGTAGTAGATACTGCCGCTAACAGAGGTACTGCGGTTCCCAAGGATGTCCTCAATCTGAAATTAAAACTCCATATTCAAACCAGTAAACTCAATGCCGACACACAGCCATATTTCTCAAGCCTTACCAGTGTGTCGTACTTTAGGCTTGACACAATTTGAGGAAGCTGCATCGAAGCATCAGGAGATCTAAACTGAAGAATTTCAAGCAATGCCAATACCTGAACTCAATCCAAAAGGAGACGCAAAAGTAAGAAAGTAGCACCCATAAACGACTTCAAACTAGGTATTCTCAGAAGTGCAGTGAAGGAAAACACTGTTGCATGAAAAAAGGAGACATCATAAATTATTAAACACTACTATTCATGGAATATTAACAGCTGGGCACATCACCTTGAAAGGCAACATGCTGTTGACTTCAGAAAGAGTGGGTTCAGTACAGTTATTTGTATCATGCATGGATAGTCTCGTAAAAACCAATGGTAGACTCTCAGAAAAATGCAACACATGCAGCACTAATAAACATGCTAACTAATAATCTTTTGCGCCGAACATTAACAGGGGTAGGATGCAAAACGAAGGAAGTAGGCATAAAACTAGGAAGTTGCCTTAGGCGCATAGTTTAGCATAAAACACAGGAGTTTCTACACTCACCTTACTTTTACAGATTGAATTAGTTCCAGCATAATCAAAACCATCCTGAAGAGGATATGTACTGGAAGAAAAAGATTCATTCCCAGCTTCAGTAACCTCCCACCCAAAAAGATGAGAAAGTATGCTCTGACATGCCTCTATGTGAGCTGAACTGCTTCCAGAACCAGTATGCAATGCAATAGCTAGGAGCTTTAACAGCCACGCCCTCTGGGAAAGGTAGACATTCGAAAAATGAGAAATGGAATCAATAACAAAAAAAGATTTTATTTGTCGTGTCATTTATCTGTTGAAGGAATCCATTCAGATAACGGAAAATTATTACTTAAAAAATGAGAAAAAAATACACTGCAGGTATACAGTGTTTTAACCACAATGACAGAGAGCAGAAACAGTACAAGAGAGGACAGCTTAGCACGCAGATGACATAGCAAGAACAGAAACTACCTACAGGAATTCTACGGTGTTAGTGTCACAATAAAAAGCAATAGGCAAATAGCGCATATACACAGATTATCCATTTTTCGTCAACAAAGAACCAGCCAAAAGAATTATTGTTTATAGGCGGTTATCATTGGACACAGGGATGTAAGTAGCAAAAACAGAGGAACAGAATTTTTTTTACTATTGTGGTATGAACACAGATCTGCTGAGTCAACAAATTTAGACAGGTTGGGATAGAAGAAAAAACAAAAACAAAACAGCCATGGGACATTCTACGATAAAAATAAATATTGCACAATGGGAGTTAACAATTTGGGAAAGAAAAAAAATCAGATACAAAATGGTTGATAGCATAGAGTAAAATTGCTAAGATACTGTCATGAAACTAATCAGAGTCGGATACTCTTGACACAGAAAATGTAGAATATATGTACCTGATGAAGGGAACTAATACGGAGCGCCTGGTTGCCACTTCTTTTTGGAAGCGTAGCAACACCAATGGTATCGAGATGCTGCAACATCAAAGAACGCAAGAAAATAAGGAGGAGTAAAATAATAAGTGTGACTTGTGACTTGGATGAGGCAGCAAACAAGAAAAATGACATTGTTCAAGTATAAGGAGAAGCAAGATCTGGTGTACCCGAAGAAAAAACTGATATTTTTTGCTGCTCAAGAGATCCATGGTTGGACCACTAGTTAATGGATCCAAATTCAACTCACACAAAAGCTGCAAAGAATAAAAGTTAGGGTACAAAAGACAATAGAATAAATAGAATTCTGCTTCTTTGGAAAGAGCAGATAGTTATCATCCGGCATCAGCATGTCACACCTGAAAGCCGAACTCAAAGAGTAAGAAGTTTATCTCGGGGTTTGGAAGGTTCTCCAGCATTTCAAGAATGACCTTCAGACAACTGCAGATTGCAAAACAGAAATGAGATTATGGCTGAGAGAAATACATAATATCTGCATACAAAAATACCAATCAAACCTGTAGTGGAACTTAGGCTGCAAAACTGTACTCTCCACAGGGGCATCAAGATCAAACTGAAGAAGCAAATGTGTGATATTTGGTGCAGGCCGATTGATGTTATCAACCAGAAGCTACAAATGCAATGGTCATATCTTTTAGATGATATAAGGTGTACAGATGAAACAATCGTGATGAAAGCCAGATGATAAGGCCAAGCCATACTGCACATAATATGAAATTCGATTAAGTAAAACAGCAATGAAAATAACCTGCATAATAAGAACCCCAAGATCATCACAACTGTTCTCTACAGCTTCACCCTCTTCCATTCGTAGCTCAAGGCAGGCCGCATAATCCTCAATCAAGGAATTCGCAGCATTAATTTTAATCAGCATTGGAACAAGCCCAACCAAGCGAGAACTGTTATCAAGAGCATGATTAATTTAAACCCATTAATTCATATAAAAACACAAGGTTAAGCAAATTATCCAAAGCTAAGGAAAGCAATCAAATATCCAAAAGTCAGAGGATCTGAAAGCAGTTCGTAATGGTATTTGCTAATGCTATCTGTGAAACCAAGTTACATGTGGTTGAACAAACTACAGAGCAGTGGAAAAATAGTAGCTCAAACAAAAGTTGTTACCACCTTAAAATGTTCATAAGTTTGATTGAAGATCGCTGAATCTGAGGAAGAGAATCATATCTGACATACTCCAGCAAGGCAACAATTTGATTATGATCTTGTGAAAGAATTATATCCAAAGGCTGCAGCAATAACAGAAATTAACATTAAGTTGCCTGACCGTCTTGTGTAGGCCTAGTCTTGTGCCATAGCATAAATACAAGGAAGGGTATGCTGATTGTGCTTTATGAGAAAAATACTGTTCAAACTATACCCAGTATGGCGCTAATTCTAATTCTAATAGTCTTCAAGCAATTACCAAATCAACCACAGTGTCCAGTTTCACATTTTACACCACGCAACCCAATAGTGGAATAAAAATAAACTAAGTTACATACACGTTGGGGGTAAAATACTATTTATTGCTATTCGTTAAGTAGATTATGATGAAACCAATAAAAGGAAATTGCCCGAAGTTTTATACTCTTCAGCTTTGACTTGAAGTTAGTACCTCAATTGAATCCTATACTCAAAGATATATACATTCATTGTGGATAACGAAGCACAATGCTGATTGAATTCAAGAAAAAGGAATAGCTAAATTTGACTAAAAAATAGTGTAATTTATATAAGATCTGTTCTACTATGGGGTTGAAAGTATAGTTTGATGAAATAGCTAAACATGGTAACGAATGATGCACACTTCTTACACAGCCCTAGAAAGCTCTAACTCATAGGTAATTAGATACAACTGCATTCTCACAGAAAACAACCTCTAAAACAGATTAAGGGGATTGAGCAATTGGGTGATATACAAAATGAAGATTCGATGCGCACAAGAAAAGCAAAATACCTGGTACAGCGGACGCCAGACATCAGAAACAAACAAATCCTTCTCAAAGACGAGCAGTAAGATTTCCAAAGAAAGTTGTACAGCCTTCTCTAAGATCTTTCCATAAGTTTTACTCATTCGCTGGCTGATGATGGAATTGACGCCAACCTGAAGGACACCCATAAGGTTCCTATACAGAGTTTTCCCACTCATGAAATCCTAACAAACAACGTGGAACCAGTTATATACAACATGTCTACTTGAGAAGAGAATTGCGTTTCCACCAAGAAAAAAAAAAGCAAAAAATTAAATTAGTACTTTTAGCAATTCTACAACTGGTAGCTGTGTTTGCAGTGAAGATGTTTCAACTGACACCAGAAACTGTGAATGCTCACTAAATCCATCAAGATCCTCCTCCTCAATATTATACATGCTCAAAATCCTGAAGTGAAATAAAGAAAAATGTTAATGTAGACTTCAATGAAAATAGTGCCCTAACTAAAAGGTGATGGAATTTACAGAATGTAGGAACAATATGGGCAGTTAAACAAGCAAAAGCATGTCCATATTTCTGTTTAAAAAACAGGATTCATATTGTGGACTGAGCAAGAAAGAGAAAATATTGCAAAAGAAACAGGAGCTTACATGTGAAAATGCTGAAGGCTTGCCACAACCAATTCCCACTTCTCGCAAGGATCTGAATACGCCCTCTGAGGAAAAGGGGCGAATACATGATCGTAAACAAACCTGAAGATGCCGATAAATCTACAAAAAATACAGATTATGTAAACATTGGACCAATATATACAAGGACTAAGATTCATGTAAAGATACGACAATCCAAGGCTACTACCTCCGCCCATGATCAGTCACATCTTTCTCTCCGGCAATCAGAGCATTTATAAGATTAAGGAACGATATTGTTGAAGGATATTGTTCTCTCCTTGCTTCAATTTCGTTTAACTCAAACTGCATATCGTAGAGCTGCATATAAAAGAATCTTGACGTTGGTTACAAAATAAGCCAAAGTTTTAGCATCAAACAACACATGATGTACCAAGTTTAAGCATAACATAACACAACCGATTATGTGAATATTCGGCAACATAAATGAAACTTTTATCTCATGAAGGTCTTTCACACTTGGTATATTATGAAGTTGTCGCAGGAATTAGACAAATATCAATAATTTTTGTGACGAGTACAAAAATTTGCATGCAAATCTTTGCAACATGACAAACCCTCTTTAATGCATAAGTAAAAATGTCAGAAATAAATGCATAAAAATAGACTTCTAATATACTCTCACTAAGAATAGAAATATTAACTAAACAGGTAGAGTTAAAATAGTCTACTAATAACTATCCCATAGAAGCCATGTACTTACCTGAGAGGATTGGTCACTCTTTCCAACTGGTGATCCCACAACCACAGGCAGGTCATACTGCTCAAGAAAAGCCCAGACAGAGTCCCTCATTTCTGGAAAGATATAAACAAAGACTGCAATGGTCTTCCTAAGAGCACCCTACAGAAGACCAAAGTTACCATGAATGCAAGTTAAATAGATACCTATAGCAGATGCTTTCAACGGATCATTAGTGAGTCAAAGTGTAAAGGGAAGAATCTCTAACATGCAACTGACCTTGAGATATGGAGGGACACTTTCAAAACCAAGAAGCTTAAAAAATGGTTCGATGTCAGGAAACCATTTTTTCCTCTCCGTAGGATTACCATTCTCAACAACCTGCAGAATATGAAAAAACACACTTATTGACCACATAAAAGTTATCTGCAGTTCAACATGAGTTTCACAGACAAGCAAGGACGTTCACATTCCCATAGAGAGAAAGCTTGAAGGTATAAAACTAGAATCAAATGGCAGTTAAGCCCAATTCCTAAGCATACTAGCTGTATGAACTTCAGGGAAAGAGCATGAACAGAAACAGAGAAAGACTATCACGCACGTTTGACCCTGTAACCATTTGAAAATGCATTTTTAGGGTTTAATCTGTCGCCTAAAGAAGTATCGCAAGAAAACTAAAGAAGAAAATAAAATTTAAAAAGAGTCGAAAAGGGAACATTCAGAACACATTTTATGCCTTTTGTCCCCGTAACCCCTGATAAAGGATTCATTAGTGGAGAGAAAGCATTCAGGTAAAAAACGCGACCGAATCACAGTTAAGCCCAGTTCCTAGGCATGCGAGCTATATTATCTTAGATTAAAAAAAACCCACAGAAAAGATATTAAATGTGGAATAAAAGTTGAAATAGAATATATTTGGAACAATGTTATATAACCTTCTGGAGTACATTAAGATATGCAACAAGCGCTTTTGCATCGCCTTCCAGGAACTCTGGCATCATGGCTCCAGCAGTTTGAAGAGATTGCTTGAACTTCTCATCGTAAATTCTTATGCAACTAAATAATGTGGCCCATCCAATACTCCGAAATGCTGTACCCTGGAGCAACTCAAAAACCTTAGAAGCACCTTCCTGAGTAGAAGCCTGTAATCAAGTAAAGATGATAGCAAGGAAACTCAATGAGTAACCAATAAAATGGGCTCTCACCGAAACACCAATATAAAAACTTTTCATACCAAGGTACACAGCATTTCCAAGAAAGCAACAAGAGTTTTAAAATTTGTGTGGTCTTCTCCAGCAAAATTCACAAATGTCCACAAGACATCATTCCCAGAGAGTAGCTCAGGTTCCTTCTGCAAGAGGTTGTATAGATTAAAAGCCACCAAAGCAGGGATATGGTATGAAAAACGATGGTCGAGAGTCCGATTCTGAATGCTCACTTATGTGCTATGAGAACCAAAATAAGCTAAAAAAAATAATGGACTTAAAACTTCATGATACCAAGCAAACTCATTTGTCAAATATTTTCTTGAGATACAATAACAAAACAAAGATAAAGAAAAAACTGTTCAATCTGGTCATGGTTCTCAACCTGATAGATTTTGCTTACAAACTCCATAAGGGAAATGAAGGGCAGTGGCCTGTCAACCTCTTCAGTCTGCATACTGCCGTCAAGCGAATCACAAGTTCGGTATGAATTTAGAATGCTCATAGTCATATCCTTTGATTCCTTTACCTGCAAAATAAGGATGTGCAGGATTGATGCAGTAGTTAAAACACGTAGATGCGCCAGTTTATTTGTAATCTTGGCTTATATATCCAAGTTATAAAGACATTAACAAAACATCAGAAAATAGCCACAATCTTAGGTGCGGTCATTAAAAGTAGAAGTTAATATGTTATACATATCTTATAAGTGATCAAGATAAAAAATTTAAAATGTGTGATTGATGCATCAAAAAAGTTACTCCCTCTAAATGTAAAGCATATACCACAACCATTCATCACAACCATGAACTAGGGAGAAAAATTACCAAACTTTACTTGATTAAGTTGCGGTGTTCAAACTTTGATCACCAACATACACTCAATACACAGATGTTAGGTGAAGTACTTTAATTTAAAAGAAGTAAAAAAGATGCTTAACAAACCTTATCTCTTGCGATTGGGTGAGATAAAAAACAAGAGGTTAATTTGTGCAGATACGCGTTATATATGTAGATCATGTCCTCCTCATCATTCTGCATGTAGCAACTAACAAATGTCAACCATTAAAAGACCCAAACAAGAGGGAAGCTGGGTTGAATCAATAACATCAGAGACAAAGAATTGTGAGCTAATTTATCAAGCAAAATTCTAGAAATTATACAAGAGTATGTACAATATCCAAAGAGGAAAGCACTAACACCAACATAATAAAATTATATTCTCGAACAATGAAATCATTAACAATGCAATGTGAAGCAGATATATCAGTATAAAGAAATAGAAACACTCTTAATTTGGGTTTGACTAATCAAGCAAAACCTGGAAGCATGAAAGGATATAGCTCATTCAATACAAAAGTCCAACAGCTAATGTAGAGATCAATATCATAACTCATCTTCAAGAAAAGCTTACGAAATTCAAACATGTCATCAACTAGCTGTGACGTCAAATTAAGCCGGAAAACTCTGCCAGTAGCTTGTCAAACTCTTCCGGAATTTACATAGGGGACCCACACTCGATGGACATTAACTGTGCACATAGCATTTTTAAATGAAAGTACCTGGTAGGCTGCAGTTTGAAGAACATTTTCCAGCAAAAATTGAAACACGTTTTTTGAAAAGATAGAATCCAGGCAGGAGCATAAGTGCCCCATATCTGTTGTTGAAGCAGTGGAAATTGTATCCATTGCAGATATTCCGTCATATATCAACATTAAATGCACAGACCATGCAAGCCTTATGCCACCAACGAAGCCATCAGCAGTGAGGTCAATGCTAGAAGCCATGACCTGAAAGGTGATTTCAAGTGTCAGTAGTGGAAGGTTTTCGGTGAAAGGTAGAAGAAGTTACAAAAATGTATCAACTCGTCTTACAATATCCTGAAACTCTGCCCTAAACGAAGCATCTTGAGATATCGTAGATGACTTATCAGATAGTGCGCTGATTGCATCTGATACGAAGGTGGTGATGAGAGAAAATAGAAGACTAAAAGTAATCTGCAACAAAGAAAACAATCATTTGCCGAAAATTAAATATTTTACATTTCATATGCAGGGAAGAAAGCAAGCTTCAAAATCTTCTACATCATGAACAGGACTAGTATGAACCTGATAACTTATGGTGTCAGCCCCTTCAGTTAATTGAGCTGCATTATCTTTTAAAACATAGTATATATCCTTCACGTCTTTCGGACCTGCAGAGAACAAATTGTTGAAAACACAAAGAAAGAGACAAAATGTTCAAATTCTTCATAAGCGATGTCAGAACAATGGAGGATCCGAAGATGTATATCAAACACCGTAATCACATACGACACTCAACTTCAATCAAACATGCAGGCACATTCGATGCATATCTACACAGACAAAGCAATTGTATACATACACATATGGAAACACAATATATTTCATAGCACAATGAGCAACGACCTAATTAGTCTGGCATATGAAGTGTCCTAGCAAACATAGAAACCACTTATACATAGTGTCACTTACTATGGTATACAATAGAACTAAAGATGAATTTTTTTCGTGAAAAAACCAAACAACTAACGAAAAGCACCATATTCAGCAGCTGAATTTCTTTAACAAGCTATTCTTCGCACAAAAACTGTATGAAAACGAACAAGCTTACCAGGTCTATCAACCAAAATTGAAAGAACAAGGCAATGTCCCAGGATCAGTCTTTCCCTATGAACAACAGCTCTTCGTTCAACAAGAGCACCTCGTGAGTCAATAAGGTATCGTTCACATAGAGGCCCACCCAAGCCAGAAGGTTCCTCCCGATTGAGTTCCTAACAACAAAGAATTGATATCATGACAATCATTAGATGATAATGCAACAGAAAAAAATAAAAATAAAGGATTGTCTCTACATCTTATATTTATTATTATATTAAAGCATGCGTTTGCACAAATTTTGAGCTATATAGATAATATATTTAGGAGACAGTCATTAGATTTTCAATTTTTAGAAAGGAAAGCTTAAAATTCTTTTGATTAATTTGATGTGCCTCTATAATCCAAAGCCAAGGTACATCGAAGTAGTAATAAGAAATAGCCTGAACTCTTGTTGATATTAATGCAAAATCAGAATTTAATGGCAAATTTTACACTGAATTTAGTTGCAACTGTCTTAGAACTAATATAGACACAGACTAAAAACGAATCTGAAAGATGATCCTAACAAAAGATGTACATTGACCCCCTAAGTGTCTTGAAGTATGAAACTTGTGTAGTTGACAATTTTAAAAGTATTTGGCAGCATTAACAACAACAACATAACATAACCGATGAAAATAGCAGATAACTATTTCGTAATGTGGAAAAAATTGTGGTCTCAATAACTTGTGTTTGCTCAATGGCTCAATGTGCACTATAAGTAATAGTTACACACATCAAAGTTTGGAGAGACGGCAATTAAGTAATCACAGAAAAAGACTGTTGATTTTCTAAGATCACGAAAAACAAATGGAAAGTAGATCGAAATGGTGTAGCTAAACAGATACCATCATAGATACCGAAGAAACAAGAAAATCATCTTTGCAGTAATGAGAATGATTAGTTATAAGATGAGTGCTTCAAAAGAAATTCACGCAGTAATAAACAGATTGCATAGCAGGAAACTATTTAAGTAAAGCATATACTGAAGCCTGAGTTTAATACCTTTATAAGAGTAATCAGTCGTTGTCTGAGTCCAGCTTTGATCAGATCTTCTAAATGTCCCTGAATATCAGCTATAAGATCAGGTTCAAGGCCCTGGTCCAGAACAACTGCCTGTTCAACCAAGAAAAATGGTAATTTGTGACGATGCAAAGAACAATACAAGGAAAAAAAAAGGCAGTAATATAATAAGAGACAAGGTACCCTCAGGAGTGTGTAGAGCGTTGATGTAAGATCTCTTCTCCCTGTATACCATAGTCCAGTTGCAAGCCGTTGAATCTCAATTGGGTCCCGTCCCATCAAGCCCCACTAAGCATAGAATAAAATATAAGAAAATAACTCCAGAACATTGGAAGCTAAAAGATGGTGAAGGGAATTGCACCTCCTGATTTGCAGATACAAGCAGACGAACGGAATCTATCTCATTTAGGTGAAGCTCATCACTGAGTTTCAAGCTCTGCAATCAGTAAAACAACATGGTCCATTAGATATTAATGAACAGAGAGTCATCTAAAGGCAATAGTAACCAACCATATAAATCATCACACTATCTTCGAATAGTAGGATAACACAAGGCAATAGCAATGAACAGGTACATAAAAGAAATTATCAGGAGAAAATACAATCCCTAGGAAAAGAAGAAAGCAACCGCATCCTAACATATCAACATGGTGAAGAAAATACAGCGAAATTCTGCCTCGATAGACATAAATCGGTGAATATTGTTCGTATCTAAACTAGCAAAAGTCCAGAAAAACGGGTGGAATCTGGAAATCTTAGGAAGCAGCGAGTCTCCCAAAGTCGCGAGAAACACTTACAATCGTGACATCTTGGTCATCCAACGATATTGACAGAGAATCTGGAAGTCGAATCTCTTTGGACTGGACTTGCGCTCTGTCACAGGGCTTCGGAGGCTGAAGCAGAGAGAGAAAGGAGAATCAGTACCCAGTAAGAAAAGGCTGAAAGGGAAAACAGAAAAGGAGCCATCGAGTACCGCGAACGAGAGGAGATTCTGAATCGAGGAAAAGGAGTTGCGGATGGCATGAGTGAGTTCGATCCGCTGCGTTGGCGTTGGCCGGGAAGTTCCGAGCAGCGAAGACTGTACTATGGCCACTAACTCCTTCGGCGACACCATTGTAGGTAGCAAACGAAGCTCCCCAGGTTAGAATCGATGAGGAAGAAACACAAAACCCCTAAGAAAAACCCTAACCAAGAATGGAGCTTTTACACTCTAGAAAGAAGCAAGCGTTTTAGATTTTTGATGAGAAGAGGACTCATATCATATTTTATTCACGAGGACACTTTTTTACCAAGCGAAAATGGTCATTTTAATTACCAATTCTCGAGTTTACGCCATTTTAAATACGAACTCTTTAGTGAATCAAAACAAATACAGACTTGAGTTGACTAAGACATTTTAGATATACAATTGGTCAACAGTAATATTTGATTAAGAACAGTTAAGCGACGTCTACGGTAAACGTTAATTAAAACGACCCAGTTTTACAAACAGAACAAAATAAGAAAACCCCCAAAATTCAATTCTCAAATCTCTAATTTCTCATCTTTCTCATCTCTCTTCTTCGATCTTCCGCTCTCCCTTTTTGCTTTTTTGTGTCGATTGATTCCGAAATATGAGAAGAAAGAAGCTTGCGGTACGACGAAAGCCAAACCCGAGATTGAATGATGAAGCTGAACCCGAGATTGTACCCGATAATGATTGTGAAGTGGTTGAAGATGGTGATGATGAGTTCGAGGAAGATAATGGTAATGGGAATGATGAGAATGACGAGGACGAAGAGCCTGAAGTTGTACGAAGAGCCTACATTTCTTCTCTTTTGATTTTGCGTTTCATGTTGTTTGGAAGACAAACTGAAGCATCAGTTAGATTTTAAGTGATTGTAAGATAATTTGGGATTGTATCTCCAATTTTAAGATAATGTGATATGAGTTTCAGTTTGGCTAAATTGGCAAAACAGAGATGTATTCAGACAGAGACTAAGTAGCAACAAATAAAGAAACATAGATATATTGAACAAAAGAAGCAACAAAGGGATAGCTTGTTTTCCCATCAAAAGCAAACACAAACATAGTTTGGAACAAAAGAAGACGCAACAAAGTGATAGCTTGTTTTCCCATAAAAAACAAACACAAACATAGTTTGGAACAAAGAAAGACATAAGAAACATAAGAAACTAGGCCAGCTCATGTAGGTCCTTGTGATCCTTATGATGGTCCGATGTGTGATCCTTGTGATGGTGCCATTAGTGATCCTTGTGATGCAGCCGTTTGTGAAAACTGTGGAGCCCCTTCCTGAGCCTCTTCCTGTGTATAAACCGTTTAAATCAAATAAGAGATAATCAAATATTGTGTAAGAACCAGTCAAACAAATACATGAAACAATGTGAACACAAACAAACCTGAATTTTCCTTGGTATTCCCCTTCCCCTTGGCATCTTTGGTTGAGTAGGGACATATTGATTTTTACAACTCAGCTTATTATGCCCTTTTTGTTGACATTTTGAACATTTCATTACACGATTCTCACGTGTTAACTTTGTCTGGCTTGAAGATGATGCAGTTTCAAATCGTCCTTTCTTCCTAGCATGGTTATTTGGTTTGCCTCGATTGCCCTTCCTATTTCCAGGTGGCAAGACACCTAACCTATTCGTTATAGGCCAGTTTAACTTACCTTCCACAGGCTCAATACTCTCTTCATAGGTCTTCCTCCACATTTGAGTTGTGTAATACTCAGAGATAAAATCAGAAACGTGTTGCTTTTTTGTTGTGATAACA
Organism: Arabis hirsuta; assembly: GCA_964056655.1. Lineage (NCBI taxonomy): Eukaryota > Viridiplantae > Streptophyta > Magnoliopsida > Brassicales > Brassicaceae > Arabis > Arabis hirsuta. The sequence goes on along the minus strand of OZ053298.1, from coordinate 21,001,617 downwards.
AAAGCAACATGAGCGCAAGGTATGCCAACCAACTGCCACTTCCCACATCCACAAGTTTTCAGGTTCATGTCCACTCTAAAACCACAACCATAAAGTTCTACCTCATGTCGATCTCCTGTGGCCATATACCTAATGCAATCCTTAGACTTAGTTTTAGCATCTTCTATTTCAGCGTGTGCACTCTTTGTGAACCTTGTCTTTAACCTATTGCTAATAATGGACATCTTCACAGTACGCTCCATAGTTTGTCTCCTAATAGTCTCTAACAGTTCTAATAGTGGTTTTCTCCTTGCTTCACAAATGGTTCTATTGAAAGACTCATTCAGATTGTTCAAGATATCATTGCAGAAGGAACCAACCCTAAAGAATGCTCTAGACCATGATTGAGGATTAGTTTTTTTGCAGAGAATCATATGCACCTTTATTATACTTCTTCAATGCTTCCATATTCTCATGAAATTGTCCTTGGGTGTACGATCTTGCTATTTTCCAAAACCGACGCTCTAGTTCTCTGTCTGAGGTATATCTCCTCCAATTTCCTAGGATATTTCTAGCACATAGACGATGTTCACCTTGAGGAAGAACATTATGAATAGCTTTCACCAAACCTTGAAAAGAAGTAACATAAATAAGTATGTCAATTACAAAATATAACAACATAAGCACAGTCAAGCTTAATTGATACTAACATGTTGTTTGTCTAATATTATTGTGACCCTACTGCCATCACCAAGTCTCAATTCATGTCTAATATGTCTAACAAACCAGTCCCAATTATCATCATTCTCCACCTCCAGTACTGCCCATGCAATAGGAATTATCCTATTATCTCCATTGCTTCCAACTGCAGCTAATAGATGCCCTTTTATATCCTACTTCAGAAAAGCACCATCCAATCCTATGATAGGTTTACAAGTATTCAACCAAGCATCTTTATGTGCTTTAAAACAAACAAAGATATGATCAAACCTATGTTTGCTTCCAGGAGTTGGCCCTGGAATAGTCTCAATATCCAAAGTAGTTCCAGGATTAGATCTCTTGATCTCTGCTTCATAATCCCAAATCCGAAAGAAATGAGCTTCATGACTTTGTCTTTGTTTGAACAGCTTTGTCTTTGCTTTCCGACATTGATCCTCAATGACAATCAGATTGTAGTTCCTCTTGATCTCATCAACCATCTCACGAGGAAGAAACTTTGGATTCACTCTCAAATTCTCATCAAACAGTTGCGCAATTGTTGATCTCTTCAACAACTTGGAGTATCCTGATTTCACACAAACATGCTCATTCACAAACCTTTTAACCTGCATTTTATGTTTCTTCTTCTCATATGAGCAGTAAATCTTCCAAGGACAATCATCTACTTTGTCAGAGCAAATTGCACCAATCTTGTCCTCATTAGATAAGTAGTATTTGATATCGTATCCAGTCTTAAGAGAATACCTAAGCAACGCTGACTTGAATTCAAAAGCGTCATTGAATGTTTTACCTAATGCTAGAAGAACATCAGGATCTTGCTCCCTTCGCACATACTCCTCTGTCTCCCCTTCATCATCTGATGACAACAAATCTGGAATCTTGTCGTCGTCCCAGATATCGTCTCCACCAGATATCGTCTCCACAACTTCAGGCTCTTTGTCCTTGTCATTCTCATCATTCCCATTACTATTATCTTCCTCGAACTCATCATCACCATCTTCAACCACTTCACAATCATTATTGGGTACAATCTCGGGTTCAGCTTCATCATTCAATCTCGGGTTTGGTTTTCGTCGTACCCCAAGCTTCTTTCTTCTCATATTTCAGAATCGATCGACACAAAAAAAGCAAAAAGGGAGAGCACAAGATCGAAGAAGAGAGATGAGAAATATGAGAAACTAGGGATTTGAGAATTCGATTTTTGGGTTTTTTTTTATTTTGCTCTGTTTGTAAAACTGGGTCGTTTTAATTAACGTTTACAGTAGATGTTGATTAATGGCTCTTAATCAAATATTACTATTGACTAATTGTATATCTAAAATGTCTTAGTCAACTCAAGTCTGTATTTGTTTTGGATCACTAAAGAGTTCGTATTTAAAATAGCGCAAACTGGAGAGTTCGTAATTAAAATGGCTATTTTCCCTTTTTACCAAGAGACACTTTGTAAAATCTGACCAAAATATTTCTATTATAAAAACGCACGTGGACAACTATTTTGTGGACATGTTGTAATAATAATTTGTGTGGACATAGATTGATAGATGAAAAATTGTTAACTTGTAAGAAGACAATAATCGTGGACATTCTATTGTGGATATGATATCATATTTTTTAGATGGTTATAAATGAACATCTTGTGTCCATATGGATATTATAATTTGTGATCATACAAATCATAGAATTAAACATAGAATAGAAAAGATTCATTTGTCATACACGCAAAGTTATCCACGATATTTTGTCCATGCGTACATATCTGTGACTTTAGTAAGATCAAACTCCTTCAAACCCTTAAGATTTTCACAAGCTAATCGATTACCAAAATTTGGTGACAATATCTTCACCTCAGGACACTTCAAATCCACTAAACTCCAACCTCTAGCAGAAACATATTGATCTCATTAGTGAAGACTTAATTGTTCTCAACCTCCCAAACTCATAGCCAAAGAACAAGAAACAATTGGATAAGGACAAAAAAGGCTTAGAACAAGAACACATACCGATTTCAATCTCCTTTTCCAAATTACCAACATCGGTGGCAAGGAAGAATAATCAAATTACCTATGGTGTTGGGTTTGTTAAGAACCCATAGCTTTGCTTCGCTTCTCCACCATTCGAATTCACCATGGTATCCCCAATTTGAGAAAAATCATATCAAATTTAGAAATCCCCAATTTGATAAAGATCATATCAAGGCATGAGATGATGAGAATTGTGTTTGAATCTAGAAATCAAGAACCCAAAATCTGTAAATCACATGAGTCAATCATGGAGATGGAGAAGAAAAATCATGAAAGATAGTATGTGAACGATAGGAGCGAAGAAAAAATTTGTCAGAGGAAGAAAAAAAAATTATTGTTGAATTTTATGAGAAAGCGATAAAAAGTGAAGAAGAAGAGAGATTATTTAGTTAGAGGGTATAAATGTCAATCCCACTTATATGGTGTGATTGGTGTCACATAGAATAAATGAGAGAAAAGTAATTAAGGAAAAAAGAAAAGTGATAAATAGAAGAATTGAGAAATATATGAAAGATAATTTGTTTTTTATTGTGACTGGTAGATAAAGGAATAATTGAGAGTAATTGAGAATAATTGAATAAAATATTAAAGTAAAATATTTACTAATTTTTAAAACAATTTAATACAAGTTAAAACTTAAAATAAAAATTAATTTATTTTCCAATCATATTAAATTATTCAATAACATAGAAACAAATCTCATAATAAAAAACAAAATTAGAAAATTTAATCTAATGATGACGGCGCGGTCCATGTTGATTTTCGGACGATATTTGCTCAGCAATTTGATCATGAACTATCTGCATATACGCTCCCGCTTATGAAGCTTCTTCAACTCTAACACCATCATTGTTATTCTGGTCATCATTTTCAATATGTTCAGCTTGTACAACATCATTTTCGTTACCGATATTGTCAAAGTCAGAGTCTTGAGTATTGTTTTGACAAATAAAATTATGCAGACCCATTGTAGCGAATATAAGACTTCTCTATGTTGCAATGTCATACCTAGGAAATTCATTTAAAACCCTCCATTTTTTTTCATACGCCAAACGTTCGTCCAATAACAGAAAGTAAAGATGCATGCCACCTATTAAACATTTATTTATTGTTGCGAGGAGGTTCACCGTTGAAAAACTCTTGGAGATGTTTCGAGGAGGTTCACCATTGAGAAACTTTTGGAGATGATATCTTAAAACTTTCGCCAAATAGTCTCTTGCGCATGACCAAATCTTAACGCTATATCACGTTGTGTATTATTTTGTGCACAAATGATTATGAATATTGCGACACTCTCATCGAGGCTGATGTTTGTCAAGCTCTGCAACCCATATCTTCCATGAAGTATTCCACATAACCGTGTGAATGCTTCCGAACTCATCCGAATGAGTGTTTTACATGAAATTTTGTTACTATAAATTTAATCCCGAATAATAAGCCATCTTTTTCCTCGATCTGAAGTCGTAGGTTCTTTGTAGAAATGTCTCGTATAATACTGCAACATAGGAGATATGCATATTTCAACGGTCTCTTCTTCTTCTAGTAACATTAACTCTGTAATCTCTTCGTCTTCAAGATTATCGATTCCACGTGAACGCAACTCAGCAATTTGATATTCCTGAGATTTCAAATATATATGAGTTAGAAATTTATAAAACATATATATATTTATAAAACATTTATTAATTTCTAAAAAAAACACATGTTAAACATACATAAGTAACAACACTTAATACCAAAACACAACACATCACTCATCACTACTTTTTCCGTCATTCTCTCTAGGCCTATTAAAAAAGTTTATCATATCTGGGTCAGTAGTAAAAGTTGATCCTACAGACCTAGGAGAATCAATACCAAGCCATGATAAAAAAATTTGTCCCTGAACCTGAACCAAATATCCCATAGCAAGGCGAATAACTTGGAGAATCATAGGATCTAAATCCTACTAGTGGATGGGTAGGTAAAATATTGTCACTTTCTGTGTTAACGTGATCCCATGTGCATAATCCAAAACATTGATTACTGGGAGACCCTCCACCAACAGTCCCTCCACCAACAGATTCTCCACCAACAGACCCTCCACCAACAGATCCTCCATCGGTCGACCCATCACCAATAGACCCTCCACCACTAGTGCTGCTCATGACTTGTAGGTTGATAAGATCACAAAGATTTCCAAATCTGTCAACACCCTCTAACCTCTCCAGATATTGAATTTTATTTTCCTCACTTTGTAACTTCATAAATCCGTCACGAATGTATTCATCATTCATTAGCAATATGTTTCCCTCCCACCAAAATATGTTCATTGGCTCGATTGGAAAAGATTCTAGCATACCTAGTGCATCACCATACGTCGACTTTGAGGATTGACGTGACCACACCACATTTAGTAACCCACCCCGAGATTCTTCTATACATTGAAACCGTCTATCCACTTGTGCCTCAAAAGTAATTCTTCTCATATGAGTACGCCGCGTCGAAGAATTTCGAGCACGAGCAGATGACGTACGAGTGGGGTGTGGAGAATGTAGGGTCCTTTGTCTAGTAGAACGACCAGGTGATCGAGATAGCCATGGCAAATCATCGTCATCAACTCTTGGATTAGGATTCTCTGGTGGGAAGGAGGATGGACCATGTTCTTCTATTTCACCAGCTCGAACGTCATCGTTGTATGCTTTTTCATTATCTGACTGATCAAGATGAACTCCAAGTATATAGGGTGAATATCTATCATCTTGCTCCACATCATGTTCAACATGTATAATATCAAGTAAATCTTTGAACGGAAGGGATTTATTTTGTAACACGGTTATGTATTTTCGATTGTTGTCACCAAATTCCTATAAAATAGATTTGATATATTAATATAATTACATGAAAGAATTAATATAATTATCAAAGTTGAACAATTACTGCGCAGCGATCCGCCCACCATGATGGTAACATGTTGATTTATCTAGTTTCCATATGAACCGACACACCAGTACGGTTGATTAAATGTTGTTGTAGCGCCACAATTTTTTCAAATAGTTAATTTTGCCTTTCATTTCAGGTTCCCATTTAACCAAATCACCGGTTTTCTCATGAAATTTTTCTTTGATTCTTCGTTTTCTAGCAGCTACAGGAATTATAATCGTATAGTCTTGGGCTTCTAATTCAACGATTATAGTCCATTTATGCTATCAACATTTTAAAAAATAAATAATATATTAAAAATTAATTCATGACTGAAAAATAAAACTAAAATAATTTAATAAACTTACATTGCGTCATGTAGATGTATCGCTTGTACCATCGCCACGAGTGGATGTTTCAGCACCAGCAGTTCTATGACTCAATCTTCCTATACCGGCAACTCCACGAGATGATGTTCCTGCAGCAGTAGTTCCACGACGACTTCGACCACTAGTCTTACGTGTATTCTCCGATCTAGTAGTCATCTGTATACGATTAAAAACTAGTTAGTAAAATATATTTATTTGAATTATATATATAAAGTATACAATTTTAATATTAATTTGCATATATTATATGTCAAAAAGTTTGCATCTCACTTTTCTTAACATCATATAATATTTTTTTGTTAAACGTTATATATACGTATGTATATATATAAAATCAGAAATGAGTAAATATTATAAATTGAATAAAAGTTAAAAATAATATTTGTAAACATTGTTACAGACCACGTTGCTTTAGTAAAATTAAACAGAATTTAAATTAATTTACAATTTACTTTAATAGTAAAATAAATAAATATATATAGTGTTTATTAAAAAAACATAAATTCGTTACTATTTTAGGTATAATAAAACAAAATTATATAGATACAATATAACATGATTTTGAACTAGTAAGAATAAACTGAATAAGAATCAAAAGATTATAATGTATACACTATATTGATGTGAAAAAGAAAAAAGGACATAAGACTTTCATACCTTGGAGTTTTTTTTTTTCTTTTGTGATAGAAAGGAAATAATAATGTTAATGTGTTCGCAAGTTTTCGTGATATGCAGTTTTTTTTTCATCTGAAAATATATATATTAGAACTGATTTTGAAACACAATTTTACAAGAGCTGAGCACACTAGGCAAAGCTTTTAGCACCCGACTACCTTAGTCCAGGGATTCAGGAGCCAAAAACTAAACCCACTGAAAACAAACGCTATTAAACACGACTAAAACTACCGCGCTATGATGAGAGTTAAGTTAAACTTTACAATCAATCTCTTTAACCAGTCCAAAGCCTTTCCAAGGATTGCAATTGTTCAAAATTTTAAGTCTACAACACATCAAGTGAGGACATGAAGAGCTATAACCTCGGTTGGGTATTGGCAGATCTCTAAATATGTCCGATCAGTTTTGCACAAGTGTTTGAGAAAGCTAATTTATAATTGACACATAAATAAAATAATAGCATTATCTCTTTACATGTCCTCGAAAAATGTGCCTAGAGATGAGGATATTATTTCCAACTTGTTTAATTCAGTAGACAAAATTCATATGGTTTTAGAATATTTTTTTTTGGAAGATTTTGTTTGATAATCTAAAAAATTTATGAAATTTGAAAACTAATCCATGTTTTCAAATTTTTGAAAACTAACTTTTTTAAAGTAATAAGACAACAATTTTTCATAGTATAATATTTGAGAATTTATAATTAAGCAAATATATTTTAGAATAAATTGGATAAACTTTGATCAATACTACTCTACATGACCCTCAAATTAGCACTATGTATCATTCTTATCGTTGCTTCAAGTGGTTGCAAAATAAAGTATAAACGGAAAATCGAGTCTATTTTTTTAAGCAATCTATAATAATCTTATACCTCAAATTTAGATAGTAATGTACAAGATTTTCATCAACAAACATTACATCAGTTGACCGTAGAAGAAATTTGACGCATTTTTCAAAATCTCATGTATCTTATGAATGTGCATGAGGTCCACCATCATTTTAACTATATGTTGGTTAATGTTTCACATTTTATGATATTTTTATTATTCTAATACTCTTTATGTAAATAACACACAATCACTCTTTATAGGGACAATTGCAAAAATGCCACTTTTGGGTTGTCCATTTGCAAAAATTCCACTAGGGATTGTCCATTTGCAAAATGCCACTAATTATTGATTTTTAAAGCCTAAATTTTAAAATTCTAAAGCCTAAAAAATGTTTTGACCCCTAGAAACTCCTAAATTCTCAAAACTAAACTCTAATACAATATAGTTAACCCAAACATAAATGATATAACGAAAAATAATTTTGAAAAAGTGGTATTTTTTCAAAGATTTTGAAAAAGTGACATTTTTGAAAAGTGGCACTTCAAAAGTGACATTTCTTAAAATTTATCTGCTTTATATTAGACAATAAAAATAAATCTTTAAATCGATTATTATTGTACAGAATATAAAAATTTCGATAGGCCAAAAACCTGTGAGCTTAAGTATCATATAGTCAACTAAATCAAGTGAACCAAACATTATATAACTTGAACACAAACCATAAGTGTTATGAAGTTTACCATTCTTAATCTTTTCATATATGTAATTTTTTTTTTGACTAACCTCGGACAGCGAAATCTTGGATTTTGTTTGCATTGACAGTTTATGTAACACAATACTCTGTTAAAAAAAATAGTTATGTGGCTTTAATTTTTTTAGGGAATTAAGAAATAAATAAAAGACTAAAAAATTGATCAATAGAGATTTTACGTAGTGGTTTAGATCAATATTTTGATCTTTCTTGATCCCATTCTCTCTGGATTTTGCCTTGTTTGAGTTTTCCTCTTGTTCCTGAAATTGTTAAGTTGTCTCAGACAAGAATGTTAAAATAACCGAGTCTAAAAACCAAGAGAGACGTAATACCAGTTCTTTGTTTGATTTCATGTGAGCCAGAATTCCATCTACTGTCCAATCCTAAATAGATTCGGGTTTTGTTTAAGGATGTTGCCATGGGTTAAAAAACCCAGCCCGACCTGAGACTGAACGGAATCCAGCCCACGACAAACCCGAATTCAAGAAACCCGAGAAAGCCCGAGTTCCAATAGAGTAACCCGAAAAAAACCTGTCAAGTTCTGGGTTTGCTTGTGGGTACCTGAATTTGGGTCTTTCAAATAAATGTACACTTTTTTTATTATTTTACATGTGTATTCATCAAAATCTAAATCTTCTAATATACATTTACATATATGAAGTGCTAGTTTTAATATTTATACATTTGTATTCATCTAAATCTAAATCTTCTAATCTAAATAAATATACATTTATAATTATCATACGATGTCAAAAAAAGTATAGTCCAATTTTGAGCGCATGCTTCTATAACTAATTTCTTCATAGTTCAAGGCAATAAGAAACATAGTTATTCCAATTTCTAACTACATAACATCAAGGCTACTACTTTCTTAATTGGTGCCTAATTAGATTACGAATGAAGAATGTCGAATCCTGGGCTTCAAAATTGCAACTTGTCAGTTCCACTAACTTAGTTCCAATACCGTGAAGAAATGAAGTTGTGGAGTACGAAGAGAAAACGATTCGGAAACAAAGATTCCTTTGCGACTAACAAAGAGAAACCGTGAAGAAATGATATGCGACTAGGTGAAGAAGATGAATCAGATGTTTTTTTGTACCCTAAAATAAAAAAGTCGTCGTTTTATGCTAACACATTTAAAAAAAAAATTCACCGGGTACCTAAAACCCAAAAGGGTAATTTTAAAAACGGGACCTGCCCATTTTAAACCCGTGAAATTTGGAAACTAAAAACACGGGTTTTGGGTTTAAAATCTCAGTTGGGTTTCGGGTACCCAACGGATTTTTACCCATTATTAACATCCCTAGTTTTGTTGTTAACGGGAAGAGAATCTCAACAACCTTTCTGTTCTCTCTTAAAGATGCCACTTCTAATGGCCTATTTCCTTCCTGCAAATTACAGAGTTTATAGTTAAAAATTAGCAAAGTTACAGGAAAAATTTGTATTCATATCGAATTAAATGAACAAAAAGAAAAAGGTTTTTTTGCTAACGAACTGATTTTGAAGTTCGTTCTTACCTCATCTTTCGATTAATTACTTGCAACATTTGAAAGAAAGTTCTACACCTAATCAAATTTACCTCCTTAATTGCCTGCAAGTTAGGAGCTGTGTGGGAGAAACCTAAACGGAGAAACAGAGCTGTGTGGAGTCCTGTCTCCTTCCTCGCTTTTTAATTTGGTGAGAAGCTCTCTCATGGTAAATGTCTTGTTGCCTTCGTCTTCTTTCTTCAGTACGGTGAGTGGTTGTTGATCACTACTCGATTTCTGATCGGCCTTCGTAGACCAGATCGGGATCTCCTCGGATCCTCCCGGCGAGAGAAATCACCTTCTTCCTCGCTTTTTAATTCGGTGAGAAGCTCTCTCATGGTAAATGTCTTGTTGCCTTCGTCTTCTTTCTTCAGTACGGTGAGTGGTTGTTGATCACTACTCGATTTCTGATTGGCCTTCGTAGACCGGATCGGGATCTCCTCGGATCCTCCCGGCGAGAGAAATCACCTTCGAATCCAATAGCCTTTAACAAAGGAGAAATCAACAAGCAATCCCAAAAAATTGAACGAAAATCCTCAAAAACGCGGATCGAGAAATGATTTACCGGAATTCCAAGAGATCGGAGAGCGGAAACGGCGTCGTCGAGGACTTGTTTCCGGCGTCCCATGATGGCGATTGAAGCTCCATGTTTGCCGAACTGAGAGGAGATCTCGAAACCGATGCCGGATCCACCGCCTGTGATGAGAGCCACTTTGCCTTTGAGCGCATCAGGCTTGAACGGAGACTCCATAACCACCACACGCAATTCGCTAAATCTAAGGAGTAAGGACAAAATTAAATTAGCCAGTAACGTTTTTTTCTATTCACTTCCACCTAACTTGTTATGATTTGGCAAAAAATTTAATTATCTATATTAATTTTATAATTTAATTGGTGGTTTTTTCAGCTAATGTGTCATCTCCTCATAACACAATTTAGCTTATTTGGCACAATATGGAGAGACAAACTGAAGTTTCATTATATTGATGAGAGGTTAATCAAAATATATTTTTTTTCACTCAGTGGGACAGTAAAAAGTGAATCTAGACAATATTGTACATAAGAAATTTAAGTGCAATATTTGAGACCGGTAGGAATCTAGACACAAGTTACATAACCCGAAACTTGATGGGAAGACGACTTTGTTGCATGGTATATTGTACATAAGAAATTTAAGTGATCAAAACAAAGCTAGCAGTCTTCCACTGAGAAACTCTTGCTAGTTTCCATCTCCGCATTAGATATACCCTTTGCTGGCTTGAACCATAAGGCACATATGATATACACAACAAAGTTAACTCCGCTGAGAATGACTAAAAGCCAATAAAAGCAATCCAGTCGACCATGGTTGATGTTATCTGCCAACCATCCTCCACCCATAGAAGTTGTGACTCTTTTGACGATTGAGACCAAGAAACTGCTGACGAAGAAGCCAAGTGACAAAGTGGTCAAGAAAAGTCCTGTGCTCATTGTTTTCATTCCTTTAGGTGATTGGGTTATGAAGAAATCAAGTTGACCAGTGTATATGAAAGCTTCCCCCGCTCCTACTAGGAAAAATTGTGGAACAAGTAAGAATACACTTATAGGCAATGTTTTATGTGTACTTGATTTCGCAACGGATAAACGCTTTTGCTCAGCTAGAGCTGCAGCTGCCATTCCAGCGGTTGATAGGACTAATCCAATAGCTATTCTTTGTAGGCTAGAGAAACCTGAAATGTTTTTGCATGTTAATATATAGTTGAGATATATATATATATATGTACATATATACATGACTGTTGTATGCATCATACGTCACCTGGTTTTCCTTTCCATTTTTTCCAAAAAGGCATGATGGCACGGTCGTAGACTGCCAGAGTGATGAGAATAGCCGCGACAAAAAACACAGTGAGAGAACCTGCTGGGATCTTGAAGTTTCCAATGGTACGTCTCATGGTTGAAGCTTGCTCAACTGAGAATGTAATCATTTGAGCATATGTGGTCCAAAAAATTATAGTGGTTGCCCAAATAGGCAAAAGCCTAACCATCATTTTCACTTCCTCTACTTTGGTCACTGAACTAAGCTTCCAAGGGTTCGGAACTGCGATGCCATCTAGGGTTTGTTCGATATCTCCTTCAGTAATTATGGCTGCCTTGTCCAACAAGCTGCACACAAATATTAAAAAAAAATTATGATGTTTTTTGTCTTACTTCTTTTTGTTTTTGAAAATTTAGTATAAAACCTTACAGAAACTGATCAGTATGTTCAATTCTCACGCCCTTAGGATTGTCTTCATAAAGATAGGCAATGCTTTGAGGCAGTTGGTTTTTCCTCTTCCTAAAGGCTGCTGCAATAACTTGAAAAATCTGCACAACGGGACTTCCTTGGCTCTTCTTATAACGGTAGCTTTTAGTCCCACACAAAAACACAACAATAGCTATAGCCATAGATACAGTGCATATTCCATAAGCCCAAGATCTTCCCACTTCATCTTGCATGTAAACTAAAACAGTCACAGCCATCAATGTGCCCATGCTAATGAAGAAGAAGAACCTGCATAGGCCAATTTCAATTGAATTTTAAAAAGGGAGCGTTATAAATTTATAAGAATGTTACCTTATGACCATTATCATCAAAAGACTTAACCTAACCTGTTGAAGAAGTAAACCATGTGAGCTTTTTCCTTAGGATCCTTATCATCAAATTGGTCGGACCCAAATCCGGAGATACTAGACTTAAGGCCACCAGTTCCGAGGGCTATAAGGTAAAGCGAAATATAGAGAACCGTCATTTGGAAAGAAGTGGCGGGCGTGCAAGCTTCACTGTGGTGGCATGCTGGCGGACGCAGCTCTGGCAGCTTCGTTGCTACCGCCAGCGCACCAGTTCCCTGTATGAAGTGTACATAAGATATCAACACAGTCTGAAACTATTTGACTAAAAAAAAAACTATCAAATATACCTAAGATTTTACTTTTTTGAAAAGTAGTTTTAAAATGAAGCAAATGGTAAACCCCTTAATTGAAAATGATTTTAGAAGTAATATATATATAAATGTAGATAAAGGTTTTACCAAGGCTTGAATGGCTGAAAAAATGGCGATGGTTTTGTAACGGCCAAGGAAGGAGTCAGCGAGAAAGCCACCGAGCAAGCAGAGGAGGAAGGAAGTACCCATAAAATCAGTGACGATGTTGGCAGAGGTTGAGCTGGGGAGATGCATTGTCTCCATCAAATATGTCACCAAATTTACTGCTATTCCCATTGTTGATAGCCTTTCCACCACTTCTATTCCTGGAAGCAAATGTGTTGTTTATTTTATGCAGGCAGTGTCAGCTATTGTATCATCGTTTATTTTTCTCTTCTTCATTTTTGTTTTCTTAAATTCATAAGCCAAATCAAATGTTACAGTTTAGATAATTTTCTTGTTTGAAGCCATACATTGATAAACAAAGCTTTTTTTTAGTTAGAAGACTGATAAACAAGTTTTTTCAAAAAAAAAAAAGAGAGTGATAAACAAGTTTAAAACCAGAAAAACTAGTGAAGAAGTTTTGGCTAATTGTCGAAGGTTATTTATTGATGCGAGAAAAACTGTAGTAGATGAAAATTTGAGATTATTTCGTAATCGAATTTCTAAGTGAGTTATGGCTATAAAAGTTTAATTTATTTGTCATTACAAAACTAACAGGGAATGATGGAAATATGTTGTCAAATTTTTTTGAAAAATACACATTGGGATTTTCAAAAATACACTTTGTTTTTTTTTTTTGAAAAATACCTCTTTTAATAGTTGAAAAGTCTATTTTATCCTCATTTAATTTAGCAACTAATTAATTCGTAATTATTTTTATTATTAATAATAATAATTTATTCATTTTTATTTGAGATAAAGTTGTGTTAATGATTTAAACATTAATTAATTCGTAAATATATTTATTATTGATATTATTTTTCTTCCTATTTGAGATAAAACTGTTTGTTGATTTAAAATTCAAAATTTATTATTAGATATAAAGAAGATAAATTTCTTTGTTATATATGATCTTTTTATAAAATTATAAATTATAAAACAATTTTTTCGTATTAATAATAAATATTTTTTTTATAAAATTATAATATCTGTTATATAAAATTTTCTATAATTTTAAATGAACAATCTTGTAAAAGATATGATCGCCGTAAAATATAGGCTAAATCTATATATATTGATTTTTTTTTGTCACGATATATATATATATTGATTTATCACAACAAATTGATTCTATTTTAAATATATAATTTATCATTTGTTATGTAGTCTTTTTAGAGTATTTTCATAATTTCATATTTAATAAAGTGTATTAAAAAAGAGAAAAAATTTTAGAAGCGAAAAGAGATATTTTCCCAAATTTCCTCTAGATTTATCTAATGGTAAATCTTAATCAATAAAACATTTTTATCTCCAACAAAAATAAAATAAAAATAAAAATAATAATTAAGAGAAATTTTGAAAAATGATACTTTTGAAGTGTCATTTTTCAAAAATGCCACGATTTTAAAATCTTTGCAAAAATACTACTTTTTCAAAATTATTTATTCATTATATTTATTAATATTTGGGTTAATTATGTTGTATTAAAGTTTAGTTTTGAGGGTTTAAGGTTTGTTAGGGTCAAAATATTTTTTAGGGTTTAGAATTTTAAGATTACACTTTAAAAATTTATAATTACTACTATTTTTGCAAATAAACAATTCATTGTGAAATTCTTGCAAAATAGCACACAAAAAATGGCAGTTTTGCAATTGTTCCATTTATTAATACGAATTTTTATAATATGCAAATTTAAATTCAAATCAAGATAAAATTCAAATTTTAATATGAAAAGAGTTAGTTTTCAAAAATGAAAAAAAGAGGTGTAGTTTTCAAATTTAAAATCATAAATAGGGCATTTTTTAAAAAAATCCCTTAAACTCACAAAGCAACGAAACAAAAGTTTAGAATATTCGGATGAATTTTGAGAAAATTCCTTGAAATGGGATTACAATTTGAAAACTACATCTTCTGTAATTTCTTTTTCTGAAAGCTACACTTTCTCCAAGCTAGTTTACTAATATTATCCTTATTAACAATTTATAATTACTTGAATACGTAAACTAATATAACTAGGTATCGTGTGAAAAATATGTATCTAAGATAGAATTCAGCAATTGATTAAGAATAGCTCCAGGACCATTTTCTCTTACACATATTCTGGAACTCAAATATTCTTATTTTCCAACTTCTAACTTGGTTTCAAATTTATGTATGTAGCAATAATCTGTTGACTATATCTTAGGATCTCGGTTAATAAGTGTAAGGTATCGACACTAGACTTGGTATGTTTTCTGAGTTGTGATACTATCTTCGCCTGCCTCGTTGCCCAAGGTTTCGATATACTCTGCCCCTTAACTTACGGTGGCTGGTTTCAAAGTAATTATTAAATGAATTATTTCTAAGGTTGGGAAGAATTTACATGTCGAGATTATATGTTTACTCATGTTCGATGGTGCTATAATTACATCTACTTTGTAAAATTCTCAAAAGCAAATAGAAAATCAAACGGCTAGCTAAATTCATACCTAAATCCGAAATCAAATTCAAGTTATTAAAAAAAAAACTCATACTAAAAAAGTCAAATCCAAGAAATAAACAATAAAAAAAAAATCGAAAAAGTAAAAAACAGAAAACAAAAAATTCGCCCATAAAAACTTGAAACTATATCACAAGAATGCATACAAGACAGGATAAAAATATTAGAGTCAATATTACATATTTATCTCAAACAATAATAATAATATATTTGTAATTGTTAAATTTTGTTTAGTAAGATGTAGTTTTTAAATTCAAATGTGGATAAAAATGTCTTATCACATTAAAAAAAAATACTTAAGAGTATTTTCCAAATTTATAAGCTTAAATAGGGAATTTTAAAAATTCCTTAAAATCAAGTCAACTGGTAATATCTGTATGAGGATAGTGAGGAACAAAACAAAGAGGGCATGCATAGAGGTCGGCGTTTTATGCATCGTCTGTAAACACGTGAATATATTTTTATATATAATTTTCTATTTCTCTCTCTAACTAATATGTCTTTTGAGTATAATTAGAGTTTTGGAAAAGAAGAAAAAGAAAAATTGTTAATATGATTGGATGAGTGAGATGGGAGCCATGTGGCGTGTCCCTTTTCCCCATCATCTTTCCTTTCACTCAGCGTGATTCAGAACAACGACATTTCATATTTTTTTTATACAAACGGACTTATTTCTGTCATATCATGTGTGAGTGTGACTGATTTGAAATTGAGACTCTTTTGTTCCTGGCCATGTATATAAAACTTTATGAAATTTAAAACTTATACGCATGAACTACCACCTTCTTGATCAAATTATCTACATATACTCATATATTGTATGTATTCACTTATGAATACTCTGCCAAAATGTGCACAAAAAATATTTTTTTTTATCTTCATATCACCGAATATTAATCAACAGAAAAGTACAATAGTTATGCATGTAGCCTTTGGTAATTAAGAAATGAAGAGTTGAGTAAAAAGTTGTGTCAAAAAGTGTGCAGTCAAATAAAGAAGAAGAAAAAGAGTTAGTTTTTCTAGCTAAGACATGGCTGAGTAAATTTCACACAGCATATGGATATGTGTATATGTCAAGTACAGAAGAAGAATATAGGACTAACCAAGAATGAGAGCTGCAGTGATCCAGCCACCGGTTTTAGATTTGTCGGCAGGTCGGCCGCTGTAGTCTACCGCATCAGCCACCATCCAACTCCCTTTGTTCTCCTGAAAACCACCACATCAGTCCACTGTTCCCCAATCTTATAACCATTAATTTACACATGAGAAGGAAAAGATTAGTTATTGAAACCATTTTTCTTCTATTTCTCCAAGTATTGCCTTGATGAGAATAATCTATATTTCTGCCAAGTATCTGCTCTTTGAAAAATTGTAATCCACAGAAGCAAAGAATGATGGAGAGGAGACTGCCTTTTTATAGCCAAAAATAATTGAAAAAGAGGGGTTGAGAGCTCGCACCGACCTTCCACTATATGTGATATGAAACAAATCACGAACTTATGAGTCTTGGAGATAGGTTCATCACACTTTTTCCCAACCTTCTACCAACTTTTTTACTTATATTTTGGAAATTTCGTTTGTCATTTTCACATAATATGATTTTTACCCTATCATGATAACTTATTATTTCCTTGACTAAAGGTTATTTTTGTTGACCAAAAAAAAAAAACACTATTGAATTTATTTGGAAGATTTTTAGTTCTAATGGGATTTTAAATGATTTTAACGATTTTGAATAATTTTAAAAAATTTGTTATTGAATCTCTACAATCCCACTTAAAACCATGAGATTTAAATCTTTGTATTTTTAACTAAGAATTCTGTTAAATCCACTGAAATAATTAAAAATCAAATCTCTAATATAAATAACAAATTATTTGAAGGTAATTTTTTAAAACTAGTTCATTACCATTGGATGTTAATATATGTTTTTAAAAAGGGTTTTTGAAAAATACACCAATTATGTTTGAGAATTTGAAAAATATACTTTGTTTTTTTGTTTTTGAAAAAACCTTTTTCAATAGATAAAAAGTCTGTTTTGTCCTTATTTGATTTAACAACTAATTAATTCATAAATATAATTATTTTATTATTAATTCTATTTTTAATTGAGATAAAGTTGTGTTATTGATTTAAAAAATTAATTCGTAAGTATAATTATTGTTAATATTATTTTTCTTTTTATTTGAGATAAAATTGTGTTATTGATTTAAAACTAATTTGTAAATATAATTATTATTAGTATTTTTATTTGAAATAAAGTTGTGTTATTGATTTAAAATTTAATTAATTCGTAAATATAATAATTATTAATATTTTTATTTGAGATAAAGTTGTTTTGTTGATTTAAAATTTAAAATTTACTACTAGATATAAAGAAGATAAATCTTTTGTTATATATGACGTTTATCTTCAATATTTATTACATCATAAACTCTTTAAAATAACACTCTAGGTTTCTTATATAAAGAAGAGTATCAAACTTTTGAACCAAAGTCAAAAAACTTATAATGTTGATACGATATTTCAAGAAATATCTTTTTGGACTTCTTTTATTTTATGTAAAACTTCTAATTGGATCGTTTTAGGAAATATTTTATGGCATATTAATAGTAAATATTTTTTTCTTTCTAAAATTAGAATTTCAGATAAATGTTATATAAGATTGTTTATAATCTCAAAACAAATATATAATAAATCTTGTAAAAAATATGATCAACACTAAAAATTTAGACAAAAAAAATATATCTATATATATATATCACAATATATAATTTTTTATTTAGATTTTATGAGGATATTTTAGTAATTTCAAATCCAATAAAGTGTATTTTTTAAAACTAAAATAAAAGTTATTTTTCAAATTTATGAAGTCAAGGGAGGCATTTTTCCAAATTTCCTCTTTTTAAAATTCATGATTCAATAAAAAGGATTTGATATATTTTTTTTAAATTAATTAATCAAAAAGCTAGATTAAATTTATATATGTGAGAAAAAATAAAAATATATATTAACTACAAATCTAACGATATATATAATATATAAATTTTCTTATTTTTCTAAATTTTATTTTTATGGTTATAAAAGGGACCATTTAGAATATTTTTTCTTTTACTATTTATAATATATTAAAAGAAGAACAATTTAGAATTAACTTTTAGTAACTTTTGGAGTTTTTCACCATGCGGACGCGATTCTTCAGGTTATTTTAGTGTATGATGATGAGTTAAAAAGGTCAATGGCTCTTTGGAGGTGATTCCCTAGCCTCCGTGTTCGGGTGTGAACTCTCTGTCTCCATGCTTGGTGGGGCTCATCAACTCAAAGATGGTGATGATGTAACGCCCGTGAACCTAAAAGTGAAATTTTGGTGGGTATCGATCGACACAGGGTGGTGTGTCGATTGACATGTGTGTTTTGGACTTAGGAGAAGTCGGGTTTTGGGTGTTATGTCGATCGACACGGGTGGTGTATGTCGATCGTCACAAGTTAAATCAGACCGTCGGGTTCGATTTAATTGTCCGGTTTGGTGGACCGGTTTAGGGAACCCTAGGGTTCGGGTATTTAAAGGATCAGACGGGTTTGTCTTCCTTTTTGGCCATTTTTCAGAAAGTAAAACACAGAAAGAGAAGAGAGAATCAGAAATCTTAGGGTTTGAGTGATTGTTGGGAGATTTCTTGAGGAGAATTGCGCGTGAGGCTTTTGGGAACGAGGAAGGATCCATTGCTAGGTTGATTCGGGTCTGGGAAGGACGAATCAGAAGCTGGTTCAGTTTGTTCTTCCCCTTCTTCGTTCGTTCTTCGTCTTTTATCCGGAATCGAGGTGAGTGCGTGACTGTGGGCTTGTATAAGTATAGGGAAGTGATATAATGCGATTGCGTGGTGGTTTTTGTGTGCTTTGTGAATGGATTTGTGCAGGAAACTCGATGGCTCGCGACAGATTCGAGTCGTGTGAGGATAGACTCGTTTCTGGGTTCTGCGACGTCGTGTCGATCGATACACCACCCTGGTCGGGTCGGGTCGTTTCAGTTTGGTATCAGAGCCCTAACGGTTCTAGGGCGGGTACGATTGATTGATTAAGATTTAATTGATTGATTGTTGTGTGGGTATGGATTCTTAGATCATCTCTTCCGAGCCTTTAATGAGATTCTACGGTAAGTATTTTATGACTTCTGTGTTTTTCTAGTACTTAGTAGTTTGCTGTGAGTGCAGAGTGATGGCTAGAGTAGCTAGAGGCAGAGGTCGTGGGGGCCGTGGGGGTCGTGCTGGTCGTGGTGGGCACGGGCGAGGACTGCAGGTTGAGTCTGATGCCGCGAGTGTGGCCCAGGATACCACGCAGGAGCAGGTGGCGGATTCGCAGGCGTTTCAGGAGGGGTCTGTGAGCGTGGCTGCTACAGGTACCAATGTGAGGGCTGGTGGGGCCAGTGAGGGTCCCGAGGTAGCTGATGGTGCAGCGGGCCCGGGTGGGGGTGCTGCTGCAGGTGTGGCTCAGGATCGTGATGATCGTCTGGCGGATCTGCTACAGTTGATTCTGGAGCGGTTACCGGGTGGGGTGCCGGCTCCGGGTCAGGTTCCAGGAGTTCAGCCGGGGATGGCTGGTGTTCAGCCAGTAGTGGCGGGTGTTCAGCCGGGTGTGGCTGAGGTGCAGCCGGTTATGGCGGTTGCGGAGGAGCTTCCATCCTACCTGAGGATGATGGAGCAGATGCAGCGGATTGACACCGGGTTTTTCTCGGGTGGTGCCAAGCCGGAGGAGGCCGATGAGTGGCGGCGGAGATTGGAGCGTAACTTTCGCTCGATCAGGTGTCCAGAGGGATACAAGGTGGACCTAGCAGTTCATTATTTGGATGGTGACGCGCATCTCTGGTGGAGAGGCGTCGAGACTAGGTGGGTTCAGGCCGAGATGGCTTGGGAGGATTTCTTGGCTGAGTTTAATGCCAAGTATTTCCCGCAGGAGGCGGTGGACCGAATGGAGTCAAGATTTCTGAACCTGACTCAGGGGGATCGGACCGTGAGGGAGTTCGATTTGGAGTTCAGTAGACTCCTGGTACATGCTGGTAGAGGCATGGAGGGCGAGCAGGCCCAGGTGAGAAGGTTTCTTGGAGGACTTCGAGCGGAGTTGAGGACTCGCTGCAGGGCGAGTAAGTTCGCCACGAGGGCGGAGCTGGTTGAGACTGCTGCGACGATTGAGGAGGACCTCAGGGAGCAGGTTGTGGTGGTTAGTCCACCAGTGCAGCAGCAGTAGCCGAGGAGATCTCAGCAGCAGACGGGATCGAGCAGGGGCGGCAAGCCTGCGCAGGGTCAGAAGAGGAAGTGGGAGAGCAATTCCGGGGCCAGTCAGGGTGGACAGAGTGGTTCGGAATGCTACGGGTGCGGTAGCATGGGCCACAAAGTGGCAGATTGTCCGAAGAGGAGAGCTGAGCGGGCGGCTCAGGTGTGCTACCACTGCAGGGAGCCGGGGCACATCAAGCCCAAGTGTCCGAAGCTGCAGCAGATGGCAGTAGCGGCAATGCAGCCGTTGGCGGTTCAGCCTTTGGCACAGATTGCAGCGGCGCCGCGGGTTTTCATATCGGCAAAGGCGGGCGGCTCTAGCGCCAGACCGATCACAGGTAAATTCCAGACTCGATCTTTTTCTTTTAAATTCTTGTCGTGATTGAGTTTAGTCTGTTTGGGAATTGTGAGTCTGCGTTAGAGTGTCGGGTCTTAATGCACATGGGATTTGTGTAGGGACCTTAGTTGTGGGCGGATGTGAGTCCCACGTGTTGTTTGATTCGGGAGCTACGAATAGCTTCATTACTCCAGACTGTACGGAGGACAGTGGGATCCGGAGTGATTCCGGGGAGCAGACGAGAGTAGTTAAGGTTGCTGGAGGCAGGACGTTAGCTACTTTCGGGCGGGCTCGTGGTGTGGACGTTCTGGTGGCGGGAGAGTCGATGCCAGCAGACCTGATCATCAGTCCGGTGGAACTGTACGATGTCATCTTGGGTATGGACTGGTTGGATCGGTACAGGGTACATCTGGATTGTCATCGGGGACATGTTATGTTCGAGCAGGAGACAGGAAGGTTGGTGTTTCAGGGTGTGAAACCGAATTCCGGGAGTCTCGTGATATCAGCGATACAGGCCGAGCAGTTGATTGAGAAGGGCTGTGAGGCGTATCTGGCGACGATAGTGATGCCGGAAACTGTTGGAGAGGTTGCAGTTGGAGATATTCGGGTTGTTCGGGATTTCCAGGTTGTGTTTCAGTTATTGTTGGGATTGCCACCATCGCGGTCGGATCCATTTACGATTGAGTTGGAGCCTGGAACGACTCCTATATCTAAGGCGCCTTATCGTATGGCTCCAGCAGAGATGGCAGAGCTGAAGAAGCAGCTGGATGATCTGTTGGGGAAGGGTTTCATCCGGCCTAGTGTTTCACCGTGGGGAGTGCCGGTGTTATTCGTGAAGAAGAAGGATGGGAGTTTCCGGTTGTGCATCGATTACCGGGGGCTTAACCGAGTCACTGTGAAGAACAGGTATTCTCTGCCACGCATTGATGAGTTGTTGGATCTGTTGCGAGGGGCTACTTGGTTCTCCAAGATAGATTTGGCGTCGGGTTACCATCAGATTCCGATTGATGAGGCGGATGTCAGGAAGACGGCCTTTCGGATGAGGTACGGGCATTATGAGTTTGTGGTGATGCCGTTTGGTTTGACGAATGCACCAGCAGCGTTTATGCGGTTGATGAACGGGGTATTCCAGGAGTATCTGGATGTGTTCGTGATCATCTTCATTGATGATATCCTGGTATATTCGAGGAGTCCAGAGGAGCACGAGGTGCACCTGAGGTTGGTTCTGGAGAAGCTGCGGGAGCAGAAGCTGTATGCGAAGTTGAGTAAGTGCAGTTTCTGGTAGCGAGAGATAAGCTTTCTTGGCCACGTTGTGTCTGTGGATCCGGCTAAGATTGAGGCTATCAAAGGTTGGCCTAGACCGAGGTGTGCCACCGAGATCAGGAGTTTTCTAGGGTTGGCGGGTTATTACAGGAAGTTTGTCAAGGGGTTTGCGAGTATGGCGTAGTCGATGACGAAGCTGACAGGGAAGGATGTTCCATTTGTGTGGTCTTCAGCTTGCGAGGAGAGTTTCGGGAAGCTGAAAGAGATGCTGACTAGTACACCGGTTTTGGCGTTACCCGAGCCGGGTGAGCCGTATGTGGTGTATACGGATGCATCAGGAGTTGGTCTAGGATGTGTATTGATGCAGCAGGGAAAGGTTATTGCATATGCTTCGAGGCAGTTGAGGAAGCACGAGTGCAACTATCTTACCCATGACTTGGAGTTGGCTGTGGTGATTTTTGCACTTAAGATCTGGAGGTCTTATCTGTACGGCGGAAAGGTGCAGGTATTCACAGACCACAAGAGTCTGAAGTATTTCTTCACTCAGCCAGAGCTGAACCAGAGACAGAGGCGCTGGATGGAGTTAGTTGCAGACTATGACCTAGAGATTGGGTACCATCCGGGTAAGGCTAACCTGGTTGCAGATGCGTTGAGTCGGAAGAGGGTAGCTTCAGACCAGGAGCGAGATATGGAGGCTCTAGTGAGCGAGATCAGTACGTTGAGGTTATGTGTGATCTCACAGGAGCCGTTGGGGTTAGAGGCAGCTAACCAGGCCGACTTGTTGAGCAGGATTCGAGTTGCTCAGGAGAAGGATCAGGGTTTGGTTGATGCTTCTAAGGCGGTCGGTTCAGAGTACGTTGTCTCAGCAAGTGGGATGATACTGGTGAACAGGCGGGTTTGTGTACCGAAGGATGAGGATCTGAGGCATGAGATCCTGAGGGAGGCTCATTCGAGCATGTTATGATTCATCCGGGAGCGACCAAGATGTATCGTGATCTGAAGCGGTATTATCACTAGGTCGGGATGAAGAGGGATGTAGCTAGTTGGGTTGCAGCGTGCAATGTGTGCCAGCTGGTGAAGGCTGAGCATCAGGTCCCGAGTGGTATATTGCAGAGTTTGCCTATTCCGGAGTGGAAGTGGGATATGATTACCATGGACTTCGTGACGGGATTGCCAGTGTCACGGACCTATGATGCGATATGGGTTATCGTGGATCGTCTGACAAAGTCAGCACATTTTCTGGCCATCAAGAAGATTGACGGAGCGGTGGTGTTGGCTAGGAAGTATGTACGTGAGATAGTGAGGCTGCACGGGGTACCAGCAAGTATTGTGTCAGACAGGGATCCGAGGTTTACTTCAGAGTTCTGGAGAGCATTCCAGGCGGAGATGGGCACTAAGGTGCATATGAGCACAGCGTATCATCCTCAGACGGATGGGCAGTCTGAGAGGACGATTCAGACATTGGAGGATCTGTTGAGGATGTGTGTGCCGGATTATGGTGGTCATTGGGCGGATCATCTGAACCTGGTAGAGTTTGCTTATAACAACAACTATCATGCGAGTATTGGGATGGCTCCATATGAGGCTCTGTATGGGAGGTCGTGTAGGACACCATTATGCTGGACTCAAGTGGGGTAGAGGAGCATGTTTGGTGCAGACTTTGTTCAGGAGACGACGGAGAAGATCCGTGTCTTGAGACTGAACATGAGAGAGGCTCAGGATCGGCAGAAGAGCTATGCTGACAGGAGACGGAAAGAGCTGGAGTTTGAGCTGGGAGATATGGTGTATCTCAAGGCAACGATGTTAAGGGGTCCTAACAGATCCATTTCAGAGAATAAGCTGAGTCCGAGGTTTATGGGTCCGTTCAGAGTGGTGGAGCGGGTCGGATCGGTGGCTTATAGACTGGAGTTACCTCAGAGTATGAAGGCTTTTCACAAGGTCTTCCATGTTTCGATGCTGAGGAAGTGTCTGCATGAGTCTAAGGAGGTGTTGGCGAGGATTCCGGAGGATCTTCAGCCCAACATAACGTTAGCGGCGAGGCCTGTGAGGATTCTCGAGAGGAGAGTCAAGGTGCTGCGCCGGAAGAGTATACCGTTGGTGAGAGTCGTGTGGGACTGTGACGGTATTGAGGAGGAGACTTGGGAACCAGAGGCATTGATGAAGGCGAAGTTCTTAAAGTGGTTCGAGAAATAAGCGGTGGCTTGAGAGTCTTCCTGATTTTCAGAGTCTGTATAGCATGTGGCTATGGGATTATGTATTTTGTTTGATGTTGTTGTAACGAGTATACATTTTTGAGATTTAATAAGATGAGTTTTCCTTATTAAATGTGTTATAAGACGTGTGTTCTTATGAGATGACTGGTGATGTCATGGTTTGTGATGACTGGTAGGTCATGTGGAGGTCTAGCGGTAGAAGTTCTATGTGAGTTAGAGCTTGCCTATCAGCTAGGATGGCTAGGAATAGAAGTTCTATGCGGCTTGAGCTTGTTCATGTTCCAGGAGTGGCTGGAAATGAGGTTGTTCACGTTCCAGGAGTGGCTGGAAATGAGGTTGTTCATGTTCCAGGAGTGGCTGGAAATGAGGTTGTTCATGTTCCAGGAGTGGCTGGAAATGAGATTGCTCATGTTCTAGGAGTGGCTAGAAATGAGATAGTACATGTTCCAGGAGTGGCTGGAAATGGAAGCTCTATGCGCGTTAGAATCTGTCTATTTCCTAGGAAGAGTCTGGAATAGAAGTCTTATGTGAGTTAGGACTGTCTTTTCCAGGGACTCTGTGAGACACCCTGGTGATTGGGTTGTTTCGGATACCACGAGAGGTGATTTCAGTCGACAAGTGCCTAAGATGCATGTTACAGAGTGATTGCCCCAGGGGATCGTGGGTCTCTTGGGTATACTTGAGGGGACAGTGATGTTCTCTCCGGGGGAAATGGTTCCCTTGCATATACTTTGAGGGGCCAAAGCCTCTCCAGGGGATGTGTGATTCCTCTGCAGCCGAGTTTGACGGACTGTGTGTCCTGAGAGTGGGAGGGGCTGGAGCATACCGAGAGCTGGATGGACGGCGGTCCTGAAGGTGGAGGGGAATATACTTCGAGAGCTCAAAGGGTGACGATCCTGAGAGCAGAGTGTTGTATATAGATATGAGTATAAGCAATAGTATCTGTAATGTGGTTGTAAGCATGAGACTGGATAAACTTCGGGGATCGGGAGTGGATCTCGAGTGGTGCTGACCGAGGGTCAGGAGAGTGGATGTCTAGTATAAGGTTTCTACTTGAGTCTGGAACTTCGGTTTGGAGAATCCTGATAGCATATGTAATGCCGATGGTCGTACATGTTCTTGTTTGATTGTTGTACGATCATTTGGTCCAATGCGGGGTCAACGGTTGGTCGTACATGTTCTTGTTTGATTGTTGGGCGGTCAATCGGGCAGCCCTAATCCGGACCATGGGGCGTGCATCGTTGGTGTTTCTGGGTGAATCTGGTCGGGTTTCAGGCGGGAGTGTTAGCCTTAGTAAGACGGGTTGTGCGGTTCGAGTGTGATCTCGAGTGGTGCTGACCGAGGGTCAGGAGTTTTGAGGTGGATGTCGAGTCTAGAGTTTGTACTTGCATTTAGAACTTCGGTTCGGACAACCCTGGTAACATATGTAGCGCAATTGGTTGTGCATGTTCTTGTTTGATTGTTGTGCGATCATTTGGTCCAATTGGGGTCAACGGTTGACCGTTCATGTTCTTGTTTGATTGTTGGACGATCAATCGGGCAGCCCTAATCCGAATCAGGGAGCGTTGCATCGTGGATGTTCCCAGAAGAATCTGGTCGGGTTTTAGACGGAAGTGTTAGCCTTAGTTAGGCGGTGTCGCGTGATTCGAGGTCGAATCCGTGTTAGTGGGGGAGAATTGTAACGCCTGTGAACCTAAAAGTGGATTTTTGGTGGGTATCGATCGACACAGGGTGGTGTGTCGATCGACATGTGTGTTTTGGACTTAGGAGAAGTCGGGTTTTGGGTGTTATGTCGATCGACACGGGTGGTGTATGTCGATCGACACGAGTTAAATCAGACCGTCGGGTTCGATTTAATTGTTCGGTTTGGTGGACCGGTTTAGGGAACCCTAGGGTTTGGGTATTTAAAGGATCAGACGGGTTTGTCTTCCTTTTTGGCCGTTTTTCAGAAAGTAAAACAGAGAAAGAGAAGAGAGAATCAGAAATCTTAGGGTTTGAGTGATTGTTGGGAGATTTCTTGAGGAGAATTGCGCGTGAGGCTTTTGGGAACGAGGAAGGATCTATTGCTGGGTTGATTCGGGTCTGGGAAAGACGAATTAGAGGGTGGTTCAGTTTGTTCTTCCCCTTCTTCGTTCGTTCTTCGTCTTTTATCCGGAATCGAGGTGAGTGCGTGACTGTGGGCTTGTATAAGTATAGGGAAGTGATATAATGCGATTGCGTGGTGGTTTTTGTGTGCTTTGTGAATGGATTTGTGCAGGAAACTCGATGGCTCGCGACAGATTCGAGTCGTGTGAGGACAGACTCGTTTCTGGGTTCTGCGACGTCGTGTCGATCGACACCAGGGTGGTGTGTCGATCGAAACGAGGCATCATGTCGATCGAAACCTAGAGGTTGTGTCGATCGACACAGTGCTTCTGTGTGGGTTCCTAATGTTTGTTCCGTGTATGCGTGTTCAGTGATCATCCTGGTATTGTATCCTTTGTTTATACTTGTGCTTAATTAGCCTGTAGACGGGATGACCGCGTCGCTGAGTATTTGTGATAATACTCACGCAACTCTTTTTGCCTTGTGTTGCAGGTAAAGAGAAAATGTGATCGTGGAATCGTGGCGAGGAAGAAGAGATGATTTAGGGTCTCAATTAGTGTTGTTTATAGAATTGCTAGGTTGCTAGTAAATTCTGGAACCCTGCGTTAGTGTTATTGGATATTGGTTGTTGGATTGAATTGGTTAGTAATTTAATGAAGTATGAGATTCGTTAAAATTGTTGTGTTGTTGAGTTGATTTAATTGTTATGTATTCCGCATGTTTGATTGGACCGTTGAGGATTATCGTTTGTGATAATGATAATCCGGGTTTTTAATTAGAAATTTTTTTAAATTTTTGGGTCGGGTCGTTTCAGATGATCTATGAGGGACCTCCTTTTGTTGGACAAACTGCTAGGACCTACCCTCCAAAAGGGCCTATATTGCCGCTTGGACGTTCCGGAGTACTCCATAGTCTCGCCATCGCATCGGTTAGGTTGTTCGATATTTGGGTTTAGAGGGGATATATATATGTTGGGTCTCTCCATCCACTTCTCTCCATTTTTATTTCTCCAGTACTTTTAGTTGCTCGCAAAGTTAACAACTCTATAGTAAGGCTTGCGGAAGTTTCGGCGATAGCACATGAGGTTTTTATTATGGATGGTATTGACATATGCCTTCTTTTTCTTGAACCGTCCTCCACCTCCATGGCACATGAGGTTCCCATGCGCTGGTCACTAATACGTTCTTGCGAATTTTTAAGTAGATATGAGACTCCGTACCAAATTTGGTTGTGTTTGTCGATTAAATTTTTGAGCAGGCACAAACAGAGAGATCCCATATCGTTCAAAGTCTCATTGAGTGCAAGTTGCCAAAAAAGATTCTAGGTAGCCCACATGTCACTACGATGATGAGTTATAGTGAAATCCTTGCAAAATTGGAATCTCTTATTAGCCAAGAGGTGGCTCTTGAAATCATCCAACAGTCATTGCCGTCAAGTTATGATAAGGTTGTTATGAACTACAACATGATCAACTTGACAAAAACTTTGACTGAGCTGCATGGAATGCTCATAGCTTATGAGTAAAACATCAAGGACACCTCACATGTACTTATGGTACGATGGGGTAAAAAGTTTAAGAAACATGGTAAGAAGAAAGGAGTTGGTAAGACAAGATAGGTTATGAATCTAGAGAAATGTGACCTGCTCCTGAGTTCAAGCCTAGTATTTCAGGTGAAGACAAGTGCCATTATTATAATGGTTCCAGACATTGGCAGTGAATCTGGAAGACATACTTTGAAGATTTGAAAAAAAAGAAGACTTTTGAGAAAAAGAAGAATCTGGTATTTATGTTTTTTTTTTTGGGGTCAAACATGTATTTATGTTATAGAAGAAAATGTTGCTACTTTTTTTTTTTTTTTTTAAAAGAATGTAAAATTATATTCATATGAATTTTTTTTTTTTACATCAAGTGATCTTGTCTTAAATCATGTTAAAAAAACCCAGAGATTTCACAATTTGATATGTTTGAAAAGAAGTGATCAAGAGCTTGAACCAATTACGCGAGATCTCGAGTTTCAAACCAGAGCACAATTCCCTCCTCAAACCGGTTGTCTTCGTGCCTAACCGAGTTAGTTATGTTTTTGAAACAATCCATCCCGTAATTTTCAAAAAAATTTCTTTTCGGATTATTACTAACAGAAATAATAATCCTTAACGGATCACAACACAACTGCGGAACAATACAATCAATAACCAATAATAACATTCAATAAATCCTATACTTTATTGAAGCCACTAATCCAAATCAATCCATAACAACAACCCAATAACAACATACGTCGATAACCAATCCAACAAGTTCCATAATTAACCAACACCCTACCAATTCTAACAAAATAATCACTCAAACGAATCTCTGGACCATCTCTTCTTCCTCGCCTCGATCCCACGATCACACTTTGTCTTTACATGTATCACATGGTTATTTGAGATGCGTGAGTATTATCACAAATACTCAGTGAGACGGTCATCCCATCTACTAGGCTATACACACAGGCATATTAGAAATGATACAATACCAGTGTGAACACGCAACAAGGCAAGCAAGAACAACCAACACATGTTCGCCAAAACTGGCCACGTGTCGATCGACACAAGCTCAGTGTGTCGATCGACACACCCAGTGTCGACCTGTGTTGATCGACACAAGCTCCGTGTGTCGATCGACGCATCAACCCAGAACCTGGAAATTGATGCACCCTGTGTCGATCGACACGAGCCCCGTGTGTCGATCGACACAGATGTTGGAAATCGAGCCTATCATCTCATGGCTCGATTCCAAACAATTCACCTACACAAATCCACTCAACACAACACAAATTTGACCAAAAAAAACAATAAGCAAACGCATCCTATCATCCCTTTTACCCAGATAAGCCATGGTGACGCACTTACCTTGGATCTGAAAGGAGAAAAGAGGAAAACGGATGAGAACTGCAAGGAATTACTCCTCAACACCAAGATCTACACTCCACACACGAGAAATCACTCCAAGAACGATCTCCCAAGCCTCCCAACGAATCTCCTCTCACAAATCTCCCTGTAAACTCTCTGGAACTCTTTTGGAAACTCTCTGAAACTCTGAAAGTCCCAAAATGCGGCCAACCCTCTATTTATAGGGAAACCCTAGGGTTTCACTCTAAACTGGGTCGCAAACCGACATTTAAATCGAACCGTCGGTTCGATTTTATCCTGTGTCGATCGACACACACAACTTGTGTCGATCGACACAAGTCCAGAACACGACTTGTCACAAGTCCAAAACACGTGTGTCGATCAACACACTCACCCTGTGTCGATCGACGCACCAACAAAAAAATCTATTTTTTGGTTCACGGGCATTACAACTCTCCCCCACTAACACAGATTTGACCTCGAATCCTGCGACACTGTCACACTACGGTCTCAACTACCCAACCAGAACCCGACCAACACCATTCGAGATCACACTCAAATCACACAACCCGTCCTACTAAGGCTAACACTCCCGTCCGAAACCCGACCAGCTTCGCCCGGAAACACCCAGAATGCAACGTTTTCTTATCTGGACTAGGTCTGCCCGATTGGTCGCACAACAATAAAACAAGAACATGTCCGACCAACTGTAGACCCAGACTTAGACCAATTGATCGCGCAACAATCAAACAAGAACATGCACGACCCAAGACGCTACATATGTTTACCAGGGTCGTCTGAACCGAGGTCCCATCTATAAGTAAACCCTAGACTCGACTTCCACATACACACTCATGACCTACCCGGTTAGCACCACCTGAGATCACTCCAATTTTTGAAGCTCATCCAGTCTCATACTTACAACCACTCTCAGACGCTACTGCTCATAACTCATACGCATAACTCATATACATATACACCACACCTACTCGCAGGATCGTCACCCCTTGAGTTACAGTATGCAGGGAACCCACTATTTCCTGGAGAGATCCACTATCCCTCAATGTACATGTAGGGAACCCACCGTCCCCCAGAGAGACCCACTATCTCTCGAGTATATGCAGGGAACCCACTATCTCCTTGAGAGACCCACTATCCCTCAAGTATGCAGGAAACCCACCGTCCCCTGGAGCAATACTCTGAAACATGCATCATAAGCACGTGTCGACCGGAATCGCCTTCGTGGCTCCATCATGACATCCTCTAACCCGGAATATCATCACATCCGTGACCAATCACTAGGTCACCCGAAACAATCCAATCACCATGGGTGTTTCCACAGAGTCCCTGGAAAAGATAATTCTAACTCACAAAAAACCTCTTTTCCAGACTCCCCCTAGGAAATAGAAAAATCTTAAATCACATAAGACCTCTAATTCCTAGCGCCATCTAGAGGAAAGACAAGTCCTAACTCCCATAGAACTTCTATTCTTAGATACCCTAGAACATGGACGAGCCCTAGCTCACATAGACTTTCCATTTCTAGCCATCACCTAACAATCACATGACTCCACCAGTCACAACATAAGAAACACATCTTATAAAACACATTAATAAAAACTCCTCATCTTATTAATCTCAAGAACGTATAAATCGTTACAACACAACGAAGAATACATACAACTAACTCATAGCTACGTGCTATCAAGAAAACTGAAAACCAGAAAAGGCAAACTCAAGCCTCCCTTTGCTTCTCGAACCACTTCGAGAACCTTGCCTTCATCCTAGCCTCTGGTTCCCAAGTCCCCTCCTCGACACCGTGACAGTCCCAAACGACTCTCACCAACGGTATCCTCTTACGGTGCAGCACCTTGACTCTCCTCTCGAGAGTCCTCACAGGTCTCGCCTCCAACGTCATGTTGGGCTGAAAATCCTCCGGAATCCTAGCGAACACCTCCTCAGACTCATGTAGACACTTCCACAGCATCGAAACATGGAAGACCTTATGAAAAGCCTTCATACTTTAAGGTAACTCTAGTCGATAAGCTACTGGTCCTACCCGTTCTACAACCTTGAACGGATCCATAACCCTCGGACTTAGCTTATTCTCTTAAATGGATCTGTTAGGACCCCTCAACATCGCTGCCTTGAGATACACCAGATCTCCCAGCTCAAACTCCAACTCCTTCTTTCTCTTATCCGCATAACTCTTCTGCCGATCCTGAGCCTCCTTCAGGTTCAGCCTCAAAACACAGATCTTCTTCGTCGTCTCCTAAACAAAATCTGCACCAAACATGCTCCTCTCCCCCAATTGAGTCCAGCATAATGGTGTTCGACATGGCCTCCCATACAAAGCCTCATATGGAGCCATCCCAATACTCGCCTGGTAGCTGTTGTTGTACGCAAACTCTACCAGGTTCAGATGATCCGCCCAATGACCACCATAATCCAGCACACACATCCTCAACAAATCCTCTAATGTCTGAATCTTTCTCTCAGACTGCCCATCCGTCTGAGGATGATACGTTGTACTCATATGTACTTTAGTGCCCATCTCAGCCTGAAATGCCTTCCAGAACTTTGAAGTAAACCTCAAATCCCTGTCTGACACGATACTCGCTCGCACCCCGTGCAGCCTCATTATCTCGCGCACATACTTCTTAGCCAACACCGCCGCTCCATCGGTCTTCCTGATGGCAAAAAAAATGTGCGGACATAGTTAGACGATCCACAATAATCCAAATCGCATCATAAAT
Source organism: Arabis hirsuta (assembly GCA_964056655.1). Taxonomy (NCBI): domain Eukaryota; kingdom Viridiplantae; phylum Streptophyta; class Magnoliopsida; order Brassicales; family Brassicaceae; genus Arabis; species Arabis hirsuta. Next base: position 20,969,426 of record OZ053298.1, on the reverse strand, counting down.
CCACGACACTGGCAACCCTGTCACAAAGTCCTTGGTAATCATGTCCCACTTCCACTCCGGAATGGGCAAACTCTGCAACAACCCCTCGGAACCTGATACTCAGCCTTCACTAACTAGCACACGTTGCACGCTGCAACCCAGTTAGCGACATCCCTCTTCATGCCGACCCAATGATAATACCGCTTCAGATCACGATATATCTTGGTCGCTTCTGGATGAATCGACAACATGCTCGCATGAACCTCTCTCAGGATCTCCTACCTCAGATCCTCAACCTTTGGTACACAAACCCGCCCCCTCACAAGTATCATCACGTTTGCAGAGACCACATACTCTAAATCTGCAACCCTGGAAGCATCAATCAAATCCTGATCCCTCTCCTGAGCTACTCGAATCTAGCTCAGCAAATCTGCCTGGTTAGCTGCCTCTAACCCCAACGGCTCATGTGAGATAACGCATAACCTCAAAGTGCTAATCTCACTCGGTAACACCTCCATATCTCGCTCTTGAGCCGAAGCAACCCTCTTCCTACTCAACGCATCTGCAACCAGGTTAGCTTTACCCGGATGGTACCCAATCTCCAGATCGTAATCTGCTACTAACTCCATCCAGCGCCTCTGTCTCTGGTTCAGCTCTGGCTGAGTAAAAAAGTACTTCAGACTTTTGTGGTTTGTAAACACCTGCACCTTCCCGCCATAAAGATAAGACCTTCAAATCTTCAAGGCAAAAATCACCGCAGCCAACTCCAAATCATGGGTAGGGTAGTTGCACTTGTGCTTCCTCAACTGCCTCGAATCATATGCAATAACCTTCCCCTGCTGCATCAGTACACAACCCAGACCAACTCCCGAAGCGTCCGTATACACCACGTAAGGCTCTCCCGGCTCGGGTAACGCCAACACTGGTGTACTCGTCAACATCTCCTTCAGCTTTCCGAAGCTCTTCTCACAAGCTGAAAACCATACAAAAAAAATATCCTTCCCCGTCAGTTTCGTCATCGGCTGCGCCATACTCGCAAAACCCTTTACGAACCTCCGATAATAACCTGCTAACCCGAGAAAACTCTAGATCTCGGTGGCATTCCTCGGTCTAGGACACCCTCTGATAACCTCAATCTTAGCCGAATCTACAGAAAGTCTCTCTGCGGACACCACATAGCCAAGAAAACTCATCTCTCGCTGCCAGAAACTGCACTTGCTCAACTTTGCGTAAAGCTTCTGCTCCAGCAGCTTCTCCAAAACCACTCTCAAATGCACCTCATGCTTCTTAAGACTCCTCGAATACACCAGCATATCATCAATGAAGATGATCACAAACACACCCAAATACTCCTGGAACACCCCGTTCATCAATCTCATGAATGCTTCTGGCGCATTCGTCAACCCGAAAGGCATCACCATGAACTCATAATGCCCATACCTCGTCCTGAAGGCAGTTTTCCTAACATCCGCCTCATCAATCGGGATCTGATGATATCCCGTAGCCAAGTCAATCTCGGAGAACCAGGTAGCCCCTCGCAACTGATCCAACAACTCATCAATACGCGGCAGAGGATACTTGTTCTTCACAGTGACTCGGTTAAGTCCCCGGTAATTGATGCACAACAGGAAACTCCCATCCTTCTTCTTCAAAAACAGCACCGGCGTTCCCCACGGTGAAAAACTAGGCCGTATAAAACCCTTGCCCAACAAATCATCCAACTGTTTCTTCAGCTCTGCCATCTCTGCTGGAGCCATAAGGTAAGGCGTCTTGGATATGGAAGCTGTCCCAGGCTCCAACTCAATAGTGAAACGGTCAGACCAAGACGGCGGTAATCCCTGCAACGACTAAAAAACATCCTGGAAGTCCTGAACAACTCGAATATCCCCAATTGCAACCTCTCCAACAGATTTTGGCATCACTATCGTCGCCAGATACGCCTCACAGCCCCTCTCAATAAGCTGCTCAGCATGAATCGCCAAAATCACCAGACTCCCGGAAGTCGGCCTCACCCTTTGGTAAATCAATCTCCCTGCCTCTCGCTCAAACACCACTCGTCCCCGACGGTAATCCAGATGGACTCTGTACCGATCCAACCAATCCATCCCGAGAATGACGTCGTACAACTCCACCGGACTAATGATCAAATCTGCGACATCAACTCTCCCGCCACCAGAACATCCACACCACGAGCCCGCCCGTAAGTAGCAAACAACTTGCCACCAGCAACCCTAACTACTCCCGGCTGCTCACCGGAATCGCTCCGGATATTGCTCGTCTCCACAGGCTTCGGAGTAATGAAGTTATTCGTAGCTCCAGAATCAAACAACACGTGGGACTCACATCCGCCTACAACTAAGGTCCCTGCTCAAATTCTATGTGCTTAAGAACCCTAACACTGTAGCACAAACTCACAATTTCCAAACATACCAAAATTCAAACACCCCAAGAATTTAAAATCCAAGTCCGGAAATTACATGTGATCAGCCTAGCGCTAGAGCCCCACGCCTCCACCAAAGTGAAAACCCGTGACGTCGCTGCAACTTGAGCCAACGGCTGCACTGCCATCGGCGGCACTACTGAGACTGACATCTGCTGCAGCTTAGGACACCTGGGCTTGATATGCCCCGGCTCTGTACCGCCCGAGCCTCTCTCCTCTTCGGAAAGTCCGCCACCTTGTGATCCATACTACCACACCCGTAGCATCCCGCACCACCCTGGCCACCCTGACTGGCTCCTGAAGTGCTCTCCCACTTCCTCTTCTGTCCTTGTGCAGGCTTGCCACCCCTGCTCGGACCTGCATGCTACTGCGACCTCCTCTGCTGCTGTACCAGTGGACTAACCACCACAGCCTGCTCTCTGAGGCCTTCCTTGATCGCAACAGCTGTCTCAACCAACTCCGCCCTCGTGGCGAACCTGCTCGCTGTACAACGAGTCCTCAGATCTGGTCGAAGTCCCCTCAGGAACCTCTTCACTTGGGCCTGCTCGCTCTCTAGATCTCTACTAGCATGTACCAGAAGTCGCCCGAACTCCTCATCGTACTCCCAGACCGACCGGTCACCCTGAGCCAACACCAAAAATTGCAACTCCCAGCGATCCACTACCTCCGGCGGAAAGTACTTGGCGTTGAACTCCGCCACAAAGTTCTCCTAGGCCATACCCGCCTGAGCTCTCCTAGCCACCACACCTCGCCACTAGAGATGTGCATCACTATCAAGGTAATGAGCCACTAGGTCCACCCTGTATCCCATTAGACACTTGAGCGACTGGAAATTCTGCTCCAATCTGCTCCTCCACAAGTCCGCCTCCTCAGGCTTGGCACCACCCGAGAAGAACCCGGTGCCAATCCTCTGCATATGCTCCATCATCCTAAGGTAGGATGGGAGTTCTTTAGCAACCGCCACACCTGGATGCACACCAGCCCTCACCGGCTGAACACCAGCCTCACCTGGCTGCACACCAACCACACTTGGCTGCACACCAGCCAACTTTGGCTGAACAACAGCCACATCTGGCTGTACTCTCGAAGCCTGACCCGGAGTCGGCACCCCACCTGGTAACCGCTCCAGAATCAACTGTAGCAGACTCGCTAGACAATCACCTCGATCCTGGGCAACACCTGCGACAGAGCCCCCACCTGGGCCCGCCGCACCACCGGTCACAACTGGACCCACGCCGGCCCCACCAGTACTCGCACTAGCACTCACAGCGGCCACACCCACAAACCCCTCCTGAAACGTTTGGGAATCCGCCACCTGCTCTCGTATGGTCTCCTGGGCCACACTCGCAGCACTTTTAAGTCCGCGCCCGCGCCCACGTCTATGACCACCTCGACCTCCACGGCCCCCACGACCTCTGCCTCTAGCACCTCTCGCCATCTCACTCTGCACTACCCAGCAAAAACTAAGAATACTAGAAAAACAGAAAGTCACAAAACACATACCGTGGGATCTCATTGAAGGCTCGGAGAAGATGATCCAAGACTCCAAACCCACACAGCAATCAATCTACTAATTCACATAACCAATCAATCACTACACATGCCCTAGAACCATAAGGGCTCTAATACCAAAATGAAACAACCCATCCCGTAATTTTTTTAAAAAAAATTTCCTTTTGGATTATTATTAACACAAATAATAATCCTCAACGGGTCACAACACAACTGCGGAACAATACAATCAATAACCAATAATAACATTCAATAAATCTCATACTTTGGAAAGCCACTAATCCAAATCAATCCATAACAACAACCTAATAACAACATACGACGATAACCAATCCAACAAGTTCCAGAATTAACCAACACCCTACCAATTCTAACAAAATGATCACTCAAAGGAATCCCTAGACCATCTCCTTTTCCTCGCCTCGATCCCACGATCACACCTTGTCTTTACCTGCATCACATGGTTATACGAGATGCATGATTATTATCACAAATACTCAGTGAGACGGTCATCCCATCTACTAGGCTATACACACATGCATAAGAGAAATGATACAATACCAGTGTGAACACGCAACAAGGCAAGCAAGAACAACCAACACATGTTTGCCAAATCTATCCACGTGTCGATCGACACAAGCTCAGTGTGTCGATCGACACACCCAGTGTCGACCTGTGTCAATCGATACAAGCCGCGTGTGTCGATCGACGCATCAACCCAGAACCTGGAAATCGATGCACCTTGTGTCGATCGACACGAGCCCCATGTGTCGATCGACACAGATGTTGGAAATCAAGCCTATCTTCTTGTGGTTCGATTCCAAACAATTCATCTGCACAAATCCACTCAAAACAACACAAATTGCACCAAAAAACCAACAAGCAAACGCATCCTATCATCCCCTTTACCCAGATAAGTCATGGTCACGCACTCACCTTGGATCTGAAGGGAGAAAGGAGGAAAACGGATGAGAACTGCAAGGAACTACCCCTCAACACCGAGATCTACACTCCACACACGAGAAATCACTCCAAGAACGATCTCTCAAGCCTCCCAACGAATCTCCTCTCACAAATCTCTCTGGAAACTCTCTGGAACTCTTTTGGAAACTTTCTAGAACTCTGAAAGTCCCAAAATGCGGCCAACCCTCTCTTTATAGGGAAACCCTAGGGTTTCACCCTAAACCGGGTCGTAAACCGACATTTATATCGAACCGATCCGGTTTAATTTTAGCCTGGGTCGATCGACACACACAATTTGTGTCGATCGACACAACGTCCAAAACACGACTTCTCACAAGTCCAAAACATGTGTGTCAATCGACACACTCACCCTGTATCGATCGACGCACCAACCAAAAAATCTACTTTTTGGTTCACGGGCGTTACAGTTTTGAACGATCTTATCTGTGGTTTGAAACTATTCAGTCCGAGATGGATAGTTGTTCACCATGGCGTCGATTGTTTCTTTCTCTCCATAGCTTGGGAGGCATACCTTATGAGAAACTGTTCAAGATACGATGTATCCGCATAAATAACCCACATCAATAGGCCGATCAATTTAAGTGTCAATGGATGCTACCAATACTTCATGACATATACCGACGATTTCTAGAGATATGGTTATGTTTATCTAATGAAACATAAGTCTGAATCTTTTGAAAAGTTCAAAGAATTTCAGAATGAAGTACAAAACCAGCTTGTCAAAACAAGTAAAGCCCTTCGATCAGCTCGAGGTGGGGCATATTTGAGCCAAAATTTCAATGATCATCTAAGAGAATGTTGAATTGTTTCATAGGTCACTCCTCCAGGAACACCGCAATGGAATCATGTATCTAAAAGGAGAAATCAAACTTTATTAGATATACCGAGGAGAGAAGGGAATCGTGGAGGCGACAAACAACAACAGGTTCGACCGATGATGAGTCATACGAATTATCTATTATCGGTTTGGAGATATACTCTAGTAACATATGCATTTATGCTAAACAGATCTCAATCAAAATCAGTTGAAAAGACACCATATGAGATATATATGGACTAAAAAAGTACATTTTAAAAGCTTATGTCAAACATTTTGTTGCTGATAAGTTTGGACACAAATATGATAAATGCTACTTCGTTTGTTATCCCAAGGAGAGTAAAGGTTATTACTTTTAGAACCTTGTTCAGAACAAATTGTTTATTGCTCGAAATTGTGCATTTCTTTAGAAATAGTTGGAGTATGGTATAACTCGAGATATTCGAGAAATACATAAAATTTACCGGCTTCTCAGGAAAAGCATCAACTAGATTTACAAAGAGTTGTAGAATTTGTACCTGTAGAACCTGAGGTACTGATGAATATCTAGTCTTACCTCATACTAGACAAAGACCAGCTGCAAGTGCACGACGATCAAAGTAAGTTAAAGGTCGAATCCACTAGAGACTGGTAGGACACTAAAGATTTTCAAAAGAGAATTAAGCTAGGATGAAATATGGAGATTGTGATGATGCGATTAAATGAATGTCGATAATAAATCAATGGAAACAAACATTGGGCAGTAGGAAAATCTGAGAGTTAATGGAGCAATTTATTTAGGAATCAGTAACATGGATCTACTTAAGTAGAACCATAGTATTCTCATAACAATGATTAAACATATCTAACATCTTAATTCATTCAGGTTATGAAGGTGAAAAGTTTGAGCATGCCGCAAAAGTTGATACAAAGCTCATCCAATGTAGATCTAGCAAAGGGGGATTCCTAACTCGAATTCACTTAATAATATAGTCAACCAACTCTCGTAGTGAAGACTAATATATCAATCAACCTAATACTCGTCTCTCGCAAAGCAATTATATGGATGATATGCATAAAAGGGATTAAGATTCGATATGTTAACCTGATTCTTAACACGACTCTCGCAATGATAAAGTTCAAGTTCATCTATACTAGTTCCAATCAATCAGTCATGACTCCCTAACACAACTCTCGTAATGAAAAGTTTTAAGCTTGTAAGATAGATTTAGATTCAATCACAAGTTGGTTAAACTAGCAATATGCAGGAGATGAAAGTATAGATGAAGACTCCACTAAATTCCTAAGCATGAACAATTTCTATTTATCGATCCATGAATAACTCTCCTTAAAACCCTTTAAACCCAACAATCAAACTACTCAATCATAGAAATGAAGATCATAACAAGAGTAGAATGAAAATATAGTATTAATAAAAAGCATTTAGAAATCTTTTCTCTCTGCTGGTACAAAGATTGGAGGTTTTCTCCTTTGAAGATCAATAGGTAAAAGCTTGCTAAAAAACCTAAAACTAAAGAGTTCGAGCCAAAGGCTATTCCCAAAGAAAACGTGTAACTATGGCGGTGGCTGTGAAGGTGGTGCTGATTTCGTGGCCTCCTACTGTTTAAATAGGTGAGGAAGTCGGCTAGGTATTTCCCAAGAGATTTAGGGATATTTTTCGAAGATTTGGAAATCTGTCTGGTTTTCGTATATTCAGCGTATCTTCAGATCGTACCGTCGGATTTCCACGATCAAGTATGCTATGTGAAGCTGAGATATTTGTATATCTCGTGGCAACATTTGATCTCGATCTAACGGTGAGAACATCTTCATCCAACGTAAAATATCTGACAAACTGAATATGTCTTTTTTTTAAAGGCTTCTTTTACCTCTTTTTAAGTCCAAAGTGCTTCAATTACCTGCAAAGACTGTAAGACCCACAAAAATACTAGAAATAGCAATTAAATGCCAAAACCAATTTATTTATTAATTAAAAACCTATTAATAACATAGTAAAAATCGGTAAAATATGATTTATATCAGGTACGTAGGTCTGAAAGGATTCGTCACAAATCTAATAGATATGTGGTTTGGACGACAGATCATCATGGTTTATCATATATATAGAATGATTAACTTGCTTCTCTTGAAGAAGCAATGATGGGCCTTGATTCCGATAGATGGCTACAAACTAAAGAATCTGAAATGGAATCCATGTCAGAGAACCAAGTATGGACTTGTGTAGATTAACCTGATCGTGTTAAAGGCATTGAGTGTAAATGAGTTTTCAAGAAGATATTGACATAACTCTCAGCAAGATACATTGTCCTTGAATATACGATGAACGAGAGCATATGGCTAGAATCTTATATGTTTCCGCTATAGGATCTATCATATATGTCATGTTCTGTACTTGTCTGTGGTTTAAGAATTACAAGTACAAACCAATTACATACCAATGGGCAGCGTCCAAGTCCATAAAATATTTCTTTGTGAAGATTAACCCTTAGAACAAGCCTCTGTCCTTAGGTCTATCACATATTCAACTATCAATTTGGTTGCCTTCATATCTACGCATCTATCTATCCCCTTTCAAACTGATAAGTCTTTGCTTCTATGTGTTATAATATTTGGTGGGTTCCAAGCTTATGTCAAATCCTAGAGATAAACATTACTATGAAAAGTTTGGATATGCCAATAAAATATTAATTAGCTAGTTACAAATAAATCAAGATAAAGAGGTGATGTAAAATTTAAGAATACTTAAGAATGGTCATACTCAAAAAAGTAAGCATGGATTTTATTATATATGGCACGTATTTCTTTGTTGTGTCACTGAAAGAGCCTATAAATTTTTATACTATATATTAACGATAATCTGACAAGCACGAAACACAAGTTTTTGTTTTAAAATTTTATGAAATTTTTTAAAAATGATTTTAATTTATTTATTAGCTTAATATTTGGGTTTGACAAAATAACCAATTTTTTGTAAATACATAATATTATTTTATTTGAAATGAGAATAATTTTTTTTCTAACTAATACTGCATAAAAATATAAAGTGATTGAAAATCACTTCACTTCGATATCCATAGTTTACTATTTAAAACGTATTTTTAAGAAAAATTGTGATCTACATTTATTTGGAATTAGATATATCATGTTATCTAAATAACCGATTAAAACTTTGAAGATAAAATTATTAACTATTTTATAATCTCTCTTTATATTATGATTACTTATGTTCTTTTTGCTCCTTTATCATCGGGTTAAAAAAATTTGAAAATTTATTTTCTTGAATTCATAAATCAATAAGTACGAATTTTGTTAAAAATTTTACTTGAAATGATATGACTACATATCAGTTTTTATATATTCATTTAAGAATTTATAAAATTATATATATATATATGTATAATTTAAAATAATTAATATAGAAAATTTAAATTATATATATATATATAATTTGTATAATTTATTGTATTATATTTCTTTTTTAATTTCGATTTTAATAAAGTTTTAAATTTTATTGCGTGGCAAGTAATAAAAGACCATAAACAAAAATAAAAGGTTAATTGAATCATTAAATTTTAGTTTTAATATAACTATATCTTTTAATAATGTGAAGACATTAAAATGATGAGAAATTTTGAGAAATGCCACTTTTGAAGTGCCACTTTCCAAAAATACCACATTTTCAAAATCCTTGTAAAAATACCATTTTTTAAAATTATTTATACATTATAATATTTATGTTTAGGTTAACTATATTGTATTAGGGTTTAGTTTTGAGGGTTTAGGGTTTTTTTAGGGGTCAAAACATTTTTTAGGGTTTAGAATTTTAAGATTTAGGTTCTAAAAATCCATAATTAGTGGCATTTTTATAAATAGATAACCCATTATGGCATTTTTGAAAAATGGCACACCAAAGTGACATTTTTGCAATTGTCCCAAAAAATGATTGTGTAGACACTTAAGAGAGGAGAAAAGTTTCTATTATATAATAACTAAAATATGGTTCGCGCGATGCGCGAGTCTTTTTTTTACAGTTTTGAAAAACTTAGTGACAATTTTTTTTAATTAATCAAGTACTTTTATATTTACAATTAGCAAAACAAACAATTTTTATCGATATGAAATAATATTTGATTTGAATTGAAATGAAATTAATTATTTTTCTTATTTATATTATATGAAAATATAAAGTGATACTCAATCATTTCAATATCGATAGTTTCTATTTGAAAATAGTATGCTTATTTTAGACTTTCTTATCTATATATATATATATATATTTATATATAGTGTTTGTAGTTTTGTATTTAACCACTCACCGCTTTATTAATCATAATTTTCTTCTATAATTCCAGAAGTCAAATATAACATTTTGAATAAATCATATATTCAAAAAATTCACCATAGTTTCTCATCTTTAGTGAGATTGTTTAATATTTTTTAATGAAATAAAATATTTTCTTTCTCTTTAGACTTTCAGGCTCCTAACAATCGTTTGATTCTCAATTACGATGCTTGAAAATTAATAGCATTTTGTTTCTTTGATTCTCTCATGTCGTTTATCTATATTTTTATTCATCTTCTCTTATATTTATATTTATTTTATATATTTTTAATTTGTTTAAAATTAAAAGATGTAAACATTTATCTTTATCATAAACTCATAATATTTTTATTACTGTCAAATGAAGTAAAATATACATGAAATATATTTTTTGTTGTAATTTTTATTCACAACACAAAAATACTCAAATATTATTGTATGTACTAATTTTTATCATTTATTTACTTATTTACTTATTTTTTGTTTTTTATTTAATTAAATTTTTTAGTAGTTATGAGTAACAATATATATATATATATATAAACATGAATTTATTATTAAAAAAGCTTTTGTTTAGGTAGACAGCTTAGATTGAGAGAGAACTCTCTAATTATATATATGATATGATTGAGGAGACATAGAGAAGAAATAAGTACAAAACACCTTATATGTCTTTTAAAAAGAGTTTTGAGGTACAAGTTATTTAGTTAATACTATATAATATGTTGTAAATTTATAAATATTCTAATTTGTTATATAACATTAAGCTTAACTAAAAATAATGTTTTTAAATTTTATATAATATAATGTTTTTAAAATTAATTATTTTTAACTAATGTTATTTTGAATTCACTTTATTAAAATAATATTAATGTGCAATTATGTAAAACTTTCATTCCCATTTTATTTGACATAATGATTGATAATGCTAATATTTTTTAATATTTTCTAATGGTTAATCATTTTTTAGTTATCATTAATCGTTTGGTTATAACATTATAATTTTAAAATATATAAAAAATGTCATAGGAAAACATTAGGGGGACAATTGCACAAATGCTATTTTTGGTGTATATTTGCAAGAATGCTACTTAGGACTGTACATTTGCAAAAATGCAACTAATTATGGATTTTTAAAACATAAATCTTAAAATTATGTGAAACTTATTGAAATAACCTCAAAATTGTGGTCAATTGCAAATATACACCCCTCTTTCTCCCTCATCAAAATTTTATCAAACCAACCATAAGATTCAACTTATTTACGAAAATACCATTATATTTGAATTATTTTTTTTTTTAAAAATCAGACATTCAAAACACACAAATAAACATCCAAATAAATCAACTTATTTACAAAAATGCCATTATCATCAATATTTCCAACCACCATGAACAACAAAAATCAAACTCTAAATGCTTCCAAAAAACTATCTAAATTTGGTTTTCAAAATTCTTTCTCTCATAATTAATCGATTTTTAATGGTTCTTGCATAAACAACGGCTAGGCTTATTGGTTAACGGTCAGATTAGAAGTTTTAGGTGCTTGAAAGAGCCGAAAACCGAGCTCTACGGCGGAAAGGATCTAAAAACCGTGTTTTTTGATCTGGTTCGCGATTGTAGACTGCACCAGAAGTTTGCTAGTCAACGAAAGGTTAGATTTGTAATTGACTATTTTAAAAAATATTCAAAGCAGACTGCTCGTGAAATCTGTTTGTTTTCCTTTGATAACAAAAAAACACTCGTAGACTTCACATAAAGTCTACTTGAAAATGGGTTAGTTTTGCATTTCACTAAAACTTTGACTTTATAGAGCATAATTCTGGTGGAGACGCTGATTGGAGACTGTAGATAAAGTCTGCTCCGAGGTTACTTCTGGCATTGACCAGATTATTGACTTTTTGAGCATACGCTATTAGAAGTCTGTTCTGTACGGACCGGTTAGTTTTGGGTTTGACCAAAATCTCAAACATTGACCAGGAAAACCATTTATCGGCAGACTTCTTCTCCAGTCTGATATTTATTAAATTAATTAGCAGACTTCTGAAGAAGTCTACTGATAAATTAATTCGATATTTGGTCAAATACAAAACTAACTTTTTCAGAGTAGACTTCAGATGGAGTCTACTCGAAAAGTCAACAATTTGGTCAATTGCAAATGTAACCTGACATTTTTTAGTAGACTTCAGAATGAAGTCTACTCATTTCAGCAGACTTCTAATAGAGTCTACTGGTTTTCCGCGTATTTAGTAGACTACAGGAGAAGTCTACTAGAAAAAGTCAAACTTTGGTCAATTTCAGAAATAACCTTTTTATGTAGCAGATTTCATAGAGAAGTCTACTGAAAAAGTCAAATTCTTGTCAAATGCAAAAGTAACCTAATAGACTTCTGATGAAATCTGCTAGCGTTTGTCGTAATTGCAAAAATAACTCATTATGTAGACTTCACCAGAAGTCCACTAATAGATAGCCGACGCGAGTCTACTATCGCAACCTGCTTGTGAAGTCTACAGATTTAATTTTCTTAGAAATGCATTTAAAACTTATTTATAATGATTTTTTTAGATTTTCTTGATACCACATGTGTGTTATCTAATATGTTTCTTTCTCTGTGAATTTGACATATTTAGGTTATTTATTGAATAAATCAATATTCTTGTTTGAGTAGTACTTAGCTGTTATTGGTAGAGGTCTGACTTAAGTCTACTAGTAGACTGTATTTGAAGTCTGTATTGTAGTTTTTAACTAAAAAATAATTTTAAAATTATGTATAATGAATTTTTCAGATTTTTTTGATCTAAAATGTGTGTTAATTATTTTTCTTCTTTATTGCTGAGTTTCACATCTTCTGTTATAATCCAACTAATTTTCATGATTAATTTGTCTTCCGCACATTTTAGTAGACTGTTTATTAAGTATACGCGCAAACTAAAAATGAAGTCTATATTTTAAATTTGATTAAAATATGACTAAGTACATGTCTAAAGTTCAACATATATTTTCTAAAATTCTACTCACATAATCTCTAAAGTTCTAACAACCTTATTTGGCTTTTGGTTTTTTATAAAACATTTTGGAGTAAATGTATGTTTTTAGTTTCAAGTATAGGATTTGGTTTATCTAGTCATATAACAAGAACAAAGTGTTGTTTCTAGTTTGAAATATATGATTTGGATTATCGAGTCCTATAACAAGAACAAATTGTTTGCTTACGTTGTTGAGTGATGTTTTGCTGAATGATGTTTATTATGATGAATTTTTTCATCACATTGAATCACAAGAGATTTGAGCAACACAAAATTGTAACAAATGAGATTATAACAAGACAAAGCGAGAACTGCAAATAATCTATATCAATATAAATAACAATTTGAAATATGTGCAACTAAAACCAAATTAAAGCCTCTCTCATAAATAGGGGTAAGAAATAAATTATCATCCTTCATGTTATCATTAAGAGAGAATTGTAACTAGAGCATAAGAGAGAAAGTTGCTTGCAGACTTCAGGCACACGGTGCAGCACCAGCTCTAGCAGGATGAGGGGCCAACCCATTTTCCCTAGCTTGGGAGCAACCTCCTTATGAATAGTTGACCTCCAAATTTGTGGGACGAATCAACGTGAATTGCCAAAAGGTTATACAGCAACGGAACTGCTTGTAAGTTCGCATGACTCCTTTGTTCGTAACACAAACTTTAATAGTCCAACTTCCTTGGTAAGGGTTCAACAACACAAGCGGATGAAACCTCCTGGTCATAGTCATTCTTGAAGTGTGTGCAACATTACAAATACCACAGAGGTTATTCAAGCAACATTCACAACTTGACAAATAATATGAATCAAAGAAAGCTTTTGCTAAGAAAAAATAATTGCTTACTTTCCACTCTGCTCATTGATTATCTATGAAGGTGATTTGGCGACAAACTCATGGTTCGATTTCAACGTTATCACTGTGGAAGCATTAAACTTTGGCTTAATCTGTGAGTCAAGTGCAGAAGCAACAACTTCACATTTCGTTACAAGCAAATATATGAAACGTCAGAAATGGAGAAGACAAAGATCAGTTATGTTCTACTTAAACAAATCCATTTTTTCTTTAATCATCAAAGAAGGGAAAGAGATTATTATTACTTATCTTCTGATTTGCCTGGAATATCATTGACGGTATAATCAAGAAGACAAATCAAACCCAGATTCTGAATCTTCATATTTCTATCATTAGCACTAAACCTGAAAAAACAAAATCACATGGACTTTAGATCCATCAGAACAAACTAGGATTTATATGCAATCACAGTTTTACTGAAAGGATAATGCACACAAATATTAAAAAAAAAGCAGAGGAAGCTATATATAAGCAATCCCACTAGATGCTACATTCAAAGCCATTTCAAAGAAAGATAAAAAAAACATTATATAAAGAAAGAAATTTGCATATTTGAAATGAAGGAAAAATAATATTGAACGATACCTCAAAGTTGTATGCTCCAAGATAGTCGTACTTCTGCATATTGATCTTTAAGTGATGAACAATTACTTCTGCACATACCTAAAACAACAACAACAACAAGAGTTACAATCTTAAGAACAATGTCAAACAAATCTCAGCAATAAACAAACATCACCAGATTAGCTTTAGAGATTACATAGACAATTACTTTGGTTTCGTACGCCATGACATCGTAGCGAAAAAATCCTCTTTGGAACCTATCCTCCCACTAAACACACAAGTATTGACATTCACAAGGAGTAAGACTCTTTGAAGCAATAAAATCAAAAGCCAGAGTAACAACTCGGTGTTTTATGTATATATGAATTTACCTCTCCGAGAACTCGAGCCTTGATGCTGCTTTAGCGTATTCAAGCTGTAACCCCACTAACAGAGAACTCGAACTCGAGCCTTGCTGCATCTCTTGCGGGGTATTTAATGTGGTTGAGGATTTTGAACAGGAGGAGGCGGTTGATGGTTCTGAATCGAAAAGTGGAGGCGAGTTAACCTTGAGCAAATCTCGTTATGCAAACTCAATTTCACAGTTTGACGAAGCATAATCAACCCTAAAATCGAACATATCTATAAGATTAACTTACCTTGAAGGCGGTCTCAATTCTTAGCCTCCTTACGAAGAAATGTCTGACTATAAAGTCCCGATCTGAGACTATCCATGGTTCCATGCTCCAAATCTACTACTAGCTTCATTGTAGAGGAGAGCAGAGGGAGATGGATCGAAAGTGAAAAAGAGAGAAAGAAAAAGGGAGACCAAAGTGTTGGCCATGTGTAGATCTGAAGGGGAGAATTGAGAGAGGAATTGTTGCGCCGTTTGAGAGAGAGAGAGAGAGTGTCGAGGATTTTTAGGATTAGCTTAGTAAGTTATTTATATATGGAGGTTAAATATCCGGCTAGGTTAAACAAATTCGGTTTAGCAGACTTCGTTTGAAGTCTCCTAAACCCTAAACTTTCTATGAAACCCTAAACTCTAAGTAGACTTCACATGAAGTCTACATGTTGATGTAGACTTTCAGCGAAGTCTGTTATCCGAAAACCAAATCGAATATTTTCAAAGGATTACTCAAATCTTAAATCAAAACTTATAACAAACATCCAAAACGTTTAATGTATTCACAATTTAACACTTATATACAAATTTAACCGTAAATGTAACAATATGCATTCCCCTATTTTCAATGATTATTCGAAACCTTATACCAAAACTTATTCCAAACATTCAAAACGTATAATATATTCACAAGTTAACACTTTTATGCAAATTTGACATTTTAAATATAAAAATGATAAATCCTAACACTAATCCTAAGTGTAAAAACATGTTTGCAACCTATAATTACCCATATTTCATACTCGTAGCTTGGATACATAAGCCAAATGACGTACATAACTCAAAATTTAACACCCCCTAATAGATAATTCAACTCTAAAACTCAAAGACTACACTACGATTTGTAGAACTAAACCCTATACCATCCAATCCATAAACCCTAAACCATAAATAAGAATCTAATTCCTAAAACTAAACCACTACAACCATAAATAAACTCATGAAAATTATAAATATCAAACAATAATAACTACCAAAATGTCACCACATCAATATCCAAACAAATGTTATGATGTCCCTTATTTGGTAACTCTTTGTTTTGTATAGTATGTATTATAACCTAATTTGTCTAAGTAGGTTTAATTTGTGAAATTTTATTTTTCATACTTCACAATTGTTTATAATAGGGTCATCAATCAAATAATTTTATCAAATTTTTTTTGTTAATTTATAAATTTAAATTTAAAATATAATTATATAGTAGACTGCTTTGGTAGTCTATTAAACCACAAAAATAGACTTCATAATCTAATTTGTCTAAGTAGGTTTAATTTGTGAAATTTTGTGAAATTTTATTTTTCATACTTCACAATTGTTTATAATAGGGTCATCAATCAAATTTTTTTATTAATTTATAAATTTAAATTTAAAATATAATTATTTAGTAGACTACTTTGGTAGTCTACTAAACCACAAAAGTAGACTTCACATGGAGTCTACGCGTTGAATTTCTGGCGAAAGTCTTCTGGTAGACTTCTAAATTACGTAGCAGATTTCGCTAGGGTTAAAACAGTCATTATGGCCTTCGTTTTTTTGTTTGGTCATAAAGAATATAGTTATAATTTCACTACCTCTTTTGTTTATTTTTCTTAAACATGAGATATGTGTGTTACACTTGTATTTCAAATCAATTTGGGGGTCATTTTTAGTAACTTTCCCTAAAATTATAAACCCTAAAAAAATGTTTTGACCCCTAAAACCCCTTAAACACTCAAAACTAAACCCTAATACAATATAGTTAACCCAAACATAAATGATATAATGAAAAAATAATTTTGAAAAAGTGACATTTTTGCAAAGATTTTGAAAATGTGGCATTTTTGAAAAGTGGTACTTGAAAAGTGGCAATATAAAATTATTTAAATATATGCAAATGTTATATATATATATATTTTGATTTTCATTGCGACAAAAAAAATTGGTAAGTGTAATGAGCTTATGTTATAAAATTAATAAGAATATGTAGAGATTTCCATCATAACATATAATTTCAATTGAAATATTCTAATTTGTTAATTTAAATAACTTGTCCCTTAAATCACTCTTTGAACGATACCTATGATTTTCTTGTTAATGTCTCCTCAATTAATATATAAATGATTTTTAAAAATATCACTTATAAAATGCCACTTTTCAAAAGAGGATTTCTTAAAATCCACATTTTGAATTTTTGTTACAAAAACATATCATCAAAAGTTTTGTTTTCTAAAAGTACCATCAAATTTTTTGGTTTTTTAAAAATATCACAAACTCTAAAAGTGATTTTTAAGTGTTTATAATTAAAAAGTTTAGGTTTGCGGTAAATATTTTAGATTTAGGATATAGTTTTTGGGTTTAAGGTTTGGTTTTTATGATTTTGGATTTAGTTTTGAAGGTTTAAAGTTTAATTTTAGTTTTGTGGTATTTTTTCAAAACCAATACTTGGGACCAGACGATCTACAATCACCAAAATAGCATCCTTCTCATTGGTTGTCTTGGGTAGATCGGTAACGAAATCTATATATATCATGTCCCACTTCCACTCCACTTGTGAAAGGTCTTGTGACAACCCGCTAGGTACCCGATGCTTAGCCTTGACAAGCTGACAGGTGGAACACTTGGCTACCTAATCAACAACATCCCTCTTCATACCTGGCCAATTATAAAACCTTTTTAAGTCCTCATACATATTTGAATTCCCGAGGTAAACAGAAAATGGGACTGGTATGTCTAGTTCAAGATTTCGTCCTTAAGATCCTTGACATCCGATACACACAATCTCTCCCGGAGCCATTGCTCGCTATCCGATATCTGATCACCTCCTTATTCATGCACTATGAAATGCCTCATATGCTTCTTATACCCTCCTCATATTCCAGCTAAATGGCATTCTCCTTCACTGACATGTCACAAATGCTAAGGGTTGATAGCATTACAACTAGCTCTTATGGATCCTTTGCTTCTGACACTTGTCCTCTTCTTCTATTTAAAGGGTTGGTCACTAGCTTAGCCTTAAGAGGGTGGTAAGCTATGTCCAAATCATTGTCTGCTAGCAACTCACCCTATCGCTGTTGTCTGAGGTTGAGATCGCCTTGGGTGAGTATGAAACAACCCAACCCGAAAATTTAAAATTTTTCTCTTTCAGATTATTATTATTACAAATAATAATCCTCAATTGGTCAACACAACCAATGCGGAAACAATTCAACAATTAAACCAAACACAACATTAAGTAACTCCCATTCTTTACTAAATCCCTAAACCAATTTCAATAACAACAACCAATAATCCAATAACAATAAACAGCAGTTTTAGAATCATTAGCACCCTAGCAATTCTAACACAACGGCCACGAAAACGAGACACTAGATCATCTCCTTTTCCCGGCCATGATTCCACGATCACACCTTGTCTTTACCTGCATCACATGGCAAAAAGAGATGCGTGAGTATTATCACAAATACTCAGTGAGACGGTCATCCCATCTACTAGGTTATACACATATGCATAAGAATTAATACGATACCAGGATGAACAATCAACACGCAAAGCACGAACAATCAGCACAAGTTCGCCTCAAACAGGCATGCATTGATCGACACAACCACCATGTGTTGATCGATGCATCTACCAGTGTATCGATCGACACATAACCCTGGTGTCGATCGATGCATTGTCTCATGTGTCGATCGACGCAACATCACAGAACCCAGGATCAAACCTATCCTCTCATGGATCGATCCGGGATCGAATCACATCGATCCTTGCACACAAATCCACACGAAACCAACACAAATCCACACAAAACAACACAACAAACGCATCCTATTAATCCTTTACCTAGATAAACCCATGGTCACGCACTCACCTCGATTCTAGAAGGAAAAAGGATGAGAATCACAAAGAACACGATGAACACAAAGAACACGGCCTCCAATCCAAAAATCCTCACTCAAATCACGCAGAACACAGATCCAACACTCTCCTAGATCCTCCCAAATCACGAAACCAAGCCCTTAGGATCAAGAACCACCAAAAATCTCCTTTAACTCTCACAAACACCAAAAATCTCCCAAATCTCTGTTTTCTCTCTGAGTCTGATAAAAAAATCGACCAGAAAACGCGTATGAACCTTTTATACCCGAGCACTAGGGCTCCGTTAACCGACCCGCCAAACCGAACAATTGAAATCGAACCGATCTGGTTCAATCCACCTTGCGTCGATCCATGCACGACCAAAGTCCACATAAATTGGTTCGCGGTCATTACAGAGTATATACTTGAAGCTCTTGTGATCGACAATGATCTGCACCTTTTCCCGTAAAGGTATGACCGTCTGATCTTAAGAGCGAAGACAACAATTGCTAAATCCAAGTTATGAATCAGGTAATTAGCATCATGCTTCCTCAATTTTTGTGATTCATACGCAATCAGCCCTCCTTCTTGCATGAGTACACATCGGATGCCTGAACTTGGCACATCGGTGTATCCCACATACGTATGCCCGACTTGGGCAATACCAAGACCAAAGTATTTGTTAAGCTATCCTTAAGCTTCTGGAAACTCTTCTCGCACTTCGTTGTCCACTCAAGTGGAACTCTTTTCCCTATCAGTTGAGGCAAAGGTTTAGAAATGCTCACAAATCCCTTTACAAACTTCCTGTAGTACCTGACTAAACCAAGTAAACTACAAAACTCTGACGCATTACCAGGTTTCGGCCAATTGGCAATCGTCTTGATCTTCTTCGGGTCTACGGCTACCCCAGCCTTAGACACAACATGTCTTACTAATCCCATCTACCTTTACCAGAAGCTACACCTACTTAACTTCACGCATAGCCTTTACCCTTACAACCTTCCTAACACGATCCCTAAGTGTTCAAGATGAGAGTCCTTATCCCTAGAGTAGACCAATATATCATCAATGAACAATATCACGAACTTGTCCAAGTTTTCTCAGAATGCATTGTTCATCAACTTCATAAAGGCAGCTGGTTCGTTAGTCAACCTGAAGGGCATAACTACAAACTTGTAGCGACCGTAATAGGTAATAAAAGCTATTTTATGAATGTCATCTTTGGAAATAGAGATCTGATGATAGCCCGAAGCTAAATCAATCTTTGAAAACCATGGAGCTCCCTGTAAGTGGTCCAACAACATATCAGTTCGTGGCAATGAATACTTTTTCTCGATCGTCACCTTGTTTAGCCCATGGTAGTCAATTCACAGCTTGAAGGTTTTGTCCTTCTTCTTCACAAATAGCACCAGTTTTTCCCAATGACAAACTAATAGGCCTAACAAACCTCTTATCTATTAAGTCTTTTAACTATTTCTTTAGCTCCACCATCTCTGTCGGTGCTAACCGATAGGATGACTTGGACACAAGGGCTAGCCTTGGTTTAAGCTCGATAGTGAACTGACGTGTGTCTAGTTTTACCTCAGTGACACAAAGACCAGGTGCAAGTGCACAGTGATCAATGCAATACTTAAGGGTCAAATCCACTAGAGACTCGTAGGTCACTATAAGTTTGCAGGAAAATAATGAAGCTAAGAAAAAATGAGGGGGAGTTTTTGGTTGTGATGATGCGATTAAATAAATGTCGATAAGAAATCAAACGTTGGGCTTTCAGGGATTTCCAGGAAATCATAGTTCGAATTATTCAGGCAAAACTCTTAAGGGTAATCGATTGGATTCTACTTCTTCATAGAACATGAACACATAATAAATTAAGCATACTCTCACAACAATAACTCCTAATTCGAATTCGTCCTATCGATCAACTCTCGTAGTGACAAGGAAATATTCTAATGCAATTGTAAACAAGTTCAATTGTTCATCTAACTCAATAGATTAAATTCACAACCTAGAGGATCAGACTCATCAAACACCATATTCATGACAAAGCAATGGAATGGTTAGCACACAATACTTTGTCTAAGTCAATCCTAGAAACATGCAATAAGAACAAATATAGATAAAGGAATACTTGATCTATCAAAAGCGCTATCCTAGTTATAAAAGCTTATCGAACCATGAAAAACCCTTTTGAGACCCTTAAACCCAACAATCAAACTACTCGATCATAAAAGTGAAGATCATAACAAGAGTATAATGAAAAGATTGCATTAATAAAGAGGGTTCAAAATGCTTCTCTATGATAGTACAAAGATTGGAGTCCTTCTCCCTTGAATCAATACGTAAAAACTTGATAAAAACCCTAAAAGTAAAGAGTTTGAGCCAAAGGCTCTCCCTCAAGAGAAAACTTGTCACTATGGTGGTGGCTATGAAGGTGGTGCTGTTTTTTGTGGCCTGATTTTGTTTAAATAGATGAGAAAGTTGGCTAGGCATATCCCAAGAGATTTAGAGATATTCTTCGAAGATTTGGAAATATGCCTGGTTTTCGTATATTGAGCGTATCATCAGATCGCACCGTCGGATTTCCACGATTGAATATTTGATGTCGTGGATTATTCAAGCTTTAAATTTATAACCCTAGATAAAGCTGCAAGTGCACAGGCAAACGCAGTAATACTTAGGGGTCGATCCACAAAGACTAGAGATGATACGCGACGAATTTATGTGATGCAAATTAAGTTAAGACAAAATATGATTTTGGTTTTGTGGGTTTATGAATAGCAATTATAAAGCAAAGAAAGTAAAAGAAAGGATAAATCAATAAGAGAAAACCGTTAGGCATTAGACAATTCGCAGAGACTCATGAAACACATAAAGATATCGGGTTTTAAAGATCGTTCTAGAACTCAAATCACTAATGTAAGGTTATCCCACTGTGGTGACGTAACTAACCATCAACGTTTTCTACCCTAATAGACTCAACTATCACAGGTTATTATAAGGTGAAAACATGCTTTAAGTGTAAGTTTGATTGTTTATACTACTCCATAACTAACCTTTCGAATTGTTATGACGCAGTAGTCACCAAATATTAGTTCAAACAATATAACAAGCTTTTGGAGAGTATATCAACCTAAGATCAGTTCTCAAGATGGCCGAAAAAGCAAACAGCATTACGATCGAATAGAGGTGAAGAATCCACTAGATAAACCCTAACAAAGTTCGATATTCAATTATGCATTACACATGGAATCTTTGAATGCCTAAAACATAACAAGTAATTTACTCAAACATGATTGAAGTAACAACAAAGCAACAAGGATAGGCACAAATCATCATAGATAAACTGAATTCAAAGAATAAGAGATAAGAAATCTTCTCTATATCGAAGTACAAAGGAGATCTCCTCCTAGAATCCAAATTCAATGAAGAACAAAGATGAAAACGTGTTTAGTGTTTAGAGAAGAGATAGGCGGCTGCCTAGGGCTCCCTAGCCGTGCCCTCTTGACTGCTTATTGATGCTTATCCTCCTTAAGAGGCTAAAAACAAGTATATATAGGTGTAGGATCTTCTAGGGCTTTAGTTTAGGACAAAATGGTCTTTTACGTCAAAACTGCTCCAACGTTGGGCCAAGTCACGGACGGGCCTCTAGGCCAGTGTTGGAGTCTTCTTTGGGCCTTCATGAGTGCTGTCAATGGTCTATAACATCGGTCCACGCACTGGCCCGGTGCTTGACTTAATTCTGCACTTGTTTCACTTCAGAGGCAGTTTGACGTGTCTTCAGTAAACTGAGCGTATCTTTCTGGTCACAGCTCCAAATGATATGATTCAAACTCCGATGTGAAGCTAACTCAAAGATATATTGTCTGACCAAGTTTCATCCAATTACAAGTTTGTTTGATCCTCCGTTTACTTCTAAAATTCTGGCATATATGTTCTGTCCAACTTGGTAGATTGTGGTACCTTGTGAATTCTTTGGTCTTGATGATGTCTTTGGCTTATGGAAGTTTCTGTAGCTTGGTTTACACCTCTTTTGGTCCTTTTTTTCTCCATTTTGCTTTATTTCCCTATTAAGACTCTAAAACTACAAATACGAGGAAAACTACCTTTTTTGGCTGAAAAACTTATTAAAGTGAATAGAAAATATAGTAAAATAGATGGTAAAAGTGGTAAAATATGAGACATATCAACTCCCCCAGACTTAAACCTTGCTTGTCCTCAAGCAAAATTCAAGAATAGAAAAGAGGTTTGAAAACGCAGAAACTTACCTTCCCTTGGAGTACCAAACCGACCCTTTCAACTAGTCAGCCACATAATGCATAACCAACTCAAATTCAGACCACCATGTACTTCTCCATAGACATTCGCAGCCTCCCAAATTCATCAACGACTTTTCAACACAACTCGCTAGTCCTCATTGCCGGGTCTCGTCCTAGATCTCAATGCCAAGAACCTTCTAGACTCATTTCCATACTATACCATGACGAATGAACCATACAACTCTTGGTACTATTTCTCTCCCCCAGACTTATTTGATTTTCTACTCTTTTTTTAGAATGCTGAGACTCAAAAGCAGTGCTTTCACTACTGTTGTTCCTTGTGAGGAGGCAGGGTCGTGAGATCGCTCGTCCTCTACATCCGTTCTAAGGGACTCAGACTGCTGGCTTTTGAGCTCCAGGTGATCATCTCTTGAGTACTGACTCACTGGAATTTTATTTCCTCATCTTATACTCAAGAACTATCATATCACCCCAATCATATATTTTTTATAACAAGGGAGAGGAATACCATTACTTTCAACAGAGATTGCACTTGTCAGGTATGAATGAAGAGTCAAGCTCTATGAACATCAATCACTGAGGAGACCGCATAATTAGCTCGAACTTGGCGGATTATGCTGGAAGTAACAAATGTCTCTAGTTAACTGGTCAGCCTTATGATTTTTCATTAGTTTGACTCTGAAATCGATCCGGGAAAAATGGTCACTAATCTGAAAAAGACAATCCACTAAACCAAAAGAAGGGTCGTCATTTCCAACTGACTATTTTTACTCAATAAAACGTTTTAATTTTTTTGAAAAACTCCTTTTAAAAACATAAAAACCAATCACGAACAAACATGTTAGTAAACAACAATCCCCCCAGACTTAAATTACACCGTCCCCGGTGTAAAAGAAATCAAATTAAGGGAGTATGGTGAAAAATAAAATTAGAAAAGTTAGAGAATAGAACGAAGTTACCGGTTGTAGACAAAAAGTCTTGAAGATCGAAAAATGTCCCATTTTCGGTTGGTATGAAGCATCTTTGGACTCGGCTATATCCAGGGGTGAATGAACACTCCTAAAAGCTTGCTTATGTCCTTAGAAACAGTTCATCTCAAGGTTTCATCGGCTGGTTCCTCATCGTTTGAAAATTGGCTCACGGTATAGTGATTTTGGTCACCGGAAGAAGCTCATGGGCCATCTTTCAAACCTTGAAGTTTTTCTCGAGCCATATTGAAAATTCACCAAGTTATAAGGTATTTTAAAGCTCGTGGTGAAGTTCCAACACTTTTTCTCCTACGGTTTTGCGTATGGTCCTTGAATGGGGCGATTCGACTCGCCGTAAGGGTAGTATCGAGCCATCTGCAAAACAGTAGAGAAATTCTCGAGCCAAATTGAAAATCTATCATAAAACATACCTTTTTAGTTCACGTGGTGAAGTTTGAAGGCTTTTGCTCCAGTGGATAGGTAAATGTCCCATAAAAAATGCTCGACGTGGTCCGTTTGTAAGCTGAGATCGAGAAAATCTTAGTATTGTTGCAAGCAATATGAGATCTTCTTCAATTCTGAGCATATGGTATTCCACACGAATCATAACCAGGTTAGGTGTCTCCAATTACTTCTCTTTTCTCACACATCTCCTTTAAATGGCGGATAATGCTTAAGACGATTGTAAGTGTGCGCATCACAACAAAAAGTCTTGTTGCAAGTCCTGTTAAAGAGCGACATATCCTTGCAAAAACACTTGAAATCACTTGTTAAATACTTCTTGGAGCTAAGTCCTCAATACATATGTATTGAAGTCTAAGTCCAAGGGTAGGAAAAATAGATATTAAACAAAAAGAAATCAAAATAATGAATCCATATTGTTAAAAACTATCAATCTAAGTGAAATCAATGAATATGTTAAGATGTGAAAGTCATGTTTAAAACCATTTAAATCTAACCAATATTGTAATTTTTAATGCAAAAATTCATGAATCAAATAATTTGTAGTTAAGTAATCATGAATATGCAAAAATAAATTGGTTCTTAAAAATTATATCTGAAAAATGGTTGTAAAATAATTAAAAAATAGTGAAAAAGGAAAAATTAACCTCTTTGACCAAACGGTTAGGTGGTCGGCTCGGTGGTTCGAAACGGTGGTTCCTTGGTCCATGGCTCGTGACTCCAATGGTGTGGTGGTTGATGGAGACGCGGTGTGATCAATACCGGTCAAGGTGTCGGGTGGCTAGTCGCGGTCAAGGTGTCGGGTGGCTAGTCGCGGTCAAGGGTGGTTCGAGACGTAGCTCGGGTCCAAGGCGGTTCACGGCACGAGACGGTGGCGATGGATTTGGAGTCGCGGGTCGAGGTAATACCGATCGTGGTACCGGTCGGGGTGTCAGTCGGGTTAGTCGACCGATATCGAGACAGAAATAGACGCGGGACGAGTCGGGACGGTCGGGTGGCATCAGGACGGTCGAGACACTAGACGGATCGGGACAGGACGGGACGGGATCGCCGGTATCGGGCACGCCTACCGGACCGAGTTTCGGTCGGTACCGCAAGTTGGTATCGTGTCGCGGGAAGGTTGCAGGTCGAGGTGGGTAGGTGTTGTCGTGTCGCGGGAAGGTGAATCGCGTGCTGGTCCGGGTACCGGTCGGTACTGCGGTCCGAAATCGGGACCGCAACATACTGTGGGTCGAGGCAGAAAATGCGGTAGGATTTGCGGTGGGGGTGCGGCAGGATTGCGTTGGGGGTGCGGCAGAATTGCGGTGGGGTGCGGTGGAACTGCCTCGCGGTAGGATGCGGTGAGATTGCAGCAGGGCTGCCTCGCGGTAGGGTTGCGGTGAGATTTGTGGCAGGCTCGCGGCATTGTTGCTCCAATACCGGTCACGATTTTCGACCGGTACGCGTGACCGGTACTGGGTTACTCGTGTTGCGGGTCGATCGGGGTGCGATACCGGTCCGAATATCGGTCGGCGTGGTTGACCGGTATTGTGTCGCGATCCATGCGATTTTAAACAAGCTTTTTCTTCGGCTATACACATCGGAATTGAGATCCGAAAGATGCTACGGACTCTGGAGAACGAGATCTTTCCAATAGTATAAATATTGTCTCCTGGTTCCTTGTGTTTTGTCCTGAGAAAAAGTTTGAAGTTGGCTCCTTGCAGCTTCGTATCCTTCTTCTTCAGTCATGGGAAATTGGTCATAACTTTCTGATTTTTCCTGTAGCTTCGTATGACTATCTAATATAGTCTCACCAAATTTCAGATTTTTTTGGGTTGATCTAGTAATTCTTTTGGGCCCTGAACCAGAACGGGTCTTGTCCTATCTCCTTCTCTTCTTCCTTCTCCAAAACAAACATTTTTTTGTATTTTATAACTTTTTGTAAAAACCTGAAAATTTATGATTAGAAAAACCAATAAGTAATAAAACTTTTAAAATTAAAACCATGATTAAAATTTGAAATTAAAGACTCTAAAAAAAAATAAAAACAAATATGGGTTGCCTCCCATAAAGCGCTTGTTTTAAGTCTTTTAGCTCGACTCCTTTTCCTTTTAAGCATAGGATGGCTCTACTAAAGGAATTGAGACTCCTTTAGATTCTCTACACTCTGGACCGCATGGCATAAGACTCCATCTATTAGCATCTTGTTGGCTTTCATAAAGAACAATCGCACCATGAAAAAATTTCACCAAATTGTTGACTTTTTCTTCGATGAATTCTTCATTTTTCTCATTCAAATCCGTGGGGATCATAATTATGAAGTTGGAGAAAAAGTTCGAGGACCTTTTGTGTTTCATCTCGACATGAACCACATCTTCTTCACGTTCCTTAGATACCAAGATCGAATTTGCAATATTTGGCGTCTCTTTGCCTTTTGGTCTGGTCGGTTTGACAACATCCTTATGTATGGTTGGAGAGGCTGGAATTTTGAGGTCTTGGATCTCCTTAATCGCATCACCTGGATCTATTTAAAAGGTTTCATTATTGTACATATTGATACAAAAAGAAACCTTACCTTGTAGGGTTGGATAGATCACTCCTTTGTCAAGTTTAGAGATAGAGATTTGGTGATTTGTAGATTCCACAAATTCTCCATCGGTTTCAAGGAATGGTGAACCAAGATTTAAAGGTTTGTGAGGGTCATCTTTAGTCTCCAAAACGTTGAAGCTTGTTATAAGCTCCTCTCCTTGATCGCACATGTCATCCAATTCAACATCCGTGATGCATGTTTCATCTTCTTGGAGATCTCTTGTAAGCATCTCTCCAAGATGAACCAAACGCACCTCGTTGCTTTGAAGTGGAGCAACAAGAGCTTCTAATTTTTCTCTAAGAGCTGACGAAGAATTCTTGATCTCATATTCGAAATTTTTGAATTCTCCTTTGAGTTGAGCCACAAACAATTCTAGTTTATCGTCTAGGGTAATTGAAAAGGCGTGATCTTGGAGTTGTTGTGGTGGCTGTGGATACTCGCAGTGATGGTAATGATAGGCATCCTCACGCTCATAAGCCTCCCAAGGTTGTTGTTGGTACATATGAGCATTGCACCGAGTATTGTTGAAGTATGGCGGTTGATGATACTCATGAGGCATTGGGTTATAATCCCCAATGGTTTCATGGTAGTAAGAGCTCGCCATTCTCCTAGGATAGAGGTTGTAGTGTTCCATTGATGACTCTCTGAAAAACTCACAAAAACAAAAAGAAAAAACGAAAAATCAAAAGTAAATAAATAAAAAAAAATCTTAGACTTAATCTTTATCAAAAACTCGTACGTAACAAATTAGTCCCCGGCAACGGCGCCAAAAACTTGATGTCGTGGATTATTCAAGCTTTAAATTTATAACCCTAGATAAAGCTGCAAGTGCACAGGCAAACGCAGTAATACTTAGGGGTCGATCCACAAAGACTAGAGATGATACGCGACGAATTTATGTGATGCAAATTAAGTTAAGACAAAATATGATTTTGGTTTTGTGGTTTTATGAATAACAATTATAAGCAAAGAAAGTAAAAGCAAGGATAAATCAATAAGAGAAAACCGTTAGGCATTAGACAATTCGCAGAGACTCATGAAACACATAAAGATATCGGGTTTTAAAGATCGTTCTAGAACTCAAATCACTAATGTAAGGTCATCCCACTGTGGTGATGTAACTAACCATCAACGTTTTCTACCCTAATAGACTCAACTATCACAGATTATTATAAGGTGAAAACATGCTTTAAGTGTAAGTTTGATTGTTTATACTACTCCATAACTAACCTTTCGAATTGTTATAACGCAGTAGTCACCAAATATTAGTTCAGGCAATATAACAAGCTTTTGGAGAGTATATCAACCTAAGATCAGTTCTCAAGATGGCCGAAAAAGCAAACATCATTACGATCGAATAGAGGTGAAGAATCCACTAGATAAACCCTAACAAAGTTCGATATTCAATTATGCATTACACATGGAATCTTTGAATGCCTAAAACATAACAAGTAATTTACTCAAACATGATTGAAGTAACAACAAAGCAACAAGGATAGGCACAAATCATCATAGATAAACTGAATTCAAAGAGTAAGAGATAAGAAATCTTCTCTATATCGAAGTACAAAGGAGATCTCCTCCTAGAATCCAAATTCAATGAAGAACAAAGATGAAAACGTGTTTAGTGTTTAGAGAAGAGATAGGCGGCTGCCTAGGGCTCCCTAGTCGTGCCCTCTTGACTTCTTATTGATGCTTATCCTCCCTAAGAGGCTTAAAACAAGTATATATAGGTGTAGGATCTTCTAGGGCTTTAGTTTAGGACAAAAGGGTCTTTTACGTCAAAACTGCTCCAACGTTGGGCCAGGTAATGGATGGGCCTCTAGGCCAGTGTTGGAGTCTTCTTTGGGCCTTCATGAGTGCTGTCAACGGACTGTAACATCGGTCCACGGACTGGCCCGGTGCTTGACTTGATTCTGCACTTGTTTCACTTCAGAGGCAGTTTGACGTGTCTTCAGTAAACCGAGCGTATCTTTCTGCTCACAGCTCCAAATGATATGATTCAAACTCCGCTGTGAAGCTAACTCAAAGATATATCGTCTGACCAAGTTTCATCCAATTACAAGTTTATTTGAACCTCCGTTTACTGCTAAACTTCTGGCGTATATGTTCTGTCTAACTTGGTAGATTGTGGTACCTTGTGAATTCTTTGGTCTTGATGATGTCTTTGGCTTATGAAAGTTTTTGTAGCTTGGTTTACACCTCTTTTGGTCCTTTTTTGCTCCGTTTTGCTTGATTTCCGTATTAAGACTCTAAAACTACAAATACGAGGAAAACTACCTCTTTTGGCTGAAAAGCTTATTAAAGTGAATAGAAAATATAGTAAAATAGATGGTAAAAGTGGTAAAATATGGGACATATCAATATTATATTTAAAGAGTTTGATCTTTTTCTATCTCCTGGGAAAAATTGAGGTCGATCCAACGGTGGGAACATAATAAAATATTTCATGAACGCGTCTCTACAAGTAGGCGGTAGACCTTGCAACACCTGAAATACGTTCGTGTATTCGAAAGCTACGGGGATAATTTCCAATGCCATTACCGAGCCTTCTCTTGGTATGAAGATCGTGGTTAGATATGCTTCATTACCTCTCTCTATAAGCTTTTAAGCCTGCAACATAAATATGATCAGTATACCATGTTGTGTCCGTACCCATTGGTACACCATATTCTTCCCCTTCCAGGCAAAGCTGATTGGTTTTCGTAAAAAGTCTAGGGTTACACGATGTCAAGTAAACCAAACTATTCTAAGGATGACCTCATACCTCCGTTGTTCAAACTCAATGAGGTCTCCTGGTAACTTCTCTACTCCAATGATGATCTCTACGCCCTTGTAAGTCCCTCAACATGTCACATTCATTGTGACATCCCAGAACCAGGTATAGGATTTTGAGGGACTTAGAATAATTTTTGTGGAGGTTTTAGATAATAAGAAATGGTCGTTAAGGAAAGCTTGTCCTTATGGACTTGTCCGCGAAAGGGTAAACAGGCCGCTGGAATCCTAGAGAAAGGAAACCCTAGTTTTCCTTGGAGAAGGCCTAGAAAAACGTGGGGGTAGGGGTAAAAGTGTCGGGCTTTGGCCCACTTCGTAAGGAGGTTGAGAAAAATAAGAAAAGTGAATCTTCTCTAAGAGGATTGTGGTGGTGTATAAATAGAAGGCTAGAGAGCTCACAATTTACATACCAAAATCATTCTCTGATTCTAGACTCAAAGGGAACATCTTAGGAGAAAGAGAATCAAGAGGAGCTTGAGAAGGATCTCAGCAACCCACCTCATGGAGAAGCTTCACGATAGAGGTAACGTGCGATCTGTACATATCTCTTCCTTTCTAGTCTTTTCTATTATTTCTTTCATACGATATTTTAGTAGTTATGAGATCAAGGGTAGAGTGATGATTGAGGAAAGTCGATCCAGATAAGAGATCTGAATGAAAGACTTGATAAGGGTAGGGAAATGGCTGAGCATGAGACACATTTTGTCAGTGGTGAGAGGCAACGATATGGGCAACGAAGAGTGTCATGCTGCGTATCGGTAGGCACCTAGTCTGGCATCGCTAGCACTGTGCCTCAATGTGGGATAGAGGGCATTGGTATGGCCTTGGAGTGCCTTGATGACGTTACGATCTAGACAGTGGTGCCGTGTCTCGGTAGGGTATCGACATGGCGTTGGGGTGCCTCGATGATGCCTTGAAAGAACAAAAATATAAGCATCGTGCCGCACACAGACAAGGTGGTCGTGTTACGTGTCGATAGGCAGCGTACCACGCCTCAACAAAGGTAGTGTGCCGCATCACGACATATCCTCGTGTCAAGTCTCAACAAGGCATCAATACAGAGATCTGTGATGCCTCGACAGAGCCACAATGGAGTCTAGGTGTGAGTAACGGTGGTGCCTTGATAATGTATCGATAGATACTTTGATGTAGTCTAGATACGGTCAGTAAGGGTGCATCAATGGAGCCTTGTGCCGTGTTTCGATAAGAGATCATGCTGCGCCACAGTTAGCCTCGATGCTAGGCCAAGATATGTTGTACCGTAGATTGATAAGACCTTGGTAGAGAGAACAAGGGAGCCTTGATTAGGAATAACATATGAACAGTCCGGAAAGCTAAGGTTTGGCCAACGGTGCAGCGGCAAAGCATCCAGTTGGATCATAGAGGATCCGACTAAAGACTCAAAGATGAAGTCGGTTGGAAACTTGGCAAGGCTAGTAGGTCTTGACAGGCAACTCAGTCTAGAATCACGAAGGAATGCAGTTAGGATACACGTGCCAAGGGTAATCTGAGTGTGGGA
Organism: Arabis hirsuta; assembly: GCA_964056655.1. Taxonomy (NCBI): domain Eukaryota; kingdom Viridiplantae; phylum Streptophyta; class Magnoliopsida; order Brassicales; family Brassicaceae; genus Arabis; species Arabis hirsuta. The sequence continues at coordinate 20,937,854 of OZ053298.1, read as the reverse complement.
TTCGATCGTAGCCTGGAGGAAACTTGGCCCGGCCTAGGCAGGGACAACAGTGATTCGTTGATTGGTGAGACTGGGAAAGAACACCGTCGAGTGTTTATGCTCCAGCTCACACTTGTATACGGTTAGGATTGTTTAAAAGTATGGATGAAAGAGTTTTCTCAGGAATCCAAATTGAGTCTTGCATTGGCATAGCTATACCCTGTCTAGGGAGCTACCATGCGACGAATAAGAAGCTAGTAGAGTGAAATGGAAGGTGATGAGGACATCAAAACTAGCTCACATGAAACTGAAGGCAATGTTCTTTCCATTCCACACATGAGGAAAACACCAAGAACGAAGTCAAAAACAAAGAGCCTAAGAGAAGAGTTCAACCAATATGTGGAAAGTTTAATCACATTATTGGAGCATGAAGAACCGAAAGGAAAACTACTCACTAGAGAGATTACTGAAGAGACTCCAATCAAGCCAACAAGCATGATAAGTTCTTTTACTGCTCAAGACTTGGAGAATGCTCAAGAACACAACTCCACAACGATTAGAAGGCAGCAAGAAGCTGAGAGCAACAAGGAATTGCAAGAATCTTCTTATGTGCTACTCAAGTCTCCAACAAAAGCGTTCTTGCCAATTTTGCAAGGAAACATGGATGCAACCTTGTTTACTATCTCCAAGCATGCTACAAGTTCAACTTAAAACCAATGTAAGTGTTTACCATCTGATTATTATTCACGAGTTTCTTTGGTTTTGCATGTTATTTTTTTTTAGTGTCAGTTCTGTTTTACATTTTGAGTCAGTTTGTAACAAATATAATAGGATTTTTTTTAAACTTTCCTTATTTGTATTTTCGCCTTAGAAGCCCTAAATTGGAGAGCTATTATAAAGCTCCTTCTCAACTTGTAACAATTCACGTTTTTTAATTAATAAAACGAGAACTTTCTTCCTTGAAGAACCCTAGCCACGGGCTGCCTTTGCTCTTCCTTCCTTGGTGTGATTCCATTGAAGCTTGAGTGTCTAGACTTATCACAGAGTCTTCCATTCTCAGTGTGGTGTCTCAACCCACCTACAACTCGTCATTCCATCAAATGATCCATTAGAGTCCTAGAGAGTGCTTTCCAGCCAGCTATAGATTCACCATTCAATCCCACCTTCATAGAAACGTGCCTATATCATTTGGTGGGATTCCTTGTTTGTTTTGTTTTTGTTTCGTTTACCCATAAAATAAAATAAAAACATTGTTCGGTTTCTGTTTTCTGCTTTTGTCGATTGCTTTGGTTTTATTGCTATTGCTTTGTTTCTTTGTTTTGTTTGATTCTGTTTTGATAAAGCCATAAAAAGTTTCGATTAGTTCTATTCATTCGTTTGTTAGTTTGTAGTTTAATAGAAAAGAAAAGAAAAGAGAAGTTATTCTACCTTTTTTCCTTTTGATTCAGTGCTGCTACTCTTTCGATTGCTTTGTTTTATTAGTTCGCCTTTGCTTTATGTTTAAGCAACCTAAAACAAAAATCTCATAAAAATTGTTCTGCTCCCGTTAGTTGTTTGTGTTTGTGACGAGTTCTAAAACAATAGAAAACCCTAGCTCTCTTGTTCAATTTGTTACTTGCTGTTGAACGACTGCTCGTGCTTCTGTTCTTGCATTTGTTTGAGTTTATATTCGTGTTACACTTGTCTTCTTTGTCTGCATCCTTTCAATCATTGAACCAAAAAAAAAGAGTTCCTGTTCCAGTTGTATCATTTTGTTACATTCATTTGTTTTGCTGCATTCATTCTATCTTCATTGTCTTTGCAATCATTCATAAAGAAAATACCAAAACATTTATTTTGTTTCAGTTAAGATTCATTTTGTTTAAGCATACAACATTATTTTTCTGTTTATTTTGAAAACTTGATATTCCCTTTTGCACTTGATCTGTTTACTTGTGTGTTACAGAGAGTACAAGTATAATGGTAGAAGAAACTAGACATAAAACAACCCGACCCAAAAATTTAAAAATTTTCCCTTCGGATTACTATCATCATAGATAATAATCCTCAATGGACCAACACAACCAATGCGGAAACAAATAGAACAATCAAATAACAATCCAATCAATAAATCCCTTACTTTATTAATTCACTAAACTGTTCAACCAATAACCAAATCAATTCCAATACAAGATAACCAACAATAAACCAAGTATCAATTCCAGAATTCACTAGCAACCTAGCAATTCTAACAACGTTATTCATTCAACCGAGACCCAAGATCATCTCCTCTTCCCGGCCATGATTCCACGATCACATTTTCTCTTTACCTGCAACACATGGCAAAAAGAGTTGCGTGAGTATTATCACAAATACTCAGCGACGCAGTCACCCCCGTCTACAGGTTATACACACAGGCATAAGCAAGAGATACAATACCAGGATGAGCATACACAAGCATACATGAACAATCAAACAATGAACCAGTCTAGAAGCACTGTATCGATCGACACAACCACTAGGTGTCGATCGACAGACTGCATATGTGTTGATCGACACACCACCATGGTGTCGATCGACATGATGCACCTGTGTCGATCGACACGACATCGCAGTTTAGAGAACGAGTCTATCCTCTCATGGCTCGAACTCTCATGTGATCCATCGATCTCCTGCACGTTTTCATCCACAAAACACACGAAATCCAATCTAAACAACCACAATCAATCATATTCCATCTAATCCTTTACCCAGATAAACCTACGGTCACGCACTCACCTCGAAAAAGGATTGAAACGCTCAAAAACACGAAGAACATGACACCTACAAAGAACGCCTCGCACATGAAGAACCGATTATCCAAATCCGAATTAGAAAACGGCTCTGGAAACTACACACAACGAGTTACACAATGGTGTGTAGAACGTCCCCTGAGTCCAAACGGTTCGACGGGAATCCTCCCTCGAAGTGGACTGTTTGCAGAAGAAAAGTGAACAAACCTACCCAGTTAAAACGATCATAACTCCCTAAATACTTGACCGATTGACAAACGGTTTTCTCCTACATCAAGAACAAAGATTGGAGAACTTACCCACAAAGTTTCACTCCGATCCGACGCGATTTACCCAGCCGTTCGTCTCCTCCAAAAAACGAACAACACTTGTTCTCAACCCTCAAGAGCACTCACACGAAAAATCACTTGATTCTCTCTCAAATCTCTTCTGATTTCTTCTGAAAAATGCGGCCCAACGCGTCTGATCTCCTTTATATATCGAACCCTATGGTTCTCTAAACCGATCGCCAAACCACGCGATAAAAAACCGAACCTGTCGGTTCAATTTAACCCCGTGTCGATCGACACACCTCACCTGTGTCGATCGACACCACACCCAGAACACGACTTGTCATAAGTCCTAAACACACGTGTCGTTCGACACACACACCCTGTGTCGTTCGACACACACACCCTGTGTCGATCGACACCCAACCAAAATCTACATTTTAGTTTACGGGCGTTACGATTCTCCCCCACTAACAAGGATTCGACCTCGAATCACGGGACTCCATCTCACTAAAGTTAACACTCCCACCTAAAACCCGACCAGATGCACGACCAACAGTGCTACATATGCTACCAGGGTCGTCCGAAAAGAGGTTCTAAACTTAAGTAAAAACCCTACCTCGACATCCATATACACACTCCTGACCCTCGGTCAGCACCACTCGAGATCACACCTAATCCCCGAGCTCCGCTAGTCTTATACTAATCACATTGCACCATCTCACCACGGTTGCAATCCTGACCCCAACCCGGTCAGCACCACCTGAGATCCACTCCTGATCCTCGAAGTTCATCTAGTCTCATACTTACAATCACACTACAGACACTATTGCTCATACCCATATCTATATACACCACCCCGCTCTCAGGATCGTCACCCTTTGAGCTCTCGATGTATATCATACCACCCCACCTTCATGACCGCCGTCCATCTAGCGTTGGATATGCTCCAGCTCCTCCCACTTTTAAGACACACAGTCCATCAAGCTATCGGCTGCAGAGGAATCACACATCCCCTGGAGAGGCTTCGGCCCCTCAAAGTATATGCAAGGGAACCACTTTTCCCCAGAGAGAACCTCACTGTCCCCTCAAGTACATCCAGAAGAACCACTATCCCCTGGGCAATCACGCTGTAACGTGCATCATAAGCACTTGTCGACCAAAATCACCTCTCGTGATCATCCGGAACAACCCACTCACCAGGGTGTTCCCACAGAGTCCCTGGAAAAGACAGTCCTAACTCACATAAGACTTCTATTCCAGACTCCCCCTAGGAAATAGACAAGCCCTAACTCACATAAAACCTCTATTTTCCAGCGCCATCTAGGGAATAGAAAGTCCTAACTCACATAGAACTTCCATCTCCAGATAATCCTCCTAGAACATGGATAGCCCTAACTCACATAGAACTTCTATTTCTAGCCTCCCTAGCCGATAGACAAGTTTTAACTCCCATAGAACGCTATCGCTAGACCTCCACATGACCTAACAATCATCACAACACATGACTCCACCAGTCATACCATAAGAACTCACATCTTATAACACATTTAAGAAGGAAAACTCATCTTATTAATCTCAAATGTATAATCGTTACAACAACATCAAACGAAAATACATGCAACTCATAGCCACATGCTAAAACAGACTCTGAAAACCAGGAAGACACTCAAGCCATCACTTGCTTCTCGAACCACTTTGAGAAATTTGTCTTCATCATCGCTTCTGGTTCCCAAGTCTCCTCCTCAATACCGTCACCGTCCCACACGACTCTCACCAACGGTATACTCTTCCGACGCAGCACCTTAACTCTCCTCTCGAGAATCCTCATAGGCCTCACCACCAACGTCATGTTGGGCTGAAGATCCTCTGGAATCCTAGCCAACACCTCCTCAGACTCATGTAGACATTTCCGCAGCATCGAAACATGGAAGACTTTGTGAAAAGCCTTCATACTCTGAGGTAACTCCAATCGATAAGCCACCGGTCCGACCCGCTCCACCACCTTGAACGGACCCATAAACCTTGGACTTAGCTTATTCTCCAAAATAGATTTGGTATGACCCCTCAACATCGCTGCCTTGAGATACACCAGATCTTCCAGCTCAAACTCCAGCTCTTTCTGTCTCCTATCGGCATAACTCTTTTGCCGATCCTGAGCCTCCCTCATGTTCAGCCTCAAGACACGGATCTTCTCCGTCGTCTCCTGAACAAAATCCGCACCAAACATGCTCCTCTCCCCTACTTGAGTCTAGCATAATGGTGTACGACATGGCCTCCCATACAGATCCTCATATAGAGCCATCTCAATACTCGCCTGGTAACTGTTGTTCTACGTAAAATCTACCATGCTCAGATGATCTGCCCAATGACCACCATAATCCAGAACACACATCCTCAGTAAATCCTCCAATGTCTAAATCGTCCACTCGGACTGCCCATCCGTCTGAGGATAATACGTTGTGCTCATATGCACCTTAAAGCCCATCTCAGCTTGAAATGCCCTCTAGAACTCTGAAGTAAACCTCGGATTCCTGTCTGACACAATACTCGCTGGCACCCTGTGCAGCCTTATTATCTTCCGCACATACTTCTTAGCCAACAGCGCCGCTCTGTCGGTCTTCTTGATGGCAAGAAAATGTGCTGACTTCGTCAGACGATCCACGATAACCCAAATCGCATCATACGTTTGTGACACTGGCAACCCTGTCACGAAAATCCATGGTAATCATATCCCACTTCCACTCCGGAATAGGCAAACTCTGTAACATACCACTCGGAACTTGATGCTCAGCCTTCACCAACTGGCACATGTTGCACGCTGCAACCCAGTTAGCTACCTCCCTCTTCATCCCGACCCAGTGATAATACCGCTTTAGGTCAAGATACATCTTGGTCGCTCCCAGATGAATCGATAACATGCTCGAATGAGCCTCCCTCAGGATCTCTTGCCTCAGACCCTCGTCCTTGGGTACACAAACCCGCCCGTTCACCAGTATCTTCCCATTCGCTGAGACCAAATACTCTGAACCTACCGCCTTAGAAGTATCAATCAATCCCTGATCTTTCTCCTCAGCAACTCGAATCCTGCTCAACAAATCTACCTGGTTAGCTGTCTCTAACCCTAACGGCTCCTGTGATATAACACACAACCTCAATGTACTGATCTCGCTCACCAGAGGCTCCATATCTCCCTCCTGAGCCGAAGCAACCCTCTTCCGTCTCAATGCATCCGCAACTAGATTAGCCTTACCCGAATGGTACCCAATCTCCAGGTCATAGTCTGTAACTAACTCCATCCAGCGCCTCTGTCTCTGTTTCAACTATGGCTGAGGGAAGAAATATTTCAGACTTTTGTGGTCTGTGAACACCTGCACCTTTCCGCCATAAAGATATGACCTCCAAATCTTTAAAGCAAAAATCACTGTAGCCAATTCCAAATCATGGGTAAGGTAATTGCACTCGTGCTTCTTTAACTGCCTTGAAGCATACGCAATAACCTTTCCCTGTTGCATCAGTACACATCCCAGACCCACTCCCGAAGCATCAGTATACACCACATAAGGCTCACCCGGCTCGGGTAACGCCAACACAGGTGTACTCGTCAGCATCTCCTTCAGCTTCCCGAAACTCTCCTCGCAAGCTGAAGACCACACAAAAGGGACATCCTTCCCCGTCAACTTTGTCATCGACTGCGCCATACTCGCAAACCCTTGACGAACCTCCGGTAATAACCTGCCAATCCAAGGAAACTCCTGATCTCAGTGGCACTCCTCGGTCTAGGCCAACCTCTGATAGCCTCTATCTTAGCCGGATCCATAGAAACTCCCTCTGTAGACGCCACATGGCCAAGAAAGCTCATCTCTCGCTACCAAAAACTGCACTTACTCAACTTCGCGTACAGCTTCCGCTCCCGCAGCTTCTCCAGAACCAATCTCAGATGCACCTCATGCTCTTCTGGACTCCTCGAACACACCAGAATTCATCTATGAAGATGATCACGAACACATTTAGAAACTCCTGAAACATCCCGTTCATCAACCGCATGAACGCTGCTGGCGTATTCGTCAACCCAAACGGCATCACCACGAACTCATAATGCCCGTACCTCGTCCGAAAGGCTGTCTTCCTAACGTTTGCCTCATCAATCGAAATCTGATGGTAACCCGACGCCAAGTCGATCTTGGAGAACCAGGTAGCCCCTCGTAACTGATCCAACAACTCATCAACGCGCGGTAGAGGATACCTGTTCTTCACAGTGACTCGGTTAAGTCCCCGGTAATCGATGCACAACCAAAAACTCCCATCCTTCTTCTTCACGAACAACACCGGCGCGCCCCACTGTGAAACACGAGACCGGATGAATCCCTTCCCCAACAGATCATCCAGCTGCTTCTTCAGCTCTGCCATCTCTGCTGGAGCCATACGGTAAGGTGCTTTGTATATAGGAGTCGTCCTAGGCTCCAACTCAATCGTAAACGGATCCGACCTCGACGGTGGTAAACCCAACAATGACTGGAAAACGTCCTAGAAATCTCGAACAACCCAAACATTCCCCACAACAACCTCTCCAACAGTCTCTGGCATCACTATCGTCGCCAGATACGCCTCACAGCCCTTTTCAATCAACTGTTCGGCTTGTATCGCTGAAATCATGAGACTTCCGAAAGTCGGTCTTACACCCTGATAAACCAACCTTCCTGACTCCAGCTCGAACACTGCTCATCCTCGATGATAATCCAGATGGACCTTGTACCGATCCAACCAATCCATACCGAGGATGATATCGTACAGTTCCACCGGACTGATAATCAGATCTGCTGGCATCAACTCTCCCGCCACCAGAACATCCATACAACGAGCCCACCCAAAAGTAGCTAACGTCCTCCCACCAGCAACCTTAACTACTCCCGGATGCTCACCAGAATCGCTCCGGATACCGTTACCATCCGCACACTCCGGAGTAATGAAGCTATTCGTAATCCTGAATTAAACAACACGTGGGACTCATAACCGCCCACAACTAAGGTCCTTGCACAAATCCCATGTGCTTTAAGACCCAGACACTCTAGCGCAGACTCACAATTCTAAACAGACTAAATTAAAAAAACCACCAGAATTAAAAGAAAAAGTCAAGTCTGAAATGTTAATGTGATCGGTCTGGCGCTAGAACTGCCCGCCTCTGCCAAAGTGAAAACCCGTGGTGCCCCTGCAATCTGAGCCAAAGGATGCACCGCCAACGCCTGTACTGCCGCCACTACCATCTGCTGCAGCTTCGGATAATTGGGCTTAATGGGCCCTGGCTCCCTGCAGTGGTAACACACCTGAGCACCCCGAGGCTTACTCCTCTTCGGACAACTCGCCACCTTGTAATCCAAGCTTCCGCACCCGAAGCATCTCGGACTACCCTGTCCTCTCTGACTCGGCCTAGAAGTGCTCTCCCACTTCCTCTTCTGTCCCTGAGCAGACTTGCCGCCCTTGCTCGAACCTGCCTGCTACTGCGGCCTCCTCTGCTACTGAACCGGCAGACTCACCACCACAGCCTGCTCTCTGAGGTCCTCCTCAATCGCAGAAGCCGTCTCAACCAGCTCTGCCCTCGTGGCGAACTTACTCGCCCTGCAGCGAGTCCTCAAATCAGCTCAAAATCCCACCAGGAAGCTCTTCACCTAGGCCTGCTCGCCCTCCATGCCCCTACTAGCATGTACCAGAAGTCGACAGAACTCCAAATCGAACTCCCTCACTGTCCGGTCTCCCTGAGCCAAGTTCAGAAACTTCGAATCCAACCGATCCACCGCCTCTTGCGGGAAATATTTGGCATTGAACTCAGCCAAGAAATCCTCCCAGACCATCTCAGCCTGTACCCGCCTTATCTTAACACCTCTCCACCAGAGATGCGTGTCACCATCCAGATAGTGAACCGCCAGATTAACCCGGTATCCTTCCAGACACCTGATAGAGCGAAAGTTATGCTCTAACCTCCGCCGCCGATCATCGGCCTCCTCAGGCTTGGCACCACCCGAGAAAAACCCGGTGCCAATCCTCTGCATCTACTCCATCTTCCTCAGGTAGGATGGAAGCTCCTCTGCAACCGTCACACCTGGCTGCACACCAGCCACACCTGGCTGCACACCAGCCACTCCTGGCTGAACACCAGCCACTCCGGGCTGACCACCAGCCACTACTGGCTACACACCAGCCACACCTAGCTGAACTCCCGGAGCCTTACCCGGAGCCGGCACCCCACCTGGTAACCGCTCCAGAATCATCTGTAGCAAACTTGCCAAGCGATCATCTCGATCTTGGGCCAAACCTGCGGCAGCACCCCCACCTGGGCTCGCCGCACCACCAACTACACCGGGACCCACACTAGCCCCACCAGCCCTCACACTGGTACTCGTAGTAGCCTCAGCCACAAACCTCTCCTGAAACGCCTGTGAGTCCGCCACCTACACCTGTGTGGTCTATTAGGCCACACTCGCGGCATCAGACTCACTCTGCAGTCCTCGCCGGCGCCCACCACGACCACCTCGGCATCCACGGCCCCCACGACCTCTGCCTCTAGCCACTCTAGCCATCACTCTGCACTAACCAGCAGACTACTAAGTACTAGACAAACAAAAAGTCATAAAACACATACTGTGGAATCTCATTGAAGGCTCGGAAGAGATGATCTAGAACTCCAAACCCACACAAAAATCAATCAATTAACGAACATAATCAATCAATTGCACCCGCCCTAGAACCATAAGGGTTCTGATACCAAAATGAAACAACCCGACCCAAAAATTTAAAAATTTTCCCTTCGAATTACTATCATCACAGATAATAATCCTCAATGGGCCTACACAACCAATGCGGAAACAAATAGAACAATCAAATAATAATCCAATCAATAAATCTCATACTTTATTAATTCACTAAACCGTTCAACCAATAACCAAATCAATTCCAATACAAGATAACCAACAATAAACCAAGTATCAATTCCAGAATTTACTAGCAACCTAGCAATTCTAACAACGTTATTCATTTAACCGAGACCCTAGATCATCTCCTCTTCCCGGCCATGATTCCATGATCACATTTTCTCTTTACCTGCAACACATGGCAAAAAAAAGTTGCGTGAGTATTATCACAAATACTCAGCGACATGGTTATCCCGTCTACTGGTTATACATACAGGCATAAGCAAGAGATACAATACCAGGATGAGCATACACAAGCATACACGAACAATCAAACAATGAACCAGTCCAGGAGCACTGTGTCGATCGACACAACCACTAGGTGTCGATCGACAGACTGCATATGTGTCGATCGACATGACATCGCAGAACAGAGAACGAGCCTATCCTCTCATGGCTCGAACTCTCATGCGATCCATCGATCTCGTGCACGTTTTCATCCACAAAACACACAAAATCCAATCCAAACAACCACAATCAATCATATTCCATCTAATCCTTTACTCAGATAAACATACGGTCACGCACTCACCTCGAAAAAGGATTGAAACGCTCAAGAACACGAAGAACACAACGCCTACGAAGAATGCCTCGCACACAAAGAACGGATTATCCAAATCCGAATTGGAAAACGGGTCTGGAAACTAGACACAACGAGTTACACAACAGTGTGTAGAACGTCCCTTGAGTCCAAATGGTTCGACGGGAATCCTCCCTCGAAGTGGACTGTTCGCAAAAGAAAACTGCACAAACCTACCCAGTTAAAACGATCATAACTCCCTAAATACTTGAACGATTGACAAACAGTTTTCTCCTACATCAAGAACAAAGATTGGAGAACTCACCCACAAAGTTTCACTCCGATCCGACGCGATTTACCCAGCCGTTCGTCTCCTCCAAAACATGAACAGTACTTGTTCTCAACCCTCAAGAGCACTCACACGAAAAATCACTTGATTCTCTCTCAAATCTCTTCTGATTTCTTCTAAAAAAGAGATTCTCTAAACTGATCTCCTTTATATATCGAACCCTAGGGTTCTCTAAACTGATCGCCAAACCACGCGATAAAAAACCGAACCTGTCGGTTCAATTTAACCCCGTGTCGATCGACACACCTCACCTGTGTCGATCGACACAACACCCAGAACACAACTTGTCATAAGTCCTAAACACACGTCTCGATCGACACACACACCCTGTATCGATTGACACCCAACCAAATCCACTTTTTGGTTCACGGGCGTTACAAGACTAGTTAGTATGACTCAGTTACTCGGAGTTATTCAAGTTTTAGGAGATCGCCTGACAAGATTAGAGCAACCTCCACCACAACTGCGAGGACCTATTCGGCGTACCAATGTGCAATTAGCACAAGACAAGACTGATGATGATATGATGATCCACCATCTGCTCCTAACCTTAATCAGAGACCAAGGAGACTTAACAACCGTGATAGGGACAGAGAAGAAGAAACAAGACAAGGAAGAAATGACGTGAAGCTCACGGCACCAACATTCACTGGAAAAGTGAACCCAGAAGCCTATCTTGATTGGGAGAGGCGAATTGAGTATATATTTGAGTACTACAACTACTCAAAAAAAGGAAGGTGTCTCTAGCCGTTGCTCAGCTCACTGAAAACACCTTAGCTTGGTTGGTCAGAGATGTGTCCGAGAGAAGAAGGCATAGGCATGGGCAAGTGAACACTTGGGAAGATATGAGGTTCAACCTGAGGAAAAGATATGTTCTAACCTATTATCACAAGGATTTGCAAAAGAAGTTCAGAAACCTCACTCAAGGGAGAAAATCTGTTGAAGAATACTTTGAAGAATTTGAGACAATTAAGAACAACTTGGAAGTTGATATGCTCAAATTTACCCTGAGCTACTCTCTCAAATTAAGAGATCGTAGTAGAACTTAGGGATCGAATCCATAGGGAATCAATCATGAATTCAAGTTATGCTAAGTAAAAAGTGATAAATGTAAATTAAATAGCAAAAGTAAACAAGTGAATGATTATCAGGTTCTTGAAATCAATTAGACAAAAGGTTAGGCATTGGGTAATTCGCAGGAATGACTTGAAATACGGTCGTGTCGATCGACACAAAGGTATGTGTCGATCGACACAGAGATGAAAACGGTTAGGATTTTATTAAGAACGGTTCTAAAACTCAAACACGAATATAAAACCAATCAACTTTCGTTGCAGAGATTATCTATGACTAAATCTCTAAATTCCAAATTTCTTTGCAAATTCAGTGAATAAAGACAAGCATTAAGTTCAGGTTCAATTGTTCACAAAATTACTAAGCCAAATTTCTTTGCGAATAGATAATTTTGCTCATCTAAAATTATGTCCGGTTGTTAATAATCCTTTCGCATCTATTAAAGCAACCTAGGATATCCAATTTCAGTTGATCAATCCTAAAATCAGAGTTATATTAATCTAGATGAAGAACATATAGATAAATCCTAACAGAGTTTCAATCCTACCAATTTCTCATCAAACCTTTGAATCACCCTAAACCTAACAAGCAAACTACTCAGACATAGATGCAATAAACATTTTGAATGGAATAAATTGCATAAAAGAGATAGAGTAAGTGATACAGAGTTTTAGATCGATGAAGTCTGAAAGTCTGAAATCTCCTAAAAGCTCTGTAAATCTCTGAATCTCCAAGTCTTAATTAAAAACAAGATCCCCCCAAAACCTAAGGAAAAAAACTATATATATAAAGTCTAAAAATTCGGATTGGGCTTCTTGTAAGTTTATGGGCTTTTTGGGCAAAACTGGAATTTCTTCAAAACTTGAAGTATTCACGTGTCAGACGGGCATGTCGATCGACACAAAGGTCTGTGTCGATCGACACAGGCTTGAAATTTCGACTCCGACTTGATCACTTCGGTCTTTTTTTCCTCGATACTGCAAAAGGCTCCAAAAGCTCCAATAAAGCTCCAATCGTCCAATAATCTACAAATACTCAAAAAGACTCGAAAAATACCAAAAAGACTCTATGAAAAAGACTTATATCATGGTAAAAAACGGGTAAAAACCATGATATATCAACTCCCCCAGACTTAGCATTTGCTTGCCCTCAAGCAAAACATACACTAAGAATGTGAAACAGGTTTGAAAAGTCAGAAACTTACCTTCCCTTGGAGTACCGGACCAAACCCTTTCAACTAGTAAGCCACATAATGCACAACCAACTCAAAGCCAGACCGTCATGTATTTCTCCTTAGACATTAACAGCCTCCCAAATTCATCCACGACTTCTCATCATAACCTGCTAGTCCTCATTGCTGGGTCTTGTCCCAGATCTCGATGCCAAGAACCTTTTAGACTCATTCCCATACTCTGCCATGACTAGTGAACCATACAACCTTTGGTACTCTTTCTCTCCCCCAGACTTATTTGATTCAGAACCTCAAAACCAGTGCTTTCACTACTATTGTTCCTTGTGAGGAGATAGGGTCGTGAGATCGCTCGTCCACTACATCCGTTCTAAGGGACTCAGACTGCTGCTTTTGAGCTCCAGGTGATCACGTCTTGAGTACTGACTCACTGGAATTTTATTTCCTCATCTTATACTCAAGAACTATCATATCACCCCTAATCATTCTGTTTTTTTTTTTGATCGAATGAGAGGAGTACCATTCTTTTCAACAGAGATTGCACTTGTCAGGTATAAATGAGGAGTCAAGCTCTATGAACACCAATCACCGAGGAGACCGCATAATTAGCTCGAACCCTAGGCGGATTATGTTGGAAGTAACGGACGTCTCTAGTTAACTGGTCAGCCTTAGGATTTCCCATTAGTCTAACTCTGAAATCGATTGGTCAAAAATGGTCACTCTGCTGAAAAAGACAATCCACTAAACCAAAAGAAGGATCATTGTTTCCAACTGACTATTTTGACTCAATAAAACGTTTTGGACTGACTCTCAAAAACGAACACAAAGTTAGTAACTACCTCCCCCAGACTTAAACAACACTGTCCCCAGTGTTATCAAGTTGAGTTCGGCAAAAAGAATAAAAAAGATAACGAACTTGGGAAGAGAAAATGAACTTTTACCAAATGTTTTCCCCATGTTGATCGACATAGAAGACCGTATCGATCGACACGGGTGTCCGAATCGGATCATGAGTTGTGCAGAATTGGAGACAAAATGTTGAACCGAGTTGATCGACATCGAGATTCATGTTGATCGACACAGCGTCTCTGGACATTTTCGCAAGTTTGGTAATCATTTTCCATCGTTGAAATAAATTTCAAAGCTAATCATTCTGCAAAACACAACTCAAAAGACGTGATTAAGAGGAAAACATAGGCAAATCGCATTAGTTCATCAGTTCTGAAATCCTAAAGAAACATAAAACAAACTGACTCAAAGAAAAACAGAAAAATAGACTCAAAGTTAGATAATAAAAGAAAATAAAAAGAAACAGGAAAAGAGATAAGTGATCTAATCATCCTCCTCAGATGATGATGAAGACCGTGGAGTAGGTGGGCGAGGACGAACACAGCCACATCGAGGCCAAGTAGACATGGCGGTCCACATCGTCTGGAGACTCTGAACAACCCAACTCTGAAACTCGTGCTGCTCCATAGGGCGATCAGGCACTGGTGGTAGTGGAGGAATCTGACGTGGAGCACTGGAAGTGCCCGCGTCTAAGGTACCAGCTGCAGCAGTGCCCCAAGTAATCTGCTTGCGCACAGCTCCAACTGGGCGCAGAAGTCTCTCGTCAGGCTCGAAAGCCATCACAGTAGGGTCCGCAGAGATCCTCATCAGCTCAAGAATGGGCAGCTTTACCATCCGCTGCTCGCCAGGAACTGGACGGAAAACCCAATGCTGGTCTCCCTTGAGCCAGGTGGCTCTCATCAGGTAGTCCACGTCCATAGAGCAATCTGCTCTCTCCCTAGTGCAATCAGATGTATCTATACCACAAAATATGAAAATGGGAGTAAGGAGGCTACCAGCTGCGAAGGGCTTGCTGCTCTTCTTCAGAGTAAGTGGTGTGTTCTTCAGAGACAGCAAGTGGCGCGCGAAGACAACCCCCAGGTTAGGGTGAGGCTCAATCCAAGTCGAGGGTTGGGACTCTTCCCAAGCCGTGTCTGAGATATCCTGGTGCAAAGCATATGACAATAGGACCAGCTCCTGAAGCCTCATCTTCCCGGGCTCCACCTTGTATAGGATAGTAGTCGAGAACAGGCAGAACAAGTAGCGGAAGACTGGATGCCTCACATCAGTGTGTGTGGAGGCAGCAGGAGCATACAGCTCAGTCCCAAATTGCGCCCAAAATACTTGTAGATCCGGGATGTTCTCCGGAAGTACCTGATAATCTCGACCCTCATCGAAACCATACACCTTGCAAAGATCCCGGAGAGTGATCATGTGGCGAACTCCTCTGATCTTGAAACTCAATCTCCATTGTCCTCCAGCATCAGCGTGCTCTGCATTCCCTTCTACACAACCAAATCGCACCGAGGCGAAAAACTGACGTACTAAGTCAGGGTACATAGGGTAGGGGTGTGTGGCAATGGTTCCTAACCCTGCATTCTTCAGCAATCGTAACACCTCAGTCCTGAGTCCCAAAGCACTCATTATACTTGAGTTAGCATATCTGGTCGGAGCGAGCTTCACTTTCGTCCATTCGTTGTACAGAAGCGAATCATAGTCATCCCACTCCTCCGTTATTTCTCTGTTGACAACATCATCACGTATCAGAACTTTTGTGGGAACCTCACTCCATCGCCTCTGAATGGCGATCTTCTCCCCCTCAGGTAGTGGCCATGGATGACGCGATGCAACGGATTTTGCTTGTGTACCAGAACCAGACGCAGCATCCCTGTCTTTTCACAGGCGCTTGGTACCCTGTGTGGCCATCTACAAACAACCAAAGACAAAAACAAACGAACAAAAATCCGAAATCAGTACACGTTGGGCGTTCTGGGCGTCTGTGTCGATCGACACAGCAAAGGACCGTGTCGATCGACACAGCACAAAACCATTCCGAAATCTGCAAAGCAAAGTCTCCATCCGCACTATTCAACACAACACCTCTACATAATATCTAGCAAGCACAAGAGTATAATGTTCCGCAAATAACAACCACAATTCTAACCACATTTCGTTTTCACCTCTAAAAAAAAAATAAAAACCCCAAAATTGCACACAATTTCCAATTTCAAAATCAATCACCCAAATTAACGAAATTAACAAATAAGTTCGATCCAACACCACTTGAAAAGTACATATGAAACATTCCCACTTTCTAAATCAAACTAAAACATCTCCAATTTTCACTTTTTATTCCCAAATGCCGAACTGAAAAAGAGTAATTAGAGAGTCATATCTTTGTAGATCGAGATAATAAAGTGTAGAATCACACAGAGGATGAAAAACCGAGTAGATTAGAGCCAAAAATCACTTAATTTGGTGAAAGAATGAGAAAGTTATGGAGAATTGAAGAAGGTGTCGAGCGATATGACTTGGTTTATGAGGAGGAAGGTGAGGAAAACTTACCTGTTATCGTGTGCTGGGCCGGCTCATCTGTGGGCCGTGTCGATCGACACAACATGATCCACGTCGATCGACATGATCTTCTCTTTTTCGAAACTGCGACTTATCACACATAAAACACTTAAAATAAAAGGTTAGTAGAACAAAACAAAAAGATTGAAAATAATTTACACTTACCAGTAGGTTGCCTCCCACTAAGCGCTCGTTTTCAGTCATTAGCTTGACTTTGTCAGGACTCAGGCTACAAGTGCATCATCCAGAGGCACAATGTGTCCTTCCAGAATCTCGGCTTCTGCCCAATAATGTTTCACCCTTTGCCCGTTAATAGTGAACTCCTTCCCATCCTTGCTAATGAGGACAACAGCTCCGTGTGGTCTGACTTCCTTGATGGTGAAAAGACCTGACCAACGAGAACGCAATTTACCAGGAAAAAGCTGTAAACGAGAGTTATAAAGCAATACCTGGTCATTTGGTTCAAATGTCCTGGAGATGATCCTTCTATCATGATATGATTTAGTTCGCTCCTTGTACAACTTAGAGCTTTCGTAGGCATGATGTCTGATTTCATCCAGTTCATTCAGCTGTATCAGACGCCTTTCTACAGCAGGCTTGATGTCGAAGTTGAAAAGCTTAACTGCCCAGGCTGCCTTGTGTTCCCACTCCACTGGTAGATGACACGCTTCCCATAAAGCAGATGAAATGGAGTGGTTCCCAGGGGTGTTTTGTAAGCAGTCCTATAAGCCCAGAGTGCATCGTCGAGTTTGGTGGACCAATCCTTCCTTTTAGAATTGACCGTTTTCTCAAGGATCTCCTTGATCTGTCTGTTGGATACCTCGACTTGTCCACTCGTCTGGGGATGGTAAGGGCTGGCCACGCGATGATGAACTCTGTATTTCTGCAAAAGCTTAGCAAAAACTTTGTTAATAAAATGTGTTCCTCCATCACTAATAACAACCCTGGGGACTCCAAATATAGGGGAAATGATGGTCTTAAATAGCTTAACAACCACCGCAGCATCGTTTTTAGGACTAGCAATAGCTTCCACCCATTTGGAGACATAGTCCACTGCAACCAGGATGTACTTGTTCCCATAAGACGACGGGAAAGGACCCATGAAGTCAATGCCCCAGCAATCAAAAACCTCAACCTCGAGGATGAAGTTTTGTGGCATCTCATTCCTCTTGCTTATCTTGCCTCTCCACTGACAGGTGTCGCACTGCGCAACAAAAGCATGAGCATCCTTAAACATCGAGGGCCACCAAAACCCTGCTTGAAGAACCTTTGAAACCGTCTTGAAGGTAGCAAAATGTTCTGCATACTCAGAACCATGACAGTGATAAAGCACATCTCGAACTTCACTCTTTGAAATACACCTCCTGTAGATACCGTCTGAACAGTGCTTGTAAAGATAAGGCTCATCCCAGTAATACCTTCTAAGTTCTCTCATGAATTTCTTCTTCTCATACCCCTTTAAATCAGTAGGTGTGTCCTCTGCAGCTAGGTAATTGGCGATGTTAGCGTACCAAGGTCGGTTGGATCCAGAAACAGCACAGACGGTGTCACGAAACGTCTCACTCGATGTCCAGCAGGCTCCATGTCGATCGACACACAGGTCCGTGTCGATCGATACTGCTGATTCCGGATTCTGGAATTTGAAGATTGAATCCCGTGTCGATGGACACAGGTCCTTTGTGTCGATCGACACAGGTCCTTTGTGTCGATCGACACAACATCTGGAACTCCAAAAACGTGATGATCCTCGCCTTTGCTTGCTTGCAAACAAATCTCAACGAAATGTACACTCTCCTCAGGGAAGTAATCATCAATTGGGACGCTGTCTTCTATACGAATTCGCGAAAGATGATCCGCGACGCCATTTTCAACCCCTTTCTTATCCTTCAATTCAATGTCAAACTCTTGGAGGAGCAAAATCCATCTCAACAGTCTAGGCTTTGCATCTTTCTTCTGCATTAAGTACTTAAGTGCTGAATGGTCAGTGTGCACGATCACCTTAGCTCCAATCAAGTAAGGACGAAACTTCTCAAAAGCAAAAACCACGGCCAGCAGCTCCTTCTCTATAGTAGCATAGTTTTTCTGAGCCTCGTCGAGTGTCCTGCTAGCATAGTAAATGGCGTGAAGCTTCTTGTCCTTCTTCTGACCCAACACGGCCCCAACTGCGTAATCACTAGCATCACACATCACCTCGAAAGGTAAATCCCAGTCCGGAGGTTGCACTATTGGAGCACTCACCAAAGCCTGCTTGATCTGTTCAAAAGTAGATAAACAATTAGTATCAAAAACAAATTTGACATCCTTACAAAGCAAAGTGGTGAGTGGACGGGCTATCTTGGAGAAATCCTTGATGAATCTCTGGTAGAATCTAGCGTGTCCCAAGAAGCTTTGAATTTCTTTGACTGAAGTAGGTGGTTGCAGACTTATCATGACCTCGATCTTAGCACGATCCACCTCAATCCCTTCCGCTGAAATTCTATTACCAAGTACAATGCCATCTTGCACCATGAAGTGGCATTTCTCCCAGTTGAGAACCAAGTGTTTCTCCACACATCTGGCAAGAACCTTCTCCAAGTTGTCCAGACAATCTTTGAAGGATGAACCGTAAACTGAGAAATCATCCATGAAGACCTCCATGTAATTCTCAATCATGTCCGTGAAGATCGACATCATGCATCTCTGGAAAGTCGCAGGAGCATTACACAGTCCAAATGGCATTCTACGGTATGCAAAAGTGCCATATGGACATGTAAATGTGGTCTTCTCCTAGTCTTCAGGATGGATGGGGATTTGGAAGAAACCGGAGTATCCATCGAGAAAGCAGTAGTAGGGTTGATTTGCTAATCTCTCCAGCATCTGATCAATAAAGGGTAGGGGGAAATGGTCTTTCATCGTGGCAGCGTTTAGCTTCCGGTAGTCAATGCACATCCTGTGGCCAGTCAATGTCTTGGTAGGAATCAGCTCATTCTTCTCGTTCTTAACCACTGTGACTCCTCCTTTCTTAGGCACCACGTGAACCGGACTAATCCACACTGTCTGAAATGGGATAAATGATCCCAGCCTCTAGAAGTTTCAGAATCTCCTTCTTGACAACCTCTTGCAAATTTGGATTTAGCCGCCTCTGATGCTCAATTGATGACTTAGTCTCATCCTCAAGGTGAATCCTATGCATGCACAAGTCTGGAGAGATACCTGAAATGTCATCAAGAGAATAGCCAAGAGCTTTGCGAAACTTGCGCAGCTTGCTTAGCAGTAAAGTGAGCTCTGCATTGTTTAGAGAAGCATTAACAATGACTGGATATGTGGAATTAAGACCTAGAAAAGCGTACCTTAGCCCGGCTAGAAGTGGTTTGAGTTCAATTTTCAGAGCTTTTTGTTCACTCTAATCGCTGTCGTTTTTTGGGGACTCATGTCGATCAACACAAGCCATCCGTGTCGATCGACACTGGGTTTTTAGTGAAGATCCACCCAACTCCAAACGACCAACCAACTGTCTCACTTTCTTATCAGCGTCTATCATCCTCCCATACCCTTTAGCAACCTCATCAAACTGACTCTCCATTGTCACAGAGTTCACCAAAGTCCTTTCCAAAGGATCTATGGGATGTATCTCGTTAAAGACTTCCTGTGCAATGTCAGTGAGGGTGTCCACATAAAAAGTCTTGCCATCTATCGTAGGTCTCTTCATTAGCTTGTCCATTTCGAATTTCATCTCCAGATCGCCCACACTCAAAGTGATACTGCCTCCCTTGCAATCAATCATAGCACCAGCTATAGCTAAGAATGGTCTACCCAAGATTAGAGGATCTTTGGATTCTTCGTTGTATTGCAGAACAACGAAATCAGTAGGGATTAAACAGTCTCCAACTCTGATTGGAACATCCTCCAAAACACCTTCAGGGATCCTTACTGACCGGTCGGCTAGGGTAAGAGAAATCCTAGTAGGCTGGAAATCAGTCATTCTAAGACCAACAGCTACTGAGTGTGGCATCAGATTAACACCAGAACCCAAATCACAAAGAGACCTCGGAAACCTCTCCTTAAAGATCAAACAATCCAACACAAAACTTCCCGGATCTTTGAGCTTCTCTGGAACTCTGTTCTGGATCACTGCGCTGACCTGCTCTGAAATCATTGCAACCTCATCCTCAAGACTTAAATTCTTTGTAACCATCCTTTTCACATAACGTCTGATCACCGGACTAGTCCGAATAGCATCTATCAAGGGAAGCTCCCAACCAACTTATCCATCACGGCCTTGCACCTAGCATCCTCCAGCTTCTGTTTAGACTTCTTCTGGCTCCTAGGATAAGGTATCTTAGGCACATATACTCTCTCTACTGGACTAGTCGTGGGTTTCGACGAGATTGGGTTCGTCTGGGACTCGTGTCGATCGACACTGTCCTTGTGTCGCTCGACATGATGTTTCTGCGAGATGTCACCGATTGCGTCATGCCCAGAATCAGGTTTTTTTGACCCGTGTCGATCGACATAAGCCATCCGTGTCGATCGACACGGGGTCTGGAGCTGAAATCACTTCCTCGTCGATCTCCACGAGCTCGTCTAACTATTGTGCACTAAGTTCCTTCTTCGTTACTGGCTCCCCAAGGGTTTTTCCACTCCTCGTGGTGATGGCAGCAACGTTATGCTTCGGATTTGCATCCGTCCTAAATGGGAGAAAACCTTCTTGCCTCCTTGAATTCTCTGCAGTCTGAGCAAACTGAGTGTCCAATTTCTTGACATGAGTGTTCAAGGCTTCGAATTTCCCATTCAGATCTTGGTACATGATGTCCATCTTTCCGTTAAAGCTCACAGTCATCTTCTGTTAACCTTCCAAGATTTGCTCGAGCATGGATTTCATCTCGGTCTCTGATGACTGAGGAGGGGGTGTCTGGTAAGATGAAGACCCGTAGTTTCTTGTGTAATTACTCTAGAAAAGCTTCTAATACTCGGTTTTCTGAAACTGCGGCTTAGGAGAATAGGTGGGTGAGCTTGGATTCCCGGTAAATGTAGTCCTCTAGTTGTTCCCATTGAAGTTTCTGTTACCCTGCTGACTACCAAACCTCTGACTCTGAAACCTAGTTCCACTGATGTAGTTAACATCCTCCTCATCCTGCTCTTCCTCTGGAATGAAAGTCTCAACTTCCTGAGCAAACTGAACAGTCTTCTTACCTACTAGCAGGTTGTGTACAGAATCCAACTTAGCCTTGACCTCAGCAATTTGGCTGCCATCCACGTTTCCACCCAGCTTCTTCCTCTCGAAATCTGCATTCTTAGTACTGTTGCTAGAAGCCAAGTTATCAATGAGAATCAGTGCATCTTCCGGATACCTGGTGTTGAAGTTCCCATTGCTAGCATAATCAAGGGCCATCTGATACCTCCAATCAATACCTCTAAAGAAAATGCCCAAAAGCTGAACATCACTGAACCCATGGTGAGGACAATCTATCTGGTAGGACTTGAATCTTCCCCAGGAAGCCTTAAATGCCTCAGTCAGTCCCTGCTTGAAAGTAGAGATCTTGGTCCTCAGATCCTCGGATCTCGCTTCATCGAAGAAGTTGTTGAGGAAAGCATTCTTGGTGTCCTCCCAAGTAGTCAGCGAGCCTGGCTCCAACTGCTTCAGCTAGTAAGCAGCTTCTCCACTAAGAGAGTAGGGGAAAAGCTTGTAGTAAAGGTAGTCGCTGGACACTCCATCAGCCTTGATGCTAGATGCTAAGTCCTCAAACCGCTCGATGTGGTCCATGGGGTGCTCAGAAGATAAGCCATGGAACGGGTGCTGAGCCACTAGTGAGAAGTAAGCCGGCTTCAGCTCAAAATTGTTCCTCGGGAAAGCAGGAGGACGAATGGCTGCCCTGTTGGCATAGAACTCGTCGGGCCTATTGTACTCTCCCAGACTACGCCCACGCCCAGCTGGTTCCTCTAGAACAACAACCCCGTTCTCATCTATCTTCTGACCCTGAGCATTGCGTCTGCGACCCTCAGAATCCTGAAAGAACCCGTCTTCACCTCGGATAAGAATTAGCGGATTCATGTTGGCTGCCTTTCTTGCTGCTCGGTTGGTTCGTTCTAACTTTCCAATCTCAAGGTTGAGATCAACAAGCTCTTTGTTCCGGTTGCTCCTGGTAACGCGATTAGGCATAAACCTGGAACACACAAGACAAAGAGAAAAGAACAAGTAAGTAATAAAACAAAAATAAATAACTTAGACAAAACTCTAAAATCAAAAATCGAATGGTGATTTTGAGTCCCCGACAACGCCGCCAAAATTTGATATGCTCAAGTTTACCCTGAGCTACTCTCTCAAATTAAGAGATCGTAGTAGTAATCCACAGGGAATCAATTCACACAATCAATTATGAATTCAAGTTATGCTAAGTAAAAAGTGATAAATGTAAATTAAATAGCAAAAGTAAACAAGTGAATGATTATCAGGTTCTTGAAATCAATTAGACAAAAGGTTAGGCATTGGGTAATTCGCAGGAATGCCTTGAAATACGGTCGTGTCGATCGACACAAAGGTATGTGTCGATCGACACAGAGATGAAAAAGGTTAGGATTTTATTAAGAACGGTTCTAAAACTCAAACACGAATATAAAACCAATCAAATTTCGTTGCAGAGATTATCTATGACTAAATCCCTAAATTCCAAATTTCTTTGCAAATTCAGTGAATAAAGACAAGCATTAAGTTCAGGTTCAATTGTTCACAAAATTACTAAGCCAAATTTCTTTGCGAATAGACAATTTTGCTCATCTAAGATTATGTCCGGTTGTTAATAATACTTTCGCATCTATTAAAGCAACCTAGGATATCCAATTTTAGTTGATCAATCCTAAAATCAGAGTTATATTAATCTAGATAAAGAACATATAGATAAATCCTAACAGAGTTTCAATCCTACCAATTTCTCATCAAACTTTTGAATCACCCTAAACCTAACAAGCAAACTACTCAGACATAGATGCAATAAACATTATGAATGGAATAAATTGCATAAAAGAGATAGAGTAAGTGATACAGAGTTTTAAATCGATGAAGTCTGAAAGTCTGAAATCTCCTAAAAGCTCTGTAAATCTCTGAATCTCCAAGTCTTAATTAAAAACAAGATCTCCCCAAAACCTAAGGAAAAAAACTATATATATAAAGTCTAAAAATTCGGATTGGGTTTCTTGTAAGTTTATGGGCTTTTTGGGCAAAACTGGAATTTCTTCAAAACTTGAAGTCTTCACGTGTCAGACGGGCATGTCGATCGACACAAAGGTCTGTGTCGATCGACACAGGCTTGAAATCTCGACTCCGACTTGATCACTTCGGTCCTTCTTTCCTCGATACTCCAAAAGGCTCCAAAAGCTCCAATAAAGCTCCAATCGTCCAATAATCTACAAAGACTCAAAAAGATCGAAAAATACCAAAAAGACTCTATGAAAAGGACTTATATCATGGTCAAAAATGGGTAAAAACCATGATATCAGAAGTTGAAGATTCATAAGAGACTTTGATGGCACAATTCATGGATGGTCTTCATGATAGAATAGCAAGAAAGGTAGAGAGGCAAACGTATCATGACCTTGAAGAGCTCTTACACTTGGTGGTTCAAGCTGAACATCATATTAAAAGAAAGACATCAACTACCACAAGAAGTAAGACAACATGGAATCCTCAACCTTAAAGGAACCAGGATAAAGGAAAATCTATTGAGACTGATTCAAGGTTGAAGAAGGGAGCACCAAAATCTTTAAAAGGTTCAAAAACAGAACAAGGAAAGACTCAAAATGGTAGAGCCCATGACATTACATGCTTCAAATTCAAGGGAAAGGACATTATGCAAGAGAATGCCCAAACCAGAGAGTAATGATCCTTAAGGCGAATGAAGAGTATGAATCAGAAGATGAGGTTGAAGTAGGAGAACAAGTTGAAGTTGAAGAAGATGTTGTTGATTATCCTGAAGAAGGAGAGCTGCTTTTCACAAGAAGAGCCCTTAGTGCACTATTTGATCCAGAAACTATCCAAAGAGAAAACATTTTCCATTCCAGATGCAATGTTAATGCAAAGGTATGTCGTTTAATCATTGATGGAGGTTCTTGTACTAATGTAACTAGCAAGTATTTAGTTGATAAGCTAGGCCTCAAGAAGACCAAGCACCCTCGACCATACCGAATCAAATGGCTCAATGATGAAACTGAATTGAAGATTGCGGATCAAGTAACCATTCCTTTTAGTTTGGGGACGTATTCAGACCAAGTTGTGTGCGATGTGGTGCCTATGCAAGCTAGTCATCTTCTGCTTGGAAGACCATGGCAGTTTGACAAGGAGACAATGCATAATGGCCGCACCAATTTCTACTCCTTTACTCATGAAAGGCGTAAGCACAATCTTGCACCACTTACTCCACAAGAAGTGCATGAAATGCAAAAGACATTGGCTAAAGAAAAAGTGGTAAGTAAAACTAACCTTCATGTAACACCTAGTACTGTTTTAAAATCACTTGAATCACAAGAACATGTGCTACTAATGATCTTTAAGAAA
Source organism: Arabis hirsuta (assembly GCA_964056655.1). Classification (NCBI taxonomy): domain Eukaryota; kingdom Viridiplantae; phylum Streptophyta; class Magnoliopsida; order Brassicales; family Brassicaceae; genus Arabis; species Arabis hirsuta. The sequence goes on along the minus strand of OZ053298.1, from coordinate 20,912,809 downwards.
TGTTTGTTTTCAGGTCAAGAAGAACAAGATTTACCAACTGCAGTTGTAGATCTTCTGAAGAAGTTCCCTGAAGTTTTTCTAGAAGAGATACCACCCGAACTACCACCAATCAGAGGGATTGAACATCAAATCGATTTATTTCCTGGAGCACCTCTACCTAACCGAGCTGCTTATAGAGTTAATCTAGAGGAAGCTAAGGAGTTGGAAAAGTAAGTACAAGACTTGATGTCTGAAGGCTATATCCGTGAAAGCTTAAGTCCTTGCATTGTTCCTGTTATCCTAGTTCCTAAGAAAGATGGATCATGGACGATGTGTGTAGATTGCCGAGTAATCAACAACATCACTATCAAGTACATACATCCCATTCCGAGACTTGATGAAATGCTAAATAAACTCAATGGAGCTGTCATCTTCTCAAAGATCGATCTGCGAAGTGGATACCATCAAGTTAGGATGAAAGAAGGATATGAATGGAAAAATGCATTCAAGACCAAGCAAGGTCTTTATGAATGGCTTGTGATGCCTTTTGGTCTCACCATTGCACCTAGCACCTTTATGCGTCTAATGAACCAAGTTCTTAGACCATACATCAGTAAGTTTGTGGTTATTTATTTTGATGACATTTTGATTTATAGCCAAAGCTTATCTGACCATGTTGCACATCTTGAGCTATGTTTAGAGACACTCCAAAAGGAAATCTTTATGCTAATCTAAAGAAATGCACATTCTACGCTGATCAAGTTGTGTTTTTAGGATTTGTTGTAAGTTCTCAGGGATTAAAAGAAGATCAATGCTATACAGGATTGGCTGACCCCATCAACCATTGGACATGTTAGGAGTTTCCACGGTGTGGCTAGCTTCTATAAGAGATTTGTGAAGGATTTCAGCACCATTGCTGCACCTCTAACTTCTGTAATCAAGAAAAACATTGCCTTTAAGTGGAAAAAGGCACAAGAAGATGCATTCAAGAAGCTCAAAGACAGCCATGCACCTGTTTTGGTACTTCCAAACTTTGATAAAATGTTTGAGATTGAATGTGATGCTTCTGGTACAAGTATATGAGCTGTTTTAACTCAAGGAGGAAAACCAGTATCTTATTTTAGTGAGAAGTTCAGTGGAGCATCCCTAAACTACCCTATATATGATAAGGAACTCTATGCGTTGGTAAGGTCTTTAAAAACTTGGCAACTTTATTTATTGTCAAAAGAGTTTGTTATTCATACAGATCATGAGACACTCAAGCACCTAAGAGGTCAGACCACACTTTAGAAGAGTCATGCAAAGTGGCTTGAATTCATAGAGACTTTTCCATATGTTATCAAGTACAAGAAGGGTAAAGAGAACATTGTAGTTGATGCTCTATCACGAAGGCACGCCCTAATCAGCACAATGGAAGCTAAGATCATGGATTTGAGCATCTCAAAGGATTATATGAATCTGATCCAGACTTTAAAAAAGTCATCAAAGAAACCAAGAAGGCTGCATATGGAGCATCTTATCAAAAAATGAGTTTTTATTCAAGGATAACAAGTTTTACATCACTCAAGGATCCATGAAAGAGCTATTGATCAGAGAAGCACATGGAGGAGGACTCATGGGACATTTTGGCCGAGACAATACTCTAATTGTGCTTATGGAGCACTTTTATTGGCCACACTTGAAAAGGGACGTGGAGAGGTTTTGTGCAAAGTGCATCACTTGCTTAAAAGCAAAATCCATGTCACATGCTTATAGGTATCTCTATGGATTATATATTCCTTTGCCTATTCCTAACCTACCATGAGTAGATATCTCTATGGATTTTGTTTTAGGACTACTCAAGATCAACCACCACGATTCCATCTTTGTAGTTGTAGACCGGTTCTCTAAGATGGCACACTTCATTCCATGCAACAAGACTAATGATGCATTGCAAACAACTGATCTTTTCTTTAAAGAAGTAATACGTTTACATAGAGTGCCTAGGACCATTGTATCAGATCGTGACACAAAGTTCTTGAGCTACTTTTGGGAAACCCTATGGAAGAAGTTGGGAACTAAGCTTCTATTCTCAACTACTTGTCATCCTCAAACCAATGGCCAAACAGAGGTAGTAAATCGTACACTCTCAACCCTATTGAGAGCCACGGTTGGTAAGAACTTAAGGAATTGGTTATCTTGTTTGCCATACATTGAATTTGCTTATAATCATGCTAAATATTCTGCTACTAAAATCTCTCCTTTGAAGTTGTTTATGGATTTATCCCCACGACTCCAATAAATCTTTCACCATTGCCACAAGCTGTTTATTCTAGTGTCGAAGGCAATGTTCTTTCCATTCCACAAAGTTGAATGATGTTTCTTTATACAACAGCTTTCTCAAAGTTGAATGATATCTATATCTAGCAGTCAATGTTCTTTCCATTCTAAAACGATTAGAAGGCAACAAGAAGCTGAGAGCAACAAGGAATTGTAAGAATCTTCTTATCATTCTCAACAGCCTTCTTGCCAATTTTGCAAGGAAACATGGATGCAACCTTGTTTACTATCTCCAAGCATGCTATAAGCTCAACTTAAAACCAATGTAAGTGTTTACATTCTGATTATTATTCACAAGTTTCTTTGGTTGTTTTGCAGGTTATTTTCTTTTGTTTTAGTGTCACTTTTGTTTTACATTTTGAGTCAGTTTGTAACAAATATAATAGGATTTTTTTTAAACTTTCCTTATTTGTATTCGGCCTTAAAAGCCATAAGTTGTAGAGCTATTATAAAGCTCCTTCTCAGCTTGTAACAATTCACATTTTTTATTAATAAAAAGAGAATTTTCTTCCTTGAAGAACCTTAGCCGCCGACTGCCTTTGGTCTTCCTTCCTCGGTGCGATTCCATTGAAGCTTGAGTGTTTAGACTTATCACAGAGTCTTCGATTCTCTGTGTGGTTGATATGTTCATATCTTTACACTTCCCATGTACATATTTTCATACTTTTATCCCTTACTCAGCATCATTCTCCATCATTTAGGACCCTTTTTAGCTTTAGTTCAGCTTAGATTTGCATCTTAGGATTCTAGGTTAGTGTTTGTACATATTCTTCTTCTTATACCCTTTTTCACGTGGTATAAATATGTTCTTAGCCCTTGAAAAACCTAAGTTTTCTCCCTGGATAATTTTAGATACTTTCCTTTTACGCTTTAGTTGTAATTGCTCCTTAGAGCATTAATCTTTTGATGTTCTAAGTACATTTCTTTATAAATTTTTAATCTTTCTCTTAAAGCTTCAATCTTTACACCTAAATTGTTTCCGTCTATGCATTTACGTTACACACATTACCCTAGCTCGATCGTGGCTTCTACCGTAGCCATGAGCGAGTAGTCTAGTCTCTTTATTGAGTAGCGGGTTAGTAGATTTTTTTTGGTCGAAAGCGGGTTAGTAGATTTAGGGGCCTTAGAAAGTGGTTAACATGGCTTCGGGTTATCCATTAAGTCTCAAGCTCTAGGTTCTTGACTCATTTCTTTAACCTTGTTGATAGGCGTTCCCCTGCCTGAAAGGTGTTTGTGGGAATGCCTGAATGACCTTTTGCTTGGCTTGGTAATCTTTGTCCACGAAAGTTGATGTCAAGGCGTCAAGTGAGCTTATTGTACTGGATCGGTTATGTAACGTCCGTGAACCAAAAAGTGGATTTTTGGTTGGGTGTCGATCGACACGAGTGTTTTTGACTTATGAGAAGTCGTGTTCTGGCATTGTGTCGATCGACACGGGGTTAAATTGAATCGACAGGTTCGGTTTTAATCGAGCGGTTTGGCAATAGGTTTAGGGAACCCTAGGGTTCAATTTATAAAGGAGATCAGACGCCTTGGGCCGCGTTTTTCAGAAGAAATCAGAAGAGATTTGAGAGAGAATCAAGTGATTTTCCGTGTGAGTGTTCTTGAGGGTTGAGAACAAATGCTGTTCATGTTTTGGAAGAGACGAACGGCTGGGTAAATCGCATCGGATCGGAGTGAAACTTTGTGGGTAGGTTCTCCAATCTTTTTTCTTGATGTAGGATAAAACCGTTTGTCAATCGGTCAAGTATTTAGGTAGTTATGATCGTTTTAACTGGGTAGGTTTGTGCAGTTTTCTTCTGCAAACAGTCCACTTCGAGGGAGGATTCCCGTCGAACCATTTGGACTCAAGGGACGTTCTACACACCGTTGTGTAACTCGTTGTGTCTAGTTTCCAGAGCCATTTTCCAATTCGGATTTGGATAATCCTTTCTTTGTGTTCGAGGTGTTCTTCGTAGGCGTTGTGTTCTTCGTGTTCTTGAGTGTTTCAATCCTTTTTCGAGGTGAGTGCGTGACCGTAGGTTTATCTGGGTAAATGATTAGATGGAATATGATTGATTTTGGTTGTTTGGATTGGATTTCGTGTGTTTTGTGGATGAAAACGTGTAGGAGATCGATGGATCGCATGAGAGTTCGACCCATGAGAGGATAGACTCGTTCTCTGTTCTACGATGTTGTGTCGATCGACACAGGTGCATCATGTTGATCGACACCATGGTGGTGTGTCGATTGACACATATGCAGTCTGTCGATCGACACCTAGTGGTTGTGTCGATCGACACAGTGCTCCTAGACTAGTTCATTGTTTGATTGTTCGTGTATGCTTGTGTATGTCATCCTGGTATTGTATCTCTTGCTTATGCCTGTGTGTATAACCTGTAGATGGGATAACCGCGTCGCTGAGTATTTGTGATAATACTCACGCAACTCTTTTTGCCATGTGTTGCAGGTGAAGAGAAAATGTGATCGTGGAATCATGGCCGGGAAGAGGAGATGATCTAGGGTCTCGGTTGAATAAATAACGTTGTTAGAATTGCTAGATTGCTAGTGAATTCTGGAATTGATACTTTGTTTATTGTTGGTTATCTTGTATTGGACTTGATTTGGTTATTGGTTGAACGGTTTAGTGAATTAATAAAGTATGGGATTTATTGATTGGATTGTTATTTGATTGCTTTATTTGTTTCCGCATTGGTTGTGTTGGCCCATTGAGGATTATTATCTATGATGATTGTAATCTGAAGGGAAAAATTTTAAATTTTTGGGTCGGGTTGTTTCATTTTGGTATCAGAGCCCTTATGGTTCTAGGGTGGGTGCAATTGATTGATTATGTGAGTTAATTGATTTATTGTTGTGTTGGTTTGGAGTCCTAGATTATCTCTTCCGAGCATTCAATGAGATTCCACGGTATGTGTTTTATGACTTTCTGTTTTTCTAGTACTTAGTAGTCTGCTGGTTAGTGCAGAGTGATGGCTAAAGTAGCTAGAAGCAGAGGTCGTGGGGGCCGTGGAGGTCGAGGTGGTCGTGGTGGGTGCGGGCAAGGACTGCAGAGTGAGTCTGATGCCGCGAGTGTGGCCCAGAACACCACGCAGGAGCAGGTGGCAAACTCGCAGGTGTTTCAGGAGGGCTCTGTGGGTGAGACTGCTACGAGTACCAGTGTGAGGGCTGGTGGGGCTAGTGTGGGTCCCTGTGTAGCTGGTGGTGTGGCAGGCCCAGGTGGGGGTGCTGCCGCAGGTGTGTCCCAAGACCAAGATGATTGGTTGGCGAGTTTGCTGCAGATGCTTCTGGAGCGGTTACTAGGTGGGGTGCCGGCTCCGGGTCAGGCTCCGGGAGTTCAGCCAGGTGTGGCTGGTGTGCAGCCAGTAGTGGCTGGTGGTCAGCCGAGAGTGGTTGGGGTTCAACCGGGAGTGGCTGGTGTACAACCGGGTGTGGCGGTTGCAGAGGAGCTTACATCCTACCTGAGAATGATGGAGCAGATGCAGAGGATTGGCACCGTGTTTTTCTCGGGTAGTGCCAAGCCTGAGGAGGCCGATGAGTGGCGGCGAAGGTTGGAGCGTTACTTTCACTCTATCAGGTGTCTTGAGGGATACAGAGTTGATATGGCGGTTCACTATCTCGATGGTGACGCGCATCTCTGGTGGAGAGGAGTTGAGGCCAGGAGGGTACAGGCTGAGATGGTCTGGGAGGATTTCTTGGCTGAGTTTAACGCCAAGTATTTCCCGCAGGAGGCGGTGGATCGGTTGGAGTCGAGGTTTCTGAACCTGGCTCAGGAAGACCGGACAGTGAGGAAGTTCAATTTGGAGTTCAGTCAACTTTTGGTACATGCTGGTGGTGACATGGAGGGCGAGCAGGCCCAGGTGAAGAGGTTCCTGGGGGACTTCGAGCTGATTTGAGGACTTGCTGCAGGGCGAGTAAGTTCGTCACGAGGGCAGAGCTGGTTGAGACGGTTGCTGCGATTGAGGAGGACCTTAGAGAGCAGGCTGTGGTGGTGAGTCCACCGGTTCAGCAGCAGAGGAGGCCGCAGCAGCAGGCAGGTTCGAGCAGGGGGCAAGCCTGCTCAGGGTCAGAAGAGGAACTGGGAGAGCACTTCAGGGCCGAGTCAGAGAGGACAGAGCAGTCTGGGATGCTTTGGGTGCGGGAGCTTGGATCACAAGGTGGCGAGTTGTCCGAAGAGGAGTGAGGCTCGGGGTGCTCATGTGTGTTACCACTGCAGAGAGCCGGGGCATATTAAGCCCAAGTGTCCAAAGCTGCAGCAGATGGCGGTGGCGGCAGTGTAGCCGGTGGCTCAGATTGCAGCGGCGCCACGGGTTTTCACTTCGGCGGAGGCGGGCGGTTCTAGCGCCAGATCGATCACAGGTAAAATTCAGACTTGACCTTTTATGTCGTGGGTTATTCATGCTTTAAATTTATAACCCTAGATAAAGCTGCAAGTGCACAGGCAAACGCAGTAGTACTTAAGGGTCGATCCACATAGACTAGAGATGATACGCTACGAATTTATGTGATGCAAATTAAGCTAAGACAAAATATGATTTTGGTTTTGTGGTTTTATGATAGCAATTATAAAGCAAAGAAAGTAAAAGCAAGGATAAATCAATAAGAGAAAAGCGTTAGGCAATAGACAATTCGCAGAGACTCATGAAACACATTAAGATAACGGATTTTTAAAGATCGTTCTAGAACTCAAATCACTAATGTAAGGTCATCCCAGTGTCGTGACGTAGCTAACCATCTACGTTTTCTACACTAATAGACTCAACTATTAGTGTAAGATGCTTTAAGTGTAAACATGCTTTAAGTGTAAGATTCGATTGTTCATACTACTCCATAACTAACCTTTCGAATTGTTATGACGCAGTACTCACCAAATCTTAGTTCAGGCAATATAACAAGCTTTTGGAGAGTATATCAACCTAAGATCAGTTCGCAAGATGGCCAAAAAAGCAAACAGCATTACGATCGAATAGAGGTGAAGAATCCACTAGATAAACCCTAACAAAGTTCGATATTCAATTATGCATAAACATGGAATCTTTGAATGCCTAAAACCTAACAAGTAATTTACTCAGACATGATTGAAGTAACAACGAAGCAACAAGGATAGGCACGAATCATCATAGATAAACTGAATTTAAAGAGTAAGAGATAAGAAATCTTCTCTATATCAAAGTACAAAGGGAGATCTCCTCCTAGAATCCAAATCTAATAAAGAACAAAGATGAAACCGTGTTTACTGATTAGAGAAGAGATAGGCGGCTGCCTAGGGCTCCCTAGTCGTGCCCTCTTAGCTGATTATCGATGCTTATTCTCCTAAAGAGGCTAAAAACAAGTATATATAGGTGTAGGATCTTCTAGGGCTTAGTTTAGGACAAAAGGGTCTTTTACGTCAAAATTGCTCCAACGTTGGGCCAAGTAACGGACGGGCTTCTAGGCTGGTGTTGGAGTCTTCTTTGGGCCATCATGAGTGCTGGCAATGGTCTGAAACATCGGTCCATGGACTGGCCCGGTGCTTGACTCGATCATGCACTTGTTTCACTTTAGAGGTAGTTTGACGTGTCTTCAGTAAACCAAGCGTATCTTTCTGCTTACAGATACAAATGATATGATTCAAACTCCTTTGTGAAGCTAACTAAAAGATATATCGTCTGACCAAGTTTAATCCAATTCCAAATTGATTCGTTCCTCCGTTTACTGCTAAACTTCTGGCGTATATGTTTTGTCCAACTTTGTAGATTGTGGTACCTTGTGAATTATTTCGTCTTGATGATGTCTTTGGCTTATGAAAGTTGCTGTAGCTTGGTTTACACTTCTTTTGGTCTTTTTTTCTCCGTTTTGCTTGATTTCCCTATTAAGACTTTAAAACTACAAATACGAGGAAAACTACCTCTTTTGGCAGAAAAGCTTATTAAAGTGCATTGAAAATATAGTAAAATAGATGTTAAAAGTGGTAAAATATGGGACATATCATCTCCCCCAAACTTAAACCTTGCTTGTCCTCAAGCAAAATTTAAGAATAGAAAAGAGGGTTGAAAATACGGGAACTCACATATCCTTTGGATCATTGCCTTGAAATCGAAACATTTAATCCACATGAAAACAAGATCAGCCATAGACACTTTCATCTTCTTCCACCATGATTTTCGCAACATTTTTCATACTCTAAATCTCTGTCCCTGCAAAAATCTCAACTTCAACTATTTGAATCTATCTACTCCATTAGGTTAGTAAGAATTCCTCATCAAAAATATTATTCAAGGTAGACGGCTCTAGGTAATAGGGAAGGCTGATTTTAGTGGTGAGGCTAAGAGTGTTTAAGGTTACCATAGACTCCGGTGCGAGATATTATGCCAAATCGCAAGAGAGAATGAACCTATTGATGTTGATAATTTCCCAACCACTTCTTCACGTCTTTCTCCCCCAGACTTAGATTTTTCTCTGGGAATCACTTGAAATCTCTTTTACTCGTCTCTTTTTTTGTATCATGGCATTCCTTGGGTATTCTTTTTGCCTTAAAACTCTTAGACAACCGTTTTTCTTTCCCTTCCTTTTATTTTCTTTTTTATTTTTTTATTTTTTATTTTTTTATTATTTTTTTATTTTTGGAAAGGAGAAAACGGTATCTCTTTGACATTAGCCAAGTATAGACACGAAATATTACCATGTTTTAACCTTCCAAGGAACAGCCAAGCTTATTGAAATTCATTTTTTGTACTCCACCATTCTTTACCAAATCAATGCATCTCTTAGTGATTGGAAAATTGCGTCGATCCTTTTCTCTCCGACGTTTTTACACATATTTGCAAGTATGAAACTAAAAGAGAGTGCATGAGGTTTGAAAAGAGGTAAAGGGTTTTAGGTAGGGTACCAACTAAAGATGAGCTGACCATTCATGACAACAAAGAGTGGTAAAAGGGGATAAGATGTCATGAATGTGTTATTCGCTTCTCTGATCTAACATCCTTAATGAGAAATAATCAAAACCATATTAGTAGTCCAACATATAGATTCAAAGTCGTATCCATCGAAACCAATGCAAGTAGAAACTTTCTGGTAGGAAGTCCAAACATGAGGTTTATGAATCGATTGTCATGAACAAACCCTGTAACAATGGTTACTTGGTCTTTGAAATCAAAGCATTAGTTCCTAGAAAAGTGTCATAATTCCCAACTTATTTTGACTCAATAAAACATTTTTGGAAAATATTTTTGTTTTGAAAAACTCTTTTAAAAACATAAAAACCAATCATGAACAAACGTGTTAGTAAACAACAATCCCCCCTGACTTAAATTACACCGTCCTCGGTGTAAAAAAAATCAAATTAAGGGAGTAATGTTGAAAAATAAAAATAAAATTGAAATTAAAAAAGTTAGAGAGTAGAACGAAGTTACCGGTTGTAGACAAAAAGTCTTGAAGATTGAAAAATGTCCCATTTTCGGTTGGTATGAAGCATTTTGGAATCTCCAAGGGTGAATGAACACTCCTAAAAGCTTCCTTATGTCCTTAGAAACAGTTCACCTCAAGGTATCATCGGCTGGTTCCTCATCGTTTGAAAATTGGCTCACGGTATAGTGATTTTGGTCACCGAAAGATGCTCGTGGACTATCTCTCAAACCGTAAAATTTTCCTCGAGCCATATTGAAAATTCACTGAGTTATAAGGTGTTTTAAAGCTCATGGTGAAGTTCCAACACTTTTTCTCGTACGGTTTTGCGTATGGTCCTTGAATGGGGCGATTCGACTCGCCGGAAGGGTAGTATCGAGCCATCTGCAAAACAGTAGAGAATTTCTCGAGCCAAATTGAAAATATATCATAAAAAATACCTTTTTATTTCACATGGTGAAGTTTGAAGGCTTTTGCTCTAGTGGATAGGTAATTGTCCCATAAAAATGCTCCACGTGGTCCGTTTGTAAGCTGAGATCGAGAAAATCTTAGGATTGTCGCAAGCAATATGAGATCTTCTTCGATTCTGAGCATATGGTATTTCGCACGAATCATAACCAGGCTAGATGTCTCCAATTACTTCTCTTTTCTCACACATCTTCTTGGAATGGCAGATAATGCTTAAGACGATTGGAAGTGTGCGCATCACAACAAAAAGTCTTGTTACAAGTCCTGTTAACGAGCGACATATCCTTGCAAAAAACACTTGAAATCACTTGTTAAATACTTCTTGGAGCTAAGTCCTCAACACGTATGTATTGAATTCTAAGTCCAAGGGAAGGAAAGATAGATATTAAACAAAAAGAAATCAAAATAATGAATCTATATTGTTAAAAACTATCAATCTAAGTGAAATCAATGAATATGTCAAGATGTGAAAATCATGTTTAAGACCATTTAAATATAACCAATATTGTAATTTCTAATGCAAAAATTCATGAATCAAATAATTTGTAGTTAAGTAATCATGAATATGCAAAAATAATTGGTTCTTAAAAATTATGTGTGAAAAATGGTTGTAAAATAATTAAAAGAGTGAAAAAGGAAAAATTAACCTCTTTGACCAAACGGTTAGGTGGTCGGCTCGGTGGTTTGTAGCGGTGGTTCGGTGGTCCATGGCTCGTGATTCCAATGGTGTGGTGGTTGATGGAGACGCGGTGTGATCAATACTGGTCAAGGTGTCGGGTGCTAGTCGCGGTACTAGGATGGTTCGAGGTGTGGCTCGGGTCCAAGGCGAGACGCTACACGAGACGGTGGTCGAATGGGTAAGGAGTCGTGAACGAGGTAATATCGGTCGCGGTACCGGTCGGTGGTGTGGGCCGGTATCGGGTCACGTGTGTCGCGTAATGAGGCGGGAAGGATGCGGGATGCGTCATGTCGCGGGACGATTCGGGATGGGGGGAATCGGGTGTCGCGTACCGGACCGAATATCGGTCAGTACCGCGGTCCGAAATCGGGACCGAAACTTACCGTGGGTCGAGGTAGAAAAAGCGACAGGATTGCGGTGGGGGTGCGGTAGGATTACGGTGGAGGTGCGGTGGAATTGCGGTGGGGGTGCGGTGGGATTGCGGTGGGTGTGCGATGGGGGTGCGGTGGAAGTGCGGTGGGGGTGCGGTTGAACTGCCTCGCAGTAGGAATTGCGGTGAAGTCGTGGCAGAAATGTGGGGCTATTTTACTCTAGTACCGGTCATGATTTTTGACCAATACGCGTGACCGGTACTGGGTCACTCGTGTTGAGGGTCGATCGGGGTGCGATACCGATCCGAATATCGGTCGGCGTGGTTGACCGGTATTGTGTCGTGATCCATGCGATTTTAAACAAGCTTTTTCTTCAGCTATACACATCAGAATTGAGATCCGAAAGATTCTATGGACTCTTCAGAACGAGATCTTTCCAACAGTATGAAGATTGTCTCCTCATTCCTTGTAGTTCATCTTGAAAACAAGTTTGAAGTTCGCTCCTTGCAGCTTCGTATCCTTCTTCTTCAGCCTTGGGAAATTAGTCATAACTTTCAGACCGTAATATCAAATAACGTTCTGCTTTTTTCTGTAGCTTTGTATGACTGTCTACTATAGTCTCACCAAATTTCAGATTTTCTGGGTTGGTCTGGTAATTCGTTTGTGACTTGAACCAGAACGGGTCTTGTTCTATCTCCTTCTCTTCTTCCTTCTCCAAAACAAACATTTTTTTTGTATTTTTATAACTTTTTGCAAACACCTGAAAAATTCATAATTAGAAAAACCAATGAGTAATAAAAAATTAAAACCATAATTAAAATTTTAAATTAATGACTCTAAGAAAATTAAAACCAAATAAAGGTTGCCTCCCATAAAGCGCTTGTTTTAAGTCTTTTAGCTCGACTCTTTTTTCTTTTAAGCATAGGATGGCTCCACTAAAGGAATTGAGACTCCTTTAGCTTCTCTACACTCTAGACCGCATGGTTTGAGGCTCCATCTATTAGCATCTTGATGGCTTTCATAAAGAACAATTGCACCGTGAAAAAATTTCACCATATTGTTGACTTTTTCTTCGATGAATTCTTCATCTTTCTCATTCAAATCCGTGGGGATCATAATTATGAAGTTGGAGAAAAAATTCGAGGACCTTTTGTGTTTCATCTCGACATGAACCACATCTTCTTCACGTTCCTTAGATACCAAGATCAAATTTGCAATATTTGGAGTCTCTTTGTCTTTCGGTTTTGTCAGTTGGACAACATCTTTATGTATGGTTGGAGGGGCTGGGATTTTGGCGTCTTGGATCTTCTTAATCGCACCACCTGGATCTATATAAAAGGTTTCATTAGTGTACATATTGATACAAAAAGAAACCTTACCTTGTAGGGTTGGATAGATCACTCCTTTGTCAAGTTTAGAGAGATAAATTTGGTGATTTGTAGAATCCACAAATTCTCCATCGGTTTCAAGGAATGGTGAACCAAGAAATAAAGGCTTGTGAGGGTCATCTTTAGTCTCCAAAATGTTGAAGCTTGTTCTAAGCTCCTCTCCTTGATCGCACATGTCATCCAATTCAACATCCGTGATGCATGTTTCGTCTTCTTGGAGATCTCTTGTAAGCATCTCTCCAAAATGAACCAAACGCGCCTAGGTGCTTTGAAGTGGAGCAACAAGAGCTTCTAATTTTTCTCCAAGAGCTGACAAAGAAGTCTTGATCTTTGCATTGATCTCACGTTCGAAATTTTTGAATTCTCCCTTTAGTTGAGCCACAAACAATTCTAGTTTATCGTCTAGGGTAATTGAAAAGGCGTGATCTTGGAGTTGTTGTGGTGGCTGTGGATACTCGCAGTGATGGTAATGATAGGCATCCTCATGCTCATAAGCCTCCCAAAGTTGTTGTTGGTATATATGAGCATTGCACCGAGTATTGTTGAAGTATGGCGGTTGATAATATTCATGAGGCATTGGGTTATAATCCCCAATGGTTTCATGGTAGTAAGAGCTCGCCATTCTCCTAGGATAGAGGTTGTAGTGTTCCATTGATGACTATCTGAAACACTCACAAAAATAAAAAGAAAAAACGAAAAATCAAAAGTAAATAAAAAAAAACAAATCTTAGACCTAATCTTTATCAAAAACTCGTAGGTAACAAATTAGTCCCCGGCAACGGCGCCAAAAACTTGATGTCGTGGGTTATTCAAGCTTTAAATTTATAACTTTAGATAAAGCTGCAAGTGCACAGGCAAACGCAGTAGTACTTAGGGGTCGATCCACAGAGACTAGAGATGATACGCTACGAATTTATGTGATGTAAATTAAGCTAAGACAAAATATGATTTTGGTTTTGTGGTTTTATGATAGAAATTATAAAGCAAAGAAAGTAAAAGCAAGGATAAATCAATAAGAGAAAAGCGTTAGGCATTAGACAATTCGCAGAGACTCATGAAACACATAAAGATAACGGGTTTTTAAAGATCATTCTAGAACTCAAATCACTAATGTAAGGTCATCCCACAGTCGTGACGTAGCTAACCATCTACGTTTTCTACCCTAATAGACTCAACTATCGCAGGTTATTATAAGGTGAAAACATGCTTTAAGTGTAAGATTTGATTGTTCATACTACTCCATAACTAACCTTTTAAATTGTTATGACGCAGTACTCACCAAATATTAGTTCAAGCAATATAACAAGCTTTTGGAGAGTATATCAATCTAAGATCAGTTCGCAAGATGGCCAAAAAAGCAAACAGCATTAGGATCGAATAGAGGTGAAGAATCCACTAGATAAACCCTAACAAAGTTCGATATTCAATTATGCATAAACATAGAATCTTTGAATGCCTAAAACCTAACAAGTAATTTACTCAGACATGATTGAAGTAACAACGAAGCAACAAGGATAGGCATGAATCATCATAGATAAACTGAATTTAAAGAGTAAGAGATAAGAAATCTTCTCTATATCAAAGTAGAAAGGGAGATCTCCTCATCGAATCCAAATCCAATAAAGAACAAAAATGAAACTGTGTTGACTGATTAGAGAAGAGATAGGTGGCTGCCTAGGGCTCCCTAGTCGTGCCCTCTTGGCTGATTATCGATGCTTATTCTCCTAAAGAGGCTAAAAACAAGTATATATAGGTGTAGGATCTTCTAGGGCTTAGTTTAGGACAAAAGGGTCTTTTACGTCAAAATTGCTCCAACGTTGGGCCAAGTAACGGACGGGCTTCTAGGCTGGTGTTGGAGTCTTCTTTGGGCCTTCATGAGTGCTGGCAATGGTCTGAAACATTGGTCCATGGACTGGCCCGGTGCTTGACTCGATTCTGCACTTGTTTCACTTCAGAGGCAGTTTGACGTGTCTACAAATGATATGATTCAAACTCCTTTGTGAAGCTAACTCAAAGATATATCGTCTGACCAAGTTTAATCCAATTCCAAATTGATTCGTTCCTCCATTTACTGCTAAACTTCTAGCGTATATGTTTTGTCTAACTTTGTAGATTGTGGTACCTTGTGAATTATTTCGTCTTGATGATGTCTTTGGCTTATGAAAGTTGCTGTAGCTTGGTTTACACTTCTTTTGGTCTTTTTTTTTCTCCGTTTTGCTTGATTTCCCTATTAAGACTTTAAAACTACAAATACGAGGAAAACTACCTCTTTTGGCAGAAAAGCTTATTAAAGTGCATTGAAAATATATTAAAATAGATGGTAAAAGAGGTAAAATATGGGACATATTAACCTTTTTAAATTCTTGTGTTGTTTGAATTTAGTCTGTTTGGAAATTGTGTGTCTGCGCTAGAGTGTCAGGGTCTTAAAGCACATGGGATTTGTGCAAGAACCTTAGTTGTGGGCGGTTGTGAGTCCCACGTGTTAATTCGAGAGCTACGAATAGCTTCATTACTCCGGAGTGTGCGGAGGATAGCGGTATCCGGAGCAATTCTGGTGAGCAACCGGGAGTAGTTAAGGTTGCTGGTGGCAGGACGTTAGCTACTTTCGGGCGGACTCGTGGTGTAGGTGTTCTGGTGGCGGGAGAGTTGATACCAGCAGATCTGATTATCAGTCTGGTGGAGTTGTACAATGTCATCCTTGGGATGGATTGGCTAGATCGGTACGAGGTTCATCTGGATAATCATCGAGGATGAGTAGTGTTCGAGCGAGAGACGGGAAGGTTGGTTTATCAGGGCGGGAGACCGACTTCCGGAAGTCTCGTTATTTCAGCGATACATGCCGAGCAGTTGATTGAGAACGGCAGAGAGGCGTATCTCGCGATGATCATGATGCTAGAGACTGTTGGAGAGGTTGCAGTTGGGGATATTCGGGTTGTTCGGAATTTCCAGGATGTATTTTAGTCGTTGTTGGGATTACCGCCATCGAGGTCGGATCCGTTTACGATTGAGTTGGAGCCTGGGATGACTCCTCTATCCAAGGCACCTTACCGTATGGCTCCAGCAGAGATGGCAGAGCTGAAGAAGCAGCTGGATAATCTGTTGGGGAAAGCATTCATCCGGCCTAGTGTTTCACCGTAGGGCGCGCCAGTGTTGTTTGTGAAGAAGAAGGATGGGAGTTTCTGGTTGTGCATCGATTACCGGGGACTTAACCGAGTCACTGTGAAGAACATGTATCCTCTACCGCGCATTGATGAGTTATTGGATAAGTTACGAGGGGCTACCTTGTTCTCCAAGATCGACTTGGCGTCGGGTTACCATCAGATTCCGATTGATGAGGCGGACGTTAGGAAGACAGCCTTTCGGACGAGGTACGGGCATTATGAGTTCGTGATGATGTCGTTCGGGTTGACGAATGCGCCAGCAGCGTTCATGCGGTTGATGAACGGGGTGTTCCAGGAGTATCTAGACGTGTTCATGATCATCTTCATAGATGATATTCTGGTGTATTCGAGGAGTCCGGAAGAGCATGAGTGCATCTGAGATTGGTTCTGGATAAGCTGCAGGGTACACGAAGATTGAGTAAGTGCAGTTTTTGGCAGCGAGAGATGAGTTTCCTTGGCCACGTGGTGTCTGCAGAGGGAGTTTCTGTGGATCCAGCTAAGATTGAGGCTATCAGAGGTTGGCCTAGACCGAGAAGTGCCACTGAGATCAGGAGTTTCCTTGGACTGGCAGGTTATTACCGGAGGTTCGTCAAGGGGTTTGCGAGTATGCCGCTGTCGCTGACGAAGTTGACGGGGAAGGATGCCCCTTTTGTGTGGTCTTCAGCTTGCGAGGAGAGTTTTGGGAAGCTGAAGGAGATGTTGATGAGTACACCTGTGTTGGCGTTATCCGAGCCGGGTGAGCCTTACGTGGTGGTGTAACCTGATGCGTCGGGAGTTGGTCTGCGATGTGTACTGATGCAGCAGGGAAAGGTTATTGCATATGCTTCGAGGCAGTTGAGGAAGCACGAATGCAATTACCCTACCCATGATTTGGAGTTGGCTACGGTGATTTTTGCCCTTAAGATTTGGAGGTCGTATCTTTATAGCGGAAAGGTACAGGTTTTCAAAGACCACAAGAGTCTGAAGTATTTTTTCACTCAGCCAGAGCTGAACCAGAGACAGAGGCGCTGGATGGAGTTAGTTGCGGACTATGACCTGGAGATTAGGTACCATCCGGGTAAGGCTAATCTGGTTGTGGATGCGTTGAGTCGGAAGAGGGTTGCTTCGGCTCAGGAGCGAGATATGGAGGCTCTGGTGAAAAAGATCAGTACATTGAGGTTGTGTGTTATATCACAGAAGCTGTTAGGGTTAGAGGCAGCTAACCAGGCGGATTTGTTGAGCAAGATTCGAGTTGCTCAAGAGAAGGATTAGGGATTGATTAATGCTTCTAGGGCAGCAGGTTCAGAGTATTTGGTCTCGGCGAATGGGACGATACTGGTGAACGGACGGGTTTGTGTACCCAAGGACGAGGGTCTGAGGCAAGATATCCTGAGGGAGGCTCATTCGAGCATGTTATCGATTCATCTGGGAGCGACCAAAATGTATCACTGGGTCGGGATGAAGAGGGAGATAGCTAACTGGGTTGCAGTGTGCAACGTGTGTCAGCTAGTGAAGGCTGACCATCAGGTTCCGAGTGGTATGTTATAGAGTTTGCCTATCCCGGAGTGGAAGTGGGATATGATTACCATGGATTTTGTGACAGGGTTGCCAATGTCACGGACATATGATGCGATTTGGGTTATTGTGGATCGTCTGACTTAGTCGACACATTTTCTGGCAATCAAGAAGACTGACGGAGCGGCGGTGTTGGCTAAGAAGTATGTGCGGGAGATTGTGAGGCTGGACGGGGTACCAGCGAGTATTGTGTCAGACAGGGATCCGAGGTTTACCTCAAAGTTCTAGAGGGCGTTCCTGGCTGAGATGGGCACAAAGGTGCATATGAGCACAATGTATCATCCTCAGATGGATGGGTAGTCCGAGCATACAATTCAGACATTGGAGGATTTACTGAGGATGAGTGTGCTGGATTATGGTGGTCATTGGGCAGATCATCTGAACCTGGTTGAGTTTGCATACAACAACAGTTACCAGGCGAGTATTGGGATGGCTCCATATGAGGCACAGTGTGGGAGGCCGTGTAGGATACCATTATGCTAGACTCAAGTGGGGGAGAGGAGCATGTTTGGTGCGGATTTTGTTCAGGAGACGACGGAGAAGATCCGTGTCTTGAGACTGAACATGAGGGAAGCTCAGGATCGGCAGAAGATTTACGCCGATACGAGACAGAAAGAGCTGGAGTTTGAGCTGGGAGATCTGGTGTATCTCAAGGCGGCGATGTTTAGGGGTCCTAACAGATCTATTTCGGAGAATAAGCTAAGTCCGAGGTTTATGGGTCCGTTTAAGGTTGTGGAGCGGGTCGGACCGGTATTTTATCGTTTGGAGAGTACCTCAGAGTGTGAAGGCTTTTCACAAGTCTTCCATGTTTCGATGCTGCGGAAGTGTCACATGAGTCTGAGGAGGCCTGTGAGGATTCTCGAGAGGAGAATCAAGGTGCTATGTCGGAAGATTATACCGTTGGTGAGAGTCGTGTAGAACTGTGATGGTATTGAGGAGGAGACTTGTGAACCAGAAGCGATGATAAAGAAGAATTTCTCGAAGTGGTTCGAGAAGCAAGCGGTGGCTTGAGTGTCTTCTTGGTTTTCAGAGTCTGTTTTACCATGTGGCTATGACTTGTATGTATTTTTGTTTGATGTTGTTGTAACGATTATACATTTGAAATTAATAAGATGAGTTTTCCTTATTAAATGTGTTATAAAATGTGAGTTCTTATGGTATGACTGGTGGAATCATGTGTTGTTATGACTGTTAAGTCATGTGGAGGTCTGGCGATAGCGTTCTATTGGAGTTAGAACTTGTCTATCGGCTAGGGAGGCTAGAAATGGAAGTTCTGTCTGAGTTAGGGCTATCCATGTTCTAGGAAGATTATCTGGGGATGGAGGTTCTATGTGAGTTAGGACTTGCTATTCCCTAGATGGCGCTGGGAAATAGAGGTTTTATGTGAGTTAGAGCCTGTTTATTTCCTAGGGGGAGACTGGAATAGAAGTCTTATGTGAGTTAGGACTGTCTTTTCCAGGGACTTTGTGCGAACACCCTGGTGAGTGGGTTGTTCCGGATGACCACGAGAGGTGATTTTGGTCGACATGTACTTATGATGCATGTTACAGCGTGATTGCCCAGGGGATAGTGGTTCTTCTGGATGTACTTGAGGGGACAATGAGCTTCTCTCCGGGGGAAAGTGGTTCCCTTGTATATACTTTAAGGGGTCGAAGCCTCTCCAGGGGATGTGTGATTCCTCTGCAGCCGATAGCTTGACGGACTTTGTGTCCTGAGTTGGAGGAGTTGGAGCATACCGAGAGCTGGATGGACAGCGATCCTGAAGGTAGGGTGGTATGATATACATCGAGAGCTCAAAGGGTGACGATTCTTAGAGCAGGGTGGTGTATATAGATATGGGTATGAGCAATATTGTCTGTAGTGTGATTATAAGTGTGAGACTGGATGAACTTCGGGAATCGGGAGTGGATCTCAGGTGGTGCTGACCGGGTTGGGGGTTAGGAGTGTGTATGTGGATGTTGAGTCTAGGGTTTTTACTTAATTTTAGAACCTCGTTTCGGACGACCCTGGTAGCATATGTAGCGCTGTTGGTCGTTCATGTTCTTGTTTGATTGTTACGCTATCATTTGGTCTAATTTTGGGTCAACGGTTGGTCGTGAATGTTCTTGTTTGATTGTTGTGCGATCAATCGGGCAGCCCTAATCCGGACCAAGGAGCGGTGCATCGTTGATGTTTCCGGGTGAATCTGGTCGGGTTTTAGGCGGGAGTATTAACCTTAGTGAGTCGGAGTCGCATGATTCGAGGTCGAATCCGTGTTAGTGGGAGAGAATTGTAACGCCCGTGAACCAAAAAGTGGATTTTTGGTTGGGTGTCAATCGACACAGGGTGTGTGTGTCGATCGAGACGAATGTTTTTTACTTATGAGAAGTCGTGTTCTGGCATTGCGTCGATCGACACCAGTGTGGTGTGTCGATCAACACGGGGTTAAATTGAACCGACAGGTTTGGTTTTTTGATTGCGCCGTTTGGCGATCGGTTTAGGGAACCCTAGGGTTCGATATATAAAGGAGATCAGACGCGTTGGGCCGCGTTTTTCAGAAGAAATCAGAAGAGATTTGAGAGAGAATCAAGTAATTTTTTGTGTGAGTGTTCTTGAGGGTTGAGAACAAGTGTTGTTCATGTTTTGGAGGAGACGAACAGCTGCGTAAATTGCGCTGGATCTGAGTGAAACTTTGTGGATAGGTTCTCCATTATTTGTTCTTGATGTAGGATAAAACCGTTTGTCAATTGGTCAAGTATTTAGGGAGTTATGATCGTTTTAACTGGGTAGGTTTGCGCAGTTTTCTTCTGCGAACAGTCCACTTTGAGGGAGGATTCCCGTTGAATTGTTTGGACTCAAGGGACGTTCTACACACCGTTGTGTAACTCGTTGTGTCTATTTTCCAGAGTCGTTTTCCTATTTGGATTTGGATAATCCATTCTTCATGTGCAAGGCGTTCTTCGTAGGCATTGTGTTCTTCGTATTCTTGAGTGTTTCAATCCTTTTTCGAGGTGAGTGCGTGACCGTAGGTTTATCTGGGTAAATGATTAGATGGAATATGATTAATTGTGGTTGTTTGGATTGGATTTCGAGCCATGAGAGGATAGGCTCGTTCTCTGTTCTACGATGTCGTGTCGATCGACACAAGTGCATCATGTCGATCGACACCATGGTGGTGTGTCGATCGACACATATGCAGTCTGTCGATCGACACCTAGTGGTTGTGTCGATCGACACAGTGCTCCTGGACTGGTTCATTGTTTGATTGTTCGTGTATGCTTGTGTATGCTCATCCTGGTATTGTATCTCTAGCTTATGCCTGTGTGTATATATCCTGTAGACAGGATGACTGCATCGCTGAGTATTTGTGATAATACTCACGCAACTATTTTTGCCATGTGTTGCAGGTAAAGAGAAAATATGATCGTGGAATCATGGCTGGGAAGAGAAGATGATCTAGGGTCTCGGTTGAATGAATAACGTTGTTAGAATTGCTAGGTTGCTAGTGAATTCTGGAATTGATATTTGGTTTATTGTTGGTTATCTTGTATTGGAATTGATTTGGTTATTGGTTGAACAGTTGGTTTAGTGAATTAATAAAGTATGAGATTTATTGATTGGATTGTTATTTGTTTGTTCTATTTGTTTCCGCATTGGTTGTGTTGACCCATTGAGGATTATTATCTGTGATGATAGTAATACGAAGGGAAAAATTTAGAATTTTTGGGTCGGGTTGTTTCAGGTTATGCCTGGAGAGTATCTATATCTAGCAGAAAGTTAGTTAGATCTAAATACTCAACAAAGTAATTAGTGTCACAAAATTGGACTAATTTGATTCAGTGTTCCATGCTTATGAACTGAGCTTTCAACTTAAAATCCTTAGCTTTATTAGCCACGATTTATCGCTCCGTCTTAGTTGCTAATCCGTTGCTCAATATTTTCCATTTCATTAAATTTAAATTTAGTGCCTGTTTTGTTTACCTGTCTCATTTCTGCATTTTTACTTAGTTTAGTTCACCCAAATTCAACTTCAATTTATGCTTTAGCTTAACATAAATACTCCATGGTTTAGTACTCTACATCCTAGTCTTCCTTGTGTTCGAACCCTATGCTTACTACAATGGAATCATGAGTTAGGTTGCTTAGGTTGCTAGGATTTTATTTGATAAGTTTGCATGCTAAAGAAACTCTCATCAGTGGCGTCTCTCAATCCACGTGCAACTTGTCATTCCATCAAATCATCCATTAGAGTCCTAGAGAGTGCTTTACAGCCATCTAGAGATTCATCATTTAATCCCACCTTTATAGACACATCCAAACGTGCCTATATCAGAAGGTGGCTTAACTAACCATTAATAAACCATGGAATATAGCTGTGGTAGAGTTACCACTCGATAGGAAGTAACTTCTTCCCGATGGTTCGCTTGTTCGGTAGGATCTGGTATTCTGGTAGGGAGTGTTGTGATCCAGACAAGGATTTGACTAGGATAATTATGATGCTTACTCGAATATCTCCTTTGCCAACCTCACATATGGTATATCGGTGAGGTGTGGTACGAGAAAAGTAATAATGGCTTGACATACACGGCTTAGGCCGCATACAATGGTTAGAAGTAGACATGTAAAGGCTTGTTCTATCCACACAACAAGTGGGATAGTGAGCTATTCACATTTAATGGATACTTTTATGTTTGTATTTCTACATGGATTGCTACCGTGTGGCCATAGATATGTCATGGGTAGCGTAATAGGATAGTCATGCTTACCTAGGGCTGCCATACGGAGCAAATGTAGTGGGTTATATGCTTCGACTATTGATTGAGAACGTAGTAAAATGGACTAGGTTAATATGAAGTAGAGAATTATTCCATGGTTTAGTACTCTAAGTCCTTGTCTTCCTTGTGTTCGAACCCTATGCTTGCTACAATTGAATCATAAGTTAGGTTTCTTAGCTTGCTAGGATTTTATTTGATAATTTTGCATGCTAAAGAAACTCTCATCAAATTGGCGCCGTTACCGGAGAAGCTTGCGCATTTACATATTAGATTTGAGCATTTGTTAAGACTAAAGTTTTAATTTTGATCTACATTTTTGTCTGCAATTTTGTTTTGTTTTTGTGTTCGTTATTTCTTTTCTGTTTTTCTTGCAGTGTATGAAAAGGAGAAGCCAAGAGGGAGGACTTCTTGACTTGGTTCCTGACATAGGAAGACTTGAGAGACAGAGCAAAGTAGAAGCACAAGCTAGAAAGTTGAAAGAAAGATAAGATGTGGAACATCCTCCAGTTATACCACCAGCAGTGAATAACAACCTTGTGAACCCCAACAATGCTAATCCCATTCCACCTTTGGAGCAAGTTCATGGAGCTAGATTGCAGCCTATAGCCCCACCACTAGCTCAGGAACAAGCTCAAGCTGAGTTGAGGCCCATTGGAGCTTTTGATGAGCCAAATACTAGAGGTATTGACTTTGAAATACGCCCTCCACTTGTGCCAAACAACAACTTTGAAATCAAGTCCAGTATGATCAACCTGGTACAGAACTCTATGTTCAATGGACTGCCAAGGGAAGACCCTGTGGATTACCTTGATAGATTTGACAGGTTATGCACGACAATCAAGATGAACGATGTTCCTGATGACACCACTAGAATGATCTTGTTTTCTTTCTCATTGGGAAATAAGGTCTCACAGTGGGAGCGTAACATTCCCTCAGAATTTGTGAATACATGGGAGCAGTGCAAGAAAGAATTCTTGAGCAAGTTTTTCCCTAAGCAGAAAACTGCCAGGTTTAGAAGAGACATTAACTCATTCAGGCAAGAAAGCCAAGAATCTCTGAGTGATGCTTGGGAGAGACTGAAAGGTTACACAAAAAGCTGCCTTCATTATGGCATTCTTAAGGATAACCTCCTTGGAATCTTTTACTGTGGTGTGAACAAGAATACTAGCACTCTGTTGGATACTGCTAGTTATGGGAACTTCAGTGGGCTAAATGAGAACCAAGCAAAGCTGTTGATAGAGAATCTTGCACAGAGTGATGCCTGCTATGGAGGAGACTATGACAGGAACTTTCCTCCATCTGAGACTAACAGCGACCACAAGTTCAAGGAGCTCAGTGAAAGGTTGGATAGAATGGGAAAGCTGTTGAAGGCAAACCAGAAAAGAGTTCACTTTGTTGGTGAAATTGATGGATTCCCTCCTTGTTACCAAGAAGAGACGGTTGAAGCGTACGGAGAGAAGCAAGAAGAGGTGAACTATGTTGGCAACCAAGGGTATCAGTTCAAGAACTACAACCCAAACTACAAGAACAACAACCTCTCTTACAGAAGCACCAATGTGGAAAACCCACAAGATCAGGTTTACCCTCCTCAACAAAGACCTCGGGGTCAAGAATTCCAGGCTAGGCCACACAACAACTACCCTCAAGGATACCAGCCAAGAACTCAATTTACACCTAACGCAACTTTTGGATTTCAGCCACTTCATACGTCAACCTACCTTCACGGGCATGTGAGCTTAGATATCCAGGGATGTTAAACTCAATCATAGAGGGACAGCTACAATTGAAAAACAATGTGGCCTCCACAGTAGATGGAGTTAGAGTAGAAGTCTGCAAAAAGTATGAAGACTTACATCAGAAGTTCAAGGACCTATCAGACCGCTTCTTGACAGCGTCTAAAGCACTTCCCAGAAAAGGAAGACCATGTAAAGAGGGGTCATATTCAGTGGAGTCTTGCAAGGTTATAAATCTTAGAGGAGGTAAAGACATCCCTTCTAGGGGAGAAGAGCCAAATGTTCATGCAAAACCTACGACAATACATCCCAGGAGTAATAAAGGAGATCCCCCCCAGGAAGTAGATGCTTCCAAGGAAAATGAAGTACCTGAACCAATTACATCTGAGCCTCATATGTTTAAGGCAGCAAAAAAATATCCACCAGCTTATGAACCTAAACTCCCTTTCCCTGGACGTTTTAAGAAACAAATCTTGGCCAAGCAGAAGGAGAAATTCATGGATCTCATTGGAAAGATAACAATAACCATACCACTAATGGAAGCAATCTGCAACAGCCCTATCTATTCCAGATTCTTCAAGGATATGATGATTAAAAAGAAAAACACTGAGGAGGGTTTAGTAATGATGAATCATGAATGCAGCTCCATCATTCAATACTCTATTCCAGAGAAGTTGGGTGATCTTGGTAGTTTCACCCTATCCTGTGCAATTGGAGAGAGCATTTTTAGAAGATGCCTATGTGATCTAGGGTCAATTGTGAACTTGGCGCCTTTGTCAGTGGCAAAGAAACAGAGGATGCTTGGTTTTCGACCCTGTAGGATCTCTCTAGTGTTAGTTGATAGGTCTATAAGACATCTTGTGAGGATTATTGAGGATGTGCCAGTGAGAGTGGGTTGTTTGATATACCAACGGACTTCGTGATTTTGGAGATGGAAGAAGAGCCAGCCGCCTTTTCATCCTTGGGAGACCGTTCCTTGCTACTACTGGAGCACAGATTGATGTAAAAAATGGAAGGATCAAGCTACAGTTTGAAGAGCATTCAGTGAATTAAGATATAATGTCAATCATGGCCAGATCAACTATTGATGGGCAATGCTAGTGGATAGACACATTAGACACCACTGAAGGATAAATGGATGAAGAGCTGAGAACCGATGATCAACTTGTTGTCGCCCTGACAGTTGTCAACAATAAGCATGGCTTCCTTAACACTAAAGGAAAGGGATTTGAGGAAATGCTTAACTCAAGCAGAGAAGTAACAGAGGAAGTTACTTCTCTGGGCACAAGAGATAAGCCACAAATTTGTAAAAAAAAAACAGGCAAAGGCTGGAGTTGACCCCTGGAATGAGCTTCATGCTCCAATGGTAGACCTAAAACCTCTCCCAAAAGGGATAAGGTACGCTTTTTCTTGGACCAAACTCAATTTATCCTGTTATAATCAATAATAGGTTAACTAGGGAAGAATCCTTATTGATGATTATAGAACTTAGGAAGTGTAGGGAAGCCATTGGTTACTCTTTAGATGAGATAAAGGGGATATCTCCCTCCCTCTGCATGCACAGGATTCATCTTGAGGATGAGACTATCATTTCAGTTGAACATCAGAGGAAACTAAACCTTAATCTCAAGGATGTTGTCAGAAAAGAAATCATGAAGCTTTTGGGTATCCCATTTCGGTCAGCATATGGGTATCCCCCATTCATATTATCCCCCAAAAAGGGGGACTAACTGTCATAACAAATGATAGAAACGAACTTATTCCTACTAGGGTAGTAACAGGGCATAGAAAGCGTTAACTACAGAAAATTAAACTCCCAAACTAAGGAAGGATCATTTCCCCTTACCTTTTATAGACCAGATGCTAGAAAGACTTGCAAATCATTCATATTACTGTTTTCTTGATGGATACTCGAGATTCTTTTAAATCCCTATACATCCTAATAATCAGGAGAAGACAACATTCACATGCCCTTATGGTACCTTCGCCTATAGAAGAATGCCATTTGTGCTAGTAATGCTCCTACTACTTTTCAAAGGTGCATAATGTCTATTTTCTCTAAGCTGATTGAGGATGTTGTGGAGGTTTTCATGGACGACTTCTCTGTGTATGGTTCTTCATTTGCTGTTTGTTTGTCTAACTTGTGCAGGGTCCTTCTGATATGTGAAGACACAAATCTGGTGTTGAACTAGGAGAAGTGCCATTTTATGGTTCAAGAAGGAATAGTCTTGGGACATAAGATTTCAAAAGATGGGATTGAAGTTGACAAAGCAAAGATCGAGGTGATGACAAAACTGGCTCCACCTTATAATATAAGAGATGATAGGAGTTTCCTTGGGCATGCGGGGTTCTAGAGGAGATTTATTAAGGATTTTTCTAAACTGGCGAAACCACTTACAAAGTTGCTGTGTAAAGAGACATCATTCAACTTTGGCACTGACTGCCAGGCAGCGTTTGAAAAGCGGAAGGATGCCTTGATCAGTGCACCTATAGTTCAACCTTCAGAATAGACCCTCCCTTTTGAGCTAATGTGTGACGCAAGTGACTATGCAGTTGGAGCTGTCTTTAGGCAGCGTGTAAACAAGAAGCTTAATGTGATATACTACGCCATTAAAACACTTGATGAAGCTCAGATGAATTATGGAACTACAAAGAAGGAATTGCTAGTTGTGGTATTTGCAATATAAAAATTCAGATCTTACTTGGTCGGGTTAAAGATAATTGTCTATACTAATCATGCTGCATTGAGATACCTAATGCCCAAGAAAGATGCCAAACCTAGATTGCTGTTTTGGATACTACTATTGTAGGAGTTTGATATTGAGGTCAAAGACAAGAAGGGAATAGAGAATGGAGTGGCAGATCATCTTTTCAGGATGCGATTTATGGAAGACCTTCCCATAGATGACTCTCTGCCTGAAGAACAGCTTAACGTAGTATACAACCAATATTTTGAAGCTATGTTGGTGGCTTCAACCACATCATCAAGCACGACAGACGATGAGGAGCTACCTTGGTATGTCGACTTCGTGAACCACTTGGTATACGGGATAGAACCACCAGATTTGACTAGATATTCAAGGAAGAAGTTCCTCAAGGACGTCCTGGCTTACGATTAGGATGAACCTTTCCTTTATCGCAGGTGCAATGATGGGTTATATAGGAGATGCATCCCTAACTAGGAAATGGTTGATATTCTCCATCATTGCTACAACTCTGATTATGGTGGGCACTTCGCTACTTTTAAGACTGCTGCTAAAGTGCTTTAAGCAGGATTCTGGTGCCCTACCCTTTTCAAGGATGCTCATCAATATATATCCAAGTGTGATGCCTACCAACGTAAAGGTGGAATCATCCAATGGAACAAAATGCCTCAGAATTATATATTGGAGGTGGAAGTTTTTGATGTTTGGGGAATTGACTTCATGGGCCCTTTTCCTGTCTCCAATGGGAATTAGTACATTCTCGTTGCTGTTGATTATGTCTCTAACTGGGTTGAGGCAATTCCTAGTCCAGTATGTGACGCAAAGATAGTGAAGCAACACTTCAAGACCATCATCTTTCTAAGGTTTGGTGTTCTAAGAGTGGTGATAAGTGAGATTGTTGATCAAACATAGTGTGCAGCACAAGGTGGCCAGTCCATATCATCCTCAGACCAGTGGACAAGTAGAAGTCTCGAATAGAGTATTCAAAGCAATATTGCAGAAAATAGTCTCTAAAACAAGAAAGGATTGGTCTAGAAAATTGGATAATGCTCTTTGGGCATACAAAACAGCATTTAAAACACCAATTGGGACAACTCCTTTTAATCTCATCTACGGGAAGTCTTGTCATCTCCCATTGGAGCTCGAATATAAAGCCATCTGGGCAATGAAGCTCCTCAACTATGATATCAAGAGTGCCTCAGAGAAGCGCTTTATAGAGCTTTTTGAGTCGGATGAAATCAGGAACGAAACTAATGAGAACTCTAGGATCTACAAAGAAAGGACAAAGGCTTTGCACGACAGGAAGAACTTGAAAATAACACTAAAAGAGGGAGACAGTGTCCTCCTGTTCAATTCAAGAATCAAAATTTTCCCTGGCAAACTCGAGTCTAAGTGGTCAGGACCTTTCCAAATCAAGGAAGTGAAGCCATACGGTGCGATTACCTTGTGGGATCCAGCAAGAGGGTATTTTACTATAAATGGACAGAGAGTAAAACTCTACCTTGCTGATGAATAAGTGGAAGGAGCAAGGAAGATCCCACTCTCTGACCTAGTCCTAGCTTAGGGAACAACAATGTCAAGCTCAGTGCATTTAACAAGCGCACTTGAGAGGCATTCTCATAGTTATCCTTTTTGTACATATGTCTGTCTTTTCATTTATTTTCTAGTTATATCTCCAGCTTTTCTCTCTAGTGTGATCCAGCCGCATGTGATCTGGGCGCTCGAAACTCAAAAGGTTAAGGGAAGACAGGAAAGGAAATTAACAAGGCAGCTGATCATGCACAAAATATCGGTTTCCACCAATGGGTCTGACCGGTAAACTGAGCTGCACTAGCAGAGACAGGGTGGATGCATTGTTATGAGAAATAAAGCACACAAAGGATATCGGCGTACGGCGATATCCAGCCCTGCATAGATTTTCTTTTCTTTTTCTTTTTCCTTTTTTTTCCTTTTCTTTTTCTTTTTTTTTTCTTTTTCTTTTTTCTTTTTTTATATTAAAATGGTATCTCTTTAGTATGACTCCAGCATAGGCATGAAATATTACCATGTTTAAGCATCCATGGGACGGCCAAGCTCTTTGAAATTTGTTTGTTGTACTCCACCATTCTTTACCGATCGTCGCATCTCTAGTGATTGGAAAATTGCATCGATCATTTTCTCTCCGATGTTTTTGCACATATTTGCAAGTATGAAACTAAAAGAGAGTGCATGAAGTGTGAAAAGAGGTAAAAGGTTTTAGGTAGGGTACAAACTAAAGATGAGCTGGCCATTCATGACAATAAAGAGTGGTAAAAGAGGATAAGATGTTATGAATATGTGATTCGTTTCCTTGATCTAACATCCTTAATAAAAAACAATCAAAAACCATATTAGTAGTCCAACATATAGAGTTAAAGTCGTATCCATCGAAACCAATGCAAGTAGAAACTTTTTGGTAGGAAGTCCAATCATGATGTTTCTGAATCAATTGTCATGAACAAACCCTGTTACTATGGTTACATTGTCTTTGAAATAAAAGCGTTAGTTTCTAGAAAAATGTCATAATTCCCAACTTATTTTGACTCAATAAAACGTTTTTAGAAAATAATTTTTGAAAAACTCTTTTAAAAACATAAAAACCAATCACGAACAAACGTGTTAGTAAACAACAATTCCCCCCAGAGTTAACTTACACCGTCCCCGGTGTAGAACAAATCAAATTAAGGGAGTATGTTGGAAAATAAAAATAAAATTGAAAATAGAAAAGTTAGAGGATAGAACAAAGTTACCGGTTAAGACAAAAGTTTTGAAATTCTATAAATATCCCGAAATCGGTTTTTATGAAGCAGTTTTTACCTCGGCTGCCTCCAAGGGTGAATGAACACTCCTAAAAGCTTCCTTATGTCCTAAGAAACAGTTCATCTCAAGGTTCAAACAGAATCCGTGAAACTTTTCATCGACCCATATTGAAAATTAACTGAGTTATAAGGTCTTTTGAAGCTCCTGGTATTCAACACTTTTGCTCCAACAGTTTTATGTATGTTCCTTGAATGGTGCGATTTGGCTCGCCAAAAGGATATATATCGAGCCATATGCAAAACAATAGAGAATTTCTCGAGACATATTGAAAACCTATCAGAAAACATGATATGTTAGATGAGTTGGTGAAGTTCAAGGGCTTTTTCTCGAGTGGTTTGGTATATGTCCCATAAGAATGCTCCATGTGGTCCGTTCGTGAGAGGAGATCGAGAAAATACTAGGACTGTCATGAGCAATATGAGATCTTCTTCGATTCTGAGCATATGTTATCCCACACGAATCCTAATTGGGCCACTTGTCTTCCATTTGATACGCCTCAAGATTCAGACATGGACCAGCTGGATAATCTAGCTCAGGATGGACTGGAACATGGAGTGCAGCTTGAACCAGAGCTTGAAGCCGAGGAGAACTTGGTTGTACCAGTTGGACCTATGACTCGTGCGAGAGCTAAAAGGCTTAAGGATGGAGTTGGAGGATTACTTAACTACATGTTTACTCAATCCGATCACTTAGGCTGGAATGGAGAAGATATATCTCAAACCATTCTGGTTTTGATACAAGCTCAAGAAGATCACTAAAATGGGTATGTGATCATATGTACTCTTTTTCCTTATCTTTGGTTTTGTCCCAATGGGTTTTCCAAAGAAAGGTTTTAATGAGGCAAATGATTCACATCCAAATCACCCATTTGATGATCAAAACCGAGCCAGAATCTTCAGAAAACCTTCCAAGGTGTTAGCCATCAAGTTCAGTCTATTTCATGTCTATTTAAAGCCCAAAAGAAGCCCAAATCAAGTGCCTAATCTGCAGCCCAAAGAGAGTGACGAAAAAGGGAAGGGAAATGACTTGAACAGTCATTTTTGAAGTTCAAACTTAGTCTTTATTATGGTCTTCATAGTTAATGCATTTAATTCCAAATTTGCCTTGTTTTTAGTTCATTTTCATCTCTTTAAACCCCTTGTAAGATCTGAAAACGTGATCATCTTTTTTTTATTAATTTTTCTTGAGAGAATCCTCTTTGTTCTTTGCTAAGAACATTTTCTGTCACTTGGTGCGTAATATCCAAGTAACATCCTCTTCTTTGCAGTTCTAGTGCGTCATATCTAGAGGCTTTGAGGAGTGGGAATATCAGCAGACTTACACATCTGTTGTGCAACCCTTCAATCCATCAAATTCACCTTTGTTTGCAATCTGCTGCTTGGCGTGAATCCTATCTTCAATACCCGGTTGAGTGATCCTTAATTTAGGGCGTATCACCATTTCTCCTCTTTTTGTTTACATCTTCTTGGAAAATATTTAGGATCATGTAGAAAACTATTAGAAGTGTGCACACCACGACAAAAAGTCTTGATATAAGTCTTGTTAAGAAACAACATATCCTTGCAAAAATACTTAAAACCACTTGTTAAATACTTCTTGGAACTAAGTCTTCAATACATGCGTATTGATTTCTAAGTCCAAGGGTTAGTAAAATAGCACATATTGAACAAAATGAATCCAAAGTGTTAAAATTGCTATTCTAAGTGAAATCAATGAATGGATATGTAAAGATGTTGAAGTCATTCAAAAACAAAATTAATCTAACCAAAATTTTGAAATTTCTAATGCAAAAGTTCATGAATCAAATAATACTCTTAATAATTATTTGAATTAAGAATATATAATTTTAAGAGACTATTCATGAAGATTCAAAATTAGAAATAAATTTGGTTCCTAAATTTTGTAAAAAATGACTGAAATTTTGTTTTTTTAAATAAATAAAAAAAGAAAAATTAAGAAAATTTACCTTGACGGTCCCATGGTTAGGTGGTTGGTTAAATGTTTCAAACCAAGTGGTCCGCGGTCAAGTCTGGGCTTGTCCTTTTGTCGTGGGACTTGATGGGGTTAGGTGGTGCGGGAAGGATGGGACGTGGTACCGGTCGAAACATCGGTCATGTATCGTGACCGGTATTAGGACGCCTGAGACACGGCACTAGGTGTGGAAAGACACGGGACGAGAGCAACGATGGGGCATCGGTCGGCTTCCGTCTGTTGGTAGGATGCATGTAACAGTTTTTGGGTTGAGGCATGTTGGCTCAAATACCACTTGCGACTTCTGTCCGATGCGCGTGACCGGTGGGTGGACATTCGAGATGCGGCACGCAAAAGCTCGATATCGGTTGAGGATGCGGTTCGTTGCTTCTGTCCGATGCCATGGCAAATCCTACTGCGATCACAAAACACGCAACACGGGTCGAGACCGGGGACCGGTGTTCGGACCGGTGTCGTGGTCCAACGCAATTTTTAAAAACATATTTTTATTTTGTTTTTATTTTTAAAAATTCTAAAAAATTAAAATAAAATGGATTAGCATAAAAAAAAACTTAGAAACATTTAAAATGGAATAAATTTAGAAACATTTAAAGGCATACACAAAAATAAAAGTGTGGGTTGCCTCCTACAAAGCGTTTGTTTAAGGTCTTTAGCTCGACTCCTTTTTACTTTTAGGTGTCGGGTGGTTCGTCCAAGGCAATAGATACGTTCTTGCCTTGGTTGATGTCCACAAGATAGGGCTTAAGACATTGTCCATTGACTGTGAACTCGTTCCCACGATTATCCCAAAGGATTACGGCTCCATAAGGCTTATCTTTCTTGATTGTGAAAGGACCAGACCATCTAGAACGAAGTTTACCTGGAAAAAGCTTTAACTGAGAATTGAAAAGGAGAACCTTGTCATTAGGTTCGAGCCACTTTGGTATGATATTCTTATCATGGTTAGCCTTGGTCTTTTCCTTGTAGATCTTGGTATTCTCGTATGCCAAGTGTCAAGTTTCTTCTAACTCATTCAATTGGATCAATCGTCTTTCGGCTGTTGTCTTAAGGTTAAACAAAAATAAAAGTGTGGGTTACCTCCCACAAAGCCTTTGTTTAAGGTCTTTAGCTCGACTCCTTTTTACTTTTAGGCGTCGGGTGGTTCGTTCAAGGTAATAGATACGTTCTTGCCTTGGTTGGTGTCCACAAGATAGGGCTTTAGACGTTGTCCATTAACTGTGAACTCGTTCCCACGATTATCCCAAAGGATTACGGCTCCATAAGGCTTATCTTCCTTGACTATGAAAGGACTGGACCATCTAGAACGAATTTTACCTAGAAAAAGCTTTAATTGAGAATTGAAAAGGAGAACCTTGTCATTAGGTTCGAGCCTCTTTGGTATGATCTTCTTATCATGGTAAGCCTTGGTCTTTTCCTTGTAGATCTTGGTATTCTCGTATGCCAAGTGTCGAATTTCTTCTAACTCGTTCAATTGGATCAATTGTCTTTCGGCTGTTGTCTTAAGGTTGAAGTTCAATTCTTTTACTGTCCACGCAGCCTTGTATTCAAGCTCCACCGGAAGATGACAAGCTTTACCATATACTATATAAAAAGGAGTTATTCCTAACGATGTCTTAAAAGTTTTCCTATATGCCCAAAGAGCATCATCTAGCTTCTCCGACCAATCTTTTCTGGTTTTGTCCGTAGTCTTCTGTAAGATCGCTTTAATCTCTCGATTAGATATCTCAACTTGTCCACTTGTTTGGGGATGATAGGCAGTAGCGACTTTATGCTTAACTCCATACTTCTTCAAAAGACTATCGAAAGCTTTGTTGATGAAGTGGATTTCTCCATCACTTATGACTACTCTTGGTACTCCAAAGCGTGGAAAGATGACGGATTTGAACATCTTGATCACGGCATTAGCATCATTGGTGGGGGTAACTGAAACGACCCAACCCAAAAATTTAAAAATTTTCCATTAAAACCCGGATTATCATTATCACAAATGATAATCCTCAACGGTCCAATCACAACGATGCGCAAACAAATAGACTAATCAATAACAATCTAATCAATAAATCTCATACTTAATTAATTCACTAAACCGTTCAAAACCAATATCAATCAATAACTAATAATAGTTCCAGAAATTACTAGCAACCTAGCAATTTTAACAACACAACCACTCAAACGAAACTCTAGATCATCTCCTATTCCCGGCCATGATTCTACGATCACATTTTCTCTTTACGTGCAACACATGGCAAAAAGAGTTGCGCGAGTATTATCACAAATACTCAGCGACGCAGTCATCCTGTCTACATGTTATACACACAGGCATAAGCAAGAGATAGAATACCAGGTTGAGCATACAACAAGCATACATAAACAATCAAACAATGAACCAGTCCAGGAGCACTGTGTCGATCGACACAACCACTAGGTGTCGATCGACAGATTTCACTTGTGTCGATCGACACACAGCAAGTGTGTCGATCGACACGACATCGGAGACGCATAGAACGAGCTTATCCTCTCATGGCTCAAATCCAAAAGCGATTCATCGATCTCCTGCACGATTTCATCCACAAAACACACGAAATCCAATCCAAACAACAGCAAACAATCATATTCCATCTATTTCTTTACCCAGATAAACCTACGGTCACACACTCACCTTGAAAAAGGATTGAAAAGAGGATGAACACGAAGAACACATGAAGCAGCCTCTGATTTCGTCCTCCTAGACCCGAAATCAACCAGCAACGATCCCTCCCCGTTTCTAATAACCTCCCATGCAATCACAAGCCTCAAGAACGATCAATCCTTCTCAAAATCCCCAAGACTCTCTCAATTCCCTCTGATTTCTGATTCCTCTCTGTTTTTCTGGTTTTCGACCAAAAGAAGACAAAACACGACTGTTCACGCTTATATATCAAACCCTATGGTTCCCTAAACCGATCGCCAAACCGCGCGATCAAAAATCGAACTTGTCTGTTCAATTTAACCTCGTGTCGATCGACACACCTTACCTATGTTGATCGACACAACGTCCAAAACCCGACTTCTCACAAGTCAAAAACACACGTGTCGATCGACACCCAACCAAAATCCACTTTTTGGTTCACGGGCGTTACAGTAGCTATTGCTTCAACCCATTTAGACACATAGTCCACCGCCACAAGAATGTATTGGTCACCAAAAGACATGGGAAAAGAACCCATGAAATCGATTCCCCAAACATCGAAGACTTCGACTTCTAGAATGAAATTTGTGGCATCTCATTCCTCCTGCTTATGTTACCCATTCTTTGGCGAGCATCACATTTTACGATGAAAGCTTGAGCATCCTTAAACATCGTAGGCCACCAAAATCCAGCTTGTAAGACTTTTGAGACAGTCTTTAAAGTAGCAATGTGACCCACATAAGCCATCCGTGTAGAATCCCTGCAATTTCTTCTTTCAGAATGCACTTTTGAAACAAACCATCTTCGCACTTTTTGTAGAGATAAGGCTCGTCCTAAAAGTAGTATCTAAAATCTCTGAGAAACTTCTTCTTCTTGTAGCCAAAGAAGTACAAGGGTTCAATATCGGCAGCTAAATAACTAGCAATATCTCGATACCAAGGAGCCCCAAAAGTTGCCTTTTCTTCAATAGAGGATATGATGTTACCATGAGGTATATCGTTCATAGCATAGACGTTCTCTTCCGCTAAACAATCATTCATTGGTAATGATTCTTTGATCCTCATTCTAGAAAGATGATTCGCTACTCCATTGTCTGCACTTTTCTTGTCTCAAATCTCCAGATCAAACTCTTGGAGTAAGAGTATCCACCGTATGAGTCGTGGCTTTGCATCTTTCTTTGCTAAAAGATACTTAAGAGTAGCATGTCAGTATAAACAATCACCTTTGAACCAACCAAGTACGATCAAAATTTCTCAAAGGCGAAAACAATAGCAAGTAACTCCTTTTCTGTCGTGGCATAGTTGCATTGGGCATCGTCAAGAGTCCAACTGCATAGTCACTTGCATCACACATGATCTCAAATGTTAGTCCCCAATCCGGTAATTGTACAACTAGTGCGCTTATAAGCGCCTCTTTGATCTTGTTGAAAGCAATGAGATAATCTTCATCGAATTCAAAGTTAGTGTCTTTGCACAGTAGTCTTGTAAGAGGTCGAGCAATGTTGGAGAAATCTATGATGAATCTTCTATAGAAATCGACGTGCATTAGATAACTTCGTACGCCTTTAACGTTTGAGGGAGGTTGCAAACTAACCATCACTTCTGTCTTCGTTTTATCAACTTCGTTTTCTTTCTCGGATATTCTATGTCCAAGAACGATCCCATCTCTCACCATGAAGTGACACTTCTCCCAATTCAAAACCAAATGTTTATCTTTGCATCATTGTAAAACCTTGCTAAGATTTGACAAACAAGCTTCAAAGGAAGAGCCATAAACAGAAAAATCATCCATCAATACCTCCATTATATCCTCTATACGACCCGTGAAGATCACCATCATGCATCTTTGGAATGTGGCTAGAGCATTACACAGTCCAAATGGCATTCTACGATAAGTACCATAGGGACTTGTAAACATCGTCTTTTCTTGGTCGTTAAGATGAATTGGAATCTGGAAAAAATTCTGAATATCCATCTAGAAAACAATAGTAAGGATTATTAGCAAGAGGTTCAAGCATTTGATATATAAAGGAGAGAGAAAGTGATCCTTTCGAGTTGATACATTAAGCTACTTGTAATCGATACACATTCGATGACCGGTAATCGTCCTTGCAGGAATCAGTTCATCGTTTTCGTTCTTCACCACAGTTATTCCTCCTTTTTTAGAGACTACACGGACTGGACTTACCCATGTGTTATCTCAAATAGCATATATAATCCCTGTTTCTAGAAGTTTCATGATCACGTTTTTTACAACATCTTTTAGATTTGGATTTAATCTTCTTTGATGTTCTATGGAGGATGAAGATTTGTTTTCTAGGATAATCCTATGCATGCATAGATCTGGAGATATTCCTGTGATGTCATCGAGAGAATAGCCTAGAGCTTTCCTATGCTTTCTTAACTCACAAAGAAGTAAATCTGACTCGACATTACTCAAATAAGAATTAACAATTACATGATAAGTTCGATTTTCACCGAGAAACGCGTATCTTAGCCCAACGGGGAGCTCTTTAAGTTCGACTCTAGGGGCTTTTAATTCACACCATGGATCTTGTAGTCCTTTAGGAAAGGTTCTAGGCGGTGCGACTTCATTAGTATCCTTATCCGATGCAAGGTAAGCCACTAGTTTATCATATGTACTCCCCGAATCAAGTATTTTGGCATACTCATGGGCTTCAACATTCAAGTATCCGTCTTCTCCTTCTATTTTTTGTCAATCCTGCCTTCACAGGATCATTGAGATCGAGTTCTTTAAACATTTCACCCGACGCTTCACTCAACTGGTCCACCCAAAAAGCATTTCCATCAATTATTGGTCTTTGTAGAGCTTTGTCGACTTCGAAATTAAGTATATGATCTCCAAGGTTTAGCTTGATCTTGCCTCCTTTGACATTAATCATAGCTCTAGCAGTTGCTAAGAAAGGACGTCCAAGGATTATAGGATCTCGAGGCTCTTGATCTAACTCCAATACGATAAAATCCACCGGAATGCAACAATCTCCAATAATGACTTGTAGGTCGATTATAATTCCAACCGGGCATTTCACCGAACGGTCTTCAAACATTAATTGGATCTTTGTAGGATTGAAGTTGGTAATACTGAGGCGCTTAGCTACCATGTAAGGCATGAATTTGATGCTCGATACCAAGTCACAAAAACAACGCTCAAAGGTAGAACCTCCAATTTTACAAGGAAGCACAAAACTATCCGGATCTTCTAATTTTTGAAATCCCTTGTCTTGAAGTCTTGTACTACACTCTTGAATGATGAACATCACACCTTCCTCTACTTGAAGTCTTGTACTACACTCTTGAATGATCAACATCACACCTTCCTCTAAGCTTATATTGCTGGTTAGGATGCCTTTCATATACTTTCTCAAAGCTGGGATGATAATACAAGCATCAACAAAAGGCAACCTCACGGTAAGTTGTCTTACAAACTCTTTTATCTTAGCTTGTTCTTTCTCCTTTTTCGGCTTTTCAAGACACATGGGAATGGTATTTTAGGCTTGTAAACATGTGTTACCTCAGGTGGAATCTCGTCTTCTGCTGGAGTTTCATGGGCAACCTCTATGCTACGTGCTTTGTCATCTTCTAGTATGTCTATAACAACCTTCTCGCTGTTTTCTTTTGGCATCAACACTTTACCTAGTTGTGTACCACTCCTCAATATCATGTCCTTCACATGTTCACTCCTTGGGTTCACTTTAACTTTACCAGGAAGAAACCCGCCCGGTTTTCCAACAGTACCGGCGATATAGGCGATTTGGAGAGCGATTTGCTTAACATGAAATGAAATTTCTTCTATCTTGTTGTTAATGTCGTGTCCCAATAAATCCATCCTAATATGAATTCCCTTCTGAACTTTTCGAGCTCATAGCTCATTAATCAAAGGTTCGAAATCTTCCTCCAAAGTCTCTCTTGATTTAACGCCTTGAAAACTCGGTGTATGCGTGTGTTGAATTTCTTGTTGATGAAAATTCTTTTGAACTCCACTAGAAAACCGTTTTTTAGGTTGGATATAGGTTTCTTGAGCCACGTTTTGATGAGTGTAAAAATGTCCTTAAGAACCTTAGGGTTGTAACTCCCAGCTCCAAGATTTTGATATTACGCTCCCACGTAGTTCACTTCTCTTAGATCGTACTGTGAAAAATCTCCCATGTGTTCTTGGTTAAAGTGTTCATGAGGGGCTGTCACTTCTTCATATACTTGAAGTCGCGTCGTATTCTCGAGAATTTGAGAAACTATCATCTTGATCTCCTTGAGCTCCGTAGAATCGGTGTTGATGGCTTTAACGGCTTCATCGTAGCTTGGTTGAATCATGCTATCACTTGCGGCTAGGTTGTCTATCAAGATCTTTGTTTCACTGATGGATTGTTGCATGAAACTTCCTTTACTCCCAACATCGAGAAATCGTTTGTGTTCTCTATCAATCCCTTGATAGAAAATATTCCACAATTTAGCATGCGAAAAACCATGTTGTGGCAATCTCTCACATATTCCTTGTAGCGCTCCAAATATTCATGATACGGCCCAATAGAACTTTGTTGGAAACTTGTAATCTTACTCCTTAATGCGCTTAACCTTTTCTTGGTGAAAATTTTCTCAAGGAAAGCTTGCTTGTATTCTTTCCATGAGGTTATTGATTGGGACGGAAGTGATTTCATCCATCGAAACGCGTTCCCCACCAAAGAGAAAGAGAATAAACGACATCTAAGGTGGTCGAAAGGGGCTCCATTGGAGTTGATTGCGCCGCATAAATATTCAAAGGAATCGATATGATCCAAAGGGTTTTCTTGTGAGAGACCGTAGTATTGAGTTTGCTTCACAAGGGCGATGACACGAGGTTTTATCTCAAAGCCTACGTCATGTGATGCAAGGTAAATTGGATTTTTGTACATGAGAAGTGTTGATGATGAATAGGTGCAAGGTTTTATCTCAAAGCCTACGTCATGTGGTGCAAGGTAAATTGGATTTTTGGCGCCAGCTGTTCCATGTCGTAGTTGTGATGATGAAATTCGTCAAAACCTTGCTCTAGTCCAAATGGTTGGTCTTAGATTCTTTCACGAACTTAATGTCCGAATTGGGCAGCTCCAAGTGGTTAAGGAGGTCGTCATGGCTGCTGATTATGAATTAGGTCAGCCATACTTGCTCAAACAATTCCCTAAAACAATCAAAACAAAGAAAAACAAAAACTAATTTAGCAAAGTAAAATAGAAACGTTTTAGACTAGATTTTAGTCCAAAGCTTGTAGACAAAATATCAAAGGTCCCTTGCAAGGATGCCAAAAACTTGATGTAGTCAAAGTTTTAACACTAAAATATATAAAAGCAAGTGCACAGCAATCACGGTAGTATTTAGGTATCGAATCCACAGGGACCTCGTAATTGTACTACAAGCTTATAGGAATCAAATCAAGCTAAAAAAAAAATATGGTTTTGGTTTTTAAAGAGAATAAAATAACTAAGTAAAAGAGATTAGAATTTAAGGTAAACAAACGTTAGACAATAGGTTAATCGCAAGATTCACAAATCATTAGGGACCTTTTAGAGAGATGTGTTATAGAACTCAAATCATTAAACAACATATCGAATTTTAGGGACCTTTTAGAGAGATGTGTTATAGAATTCAAATCACGAATATATATTCCTCCCACTGTCGTGGCTTAGATCACTATGTTTTAACTTCCTAGTAGACTCAATTATCGTAGGTTATTTCAAGAAGAAAACACGCGTTAAGTTCAAGATTCGATTGTTCACTAAACTCCTTAACTAACCTTTCGAATTGTTAAGACGCTAAGCTCATCAAATACTAGTTCAGACAATATAACAAGCTTTTGGAGAGTATATCAATCTAAGATCAGACACTAGTTGACAGAAAAGCAATCAGCATTATGAGCAACTAAAGATGAAGAACTTAATAGATTATCCCTAATTCATTCGATAGAAGTTAACAATTAATGAACTCTTTGATTTCCTACAACCTAACAAATAAAACTACTCAAACATGATGCACGAAAGACAAGAGATAGATGATGAATCATGATAAATAAACTTGAATTAAAGAGTAAAGGTAAGAGGATAACAAGCTTTTGGAGGTATATCAATCTAAGATCAAACGCTAGTTGATCAGAAAAGCAATCATCATTAAAATCAAATAAAGATGAAGAACTTAATAGATTATCCCTAATTCATTCGATAGAAGTTAACAATTCATGAACTCTTTGATTTCCTACAACCTAACAAATAAAACTACTCAAAAATGATGCACGAAAGACAAGAGATAGATGATGAATTCATGATAAATAAACTTGAATTAAAGAGTAAAGGTAAGATGTATCTTCTCTATATTGAGATACAAAGCGAGATCATCCACCAAGTGCTCTAAAATCCAAAGCTAATGAAGAATGCCAAGAGAACTCGTGGTGGCTGCTCCTTATGATAAAAACTACTTTATTGTTTGGCATATTTCTAACAAGAGGCTAAAAACAAATATATATAGGTCTAGGGTCTTCTAAGGCTAAGTTTAAGGCAAAAGAGTTTTTTTGGTCGAAACTGCACCAAAAATCGGTTCAAGCAACGGTCAAGAAACATGACCGGTGTTGGAAGTTATATGACCTCTTTTGTGGCCAGACATCGGGCTGGAACATCGGTCCACGGCGTGGGTCGGTGTTTGGCTCGATATTGGACTTGCTTCAGCTTTGAGACATTTTGACATATCTTCAGTATTCGGGTGCGTCTTCCTGCTCACAACTCCAAATAATATGATACAAAATCCGTTGTGAAGCTAACTCAAAGGTCTATTTTCTGACAAAGTTTTATCCAATTCCAAGTTGATTTGATCCTCCCTTTATTGCTAAAATTCTGGTGTATATATTCTGTCCAACTTGGTAGATTGTGGTACCTTGTGAATTCTTTGGTCTTGAATCTTTGGCTTATGAAAGTTGCTGTAACTTGGTTTATACCTCTTTTAGTCCCTTTTCTCCTTTTTGGATGATTTCCCTATCAAGATACTAAAACTACAAATACAAGGAAAAACTACCTCTTTTGGTAGAAAAGCTTATTAAAGTGCATAGAAAATATAGTAAAATAGATAGTAAAAGTTGTAAAATATGGGACATATCACTCAGCAACGAGATGACATAGACTCGGCGACGAGGTGAAACATACTCGGCGATGAGGTGAAACAGACTCGGCGACAAAGTGGATTTTGGTTGGGATCAAAGTGGATTGACGAAGGCGATGAGGTGTAGTCGAGACGCAGTAAACGCCGAGACGAAGAGTCATTGTTGTGACGAGGTTGTTTTGTGATAAACGACGAGTCAAGAAGAATTTTTTGGCGAGGAAGGATAACGAGGCGGACTTGTTGATTGGATGCTGAGGTGGACTCGTGTGGACTTAACACCGAGGTGGACTCGTGTTGATTGACGCTGAAGTGGACTTGTATTGACAACAAGGTTGTCTCATGTTGACTTGACGCCGAGGTGGACTCGTGTTGACGATGACGTGGTCTCAAGTTGATGACAAGGTGGTCTTGTTTTGATGCCGAGGTTGACTTGTGTTGACGATGCCGAGGTGGACTCGTGTTGATGACGCCGAGGTAGACTCATGTTGACAATACCGAGGTGGACTCGTATTGGCGACGCCGAGGTGGACTTGTGTTGACAACGCCGAGGTGGAATCGTGTTGTCGACGAGGTGGTAGTTTGAGATGGCGTCCAAAAATTCCACCTCCTTGAGTCCACAACTTTATCTAGTGTCTGAAGTTGAAAACGCGATGAACCAAGTCTCTTTTGATGTATTGGTTGATAAGAATCTTGATGAGACGGAGAGTCATTTTGTTTAGAACTTATCTTTTTTGCAGGGGTTTTGATGATCACTTTGATCATTGACAACTTTGTTCAGAAATGAGCATGTTTTAGAGTTTAAGACCAAAAATGAATATGCTCAGCGTCAAGACCAATGATCTGTTTGTTGGATTTTTGGAGATTTCTTTGGTTTACGGGCGAGTCGCCATTGACAAACTCGCTCCAAAAATAAATAAGTTTCGATAGTATGGTTTGTTCCCAAGTTTTGGGTGATCAATTTTGGGCGAGTCGTCATTGACAACCCTGTTCCGAAAATGAGCATGTTTTAGAGTTTAAGACCAACGAAAATGAACATTTTTGGTTTACAGGTCAGTAACCATTGACACGCCCGCTTCAAAAATGAACATGCTTTTTTGGTGAGACAAACGACTTGTCTATTGAGTTTTCAGATGATCAATTTGGTTTACGAGCGAGTCGCCATTGACACGCCCGCTCAAAAAATGAGCATATTCTCGCGTTAAGACCAACAATGCGATTATTGGGTTTAGAATAAACACTTAATTTTACGACTATGTCACCATAAATATACATCTCCAATAGTGAATATTTTCAAGCGAGGTGACCAATGGTTTGTTTGTTGGGTTTAGATTGAACATTTTGGTTTACAGATATGTTTCAGTAAACGTATTCGCTCCTATAATAAACATAGATATTTGTATATTGCGCTTTGTAATCCTACTAAGGATGTAATAGTCAGATCTAAAATATATGTAACAGTTCGTTACTATGGCCAGCAGTAATCCGTTTTGTTAAGAATTTAGTAATCCGTAAAGGATGTGAGTGAGATGTCAGTTTTAATAAGGCTTTAGTTATCCGTAAAGGATTGAGTTAGAGGCCTACTTTGTTATGGCTTTAGTAATCCGTAAAAGGATGTGATTTGAAGACCTTTGTTTTGAAAAAATATTGCTTTAATTAGACATAGAGTATATTATAAAGATGGGAGTATATGAGTATACTCACTCCTTCCTTTTTTTTAAGGATGGGGACAAGGTGATATTGGTTTTGGCGAGGTGACCCCAATGGCCTTAGCTAGTGATGTTGAACTAAGGTGAAGAGGATTTCGCAAGATTCGACGGGGTGTGATGAATTCGAGGTTGTGTGGTGTTACAAGATGGAGTGAATTAAGGAAACAAGGCGAGGTGGACCTCGGCGCAGTCGTGAAAGAGAATCGTGGTTGAAGTGGCGAGGCGAGGACAATTTTTTTTGGAGATGAGGCAGACAAGGTACTCAGGTTTTGGTGACGAGGCGGTTTAGTCAGAGACAAAGTCAAACCTAAGTGTTGCAAGGTCATCGTGAAAAGGCGACAATGTGGTGTTACGAGTCGAAATTTAAGACGAGGTGGAGTTGAAACAATGAGGTGGTGTTACGACGACAAAATT
Source organism: Arabis hirsuta (assembly GCA_964056655.1). Classification (NCBI taxonomy): domain Eukaryota; kingdom Viridiplantae; phylum Streptophyta; class Magnoliopsida; order Brassicales; family Brassicaceae; genus Arabis; species Arabis hirsuta. The sequence goes on along the minus strand of OZ053298.1, from coordinate 20,869,570 downwards.
AAAAAACGAGGTGGAGTTGAGATAAAGAGGTGGTTTTACGACGATGAAATTGAAGAAGAGGTGGAGTTGAGACGACGAGGTCAAATCCAAGGTGCCTTGGGTTCATCAAAACCTTTTAGACTTGCAAATAAACTCTCAACTAAGTCTGGGCGAGGTGGACTCTTCTCCACCCTCTTTTAAGAAAGGGGACAACTGCACCCATCTAAAGACGAGTTGCCTATTGATATACCCTATATTTTACCACTTTTACTATCTATTTTACTATGGTTTTTACATATATTAATAAAGCTTTTCGACCAAAAGAGGTAGTTTTTTCGTATATGTAGATTTTAAGGTTTTAACAGGTTTTATCATCAAAATGATGTAAAATAGAGCAAAAAGAGTGTTATCTATGATGCAGATACTCATCCAAGTCAAAGGAACCAAGCCAAGTCATTATATCTTGAAGATAATGCACATTCTCAAACTGGACAGAACGTATACACCAGAATTTCTCTGATGAACGGAGGATCAAATCAATTGGGAATTTAATGAAAATTGGTATGGCGATAGAAAATTGAATTAGCTTTTCAATGGAGTTTTAATTTTATCAATTGGAGCTGTATTTTGGAAGATGCACCCGAAACACTGAGGGCATGTCAATCTGCCTTCGAAGTAAAGTGAGTGCAGAATGGAGTCAAGCACCGGGCCGCCCATGGGCCGATGATCCAGACCTTTTCCGACCTTCTAGAAGCTCTATAGAAGCATCTAATACCGGTCATGCAAGCCAACAGTTATTGTGACCGGTATTGCCTCAGTTTCGACGAAAAAGACATTTTTGCCCGAAGAAGACCTAGCCGACTTAAACCTCCTTAAACCCCTATATATACTTACTTTTAGCCTCTCTAGTAACTTAAGAAGCTGGCCAAAATAACCTAAATCAATACCTAAACATGTATTTCGTTTTTCTCTTGTTCTTAATGCATATTTGATTCTAGAAGCCTTTAAGGATAGATTGACTTTGCCCTATTGCGAAGAGATGAGATCTAACTCCTTACGCTTATATAAATCAACGATTTATACTATGTCTATGTGCTTTAATCTTGCCACTACGTGTTGCAAAATATGTTAGAGTATTATCTTTGATTTGATTTCTATGCACTTTCTTAATTCTATGTCTTTACATACTTAATCGTTTAGAGTTTTATTCTAGAATTGATTCTTCATCTTTATTTATACTCAAAGCACGAACTGGCTTAGCTACCCATGGACTGATCTTAGGTTGATATACTCTCCAAAAGCTTGTTTTATCTCCGGACCTAGTATTCGATGAGTTAGGCATCTTAACAATTCGATAGGTTAGTTAAGGAGTCTAGTGAACAATCAATCTTGAGCATAAAGCATGTTTTCACCTTGTAATAACCTGCGATAGTTGAGTCTATTAGGGTGCAAAACGTAGAAGGTTAATTACATCACGATAGTGGGATGACATTACCTTAGCGATATGAGTTCTAGAACAACTAGTATTGAAATCGTAAATCGATTGCTTGTGTTTTGCATATGTTTTGTGAATTGCTTGAATTCTAATCTTAATTGATATCTATCCCTTTATTTTTATTGCTTTGTTATTTACTTCCAGAAAACCCCAAAAACCAAATAATATTTTCCTCAGCTTAATTGGAATCATATAGGTTTGTAGTGCATTCATCACTTAGTCCTCAGTGGATCGACCCCTAAGTACTATAATTATTTTAACTGTGCACTTGCAGTTCCCTAGGGTTATAAATTTAAAACCTAATTGCATATAAACCATACATCGAAGTTATACGCACATCACGTACGTACCATTTAAAGGGATCAAGCTGCCCCGTTGTTCATGTAAAATACTTTATGCTAGTATTCGTTTATCCTTCTGCGAAAGCCCAATTGTTATAGCTCATCGTCACCTTGTCTTCCACGTTTCGGGGGTTCAACTTCTTCATGCTGAATTTGCCCCGTGCTCTCCTCCATTTCGTAGTCTTTGATACTTAAGTCTCATGTCAACCTTCATTCTGTTGCTAACTTTTCCGCGAGCTTGAGGCCCAGGGTTAGGCAGTTTGCAGTTGAGTGTCCATTTACGTGATGATATTTGCAGCACGCTGTTTTGTTGTACGAAATGAAATTCTAATCAACGCATTCCCAACACCGTCTATAAGCAATCGTTGAAACTTCACAGAGATTCATTAGGTCCTAGGCCCATAGTCCATAGGTCGGCATCTAAGGTCTGGTGCTTAATGAATATGGTGTAGTGCTTCATGAATGCCTCCGTCAATTGCTTGAAGTTATCGATATAATTCCTTTCCAGTTGGGAGAACCACTGCAAGGTTGGACCCTTCAAGTGCTCCACGAATAGGAGACACTGGCTAGCATCCTTTTCTTCTTCCTTGAAATTGGCACGACCCATCGCGATCATAAAAGCAACAATGTGATTCTTTGGGTCAGTTTTCTGGTAAAAAATTTGCACCGTGGTGATTCGAGTTGTGAATGGCGTGTTCTGCGCCTCCTCGAATAATCGGTCAAGCTCTAGGGCTTTGCTTGTGGTTCTATACATCTGGGATCAGACTGCTTTTATATCCTTGGTGGCTCGCTCATGTCGGCGCGCATCTCGGCCATCTCGGCCATCTCCTCCTTCTAAGCTCAGAATGTTGCCTCATATTTTTCGTTAAGCTGCTGAATATAGAGGAAATCCTCTTCCACTAGCGAGGTTGTACTCAGAGTCTTCATCACCTTGGGTCACCTTGACCAGGTCCGCTTTGGCGTGCTCGATCTCCCTACACCTTAACGAACCTGGGCTTCTCGGTTCTCATCAAAGTTTATGACTAGTGCTGCTTCATCTGTATTTTGCTCGTCCTTTTCCAGAGGTCGAGCGGTCTTTCTTCCTCGACTCGCATTGCCATTTTTCGAGGTGGGATGAAGTGGTAGGAAGGTTCGAGTTCAGGGCGCGTCGGCTGGTATTGAGAAATTCCACCTCCAAATGGTCCACAGTCTCTTGAGAAAAGTACTTCCTATTAAACTCCTCCTCACAGACTGTCTAAGGAATAACAAAGTCCACATGATTTCCCTAGCCACACCTTCCCACCATAGTAGAGCGTTGCCCTCAAGTACTGCACCGCTAGCTCTCCACGAAACTCAACGAGACACCTTGCAATCTCGAAATTCTTTTCGAGGACCTTCCTACAATTGTTCGCTACAAGGGGATTTGTATCATTCCTGAAGGTCTCGGTCCCAAGCTCCCTCATAAACCTCAAAGTGTCCCAATAGCTAATACGCGGCGACGGCAATGCATCCCCAACGGCTTCATGTGGCGACATTACAGCGACCCCTGGGGCCTGGTCCCCAATTTGTGGATTTTGAAGAAACTAACCAAACAAGTTTGGAAGTCCGTGAAGCTCCTTCAACTCAACATCACCTCCTAGAGCGGCTCCCGCTGGCATTTTTCCAGCGGTGGTTACTCCACCGGGTTTCCATTTCCATTAGTTTTTACATTCATTATGTTCCCACTCCTCATATTGCGACCCGTCTATATAGAACGATCCCATATCAAAACCATGTCCCCACAGACAAATCAACTCCACTCAACAAGACTTCTACTCTTTGATGTGGCGCGGGTGGTGGTTTCATATCAAAACCATGTCCCCACAGACAAATCAACTCCACTCAACAAGACTTCTACTCTTTGATGCGGCGCGGGTGGTGGTTTCAGTAATTTGAAATCCTGATTTTGTCCCCAAAGATCGTTAACACCGAAACTCAAGTTTCAAAACACTTTAAAACATTTTTTGAAAACGTGAGTTAAGGCGGACCCTGCAGGTCATAACCCAAGCTATCTAACCTAGGCTATGATATCAATTGTTACACCCCGATTCATAATTATCGGATCCATAGTGTTTGTTATCGGATAAGTAATAAATGAGAAAAAATATGAATAAATCTAAAATGCGTTTATTGGATTTAACAGGAAAACGGAAAGTCTTGCAAATTAAATCGAAAACCGAACTTCAACCAATACTAGAATCTTTAATAAAACAAAAATGTAGAATTTTTCAAAACTGTCTCATACCGCTTCCTGATCCAAGGTACTAATTTTTTTATTTTTTGGAAGTTCTGAACCTTTAGCTGATAATCTTTTCGGTATCTGGAATCAGCTTATAGATAATCCGATTTAAAGATTAGCCCTCCATAGAAAAAAAGATTTGAACCCGGGACAGAAAAAAACCAACTTTTTTGTATTAATACTAGGCTACCATATCTTTGGTACGTCCTACTTAGGCTGGTTAAATTGTGTGGATAAAGACATCGTCTGTCACATCATGCTATCATTCATGTAACGGAGCATTAAAATTCTCTTTTCATTATTTCGAGGATAAATCAAGTAAATGATTGTTCTTCAAAGATGGTTCATCCAAACTAGGAAAAGGACGCCCATAACTACGACATCCATATTATATAAGAGATTTTAGGGTTATTATATAGTGGAGAAACTCTGAAAAAGGGAAAGTCAAACTTGAAAATTAGATCTAAGCATTTAATTTAATATAGGCATGGGGGAATATGGGGGAAAATGGTGGAAAAGAAGGATATGTAGCAATCATATACGACACACACATTCTCGATTATTCTTCCATCTTCACATCTTCTCTTAGAGCAAAGTTTCTTCTTTTTGAATCATATTACAGATTTATTGTTATGTAAATAACATTTTTGAAAAAGACTATATTTTGGTCTATGTTTGACATATCCGAGTGATTGATTGATAGAGATTATAATTACTGTCTAGTTTTAATCTCTAAGCATTTTTGTCCAAAAAAAAAATCATCATCAACCATAGATGCACAACAATAACATTATACTACTTCGAAGTCATTTTTCCACTCAAGAATGTAAAGCACTCAAGAAACTAAGTGAATAGATGTTTTGAGTTTTCTTTAAGTTTTTAATATACAATTACCAAGTGAAATGCAAATATAAAAGGTTAAAAGGTAAATTAACAAGCAAAGTTTATTCTTTGTTCTTCCTTCCCTTCTATCCTTCTTCTTTGCTCCATTTTTGTTTTTCTTGGTATCCCTTGTCCAAAGCATATTTCAAGTACTTAGATGAAAACAAATCGAAAATGGAAACGTGGAAATGTGTAAACAATAAAACAAAATTACTTTTCTTTAAATGAATTAGTAATTTGAAAGATAATTTTTTATTTTATAAAAGAAAAAATGTTAAGAGATTATAGACTATTTTTTGGAGCAAAAAAAAAAGATTATAGACTATTTTTAAAAAATTTCTAAATTAATAATTCTATAAATTGATCAAATATCATAGTCTCGTCATTATTTATTTGAGAACTAGAGGTTATGCAATAGTTTTAAATTTATTTTTATCATCATTTTTTTATCAACATGATTTTTATCATCTACCGTGTAACAGCTATTATTATTGTAGTTACTAAACCATTATATTTATCCTTTATGGATTGTTTGGTCATGGATAAAAGTTTTAATAGAATTTTGAAAGAAATTAATTAGTTTGCCTTTGAAAAACATTGGAGGCAAAGTCACACGTGAATCCCTATCTCCATCACTCCATGTACAATATCATAATTCACACATATCCAACTAAAGTTCAATAATACATATTCGTTTCGTCGCGATTATTAGAAATTCTTTCTTCTTCCATAATATTATAATCGACTGAAGTGCCTTACAGCTCTTTTTTTATTTTCCATGTGTTCGGTATGCCACTTACTTTCTCCCCGTGATCTGCTACACTTTATTGGATCATATTTTATCTGCGTACTGTTCACTTATATTTCTCATAAATGAAAGCAACCCAGACTTTCTAGACGAATTGATTAGAGCTGCTTAACATTATTCAATGTTTAGAGGAGTGATCTGTTATTTTCAATCTTACAAATAGGCTAGATGAGTTTCGAATTAGGTTTTTCTAGCTTCTTTATGTCTTTCATTCTTCATTAACTTTTTAAATTACGATGCTGACTATTGATATTTTTTTTATAAGCAAATTAGATTTTGATCCATGCCAAAAGTGAGATTAAATGGTTGAATATGTTGATTACAATAAATATAATAAAGTTGAATACTTTTGAATACACATATGTTAATACCATCAGTTTTAATATTTTTATTTGTAAATTCAAAACATATGCAAAAATTATTTAGTTCAGTATTTTTTAAATATAAAATTAATATTTTTTATTCGCGTAAATTATAAAGCATACAATAAATCATATAAATTTTAGATTTGTATGAATTTGTTGAATATAACAAACGAAAAACAATATTTATTTTCCAATAATAGAATATATAAATATTTGTAAGTGTGATTAAATATATATAGTAGAATACATATCGTATACAAATATTTGTATAGAATACTAATTTAAATACATATATAAATAGATAATTTTTATAAATATAATAACAAAAAGCTTCTTAATATATCAGAAAATAGATGAAAGTTTATATTAATAAAAGTTTAGGATTTTGATTCAGTCAATAAACGTTTAGGATTTTTTATGAAAGTTAACAAAAAATTAAAATTGAATTGGACCACATCAAAATTGAAGATTTAAATGATATTTTTCCCGAAACATAGATGTTACACACCAGCTAAATAACCAATTATATGGCGGTTTTGACTTTTGAAAAATATTCACATGAAGGCGGTGAAATAAGACGAATGAGAAAGGTAGGTGAGAGAGATAAATATTATAGACTAAATGGAAGATTTTGTTGTTGTTGATATCTTAAAGCTATTGATCAACAAAAATATTATTTAAAAAAAATGAAACAAGAAAATAGTTTGGATGAAAATATCAAAATCCATATTGGAAGCCAATTATTAAAGCAATCTATGAGATTGTCCTTGATTGATACCTTCGCTGAAGCAGGTTTTATAACTTAAATTGGTCGAAATAGTGAAGAGAGGATACTTTATTTCGAATCACCTTCCCAATAACTTGGATCAGATCGACCGTAGTTTGGTAGGTGTGTTTATGACGTCTTTTGTTTTGCTCCTTTCAAAGATAATAAAATGTCGTTTGAAAGGCTAACCGAATCAAGATGTAATTGATTTTGTCAGAGTGGTGAGTCACAAGATGTTGAAGAGTTTCTTCCCAATCAAAACCTGATGCAGTTCCGAGAAGATCCGTGCTAATATCAAATCAAATCGTGAAATAATATGGACAAGCAAAGAACAACTGTGTAAACAGTAATGAACCGAAGTCTTAAGAACTCAAGAACACACTAAAAAATACTTCTTAGCCTTAAGTAAAACAGAACAAAACAGGTTCTTATAAAGCTTGTGACACGTACAACTACTGAACCGAAAAGACTGCAACAACTAGTACTTGCTTCCTACAAACCAGGACAACAAGACTTATTCTTCTCTACTCAGTCCAACATCTAAGACGACTAATTCAAACCAATTCAAATGCAATAGTAACTATGATATTTCGTATTCTCCCCTAAACTGGAATGTCTCTTTTCCAGTTTATCTTTCCTTAGAACAAACTCCCATCATTCCTCTGAGTTTCTCGAACACCTCAAGCTTAACAGCCTGTGTCATTATGTCAGACATTTGATCACCAGTAGGATAATATTTCAAACTTATGATCCCATCATTCACAAGATCATGAAGAAAATGATACCTGACATGGATATGTTTGCTTCTTCCATGAAGAACCGGGTTTTTTGCAAGTTTGATTGTTGAGCTGTTGTCACAGTACAAAACTGTACTTCCCTCTTGTTTAAACCCAACTTCCTCTAGAATGTTTCTTAACCAGAATGCTTAACAAGCACCATTTGCAGCAGCAACAAATTCAGCTTTAGTGGTAAATAAAGTGACTATGGGTTGTTTCGTTGATGCCCACGCTACAACTCCTCCTCCAAATACAAACACATATCCAGATCTGCTTCTTCTGTCATCCACATCTCGAGCATAATCACTATCTGCATACCCAATAATTTCCTGCTCTCCTCCTTGTTTATACTCAATTCCAAGTCCTTTAGTTCCTTATACATATCTCAAGATTCTCTTCACGGCCAACATGTGTTGTTCTGTTGGTTTCTCCATAAACCGACTAACCAAATTGACAGAGAATATCAAATCAAGTCTTGAAGCAGTGAGATACCTTAGACTTCGCATCATTTGTTTGAATAACATCGAGTCTGCTTCAGGATAAGCTCTTTCTTTGGATAGTTTGTGCCCTGGAACAATAGGATTTCTAACCCAATTGCAATTTTTCATGCCATATTTCCTCAACATATCCTCTGCATACTTCTTTTGATTGATGAAGATACCTTGTTCATCTTGAATAACCTCAACTCCAAGGAAATACTTCATTTTCCCAAGGTCAGTCATGGAGAATTCCTTCATCATAGAGTCTTTAAATCCTTCCAATAACCTTTTTGAATTTCCAGTGTAGATGAGATCATCTACATATGAGCTTACAATTAGAACATCATTCTCCTCTGCTTTCACGAACAATGTGTGTCCACAATAGCATTTTTTGAAACCCTCTTTCGCAAAGTATCCCTCTATTCGATTGTACCATGCTCTTGGCGCTTGTTTAAGCCTGTAAAGAGCCTTCTTTAGTTTGTAGACTTTTCCTTCAGAGCTTCCCACTTCAAAACCCCTTGGTTGTTCAATGTAAACATCTTCAATAAGGTCTCCTTGCACGAATGCACTCTTTACATCTAGCTGAAAAATGCTCTAGCTTTTCTGTGCAGCAAGACTTAGTATAGCTCGAATCGTATCCCATCTTGCTATTGGTGCAAAGACTTCATAAAAGTCAATACCATACGTTTGGTGATATTCCTTTGCCACGAGCCTAGCTTTGAACTTGTCAACCTCTCCTTTTTCATTGAATTTTGTCTTAAAATCCACTTTACTCCAATCACCTTAGCCCCATCAGGTAAGTATGCTAACTCCCATGTGTTGTTATCCTCAATAGACTTGATCTTTGCCTCCATAGCCTCTCCCCACTTGACATTTTGACTGCATCTTCAAATTTGTCTGGATCTTCTTCAACAATGAACATGGCAATTGCCTCCTCCTCTCCTTCTTCCACTACTGATCTTAACCCTTCACAAACGTAATCTTTCATCCAAACTGGAGCTTTCTTGGTTTTGCTTCTCCCCTCTATATGAGATGCTCTGTTTGAGCTTGTCTCTGCATTTTCTTGTTGTGGAGTTGGAGCACTAGCTTCTTCTTCTTCTGTATTGTCGTGGTTTTCTCTTCCAGCTGATGTGTTGCGGTTTTAACGCATTTTAACCCGTGTTTTCAGTGGTTTATCGAGTCTTTTTCTGTTTTTAAAGTCTTTGCAAGTTGAAATGCGTTTGGAATGAGTCTAAAGCAAGATGCAACAAAGCAAGAAAGAAAAGAGACAAATATGCTTAAATCGACCTATGGATCGACCTAAGGATCGACCAATCCGAATTTACCCAAAACATCCGACTAGCCTAGGATCGATCAGGCTACGTTTCTGACGATCGGATCGATCGATCCGCATGTGGATTGGTCGATCCTGACCCTAAACCGGCCCAAAAATGGAAAATTTCAGATTTCCTTATTCTATTGGGTTTTGCCTGAGATTTCGACCAGAACGTGATTTGACCTATTTATTCGAGTTTTTAGCCATTATTTAGGCTACACTTTATTTTCGATTAGCCCTTTTGATTCGAAGCTTTTAGGAGAAGATCTCTAACCCTATTGACAATTCGGAGAAGATTTCTAAACCCTCTTGTTTATCTATTGATTTTCTTATGTCTTTCATGAATTCCTCTTATGATTTGATTTCTATCATGTCTGAGTAGTTTTCTAATTGGGCTTTAGGATTTCAAAGGGATTTCAGGGTTTGATTGATGTTGATTTAGGGATTGATAACTTGGTTTCTTCATCTAGGTTGTTCGTATTGCTGGAACTTGATTAGCTACCTTGTTTCTGATCTTAGGTTGGTTAACGCATCAAAAGTGTTTGTTTAAAAGCCTAAAATAACCTATTTGAGCAAAGCATCCCTAGCCAACAAAAGCTGATGTTAGGGTGTTTTGTGAACATATCAAACTTGACCATTAATGCATGTTTAACCTCTTGAATTCAAACGACAGTTTAGGATCTTAGGTTGTTAGGCATAGTAATTGATGCTATGACAGTAGATCAATTTGATTTTGTGATTTGCGTTCTAGAACGATTACTACTGCTTTTCATGATAATTTATCTATTTCTCATTCCTTGAATCCCTGCGAATTCCCTAATACCCAATGCTTGTTATTCATAAGTTTACATATTTTACTTGCTATTTTCATTTACATATTGCAATTCACAATCATATTTTTGTCCTAGCTTAGTTTCATTCTCATAAATTCGTAGTGTGATACTTGGTTCTTGTCGATTCGGTCCCTGCATTACTACAACCATTTGTTGTGCAATTGCAGTAGTTATATAGGGTTAAAACCAGTGTAATCAAGTTTTTGGCAGCGTTGCCAGGGACCAATAGCGTTACCTTCGAATTTCAGTTTGAAGTTTAGTCTAAGAAGTTACTAACGAGTTCTATTTTATTCTTTTGGGTGTTTCAAGTGTATGCAAAGAAAAAGTGAGGGCTCTGACAACCTTCTCTACTTTGAGAACTTGACACTTGGAAGAATAGAACAAATGAACAGAGCAAAAGCAAAGTCGAAACAAGTCAACATGGTTGATTCAGACGACGAAAACAATGCACCGATAGCTGCAGGGGTTACAAGGGCTGAGTTTGATAGGATGAAGGAACGGCTGCAAGAACAGTTGAGACAGTTGCACCAGGTTCAGCCTGGGATTGGCGATGCAAACACGCCTCACACGTTCTATCAGAACTGATCTACTATATGTCCGCCTGCTCTTGTCAGGAACGACTATCAACTGCACCCTCAGCTAATTGGATTGGTGAAAAATTACACTTTCCATGGGTTACCTGCTGAGATCCCAATGGATCACATAGAGAAATTTGAGGATATTTGCAGTACTACCAAGGCAAATAGAGTCTCTGAGGACTAGATCAAATGCAAGTTGTTCCCTTTCTCTCTGGCAGACAAGGCATCAAGATGGCTCAAGTCTCTACCTCCTGGATCTCTAACAACTTGGGATCAATGCAGAGCTGCATTCTTAGATTATTTCTACACCAAATCCAAGACAACTTCTCTGAGGAATAAGATTTTTTCTTTCCAGCAGTTTTCAAAATAGTCATTTTGTGAGGCTTATGAGAGGTTTAAGGAATATTAAAGAGAGTGTCCTCACCACGGGTATTCAGAAGGGCAGCTTATTAGCATCTTTTATGCTGGAGTTCACAAAGAATCTAAGAATCAACTCAATGATGCAAGCAATAGAAACTTCATGACTCGAGGGGAGCAGGCAGCATCTGACCTGATCGAGAATCTAGCTGCAAGTTCTGTTAATTGCCCTTCTGAGTATGACAGGTCGAAGCGGGTCAGTAGCATTGAGTCTCAGAAGTACGATGAGCTGAATGAGAAGTACAATCAGTTGCTAAAGCAGAATCAGCGGAGTTTACAGTTTTGTGAAGATGAAGCAGAACCAATTGTCTACCAAGAGTACACTGAAGAAGGGACTAATGAGCAGCAGGATGTCAACTATGTGAATAGATAGGGTTTCGTGCAAAATAGGGGTTTCTACCAGAATTACAGATGCAATCCAAATCTGTCCTACATGAGCACAAATGTTGAAAATCCCCAGGATCAAGTTTATCCACAACAAGTGGTCACTCAGGGAAAGGAACAAACGTACGTGCAAAACGTGGACGTTTCTGGTTCTCAGGGATTTTCAGGGCAGTTTGGCATGCAAAATCCGGTTTTCCAGAAAAAAATTTCACAGGGTTTTCAGAAACAGTTCATGTAAAATCTGGGTCAGAACAGATTTCAGGGTGGATTTCAGCAAAAATAGCCATTCAACAATTTCCAAGCTCCTGCGAGCTTTGCAACCAACTCTCAAGATGAACTCAAGGTTATGATGCAGCAACTTCTACTGAATCAGCAAAAGTCTTCTAACGAGATCAATGTCAAGGTGGATAGTATGTACAATGATCTCAATGGTAAGTTTGAAGCTCTCTCTACTTATGTGAAGAAGCTTGACACTCAGATAGCTCAAATCTCGTCATCAGCTACCACCAGGGACTCTTCCAGGAAAAGTTGAAACAAATCCCAGAGAACACTGCAATGTGATATTAGTTCATGCTCTCATGCTTATGTTGTGCAAAATCCCTTATTCTCTATGCTAGAGAAATTTTTGATACACATGGCTTTGTTTTGGTTTTGCAGGAAATGGCTAAGTCGAAGGAACAGATTGGCCCTTATCGGCCAACCTCACAGACTTCAAGACAACAAAGGCTCAAGGGAAAAAGGAAAAGCAGTCGCATCATCTTTGAATCCTACGAATGATGAAATAGAGCATGATCAAGAAGACCAGCATACTAGAGCTCCTTGGCCTCGCATTGAGGGTACAGCTTTCCCTCCATGTAGGAATGCTGAGGAGATTCCTCATACTACTTTGAGTGCAGTGCAGAAGTTGTCGGGGTACTGTTTACGAAAACCTGGTCATGCATGGGATGAGTTTAACAATATATTCTACAATGGGTTGCGGCAAGTTTCTATGGTTCCTACCAGTTTATATGTCCAAGGACTTTGCAAAAAATGGGTATTGCAGAGGATGTTAGATCCATGTTGAGGAGCATGGGACTTGGGACTTTGGCGTATAAGACGTATCCCCTGTATCCAGATTTGGTTCGACAATTTCTTGCCTCTGTGGAGCTTTGGTTCGAGGATATCGCTTTGCACCAAGCAGATGAGGGAACCCTCTCCTACCTATCTAGTGGGATTTTATATGAGATTTCCATACTGGATTTGTGTGATCTTTATGGATTTGACAGGATAATACCGAGCTGCAAATTTCCTACTTTTCCCTTTGCTGATGAGTTATGGGGCTTGATTGGTTCAAGACCTTTTTGCAGTGCAAATTCTCGTAAGGCGAAGCTAGTTTGATCAGAAATCCTGTGATTCGAGTTCTCGCCAAGGTTCTTGGGCATTCCTTCAATGCGAAGGAGGAGACAGGTTCTCTGAGTGTAGCTGATCTGATGATGATACACTATGGGTTTCCTTCTCCATACGACATCTATGGTAGAGAGGTTCCTTCAGAGCTTGCCACGAATTTGGGAGCGGTATTTGCAGACATGTTAGTCACCAAGAAGTCTCGAGGTCTTAACACTTTGCAGAAGGCCAAGATAGAGGTTGTTGGCAGTCTCTTGACACCCATTTTCCAATTCCATTGGACTGACCTCACTTCTCCTAAGTGTGTGAGCAAGCTTGAATTTTACGATGAGTGGTTCTTCAGCAACAACAACATTTGTGATGCAGGGTTTAAATATAAGTTCTATGATCGCTCACTGGTTCTCCGACGCTGCCAACTTCCTCTCCTTGACCTTACACCTCCCACATCCATGGATAACCTAGAGTTCTTTTTGGATCCTCAGTTTTTCCTTCCTGATCCGCCATCTAATAGGCGTCGTGATGGATCCTCAGGAGGACTTGTTTCATAGTTCGAGTGTGCGAGAGTATAAGACAATTTTGCTCCGCAAGCACCTGTTTCATTTGAGCCACTCCTCCCTTCTTATGATGGTCGGTATGATCTTCCCTCCTTTCCCCAAGATGGACCTGATTCAGCTTGTTGGCAATGGATGGAGACTTCTCAGCAGGCTCAACATTCGATGTTGGAGACGATGTGGAATGCGCTATCCAAGCTCAGTTGCCCGCGCCCACCTTCTTGTTTCCGTGCTAGCACTACAGAGACTTGGGGAGGAGACGATGCCACTAGAGCTGGTCCTAGTGTCGCTAGACACATGACTTCTGATGAGGATGATGAGACTAGAGATGTACGCCTAGATAGGCGTCGGAGAGCACTGGGAGATAGTCGCAGCGCCATCTCCGAGGACCATTGATTGCAGTATCTCTCTCTCCTTTATCTTTTCACATTTTCTTTTTATGTATTTTTGCGTAGGTCATATCTATCTTCTGATTTATTTCACACTGGGTCGGTGTGAAGTAAGTTTGGGGGAGGGTATTTGCTGGGACTAACACCATTTTTCTTAGTTTTTGTTTTTTTTGAGTAATTTTGATATTTTTCTTGGTTAGTCCAAGTTGTTTTATTGAGTCAAGAGTATTATAGTTAGGAAACTATGATGCAACATTTCTCTTTGTTTACTAACCATTTCATTCAAGTGACCATTGCTGCAGAATGAATTCAGTTCAGACTAATGGAAAATCCAAAGGCCAACTAGTTAACTAGAGACGTCTCTTGTTTCCAGCAAGGTCCACTAGGATTGAGCTACTTGCACCCTCATTGGAATGATTGGTGTCTATAGAGCTTGACTCTTCATTCGTACTGGACAGAGGCACCTTGTGTGAAAAAGTTATGGTACTCCTCTCCCTTATTCCAAGATTGAATAAAAGATGAAATGACTTTCACTGAGTAAGGGCTAGGAAAATTTCCAATGATCCCACTATTTACTCCATAAGGAAACGATCACACAAAGGTTGGAAGCGAGGCTAAGAAAATTTTCCGTGATGCCATTATTCACCTACACCTTTGATAAATAACTCAAAAACAGCAGTGTGAGTCCCATAGAACGGATTAAGAGGGCGAGCAGTCTCACGATTACGTCTCCTCACAAGGAACATAAAAGTGAAAAAGATGAAAAAAAAGGAGAATAAGTCTAGGAAAGAAGAAGAGTACCAAATGGTTGTATTGGTGATCTGTCACGGTATTGTACGGGAATGAGTCTAGAAGGTTCTTGGCATCGAAATTTTCAATGAGGCTAGCGATGATGAATAGTGGACAGTGTTGCGAAATCTTGGGATGAATTTGGGAGGCTGGAAATGTCTGCGGAGAAGTACATGGTGGTTCGATTTGATTCATCCTTGTAGTATGGGGATTACGAATTTAGTGGTCATTAAAAGTTCCAAAGGAGAAGCTCAGTTTTCGCATTTTCAAACCTCTTTCGCAGGTTTAGTTTTTTGTTTTGCTTGAGGACAAGCAAAAGGCTAAGTCTAGGGGAGTTGATGTGTTGTGGTTTTAACGCATTCTAACCCGTATTTTCAGTGGTTTATCGTGTCTTTTCTCTGATTTAGAGTCTTTGCAGGTTGAAATGCGTTTTAAACGAGTCTAAGGCAAAATAGAACAAAGAAAGGAAGAAAAAGGACAAATATGTTGAAATCGACCTATGGATCGACCTAAGGATCGACCGATCCGAATTTACCCAAAACATCGGACCTGCTCAGGATCGACCGGGCTACGTTTCTAACGATCGGATCGATCGATCCGCATGTCGATCGGTCGATCCTGACCCTAAACCGGCCCAAAAATGGAAAATTCCATATTTCCTTATTCTATTGGGTTTTGCGTGATATTTCGACCAAAACGTGATTTGACCTATTTATTCGAGTTTTTAGCCATTGTTTAGGCTACGCTTTATTTTCGATCAAACCTTTTGATTTGAAGCTTTTGGGAGAAGATCTCTAACCCTATTGACAATTCGGAGAAGATTTCTAAACCCTCTTGTTTATCTATTAATTTTCTTATGTCTTTCATGAATTCTTCTTATGATTTGATTTCTATCATGTCTGAGTAGTTTTCTAATTGGGTTTTAGGGTTTCAAAGGGATTTCAGGGTTTGATTGATGTTGATTTAGGGATTGATAACTTGGTTTCTTCATCTAGGTTGTTCGTATTGCTGGAACTTGATTAGCTACCTTGTTTCTGATCTTCGGTTGTTTAACGCATCAAAAATGTTTGTTTAAAAGCTTGAAATAACCTATTTGAGCAAAGCATCCCTATTCAACGAAAGCTGATGTTAGGGTGTTTTGTGAACATATCAAACTTGACCATTAATGCATGTTTAACCTCTTGAATTCAGTTGGACTTCTGTTCAAGATGTGGATTGCGTACTGAACAGCTTCAGGCCAAAACCTGCGTGGTACTGACATCCCCATTAACATGCATCTTGTCATATTCATGACACTCCTGTTTTTCTTTTCTGCAACCCCATTTTGTTGGGGAGTGTATGTAGCTGTGAGTTGCCGCTTGATTCCATGCTCTAAGGAGTACTCTTGGAATACTTTGGAGTTGTATTCTCCTCCCCTGTCAGTTTTGAGACACCAAAAGTACTCCAAGTTCCCTCTCTGCAAGCAACCTTAAATTCTTTGAAGAATTTAAATGCTTTTGACTTTTCTGTTAAGAAATAAGTCCAGCACTTTCGACTGAAATCATCGATGAAATTTATGATGTACTTTTCTTCACTCTCAGATATTGGTGGGATTGGTCTGCAGATGTCACTGTGGACTAGCTCAAGCCCACGACTCACCTTCCACATACTTTGCTTCGGTATGTTTGCTCATATCTACTTTCCCTTCATGCATACTTCACATACTACTTCATATGCTTTAATTTTTGGTAGTCCAATGATCATTTCCTTCTAAACTAGCATCTGCATTCGTCCTTGACTTAGATGCCCGAACCTCTTATGCCATATCTCCTATGTGGCATCTACAGCAGCTTGTAAACATTTCTTCTCCAATGTTGCCTCTTTCATTGTAGCAATGATCACAAACATCCGATTGATAGTCATTGTTGAATGGAAGATCATTCTTCTCCGTTTTTTGTGCCAGATTTCACAAGCATCATCTTCTATGATGATCCTTAACTGCTGCAGTTGTCCCATACTTAACAGGTTATTCTTCAATCCAGGTACATAGTACACTGATTAGATCACTTGAACTACTCCATTGACCTCCAGGTGAAGATTGCCTCTTCGTTCCACCATCATTCTCCGGTCGTCTCCCAGCTTTACATTTTGACGATAGTTACCATCAAATTCATTGAACCACTCCTTCGTACCACACATGTGGTTGCTGCACCCTGAATACCAAGAACCACACATGCTCATCTTTTGTTTTGATTAGATCAACGAGTGCCATCAACAACACTTCTTCATCTAGCTGTGCATAATTTGCTGATCTCTCTCAATCTGCACATTCATTTTTGAAATGTCCCAACTTGTGCACTTGTAGCATTCTATCTTGCTTTTGTCAAAGATCACTCTTCCTTGGCCTCTCCCTCCTTCTCCTTCTGGTCTTCTTTGGCTTTCGACCTTCAAAGCATGTTCTTCTCTGACATACTTTTTCATGTTCTGCTCATGTACCAACAGTAAGCTCCACAGTGAGACTCTTGATGTCATTCGACTCCTCTATGGCACACACCACATATGTGAACCTCTCAATCAAAGTTCTCAATATCTTTTCAACCACCTTTGCATCTAGCATGTCTTCCCCCAGATTTCTCATGTCATTTGCCACCACCATGACTTTTGAGACGTACTTAGAGATCGTGTCCTCTTCCTTCATTTCCAAAATCTCAAAGTTCCTCCTCAGCTTTTGCACCTAAGCACTCTACACTCGTTGGTCCCATTGGAACTTGGTCTTTATCGAGTTCCAAATGTCATTTGAGCTATCTTTTTTGGTAATGGTTTTGAGGATTGTTTTGTCAATGGAGGCGAACAAATAATTCTTCACCTTGAGATCCTTCAGATTCATCTCCGCAAGTTCTGATCTCTGTGCTCCGGTTAGGATCACGTTTCTCTCTGGTCTTGTGATCCCTATCTCGATCAGCTCCCACCATTCCTTGGATCGCAGTAGATTCTCTATGAGCATTGCCCAATGCTCGTAATCTCCATCAAAATTGGGAATGTTAAACTCTTTGTCACTCATTTTCACTCTTTCAATCTCGTACCAAGCTTCACAAATGGCACTGATACCACTTGTAAACAGTAATGAACCGAAGTTTTAAAAACTCAAGAGAAAATACTGAAAAATACTCCTTATTGCCTTAAGTAAAACAAAAACAGGTTCTTATAAAGACATGTGACACATACAACTACTGAACCGAAAAGACTGCAACAACTAGTACTTGCTTCCTATAAACCAGGGCAATAGGACTTATTCTTCTCTACTCAGTCCAACATCTAAGACGACTAATTCAAACCAATTCAAATGCAATAGTAACTATGATATTTCAAACTACTCTCTAATCTCATTGGCCTCACCACAATTGAAGTAAGCTTTAGCATTACCCCCATGTACACATCCGAGCTCGAGGGAATAAACGGTTTTTGACAGCAAACAAAATGGTAAATGCGTACTCTAAAATTCCTGCGAAACACAAATTTGTTTGCTCCATTGATGATTAGTTTGAGATCTCTTGATTTTTCCCATGTCTTGGCAGCTGGCTAACATGGCTTAAAATCAGTCATGGCGTAGTGCCACTACACTTTGTCTTGACCAAGAAAACAATTTCGCTGCGTCAGATTCTAGATCTAACTTCCTGACTCCCAACTGTCTAGTGCCAATCTCTCCAGTAATTGCTATAAGACTCCAAACAGGTAAGCAATTACCAGACCAAAAAACTTTAGTTTCACTAGGGTCGACCCTAAGGGAAAGCAGCCCAGACCCATGCTTGCAGCCATGAATAATGTAAGTAAATTTTGGCTATAAATTTCACAAAGGTTGCTTTGGTCTGGTGGCCTTTCATTGTTGTGTTGTGTTGTTTTAATCAAAGGTCATGGGTTCAACACTTCAAAATGTTTTTAGTTTTTTTTTAAACCGACTGTTTTTAGTTTTTTTTTAAATCGACTGTTTTTATTTTCAATAGACCAATTAAAACTAAAAGTTATTCACCATATGTAAATGCAAATTCAAAAAATGCTAATTTAAATCTAATCAACATTGTCTAAGTCGACCGAAAAAAACACACCATTAGCTTCTTCTTCTCCATTTTCTTCCGCCTCAACCCTCGAGCAATATCATCTTTATCGCCCGTGGCCATGACTCCGTGAGTTAAATAAGTAGTGGTTTCCGTTTGAGTTAGAAACTATTAGTCAATATTTTTGCACACTTTACATATCCTCAAAATACCAGCATTGATTGTTGAGGAATCGAATTTATATATTGAGTTATCTTAGGATCTTGTATCGATTTCATGGTTTCTAGTTTTGTAGAGTTTTTGAAAATTATCTGAAGTTATTTATGTGAGACTTGATGTTTTGTTTTAGTGTAAATGACTAGGAAGAATTTTCCTCTTCTTCTTAGATTAGAATAGTGGTATTTAGTTATTGTTTAAAATTATTAATTGTGTTTGTTTGTTAATTCATAGTTCTATTTAACAAATATTGTAATTGAATGGATAGTTGATGTTGTTGATTGAAAAGGGTATGTCTGGAAAAGTTGACTATACAAGCTTGATAAACAAGATCGCAAGTAGAGTGTAAGGAGAATCATATTTAAAAAATAAAGTATAGTTTCTTAGTGTTTTAAACTATTTTATAGCTACTGTTTAACACATTCATTTTTTATTAGACAAGTTAAAGAACTTGTTTTAAATTAAAATGTGCAAAGCAACCCTTTTTTTTTCACTTGCGGCCCTCTTAAACTCAGGACCGCCTCTAGTTTCACCATTGTGAACTTCCATCTTTATTAATTGTGCTACGAAAAAAAAGTGTGGAACAAATGAAACATAAACAAAAGAGATATGGCAGGAAGAGGATGCAGATCGAGCAAAAAACCACATAGAAAAAAGATATTCTAGTTTGTGTGAATCCTATAGCACTGCGAAGCGTTTTCAGTAGTTCAAAAGTTTTTAAGAGATAATTACAAATACATATTTGGAAACTCTGATAATTACTAAAACAACTTTGGGAGAAAAAGAGATTTACAAAAAAAATGCTCAAAAGTTAGTAAAAGACCTTCAAACCTATTTTATCCTTTTAATCACGAAAATACCATTGACATTACAAAAACAAAATGTAAAAATAATAATAAAAAGGAATTTTAATTAATTTCTTTTTTAATAAAAATATATCTTAAATATAATTTTTTAATGATAAAGTGTGTTTGCGATCACCATTTACAAAATGGCGTTTGTGACTTGCGTTTGTGATTAGCTTTTTGACTATTATTTGAGATTGGTGTTTCTAATCAGCATTTGCGATCACCGTTTGTGAGATGCGTTTGCGATTAATGATTGCAATTGCCTTTAAAATCATGGTAGACTTGTTTCTAAATGATGGTAGACTTATATATCAAACGAAATTTGCGACTGGCGTTTTGCTTTAACAATTCGTTGTATTAAAACACAAGTTAAAATACAAGTGTTCCATCATTGTATTTAAATATACAAGTATATCATCATTGTATGTAAGTATACAAATCTATCATCATTGTATGTGTACATACAAGTCTACTATCATTTTATGTAAGCATACCAATCTACCATTGTAAATCTACCACCACAATAACTAATAAATTTACCAATGGAAGGTTGTTTAGTAAACTCGAAAGATTGAATAATTCTACCGCATCAATAATAAGTCTATCACCACTATAAATAAGTCTACGATCCAAAACATGTATAAGTCTACCAACAAAGAATTTAAGTCTACCACGAGTATTTAGTCTATCGTCAAATACAAATAAATCTTCCACGAGGTAAATATACTATTCGACTACTAAGTCTATCACTGAAAAACAAATCTTGCACCGTTGGTGTTAACTCTACGACGAATAATTTAAGTCTACCAGTCAAAAAAATTTCTATCACCAAATAAAAATAAGTCTACACAATAAATCTACCATTCGAATATTAAGTCTACCATTCATCGACAAAGTCTACAAACTTGAATTAAGTCTACCAACCCCATCATAAATCTACCGATCATAAAATAAATCTACTATCTCGGGAACTAGGGGTGGGCAAACGGGAATATGTGTAACGTCCGTGAACCAAAAAGTGGATTTTGGTTGGGTGTGTCGATCGACACAGGTGTGTGTGTCGATCGACACGAGTTAAAATCAAACCGGCAGGTTCGGTTTCATTGTCTGGTTGGCGGGCCGATTTAGGGAACCTATGGTTTGGTATTTAAGGCGTGAACAGTCGTGTTTCTCTGTTTTTGGCCGTATTATCAGAGAGAACAGAGAAAAAAGTCAGAATCAGAGAATTTGAGCAAGTTCTGGTGATTTCTGGGAAGGGCTGATCTCGTGAGGTTGTGGGAAACGAAGAAGGATCGTTGCTGGATTGATTTCGGGCCAGGAGGGATGGAATCAGAGGCTGGGTTGAGTTGTTCTTCGCGTTCTTCATTCGTTCTTCGTCTTTCAAACCGAAATCGAGGTGAGTGCGTGATTGTAGGCTTACATAAGTGTAAGGAATGAGTAGAATGCGATTGCTTGGTGGTTTTCGTGTGTTTTGTGATTGAAATTGTGTAGGAGACTCGATGAATCGCGACGGATTCGAGCCATGAGAGGATAGGTTCGATTCTAGGTTCTACGATGTCGTGTCGATCGACACGGGGCATCCTGGTGATCGACACCACGGTGGTGTGTCGATCGACACGAGGGAGTCTGTCGATCGACACCTAGAGGTTGTGTCGATCGACACAGAGTTCCTGTTTTGGTTTGTGTTACTTGTTTCGTGAATGCTTGTGTATGCTCATCCTAGTATTTTTATTTATTGTTTATGCTTATGTATAAAGAGCCTGTAGACGGGATGATCACGTCGCTGAGTATTTATGATAATACTCACGCAACTCTTTTTTCCATGTGTTGCAGGTAAAGAGAAAATGTGATCCTGGAATCATGGCCAGGAAGAGGAGATGATCTAGGATCTCATTTGATTGGCTGTATTGTTAGAATTGCTAGGCTGATAGTAGTTTTGGAATTAGTTAATTATTATTGATTGGATTGAACGGTTAGGGAATTAATAAAGTATAGGATTTATTAATCGATGTTTATGATTTATGTTTAATGGTTCCGCGTTGCTTATATTGGCCTAATTGAGGATTATTATCTGTGATGATAATAATCTGAAGGGAAATTTTTTTTAGATTTTTGGGTCGGGTCATTTCATTTTGGTATCAGAGCCCTTATGGTTCTAGGGCGGATGCAATTGATTGATTGAGTGATAATTGATTGCTTGTTGTGTGGGTAAGGAGTCCTAGATCATCTCTTCCGAGCCTTCAATGAGATTCCACGGTATGTGTTTGTTTGATTTTCTGTTGTTTTAGTATTTAGTAATCTGATGGTGAGTGCACAGTGATAGCTAGAGGTGCTAGAGGCAGAGGTCGTAGGGGCCGTGGAGGCCGAGGTGGTCGTGGTGCGCACGGGCGAGGACTGCAGATTGAGTCTGATGCCGCGAGTGTGGCCTAGGAGACCACGCAGGAGCAGGTGGCAGACTCGCAGGCGTTTCAGGAGGGGTCTGTGGGTGAGAGTGCTACGGGTGCTAGCGTGAGGGCTGGTGGGGCCAGTGTGGGTCCCGAGGTAGCTAGTGGTGCAGGGATCGGGTGGAGGTGCTCTCGTAGGTGTGGCCCAAGACCGAGATGATCGTTTGGCGGGTTTGCTGCAGTTGATTCTGGAGCGGTTACCAGGTGGGGTACCGGCTCCGGGAGTTCAGCCAGGTGGGGCTGGTGTGCAGCCAGTAGTGGCTGGGTTTCAGCCGGGAGTGGCTGGTGTGCAGCCGGGTGCGGCGGTTGCAGAGGAGCTCCCATCCTACCTGAGGATGATGGAGCAGCTGTAGAGGATTGGCACCGGGTTTTTCTTGGGTGGTGCCAAGCCGGAGGAGGTCGATGAGTGGCGGCGGAGATTGGAGCGGAACTTTCGCTCTATCAGGTGTCCAAAGGGATACCGGGTCGATTTGGTAGTCCATTATCTTGATGGTGACGCGCATCTCTGGTGGAGAGGCGTTGAGGCCAGGCGAGTACAGGCCGAGATGGTCTGGGAGGATTTCTTGGCTGAATTTAATGCCAAGTATTTCCCGCAGGAGGTGGTGGACAGGATGGAGTCGAGGTTTCTGAATCTGACTCAGGGAGATCGGACTGTGAGGGAGTTTGATTTGGAGTTCAGCTGACTCCAAGTGCATGCTGGTAGGGGCATGGAGGGCGAGCAAGCCCAGGTGAGGAGGTTCCTCGGGGACTTTGAGCTGAGTTGAGGACTCGCTGCAGGGCGAGCAAGTTCGCCACGAGGGCGGAGCTGGTTGAGACTGCTGCGACGATTGAGGAGTACCTCAGAGAGCAGGCTGTGGTGGTTAGACCACCGGTGCAGTAGCAGCAACAGAGGAGAGCTCACCAGCAGGCGATTTCGGGTCAGGGCGGCAAGCCTGCGCAGGGTCAGAAGAGGAAGTGGTAGAGCACTTCAGGAGCCAGCCAGAGAGGTCAGGGTGGTTCAGGATGCTACGGGTGCGGTGGCACGGGCCATAAGGTGGCGGACTGTCCGAAGAGGAGAAAGGAGCGGGCGGCTCAGGTGTGCTATCACTGCAGGGAGCCGGGGCATATCAAGCCCAAGTGCCCTAGGCTGGAGTAGATGGCGGTAGCGGCAGTGCAGCCATTGGCTGTCCAGCCCTTGGCACAGATCGCAGCGGCGCCGCGAGTGTTCACGTCGGCAGAGGCGGGCGGTTCTAGCGCCAGACCGATCACAAGTAAATTCCAGACTTAATCTTTTCATTTTAAATTCTTGAGTTGTTTGAATTTAGTCTGTTTGGAAAATTGTGAGTCTGCGTTAGAGTGTCGGGTCTTAAAGCACATGGGGTTTGTGCAGGGACATTAGTTGTGGGCGGATGTGAGTCCCACGTGTTGTTTGATTCGGGAGCTATGAATAGCTTCATTACTCCGGAGTGTGCGGAGGGCAGTGAGATCCAGAGCGATTCCGGAGAGCAGACGGAAGTAGTTAAGGTTACTGGTGGTAAGACGTTAGCTACTTTCGGGCGGGCTCGTGGTGTGGATGTTCTGGTGGCGGGAGAGTCGATGCCAGCAAATCTGGTTATTATCCTAGTGGAGTTGTACGATGTCATCCTGGATATGGATTGGGTTGGATCGGTATAAGGTCCATTTGGATTGTCATCGAGGGCATGTGGTGTTCGAGCCGGAGACAGGAAGGTTGGTGTTTCAGGGGTGAGACCGACTTCCGGAAATCTCATGATTTCTGCGATACAGGCGGAACAGTTGATTGAGAAGGGTTGTGAGGCGTATCTGGCGACGATAGTGATGCCGGAGACTGTTGGATAGGTTGCAGTTGGGGATATTCGGGTTGTTCGGGATTTCCAGGACGTGTTTCAGTCGTTGTTGGGACTGTCACCGTCGCGGTCGAATCCATTTACGATTGAGTTGGAGCCTGGGACGACTCCTATATCCAAGACGCCTTACTGATGGCTCTAGCAGAGATGGCACAGCTGAAGAATAAGCCGGATGATCTGTTGGATAAGGGTTTCATCCGGCCTAGTGTTTCACCGTGGGGAGCACCGGTGTTGTTCGTGAAGAAGAAGGATGGGAGTTTTCGGTTGTGTATCGATTACCGGGGCTTAACCGAGTTACTGTGAAGAACAGGTATCCTCTGCCGAGCATTGATGAGTTGTTAGATCAGTTACGAGGGGCTACTTGGTTCTCCAAGATTGATTTAGCTTTGGGTTACCAACATATTCCGATTAATGAGGCGGATGTTCGAAAGAGGCATTCAGGACAAAGTACGGACATTATGAGTTTGTAGTGATGCCGTTCGGGTTGACGAATGCGCCAGCAGCGTTCATACGGTTGATGAATGGGGTATTCCAGGAGTATCCGGATGTGTTCGTGATCATAATCATTGATGATATCCTGGTATATTCGAGAAGTCCGAAGGAGCACGAGGTGCATCTGAGATTGGTTCTAGAGAAGCTGCGGGAGTAGAAGCTGTATGCGAAGTTGAGTAAGTGCAGTTAATGGCAGCGAGAGATGAGTTTCCTTGGCCATGTTGTGTCTGCAGAGGGGGTTTCTGTAGATCCGGCTAAGATTGAGGCTATCACAGGTTGGCCTAGACCGAGGAGTGCCACCAAGATCATGAGTTTTCTTGGGTTGGCGGGTTGTTACCGGAGGTTCGACAAGGGGTTTGCGAGTATGGCGCAATCGATGGCGAAGCTGACAGGGAAGGATGTTCCTTTTGTGTGGTCTTCAGCTTGCGAGGAGAGTTTCGGGAAGCTGAAGGAGATGCTGACTAGTACACCGGTTTTGGCGTTACCCGAGCCGGGTGAGCCATATGTGGTGTATACGGATGCATCAGGAGTTGGTCTGGGTGTGTGTTGATGCAGCAGGGAAAGGTTATTACGTATGTTTCGAGACAGTTGAGGAAGCATGAGTGCAATTACCCTACCCATGATCTGGAGTTAGCTGCGGTGATTTTTGCACTTAAGAATTGGAGGTCTTATCTGTATGGCGGAAATGTGCAGGTATTCACAGACCACAAGAGTCTGAAGTATTTTTCCATTCAGCCAGAGCTGAACTAGAGACAGAGGTGCTGGATGGAGTTAGTCGCGGACTATGACATAGAGATTGGGTACCATCCGGGTAAGGCTAACCTGGTAGCAGATGCGTTGAGTCGGAAGAGGGTTGCTTCAGATCAAGAGTGGGATATAGAGGCTCTAGTGGGCGAGATCAGTACGTTGAGGTTATGTGTGATCTCACAGGAGCCGTTGGGGTTAGAGGCAGCTAACCAGGCAGACTTGTTGAGCAGGATTCGGGCTACTCAGGAGAAGGATCAGGGTTTGGTTGATGCTTCTAAAGCGGCCGGTTCAGAGTATGTGATCTCAGCGAGTGGGATGATAATGGTGAACGGGCGGGTGTGTGTACCCAAGGACGAGGATCTGAGGCATGAGATCCTGAGGGAGGCTCATTTAAGCATGTTATCGATTCATCCGGGAGCGACAAAGATGTATCGTGACCTGAAGCGGTATTATCACTGGGTCGGGATGAAGAGGGATGTAGCTAGCTGGGTTGCAGCGTGCAACGTGTGTCAGCTGGTGAAGGCTGAGCATCAGGTTCCGAGTGGTTTGTTGCATAGTTTGCCTATCCCGGAGTGGAAGTGGGATATGATTACCATGGATTTCGTGACGGGGTTGCCGGTGTCACGAACTTTTGATGCTATTTGGGTTATTGTGGATCGTCGGAGCAAGTCAGCACATTTTCTGGCCATCAAGAAGACTGATGGAGCAGCTGTTTTGGCTAGGAAGTATGTGCGGGAGATTGTGAGGTTGTACGGTGTGCCAGCGAGTATTGTGTCAGACTAGGATCTGAGATTTACTTGAGAGTTCTGGAGGGCGTTTCAGGCTGAGATGGGCACTAAGGTGCATATGAGCACAGCGTATCATCCTCAGACAGATGGGCAGTCAGAGAGGACGATTCAGACTTTAGAGGATTTGCTGAGGATGTGTGTGCTAGATTATGGTGGTCATTGGACAAATCATCTGAACCTAGTGAGTACTGGAATGGCTCCATATGAGGCTCTGTATGGGAGGCCGTGTAGGACACCATTAAGCTGGACTCAAGTGGGGGAGAGGAGCATGTTTGGTGCGGATTTTGTTCATGAGACAACAGAGAAGATCCGTGTCTTGAGGCTGACATGAGAGAGGCTCAGGATCAGCAGAAAAATTACGCCGATAGGAGACGGAAGGAGCTGGAGTTTGAGCTGGGAGATCAGGTCTATCTCAAGGCAGCGATGTGGAGGGGTCCTAATAGATCCATTTCAGAGAACAAGCTGAGTCCGAGGTTTATGGATCCGTTAAGGGTTGTGGAGCGGGTCGGACCGGTAGCTTATCGTCTCGAGTTACCTCAGAGTATGAAGGCTTTTCATAAAGTCTTCCATGTTTCGATGCTGCAGAAGTGTCTACATTAGTCTGAGGAGGTGTTGGCTAGGATTCCGGAGGATCTTCAGCCCAACATGACTTTGGCGGCGAGGCCTGTGAGGATTCTCGAGAGGAGGGTCAAGGTGCTGCGCCGGAAGAGTATACCGTTTGTGAGAGTCGTGTGGGACTGTGATGGTATTGAGGAGGAGACTTGGGAACCAGAGGCGTCGATGAAGAAAAAGTTCTCGAAGTGGTTCGAGGAGTAAGCAGTGGCTTGAGTTTCTTTTTCTTGTTTTCAGAGACTGTATTAGCATGTTGCTATGTTGTTGTTATTTATATCGTTTGTTGTTGTAACGAGTATACATTTTGGAGATTTAATAAGATGACTAGTAGGTCATGTGGAGGTCTAGCGGTAGAAGTTCTATATGAGTTAGAGCTTGCCTATCGGCTAGGATGGCTAGGAATAGAAGTTCTATGCGGCTTTGAGATCGTTCATGTTCCAGGAGTGGCTGGAAATGAGATCGTTCATGTTACAGGAGTGGCTGGAAATGAGATCATTCATGTTCCAGGAGTGGCTGGAAATGAGATTGCTCATGTTCTAGGAGTGGCTAGAAATGAGATAGTACATGTTCCAGGAGTGGCTGGAAATAGAAGCTTTAAGCGCGTTAGAACCTGTCTATTTCCTAGGGATAGTCTGGAAAAGAGGTTTTATGTGAGTTAGATTTGTCTTTTCCAGGGACTCTACGAAGCACCTTGGTGATTGGGTTGTTTCGGATGACCACGAGAGGTTATTTCAGTCAACAGGTGCGTAAGATGCACATTACAGAGTGATTGCCCTATGGGATAGTGGGTCTCCTGGGTATACTTGAGGGGACAGTGATATTCTCTCCGGGGGAACGTTGTTCCCTTGCATATACTTTGAGGGGCCGAAACCTCTCTAGGGGATGTGTGATTCCTCTGCAGCCGAGCTCAACGGACTGTGTGTCCTGAGAGTGAGAGGGGCTGGAGCATACCGAGAGCTGGATGGACAGCGGTCCTGAAGGTGGTGGGGTATGATATACTTCGAGAGCTCAAAGGGTGACGATCCTGAGAGCGGAGTGTTGTATATAGATATGAGTATGAGCAATAGTATCTGTAATGTGGTTGTAAGCATGAGACTGAATGAACTTCGGGAATCGGGAGTGGATCCCAGGTGGTGCTGGCCGGGTTGGGCCAGGATTGCAGCAGAGGTGAGATGATGCAATGTGGCTAGTATGAGCCTAGTAGAGCTCGGGGATCAGGTGTGATCTCGAGTAGTGCTGACCGAGGGTCAGGAGAGTGGATGTGGATGTCGAGTCTAAGGTTTTTGCTGACATTTAGAACTTCGTTCGGACAACCTGGTAGCATATGTAGCGCCGTTGGTCGTACATGTTCTTGTTTGATTGTTGTGCGATCATTTGGTTCAATTTGGGATCAACGGTTGGTCGTGCATGTTCTTGTTTGATTGTTGGGCGATCAATCAGGCAGCCTTAATCTGGACCAGGGGTGTTGCATCGTTGATGTTCCCGGGAGAATCTAGTCGGGTTTTAGGTAGGGGTATTAACCTTAGTGAGACGGAGTCGCGTGATTCGAGGTCGAATCCGTGTTAGTAGGGGAGAATTGTAACGCCCGTGAACCAAAAAGTGGATTTTGGTTGGGTGTGTCGATCGACACGAGTTAAAATCAGACTGACAGTTTTGGTTTCATTGTCCAGTTGGCAGGCCGGTTTAGGGAACCTAGGGCTTGGTATTTAAGGCGTTAACAGTCGCGTTTCTCTGTTTTTGGCCGTATTATCAGAGAGAACAAAGAGAAAAGTCAGAATCAGAGAATTTGAGCGAGTTCTGGTGATTTCTGGGAAGGACTGACCTCGTGAGGTTGTGGGAAACGAAGAAGGATCATTCCTGGATTGATTTCGGGCCAGGAGGGATAGAATCAGAGGCTGGGTTGAGTTGTTCTTTGCGTTCTTCATTCGTTCTTCATCGTTCTTCGTCTTTCAAACCGAAATCGAGGTGAGTGCGTGATTGTAGGCTTACATAAGTGTAAGGAATGGGTAGAATGCGATTGCTTGGTGGTTTTCGTGTGTTTTGTGATTGAAATTGTGCAGGAGACTCAATGAATCGCGACGGATTCGAGCCATGAGAGGATAGGCTCGATTCTAGGTTCTGTGATGTCGTGTCGATCGACACTAGGGTGGTGTGTCGATCGACACGGGGCATCCTGGCGATCGACACCACGGTGGTGTGTCGATCGACACGAGGGAGTCTGTCGATCGACACCTAGAGGTTGTGTCGATCGACACAGATTTCCTGTTTTGGTTCGTGTTGCTTGTTTCGTGAATGCTTGTGTATGCTTATCCTGGTATTTTTATTTATTGTTTATGCTTATGTATAAATAGCCTGTAGACGGGATGACCTCGTCGCTGAGTATTTATGATAATACTCACGCAACTCTTTTTGCCATGTGTTGCAGGTAAAGAGAAAATGTGATCGTGGAATCATGGCCAGGAAGAGAAGATGATCTAGGGTCTCATTTGATTGGCTGTATTGTTAGTAGTTCAGGAATTGGTTAATTATTATTGATTGGATTGAACGGTTAGGGAATTAATAAAGTATGATATTTATTAATTGATGTTTATGATTTATGTTTAATGGTTCTGCGTTGCTTGTATTGGCCCAATTGAGGATTATTAACTGTGATGATAATAATCTGAAGGGAAATTTTTTTTAGATTTTTGGGTTGGATCGTTTCAATATGGGACGGGATTTCTTGGGAACAAAACAGAACGAGATTTTTGGGACTAGAAATATGTCCTATTTAAAATTTGGGACGGTAATGGGATAGCATGAAATGGGAAGGAAACAGTGCGGGAATTCCTATAAAATAATCGGTTTCAAAATATTAAATTAAATAAAACGATGTTGCAAATTGCAAACATGTATTTATCCTACTTCTTTAATTCATTAATTCATCAAAAACATGTTCAAAATTAAGAAAAAAGAAACACTAAATTGTGTTCCATAAATGTTTAAACTTTTAAATAGAAAAATCATAATCTAATCAAAATAAATCAAACATAAAGTAAACCACATAAATATCTCAAATCAAAACATAAACCAATAATATAAAATTTTCTAGGTATATATTCCAATTCTACAAAAATAAAGGAATTTTATTACTTTTGTAATACATGATATAATGTATTATATGATCCCACAATAAATATATATAAAATATAATTTAATGCATATTTGTTTATGTCAAACGAGATTTTGGAAATTCCTGTTCCTACCACGTCCCGTTCCGTTCCCAATTGGGAATTGAAAACTTATCCTATGTAGGAATACAGAAAATATATGGAACGGGAATTCAGAAAGAGATATGGTGCAAAATAGGACGGGACGGAACGGGACGGGAATTATGCCCACCCCTAACTGTTATAAGACGGGAATTATGTCCATCGAATATAAGAAAAGAAATTTCATTATTCACTTGTTTTGAAATCACACCATAAACTCAAATTCGCAGGAAAAAACGTTGGAGAGGAAGAAGATGCAGAACTCGTTTTTATAAAACCGGGGAATCGCAATTGTTCAATTTTTAATTGGGCCAGGAAAGGTGGGCCGAAATTTAATAAAAAATTTTCCCAAAAAAAATTGTCTTGATGGACCTTTGGCCCAAGCCCAAGCCCAAGCCCAAGCCCAAGCCCAAGCCCAGCAGAGCGAGCGGCGGCGGTGCGCGCGCGTGTGGTTCCCATTTCTCACATACATCATGTATCATGCTAGTCATTTGTAAACATGATAGGAGAGGGTAGTATATATACCACTCCGCTCTTTCCTCTCTAAGCAATGTGAGACTTTAATAAATGTGTTGACTTTAATTATCATACACACCATACTTTGACCTCACATTTCTCATTCACCAATACTTCAATTTTAACTTATGAGCATTCCAAGTTGTAGTCCAAACTGCAAGCTTTCCAATGAACTCATAATCCGGTAATTCCGGGCAACGACCTTGCCGGAAAACATGCCGGAAAAGTGATGAAAATCACTTGTTAAATTTTAGTTCCAACAGATTGTCCTCGATTTGCGATTTAAATTTTGTTGGAGATGTATTACCTCCTTACATGAAGCATCTGCTCTTGCACAAACCATGATGGTGTTAATCACTCTTGCTTATGGACTTGGACACGTCCTCAATCAATAAAAAAAAAAAAAAAAAAAAACAAATCATCAGGCATTATTAACATTAGCCGATTGGTTTTTAGCAAAAAAAAAAAAAAACATTAGCCGATTGCTCCAATATTTTTGTTCTAAAGGTTAAAAACCATAGATATTTACCTCTTAATAACTCTTTCTTGTTTCATTTGTAGCTCTGTTTTCACTTCTTTTACACTTATGAGACTATAAAACAACCCTCTATGGAACACATCAATATGATTCACTTTTTTTAAAGTACGTTGAATAGGTTTATTCAAAACTCATGTAATTAACCCTGGTCTTTCGATTTATCTATACCTTGTTTTGCTTTGTGTTTCGGGAAAATTTAACTAGGTTCGCAAGTACACAGATCTACGGAATGATAGAGAGAAGTATAGCTTTATTAATCAACGAAGTAGGCTTGTAGCCGAGTAGTATTACAACGTCTAGATGTCTAAAGCGTTATAAAGAACTTCGTTGGATGTGGAAAACAAGACTAGATCTCTAGTGGCTATCGCTAGGATGCTGTGAAGACGTAGCTCTTGTGTTTTCTCTGTGTATATATCGATGCCCCGTTCTCTCCAAGACGTCTCTATTTATAAGACTTGATCAAACCCTCTTAGGATTAGGATTCGACTTGACGTGCAAGCTTATCTCCTTAATAATCGGGATTCTTTTGAATCATGTTATGATGTCTAGATAATGACAAACCTCGTAATACATGGGACCGTGAAGTCTCTGCAAGTTTATCTGAAAAGCCTTGTATTATTTTATATCAAATAAGTTAACTAACCTTGTAACGATGTCGTAACGACATCACCGGCTTGATAACAAATTAGTAACGATGTCTAACTCGGTAGTGACAAGTTATTTCTCCATTTTACATGACATATGTGACATATTGCTAGGTATTAGCAGATTATTTCCTTGCTTTGCATGTGGTAGACGACGTGTAGTCAGGTATTAGTCAGGTCATTACCTGACTTTATCTCGCGTAAACAATCCCTCATCAGGTATCAATAAGTTATGACCTCGTTCTACCTGACGTGGATGATGTATTCTCAGGTAAAGATAAGCTATGACCTCGTCCTACCTGACGTAGATGATGTATCATCAGGTAAAGGCAAGCTATGACCATGCTCTACCTGACGTAGATGATGTATCATCAGGTAAAGGCAAGTTATGACCGTGCTCTACCTGACGTAGATGATGTATCATCAGGTAAAGGCAAGCTATGACCATGATTTACCTCACGTAGATGATGTATTGTCAGGTAAAAGCAAGTTAGGACCTCGCTTTACCTAACATAGACGACGCATCATCAGGTAATAGCATGTCATCAACTTATTAGACCTGGCCTAAATAGTGTAGAGCCATGTCTAATTTCTAACCAGTACTAACCAAGGTCTACCAAGTAGTGATTTTATTTTTCCCAACAGTTTGCCCCCCACTCTTTAATTTCTTATTTAGAACTTAAAGAGTAGTTAACTTAGAGCTTGGTGTGCTGGACTTCGTCTGGTGAAGTATCATCTAGACTTGTAAGTTGCGTTTTCCGTCTTGTGTAGTAGTTGATTTCTTTTGTTAGTTCGTTGTGTCGCTTGGACTTGTTTTCAGAATTCTTGTGGTGTTGTTCCAATGTTCAGGACTGACCTTGTAGGTTCTTCCCGACATGTATTGTTTTGGACGTAGAGGTTTTGAAAACCTTATGAAGATGTCCTCTTATCAGGTATCTTTGGGAGATCATTTATTGATCACGTTTATATTAAGTTTGGTATACCTTTTCTTTGACTTCGTTATTAGCTTAACACTCATCAAGGTTATTTTCCATTATTTTGTAATGTCATATAGTTTAGAGGTTTTACCTCTAGTTTTATCTTGTTTCGATCAATGTCACAACATATTGAGGTCATGCCACTTTATTTACTTGGTTATGACCGTAGTCAACATCTCTTGAGGTCATACCTCGTGATTTAGCTAGTAGTGAGTATTCTAATCACTTTTTGAAGAGGTCATACCTCTTAATGACAAGTCGTTGTGGTTCTCACAATCAATTGGGAATAGTCTTTTTGATCTTGTCAGATAATGGCAGTCACCACTTTTTGTTTGGGAGGTTTTTGTACCGAGGATTGACCTCCTAGACTAATTTACAACCTTTTGGACTTGTAGTTGTTTAAAACCTTAGGGAGAGGACTTCCTGCTCTCTTTATCTATCTCGAATATCAATCAGGTTTACAACGCCATGATTGGCACACCTTTGATCAAACATTGCTATATGTTTAGCATTCATCTAGGTTGTTGCTCCAAATAACATGTTGTCGTGTTTTTTTGAGGTCTTGCCTCTCGTTTTAATGTGGTAACCAAAGTTTTCACAACCTGAGGAAGCCGGTATGTTTTTATCTACGTGAATATACTCAATAATTTCTGAGGTTATAGCTCTTTATTCATTTGGAATTGACTTCGTTGAGCACTTTCCGGGAGGTTGTACCTCCTAATTTATATTGTTTTAATGATTGTCACAAGTTTGAGGCATCCCTCTTCGTCTTGTGAGGTTATGACCATTATTTTCGTTTGCGAGGTTGTACCTCTTGTTTTGGCAGGTATTGAGCATTGACTGTTGTCATAACCTTTCGAGGTTGTTGATATATCATGGTTTTCACCTGTTTTCGACCATGATATAAGTCCTTTTCATAGTGTCTTTTTGAGGTTTTTCGAGTCTTTTAGAGTCTTTGCAGGATTAAGGACGATTGAAGCTTAATGGAATCTTTTGGAGCATTTTGGAGCATCGAGGAAAGAAGGGCCGAAGTGAACAAGTTGGAGTCGAGTTTTCAAGGCTGTGTCGATCGACACGGACCTGTGTGTCGATCGACATGCCCGTCTGACACGTGAAGACTTCAAGTTTTGAAGAAATTCCAGTTTGGCCCAAAACGCCCAGAAGTTTACACCAAGGCCCAATCCGATTTTTAGACAATATAAATAGTTTTTCCTTAGGTTTTCATGTTTTTATCTTGGATTTTATATTGAGACTTGGAGGAGGAGAGATTTGGGGAGACTTCAGACTTTCAGAGATTTCGAAACCCTTTTGTATCTCTAACTCTATCTTTTTAATATAATTTATTTCATTCATGATGTTTGTTTCAATCACCATGTCTGAGTAGTTTGCTTGTTAGGTTTTGGGAAGTTCTAGGGTTTGATGAGAAATTGATAGGATTAAAACCCTGTTAGGATTTATCTTTATGTTCTTCATCTAGATTGATTTAATTCTGATTTTAGGATTGATCAACTGAAATTGGATATCCTAGGTTGCTTTAATAGATGCGACAGTATTATTAACAACCTGATATAATCTTAGATGAGCAAAATTACTTATTCTCAAAGAAATTTGACTTAGTAATTTTGTGAACAATTGAACCTGAATTTAATGCTTGATTTTATTCACTAAGTTTGCAAAGAAATTTGGAATTTAGGGATTTAGTCATAGATAATCTCTGCAACGAAAGTTGATTGGTTTTATATTCGTGTTTGAGTTCTAGAACCGTGCTTAATACAATCCTAACGTTTTTAATCTCTGTGTCGATCGACACAGACATCTGTGTCGATCGACACGATCGATTTTGATTCATTCCTGTGAACAACCCAATGCCTAACTCTTTTGTCTCATCGAATTTTAAAGAGCCATAATCATTCACTTGTTTACTTGCTGTTTTTATTGCACTAATACATATTCACTTAGCATAATTTGAATTCACGAATTGGTTGTGTTATTCGATTCCCTGTGGATTCGACCCCTAAATACTACATCGATCTCTTAATTTGAGAGAGTAGCTCAGGGTAAATTTGAGCATATCAAATTTTGGCGCCGTTGTCGGGGAGTCGATTTAACCAATCGATTTGTGATATTAGAATTTTGTCTAAATTTTTATTTTTGTTTATTTTATTTACTATTTCTTTTCTTTTTGTTTTGTGTGTTTCAGGTTTATGCATCCTCGCGTTACCAGACACAACCGAAACGAAGAGCTAGTTGATCTCAACCCAGAGATTGGAAAGCTAGAACGAGCAAACCGAGCAGCGACACTGAGGGTCGTAGACGTAATGCTCAGGGTCAGAGGTTGGATGAGAATGGGGCTGTGATTTTAGAGGAACAGCAGGTTGTACAGCGCGATGAGCTAGCTGGGCGTGGGCGCACTCTAGGAGAGTACAATAGGCCAGACGAATTCTATGCCAACAGGGCAGCGATTCGCCCTCCTGCTTTCCAGAGGAACGACTTCGAGCTAAAGCCTGCATACTTCTCTCTTGTGGCTTAGCACCCCTTCCACGGTCTGTCATCTGAGCATCCCATGGACCACATTGAGAGATTCGAGGATCTAGCATCCAACATCAAGGCAAATGGAGTCTCTAGCGACTATCTCTACTGCAAGCTGTTTCCATACTCTCTCAGTGGAGAAGCAGCTTACTGGTTGAAGCAGCTGGAGCCGGGCTCGCTGACTACTTGGGAGGACACCAAGAATGCCTTCCTCATCAACTTCTTCGATGAGGCGAGATCTGAGGATCTAAGGACTAAGATCTCTACTTTCAAACAAGGTCCTACTGAAGCATTCAAGGCTTCCTGGGGAAGATTCAAGTCCTACCAGAGAGATTGTCCTCACCACGGGTTTAGTGACGTCCAGCTGTTGGGCATCTTTTTCAGAGGGATTGACTGGAGGTATCAGATGGCCCTCGATTCAGCTAGCAATGGGAACTTCAACACCCGATACCCAGAAGATGCTCTGATTCTCATCGATAACTTGGCCTCCAGCAATAGCACCAAGATTGCAGATTTCGAGAGGAAGAAGCTGGGTGGTAACATGGATGGAAGCCAAATCGCAGAGGTTAAAGCTAAGCTGGATACTGTACACAATCTTCTGGTAGGAAAGAAGACGGTTCAGTCTGCTCAGGAGGTAGAAACCTTCATACCCGACCCCGTGTCGATCGACAAGGAAGTATCATGTCGATCGACACAGGATGAAAAGGATGTCAACTTCATCAGTGGGGCTGGTTTTCAGAATCAGAGGTTTGGGAATCAGCAGGGTAACAGAGGCTTCAACGGGAACTACCAAAGGAACTACGGTTCTTCCTCCTATCAGGCACCTTCTCCTCAGACAGCAGAGAGCAGCGAGATGAAAACCATGCTAGAGCGGATCTTGGAAGGGCAACAGAAGATGACCGTGAGTTTTAACGGGAAAATAGATGCGATGTATCAGGATCTGAATGGGAAATTCGAAGCTTTGAACGCCCATGTCAAAAAGCTGGATATCCAAGTTGCCTAGACAGTAGAGTCTATTAAGAGGCAAGAAGGTTTTCTTCCGAGTAAGACTGACACCAACCCAAGACTTCACGTCAATGCAGTTACTGTGGGGGGTGAGAAGGGTCTAGAGGAGGAAGAGGTCATGGAACTTGAAGAAGATGCGAATTTGGAGACAGACAGCTCCGTGTCGATCGACATGGATGGGCAATGTCGATTGACACAAGCCCTGAATATCGGTTCTGGATTCACCAGAAATTCTCGTGTTGATCGACACAAGATCAAGTGTATCGATCGACACGCTACCCAGGACTGCCCAACTTCGTCCCAGACTTCAGCCAAAGCAGAAGAGAGAGTTTACAAGCCTAAGATACCATATCCTAGGAGGTCTAAGCAAGAGCTGGAGGATGTTAGATACAAAGCTATCATGGATAAGTTTGTTGTGGACTTTCCATTGATTGATATTGAGAAGATTTCTCATGTGGTCAGAAGTTGTGTGAAAAAGATGTCTAGTCTAAACTTGAGTTCTGAGTAATGTCGTGCAATGCTTTCTGTAGAGCTCAGTTTAGCTATTCAAGACATGACTCTGGAGAAACCTGCTCAACCATCGTTGAGGAAGCTGACTAAACTAGCAACTCTAGGGAGGTTTGTTGTTCCATGTTTAGTCAATGGTATAGAACTAAAGGACTCTCTCTGTGATACAGGTGCTAATGTAAATGTCATGTCTATGGCTGTGGCGAAGAAGCTAGGAATTTCAGATTTGGAACCTCCAAAGGCAACTCTCAAGTTTGCAGACTCTTCTTCTACAAGTTCGAAAGGTTTCATTCCGGATCTAATGCTTCAAGTGGGAGATTACCTTGTTCCTATTGACTTTCATGTGATGGAGATGAAGGAGGACAATGATGACCCATTCATTTTTGGGCAAGCCTTCCTTGCCACTGTGGGTGCGATAGTGGACTTTCCAAACCAGTAAATCTCCTTCTCAGAGATCGACAAGAATGTCTTCTACCCTGCAGTTCATGTCAAGGAGAATTCTTGTATGACCGTCAATGATGGAGGACAACAATGCTCAAACCTTGGAGATGACATGGAGAAGAACCCAAGAGTTCCGCCTTCAACTCCTATCTTCCAGCGATCTGATAGAGTCACCAAACCAGCGAAGTCCAAGCGTAAAAAGACTTCCAAACCTTTCTCTAAGTTCAGGATCATCATCCCCTTAGAGTTGAGAGAGAAAGGAGAGGAAGTGATCTAGGAGATGCTGCAAAATACTACGAAGCTCTTTCTAGGTGCTTTTCCCTGCACCGTTCCACCAAAGACCTGAGCTCCGACACAGTCAAGCTAATGACTGAAAACAAGCGCTTAGTGGGAGGCAACCCACTTGTAAGTTTTTCTGTTTTCTCTTTTATCTTTCATTTTCTAACTTTGAGTCAGTTTGTCTGTGATTCTTAGGAGCTTTGAACTTGAACAACTTAATGGATTTGCCTTGTGTTTTTCTATTTGATAGTATTTGTTGAGTAATGCAGGTTTGCGGTCTGAAACAGAGAGGTCTGTGTCGATCGACACATCTTCTCTGTGTCGATCGACACATCTTCTCTGTGTCGATCGACATGGACAGCATTTTTTCAAATTTCTCCAACACATAACGGTCCGATCTTTCAGAACCCGTGTCGATCGACATGGAAAGTCTGTGTCGATCGATAGGGTCTCCCCAGTGGTAAATCTTATTCGTTTCATTCAAGTTCAATTTACCTTTGATTTCTTTTCTTTCCAAGCTCATGTTTTAACAACACTGGGGACAGTGTTGGTTAAGTCTGGGGGAGGAAACTACTAACGTGTTTCTTTCTGTTTTGGTTTATTTTGAGTCAAAAAAAAAAAATTATTGAGTCAAAACAGTTGGAAACTATGACTTCTCTTTTGGATTATTGGATTGTTTCTTTTCATCTGTGTGACCATTTTTCCAGGATCGATTTTAGAGTCAGACAAATGGGAAATCCTAAGACTGACCAGTTAACTAGAAACGTCTGTTACTTCCAGCATAATCCGCCCCGGGTTCAAGCTAATTATGCGGTCTCCTCGGTGATTGGTGTTCATAGAGCTTGACTCCTCATTCATTCCTCTCCTTCGAAAAAAAAAATATATATATATATGAATGATTTGGGGTGATATGATAGTTCTTGAGTATAAGATGAGGAAATAAATTTCCAGTGAGTTAATACTCAGGAGGTGATCACCTGGAGCTCAAAAGCAGCACTCTGAGTCCCTTAGAACGGATGTAGAGGACGAGCGATCTCACGACCCTGTCTCCTCACAAGGAACAACAGTAGTGAAAGCACTGCTTTTGGGTCTCAAATTCAAAAAAAAAAAAAAAGGGAGTTTTTGAATCGAATAAGTCTGGGGGAGAGAAAGAGTACCGAAAGTTATATGGATTCACTAGTCATGGTATAGTATGGGAATAAGTCTAGAAGGTTTTTGGCATTGAGATCATTGAGACTAAGCGATGAGGACTAACGGATTATGCTGTGAAGTGATGGATGAATTTGGGAAGCTGCGAATGTCTTCGGAGAAGTACATGGTGGTCTGATTCTGGGTTGGTTCTGTATTATGTGGTTCACTAGTTTGAAGGGTCAGTTCATTGCTCCAAGGGAAGGTAAGTTTCTGTGTTTTCAAACCTCTTTCACATTCTTGGTTTATGTTTTGCTTGAGGGCAAGCAAATGCTAAGTCTTGGGGAGTTGATATATCATGGTTTTTACCTGTTTTCGACCATGATACAAGTCCTTTTCATAGTGTCTTTTTGAGGTTTTTCGAGTCTTTTAGAGTCTTTGCAGGAT
Source organism: Arabis hirsuta (assembly GCA_964056655.1). NCBI lineage: Eukaryota > Viridiplantae > Streptophyta > Magnoliopsida > Brassicales > Brassicaceae > Arabis > Arabis hirsuta. The sequence continues at coordinate 20,830,499 of OZ053298.1, read as the reverse complement.
TAAGGACGATTGAAGCTTAATGGAAGCTTTTGGAGCATTTTGGAGCATCGAGGAAAGAAGGGCCGAAGTGAACAAGTCGGAGTCGAGTTTTCAAGGCTGTGTCGATCGACACGGACTTGTGTGTCGATCGACATGCCCGTCTGACACGTGAAGACTTCAAGTTTTGAAGAAATTCCAGTTTGGCCCAAAAAGCCCAGAAGTTTACACCAAGGCCCAATCCGATTTTTAGACAATATAAATAGTTTTTCCTTAGGTTTTCATGTTTTTATCTTGGATTTTATATTGAGACTTGGAGGAGGAGAGATTTGGGGAGACTTCAGACTTTCAGAGATTTCGAAACCCTTTTGTATCTCTAACTCTATCTTTTTAATGTAATTTATTTCATTCATGATGTTTGTTTCAATCACCATGTCTGAGTAGTTTGCTTGTTAGGTTTTGGGAAGTTCTAGGGTTTGATGAGAAATTGATAGGATTAAAACCCTGTTAGGATTTATCCTTATGTTCTTCATCTAGATTGATTTAACTCTGATTTTAGGATTGATCAACTGAAATTGGATATCCTAGGTTGCTTTAATAGATGCGAAAGTATTATTAACAACCTGATATAATCTTAGATGAGCAAAATTACTTATTCGCAAAGAAATTTGGCTTAGTAATTTTGTGAACAATTGAACCTGAATTTAATGCTTGATTTTATTCACTAAGCTTGCAAAGAAATTTGGAATTTAGGGATTTAGTCATAGATAATCTCTGCAACGAAAGTTGATTGGTTTTATATTCATGTTTGAGTTCTAGAACCGTGCTTAATAAAATCCTAATGTTTTTAATCTCTGTGTCGATCGACACAGACATCTGTGTCGATCGACACGATCGATTTTGATTCATTCTTGTGAACAACCCAATGCCTAACTCTTTTGTCTCATCGAATTTTAAAGAGCCATAATCATTCACTTGTTTACTTGCTGTTTTTATTGCACTAATACATATTCACTTAGCATAATTTGAATTCACGAATTGGTTGTGTTATTCGATTCCCTGTGGATTCGACCCCTAAATACTACATCGATCTCTTAATTTGAGAGAGTAGCTCAGGGTAAATTTGAGCATATCAGTTGTACCTCTTAATTTGTCAGGTATTGACTATTTTCATAACCTCATGAGGACGTACCTCTTTACTTTTGTCAAGTTATGGGGTTTTACCTCTATGTTTTTCAGGTGTTGACTATCATCATGACCTGCAGAGGATGTCCTTCTTAGCTTGTCAGGTCGTGCCTTTGAGAGATCAATGACAATAATTACAGTCTAGTTTACCAACGGCTATAAGCTTGTTGCTGCTTGTCATGTTTTTGAGAAGTATTTCCCTCTAGTTGATTGTATACTTAACCGTAGTCATTACAAATTAAGGATGTGCCTTATAGTTCTAAGGAAGTCGCTTCTAAATGTTTTAACTTGACTATTACTTGAGTACTTGTATAAAAGACCTCATAAGATTAACATGTCAAAGCTCCTATATTATAATCCGTGTCCGTAGACATGTTGTGAAGTACATAAGTTAATAGAAAATGCATTGTTGCATCATTTTTTTTTAGATTCGCAATTGTGCCTTTATTAAGGCTGCCTACGGGCCCATGGCGGGATCAAGCCACTCGTAGTTCATACATTGTTGATAGATAAAACACACTTAGAAATATTATATCTTCAGATGCAAAGTACCAGGATCATTCTCTGCTCGCGGAATCTTGTCCTACTGCTCTACATTTGGCTCTTCAACGTGGAGTGTCGTTCGTGGGTTCTTTAGTTCCTTTCAAGGTCGTTTGATAACAAGAACGAGAATCTTCTTGTTCTCCTTTGATCTCTTGTACACCCCATGGAGTAGTAAACTTGATTGCTTGATGAAGTGTTGATGGTACTGCTTTCATGTCATGAATCCATAGACGTCCCATTAATCCGTTATAGGCTGATGCGTAATCCACTACCTGGAATTTGGTTTGTCTGTTGACACCTCCTGCGCATACAGGTAGAGTTACCTCCCCAGCCGTCTGTTTCACTTCACCACTGAACCCTATTAATGACATAGACTTTCGAGTCAGCTCTTCTTCTTTTAGACCTAGTCTTTTAAAAACTTCCATGTAAAAGATGTTTGTTGAACTCCCATTGTCGATTTGCGTCCTTTTCATCAAGCAATTAGCTATTGTTAAGGATATGACTAGCGCGTCGTGATGGGGACCCAGAATACTTCCGCCTTCACCTGTCGTGAAGCTTATTGAACATGCGGGTGTAGCGTCACTTATGACTTCGCTGCCTGCTTTGTGATGTCTAGCAGTTCTTGTGTTTTTCTTAGCTGTTGAGTAAGATACTCCGCTAATTTCTGAACCTCCAGTGATCACGTTGATAGTTCTATCATGCCTAGGAGGCGAAGAAGGTGCAGACTTTGGTGAAGTCTTGTCACCACTTCCTTTGTCGATTGTGCTTCTACTTCGTTCAGACAAAAAAAAATTCAAGTGACCTTTCTTCAGCAACTCGTTTACCTCCATTCTTAACATGATGCAATCTTCTGTTCGATGACCATGGTCGTCATGAAATTTACACCACTTTGAAGTGCCACGTTCATCATCTGGTGTTCTCATTTTTTGTGGCCACCTTACCTTTCCACCAAGGTGTTTCAGCGCTCCAACCAACTCTGCGTGAGAGATTGAAAGGTTACTGATGTCGGGCCATGTCGAAGATTGTTGCTTCTCACATTCACTCTCGTTGAATGGTCCGCGACTGCTTCTGTTGTCGCTTCTGCTACTAGTACTATCACTGCAAGGTCTCTTGTAGGGTTTGTCATCCATGTTGGTTCTTTCCCTCCTTGCCTCGCGTGACTTATCTCGTGGGGAGCATCGATAATAATAAGCAGGATTTTCTTCCCACTTGATTTGCGCCCATGCTCTTGAGAGCACGTCTTCCATGGTTTTGCACTGATACTTTGTCAGTTCTTTGTACATGTCACTATCTGGTAGTAAACATCGTTTAAACGCTGATATAGCAGTACACGTGTCACAACTTGGGATGAATACTTTTTCCTTGTTGAAACGTCCCACGTAACTGCGCACCGATTCGCCTTCCTTCTGGATCACCTCGTAGCGGTCGTCTGATGTTTTCTCAAGGTTCCTGCTACTTGCAAATTGTTCAACAAAACGATCAGTTAGTGAAGCAAATGAACCAATTGGCCCGTTCGGTAGGTTCGTAAACCACTGGAGCGCAGGTCCTGTGAGACTTGAACCAAATCCTTTACACATGCTAGCTTCCCTATACTCTCTTGCAATCGCAGTGGTAAACATTCGCTGTTTGTATTGTGCGATGTGATTGTCAGGATTTGTGGTTCCGTCATACATCATCATTGAGGGAAATAAAAACCTCTTAGGCATCTCTACAAGCACGATCTCGTCCGTGAATGGAGCATCCGCGTAGCAGTTAGGTGTGCTCTTTATTATCGGCAGTGCTACACCAAGAAGTCGTTTTACCTCGCTTCCATGTCTTCGAGACGTTTGATAATCAGGTGTGGATCTCCAATTGAGCGGTTTGTTGCTGCTTCACTAGGGTGAAGCAAAGATTGGATGACTTGCGTCTGAACCTCATCTCTAACTGCATCGGCGGCAGATGCACCAGCTCCTGGAAGCTGCACCGTCCTTGCATCTACAGCAAGTGTAGTTCCATCAAGCGACTGCATCGGATCGACATGTCTCTAGAATCGGTTTTGAGCTTTGAGCAAGTGGAGACTCGTTTGTAGCTTTCAACGTAGCGTTCTCTGCTTCGAGCAACGCTGCTCGTTTTTCAGCCCGCTTCATCTGGGTGGTGAGTTCTGCCAGTTGAGCAGCGGGATCTTGAGGGTTTTCACCTCCCGTATTGATCACATTGTCATCTCCGGTCATCATGTCTCACGTAGTTAAATATGGACCCTTCTTCTAGCGCCAATTGTTTCGAGAAATTTTAACAAGGTTCGCAAGTACACAGATCTACGGAATGATAGAGAGAAGTATAGCTTTATTAATCAACGAAGTAAGCTTGTAGCCGAGTAGTATTACAACGTCTAGATGTCTAAAGAGTTATAAAGAACTTCGTTGGATGTGGAAAACAAGGCTAGATCTCTGGTGGCTATCGCTGGGATGCTGTGAAGACGTAGCTCTTGTGTTTTCTCTATGTATTTCTCGATGCCTCCTTCTCTCCAAGACGTCTCTATTTATAAGACTTGATCAAACCCTCTTATGATTAGGATTCGACTTGACGTGCAAGCTTATCTCCTTAATAATCGGGATTCTTTTGATTCATATTATAATGTCTAGATAATGACAAACCTCGTAATACATGGGACAGTGAAGTCTATGTAAGTTTATCTTAAAAGCCTTGTATTATTTTATATCAAATAAGTTAAGTAACCTTGTAACGACGTCGTAACGGCGTCACCGGCTTGAGAACAACGTAGTAACGATGTCTAACTCGCTAGTGACAAGTTATTTCTCCATTTTACATGACATATGTGACATATTGTCAGGTATTAGCAGGTTATTTCCTTGCTTTGCATGTGGTAGACGACGTGTAGTCAGGTATTAGTCAGGTCATTACCTGACTTTATCTCGTGTAGACAATCCCTCGTCAGGTATCAGTAAGTTATGACCTCATTCTACCTGACGTAGATGATGTATTCTCAGGTAAAGACAAGCTATGACCTCGTCCTACCTAACGTAGATGATGTATCATCAGGTAAAGGCAAGCTATGACCGTGTTCTACCTGACGTAGATGATGTATCATTGACCGTGCTCTACCTGACGTACATGATGTATCATCAGGTAAGGGCAAGCTATGACCTTGATTTACCTCACGTAGATGATGTATTGTCAGGTAAAGGCAACTTAGGACCTTGCTTTACCTAACGTAGACGACGCATCATCAGGTAATAGCATGTCATCAGCTTATTAGACCTGGCCTAAATAGTGTAGAGCCAAGTCTAATGTTCTAACCACTGCTAACCAAGGTCTACCAAGTAGTGAATTTATTTTTTCCAACCTAGTAACCGCTCCAGAATCAACTGTAGCAGACTCGCTAGTCGATCATCTCGATCCTGGGAAAATCCTATGGCAGCACCCCCAACTAACCCCACCGCACCGCCAGCCACAACAGGTCCCACACTAGCTCCACCAGGCCTCACACTGGTACTCGTAGTGGCCACACCCACGAACCCCTTCTGATACGCCTGCGAGTCAGCCACCTGCTCCTGCGTGGTCTCCTGGGCTACACTCGCAGTAATAGACTCACCCTCGAGTCCACGCTCGTGCCCACGCCCACCACGACTACCTCGGCCTCCACGGCCCCCACAACTTCTGCCTCTAGCAACTCTCGCCATCTCTGTGCACTACCCAGCAGAAACTAAGAATACTAGAAAATTAGAAAGTCAAACAACATTTAACATGGAATCTCATTGATGGCTTGGAGAAGATGATCTAGGACACCAAACCAACACAACAATCAATTGACTAACTCACATAATCAATTAACAGCACACCCGCCCTAGAATCATAAGGGCTCTGATACCAAACTGAAACAACCTAACCCGTAAAATTTAAAAAATTTCCCATTCGGATTATTATTATCACAAATAATAATCCTCAATTCAATAAATCTCATACTTTACTGAATTCTAACCAGTTCAAATCAATAATCCAATATTCAATTCGAACAACAACCAAATGCAATTAAACAGCAATTTCAGAATCACTACCACCCTAGCAATTCTAACACAATGGCCACAAAATACAAGACACTAGATCATCTCCTCTTCCCGGCCATGATTCCACGATCACACCTTGTCTTTACCTGCATCACATGGCAAAAAGAGATGCGTGAGTATTATCACAAATACTAAGTGAGACGGTCATCCCATCTACTAGGCTATACACACAGGCATAAGAATTAATACAATACCAGGTTGAACAGTCAACACGCAAAGCACGAACAATCAACACAAGTTCGCCTCAAACAAGCATGCATCAATCGACACAACCATCATTTGTCGATCGATGCATCAACCAGTGTGTCGATCAACATGCAACCCCAGTGTCGATCGATGCATTGTCCCATGTGTCGATCGATGCAGAGCAACTGCATTGATCGACGTAACATCACAGAACCCAGGATCAAACCTATCCTCTCAAGGTTCGATCCTGGATCGAATCACATCGATCCCTGCACACAATCCACACAAAACCAACACGAATCCACATAAAAACAACACAGCAATCGCATCCTATCAATCCTTTACCCAGATAAGCCCATGGTCATGCACTCACCTAAGATCTGGAAGGAAAAGAATGAGAAAAACCACGAAAAATGCGAAGAACACGGATCTCAAATCCGAAATCCTCCTCCAACGCTATCAACAAGCACTCCAGAAACGATTCTGGAACCTCCCAAACTAATCTCCTATCACAAATCTCTCTGGAAACTCTCTGGAATTTTTCTGGAACTTTCTGAAAACTCTAAAGTCCCAAAAATTATGGCCACAGCCCTTTTATAGGGAACCCTAGGGTTTCATCCTAAACCGGCCCGTAAACCGACACTAAAATCGAAACGATCCGGTTCAATTTAACCTTGTGTTGATCGACGCACACCACCTGTGTCGATCGACATACACCACCTGCGTTGATCGACGCACGACCAAAATCCATGGAAATTGGTTCGCGGTCGTTACACTGGTGGACAAGTCAGAGGAGACGTTGTTGGTCGTCGTTCACGTGGCAGACCACCGGGATCTAAAAAAAACCTAAACCTTCGATTGATCACTTGTATTTAGATGCTAAATTTGAAATGCTACCAAGCAGTAGGGTTAACACTACTCCAAATAAGTTGAAACCGTAAGTGTTATAACGTTTACACATTCTACCAATGATTATTTTATTAATTCTCTTTAACATTTGTAGCATGAAAAAAAATGTTGCGTTAAATTTATAGGAAAGAAGGACAACCATGTAAAAAGGAACCAATTAATAACTTAATGCAATGTGGAGATTGTAAAGCTTGGGTATGGTTATGTAAAAAGGAACCAATTAATAACTTAATGCAATGTGGAGATTGTAAAGCTTGGGTATGGTTATTAACTTATTAGAAAGCAAAGAGAAAGATATTGGTAGTAAACGTCATTTTGTTCTCAATTTGTTGCAAACAAGATCTAAACTGTTTTCTTCTTTGATGCGGGAGCAGATGCACAATCAAATAAGAATTATGGGCTGCCTGCCCATACAAGGTTTTAAAAACGTGAACTACATCTTGAAACAACCGACCCAAAAATTTTAAAAATTTTCCAATTAAAACCCGGATTATCATTATCACAAATGATAATCCTCAATGGTCCAATCTCAACATGCGGAAAATGAATAAGCAATTAAACAAGTTCAATAGATCTCATACTCTATTGAATCCTAACCAGTTCAATTCAATAAATCAACGTCAATTACCAATAAAATAATCAACAATTCAATTCGAATAACAACCAAGTGCAACTTAACAACAGTTTCAGAATCACTACAACCTAGCAATTCTAACTCAAAAGAAATGAAATGTGAGACACTATATCATCTCTTCAACCTGGCCATGATTCCACGATCACAATTTCTCTTTACCTGCAACACATGGCAAAAAGAGTTGCGTGAGTATTATCACAAATACTCAGCAAGACGGTCATCCCGTCTACAGGTTATACACACAAGCGTAAGCAAAAGATACAATATCAGGATGAGAATACAACAAGCATACACGAACAATCAAACAATAAACAGTCCAGGAGCAGTGTGTCGATCGACACCATCACTAGTTGTCGATCGATATACTGCACTTGTGTCGATCGACACACCACCATGGTGTCGATCGACATGATGCACCTGTGTCGATCGACACAAAGCAATTGTGTCGATCGACACAACATCGCCAAACAGAGAACGAGCCCATCCTCTCATGGCTCGATCCCTAATGCGATCCATCGATCTCCTGCATAATTCCATCCACAAACACACACGAAAACCAGTCCAAACAACCGCAAACAATCATATTCCATCTAATCCTTTACCGTCATAAACCTACGATCACGCACTCACCTCGAAAAGGATTGAGAAGAGAAAAAACAACGAAGAACAACCATAAACTAGCCTCTGATTTCGTTCTCACAGACCCGAAATCAGCCACTGCAACGATCCTCCTCGCTCAAAGGCCTGAAAAATGAGCCTCAAACGATCAATCCTTCTAAAAAATCACAAAAACTCTCTCAATCTCTCTGATTTCGTAATCTCTCCCAATTCTCTCTGTTTTCTCTGATTCTGGTCAAAAAATCGGCCACAACCCCGACTGTTTCCTCTTATATATCGAACCCTAGGGTTTCCTAAACCGACAGCCAAACCGCGCGATCAAAAATCGAACCTGTCGGTTCAATTTTAACCCGTGTTGATCGACACAGCACCCTAAAACCCGACTTCTCACAAGTAAAAAACACTCGTGTCAAACGACACACACACCTTGTGTGATCAACACCCAACCAAAAATCCACTTTTTGGTTCACGGGCGTTACAATTCTCCCCCACTAACACGGATTCGACCTCGAATTACGCTACCCCGTCTCGCTAAGGTTAACACTCCCGTCTAAAACCCGACCAGATTCACCTGGAACATCAACAATGCAACACTCCCTGATCCAGATTAGGGATGCCCGATTGATCGCATAACAATCAAACAAGAATATGCACGACCAACTGTTGACCCAGAATTGGACCAAATGATCGCGCAACAATCAAACAAGAACATGTACGACCAATGGCGCTACATATGCTACCGGGGTTGTCCGTACCAAGGTTCAAAACACAAGTAAAAACCTTAGACTCGACGTCCAAATATTCACTCCTGGCCCTCGGCCAGCACCACTCGTGATCACACCTGATCCCCGAGCTCCACTAGTCTTATACTAGCCACATTGCACCGTCTCACCATGGCTACAATCCTGACCCAACCTAGTCAGCACCACCTAAGATCCACTCCCAATCCCCGAAGTTCATCCAGTCTTATACCTACATTCACACTAGAGACACTATTGCTCATACTCATATCTATATACAACACCCCGCTCTCAGGATCGTCACCCTTTGAGCTTTTGATGTATATCATACCACCCCACCTTCATGACCGCCGTTCATCCAGCTCTCGGTATGCTCCAGCTCCTCCAACTCTCAGGACACACAATCCGTCAAGCTATCGGCTGCAGAGGAATCACACATACTCTGGAGAGGCTTCGGCCCCTCAAAGTATATGTAAGGAAACCACTTTCCCCTGGAGAAAACCTCACTGTCCCCTCAACATTGCTGCCTTGAGATACACCAGATCTCTCAGCTCAAACTCTCGCTCCTTCCGTCTCCTATCGGTATAACTCTTTTGCCAATCCTGAGCCTCTCTCCTGTTCAGTCGCAAGACACGGATCTTCTCTGTCGTCTCCTGAACAGAATATGCACCAAACATGCTCCTCTCCCCCACTTGAGTCCAGCATAATGGTGTCCGACACGACCTCCCATACAGAGCCTTATATGGAGCCATCCCAATACTCGATTGGTAACTGTTGTTGTACGCAAACTCAACCATGTTCAGATGATCCGCCCAATGACCACCATAATCCAGCACACACATCCTCAGCAAATCCTCCAATTTATGAATCATCTGCTCGGACTGCCCGTCCATTTAAGGACGATATGATGTGCTCATATGCACCTTAGTGCCCATCTCAGCCTGGAACGCCCTCCAGACACAATACTCGCTGGCACCCCGTGTAGCCTCATTATCTCCCGCACATACTTCATAGCTAACACCGCTGCTCCGTCGGTTTTCTTGATGGCAAGAAAATGTGCTGACTTGGTCAGACGATCCACAATAACCCAAATCGCATCATACGTTCGTGACACTGGCAACCCTGTCACAAAAATCCATGGTAATCATATCCCACTTCCACTCCGAAATAGGCAAACTTTGTAACATACCACTCAGAACCTGATGCTCAGCCTTCACCAACCGACACACATTGCAAGCTGCAACCAAGTTAGCTACATCCCTCTTCATCCTAACCCAATGATAATACCACTTCAGATCACGATACATTTTGGTCATTCCCGGATGAATTGATAACATGCTCGAATGAGCCTCTCTCAGGATCTCCTACCTCAGATCCTCGACCCTGGGTACACAAACCCGCCCTTCACTAGTATCGTCCTATTCGCCGAGACCACATACTCTGAATCGGCCACCTTAGAAGCATCAACCAACCCCCGATCCTTCTCTTGAGCGACTCGAATCCTACTCAACAAATCTGCCTGGTTAGCTGCCTCTAACCCAACGGCTCCTGTGAGATAACACACAATCTCAATGTACTGATCTCCCTCACCAGAGCCTCCATATCCCGCTCCTGATCAGAAACAACCCTCTTCCGACTCAACGCATTTGCAACCAAATTAGCCTTACTCGGATGGTACCCGATCTCCAGATCGTAATCTGCCACTAACTCCATCCAGCGCCTTTATCTCTGATTCAGCTCCGGCTGAGTGAAGAAATACTTCAGACTCTTGTGGTCTGTGAACACCTGTATCTTTCCACCATACAGATAAGACCTCCAAATCTTAAGGGCGAAAATCACCGCAGCCAACTCCAAATCATGGGTAAGGTAGTTGCACTCATGCTTCCTCAACTACCTCGAAGCATACACAATAACCTTCCCCTGCTGCATCAGTACACATCCCAAACCAACCTCCAAAGCATTTGTATACACCACATTAGGCTCACCCGGCTCGGGTAATGCCAACACAAATATACTCGTCAACATCTCCTTCAGCTTCTCGAAACTCTCCTCGCAAGCTGAAGACCATACAAAAGGGGCATCCTACCTTCTCAACTTTGTCATCGGCTGTGCCATACTCGCAAACCCCTTGACGAACCTCCGATAATAACCTGGCAACCCAAGAAAACTCCTGATCTCGGTGGCACTCCTCGGTCTAGGCCATCCTCTGATAGCGTCTATCTTAGTCGGATCCACAGAAACTCCCTCTGCAGACACCACGTGGCCAAGAAAACTCATTTCTTGCTGCCAGAAACTGCACTTACTCAACTTCGCGTACAGCTTCTGCTCCCGCAGCTTCTCCAGAACTAATCTCAGATGCACCTCGTGCTCCTCCGGAGTCCTCGAATACACCAGGATATCTTCAATGAAGATGATAACAAACACATCCATATACTCCTAGAACACCCCGTTCATCAACCGCATGAACGCTGCCAGCGTATTCGTCAACCCGAACGGCATCACCACAAACTCGTAATGTCCATACCTCGTCCAGAAGGCAGTCTTCCTAACATCCGTCTCATCAATCGGGATTTGATGGTAACTCGACGCCAATTCGATCTTGCAGAACCAAGTAACTGATCCAACAACTCATCAATGCGCGGCAGAAGATACATGTTCTTCACAGTGACTCGATTAAGTCCCCTGTAATTGATGCACAACCAAAAACTCGCATCCTTCTTCTTCACAAACAACACCGGCTCTCCCCACGGTGAAACACTAGGCCAGATGAATCTCTTCCCCAACAGATCATCCAGCTGCTTCTTCAGCTCTGCCATCTCTGCTAGAGCTATACGGTAAGGCGCCTTGGATATAGGAGTCGTCCCAAGCTCCAACTCAATCATAAATAGATCCGACCTTGATGGCAGCAATCCCAACAACGACTGAAATACATCCTGGAAATCCTGAACAACCCGAATATCCCCAACAACCCGAATATCCCCAACTGTAACCTCTCCAACAATCTTCGGCATCACTATAGTTGCCAGATACGCCTCACAACCCTTCTCAATTAACTGCTCGGCCTGTGTCGCTGAAATCATGAGACTCTTGGAAGTCGGTCTTACTCCCTAAAACACCAACCTCCCTGTCTCCCGCTGGAACACTACTCGTCAGCGATGACAATCCAGATGGACCCTGTACCGATCCAGCCAATCCATCCCAAGGATGACGTCATATAGCTCCACCAGACTAATGATTAGATCTGATGGCATCAACTCTCCTGCCACCAGAACATCCACACCACGAGCCCGCCCGAAAGTAGCTAACGTCCTGCCACCAGCAACCTTAATACTCTTGGCTGCTCATCGAAATCGCTCCGATACCGCTACCCTCGGCACACTCCGGAGTAATGAAGCTATTCGTAGCTTCCGAATCAAACAACACGTGAGACTCACACCTGCCCACAACTAAGGTCCGTGCACAAATCCCATGTGCTTTAAGACCCCGACACTCTAGCGCAGACGTACAATTTCCAAACAGACTAAATTCACACAAACACAGGAATTCACACAAGTCTGAAATTTACCTGTGATCGGTCTAGCGCTAGAACCACCCGACTTCGCCAAAGTAAAAACCCGCGACACCGCTTCAATCTGAGCCAATGGCTGCACCGCTAACGGCTGCACTGCTGCCACCGCCATCTGCTGCAGCTTCGGACACTTGGGCTTTATATGCCCCGCCTCTCTGCAGTGGTAACACACCTGAGCACTCCGAGCCTCACTCCTCTTAAGATAACTAGCCACCTTGTAATCCAGCTTCCGCACCCGAAGCATCCTGGACCACCCTGTCTTCTCTGACTCGACCATGAAGTGCTCTCCCACTTCCTCTTCTGTCCCTGAGCAGGCTTGCCGCCACTGCTCAAACTCGCCTGCTGCTGCAACCTCCTCTGCCGCTGAACCGGTGGACTAACCACCACAGCCTGCTCCCTGAGGTCCTCTCAATCGCGGCAGCCGTCTCTACCAGCTCCGCCCATGTGGCAAACCAACTCGCCCTGCAGCGAGTCCTCAAATTAGCTCAAAGTCCCCTCAGGAACCTCTTCACCTGGGTCTGCTCACTCTCCATGCCCCTACCAGCATGTACCAGAAGTCGACTGAACTCCAGGTCGAACTCCCTCACTAACCGGTCCCCCTGAGCCAGGTTCAGAAACCTCGACTCCAATCGATCCACCACCTCCTACGGGAAATACTTGGCATTGAACTCAGCCAAGAAATCCTCCCAAGCCATCTTGGCCTGAACCCTCCTCGCCTCAACACCTCTCCACCAGAGATGCTCATCACCATCTAGACAGTGAACCGCCAGATCAACTCGGTATCCCTCCAGGCACCTGATAGAGCGAAAAGTTACGCTCCAACCTCAGCCGTTACTCGTCGGCCTCCTCCGGCTTGACACCTCCTGAGAAAAACTCGGTGCTAATCTTCTGCATCTGCTCCATCATCCTCAGGTAGGATGGAAGCTCCTCTGCAACCTCCACACCCGGCTGCACACCAGCCACTCCGGGCTGAACCCTAGTCACTCCCGGCTGACCACCAACCACTACTGGCTGCACACCAGCCACACCTGACTGCACTCCCAGAGTCTGACCTGGAGCCGGCACCCCACCTGGTAATTGCTCCAGAATCATCTGCAACAAACCCGCCAAGCGATTATCTCGGTCATGGGCAACACCTGCGGCAGCACCCCCACCTGGTCCCATCGCACCACCCGCTACATCGGGACCCACACCAGCCCCATCAGCCCTCAAGTTAACACTCGTAGCGGCCACACCCACAGACCCCTCCTGAGACGCATGCTAGTCCACCACCTGCTCATGCGTGGTCTCCTGGGCCCCACTCGCGGCATCAGACTCACTCTGCAGTCCTCGCCCGCATCCACCACGACCACCTCGGCCTCCCGGGCCCCCACGACCTCTGCCTCTAGCCACTCTAGCCATCACTCTGCACTAACCAGCAGACAACTAAGTACTAGAAAAACAGAAAGTCATAAAACACATACCGTGGAATCTCATTGAAGGCTAGGAAGAGATGATCTAGGACTCCAAACCCACACAACAATGAATTGACTACAACACATAACCAATCAATTTCACCCGCCCTAGAACTAACCTGACTCTGATACCAAAATGAAACAACCCGACCCAAAAAATTTAAAATTTTTCCAATTAAAACCCGGATTATCATTATCACAAATGATAATCCTCAACGGTCCAATCTCAATATGCGGAAAACGAATAAACAATGAAACAAGTTCAATAGATCTCATACTCTACTAAATCGTAACCACTTCAATTCAATAAATCAACGTCAATAACCAATAAAATAATCAACAATTCAATTCGAATAACAACCAAGTGCAACTCAACAATAGTTCCAGAATCACTACAACCTAGCAATTCTAACTCAAAAGCCATGAAATGCGAGACACTAGATCATCTCCTCTTCCTGGCCATGATTCCACGATCACAATTTCTCTTTACCTACAACACATGGCAAAAAGAGTTGCGTAAGTATTATCACAAATACTCAGCGAGGCGGTCATCCCGACTACAGGTTATACACACAGGCATAAGCAAGAGATACAATACCAGAATGAGCATACAACAAGCATACACGTACAATCAAACAATGAACAGTCCAGGAGCACTGTGTCGATCGACACAACCACTAGGTGTCGATCGACATACTACACTTGTGTCGATCGACACACCAGCATGGTGTTGATCAACATGATGCACCTGTGTCGATCGACAAGACATCGCATAACAGAGAACGAGCCCATCATCTCATGGCTCGATCCCTAATGCGATCCATCAATCTCCTGCACAATTCCATCCACAAAACACACAAAAACCAGTCCAAACAACCGCAAACAATCATATTCCATCTAATATTTTACCAAGATAAACCTACGGTCACGCACTCACCTCGAAAAGGATTGAAAAGAGGAAAAACACGAAGAACAACCACGAACCAGCCTCTGATTTCGTCCTTACAAACCCGAAATCAGCCACAAAAACGACCCTCCTCACTCACAAGCCTCAAGAACAAGCCTCAAACGATCAATCCTTCTCAAAAATCACCAAAACTCTCTCAATCTCTGTGATTTCTGATTCTCTCCCAATTCTCTTTGTTTTCTCAAAAATCGGCCACAACCTCGACTATTTCCTCTTATATATCGAACCCTAGGGTTCCCTAAACCGACCGCCAAACCGTGCGATCAAAAACCAAACCTGTCGGTTCAATTTAAGCCCATGTCGATCGACACACACCACCTGTGTCGATCGCCACAACACCCCAAAACCCGAACACTAATGTCGATCGACACACACACCCTGTGTCGATTGACACCCAACCAAAAATCTAATTTTTGGTTCACGGGCGTTACACATCTGTTGGGCTGGATTTCATGAAGAAAAGCTTCTTGGCGTAATTTTCAGGCCCAAATAACTATTTAAAGAGATATTTTTGTGTATAGTCAAAAGTGCATTAATTTAAGGGTTTTTCTCTTTTACATGCAAGGTAATGTTTGAATTTATTTATTCTAGGTGTTCTGCATATAGAGAACCATTTATGAACGTTTTTATTATATCCCCTCTATATAATGAGGTTCTTATTGATGAATAAAAATCAGAAAACGAGTTTGAGAATTTGGAGAGTCTTTGTGATCCCTTTGGATCTGTTTAGATCTTTTACCTTTATCCTTTAATTTTGGGAGAGTCATTGGTGGTGGTTTTGAGCGTCTTTATGTTCTGGTCGTGGCAACTTTATCCAGGAGTGGTGTTATCTCGGCAGATTTCTTTATCAGCTCCGGTGCTTTGGCTTTACGAGTTGTGGTGATCCCGTATCTTCCTATCTATCCGGTTACTTCAGTTCTGTTCGAATTGTTTTCAGGAACCTTCGCAGCCCAAAACACACATTAACTTGGTGTTAAAATTGTCATGTTACGATCTCTATTTCGTTCACTCCATTCGCTTCCTGCTACATGCATCATAATGGTATCAGAGCAATTCCAGGTTGCTGGAATGAAGAATTTTGGTTATCCTCTCTTTGTGAAACGTTTTTGATGGATCTTCCTAGAGGATTGACACTGGACCAAGCGCATGCTGAGCGTATTACCAGAGAGATGGTGGATCTAAGGCAGCAAATGCAGTAGTTGGTTCAGGCTTTTAATGGCGTGAATATTCAAGATCAGCCAAGGAGACGAAGAGTCGTGGAAGTTGAAACGTCCTCTGATGAAAGTGGAGGTTCTTCTCATGGATATGATGTTGATCCAAGTATTGTTATAGAACGTGGCAGAAGGAGAAGAGATAATCGTCCACAACAGCAACAAGATTTCAAAGTGGATTTCCCTAATTTTGTAGGTAATCTGAATCCAGATGACTTTCTCGATTGGTTGAGATCTATGGAGATGGCATTTGAATACAATACTTATGACCGTGAGAAGAAGTTTAAGGTGGCTACGTTGAGATTTAAGGGTTATGCTAGCCTTTGGTCGGACACTCTTAAAGCGCAGCATGTTAGAGAATGCAAGTGTCGAATCAGATCATGGGAGAAGTTAAAGAGGCTTATGAAGAGGAGATTCGTACCAAATGATTACAAGCAAGAGCTTTACTTAAAGCTTACACATTTGGAGCAAGGTAATCTTTCTGTTGAAGAGTATACAAGGGAATTTGATTTGCTACAGTTGAGGTGTGAAGTTCAAGAGCCACAAGAAAGAACCATTGTGCGGCTTGTTCATGGTCTAAATGAAGAAATTGCCTCTAAGGTGGAGTTACAACCGTTTTGGACTCTAGATGATGCTAAAAAGCTTGCTGTCAAAGTTGAGAAGTTGAAACGTCCTCTGATGAAAGTGGAGGTTCTTCTCGTGGATCTGATGTTGATCAAAGTATTGTTATGGAACGTGGCAAAAAGAGAAAAGATAATCGTCCACAACAACAACAGCCTCATCGTAAAGAAGATTTCAAAGTAGATTTCCCTAATTTTGAAGGTAATCTAAATCCAGATGAATTTCTCGATTGGTTGAGATCTATGGAGATGGCTTTTGAATACAATAGTTATGACGGTGAGAAGAAGTTTAAGGTGGCTACGTTGAGATTTAAGGGTTATGCTAGCCTTTGGTGGGATACTCTTAAAGCGCAGCGTGTTAGAGAAGGCAAGAGTCGAATCAGATAATGGGAGAAGATGAAGAGGCTCATGAAGAGGAGATAGATGATTACAAGCAAGAGCTTTACTTAAAGCTTACATATTTGGAGCAAGGTAATCTTTTTGTTGAAGTGTATACAAGGGAATTTGATTTGCTACAGTTGAGGTGTGAAGTTCAAGAGCCACAAGAAAGAACCATTGTGCGGTTTGTTCATGGTCTAGGTGAAGAAATTTCCTCTAAGGTGGAGTTGCAACCGTTTTGGACTCTGGATGATGCTAAAAAGCTTGCTGTCAAAGTTGAGAAGCAAATGAAATCTGGGAATAAACCTTTGGTTGAACAACAAAGTCATGAGAAGGAGAAAAACGTTTATGGAGTAGAAAGCTACAATAACAACTCAAAGAAGGTGTTTCACTCACCAGATATAAGTTCGTCTAAAAAGTGTTTCAAATGTCATGGATTTGGTCATGTGCAGTTTGAATGTCTTAACCGAAGGGTTATGACTGTCCAAGAAATTCAAAAGATCGAAGAGGAGATTAAGAAAGAAGACAGCACCCAAGGTGATGATGAGAAGTACGTTGAAGACCAGGGAGAACATGTTATAATACATGATGATCAAGGTGATCTCTTGAACAACAAATCAAAATCAAGGAATGGGAAAGCAACAAAGAAGATTTTGTTCCAAAACAGAGTTTCAAGGATTTATGAGGAAGCAAATACACTTTCACGAAGGTATACCTTGTTCCCTACACCTGATTCATACACTGATTTCAAGTTGCTGGATGAAGTAGATTTTGTTTTTGGAGATTCAACATTTGAGTATCCAGAAGACAAAACTAAGACATGGCTGTCTAAGGATTTGGAAACAAGAATAGTGAAGCAATTTCAGTTCATGCCAAACATGATGAAAATGTTTTTGGATTCTGGTTGCAAAAGAAAGGAACGAGGAGAATTGCTGTTTGGAGAAAATAATGTTATAGAAAAGTTCTCATTTGATAAATATGTGTTTATTAAGGATTCTAAGCTGCAGGATTTGAGAGCAAATCCTCTCCAACCATGAGAGTTTGATGCAGGAGCTGAAGTTCTAACACTACAAGAAAATAGTGGTATTGCAACATAATATTTCCAACGTTTATTTTTGTTAGAATAATACAACAAATGTTGCAATATTAATGCAATGATGAATAAACGTTGTCATTTTATTACAAATTCTTTGCAAAACTATGACAAAAAAAAAATTTGTTGCGAATTTTGTTACTAATTCGCAACTTTTTTACGAAGTGTGAAAATTTCTTGCAAAATTTATAAGAATCACTCAACAAATGTGAACCGTGACTGTTTTGCAAGATAATTTTGTTAAAAATATGTTACAAAATATTTTTAGTATATTTTGCAACATTTTACTTTATTAGTAATATTATACATTATATATAAAAAAATTCAACTAGAAAAATTAGCTCTTAATAAACTTCTAAATAAAAGTATTATATAGTAAAATACTTACTCCCGCTAGTTATACATATATTTCCCACTTGTCTACATATCATATGTTATGATTTCTTTCAACTTTACGTTCACGAATTATTTAGTCAAATTTTTATTCCCGCCACTAATTAGTGAGAAATTAGGTTGTATAGCAAAGAATTAAAAAAAATTAAGAAAATAACAAAAAAGT
Source organism: Arabis hirsuta (assembly GCA_964056655.1). Taxonomy (NCBI): domain Eukaryota; kingdom Viridiplantae; phylum Streptophyta; class Magnoliopsida; order Brassicales; family Brassicaceae; genus Arabis; species Arabis hirsuta. The sequence continues at coordinate 20,811,794 of OZ053298.1, read as the reverse complement.
AAACTAAACCCCTATTGTTTTGCAAAAAATCTCAATTTTGTTTCTTCATTTCCCTAATCTTGCTCTAATTTTTTGTTATCCAGCTAATTATACATGTAATTCCCGTTTTTTATTTATTTTATCTATAAAAATCTTATCAAAGATTTGGATACATCCCAAATCAAAGATTTAAAGATTCGATTAGGATTTATTGTTCATATATATAAATAAATACAATTCCTATGTGCTTTTATTAATTCAATTCCTCTTTCTCTCTAACTAAAAAAAATTGCTTCTAATTGTCAATTGTTTGTTCTTGGCTTTCGCGTCGAATTTTTGTTGAAACTTGTTGGAGATTTATCTATAGCAGTGAAGATGATAGCGGCTTGGATATGTACAACCGGTGTGAAAGCAACGTGGAATTTCGATGGTTGTGGATCGGTGGTTCGTTTGGTGAGCCGTGGAGGTGGAGATGTGTCTTCTCACGGACGGAACGGAGAGATGTCGGAGATTACTTCGCAGGAAGAGCTTCCACCGGTGAGGATTCAGACGACGTATGCAGGTGCGAGAAGGTTCAATTTCTTGAAGACTCAAAAACTCCTTATCGATCACGTGACACCTTAATAACCATTGTAGAGATTCTCCAAAAAAATGTAAAAATCAAAAAAATATTATAGAATAATTGAACAAACAATTATAAATTAATGTTTTCAATTTTTTTTTAGATTAATAAATCATGAAACAAATATTATTTATATATATAGAACTAATTACTTTGGCAATCATTATAAAATATCAGTAGCAAATACATATTCCATAAATATACGTTTTGTATAGAAAATTTCTGAAAATTTAGAGTTGTAAATGTATATATCATAATTATACCACAATTTTGCATATATATGAAAATATAGCAATAATTTAAACTTGCAAACATTGTGGTTCTTAGACCACAAATTTGTTATAATTTTGCTGTTGCATTAATGTGATATATAAGGAACTAATAGATTCATTATGATCTTTGCTACATATATGCAACATATACGAATTTGCAACATTGAAACAGCAATATCACATAATTTGTTGCAATTTTGTTGCAAATTCCATATGTGCAACAATTTATTGACATATTGCAACAATTTTTTTTATTGCAATATTATTATTTTCTTGTAGTGTAAACAATTATCATGTAATTGATAAAGTAAGGGATGGGCGAAGAGTGATCAAGCCGAAGTTCCTAGAGAGGTATGATACTTCAGATATTTCAATTAAAGGTTTTCTCCATATCATGAAAATGAAGAGTTCTCGAATTTGAGGACAAATCCTTTTTAAACCCGGAGGGAATGTTGCGGGAGCAGATGCACAATCAAATAAGAATTATGGGTTGTATGCCCATACAAGCTTTTAAAAAAAATGATCTACATCTGTTGGGCTGGATTCCATGAAGAGAAGCTTCTTGGAGTAATTTTCAGGCCCAAATAACCATTTAAAGAGATATTTTCGTCTATAGTCAAAACTGCATTAATTTAAGGTTGTTTCTCTCTCTTACATGCAGATTAATATTTGAATTTATTTCTTCTAGGTGCTCTGCATATAGAGAACCATTTATGAACTTTTTTATTGTATCCCCTCTATATAATGAGGTTCTTATTGATGAATAAAAATCAGAAAACGAGTTTGAGAATTTGGAGAGTTTTAATGGCCCCTTTGGATCTGTTTAGATGTTTTACATTTATCCTTTGATTTTGGGAGAGTCATTGGTGGTGGTTTTAAATGTCTTTATCTTTTGGTGGTGGCAAATTTATCCGGGAGTGGTGTTAGCTATTAGAGATGATTATAGGTTTACGTTCACATGCATGTATTGAAAGTAATTTGTGTCTTTGGTTGTGTTGACAACCATTTGTTTTTTTAAATATAGTTGGAGGTTCTTTACCCTCACGATATCGCGGGGAGGGGGGGTGTTGGGTGTGGGGTTCGAGTCCGAGGTTCGTCGTTATTCATCCTTGTCCTATGGATTTCGATTTCACATTTTATTTATGTTGATGATCGAAATTTTTGTCTTCAATTTTGGATTTCTGTTTTGTTATTTATTATTTTGCGCAGTTCCAAAGATGAATGACATAATATGAAGATAAAGGAGAAATCAATGACAGAGACACTATGTTAGGAGTAATATTGTGGCGAGGAAGAAGAGGTGTGGAAGGATCTAGGGTTGAGCAAGGTCACATAAGATGTGGGCGAAAAGATCGATGTAGCCGATGAGATAGGGTTTGGGAATGTAGAAGACGATGAATTGAGACTTAAATTGGAAGTTTATTCGTGCAAAAATTCGTCAGATCTGTAAATATTCAGACCCTTTTCACGTTAAACGTGAGAATAGTTTCAATTTATCGATTCCTTCTCTCATAAAACTTCGTCGTCATCCTTCAATCCGTTCTCCGATTCCTCAACCCTAGATCCTCTCCTTCCACCATAAACGGGGCCATGAGTTCTGAAGAATCTAAGCAATAATCGTTGAAGGAGATTGATGAGAGCATAACCGAACTAAACCGAACGTAAACTATTTCAAAGATGAAGAGTAGTTGTACCACCTATATTATTGGGATTACATTTCCACTATTCACGTTTCTTTCTTAGTTAGTTATTTTATTTTGTTATTTGTATTTAAGTGGCAATTGTTTATGGAATGGATGGAGAGAAATTTGTCTAAACTAAAGGGTGTTCGTAAGTTCTTGTTGCCATTGTTGGGACATCCATCAGAGATCTAGGAAAAAAGGAGATCTGAAGAGATCTAAGAAAAGAGGAAGAGCGGGGGAGGAAGAAGAACATTTTCTTCTTTTTATTTTTATTTTTTTCTTTTGTTTTTAATAATCTGTTAATATAATATTTAAATTCTATTTTAATTGCTAAAATGACACATAAACAATAAAAACAATCATAAATTAAATTACTTTCCGTTCCGTAAAATGTCGGTGCAAACAAAAAAACGTACTTTCAAGGTTTATTTAGATAAATTTATCATCTTAACAATTTAAAGTGTAAGTGCTAAACTTTGGAGGTTTAAAGTATTACTGGTCGCTCCTTTGAAAGTTTGTTATGCTATTTTCTCAAATAATATCACTTGAATTGTCATAATTACCTTCAGACCTCTAAACACCATCTTGCCTCAAAAATAGACACAAACACAAATAACTTTTAAATGTTAGAATCAAAGACAAAACAATGACAGGGAGTGACTGGGGGTTTTGGTTTTCTGGATCTGTGGACTGTTGGTATTCGTGGTTTGTTTCATTATCAAGAGTATGGCACAAGTAAGTAAAATCAAGAAAGGTTACAGTGGTGAGGACAGAGGTGGTGAAGGTAGCTTCTCTTGACATCGAGAGACAGATCAAACGGTTTGCGTTAACTCTTATTGGGAGGGTCTGGAAATCCGCAATTCCAGAACATGGACTCTTTGCTGCATAATATGCCAAAGTTTTAGCGATTAGAAGATAAGGTTATGGGGTCTGATCTCGGAAATGGAAGATTTCATTTCAACTTTCAATCAGAAGAGGATATTGTGGAGGTGCTGAGGAATGCACCGTATCACTATGACTCCTTGATGGTGTCGGTGGTGAGATGGAAACCAGTAGTGGTGGAAGACTATCCTTCTCACATCACGTTCTGGGCTTGAGTACGTGGATTACCATTTCAATATTAGGCGGCAGGGTCTCTCTGGCAGTGGGGAAGGTCTTGGGTCGAGCTAGTGATCTTGATGAAGACTATGGTTTCTTGAGGGTTACAGTCAATGGTTTCGAGCCGTTGGTATTCAACACCATCATTCGCTTTGATAATGGGGATGAAGTTAAGGTGAGCATAGATTATGAGAAGATTGCCAACCACTGTAAGCATTGTTTTAGGTTGACACATCTGGCAAGTTATTGCCCAGATCTAGTGGATCTGGTGGACTTTGGAAGAGGAAATAAAGATGAGAATAAGCAAGGTCTGGTTACTGGTTCGATCCTGAATGAAGAGCATGGATGGGAGATGCCAAGAAAGAGGCCAGTTAAGAGAGCTGCACACGACAGATTTTGCAGCATAGGAATCGGAGGCTAAACAAAAGGATGATGGAATAGCTATTGGTTTGTTAACCAAGAAGTGGAGAATAATAAGTTCTCTTACAGAGATGGGAGAAATAATAAGAAGGATGGATATAGAACTGGGGTATGGGAAGGTCAGTTTAGGGGAAGCAAACATAAGGAGAATATGTACAGAGCAAAGGAACGTAGAATAGAAACTTTGTGTGGCCGGCACCATTGAATCCGAATCAAAGTGGAGCTAGTAGTTCACACGGCGGTAAAGCTGGTAATGAAGGACAGAATGTGAAGAAATTAAGTGTGCCGGAGGAGAAAAGTATAGGTAAGGACAAAGTGAATACAAAGGATGATATGATTGGAGAAGACGATCTGGTCTTAGACGGGAATTTGGATATGGAGGACGAGGATCTATTGATGGAGGATGGAGAGCTTATGTTGAGGATTATGAGGTAGAGGATCCAAACAGCTTGATTTTCCATAACCTGGAAGTCAAAGTTGCATATCCAACCGAAGGTAATCTTATTAACTCTGATTGTTTGGTTGGTGGTTTCGATGTAAATTAATTCCTTCAAAATTTGGTTGGTGGTTCCATACTTAGCCAATTTGGACATTGATTCCTAAGGGGTGGATTTTTGTCGTGAGTTTTTGCCAAGACTCGGAAAATTTGAGGTTAAGTGTCCGTAGTAATGGTGGTATTCGCATTAGGCTTCTTCATCGTAAGTGTTCCACGGATCGTTGTCTTTGCCTGCTCCTATTTGATAGTTATGGGCACCTCCAAAGTTAGGTTCATCGTGATGAACATACTCAGATTCTTGGTTATTCTTTTTGTAGTACAGAATATTCAAAACTTGAGAGGAATAGCTTGTTGTATTTGGTCCTCCATAATTTTGAGACAGGACTTTCATCTCTTCTTCGTTAGTGAAAAAATTTGCAGCTCGGTGAAATGTATCCTAGATCAAAGAAGGCGCATTCAAAGCACTCTTTCCAAAAATCTGACTCGTACATAGCAACTTTTTCAGTGCCAGCAGCACGGCTTTGTTACTTATGCCTTCCACTTCCAACATCACTGTCTTAAATCTCCTAATAAAATTTTGTAAAATTTCGGTCGGACCTTGAGTCAAGGTCCACAAACCAACATCAGCGGTTCCATGGTGCATGAATATGAAGTAATGCTTCAAGAAGATAGTGGATAGCTGATCACTGATGAAGTTTCTCTCAAGTTTGGAAAACCACTGGAGCTTTGCGCCTTTGAGGTGTTCCACGATTAAAAGGCATTAACCAGCATCGTTCTCGTTTTCTTTAAAATTAGCTTAGCTCATCGCTATGATGAACGCCGTTATATGCTCCTTTGGATCGTTTTCTCCTTCATAGATTGGAACTTTGATTTTCCCATGATCGGATAACTTCGCTTTTTGTTTTTAGAGTGGTAAAAGGAGTGCTTTTTACTTCCACAAGCATACGATCGACTTCAGGCACCTTATTAGTCGCCTTATGCATTTGGCATCGCACGGGTCCTATCTTTGCAGCAGCTCGGGTCCTATCTTCGCAGCAAACTTGCACAATTTCTTCGATTTTCTTCAAACCTATCGTCTAGTTGCTTCACACGGTTGGATGTACCGATTGCTTCTTCTTCTAGCTTCGTTGTCATGTCAATGAGCTCATTATCTTTTCGTTCAAGGTCAAAATGAATGGGATTAAGAGTTTGTACCGTTAGCCTATTATCTTTCTCCACTTTTTGACTTTTGAGGTGAGTTCGTCTCAATTGGTTTCGGTATCTCCCACGGCATAAGTAGCTTGGTAGGCCTTGATAGCTACCGAGTTGAGTTGAGTATTAAGATTTTTAACGTCCTTCTTTGTATCCTTGATCGTCTCTTCCATGTGGTTATAAGTATTATCAATCTTATGCTTGATATCGACGATATCGTCTTTATCATCGTGGAGATGTCCCATATGGATCTCTTCGATCTCCTCCAATTGGACTAAGGGTTTCTCAATTTTATCAAAATGAACAACAAGGATATCAACCCTCTCCTTAAGAGATGAGTTGATGGTCTCGATCTTTGCAGCAACTTCATGAATGGTTTTTTTAGTATCCTCCTTGAATCGATGCATCAAGGCTTCGAGTTTTTCTTCTTGGCGGTTTGAATGGGGATGGTGGTGGGCTTGTGGCGATGGTGGTGGTTAATCGTGATGATGGTGAGGTTGACTTTCTCCTCCATAAGCTTCCCAAGGCCAATACAAGGTTGGATTGTACCGACGGTTGTAAAAAAGTGGCGGTTGAAGGAATTCATGTCGCATAGGGATGTAATCTCCAACGACTTCATGAGAGTAAGGACTAGCCATTCTCTTAGGGTTGTGATCCATTGATGAATCTATGAAACACACAAAGATAAAAACCAAAACAAAAAAAGAAAAATTATAAAAAGGACAAATTTAAAAAGGAAAAACAAAACCTAGACTTCATATTGATAAAAAAATTTGTAGGCAATCAAACAAAGTCCCCGACAACGGCGCCAAAAACTTTGATGTGCGGGGGTTTGTATGCATGCAAACTTTAAATTTATAACCCTAGAAAACTACAAGTACACAGCATTGACAATTGTAGTATTTAGGGGTCGAACCACTGAGGACTAAGTGATGATGCGCTATAAATCTATATGATGCGAATTAAGCTAAGTAAACATATTATTTGGTTTTAGGTTTTATGAAAGCAAATAACAAAGCAATAAATAAAGGATAAATGATCAATTAAGATAAGATATCAAACAATTCACAAAACATATGCAAAACACAAGCAATCGATTTAATTAGGGTTTTAATACTAGTTGTTCTAAAACTCAAATCACTAATGTAAAATCATCCCACTGTTGTGGTTCAAATCTCTATGTCTTCTACCCTAATAGACTCAACTATTGCAGGTTATTACAAGGTGAAAACACGCTTTAAATGTAAGATTCGATTGTTCACTAAACTCCTTAACTAACCGATCGAATTGTTAAGACGCCTAGTTCATCAAATACTAGGTCCGGAGATATAACAAGCTTTTGGAGAGTATATCAACCTAATATCAGTCATTGGGCAGCTAAGCCAGTTCATGCCTTAAGGGTAAATAAAGATGAAGAATCAATCTAGAACAAAACTCTAAACGATTAAATATACGGTAACATAGAATTTAGAAGGTGTATAGAATCAAGTCAAAGGTAATACTCTACATATTTTGCAACATGTAGCAGCGAGAGTAAAGCACATAAACATAGTATAAATCATTAATCTATCAAGAGTAAGGGATTAGATTTCATCTCTTTGCTATAGGGCAAAGTCGAACTACCCTTAAAGGCTTTGAGAATCAAATATGCATTAAGAACAAGAGAAAAACAAAATACATGTTTAGGTATTGGTTTACGCTGTTTTGGCCGGTTTCTTATCTTCCTAGAGAGGCTAAAAGCAAGTATATATAGGGGTTGAAGAGGTACTAAGTCGACTAGGGTTTGTTTTAGGGCGAAAGAGTCTTTTTGGTCAAAACGGCTCAACCACCTTTCCAAGCCACAGTCGGTTTGGGTGACCGGTGTTGAGGTCTTCCTTGAGGCTTCAAGAGTGTCGGCAATGGCCTGGATCATCGGTGAAACAACCCGACCCAAAATTTAAAATTTTCCAATTAAAACCCGGAATTATCATTATCACAAATAATTCCTCAACAGTCAATTCTCAACATGCGGAAACAATAAACCAATCATTAACCAAAAGAAATAACCAACAATTTAATTCCAATAACAATAACCAATTCAATCAAATTCGAGAATAAATCCAATAACAACAGTTCCAGAACCACTACATCCTAGCAATTCTAACTCAAAGGCCATGAAACCGAGACATTAGATCATCTCTTCTTCCCGGCCATGATTCCACGATCACAATTTCTCTTTATCTGCATCACATAGCAAAAAGAGATGCGTGAGTATTATCACAAATAATCAGTGAGATGATCCTCTCGTCTACAGGTTATACACACAGACATAAGCAAGAGATACAATACCAGGATGAGCAAACAACAAGCATACATGATCAATCAAAGGTGAACCAGTCAAGAGCACTGTGTCGATCGATACACCACCATGGTGTCGATCGACACGATGCACCTCTGTCGATCGACACAAAGTAATTGTGTCGATCGACACGGTATCGTAGAAACAAGGAACGAGCCTATCCTCTTACGGCTCGAACCCTAATGCGATCCATCGATTTCCGGCACGAATTCATCCACAAACACACGAAATCCAATCCACACAACCGCAATCAAACGTATTCTATCGATTCCTTTACCCTAGGTAAACCTACGGTCCTGCACTCACCTCGATTTGGAACAAAAAAGACGAAGAACACAACGGAATAGTCTCTACCCAGCCGAAATCCCACTGATTTCCTCTCCCACGACATGAAATCAGCCACAACAATGATCCTCCTCGCTCAATAGCTTCAAGAATGAGCCTCCAAGCATCAATCCTTTTCAAAATCACCAAAAACTCTCCCAATCTCTCTGATTTCTGATTTCTCCACCAAAACTCGGCCAAAACGCGACTGTTCATGTTTTGTATCGGAACCCTAGGGTTCTCTAAACCAATCGCCAAATCGAGCGATCAAAAACCAAACCTGTCGGTTCAATTTTAACCCATGTCGATCGACACACACACCTTGTGTCGATCGACACAATGCCCAAAAATCCAACTTCTCACAAGTCAAAAACACTCGTGTCGATCGACACACACACACCTTGTGTCGATCGACACACCAATCGAAAATCCATTTTTTGGTTCACGGGCGTTACAATCGGCCCGGTGCTAGACTCGTTTCTGCAGTCGCTTCACTTTTAAGGCTGTTTGACATGTCTTCAGTGTTTCCAGTGTATCTTCCAAAGTACAGCTCCAATTGATGCAATTTCAACTCCATTGGCAAGCTGACTCAAAGGGATATATTAACACCAAGTTTTATTAGATTTCAAGTTGATTTGGTCCTCCTTTAATCAGTGAACTTTTTGGCGTATACATTCTGTCCAACTTGAGAATATGCTTTATCTTCAAGATATAATAAATTGGCTTAGTTCCTTTGACTTGAATAAGTAGATGTATCATAGATAATAGTCCTTTTTCTACTTTTGCATCCTTTTGATGATTAAACCTGTTAAGACCTTTAAATCTACATATACGAGAAAACTACCTCTTTTGGTTGAAAATCTTTATTAAAACATATAGAAAACATAGTAAAATAGATAGTAAAAATGGTAAAATATGAAACATTACAGATTTCTAAAAGCACTCATGCTAAAGATGAGCTTTGCAGAGAAATGGGTCGAACTACTAATGTTCTATATCTTTTCGGTCTCGTACCAGATTCTCATTAACGGAGAGGCAAATGGTAGGATTAAGCCCTCGCGTGGACTCTGCCAAGTAGATCCTCTCTCTTCTTTTTTGTTCATAATATGTATAGTGGCTCTCATATCCCTCTTAAAAGGGTCGAAAGAAGAGATACATATAACAGGTTTGAAATCGCTAAAGCTAGTTCTCCGGTATCTCATATTCTATTTACGCACGATAGTCTCATTTTCTAGCAAAGCAGACGTCCTGCAATGTGTAGAGATCTTTGAGATTATTAAGATCTATGGAGATGCTTCAAGACAATTTTTGAACTAGATAATTCAGCTATCACCTTCGGGCTTAAGGTCCCCACAAGACTTCAAAGAGATATTAAGATAGCTTGTAGCAGAAATAACGAAGGAGGCATAGGCATGTACCTAGGATTACCGGAACAAATTTGTGGATCGAAAAAGAATTTTTTGCCTACGTTCATGACAAACTTAATAACCGAATCAATGCATGGTCTGCAAAGTTCCTTTCCACCAGGGGAAAAGAGATTAGACATGAGAACCACTGGTAGTGTCCAAACGAAATATTACTTGTCCCCTGACCCAAGTTTGGAAGATTTGAGCCCCCGGCAAGCTTCGACATTTCATGTGGAAAGCTCTATCTAGTTGTGTTCCTATATGCCAACGATTGACCTATGTATATATGGGATCAGACATGAGATGCCCACGATGTGGTTCACCAGAAAAAAACAATTAATCACCTACTTTTTGAATGCCCGCTAACCTTACAAGTGTGGGCGCTTTCAGACTTTCCGTCCTCTCCAGATTTCTTCCCGAGTACCTCTTTATTTTGAAATACGGACTTCCTATTTTACGAAATAGATCGGCCTATCCGAGTCTCAAAGAGGATTTTTTCCCCTAGATCCTCTAGTATATTTGGAAGGCCATAAACGATAAGAATTTCAGCGGGAAAACAATATCTCTATGTTATATTCTCCTGACAGCGATCGTCGAGGTGGAGAGTTGGAGTATCGCTAGTCGAAGAGAAGGAGAAGAAAAAGTAGAAGATCTATGCCAAAGGGCTGACTCACTTGTTTTGCCCCTCGAGAAGATCCACTATATTAGCCATCTTTCAGTGCAAAGCTTGACTGAGCTCAAGCATGAGATTATGTGTAACACCCTCATAAAGGACTATGAATCCCACCGTAAAAATGCAAACCAACTTGCGTATTTCATTACTCTAAAAAAATTTTATTGCATTGTGCGGTGAAATTAGAACATAAGGAAATATAAACTACCACGCCTTAGGAAAACCTCTACCGCATAGCCGTATCCTCCTACCTTGCCGCATCCTATGAGCCACCTGACCAGATCTTCTATCCTGCAAGCCTGGTAAAGGGGTAAGTAGTGAATACATCGTAAGACGGTCTACTCCGTCTCACAACCTAACTACCTATCTACCCTTAACTATTATAACTCACACATGATGCATTAGCACCATGTGACCACTGCCATGAACATCTGGATCCTTTTGGATCAACTGATTAAACCACTTAGATCTTCTCACTTTGCGACCTTATGTCCACTCTCACCTTAAACTTTAACTATGGTCGTAGCCTAGGCTTTCATGGCCAGTACTTACCTGTGATAACACAGGTTTTAACCCTATATAACTACTACAAGTGCACAGCAAATCGAAGTAGTAAATCAGGGATCGAATCCAAGAGGACCAAGTATCACACTACGAATCTCAAGAGTGAAACTAAGCTAAGACGAAAATATGATTTTGAATTGCAAATTGAAAACGAAAATAGATGTAAAGTTATGGATTAAAGGCGTTAGGCTTTAGGATATTCGCAGGAAATCAGAGATCATGAACCAGACAATTATTAAGGGAACAATTAAGCGCAGTTTCGAACTCAAACATGAAGATATAACTAACCCACTGTCGTGGTATCAGAGACTTTATCTAGCAACCTAGAATTCTAAACTGTCGTTTGAACCTAGAATTCTAGACAAGCATTAACGAGCAGGTTTGATTTGTTCACAAATTGCCTTAGCATCAGCTTTCGTTGGCTAAGGACAATTTGCTCACCTATGTTCTATCAAGCAATCTATAACACTTTTGATGAATAGATTAAACCTTAGATCAGAGACTAAGTGACCAATTTAGCATAAGCAGTGAGTTCAACGATAGGTAAAAACAACATATGATAAAACTCTATCTATGTCTGATTCAATGATCGATTTCTTTGAAACCCTAAAACCTAACTAAAAAACTACTCAGACATGATAGAAATCAAATCAAGAGAAGAATTCATGGAAGAAAATATGAAATCAATAAATAAACAAAAGGGTTCAGAAATCTTCTCCAAATTGTCAATAGGGTTCAGAGATCTTCTCCCAAAAGCTTAAAAACAAAAAGTATGGATAAATTACAAGATTTTTCTAAAGATTGGCTGAAACCTAGAATTAATAGGCTAAATCACGTTTTTGGTTCAAACCGAGTCAAAATAGGAAAATCTGCAATTTCTTAATTTCCAGCAAACCGGTCGGTTAAGGCAGACTGACAGGTTATGGATTAAAAGCGTTAGGCTTTAGGATATTCGCAGGAAATTAGAGATCATGAACCAGACAATTATTCAGGGAACAATTAAGCGTAGTTTCGAACTTAAACAATAAGATATAACTAACCCACTGTCGTGGTATCAGAGACTTTATCTAGCAACCTCGAATTCTAAACTGTCGTTTGAACCTAGAATTCTAGACAAGCATTAACGAGCAGATTTGATTTGTTCACAAATTGCTTTAGCATCAGCTTTCGTTGGCTAAGGAAAATTTGCTCACCTATGTTCTATCAAGCAATCTATAACACTTTTGATGAATAGATTAAACCTTAGATCAGAGACTAAGTGATCAATTTAGCCTAAGCAGTGAGTTCAACGATAGGTGAAAACAACATATGATAAAACCCTATCTATGTCTGATTCAATGATAGATTTCTTTGAAACCCTAAAACCTAACCAGAAAACTACTCAGACATGATAGAAATCAAATCAAGAGAAGAATTCATGGAAGAAAATATGAAATCAATAAATAAACAAGAGGGTTCAGAAATCTTCTCCAAATTGTCAATAGGGTTCAGAGATCTTCTCCCAAAAGCTTAGAAACAAAAAGTATAGATAAATTACAAGGTTTTTCTAAAAATTGGCTGAAACCTAGAATTAATAAGCTAAATCACGTTTTTGGTTCAAACCGAGTCAAAATAGAAAAATCTGCAATTTCCTTAATTTCCAACAAACTGGTCGGTTAAGGCATACTGACATGTCTTCACTAAAACTCCCATAACTTTCGATCCCGCCGTTGGAATAGCTTCCTATTACTTCCAAATGAAAGATAACTCGACTCTATATCTTGTGTTAAAATTTTAGCTCGATCCAATGGCAGAAAGTGACTCAACGAATGCCAAACTTCTGACCATTTTCTGCTCCTTTTCTTCTAATCCTTGCTATTTTTCCTTAGACTCCATCCAAACGTGTTTAAACCTGATAAGACTCGAAAGACATAGGAAAGACTCAAAAAACCTTTGAAAACATTGGTTAGAATGTGTCAAAAACGTAATACATCAACTCCCCCAAACTTAGCTTTTTCCTTGCCCTTAAGCAAAACAGAAGACTAAACTTGTGAAAGAGGTTTGAAAACGTGGAAACTCAGCTTCTCTTTTAGAGTGTTTATTGACCACTAAATTCGTAATCCACGTACTGCAAAGATGAATCAAATTGAACCACCATGTACATCTCCGCAAACTTTTCCAGCCTCCCAAATTCATCCCAAGATTTCACAGCACTTTCCACAACTCATCATCGCTAGCCACATTGATAATCTCAGTGCCAAGAACCTTCTAGATTCATTCCCGTACAATACCAGGACAGAGCACCAATACAACCTTTTGGTACTCTTCCTCTCCCCTAGACTTATTCCTCTTTTTTTTAAATAACTCAAAAACAGTGCTTTCACTCTAATGTTCTTTGTGAGGAAACATGGTCGTGAAGATCCTTCCGTTACAGATTTAGAATACCGCTCACTACTATTGTTTCTTGTGAGGAGACAGGGTCGTGAGGATCTTTGCACTATTCTTAATCCGTTCTACGGGACTCAGACTGCTGTTCTTGAGCTACAAATCAAAGGTGTAAGCGAATAGTGGCATCACGGGAAATTTTCCTAGCCTCGCTTCCAACCTTTGTGTGATCGTTTCCCTATGGAGTAATAGTGGGATCGTTGGAAATTTTCCAAGCCCCTACTCAGTGAAATTCATTTCATCTTTTATTCAATCTTGGAACAGGGGAAAAGAGTACCATGACTTTTTCACACAAGGTGCATCTGTCCGGTACAAACGAAGAATCAAGCTCTATAGACACCATTCATTCCAATGAAGGTGCAATTAGCTCAAGCTTAGTGGATTTTGCTGAAAACAAGAGATGTCTCTAGTTAACAAGTTAGCCTTTCCATTAGTTAGATATGAATTCATTCTGCAGCAATGGTCACTTAAATGAAATAGTCAGTAAACAAAGAGAAATGTTACATCATAGTTTCCTAACTATAAAACTCTTGACTCAATAAAACAACTTGGAATGACTCAACAAAAACATCAAAATGACCCAAAAGAAACAAAACAAAGAAAAATGGCGTTAGTAAACAATGAATACCTTCCCCCAGACTTATTTCACACCACCTTGGTGTGAAAATAAATCAAGAGAAAAGCAAAACAGACTCAAAAGAAGTAAAATAAAAGGAAAACTTTTTTTTTTTGCACGTACCTTGCATGGGTCGATTTTTGGCCGGATCGGTCGATCTGCTGCTGGAACGATCGATCTTCTCTCCTCTGGTCGATCCTTGGGTCATCCGATGGTTTGGTTCAAATATTCGGATCGATCTATCCGTGCATAGATCGGTCGATCTGTCCCTTATTGCACGGTTTTTTTTTTTCTGAAATCATGGAACTAAACCCAGAGTTAGTAATAAAATGGAAGAAAATGAAATATGTACTCTTACTAGTGGGTTGTCTCCCATTAAGCGATTGTTTTTAAGTCTTTAGCTTGACTTCAGCCTCATGTGTCAGTCAGGGAAATAAGCATGGGCACTTGCTCGAAAACAAGCTCCCCAATTAGTAAACTTCAGCTTCAGAACTTTGTTCAACATACCTTTCACAGCTTCTTCACCTTTCTCTTTCAGCTCAGGTGTGAGAATAACTCTAACCTTGGAGAAAAGTTTCGAAATCCCTTTGGACTTTACCTTGTACTCAATCGTGTCACCAACACGTCTCTGAGGTACTAAAATCATATGAGAATCACCCTTGATTCTTTGGCTCGTCACCTTCTCCTCTACCCTGCTCTTTTGACTGGTCTTCTTTGTTCTGATAAGAGGATCTCCATCCAAGACTTCCTTGACCTCACTCTTATCATTATAATCTCTCTTTGTCACCATTTGCAGCTTATCTCCATTGATAGCAGTAACACAAGATGCAAGTTTGGCTGCTTCATTAGTGGGTATAGCTTTGTAAAAGACATGCTTGTCAATATTAGAGAATGAGACTCTTCTATTAGGCAAATCTACAACTGCACCCACTGTCGCGAGAAACGGTCATCCAAGAATCAAAGGTATACCAGGATCTTCGCTCATCTCTACCACTTGAAATTCAGTAGGAACAAGGCAATTTTCTACTTGAACATGTAAATCATGAATAGTACCATGTGGAACCTTGGTGGAAGAGTTTGCAAACTTGAGAGATATATGAGCAGCTCTCATTGTAGTAATCCCAAGCTTCTCTGCAATAGCCTTAGACATGAGATTGATAGAAGACTCAGAATTGCAAAGAGATTCTTTAAATTCAACTCCGGAAATGGAGCATGGAACAACAAACTTCCCAGGGTCTTCTAGCTTTGGCAACTGCTTCATTTGAGATAATGTATTCCTTACTTCAGCAAAGAGAGCCTTGACTACTGTGAGACTCTTTTTGGTATCCTTGGAAAACTCGTGATATGCAAGATCAACTCTAAATGCCTCTTCAAAGGAGATATCAGGAGGAAGCTCACTCACCATCTTATTAAACTCAGCGAGCTTCTTTTCTTCAATCTTATATTTCAGTCTTTGAGGGTATGGGATCCTAGGGATGTATGGTAATGATTCGATAGCTTCTTCTGCTTTCTCTGGTGTAAGCGATGCTGAGACAGTTTCCACCTCACTCTGAACTAATATCACATTACAGTGTTCTCTAGGATTTGTTTCAACTTTTTCTGGAAGAGTCCCTGGTGGTCGCTTAGCTGATGCCGAGATCTGAGCTACCTAAGTGTCCAACTTCCTCACATGAGAGGAGAGAGCTTCAAACTTACCATTGAGATCATTGTACATACTATCCACCTTGACATTGATCTCGTTAGAAGACTTTTGCTGATTCTGTAGAAGTTGCTGCATCAGAACCTTGAGTTCATCTTGAGAGTTGGTTGAAGAGCTCGCAGGAGCTTGGAAATTGTTGAATGGCTGTTTCTACTGAAATCCACCCTGAAATCCATTCTGACCCGGATTTTGCACGAATTGTTTCTGGAAATCCTGTGAAAATTTTTTCTGAAAACCCTGTGAAAAGTTTTTTCTGAAAAAAACCCTGATTTTGCACGTTAATCTGTCATGAAAATCCTTGAGCCAGAAACGCCCGCGTTTTGTACGTACATTTTTTCCATTTCCTGAGAAACCACCTGTTGTGGATAGACCTGATCCTGGGGATTTTCAACATTCGTGCTTCTGTAGGACATATTTGGATGGTTTCTGTAATTCTGGTTGAAATCCCTATTTTGCACAAAACCTTGTCCATTCACAGAGTTGACTTCCTGGTGCTTATTAGTACCTTCTTCAGTGTATTCCTGGTAGAAAACTGCCTCTGTTCCATCTTCACAAAACTGTACTCTCTTCTGATTCTGTTTCAGCAACTGATTGTACTTCTCATTTAGCTCATCGTACTTCTGAGACTCAATGCTACTTACACGCTTTGACATGTCATACTCAGAAGAGCAACTAACAGAACTTGCAGCCATGTTCTTAATCAACTCAGATGATGCGCGCTCACCTCGAGTCATGAAGTTTCCATTGCTTGCAGCATTGAGTTGGTTCTTGGATTCTCTGTCAACTCCATCATAAAAGATGCTCATAAGCTGCCCTTCTTACTACCCATGGTGAGGACACTCTCTGCGATATTCTTTGAACCTCTCATAAGCATCACAGAATGATTCTCCTGAAAATTGCTGGAAAGAAGCAATCCTGTTCCTCAGAGAAGTTGTCTTGGATTTGGTGTAGAAATGATCCAAGAATGCAGCTATGCATTGATCCCAAGTAGTCAGAGATCCAGGAGGTAGAGACTTGAGCCATCTCGACGCCTTTTCTTCTAGAGAGAAAGGGAATAACTTGCAATTGATCCATTCCTCAGGGACTCCATTTGCTTTGGTAGTGCTGCAAATCTCTTCAAAGTTCTCTATGTGATCCATTGGGCTCTCAGCAGGCAACCCATGGAAAGTATAGTTTTTCACCAATGCGATTAGCAGAGGGTGCAGTTGATAGTCGTTCCTGAAAAGAGAAGGCGGACATATAGCAGATCGGCTCTGATAGAACGTGTGAGGCGTGTTTGTGTCGCCAATCCCAGGCTGAACCTGCTGCAACTGTCTCAATTGTTCTTGCATCCGTTCCTGCAGTCTATCAAACTCAGCCCTTGTAACCCCTGCAACCATCGGCGCATTGTGTTCGTCGTCTGAATCAACCATGTTGACTTGTTTCGACTTTGCTTTCGCTCTGTTTGCTCGTTCTATTCTTCCAAGTGTCAGGTTCTCAAAGTAGAGAAGGTTGTTAGAGCCTTTACTTCTTCTTTGCATACACCTGAAACACCCAAAAGAACAAAATAGAACTCGTTAGTAACTTCTTAGACTAAACTTCAAACTAAAATTCGAAGGTAACGCTATTAGTCCCAGGCAACGGTGCCAAAAACTTGATAACACAGGTTTTAACCCTATATAACTACTGCAAGTGCACAGCAAATCGAACTAGTAAATCAGGGATCGAATCCACGAGGACCAAGTATCACACTACGAATCTCAAGAGTGAAACTAAGCGAAGACAAAAATATGATTTTGAATTGCAAATTGAAAACGAAAATAGATGTAAGGTTATGGATTAAAAGCGTTAGGCTTTAGGATATTCGCAGGAAATTAGAGATCATGAACCAGACAATTATTCAGGGAACAATTAAGCGCAGTTTCGAACTCAAACAATAAGATATAACTAACCTACTGTCGTGGTATCAGAGACTTTATCTAGCAACCTAGAATTCTAAACTGTCGTTTGAACCTAGAATTCTAGACAAGCATTAACGAGCAGATTTGATTTGTTCACAAATTGCTTTAGCATCAGCTTTCGTTGGCTAAGGACAATTTGCTCACCTATGTTCTATCAAGCAATCTATAACACTTTTGATGAATAGATTAAACCTTACATCAGAGACTAAGTGATCAATTTAGCCTAAGCAGTGAGTTCAACGATAGGTGAAAACAAAATATGATAAAACCCTATCTATTTCTGATTCAATAATAGATTTCTTTGAAACCCTAAAACCTAACTAGAAAACTACTCAGACATGATAGAAATCAAATCAAGAGAAAAATTCATGGAAGAAAATATGAAATCAATAAATAAACAAGAGGGTTCAGAAATATTCTCCAAATTGTCAATAGGGTTCAGAGATTTTCTCCCAATAGCTTAGAAACAAAAAGTATGGATAAATTACAAGGTTTTTCTAAAAATTGGCTGAATTCTAGAATTAATAGGCTAAATCACGTTTTTGGTTCAACCCGAGTTAAAAAAGAAAAATCTGCAATTTCCTTAATTTCCAGCAAACCGGTCGGTTAAGGCAGACTGACATGTCTTCACTAAAACTCCCATAACTTTCGATTCCACCGTTGGAATAGCTTCCTATTACATCCAAATGAAAGATTACTCGACTCTCTATCTTGTGTTAAACTTTTGACCATAATCTGCTCATTTTCTTCTAATCCTTGCTATTTTGCCTTAGACTCCATCCAAACGTGTTTAAACCTGAAAAGATTCTAAAGACATAGAAAAGACTCAAAAAAACCTTTGAAAACATTGGTTAGAATGTGTCAAAAACGTAATACATCAACTCCCCCAGACTTAGCTTTTTGCTTGCCCTTAAGCAAAACAGAAGACTAAACTTGTGAAAGAGGTTTGAAAACGTGGAAACTTAGCTTCTCTTTTGGAGTGTTTATTGACCACTAAATTCGTAATCCACGTACTGCAAAAATGAATCAAATTGAACCACCATGTACATCTCCGCAAACTTTTCCAGCCTCCCAAATTCATCCCAAGATTTCGCAGCACTTTCCACAACTCATCATTCCTAGCCTCATTGATAATCTCAGTGCCATAAACCTTCTAGATTCATTCCCATACAATACCATGACAGAGCACCAATACAACCTTTTGGTACTCTTCCTCTCCCCCAAACTTATTCCTTTTATTTTTTTAAATAACTCAAAAACAGTGCTTTCACTCTAATGTTCCTTGTGAGGAAACATTATCGTGAAGATCCTTCCGTTACAGATTTAGAATACCGCTCACTACTATTGTTCCTTGTGAGGAGACAGGCTCGTGAGGACTCACTACTGTTGTTCCTTGTGAGGAGACACGGTCGTGAGGATCTTTTCACTATTCTTAATCCGTTTTACGGGACTTAGACTACTGTTCTTGAGCTACAAATCAAAGATGTAGGCGAATAGTGGTATCACGGGAAATTTTCTTAGCCTCGCTTCCAACCTTTCTGTGATCGTTTCCCTATGGAGTAATAGTGGGATCGTTGGAAATTTTCCAAGCCCTTACTCAGTGAAAGTCATTTCATCTTTTATTCAATCTTGGAACAAGGGAAAAGAGTACCATGACGTTTTCACACAAGGTGCATCTGTCCGGTACGAACGAAGAATCAAGCTTTATAGACACCATTCATTCCAATGAGGATGCAATTAGCTCAAGCTTAGTGGACTTTGCTGGAAACAAGAGACGTCTCTAGTTAACAAGTTAGCCTTTCCATTAGTTAGATATGAATTCATTCTGCAGCAATGGTCACTTAAATGAAATAGTCAGTAAACAAAGAGAAATGTTACATCATAGTTTCCTAACTATAAAACTCTTGACTCAATAAAACAACTTGGACTGACTCAAGAAAAACATCAAAATGACCCAAAAGAAACAAAACAAAGAAAAATGGCGTTAGTAAACAATGAATACCTTCCCCCAGACTTATTTCACACCGTCTCGGTGTGAAAATAAATCAAGAGAAAGGCAAAAGAGACTCAAAAGAAGTAAAATAAAAGGAAAACTTTTTTTTTCTTGCACGTACCTTGCATGGGTCGATTTTTGGCCGGATCGGTCGATCTGCTGCTGGAACGATCGATCTTCTCTCTTTTGGTCGATCCTTGGGTCATCCGATGGTTTGGCTCAAATATCCGGATTGATCGATCTGTGTGCATAGATCGGTCGATCTGTCCCTTATTTGCACGGTTTTTTTTTTCTGAAATCATGGAACTTAACCCAGAGTTAGTAATAAAATGGAAGAAAATGAAATATATACACTTACCTGTGGGTTGCCTCCCACTAAACGCTTGTTTTTAAGTCTTTAACTTAACTTCGGCCTCATGTGTCAGTCAGGGAAATAAGCATGGGCACTTGCTCGAAAACAAGCTCCCCAATCAGTAAACTTCAGCTTCAGAACTTTGCTCAACATACCTTTCACAGCTTCTTCACCTTTCTCTTTCAGCTCAGGTGTGAGAATAACTCTAACCTTGGAGAAAAGTTTTGAAATCCCTTTGGCCTTCACCTTGTACTCAATCGTGTCACCAACACGTCTCTGAGGTACTAAAATCATATGAGAATCGCCCTTGATTCTTTGGCTCGTCACCTTCTCCTTTACCCTACTCTTTTGACTGGTCTTCTTTGTTCTGATAAGAGGATCTCCATCCAAGACTTCCTTGACCTCACTCTTATCATTAGAATCTCTTTTTGTCACCATTTGCAGCTTATCTCCATTGATAACGGTAACACAAGATGCAAGTTTGGCTGCTTCATTAGTAGGTATAGCTTTGTAGAAAACCTGCTTGTCCATATTAGAGAATGAGACTTTTTTATTAGGCAAATCTACAACTGCACCCACTGTCGTGAGAAACGGTCTTCCAAGAAGCAAAGGTATACCAGGATCTTCGCTCATCTCCACCACTTGAAAGTCAGTAGGAACAAGGCAATTTTCTACTCGAACATGTAAATCATGAATAGTACCATATGGGACCTTGGTGGAAGAGTCTGCAAACTTGACAGATATATAAGCAGCTCTCATTGTAGTAATCTCAAGCTTCTCTGCAATAGCCTTAGACATGAGATTGATAGAAGACTCAGAATTGCAAAGAGATTCTTTAAATTCAACTCCGGAAATGGAGCATGGAACAACAAACTTCCCAGGGTCTTCTAGCTTTGGCAACTGCTTCAATTGAGATAATGTATTCCTTACTTCAGCAAAGAGAGCCTTGACTACTGTGAGACTCTTTTTGGTATCCTTGGAAAACTCGTGATATGCAGGATCAACTCTAAATGCCTCTTCAAAGGAGATATCAGGAGGAAGCTCACTCACCATTTTATTAAACTCAGCCAGCTTCTTTTCATCAATCTCATATTTCAGTCTTTGAGGGTATGGGATCCTAGGGATGTATGGTAATGATTCGATAGCTTCTTCTGCTTTCTCTGGTGTAAGCGATGCTGAGACAGTTTCCACCTCACTCTGAACTAATATCACATTGCAGTGTTCTCCAGGATTTGTTTCAACTTTTTTTGGAAGAGTCCCTGGTGGTCGCTTAGCTGATGCCGAGATCTGAGCTACCTAAGTGTCCAACTTCCTCACATGAGAGGAGAGAGCTGCAAACTTACCATTGAGATCATTGTACATACTATCCACCTTGACATTGATCTCGTTAGAAGACTTTTGCCGATTCTGTAGAAGTTGCTGCATCAGAACCTTGAGTTCATCTTGAGAGTTGGTTGCAGAGCTCGCAGGAGCTTGGAAATTGTTGAATGGCTGTTTCTACTGAAATCCATCCTGAAATCCATTTTGACTTGGATTTTGCACGAACTGTTTCTGGAAACCCTGTGAAAAGTTTTTCTGAAAACCCTATGAAAAGTTTTTCTGAAAACCCGGATTTTGCACGTTAATCTGTCCTGAAAATCCCTGAGAGCCAGAAACGCCCGCGTTTTGCACGGACGTTTTTTCCATTTCCCTGAGAAACCACCTGTTGTGGATAGATCTGATCCTGGGGATTTTCAACATTCGTGCTTCTGTAGGACAGATTTGGATGGTTTTAGTAATTCTGGTTGAAATCCCTATTTTGCCCAAAACCTTGTCCATTCACATAGTTGACTTCCTGGTGCTCATTAGTACCTTCTTCAGTGTATTCCTGGTAGAAAACTGCCTCTGTTCCATCTTCACAAAATTGTACTTTCTTCTGATTCTGTTTCAACAACTGATTGTACTTCTCATTTAGCTCATCGTACTTCTGAGACTCAATGCTACTTACACGCTTTGACATGTCATACTCAGAAGAGCAATTAACAGAACTTGCAGCCATGTTCTTAATCAACTTAGATGATGCGTGCTCACCTCGAGTCATGAAGTTTCCATTGCTTGCAGCATTGAGTTGGTTCTTGGATTCTCTGTCAACTCCATCATAAAAGAATGCTCATAAGCTGCCCTTCTAAATATCCATGGTGAGGACACTCTCTGCGATATTCTTTGAACCTCTCATAAGCATCACAGAATGATTCTCCTGAAAATTCCTGGAAAGAAGCAATCTTGTTCCTCAGAGAAGTTGTCTTAGATTTGGTGTAGAAATGATCCAAGAATGCAGCTATGCATTGATCCCAAGTAGTCAGAGATCCAGGAGGTAGAGACTTTAGCCATCTTGACGCCTTGTCTTCTAGAAAGAAAGGGAATAACTTGCACTTGATCCATTCCTCAGGGACTCCATTTGCTTTGGTAGTGCTGCAAATCTCTTCAAAGTTCTCTATGTGATCCATTGGGCTCTCAGCAGGCAACCCATGGAAAGTATAGTTTTTCACCAATGCGATTAGCTGAGGGTGCAGTTGATAGTCGTTCCTGACGAGAGGATGCGGACATATAGCAAATCGCAACTGATAGAACGTGTGAGGCGTGTTTGCGTCGCCAATCCCAGGCTTAACCTGCTGCAACTGTCTCAATTGTTCTTGCATCTGTTCCTGCAGTCTATCAAACTCAGCCCTTGTAACCCCTGCAACCATCGGCGCATTGTGATCGTCGTCTGAATCAACCATGTTGACTTGTTTCAACTTTGATTTCGCTCTGTTTGCTTGTTCTATTCTTCCAAGTGGCAGGTTCTCAAAGTAGAGAAGGTTGTCAGAGCCTTTACTTCTTCTTTGCATACACCTAAAACACCCAAAAGAACAAAATAGAACTCTTTAGTAACTTCTTATACTAAACTTCAAACTAAAACTCGAAGGTAACTTACCAGTGGGTTTGCCTCCCACTAAACGCTTGTTTTTAAGTCTTTAACTTGACTTCGGCCTCATGTGTCAGTCAGGGAAATAAGCATGGGCACTTGCTCGAAAACAAGCTCCCCCATCAGTAAACTTCAGCTTCAGAACTTTGCTCAACATACCTTTCACAGCTTCTTCACCTTTCTCTTTCAGCTCAGGTGTGAGAATAACTCTAACCTTGGAGAAAAGTTTCGAAATCCCTTTGGACTTCACCTTGTACTCAATCGTGTCACCAACACGTCTCTGAGGTACTAAAATCATATGAGAATCGCCCTTGATTCTTTGGCTCGTCACCTTCTCCTTTACCTTGCTCTTTTGACTGGTCTTCTTTGTTTTGATAAGAGGATCTCCATCCAAGACTTCCTTGACCTCACTCTTATCATTAGAATCTTTCTTTGTCACCATTTGCAGCTTATCTCCATTGATAACGGTAACACAAGATGCAAGTTTGGCTGCTTCATTAGTGGGTATAGCTTTGTAAAAGACATGCTTGTCAATATTAGAGAATGAGACTCTTCTATTAGGCAAATCTACAACTGCACCCACTGTCGCGAGAAACGGTCATCCAAGAATCAAAGGTATACCAGGATCTTCGCTCATCTCTACCACTTGAAAGTCAGTAGGAACAAGGCAATTTTCTACTTGAACATGTAAATCATGAATAGTACCATGTGGAACCTTAGTGGAAGAATCTGCAAACTTGAGAGATATATGAGCAGCTCTCATTGTAGTAATCCCAAGCTTCTCTGCAATAGCCTTAGACATGAGATTGATAGAAGACCCAGAATTGCAGAGAGATTCTTTAAATTCAACTCCGGAAATGGAGCATGGAACAACAAACTTCCCAGGGTCTTCTTGCTTTGGCAACTGCTTCATTTGAGATAATGTATTCCTTACTTCAGCAAAGAGAGCCTTGACTACTGTGAGATTCTTTTTGGTATCCTTGGAAAACTCGTGATATGCAGGATCAACTCTAAATGCCTCTTCAAAGGAGCTATCAGGAGGAAGCTCACTCACCATCTTATTAAACTCAGCGAGCTTCTTTTCATCAATCTCATATTTCAGTCTTTGAGGGTATGGGATCCTAGGGATGTATGGTAATGATTCGATAGCTTCTTCTGCTTTCTCTGGTGTAAGCGATGCTGAGACAGTTTGCACCTCACTCTGAACTAATATCACATTGCAGTGTTCTCTAGGATTTGTTTCAACTTTTTCTGGAAGAGTCCCTGGTGGTCGCTTAGCTGATGCCGACATCTGAGCTACCTAAGTGTCCAACTTCCTCACATGAGAGGAGAGAGCTTCAAACTTACCATTGAGATCATTGTACATACTATCCACCTTGACATTGATCTCGTTAGAAGACTTTTGTTGATTCTGTAGAAGTTGCTGCATCAGAACCTTGAGTTCATCTTGAGAGTTGGTTGAAGAGCTCGCAGGAGCTTGGAAATTGTTGAATGGCTGTTTCTAATGAAATCCACCCTGAAATCCATTCTGACCCGGATTTTGCACGAATTGTTTCTGGAAATCCTGTGAAAATTTTTTCTGAAAACCCTGTGAAAAGTTTTTTTTGAAAAAAACCCTGATTTTGCACGTTAATCTGTCATGAAAATCCTTGAGAGCCAGAAACGCCCGCATTTTGCACGTACATTTTTTCCATTTCCTGAGAAACCACCTGTTATGGATAGACCTGATCCTGGGGATTTTCAACATTCGTGCTTCTGTAGGACATATTTGGATGGTTTCTGTAATTCTGGTTGAAATCCCTATTTTGCACAAAACCTTGTCCATTCACAGAGTTGACTTCCTGGTGCATATTAGTACCTTCTTCAGTGTATTCCTGGTAGAAAACTGCCTCTGTTCCATCTTCACAAAACTGTACTCTCTTCTGATTCTGTTTCAGCAACTGATTGTACTTCTCATTTAGCTCATCGTACTTCTGAGACTCAATGCTACTTACACGCTTTGACATGTCATACTCAGAAGAGCAACTAACAGAACTTGCAGCCATGTTCTTAATCAACTCAGATGATGCGCGCTCACCTCGAGTCATGAAGTTTCCATTGCTTGCAGCATTGAGTTGGTTCTTGGATTCTCTGTCAACTCCATCATAAAAGATGCTCATAAGCTGCCCTTCTGAATACCCATGGTGAGGACACTCTCTGCGATACTCTTTGAACCTCTCATAAGCATCACAGAATGATTCTCCTGAAAATTGCTGGAAAGAAGCAATCTTGTTCCTTAGAGAAGTTGTCTTGGATTTGGTGTAGAAATGATCCAAGAATGCAGCTATGCATTGATCCCAAGTAGTCAAAGATCCAGGAGGTAGAGACTTGAGCCATCTCGACGCCTTATCTTCTAGAGAGAAAGGGAATAACTTGCACTTGATCCATTCCTCAGGGACTCCATTTGCTTTGGTAGTGCTGCAAATCTCTTCAAAGTTCTCTATGTGATCCATTGGGCTCTCAGCAGGCAACCCATGGAAAGTATAGTTTTTCACCAATGCGATTAGCTAAGGGTGCAGTTGATAGTCGTTCCTGACGAGAGGAGGCGGACATATAGCAGATCGGTTCTGATAGAACGTGTGAGGCGTGTTTGCGTCGCCAATCCCAGGCTGAACCTGCTGCAACTGTCTCAATTGTTCTTGCATCCGTTCTTGCAGTCTATCAAACTCAGCCCTTGTAACCCCTGCAACCATCGGCGCATTGTGTTCGTCGTCTGAATCAACCATGTTGACTTGTTTCGACTTTGCATCCGCTTTGTTTGCTCGTTCTATTCTTCCAAGTGTCAGGTTCTCAAAGTAGAGAAGGTTGTCAGAGCCTTTACTTCTTCTTTGCATACACCTGAAACACCCAAAAGAACAAAATAGAACTCGTTAGTAACTTCTTAGACTAAACTTCAAACTAAAATTCGATAGGTGAAAACAACATAAGATAAAACCCTATCTATGTCTGATTCAATGATAGATTTCTTTGAAACCCTAAAACCTAACTAGAAAACTACTCAGACATGATAGAAATCAAATCAAGAGAAGAAATCATGGAAGAAAATATGAAATCAATAAAAAAATAAGAGGGTTCAGAAATCTTCTCCAAATTGTCAATAGGGTTCAGAGATATTCTCCCAAAAGCTTAGAAACAAAAAGTATGGATAAATTACAAGGTTTTTCTAAAATTTGGCTGAAACCTCGAATTAATAGGCTAAATCACGTTTTTGGTTCAAACCGAGTCAAAATAGAAAAATCAGCAACTTCCTTAATTTCCAGCAAACCGGTTGGTTAAGGCAGACTGACATGTATTCACTAAAACTCCCATAACTTTCGATCCCACCGTTAGAAGAGCTTTCTATTACTTCCAAATGAAAGATAACTCGACTCTCAATCTTGTGTTAAAATTTCAGCTCGATCCAATGGCAGAAAGTGACTCAACGAATACCAAACTTCTGACCATTTTCTGCTACTTTTCTTCTAATCCTTGCTATTTTGCCTTAGAGTCCATCCAAACGTGTTTAAATCAGAAAAGACTCTAAAGACATAGAAAAGACTCAAAAAACCTTTGAAAACATTGGTTAGAATGTGTCAAAAACCCAATACATCAACTCTCCCAGACTTAGATTTTTGCTTGCCCTTAAGCAAAACAGAAGACTAAACTTGTGAAAGAGGTTTAAAAACGTGGAAACTCAGCTTCTCTTTTGGAGCGTTTATTGACCACTAAATTCGTAATCCACGTACTGCAAAGATGAATCAAATTGATCCACCATGTACTTCTCCGCAAACTTTTCCAGCCTCCCAAATTCATCCCAAGATTTCGCAGCACTTTCTACAACTCATCGTCGCTAGCCTCATTGATAATCTCAGTGCCGTGAACCTTCTAGATTCATTCCCGTACAATACCATGATAGATCACCAATACAACCTTTTGGTACTTTTCCTCTCCCCCAGACTTATTCTTTTTTTTTTTTAAATAACTCAAAAACAGTACTTGCACTCTTATGTTCCTTGTGAGGAAACATGGTCGTGAAGATCCTTCCGTTACAGCTTTAAAATACCGCTCACTACTATTGTTCCTTGTGAGAAGACAGGCTCCTGAGGACTCACGACTGTTGTTCCTTGTGAGGAGACAGGGTCGTGAAGATTTTTGCACTATTCTTAATCCGTTCTACGGGACTCAGACTGCTGTTCTTGAGCTACAAATCAAAGGTGTAGGCGAATAGTGGCATCACGGGAAATTTTCCTAGCCTTGCTTCCAACCTTTGTGTGATCGTTTCCCTATGGAGTAATAGTGGGATCATTGGAAGTCATTTCATCTTTTATTCAATCTTGGAACAGGGGAAAAGTGTACCATGACTTTTTCACACAAGGTGCATCTGTCCGGTACGAACGAAGAATCAAGCTCTATATACACCATTCATTCCAATGAGGATGCAATTAGCTCAAGCTTAGTGGACTTTGCTGGAAACAAGAGACGTCTCTAGTTAACAAGTTAGCCTTTGGATTTTCCATTAGTTAGATATGAATTCATTCTGCAGCAATGATCAATTAAATGAAATAGTCAGTAAACAAAGAGAAATATTACATCATAGTTTCCTAACTATAAAACTCTTGACTCAATAAAACAACTTGGACTGACTCAAGAAAAACATCAAAATGACCCAAAAGAAACAAAACAAAGAAAAATGGCGTTAGTAAACAATGAATACCTTCCCCCAGACTTATTTCACACCGTCTCGGTGTGAAAATAAATCAAGAGAAAGACAAAAGAGACTCAAAAGAAGTAAAATAAAAGGAAAACTTTTTTTTTTTGCACGTACCTTGCATGGGTCGATTTTTGGCCGGATCGGTCGATCTGCTGTTGGAACGATCGATCTTCTCTCCTCTAGTCGATCCTTGGGTCATCCGATGGTTTGGCTCAAATATCCGGATCGATCGATCTGTGTGCATAGATCGGTCGATGTGCCCTTTATTTGCACGGTTTTTTTTTTCTGAAATCATGGAACTAAACCCAGAGTTAGTAATAAAATGGAAGAAAACGAAATATGTACACTTACCAGTGGGTTGCCTCCCACTAAACGCTTGTTTTTAAGTCTTTAGCTTGACTTCGGCCTCATGTGTCAGTCAGGGAAATAAGCATGGGCACTTGCTCGAAAACAAGCTCCCCCATCAGTAAACTTCAGCTTCAGAACTTTGCTCAACATACCTTTCACAGCTTCTTCACCTTTCTCTTTCAGCTCAGGTGTGAGAATAACTCTAACCTTGGAGAAAAGTTTCGAAATCCCTTTGGACTTCACCTTGTACTCAATCGTGTCACCAACAGGCCTCTGAGGTACTAAAATCATATGAGAATCACCCTTGATTCTTTGGCTCGTCACCTTCTCCTTTACCTTGCTCTTTTGACTGGCCTTCTTTGTTTTGATAAGAGGATCTCCATCCAATACTTTCTTGACCTCACTCTTATCATTAGAATCTCTCTTTGTCACCATTTGCAGCTTATCTCCATTGATAACGGTAACACAAGATGCAAGTTTGGCTGCTTCATTAGTGGGTATAGCTTTGTAGAAGACCTGCTCGTCAATATTAGATAATGAGACTCTTCTATTAGGCAAATCTACAACTGCACCCACTGTCGCGAGAAACGGTCTTCCAAGAATCAAAGGTATACCAGGATCTTCGCTCATCTCCACCACTTGAAAGTCAGTAGGAACAAGGCAATTTTCTACTTGAACATGTAAATCATGAATAGTACCATGTGTAACCTTGGTGGAAGAGTCTGCAAACTTGAGAGATATATGAGCAGCTCTCATTGTAGTAATCCCAAGCTTCTCTGCAATAGCTTTAGACATGAGATTGATAGAAGACCCAGAATTGCAGAGAGATTCTTTAAATTCAACTCCGGAAATGGAGCATGGAACAATAAACTTCCCAGGGTCTTCTTGCTTTCGCAACTGCTTCATTTGAGATAATGTATTCCTTACTTCAGCAAAGAGAGCCTTGACTACTGTGAGACTCTTTTTGGTATCCTTGGAAAACTCGTGATATGCAGGATCAACTCTAAATGCCTCTTCAAAGGAGCTATAAGGAGGAAGCTCACTCACCATCTTATTAAACTCAGCGAGCTTCTTTTCATCAATCTCATATTTCAGTCTTTGAGGGTATGGGATCCTAGGGATGTATGGTAATGATTCGATAGCTTCTTTTGCTTTCTCTGGTGTAAGCGATGCTGAGACAGTTTGCACCTCACTCTGAACTAATATCACATTGCAGTGTTCTCTAGGATTTGTTTCAACTTTTTCTGGAAGAGTCCATGGTGGTCGCTTAGCTGATGCCGAGATCTGAGCTACCTAAGTGTCCAACTTCCTCACATGAGAGGAGAGAGCTTCAAACTTACCATTGAGATCATTGTACATACTATCCACCTTGACACTGATCTCGTTAGAAGACTTTTGCTGATTCTGTAGAAGTTGCTGCATCAGAACCTTGAGTTCATCTTGAGAGTTGGTTGAAGAGCTCGCAGGAGCTTGGAAATTGTTGAATGGCTGTTTCTACTGAAATCCACCCTGAAATCCATTCTGACCCGGATTTTGCACGAATTGTTTCTGGAAATCCTGTGAAATTTTTTTCTGAAAACCCTGTGAAAAGTTTTTTCTGAAAAAAACCCTGATTTTGCACGTTAATCTGTCATGAAAATCCTTGAGCCAGAAACGCCCGCGTTTTGTACTTACATTTTTTCCATTTCCTGAGAAACCACCTGTTGTGGATAGACCTGATCCTGGGGATTTTCAACATTCGTGCTTCTGTAGGACATATTTGGATGGTTTCTGTAATTCTGGTTGAAATCCCTATTTTGCACAAAACCTTGTTCATTCACAGAGTTGACTTCCTGGTGCTTATTAGTACCTTCTTCAGTGTATTCCTGGTAGAAAACTGCCTCTGTTCCATCTTCACAAAACTGTACTCTCTTCTGATTCTGTTTCAGCAACTGATTGTACTTCTCATTTAGCTCATCGTACTTTTGAGACTTACACGCTTTGACATGTCATACTCAGAAGAGCAACTAACAGAACTTGCAGCCATGTTCTTAATCAACTCAGATGATGCGCGCTCACCTCGAGTCATGAAGTTTCCATTGCTTGCAGCATTGAGTTGGTTCTTGGATTCTCTGTCAACTCCATCATAAAAGATGCTCATAAGCTGCCCTTCTGACTACCCATGGTGAGGACACTCTCTGCGATATTCTTCGAACCTCTCATAAGCATCACAGAATGATTCTCCTGAAAATTGCTAGAAAGAAGCAATCCTGTTCCTCAGAGAAGTTGTCTTGGATTTGGTGTAGAAATGATCCAAGAATGCAGCTATGCATTGATCCCAAGTAGTCAGAGATCCAGGAGGTAGAGACTTGAGCCATCTCGACGCCTTTTCTTCTAGAGAGAAAGGGAATAACTTGCAATTGATCCATTCCTCAGGGACTCCATTTGCTTTGGTAGTGCTGCAAATCTCTTCAAAGTTCTCTATGTGATCCATTGGGCTCTCAGCAGGCAACCCATGGAAAGTATAGTTTTTCACCAATGCGATTAGCAGAGGGTGCAGTTGATAGTCATTCCTGAAAAGAGAAGGCGGACATATAGCAGATCGGCTCTGATAGAACGTGTGAGGCGTGTTTGTGTCGCCAATCCCAGGCTGAACCTGCTGCAACTGTCTCAATTGTTCTTGCATCCGTTCCTGCAGTCTATCAAACTCAGCCCTTGTAACCCCTGCAACCATCGGCGCATTGTGTTCGTCGTCTGAATCAACCATGTTGACTTGTTTCGACTTTGCTTTCGCTCTGTTTGCTCGTTCTATTCTTCCAAGTGTCAGGTTCTCAAAGTAGAGAAGGTTGTCAGAGCCTTTACTTCTTCTTTGCATACACCTAAAACACCCAAAAGAACAAAATAGAACTCGTTAGTAACTTCTTAGACTAAACATTAAACTAAAATTCGAAGGTAGCGCTATTAGTCCCCGGCAACAGCGCCAAAAACTTGATAACACAGGTTTTACCCCTATATAACTACTGCAAGTGCACAGCAAATCGAAGTAGTAAATCAGGGATCAAATCCACGAGGACCAAGTATCATTCTACGAATCTCAAGAGTGAAACTAAGCGAAGACAAAAATATGATTTTGAATTGCAAATTGAAAACGAAAATAGATGTAAGGTTATGGATTAAAAGCGTTAGGATTTAGGATATTCGCAGGAAATTAGAGATCATGAACCAAACAATTATTCAGGGAACAATTAAGCGCAGTTTCGAACTCAAACATGAAGATATAACTAACCCACTGTCGTGGTATCAGAGACTTTATCTAGCAACCTAGAATTCTAAACTGTCGTTTGAACCTAGAATTAACGAGCAAGTTTGATTTGTTCACAAATTGCTTTAGCATCAGTTTTCGTTGGCTAAGGACAATTTTTTCACCTATGTTCTATCAAGCAATCTATAACACTTTTGATGAATAGATTAAACCTTAGATCAGAGACTAAGTGATCAATTTAGTCTAAGCAATGAGTTCAACGATAGGTGAAAACAACATATGATAAAACCATATCTATGTCTGATTCAATGATAGATTTCTTTGAAACCCTAAAACCTAACTAAAAAACTACTCAGACATGATAGAAATCAAATTAAGAGAAGAATTCATGAAAGAAAATATGAAATCAATAAATAAACAAAAGGGTTCAGAAATCTTCTCCAAATTGTCAATAGGGTTCAAAGATCTTCTACCAAAAGCTTAGAAACAAAAAGTATGGATAAATTACAAGGTTTTTCTAAAAATTGGCTGAAACCTAGAATTAATAGGCTAAATCACGTTTTTGGTTCAAACCAAATCAAAATAGAAAAATCTGCAATTTCCTTAATTTCCAGCAAACCGGTCGGTTAAGGCAGACTGACATGTCTTCACTAAAACTCCCATAACTTTCGATCCCACCGTTGGAATAGCTTCCTATTACTTCCAAATGAAATATAATTCGACTCTCTATCTTGTGTTAAATTTTCAGCTCGATCCAATGGCGGAAAGTGACTCAACGAATGCCAAACTTCTGATCATTTTCTGCTCCTTTTCTTCTAATCCTTGCTATTTTGTCTTAGACTCCATCCAAACGTGTTTAAACCTGAAAAGACTCTAAATACATAGAAAAGACTCAAAAAACCTTTGAAAACATTGGTTAGAATGTGTCAAAAACGCAATACATCAACCCGTCGGCTAACTTTCATCCACCGTGCTAGTCATCCGGACAAACCTATAGTTTGTCAGGGCTTCGTGCCAAACATAAACAAGTCGACAACGAATGCAAATAAAAACGCTCCTATGCAATAATTTAAAAGTGGCATTACGAACCTACTATCCTACCAGTTTATATGCAATACTATTCTAGACTCTTCTAAGGCTCACAATCAATTAACTACTCCATTTTAACCTAGTCCACTCTACTACATTCTCAAGCAATACCGGAAGCATTTCACACAATACCTTTGTCCCGTATGGTTGGTCCTAGGTAAGCATGGTTATCTTGTTATGTTACCCATGACACATCTATGGCCATACGACAACCGTCCATGCAGAAATACAAACATAAAACTATCTGTTAATTGTGGATAGCTCACAACACCAAATTGCACCGTGGATAGTCCAAATGGTCTCACATCTATCCTCTATCCCCTTGGTCATATGCCATCTAATCCGAGTTCGTCAAACCTCTCTGACTCTTCTCTTACTAGACCTTACATATAACCTTGCGTCGGGTTAGCTAAGGTAGCACTAGTATAACCATTTAGGTCATCCTAATAACTCTCTGCATGGTTCACAACAATCCTTAGTAAATTGTCAGATCCTAAAAAACAAGCAAACCATCGAGTATAATTACTTCCTTCAAGCGGTAGCTCTACCATAGCTCTATTTTCATGGTTTAATAATTGGTTAGTATTTCTACCTTTCCCCTTCCTAGACTAAATTCTTATACGGCCCATGGTAGCTCCCTAGGTAGGGTATGGCTATGCCAATGCAAGACTCCATTCTTATACAAACCTAACAGTGTGAATGTGAGTTGATCTCCAACTGTGATCCGCCCGTACAAACAACAGCCTTCCTGCAGCTCACCAAGCAACGAGTCGCTCTTGATCCTACCTAAGCAGATCAAGTTTCCTGGAGTGATATGATTGAATCCCACGTCCGAAATACACGTAGCCTGTGTATCCTAATCATAGTCCATCGTGAATAGATTAATTATCTTGACAAGGTCCTGGACTTCGTCAAGTTACCTGCCTGACTTCACCTACGAGTCCATAGCTGGATCTAACTGGGATCCAACCGGATGCTCTGTCACTGCACCATCTATCTAGCCTTAGCTTGCCGGTCCGGTCTTGTGGTACAGTTATGCCGCATCGAGACTTGGCGTGTTACTACCTGGTCTCTCTCGAGACATGGCACAAGTCCCTACCGATGTGCCTTCACTGCCCATCTCCAGACTTTATCAATGTGCATGTCGATCGTAATTATAGGCACCATCGATGCTTATACTTGTTATCTCGTGGCTCTATCAAGGTGTCACCGATCCTATATCGATGCCATGACTAGATGCGGCACGAGGCTCGTACCGATGACCTTCTGAGACACGACACTACTGTTTGGATCGAGACGCTATCGAGGCACACCAAGGCCATGTCGATGCTCACTTTCCTCTACTGTGGTCGATGCTCACTTTCATATCTCTCTTTTAGGGGTTCTTCATTATTAAAAGTTCTAAGCTTGTCCACACACAGTTTTCTGCCGCCATGGTGTGATTTTTCTTCTAAGTATTTTCTACCCAAACCTTTATCATGGTTCTGGGATGTTACATTATGTATTCTCTAATTTAAGTGAGATATTTCTATATAGAGTTGTCTGTCATCTAATCGGTAGCATATGGTGATTTTTGAAAAAAAAAGAATTAGAGGATAAACCATCAGGCAGAAAAACAAAATAAATGAAGAGTCAACTCAGTTCCCAATTTGATGTGGTTTAACGAATCAACCATCCCCAATCCCAAACTCTCACGGCATGTGGAAATGACTAATCAGATACATATATGTGAGGACATAAAATTATGGGGCAACAGAATCAGAATTGAGATCTGAAAAGAGAATCTTATTACTTTCAAAAGAAAAATGGGAGCTGCGAAGAATATCTGGGCAATACTGGAGGCCGAAGATGAAGCGAGCGGCAACAACGTCTCCCCAATTCCATATTCTTCCATGGTCGTCGACACATCTTTGCCTCTCCCTCTCATGATTCCTCTTATCATGTTCGTTTTCTCTTTCGAATTCAAGTTTCTTTCTCTTTTATCATTGAATTGCGTTGTGGAGGTCGCTTTCTAGCTCTCTTCTTTCCAATTCGATTGGAATATGGTTGTAAAGCGCTTTCATGACACAGTAAAAGCTTCCTTTTCTTGAAACTAAAATAAAATTATAAGTAACATATAGAATTTGTTAGGTGTGGTGTGACTCATATTCTTGTTATTGTTTCGTTTCCTTGGTGGATTAGTCAGAAATGTAGACGAATGGCAAAAGTCTTGTCTCTCTCTTTTTCTTGTTTTGTTCTAATTAAAATCATGTGATATCTATCTAACAGAGAGTTATGTAAAGATCTGTTCAAGAATTGGCGAGAGCTTGATGATTTACTTTTCTCCGTCGAGAGAGTCTCTGGAGGCATCACAAATCTTTGTGAGTTTCATTATATTCATGTTTCACTGAATGCAGCAGCACGTTGTTTCCTTTCCAAGTTTGCGGTATTACATATTCTACTTTGGTTCCAATTGTTTCATGGAACTCGACCTCATGTCCTCTTTTCATGATGGCAGTATTGAAGGTATCTGTGAAGGAAGACACTGAAAGACTAGTGTCTGTAACAGTTCGATTGTATGGGCCTAACACGGAGTATGTTATTAACCGCGAGAGAGAGCTACAGGTAATTTAGTTGTATACTCTCACTTATTCAATATATATATGACAAGTCCCTTACCCTTGTGTGCACTGTCTCTATGTTCTTTTCTAATCCGTGTTTTTGATGTCTTAGTCTGCATTACAAAGAGTTTCTTTGTTATTATTACCAAGAGTTTCTTTGTTATTTGAATTATTTGTCTTCTAGTGTTGTCAACTCAAAGCATGAGCTTTATTGCGGAACATATTGCAGAATTTTTGCTCGATTTTTCTTGAAATATCAAAGGTTTTCTCTGCTAGTTTTTCCTATTATTTGTTTGAATCACTTGAAAGTTTTATCTTCTCTTTTTTCTTTATTTGCTTCTCACGTCTTCAATAGGCTATCAAGTATCTCTCGGCTGCCGGATTTGGTGCCAAGTTGCTTGGTGGATTTGGAAATGGCATGGTGCAATCATTCATCAATGCACGAACCTTAGACCCATCAGGTAGGCATTTGAAATTCTTGCAGGGAACTATACAGAATATCTCTAGGAAAGTAAATTGTTTTTTTTTTCTTTTTCAGTGATATCCTTTAATACTTTGTGCGGTTTATGTGGGTTGTGTTTCTATAGTATAAAATTAAACTGAAGGAAGTTGTTATTAAGATTTTGCAATGCTTTCTCTTGGTGGAACATCTCTATTAAATGTGGACCTTCCAGTCTTTTGTTTCATCTGCTTAGAGTAAATGCTAGTGGAGAAGCTGCTCAGTAGTATCGAGTTTCATGGACTTCAAATGAATCTCACTTTCTCTTTTGTTATGGGTAGACATGAGACAACCAAAAATTGCTGCTGAAATTGCCAAAGAGCTTGGAAAGTTTCATCAAGTTGACATACCAGGTTCCAAAGAGCCGCAGCTGTGGGTTGATATTTTGAAGTTCTTTGAAAGAGGTTGTTTTAGTTCTTTTGATTTTTTTTTTTTTGATTTTTTTCTTCAATGAAGCGTTGGCCATTTCGTAACTAAACCACCAATAGTGATACAATAACCAACTGTTTCGTGTTGTTCCATGTCTGACCTGTACCTTTTCTTGAAGCATCTACTCTTAGGTTCGAGGAACCTGATAAGCAGAAGCTCTATGAGAAAATTTCGTTCGAAGAACTGCATAAAGAAATTATTGAGCTCAGGGTATTTACTTTTTCTCAGTAAAGAGTTTTGTTTGTCTTGTCTGTGTATGTGTTCTTGATATCTTATGTTACCTGGATGCAAATTTAGTATATCACAAAAATATCTCATGTTGGAATCTGTAGTCTGCTTTTGTTGCACACAAACAATTGTATTTTTCTAAATGTGGCCATCCTTAACTGAAGTAGGAGACTTGGTCCTCTGATTCTTCTCGTCTGCAGTAACTTGCTCAAATACCTGCTAATACTTCTTTCTGTAATCTAAACCATTTGTGTCTTGGATAGGTGTGCATGCCAACCCTTTATTCCCTGCTTTGGTTTGATAGTATTTCCTAATTCTTATGATTGAACAGGAATTCACTGGCGTACTTAACTCACCTGTGGTGTTTGCTCATAATGATTTGCTTTCGGGAAACCTGATGCTGAATGAAGAAGAAGGTAAATAAAAATCCTTATTCTCTGTAGTTCTTTTCCAGCTTAAATTATCTGCTAGCAAGACATATAAAGACGGACATAATGCCAAAAACGATGCATGAAATTGCATTTTAGTTTAATGATTAATCATAATGGTGAATGGAAATGGTGTCATTTAAGATCCCAGAGCCACTTTCAAGAGTTGTATAACAATGATCTTCCGAACGCATATTTTTGGTTTTGCTTAGTTATTTTCTTCTTTATCCTAAGTATTCATGATTTTAAGTTCTAACTTGAGTCTCTGCATCCATGTTCAGAGAGACTATACTTGATAGATTTCGAGTATGGATCATACAACTATAGAGGCTTCGACATCGGTAATCACTTCAATGAATATGCAGGATACGACTGTGACTATAGTTTGTATGTTCAACTTCTTTACTTGTACTATCATTCTAAAACTTTCCTCAACATATTGAAACATAATTTCTCGTTTTGGTTGGCTTTGTAGCTACCCAAGTAAAGAAGAACAATATCATTTCATCAAGCATTACTTACAGCCAGAGAAACCAGATGAGGTAAACACATATCATGTGACTAGAAATGGTACAGTCTTTTAATGGAGATAGTAATCTGTGAATTCAGTTGCTTAACAAAATATATCATGAGGTAAAATTGGGGTAGCAATCTGTTCATTAGCAAGAGTGTTCAGAGTTTGGTAGCAAGTTGGGTCTTCAATTAGGCACGATTGTTTCTTTTCAAATGCGTTTTGTAGAAACAATGATATATAGCATGTAAACGTGATGTCTTTTGAAACAATCGTGGCTTATAGATGGATATGGAGTTTGTACCTTCTGGCTGCTCTCTAAAGGACCAAAAATATGTGTCGTCTATTGCAAAACTAAATAATTTATATATATTGCTTTGTGTGAACAGGTCAGCATCGCTGAAGTGGAATCAGTCTATATAGAGATAGATGCGTATAAATTAGCATCTCATTTGTACTGGGCTATATGGGCGATCATCCAGGTACACTTATTAGTATATTTTGCTTAACGTAACCAAAATTGTCTTCAGCTAAGGTAACTTGTACAAATCTTGTGGAACAGGCAAGGATGTCTCCTATTGAGTTTGATTATATGGGTTACTTCTTTTTGCGGTACAACGAATACAAGAAGCAAAAGCCTCTAACCTTTTCACTTGTTACATCATATCTCTCTGCATCCGTCTAGCCTTTGACCAAAACGGAAAGACTGTTTTTTTCTTTTCATTTTCTGTGTTGTCATTAATTCTTGTAAAATTTGTCTGTGTTGGTAGTAAAACCAAGCATGGTTTGTATGAATAAACTTGATTTGTGGAAGTAGTCGCTCTTTAAATCTCCGAACACCCACAAGCAACGAGGAAAATAAAGCATGTAGAAAGGTCAATCTGAATATTATGGGATGAGATAGCATTTCGAGATCTGAAAATCTGAAGGTAAGTTTACTTTGCTCTGTATAGAAAGTTCATTCATTGGTTAAACAATTGGTTGTTTTTGTTGGAATTCATAGCGATTTATAACTATTTATAAATTATCAATTAAGAATTCAATTCACCAGGATTTGTGCAATTATTAAAATAAATCTAAACTATAGAGTTTGAATATACCTGGATATTATGCAGCGGAAAGATAAACCAAAACGATTCGAGGTTATTTAGTAACCCAAGTGTTGTGCCTCTACCGGTATCCACATGCACACAAAGTAGATCAATCGGTATGTTAGTACCGATGAGATCAAATCTCAAAGAAACGACGACTGCTCGTCTCTTCTTAAATGCTTTAGGGTTTGGTGAAAGATGATAATCACATTTTTTTACCAATCTCATAAACGATGTATATATATATACTTACACTCACGTTCTGACCTAAGAGGACATGGTCATATGGGCTGGGCTTTGTTTCCAATTCTCAATTGGTTTACAAATTGTCCACCACATGTGCATATATATATATATATATAATATATGCATATATTATTAGATTCTATATATCATATATGTAAACCTCTTTAACCCAACATTAGTTTAATTTAAATTAAACATGATTATAGTTTGATCTAATTTGCTTAGGTGTGTGACCCTGTAGGATCGAATAATATTAGCAATGAACTTTTCGGTCCATAGATTATAAGCGGTCTCTACCAAAACATTATAACCACCTAATATTATACGATTGTCAAAACCTCGACAATACAACTTTAACTAGAGTAAAGTACAAATGATTTCAGTACATTCCCAACAGTTTTGTCATCTGAATGATGTTCCTTTTAACTGCTAAAAAAATTAAAATAACAAAAGTACCCTTATCTAAACAAAAAAATTACCAAAATACGACAAACCTTAAAAGCTCGTTCTCTCTTCTCTTGGCGAACTACACATGACTTTACTCTTTACTCGTCTCCTTCTTTTGATCATAATCCCAATCCTCCCAAGGTTTTGTCTTCTTCTGCTCATTTAGTTGCTGCTCTTTACATTTGAAATGATGAATGCTAAGCGTGTGATCCTTTGCTTAAAAAAAAAAAAGGGTCTTCTCTTATGTTTCTGTTTCTTTTCTTACAAATTTACAAAAGTCTCTAAAATCATTTTTTCTAAATCCTTGAAAGAACCTTATGAAACCCCCAATCTGGTTGGAAAAAAAAAAAAAAAAAAAAAAAGCCCCCAACCTTGTGGTCAGAAATTATCTTGCAATATTAACCGGAATTTCGACTTTAGTGTTCAAATATGTTGTCACCGTCTCCTCGCTCTTCTACTTTCTCAAATTATGTATAACTTGTATTATGCCCGGTGCTATGCACCGGGAAGTATCATATTGACAAAATATAACGATCACAATTGAGAAACATAATACTAATATTTGTTGTCACATTTATCGTGTCACTTAAATGCATTCGATATGTTAGATCAAGTAGGAAGTGTCGAAGTGTAAGAAATTACAAAAAGGATTTAAACTTGTAATATTTATAGGCTTTTATTCATCCCCTGTTTGAAAGTACAATATCCAAAGCGTGATAGTTATAGACACAATACAGAAGATAATCACATGTGCTTGTTGCTTCTCTTCTGATTTGTTTAACACTTCCTTCGTGAATCTAGTTTCTTAAATGTTATAGTCTTTGTCCTTGGATGCAGAAAAATTAGGATCTTGTGAGTTTCATATTAAAAATACGGCTGCAAAAAAAGAATTTCAAACTTGAAAGTAAAGTAAATCATTTTTGTTCAAACGCAATCCCCAATGTAAGTTGGATATAACAGGACAACTGTGATGAACATTTTGCCACTTTGATCTACTGTTCTCAGTGTTTTACCTCTACATTTTCATCGACTTCATTCCTTATCAGGTCGATGATGTTTGTTGTTTGCCTGCGGATTATAAATGTGTTTGATTTGGTCATAGTCATAGAAATCTGCAGTTTTTGTTAATCAGTGCTTTGAGTAGTTGTCGTTGATTTTCTAACATAAAGAAAGATAAAAGTAAAAATATTTGAGGAATCGGGGATCATCGTCTTACCCTTTTTGGTAGCAGAGGTGTCGAGGTTCATTTTTGGAGGAGAATTGATTCCTACTACTTTGTGTGAAACCCTAATTTTGATTTAGAAAGAGAGAATTGTGATGGGAAGTTCTTACTAAAAAACCACTATGTTATCGATTAAATATATATCAGAAGAAGAAAGAAAAATGGAGATCTAATGACAAAAATTTCGGTTTTTGAACATACCTTGGATAATAAGGAGTAGGGACTAAGAAACCATCGCCAGGATGTGCGGCTGTCACGATCAAACTGAAATTTGTTATATCTTGTCTTCTCCATAAATTTGGCTACAACTTGAAAAATAATAGTGAAAGCAACAACAATTAAGTAAGAAAACATTGAAATCAAATCAACCAAAAGTGATTTGCATGAGTTGTTTTTACACTTACTTTTCCGAGTTCGGGTAAGCCATGATAATCATTTACACCTTCTGATGTACAAAATCGAAGCTTGTGG
This sequence comes from Arabis hirsuta, assembly GCA_964056655.1. Lineage (NCBI taxonomy): Eukaryota > Viridiplantae > Streptophyta > Magnoliopsida > Brassicales > Brassicaceae > Arabis > Arabis hirsuta. Next base: position 20,771,182 of record OZ053298.1, on the reverse strand, counting down.
ATGCTCTAATACCCGTTTACGCATCAAATCTCCACAAATCTACACAATTTAAGAAGAAAACCCAGAAAGGATTAGTTTTTTTTTAGAATTGTAGGAAGATCGATTAGAGAAAGAAGAAAATTTTGGGTCTTATATTAACTACCTGATTTTCAGCGAGACTCATTTGTATAACTCCATAAGCTTTCCAACCATCCAAATAAGAAGAATTCTAGCCAGTGACCGTCACCGGAGAGGATTTTCGATAATAGATTATGATATTGCTTCTCTGCTGCAAAAGGCACAATTTTTTTGTCGGGAAATTTGCTAAATTGACTCAGTTTGAAATTGAGATTGTCCCAATAACCTTTATACATATATCCTTTTGTCCCAATAACCTTTGATATTTTCATAACCTAATTTTACCCTTTAAAAATAATAAAAATGAATTTAGCAACATATTTTGGAAATTTTATGTTTCCAAAAAACAATTTTGTAAATATCAAACAATTAAAAAATTTAAAAAATTTAAAAAAAAAAAAATCTTGCAAACCGTAAATATCAAACAATTAAAAAATTAAAAATTAAAAAAAAAAAAAAATCTGCAAACCATAAATATCAAACAATTAAAAAATTAAAAAAACTAAAAAAAAAAAAAAAATCTGCAAACCAAATCTCGGCTTCTCTCTCCCTCGCGACAGTCTCCTCCTCGATTTCTCAGAACTGCGGTTCTCTCTCTCTCTCGTCTCCGCCTCTCTCTCGTCTCCGCCTCTCTCTCTCTCTCTCGTCTCCGCCTCTCTCCCTCGCGACAGTCTCCGCCTATCTCCCTCGCGACAGTCTCCGCCTCTCTCCCTCGCGACAGCCTCCGCCTTGATTTCTCTCAACTCCGGTTGTCTCTCTCTCTCGTCTCCGCCTCTCTTTCCCTCGCGACAGTCTCCGCCTCTCTCCTTTGGGACAGCCTCCGCCTCGATTTCTCTCAACTCCGATTGTCTCTCTCTCTCTCGTCTCCGTCTCCGACCATCTTCACCTCCTCTTCCTCTGGTAATTTCCCAATTGATTTCATTGTTTTTGTTGATTTTAGATGTAAGAAACATCTGCCATGAATGAGCAAGAGATACCATGGTGAGACCACCACAATATTTCGATGATTTTCGTTTGTGTTTTAACACAGTTCAATTTGAATATCCATAGAAGCATTGTAAATAGTTTTTTGAAGTTCTGAATTTTTTTTTAATTTGGAATTGCTCTTCATTCTTTTTAGTTATGGATTTGGATTTGCCAAAGAGATTATTTAAGGAAAACAAAGAACCGGAAGTAGTGAAGATCAACAACAGCTGCAAAAACGTCTCTTATGAAGAAACTAAAGGATCGGATGCCAAATGAGTACGAGGAAGTGAAGCAAGATCCAGTATTTGCGCATATTCTGGCAATACATGAACATTCTCTAGGATACTCAGGTAAATTGGTACACAGCTTCATGTGTAAGCAGCTGGAGACTACAAAACTGCATGAGCTATGGTTTGTGTTTGCTAGGAGGCCTCTTCGGTTTTCTCTTCAAGAGTTTTACGCTGTCACTGGGCTCAATTACGTGAAGCCGGACAACTTGAATGTTGAGGAATGGATAGATGATGACGGTTTCTGGAGTAGGTTGCTAAGGAGTAGGAAGACTATTTGCTTACAGTCGATAAAGAAGAAACACCTGTTTGAATGTCACGACTGGACGCGTGTGGACAGAGTTCGCTTGGTGTACTTGTGTGTTATTGCGAGTTTGCTAGTTGTGAATGATGAGAAGGTTGCTATTCCACACTCGTACATCAAACTGGTGATGGACAATAGGAAGCTACAGGCCTATCCATGGGGTCTAGACTCATACGATCATCTTGTGACATCGATCAAGGCAGCGAGGGTTAAATTAACGCAGCCTTTGAGCTATCCTGCGCATAGTTTCACATATGCGTTGCAGATTTGGATTATGGAAGCCATTCCTGATCTTGGTGTTATGTTAGGCCGAAAACATAAGGAGGATGGCATTGTGTTTCCGAGATGTTCCAATTGGTCAGGAAGTGCAAAGATATCATATGCAGAAATCAACTCTCTAGAGTCCTCCTTTGGTTGTCGGGTATGTTTTCTTGCAGATCTGATTAGTGAATCTGATTAATCTATCTTGACTCCTTAAACTATGAGTTGATTTGGTCCGTTTCATTATACCAAAATGAATCATATTGGGAACTTGACATAATGTTCTTGACATCATGTTGGATTAGTTTGTATTTAATGATGTGATACTAATCTTAATTATATTAACTTCATTGTAGGGTGTTTTGTATCCATACATCTCTTCCACTGGGAATTTCGATTTAGTTGAGGGTATTGGGTTCAAACGGATCGGCGAAATGAGAGATGAACAAGTTGCTTGCATTAAGAGTTTTATTAGCTCGAAAAAGACTGGAGTGACCATATATGGCAAGTTACAGAATCTCCAAAGGTTTTGCATCATAATGTGGTAGAGGAGGTAGAGATGGAGGATGAGAACGAGGCTATTGGTGATGTTGTTTCTCCAAACATACAAGACACTCCGGGATCCTCTTCGAATCGTGGTAAGAACAAGTTCTCTGATAATGGAGTAGAGGAAAGGAAGAAGAAACTGTTGTGCCTAAGACAAAAAGAAAAATCAGTTGCTGTCAACGAAGAGATGAAGACATTTTTTCAAGATTTGTTTCTATCTTCTTTCACTTCTCTGGAGAAGAAGATTGATGAGAAGTTTAAGACAAAAATTGAGGTCCGGTTTGAGAAGATGGAAAGTGATATTACAAGTCTCCGGCATGAAATTCGTGAAGCTACATCATCAGTAAGCAGTGGACAACCATCTAATACCACCAAACCATCCAAGGATAAGGGGGAGATCCGTGTGCAGCCACAACGACAGGTAAACACGAGAAAAAACTAATTATATATGTGCCCATAAAACCAGTCATGTAAAATAACGCAGCCTATGACTATGTTTCTTTTAAAATCAGCCATGTAATATGTGTTCTAATTGTCTATGTTTCTTTTTAAAACTAGCAATGTAAAAAATCGGCTATGTAAAATCGGCTATGTAAAACTATCTATATAAAATCGGATATGTAATATATGTTTTATATTTTGTTTTGTCTTTTAAAACAATTGTATAAGTGGTTTTCTGTGTTTCAACATTGTTGGAGGATCTACATGACGTAAATTTAACTCAGACTTCAGATATTGGACTTGAATTACGTACGCAGGAGTTCCTACAGAAAACCATGGGACACTTATCTCAGACCTCGGTAGTTGTTGGTTTTGATCCAACACCAACTCCAAAGGCCGGAAAGATACCCAAAACTTCTTATGAACCAAAAAAAGAGGGCGTACCGTAAAAAATCTACAAAGGCAATGGAGTGTACGGACAAAGAGATTAATGAAGGAGGACGAAGGTTACCTGATGCTCCTTTGATTTTCTATGAACTAGAAGCTTGGGATAAATTTGAGGAATGGTCAATGATGATACCGTAAGTACCGTCTACTTCTTTTTACATTGCTAACATTTGTTTTCACTATCCTTAGTACATTATGTTTCATGTTTAAGGTCCCCGGAACTACAATGTGGTCCAACCATTTTTAATTATGAACTCGCACACCGTATCATGGATAGACATACGTGGCTTCATACTGGGGTAAGTTTAAAAATTGTTTGATCCTGCTAATTTGATAAGTTGGATAAACCGTATATTTTGATAAGTTTAATAAGTAGTTATTATTTTCAGGAAATGGACGCAGTAATGTACTTATTCAGAGAAAGGACAACTTTGCGACGATGGAAACCAGACCGAGTTGGTTTCATGAGCTGCTCATTTGGTACTCACATAAAACAAGCACAGGGACAATTGAACAATCTCAAGAGAGAATTCAAATTGAATAGTTTGTTGTTAGCTTTCGGACACGGTGATCTTCCAGCTCATGGAAAAACAGGAAGCAAGTGGGCTATTGACGTCGACAGTATCTACATTCCTCTACATATCAACAACAACCACTGGATCTCGTTGTGCGCTAATTTTAAACTTAAAACAATAGAAGTTTTCGATTGTGATGGGCATAGACGCATTAAGGAAGTGGAAGCGTTCTCAATCATCATCCCGCGTATTGTGAAAGCAGTTCAGTCACCTGAGGACAGGAAACATATGAACATTACTCCGTTCGAAGTCATTTATGTGCCAATGCAGAATGGAATCAATAGGAAATCCTATCATTGCGGGATTTACGCGTTGAAGTATATAGAATGCCACGTGCTTGGACTCGACTTCGATCTGGTAGATGATGAGAACATCATGGGTGCTCGTATTAGGACAGTAGTTGACCTTTTCGAAGCGGCGAACGATCCTACGTTGATTGAACGTATGTCTAAATACATACCTCCTGATACGCATGTTGACCCTGATGTTGTAAACATTAGTTAAGATTTAGGTTTAATATTATTATTCTTTTCTAATGTTTAATGCACTTTTTAGATAATAGTTGAAATCATTTATTTCAGGTATTAGAGTTAAAATGGATCGATCGATCATTGCATCATCATCATATCTTCAATTTGATTCGTCTGATCTGCAACACTGGATCGATCGATCCCCTAAACAGATCGATCGATCCGAAAAACTATATAACCAAAAAATCATCGAGTGACCTTAGGATCGAGAGGTGCAGTCGATTGACACCGGATCAATCGGTCCAGTTGATAAGATCGATCGATCTGTAACACATGTAATTAAACCTACATGATTTACTCGGTTTAAATGAAACCATCGAGTGACCTCAGGATCGACATGTGCAGTCGATCTACATAGGATCGATCGATCCACCTGGGAAGATCGATCGATCTATAACACATGTAATTAAACCTACATGATTTACTCGGTTTAAATGAAACCATCGAGTGACCTCAGGATCGACATGTGTAGTCGATCTACATAGGATCGATCGATCCACCTTAGAAGATCGATCGATCTATAACACATGTAATTAAACCTACATGGTTTACTCGGTTTAAATGAAACCATCGAGTGACCTCAGGATCGACATGTGTAGTCGATCCTATGATCCACCTGGGAAGATCGATCGATCTATAACACAGGTAAATGTTCCGATTCGTTTAAGTCGGTTTACATCGGTTTAACTTCATAAATTCAAACCGGATTTTCACGGTTTTGAGGGATCAAAATCTGAGTTTAAAGAAGACACACCTCCTCTCTTCTTCTTCATCGCGTGAAGCAGGCTTCTCTTAAAAAAAAAAAAAAAATTCAATCCATCCAACATAATCAATACTTCACGGATTCTTGCGATTTTTGGGTGCTTTTCACTTGGATTTTTCTCCTTTTTCTGATTCAAGCAACGTCTCAGTCGATCTGCAAAGGTATGTGCCCCTAACATCACTTTTTCCATTCAAAGGGAGTGAAGAAATAGGTACAATTGGGGTTTGAATGGGTCGATTTAGGTGATTTCGTGGCTTTATATGCATTCCTAGAGTGATTTACGACTAAACCCATGCTTGAAATCGTTGATTTGATCGTTAGAAATTAGAACTTGGAAAAAAAAATATTTAATATGATTGGAATTGTTGATATGGGTAAGTCGAATGATTTTGTTAGACATGGTTTTGTTTTGATTTTGCAGGATATGGGTAAGTCGGATGAACCGTTTGGCACTCACCGAGCTAGCACCCGGAGTTCACGAGGACAATCAAAAAAGGCATCAAGGGAAAAAGGAAAAGGAGTCGCATCATCTTCGATTCCAACACATGAAGAGATGGAACATGAGGAAGAAGACCACCATACTACCGCTCCTTGGCCTCGCACTGAGGGTACAGTTTTCCCTCCGTCTAATAATGTTGTGGAGATTCCTCATACTACTTTGAGTGTAGTTCAGAAGTTCCCGGGGTACGGTTATCGAAAGCCTGGTCATGCATGGGATGATTTTAACAGTTTATTTTACAATGGTTTGCGACAAGTCGCTATGGTTCCTACCCGGTTTATATGTCTAAGGACGTTGCAGAAAATGGGTATTGAGGAGGATGTTCGATCCATGTTGATAAGGATCGGACTTGGGACTTTGGCGTATAAGATGTATCCCCTATATCCGGATTTGGTTCGACAATTTCTGGCATCCGTGGAACTTCGGTTCAAGGATATAGCTATTCACCAGGCAGATGAAGGAACACTCTCCTACCTATCAGGTGGGCGTCTATATGAGATTTCTATAGGAGATTTGTGTGATCTCTATGGATTTGACAGGACCATACCGAGCTGCAGATTTCCCACTTTTCCATTGTCTAATGAGTTATGGGGTTTGATTGGTTCTGGCCCTTTTTACAGTGCCAATTCTCGAAAGGCAAAGCTGAGTTTGATCAGGAATCCTGTGATTCGGGTACTCGCCAAGATCCTTGGGCACTCCTTCAATGCGAAGGAGGAGGCAGGTTCTCTGAGTGTAGCTGAGCTGATGATGATACACTATGGGTTTCCTCCTCCAGATGACATCTATGGTAGAGAGGTTCCTGCAGAGCTTACCACGAATTTGGGAGCTGTATTTGCTGCCATGTTAGTTACCAAGAAGTCTCGAGGTCTTAACACTTTGCAGAAGACAAAGTTAGAGGGTGTTGGCAGTCTCTTGACACCCATTTTCCAATACCATGGGATTGACCTCACTTCTCCCACGTGTGTGAGCAAGTTTGAATTCTACGATGAGAGGTTCCTCAGTAACAACAACATTTGTGATGCAGGGTTTAAGTATAAGTTCTATGATCGGGAAATGGTTCTCCGATGCTGCCAGCTTCCTCTCCCTAACTTTACACCTCCCACATCGAGGGACAACCTGGAGTTCTATTTGGATCCTCAGTTTTTCCTTCCAGATCAGCCAACTATTAGACGTCGTGGTGGATCCTCAGGAGGATCTGTTTCACAGTTCGAGGAGGCAAGATTACAAGATGATTTTACTTCGCAATCACGTACTTCTTTTGAGCCCCTCCTCCCGGCTTATGATGGTCGGTATGATCTTCCTTCCTTTCCTCAAGATGGACCCGATTCAGCACGTTGGCAGTGGATCGAGACTTCTCAGCGGGCTCAACATTCGATGTTGGAGACGATGTGGAATGCGCTTTCCAAGCTCAGTTGCCCGCGCCCACCTTCTTGTTTCCGCGGTAGCACAAGAGAGACTCAAGGAGGAGACGATGCCACTAGAGCTGTTCCTAGTGTCACTGGACACAGTACTGCCGATGAGGGTGATGAGCCTACAGATGCACGCCTAGGTAGGCGCAGGAGACAACTAGGAGATAGTCGCAGCGCCAGCTCCGAGGACCATTGATTGCACTATCACTCTCCTTTATCTTTTTTTTTGGCTTTGTTTCTTTTGAGTAATTTTGATGACGAAATAAGTTGACGTTCTTGCTTTTTAATGTTCACGAAATAAGTTTGTTGTTGATGTTCAAAAGATGTAAGTTTAAGTTTCTCGATTTCTTGTATTTGAGCGTTGACGAAATTCATATATGGCTCATTTTATCAAGTAGATCGATCGATCCTAATGTTGATCGATCGATCCATACACCAAAACTTCACTCCGAGTGGCCAGGTCGATCTCCATATGGACCGATCCTCTTAATATAAGCGGATCGATCGATCTGAAGTAAGGATCGATCGATCCATACACCAAAACTTCACTTCGAGTGGCCAGGTCGATCCCAAAATGGACCGATCCTCTTAATATAATCGGATCGATCGATCTGAAGTACGGATCGATCGATCCATACACCAAAACTTCACTTCGAGTGGCCAGGTCGATCCCAAAATGGACCGATCCTCTTAATATAATCGGATCGATCGATCTGAAGTACGGATCAATCGATCCATACACCAAAACTTCACTTCGAGTGGCCAGGTCGATCCCAAAATGGACCGATCCTCTTAATATAATCGGATCGATCGATCTTTAGTAAGGATCGATCGATCCATACACCAAAACTTCACTTCGAGTAGCCAGGTCGATCCCAAAATGGACCGATCCTTTTAATATAATAGGATCGATCGATCTTTAGTAAGGATCGATCGATCCATCTACCAAAACTTAATTTTCTTTTCTTCTTTGATTCTTACAAATCAGCTTTTTAATGTGATCAAAAATACATCGACTTCCCATACTTTCTTTTAAATGTAAACAAAAATTATCAGGTTTTGATTGAAGAGAAAACATAGTACAATATTCTTGTTTAGAGAAGACAAAGAAGAATCTAAGAGATAAAGAATGAAGACATAGTAAACATAGTAAAGCAATTAGCTCATACTCCTTCTAAGCCTTCGATGTGACCAAAGAAGAATCTGAGAGACAAAGAAGATGTAATACAAGTGACCATTTAATGTTTAATCCAATATATAACGAAATTGAAACAAGCATATACAAAGATACCTGCTTTGATGAATCAACGGACAACAATGGCATATCACATGTCGCTCTGTTGTGACCTTCGCGACGACACCGACTACACTTTTGTTTTTTCGTTCCTTGTGATCTTATCTTATCTTCAACCGATTCGAATCTGCGTTTCCTTCTCCTACCCGCGGCTCTTCGCGATATAGGTGGTAAAACTTGGAAATCTTCAATTTCTGTTGGAACACGCCATGTATCCTCAGGAGCAGCTACTGGATTAACGCTTTCCTCATAAACGGCTCTCCATGACTTAGTTGTGTACTTTGCATCGGTTAGTGAATGTATTTCCCTTCCTACAGATAGTCCAGCTTTGATGGCATGTCTGCAAAGGAATTTTTACCAAGTCGTACTTTCCACATGAACACATTCTCCGAAGCAAATCAACAATGCAGTCTATCTTATCGCCAGTGACGTGAAATCGGTCATCGTTAATCTGGTAAACAACGAATGTTTTACCCTTCTGAATCCTTCTTGAAATCTTTTTTTCCACAGCAATGGTTAAAGGGTGGTTATGGTTTGAGCTTTGTGTTCTGCGCTTATGAAACCATCGGGTTAACATTTCTCTGATGCTATCCAACAACGGGATTACCGGATACTCTCTAGGTGATTGCAATGCAGCATTTATCGACTCAGCAGGGTTTGTGGTCCTAACGTCACACCTGAAACCTGGAAATTGACAGCGAGCCCATTTTCTCACGTCAGCATCAATGAGATACTTTCCAATGCTTGGACTAGCATTGCAAATAGCAGTAAACCTCTTCTCAAAGTTAGGACCCTATACTCTTTTGAAGCATCTGCAACCATACCAGCAACACCTTTTCCGTGATAATGTTGAACCACATTACTGATCAAATGGTGGATGCAAATTCCATGTCTAGCTTCAGGGTAAACGTTCTCAAGTGCCTTAACAATTGAAGAATGTCTATCTGACAGAAAAGCCAAATCATGCTCGTCAGCAATAACAACCTTTAGCTGCCTCATGAACCAATCCCATGAACGATCGTTCTCTGAATCAACAACTCCGAATGCTATTGGATACAAGTTAGAGTTACCATCTAAAGTAGTAGCGACAAGTTGAACTCCTTTAAATTTATTCTTCAGAAACGTACCATCAACAACAATCACTTTCCGAATGCCTTTATAGAACCCTCTTATAGACTGACCAAAAGAAATAAATAGATACTTAAATCTACTATCGCGATCGGTTTCGTAATTATAATGCGTACCCGGTTTTGCTGATTTTAGCATATACAAGTATTTTGGTATTTTTCCATAGCTTTTCTCTGGTATACCTCTCACTGCGTTAACTGCATACTCACGTGCATCCCATGCTAAAGAATAAGTCAGCTCTACTCCATGTTTCATACGCATAAGCTGGATAACATCATTCAGTTTAGGACCTTCTTTGACACCCACATATTTATTCATAATCAACCTCGCAACGGTTTTTGCTGAAGGTGTCTTCCTAACTTTGTTTTTGCTTGAAGGAGCGCATGTATGTTTACCCACATACTTATTGATAATGAAATAGTCTGACCTTTCGACACACACTGCACGAAGACGCCAACTGCATACATCATTTATGCAGCATATAGTCCACAATTGAGTAGTAGATTTACGAACCTTATAGTCGAAGTTGAACTTCGTGGCACACATTTCTAATGTTGCCTTCAAAACCTGTTTGTTTTCAAAACGTTGATGCTTCTTTACAGCCTTCTCCAAACAAAAGCGATCAATCTTCTCATTACTTTCTTCCGCATTTGTAGACATTAATCCATCATCACTATCATCACCAACACCACTGTCAACATCATCGGATTGGGTATTGGTTTTAACATTAAGCATTATTTCTTGAGTATTCTCAGGAACATTTCGATCATCTTGTCTGTTTTTCTCATGCATCCGTTCATTATCAACACTAGGTGTAAATGTGACACACAATTGTATCAACGAATTCTTCTTCACGTATCCAACAAAATTTCTAACTTGCCGATCGTTTGAGATGAATACTGGTGGAGATCCCAACTTATTGATCATATTATCAGGTATAAAACTGCACTCAATCTTAAAATCACGTCGCTCAATACCGTAGTCTTCTGAAAGCATAGTCTTTAGGTCCTCAAGGGTAGTTGTAGAATCCAAAACAAGTAACCTAGCTCGTTTTTCTTCATCAACAGCAAAGCTCCACCGATTTTCAGGTAAAAATATCCTCCATTCACCACAAGTTACATAGATATGTAATATATTAACCACAAGAAAAATTATGGGAATTTTAGGAATTGTTTTTCAAAAACATGTAACAAAAAAAAGAGAGACTTAGACGTGAAGAAGAAGAAGATCACGAAGAACAAGAGTAAATTTAGGAAAATTTAATTAAAAAACGTTTTTTTGGCAACAGGTGTTATTGATCCTAGATTTAGGGAATTATAACCAACTAAAACATAAGGAAAAAAAATGCAAAATTGTGTTGGAATCGAACTCATGATCTCATATCTAGGTATATGCTTTTCCGAACCAAGTTAGTTATAGGTATTTAATCGAACAATGAATCAAACTAACACATTATATTCATATAGGTTTTCCATTATATTCAATAAAATGGAAATGTATTTGAAAAGGTTTTTACAAAAAAAAAACAATTGTTTTTAAGGAAAAAAATATTTTTGGAAACAAAAAATCGGAAAACATATTTTTAGAAAATAATATCAAATAAAACATTTTTTTAAAAGTAAATAATTAGTGGTCCTAGATTTAAGGGATTAAATCTAAATTTGGTAGAATATCATTTCTACCATTTGGTAGAAGATAGAGAAAGTGGTAGAAAGAAGGGGTAGAATATGTATTCTGCTTACGGTAGAACACAGAGTTATTGGTAGAAATAGTATTCTGCGGTTGGTAGAACTGAAGCAAATCGTAGAATGTGCAATCTGCTATAGGTAGAACTTGAACAAACCGTAGAATATGTCTTTCTACCACTCGTAGATTTATACAAATTCGCAGAACACCTATTCTACTAGCAGATTTGACAATGGTAGATGGAAAAATAAATAATTTTCTGTCATGTTTTTTTTTTTTTTAATATAAACATAAATTCATATGCCTAATATATTACTCTTTTGTATTTTCCAGATTTTATAAAATATAAAAACTATTTATTTGTAATTTTTAATATTAATCAAAGGGTAATTTAGGAAAAAGTTGGTAAAAAAAAGGCAAAGGTTATTGGGACAATCTCAATTTCAAACTGAGTCAATTTAGCAAATTTTCCTTTTTTGTTTCCTCTCCTTAGATTCTCTTGTTTCTTAATAGTGTTTTTGTTTGTTGTTTAAAATTTTTAAATTCATTTGAGAGAGGTTGAGAAAGAGAAATCGTGGCCTTGTGTGAAAGAACAGTTGAGGTTGTCCATTGTGAGATAAACATGGTTCAGATTTGAAGATGATGATGCTGAAAGTCGGAAGTTGAGAAGGAAGATCATGGATTTTTTTTGTTTCAGTCAGGAACAAAAATGATTAATCGGAAACTAAAATGATTAAAAATTTAATTTTTAAAAATAATTATGCTTAAAAAACGTGAATGACACTTGTCATTCCCAGAATTGTTGGAATGACTTCTGTTTTAGTAAAGTAAAGATAACCGTTACAGCCTTACAGTTATTATACATTCTTCTTCTTCTCTAACGTCTCAGATATTATACATTCTATATATTGTTTTTGTAATGTAATACTTCCCACATGCATTTGCTTCAAAGTTGAAAATTGATATGAATATTATGAACCACCATAAGAAAGAAACTGAAGTTTCGGTTGGACATTATCTTGGTCGATCTTAATAGTTTTTTAATCAATCATTTTTTTGTCATTTATTTTCATCTTATGAGTTTATATATATCTTCGTCTTAGATTTTTAAACAAAAATATTTGAAATTTTATTATATACTTTTTTTTTAAACGTTGTCTTTCCTAATAGATTGACAAATAAAAGAGCTAAAATAACTTTTAAGTTAAATGAATAGTTTTGAAAAATGAAGTTAGATTGGTAAGATTTTCTTTTTATTGAGTTACAAACTTTTACTTAAAATTGTTTATTTAGTATTTCATTTCATGCAATTTGATATGTATTTAAAGTTTACAAACAAAAATAATGGTAAATTAAAGAAATCGGAGGTTTCTCTCTCGCTGAGGCGATGAAACCGTCGTGATTTCAAATTTCAAAATGACAGGGGTAAAATGTTCCGGCACCGGAGTTTGTTCGACATTGTAACGGCGACCTATCGGCACAACCAGTTGGCAGTGTCTCTCCACCCCGCTGCGTTTTTCGGCGAGGGTAGAGTCAAGCAATTGGGGCGGTTTCCGGAGCCATCTCGCAGCGATGCGACGGCTCGGGCGATCTCGCTCATGAACTTGTTCACTATGGATCTTCTCTGCTTGGGGGGGGGGGATCCTTCAGGCTACGATTGGGGAAAGGTACAACCCCGGGCCCAGGCGTATTCATGGAGAGGAAGGAAATTGGGGAGATGATATAGCGAATCGAATCGGAGGAGGGATCGTCTGTGATAGAGGTGTAAGTAAGGAAAGTGAGATAATTGTGGGAACACAACATCTGGTTTTCGGCGGTTTCTGGGTGTACAACAATGGCTTTCTTTGGGAAACTAATTGCTTCTGATCATGAGAAGAGACGAGCCAAACCCCTGCAACTTCTCCCGATAAGCAATACGCAAATTCTTCAACGCTTCGAGAAGACCTTTGTGGGATGAGTCCTGAATTTAAAAGCACAAGAAAGCAGAGTTAAAGCTTTAATTGGGTTTTTGCCTACGATTTGGAAATGTGAAGGTCGTGTGCAGGGAATAGATATTGGAGGAGGAAGATTTCATTTCCGGTTCAAGGAGGAATCAGACCTCCAAATGGTGTTAGATAATCAGCCATACCATTTCGAGGGCTGGATGACTGGGATAGATCGTTGGGTCCCTACGGTGAGGATGGATTTCCCCTCCTCAATCCCCTTATGGATTCGCATCTTGGACCTTACGGACATGTTTATTAAGGAGAAACAGGTGGTGTGGATCGGAGAGGACCTCGGAGAACTCCTCAACTGATCCTTGGAGGCACCATTCCCTATGGTGCAAGTGATGGTTGAGTGTGAGGCACCGTTAACTTTGTTTCGCGAAACGGTCTCAGAACAGGGGGAACTCTTCAGGATTCGATTTGAGTACATCAAATTACAGAATCACTGCAAGTCGTGCTACAGGATGACACATGATTCTAGGAGCTGCCCGGGCCGGTTGGGGACAAATCGGAATCATCGGGATAGGCAACGCGAACCTAGCCGGCGACGGGAGGAGGGTGATGGTCGTAGGGGACAGAGAGTGCCTCGGGTCGAGGTGGCTCCATTTCTGCGAAATCGGGAGCATACTATGATCCCTATGGAGAATGTCGGGTCCCAGATGGTTTTGCCTAAGAGGAAACCAGTCCGAAGGAACTTGACAGAAGAGCTCGGGGACACTCTACTGGATGCAGAGGAGCGATGGGTAGTCAAGAGGGCTACAAAGGATTGGGTCCAAAAATCATTCACAAAGGAGGATGTGCGAGTCGGTACTGTGCCTGCCGGAGCTCCAACTGCTGATAACTTGACGGTGCACACGGTTGGATCGGGGATCCATAGCAACAATTGGTATCGCAATACGGAAGAGGAGGCGAAGGTAGCTAAGCTAATCTATGCCTAAAATGAGGCCTGGGAGAGAGGGGAAGCCAAGTATAGGGAGTCTGAGAAAGTTGAAAAGGACCCAGTGGACGGGCAGCAGGGGCCGCCGGATTTTCGGCATATCTTTGCCGGAGAAGATCGCTATTCTGGGAGTAGGCGAACCGGCAAGGACGGGAAAGTGTCAGCGGGAGTTACTGGTTTGACTCGCCAAGGAAATAAGGGGATGAAGCCGGAGGCGTGTTTACGGCGACCGGAGGCGCCGAGCGGGCTGGTGATCTCCCTTGTGGGGCCTACGGCTGACATCAGGAGTCCGACGACGGGGGGCCGCCCTGCTCCTACTGGGCCTTCTCAGAATGGGGTTCAAGAGGGGGAGATTAGGCTTGTGGATTCGGCCCATAGAAATCAGGCGATTAGGGAGAAGGCCCATGGGGAGAATGGGAAAGGAAAGGGGGAAGGGGCTGGGCCTCATTGGGCCAAAGCCCAGGCAGTTTCTTCTCTAGGGCTTAAAACCCAGTTTGCTGCCACGAAAGTTATATCCCCACTCAAAGAGTTTGTCGTGGAGGCTTATCCAACAAAAAATGGGCCTCGGGGAGGGCCCAGATTCCTAGAAAAGAAACCCAGGAGAATTGAACAACGAATTAGCAAAGCTTTGACCGTTAAGAAGAAAATTGAACACAACCCATTCCGGGGCTGCCGCATCCACAAGTACGCGTCTTTAGCAAAGGAAGATCCGGATAGGGGAGACTCCATTTTAGACTGTGTTGCTTTATCGTCCTCCGCAAATACGGGCCCTAATGGAGGGAAAACTTCGAGGAACATTGAAGATCCGGTGGTTAAAGGTAAACAACCAGCGGACGCCTAGATGATCCTCAATTGGAACTGCCAAGGGGCGGGTAGCT
This sequence comes from Arabis hirsuta, assembly GCA_964056655.1. Taxonomy (NCBI): domain Eukaryota; kingdom Viridiplantae; phylum Streptophyta; class Magnoliopsida; order Brassicales; family Brassicaceae; genus Arabis; species Arabis hirsuta. The sequence continues at coordinate 20,756,129 of OZ053298.1, read as the reverse complement.
TTTTGGCAGTTCGAAGACTGCGAGAGTTCCGTAAGAAGATTTTCCCAGGGATCCTCTTTCTTATGGAGAATAAACGCGATCAACAATTTATTCAGGATATGCAGTCTGAGTTTGATTATGATTTTCTTTTTACTGTTGACCCATATGGTCGTAGTGGCGGCTTAGCACTTTTGGCTAAGTCAGAATTTCAGATTCAAGTGTTATTTTCCAATAAAAATATTATCGATGTATTGGCCACAATTCATGGTAATAAAGTGTTTCTATCTTTTGTTTATAGAGAACCTGTTATTTCTAAGCGTGCGGATTTCTGGGAACGGTTGACACGCATTAGCACTACACGCACGGGCCCCTAGTTTAGGACAGGTGACTTTAACGAAATAACGGGCCATCACGAGAAAGCAGGGGGGCGTCGGAGGCCAGACAACTCTTTTTTGGAGTTTAATTTAATGCGCGAAAGTTGTGGGATGATCGATTTCCCATTCTTGGGGAACTGTGTCTCGTGGGTCGGGCGACGAGGCAAAAATGTGATCCGATGTCGCCTTGATCGAGCTATTGGAAATGAGGATTAGTATGCGACATTTTCCCATACACAAATGGAATACCTTAGGTTCGAGGATCGGACCACCGCCCAGTGCTCACACGTATTAACTCTAGGCGTATGGTGGGTTCTCAAAAGTTTCGTTTTGACAAAAGGTGGATCTCCAAACCCAATTTTGAGTAGATCATCCAAAAGGGGTGGACTGTGACCCAAAACGGGCGTATGCCAGGGGTAGGAGAACGCATCGTAAGTTACCGCAGGGCGATATCACGTTGGAGGAAACAAGACCGGTGTCCCACATCTGAAGCAATCGAGGAATTGAAAAGGAGATTGGAAGAAGCACAGAGTAGGGATTCGTCCCCCTTTGAGGAGATTGATTCCCTTCAAGACCAATTACGAACATCTTTGTTGGAGGAAGAAATTTTCTGGCAACAAAAGAGCCGTCAACTTTGGTATCAGGTCGGAGACCAAAATACCAAATACTTTCAAGCATCCACAAAAGAACGTAGGGCACGTAATAGGATTACGGGTATCCTGCAAGATACTAGCAAATGGACTGAAAAAGAAGAGGAGATTGAGGCCACGGCTCTGGACTATTTCCATGATATGTTCTCCTCCTCTCCGATATCTGACCTGGAGTCATCTCTAGAGCATCTAATATGCCCAGTTACGGCAGAGATGAATTCATCGTTGACTCGGGCTGTATCAACGTCGGAGGTTAAGGCAGCAGTTTTTTCAATACATCCCGAGAAGGCACCAGGTCCTGACGGGATGACAGCTCTGTTTTATCAGAAGTTTTGGCATATTATCGGACCTCAGGTGGTTACCATGGTACAAGAATTTTTTGATACAGGCACCCTCAACCCCAAATGCAATGAGGTGAATATATGCTTAATCCCTAAATCGGAAAGACCTCGGATGATGAAGGAGTTTCGCCCGATAAGTCTGTGTAACGTTAGCTATAAGATTATCTCGAAGGTGCTCTGCCAGCGGATCAAAAAATTCATACCGAAGCTAATCTCGGAAACCCAGTCGGCTTTTGTGACCAGGAGACAGATTACGGACAACATCCTCTTGGCCCAGGAAGTTTTTCATGCCCTGCAGACCAATAAGATTGGAAAAAGGGAGGGTATGGCAATCAAGACAGATATGAGTAAGGCGTATGACAGGGTGGAATGGCGCTTTCTGGCAGCTCTAATGCAGAAAATGGGTTTTGATGATAAATGGATCTCCTGGATTATGGCTTGCGTAATCTCGGTGACATACCGAGTCATGTTAAACGACGACCCTAAAGGAGGGATTACCCCGACCAGGGGGCTACGCCAAGGGGACCCATTATCGCCATATCTTTTCATACTATGCACGGAAGTGCTGATTGCTAATCTTAGGCGAGCCGAAACCTCAGGGCGCATCTCTGGAATTAGGGTGGCCCCGACGTCCCTGACAGTTTCACATCTCCTTTTTGTATATGATAGCTTATTTTTCTGCAAAGCTACGACACAGCAGTGTGATTATATTCTGGATGTCCTTCGTATATACGGAAATGCTTCGGGGCAATGTATCAATTTTGACAAGTCAGTGATCACCTTTGTCAAGGATGTCCCCGAGGATCTCCGAGAGGAGTTAAAAGTTAAACTCAATATCCCCACTGAGGGTGGAGCCGGCAAATACCTGGGTATACCGGAACAGCTACAAGGATCTAAAGCGGAGATTTTTGCCTATGTTCAAGACCGACTGCATCAACGCATTAACTGATGGTCAGCCAAATTTCTTTCTAGAGGAGGCAAGGAGGTTATGATAAAGTCGGTGGCACAGGCACTCCCGACATATGTGATGTCTAGTTTTTAACTACCAAAGAGCGTACACCGAAAGTTGGCGAGTGCAATAGCGGACTTCTGGTGGAGGAATACTCAAAACTCAAAAGGGATGCACTGGATTGCTTGGCAAAAATTGTGTCTCCCTAAACATGCAGGGGGTATTGGTTTCAAGTCTTTCGAAGAGTTCAATTAGGCCTTATTGGCCAAACAACTCTGGCGACTTCACCAATATCCTAACTCCCTAGTGGCGCAAGTTCTCAAAGGGAAGTATTTCAGATACTCTCATCCTTTTCAGACCAAAATAGCATCTCGCCCATCCTATGGATGGCGAAGTTTATGGAGTACGAAACCCTTAATAGATTACGGCATGCGGTGCACCATAGGGAACGGTGCTAGAACGTGGGTTTGGACAGATAAGTGGATTCCTGATAAAGCCCTCCGCCCAGGAAGGGGTGTGCAACGAGGAGTTCCGGGTACAATACCGAACATGAACCTGAGGGTTATCGACTTAATTGATGAAGACTCCAACTCTTGGAATGTTCGAGCTTTAGAACAAGGACCGATATTCTGATAATAAGGTCTTTGATCCCTTCACGAATGGGTACTTTGGATGGCTACTGTTGGCATTTTACTAAATATGGTACGTATACGGTACGATCAGGGTATAAAGTTGCACGGGAAAACGTAGAAGAAGCCATTCGCTTTATAACACAAATCCCGTCCCTCAATCCACTAAAGTCAATGGTGTGGAAAGCGGCAATTACGAATAAAATCCGGCATTTTCTATGGCAAACCCTCTCAGGAACGGTAGTAGTTAATGAACGCCTAGCGTATCGACACCTCCAACAGGATCGAAACTGCCCGAAGTGTGGAGATGAGGAAGAGACTATTAACCATGTCCTTTTTACGTGTCCTACGGCTAAGCAAGCCTGGGCTATGTCTCAAATCCCGCACAACATTTCGTTCTTCCCATCGGACAATCTGTGGGCGCAATTTTGATTATCTCCAATCCAGGGTACCCAACCAGAATGAATTTGAAGAATATGTAAGATGCTACCCTTGGATAATATGGTACCTCTGGAAAGCACGTAATGATAAAGTGTTTAAGAACCTGGACTGGTTACCTCCAGATATCATAGACCTTGCTAGGAAGGAAGTTGCGGCCTGGTTTTTAGCCAATGAGAAGGCAACAATAGAGGTGAGTGGAGCAAATTGTCCGAGGTTTCCGGTATTGCCAAGGGCCATCTTTACTTGCTTTATTGATGGATCCTGGAAGGAGGGAGACCACACGAGTGGACTTGGCTGGACACTTCAACTGCAGGATGGGGAGATTGATCTCCTCGGGCTACGAGGGAGGAAGCGGGGGTCTTCTCCCCTGCACACAGAGCTGCTTAGTTTACTATAGGTCCTTCAGAGTCTGCGCCGGAAAAGACGGTTTTGTACGATGTTCGCCACGGACTCCCACGATTTAGCTGCAATGATACGGGACCCAGACAACTGGCCACGGTTCAGAACCGAACGAGAGGAATACAAGGCACTCAGAGCGTGGTTCCCTGACTTTACTTTACAGTATTACCCCAGAGAACGGAATGGAAATGCCGACATACTGGCCCGGACCGCTCGACTTCGGAAAGTAGTGTTCTCTTATGTTAGCACGTGTACTCCACATTGTTTCCCAGACACGGCTGTGTTGGGTTAACAAAGGAGTTATGTGTCTCGTGAAAAAAAAAAAAAAAGAGTTACAAACTTTTTAATTAAAGAATACCCTTCCATATTTCATGAAATATATCAATTTATAAAATAATATTAGTTATTTTTTTTTCCATTTGACATTTTAGATATATAGTTACGTCAGTTGATTTTTACTTATTGTTTCAACTATAAATTCATAAACACAAATTGTTTGTTAATATATGTAATATAAATATTAATTTAAAATATATATATATGGTAAGAAATAAATTCATATTATCATATTACTAATAAAATCTTGTGAAGTCTTAAATTTATTAGTAATTTTTTATTGTCACTCTACTTAGTCTTTCATGTTTTTTTATAATTTAATTTTCTTTTTTTGTCATAAAAAACTAATAAATATGGTTTAGTGTGTATTAAAATAAATATTTTAAAACTTAAATGTTTATGAATGATCAAATATTAATCAAGTATAAAAATTACATAATTGGTCAAATATGAATGAACGAATATTAATTACGTATAAAGAATTACATCATTATGAATGATCGAATATGAAGACTCTTCGATTCTAACGTCCTACTATATTGAAAACTACCGATCATATTCATATCTGTTATAAACTCATTATATGGATGTGCATTATATGCCTATATTTTAGAAGGTTCTAGACTTGTTCGCTCTCCAAGTTCTACTTGTTCTCTAAGTCATTGTAATCCTATATATACTCTATATTATTCATGGAATAAGACAACACAATTCTCTCTTAAATCTCTCTTATCTCTCTTATTCATAATACGTTATCAGCACGAAACCCTAGCCGTCTGAACATGAAACCCTAGCTATTGAATAAATAATAAAATCTCTAATTGATGCCGTCTACGTCGTCTCACCTTTGTTTCTCCGACATCTCCATCTTTCACTTTGCTTGCATCAAGATAAGTGGATCCTCTCATGCTTAATTAATTTATCTGATTGAATATTTAAAATAAAAGATTGTAATCGATCTATTTCATTAAGCAAAACTACATAATTACATTGTTCGATTTAATCTGCTTGCTTTATCATTGACTTTTGCTTAATTGATTTATTGTTAGCTGTTGGATTGGCAAAACCCTAACCACCTAGAGAAACGAGATCTATCAAAATCCTTAGCCGTTTTTGCTTTCCAACGATGTCTACCTTCGACTATTTTCTAAAGCCTTCCTTCATCGAGATATGTAATTTACTTGTTATATTACTTAAATTTGATTGGCTTATATATCCATGGCATCTAGGCGTATAGCTGCTGCTGCTTTATACAAATATTGTAAGTGCAAAAGAATCTGTTGAAGAAAAAGAAGAAACAGAAGCTGTGTGCTCGTGTGTTACTCAGAAGCTGAGAAGAAAAAGTCATGTTATTATGACTAGGCATGCCAGGTGGCACCTCAAGCCAAGAGTTGCGTAAGTGGGAAGCGTACGATGGAAGCTTGGTTCAATAAACAAAGAAGTCTGACCCACTGCAAAAGTCAAAAGTGCAAGTGGGGTTCTCAAGTGCTGATGGGATTGATTGCTAGAAAACAGTGCAACCAAAAGACTTGGAACAGTGACTTGTCCTTTGGGATTAAAGGGGAGTCACCAGATATAAAAAGAGAGGGAGGCTGATCTTATGCCATTGGCTCTCTCAAAAATAGCTCTTTGAAGTACTCAGAAACACAGGACCAAAAATCTGTTGTGTTGAGAGAAAAGGAGAGGCTTCGTGATTGTTTGTTACGTTGCAGTGTTGGATAGATTAGGGATACGTTCAGGAGCGAATCACGGTGTGTGTGATATCGCGTAACTCTGGATAGAATAGGATTTCAGAATCTGTTCTATAGAAGTATCTTGTAATCTATATGTAGCAGCAGGTGTTGTGTATAGCAGGTGCTACGACTTCGTGACTGTTTGTTGCGTTGTATTCTTGGGTAGATTAGGAATACGTTCAGGAGCGAATCACTATGTGTGTGATGTTGCGTAACTCTGGGTAGAATTGGATTAAGAATCTGTTCTATAGAAGTGTTTGTGTAATCTACCTGTTGCAGCAGTTGCTTGGTGTAAGCAGTTGTTGTGCCATGCGGGGAATAGCAATAAAGAATGAGTGTTTTTATTGGAATTGCTCTATGTTATGCACTATATTTCTGTTCGTATCTTGTACTGGGTTCCTACCTTTTTATTTGGTATCAGAGCGGATCACCAATCCAAGGGATTGTTATTCCTTAATAGGTGAAGGTCCTACGACATCATGGAATCTTCTACAGAACTAGTTGGTGCTAACAAGACTCTGTTGTTGGACACAAAGAGATATGGTTACTAGAAAGTCAAACAAATGCAGTTTATTCGTGATCAAGGAGAAGATGCATGGACTGCTGTTGAAGATGGCTGGGAAGCTCCGTTCCAGTTTTCAGAGGAAGGATTCAAAATTCGTAAATCAAAGTCATGCTGGACTGTTGAAGAAAAGAATTTGTCCAAATTCAATATACGTGCCATGAATGCTATCTTTGGTGGTGTTGATGAAGTTAAATTCAAAATCATTCAAAACTGCAAATCTGCTAAACAAGCCTGGGATATTCTGCAGAAATCTCATGAAGCTCACAAGGCTGTGATAAGAGTGTCTAGTAACACTAACTCCATGAAGTATGAAAAGCTGGTAGGGATGCTTAAATCAGAAGAGCTGGATTTAGATGAAGACAAGGCGAAGGCATCCAAAGGAATAACCTTGGTGGCTGAGAAAGAGAGCGAACAACTCCAAGATCTGAAAGACAAGATGGTTTTAATGGCAAAAGGTTTTGGTAAAACTCTCAGAAAAGTTGCGAAAGGCCAAACAGAGATATGTTTGATTTGTCAAGCAGTGATGAGAAGACCAATAACAACAACATTCGAAGCAATGGAGATAAAGATAAAAAGAAGAGATAAATAAAATGTTTTGAATGTGAAGGAGTTGGCCACTACAAGTCAAGTTGTCCTACAACCAGAAGGAAATAGATGAAATGTTTTGAATGCAGAGGAATTGGTCATACTAAGTCTGAGTGTCCTACTCTCCAACAAGGAAAAGAAAAATCCTTGGATTTAGATTCTGATGACAAGGAAGAAGTTCATCCTAAGAAAGTGTATCATGCTCTGTATGACAGTGGGGTTCAGCTAAGTAGTGACAAGCTATAACTTGCTCATGATGATTCCAGACTTAAGGCCAGAGTTGAACAACTACAAGAAGAAGAAAGTTCTGACACGTTTCACAAACTGTGTCCTGGCTCTTAGTTAGGAAAAGAGGATGAGCAGATAAAAGCTTTTCAGATAGGGTACATCAAAGAAAAGGGGAAAGCTGACATGTTTCTAACAGAATTGAATGAGAACAACAGAAAGATGAGAATGCTCAAGAATGGATCTCGGCAACTTGACAGCATTCTGGCCATGGAAAGAACTGAATCCATTTGTAATGGGCTTGCCTATTAGGGTGTGTCTAATAGTCTTGGAGAGTCTCTGAGTGAACATATCATCCTGGTAAAAGGTTGTGGTTCCACAAAGGCTCCACATAATCAAGATTCTCTTGAGGAGACTCAAACTGCTAGAGCTCTAAAGGTGCCTCTTCAAACAAAGAAACACATGTCCTTAAGTCCCTTTGTCTGACAGGAGTATGCTGTCTAACACTCCCCACTCTCAATCTGTTGTCTTTCATATAGTCTGTTGAACTGTCAATCGAAAATGAAAACTAAGCATATTTGTGTTAAGCACCATTTATTTCTAGGGTTTGCTAAGCGATGTCTAGTTGTGAGCTCATTGGTTTGCTCTGATGATCAGTCCACAAAAATGTTTATCAAAACTCTATTTTTGTAACGCCTGTGAACCAAAAAGTGGATCTTGGTTGGGTGTCGATCGACACAGGGTATGTGTGTCGATCGACACGTGTGTTTTGGACTTATGAGAAGTCGTGTTCTGGGTGTTGTGTCGATCGACACAAGTGAGGTGTGTCAATCGACACAGGTTAAAAATTGAACCGATAGGTTTAGATTTTGATCGTGCGGTTTGGCGATTGGTTTAGGGAACTCTAGGGTTCTAGTATAAAAGCGTGAACAGTCGCATTTTATCGCTTTTTGGCCAAAAATCAGAAGAAAGCAGAGAGGAAATCAGAATCAGAGAGATTGAGAGAGTTTTTGGTGATTTTTTAGAAAGATTGATCGTTTGAGGCTCGTTCTTAAGGCTTGAGAGCGAGGAGGATCATTGCCGTGGTGATTTCGGGTCTGTGAGGATGAATTCAGAGACTGTTCATGGTTGTTCTTCGTGTTCTTCGAGTTTCTCATCCTTTTCAATCCTCTTTTGAGGTGAGTGCGTGACCGTAGGTTTATCTAGGTAAAGGATTAGATGGAATATGATTGATTGTGGCTGTTTGGATTGGTTTCCGTGTGTTTTATGGATGGAATCGTGCAGGAGATTGACGGATCGCTTTTGGGTTCGAGCCATCAGAGGATAGGCTCGTTCCCTGCGTCTGCGATGTCGTGTCGATCGATACCATGGTGGTGTTGTCGATCGACACAAGTGCAGTCTGTCGATCGACACCTAGTGGTTGTGTCGATTGACACAGTGCTCTTGGACTGGTTCGTGTTGACTGTTTTGTGTATGCTTGTTGTATGCTCATCCTGGTATTGTATCTCTTGCTTATGCCTGTGTGTATAACTTGTAAACGGGATGACCGCCTCGCTGAGTATTTGTGATGATACTCACTAAACTCTTTTTGCCATGTGTTGCAGGTTAAGAGAAATTGTGATCGTGGAATCATGGCCAGGAAGAGAAGATTATCTAGCGTCTCGGTTGATTGAATAATGTTGTTAGAATTCCTAGGTTGCTAGTAAATTATGGAATTGATACTTGGTTATTGTTGGTTATTTCGTATTGAAATTGAATTGGTTATTGGTTGAATGGTTTAGTGGATTAATAAAGTATGAGATTTATTGATTTGATTGTTATTTGATTATTTTAATTGTTTCCGCATCGTTTCTGTTTGGCCCATTGAGGATTAATATCTGTGGTGATAGTAATCCGAGGGAAAAATTTAAAATTTTTGGGTCGGGTTTTTTTATTTTGGTATCAGAGCCCTTATGGTTCTAGGGTGTGTGATTAAGTGACTGATTCTGTGAATAGTCGATTGATTGTTGTGTGTGTTTGGAGTCCTAGATCATCTCTTCCGAGCCTTCAATGACATTTCACGGTATGTGTTTTATGACTTTCTGTTTTTCTAGTACTTAGTAGTCTACTGGTTAGTGCAGAGTGATGGCTAGAGTGGCTAGAGGCAGAGGTCGTGGGGGCCGTGGAGGCCGAGGTGGTCGTGGAGGGCGCGGGCGAAGACTGCAGAGTGAGTCTGGTGCCGCGAGTATGGCCTAGGAGACCACACAGGAGCAGGTGGCGGACTCGCAGGCGTTTCAGGAGGGGTCGTGGGTGTGGCCGCTATGAGTGTCAGCAAGAAGGCTGATGGGGCTGGTGTGGGTCCCGGTGTAGCTGGTGGTGCGGCAGGCCCAGGTGGGGGTGCTCCGAAAATGTTGCCTAAGACCAAGAGGATCGTTTGGCGGTTTTGCTGTAGTTGATTCTGGAACGGTTACCAGGTGGGATGCTGGCTCCGGGTCAGGCTCCGGGAGTTCAGCCAGGTGTGGCTGGTGTGTACCCAGTAGTGGTTGGTGGTCAATCGGGAGTAGCTGGGCTTCAGCCAGGAAAGGCTGGTGTGCAGCCGGGTGTGGCAGTTGCAGAGGAGCTTCTATCCTACCTGAGGATGATGGAGCAGATGCAGAGGATTGGCACCAGGTTTTTCTCGGGAGGTGATAAGCCGGAGGAGGCTGACGGGTGACGGCTGAGGTTGGAGCGTAACTTTTGCTCTATTAGGTGTTCGGAGGGATACCGAGTTGATATGGCGGTTCACTATCTAAATGGTGATGCGCATCTCTGATGGAGGGGTGTTGAGGCCACGAGGGTACAGGCTGAGATGGCTTGGGAGGATTTTCTGGCTGAGTTTAACGCCAAGTATTTCCCGCAGGAGGCGGTGGATCGGTTGGAGTCGAGGTTTCTGGACCTGGCTCAGGGAGACCGAATAGTGAGGGATTTCAATTTGGAGTTCAGTCGACTTCTGGTGCATGCTGGTAGGGGCAAGGAGGGCGAGCAGGCCCAAGTGAAGAGGTTCCTGAGAGGACTTCGAGCTGATTTGAGGACTCGCTGCAGGGCGAGTAAGTTCACCACGAGGGCGGAGCTAGTTGAGACGGCTGCTGCGATTGAAGAGGACCTCAAGAAGCAGGCTGTGGTGGTGAGTTCACCATTCAGCAGCAGAGGAGGCCGCAGCAGCAGACGGGGTCGAGCAGGGGCGACAAGCCTGCTGAGGGATAGGAGAGGAAGTGGGAGAGCACTTTTGGGCCGATTCAGAGAGGGCAAGGTGGTCCAGGATGCTTCGGGTGCAGGAGCTTGGATCACAAGGTGGCTAGTTGTCCTAAGAGGAGTGAGGCTCGGGGCGCTCAGGTGTGCTATCATTGCAGAGAGCCGGGGCATATTAAGCCCAAGTGTCCGAAGCTGCAACAGATGGCGGTAGCGATAGTGTAGCCATTGGCGGTGCAGCCGTTGGCTTAGATCGCAGCGATGCCATGGGTGTTTACTTCGACAGAGGCGGGTGGCTCTAGCGCTAAACCGATCACATGTAATCTTTCAGACTTGACCTTTTTAAATTCTTGTGGTGTTTGAATTTAGTCTGTTTGAAATTGTGAGTCTACGCTAGAGTGTCGGGGTCTTAGAGCACATGGGATTTATGCAGGGACCTTAGTTGTGGGCGGGTGTGAGTCCCACATGTTGTTTGATTCAGGAGCTACGAATAGCTTCATTACTCCGGAGTGTGCGGAGGGTAGCGGTATCTGGAGCGATTCCGGTGAGCAGCCGGGGTAGTTAAGGTTGCTGATGGCAGGACGTTAGGTACTTTCAGGCGGGCTCGTGGTGTGGAGGTTCTGGTGGCGGGGGAGTTGATGCCAGCAGACCTGATTATTAGTCCGGTGGAGTTGTATGATGTCATCCTTGGGATGGACTGGCTGGATCGGTACATGGTCCATCTGGATTGTCATTGGGAACGAGTAGTGTTCGAGCGAGAGGCGGGGAGGTTGGTGTATCAGGGTGTGAGACCGACTTCCGGAAATCTCATGATTTCAGCGATATAGGCGGAGCAGTTGATTGAGAAGGGTTGTGAGGCGTATCTGGTGACGATAGTGATTCCAGAGATGGTTGGAGAGGTTGCAGTTGGAGATATTCGGGTTGTTCAGGATTTCGAGGATGTATTTTTGTCGTTCCTGGGTTACCGCCATTGAGGTCGGATCTATTTACGATTGAGTTGAAACCTGGGACTACTCCGATATCCAAGGCGCCATACCGTATGACTCCAGCAGAGATGGCAGAGCTGAAGAAGCAGCTGGATGATCTATTGGGGAAGGGTTTCATTCGGCCTAGTGTTTCACTGTGGGGAGCGCCGGTGTTGTTCGTGAAGAAGAAGGATGGGAGTTTTCGGTTGTGCATCGATTACCGGGGACTTAACCGAGTCACTGTAAAGAACATGTACCCTCTGCCGCGCATTGATGAGTTATTGGATTAGTTGCGAGGGGCTACCTGGTTCTCAAAGATCGACTTGGCTTCGGGATACCATCAAATTCCGATTGATGAGGTGGACGTTAGGAAGACGGCCTTCTGGATGAGGTACGGGCATTATGAGTTTGTATTGATGCCGTTTGGGTTGACAAATGCGCCAGCAGCATTCATGAGGTTGATGAACGGGGTGTTCCAGGAGTATCTAGACGTGTTCATGATCATCTTCATAGATGATATTCTGGTGTATTCGAGGAGTCAGGAGGAGCGCGAGGTGCATCTAAGATTGGTTCTGGAGAAGCTACGGGAGCAGAAGCTGTATGCGAAGTTGAGTAAGTGCAGTTTCTGGCAGCGAGAGATGAGTTTCCTTGGCCACGTGGTGTCTGCAAAGGGAGTTTCTGTGGATCCGGCTAAGATAGAGGCTATCAGAGGATGGCCTAGACCGAAGAGTGCCACCGAGATCAGGAGTTTTCTTGGGTTGGTAGGTTATTATCGGAGGTTTGTCAAGGGGTTTGCGAGTATGGTGCAGTCGATGACGAAGTTGACAGGGAAGGATGTCCCTTTTGTGTGGTCTTCAGCTTGCGAGGAGAGTTTCGGGAAGCTGAAGGAGATGTTGACGAGTACACCTGTGTTGGCGTTACCCGAGCCGGGTGAGCCTTACGTGGTGTATACATACGCTTCCGGAGTTGGTCTGGGATGTGTACTGATGCAGCAGGGGAAGGTTATTGCGTATGCTTCGAGGCAGTTGAGGAAGCACAAGTGCAACAACCCTACCCACGACTTGGAGTGGTGGCGGTAATTTTTGCCCTTAAGATTTGGAGGTCGTATCTTTATGGCAGAAAGGTGCAGGTATTCACAGACCACAAGAGTCGGAAGTATTTCTTCACTCAGCCAGAGCTGAACCAGAGAGAGAGGCGCTGGATGGAGTTAGTTGCGGACTATGACCTTGGGATTGGGTACCATCCGGGTAGGGCTAATCTGGTTGCAGATGCGTTGACTCGAAAGAGGGTTGCTTCAGATCAGGAGCGGGATATGGAGGCCCTGGTGAGCTAGATTAGTACGTTGAGATTGTGTGTAATCTGACAGGAGCCGTTGGGGTTAGAGGTAGCTAACCAGGCAGATTTGTTGAGCAGGATTCGAGTTGCTCAGGAGAAGGATCAAGGATTAATCGATGCTTCTAAGGCGGTAGGTTCAAAGTATTTGGTCTCGATGAATGGGACGATACTGGTGAACGGACGGGTTTGTGTACCCTAGGACGAGGATCTGAGGCAGGAGATCCTGAGAGAGGCTCATTCGAGCATGTTATCGATTCATCTGGGAGCGACCAAGATGTATCGTGATCTGAAGCGGTATTATCATTGGGTCAGGATGAAGAGAGATATAGCTAATTGGGTTGCAGCTTGCAACTTGTGTCAGTTTGTGAAGGCTGAGCATCAGGTTCCGAGTGGTATGTTGTAGAGTTTGCCTATCCCGGAGTGGAAGTGGGATATGATTACCATGGATTTCGTGACGGGGTTGCCTGTGTCACGGACGTATGATGCGATTTGGGTGATAGTAGATCGTCTGACCAAGTCAGCACATTTTCTTGCCATCAAGAAGACCGATGGTGCGGTGGTGTTGGCTAAGAAATATGTGCGTAAGATAGTGAGGCTGCACGGGTGCCAACGAGTATCGTGTCAGACAGGGATCCGAGGTTTACCTCAGAGTTCTGGAGGGTGTTCCAGGCTGAGATGGGCACTAAAGTGCATATGAGCACAGCGTAGCATCCTCAGACGGATGGGCAGTCCGAGCGAAAAATTCAGACATTGGAGGATTTGCTGAGGATGTGTGTGCTGGATTATGGAGGTCAGTGGGCGGATCATCTGAATTTGGTTGAGTTTGCGTACAACAATAGTTACCAGGCGAGTATTGGGATGGCTCCATATGAGGCTCTGTATGGGAGGCCGTGTAGGACACCATTATGCTAGATTCAAGTGGGGGAGAGGACCATGTTTGGTGCGGATTTTGTTCAGGAGACGACGGAGAAGATTCGTGTCTTGAGACTGAACATGAGAGAGGCTCAGGATCGGCAGAAGAGTTATGCCGATAGGAGACGGAAGGAGCTAGAATTTGAGCTGGGAGATCGGGTGTATCTCAAGGCAGCGATGTTGAGGGGTCCTAACAGATCCATTTCAGAGAATAACTAAGTCCGAGGTTTATGGGTTCGTTCAAGGTGGTGGAGAAGGTCGGACCGGTAGCGTATCGATTGGAGTTACCTCAGACTATGAAGGCTTTTCATAAAGTCTTCCATGTTTCGATGCTGCGAAAGTGTCTACATGAGTCTGAGGAGGTGTTGGCTAGGATTCCAGAGGATCTTCAGCCCAACATGACGTTGGCAGCGAGCCCGGTGAGGATTCTCGAGAGAAGAGTCAAGGTGCTGGGCCGGAAGAGTATACCGTTAGTGAGAGTGGTGTGGGACTGTGACGGTATTGAGGAGGAGACTTGGAAACTAGAACCGATGATGAAGATGAAGTTTTCGAAGTGGTTCGAGAAGCAAGCGGTGGCTTGAGTGTCTTTCTGGTTTTTAGAGTCTGTTTTAGCATTTGGCTATGAGATGTATGTATTTTCATTTTGATGTTGTTGTAACGATTATACATTTTGAGATTTAATAAGATGAGTTTTCCTTATTAATGTGGTATAAGACGTGTGCTCTTATGGAGGATTATTTGGGGATGGAGGTTCTATGTGAGTTAAGACTTATCTATTCTCTAGATGGCGCTGAGAAATAGAGGTTTTATGTGAGTTAGAGCCTGCCTATCTTCTAGGGGGAGTCGGGAATAAAAGTCTTATGGGAGTTAGGACTGTCTTTTCCAGGGACTTTGTGGGAACACCATGGTGATTGGGTTGTTCGGACGACCACGAGAGGTGATTTTGGTCGACAGGTGCTTATGATACACGTTACAGCGTGATTGCCCAAGGGATAGTGGTTCTCCTGGATATACTTGAGGGGACAGTGAGGTTCTTATCTATCTGAATTGATGATAGTTTCGGATAACTCATACTGTTTTCGCATAGAAATAAAAATAAATTTAATTATTGAATCACCCTATTATGCATATGTTAAAGGTATATCATTTGCTACGTTTTTGTTTACTGCCATTGATGTGTGCTAGAATTTCTATAAGATTCTGTGAATATGAAATATGCATATCGTTAAGGTTTTCAACCTTGAAAATCGTTTGATTCATAGATCTCTAAAGTGTAATCCCTCTGTCACATGTTAATAGTTTTATTAATTCATTATTTGTGAAGTCGATTCTTTGTTTTGAGTAATGATTAATCGATCAGTAGTATCATGTTATTAGAGTGCATTTTGAATTAAGTTCTAATGCTAAATATTTATATTCTCTAATATTGGATTTTTATAACATTGAGATGATTATGATCCATTCCCTAGAGTGAATGCGACAATCTTATATAAGAAAAGAAAAGATCATACTAATAACATTAAGCGAAAGAAGTGGCTATAAGAATTGTCTTGAGTGGTCAAGACCAAGATGTTTCTTTCAAAAACTTAAATTCTCACCAGAAATGCGAAAAGAAAATAGTAGAAGTTGATCATGTTCCATTCCGTGAAGTGAATGTGGCGTATAATACATAAGATCACACTAATAACACTAAGCCAAATAATTGGCTATAGAAATTTTCTTGAATAGTCAAGATCGAAATCAAGGTGCTTACCTGAAGTGAGAAAAGAAAGATAATAAGACACAATATATATTTCTTTGATCACACAATAAAATAATCTAGTGTGAGTACAACATGTACTAGTATAAAGCTTAGTGAAGGCTCTAGAAGAGGTAATATATTATTGCTTATGGGAACGCAATTTTAAATCATTGATGTTTTATACTCTTTGGAAAGTCTCAAAAGTTAAAAGGATATAAGATTCAAGTCGGGTATATATCGTTGATTCTAGAATGAGATTCAATTCGAGATGGATGAATTTGAAGTTTCATCATCTCAACGGGGAGAATTAAAGAATCTCACATAGACAATAAGTGACATATCATGAAGATTATGTTCATTACTTAACCATAAAAGAGAATTGTGTGATCACTAGAATGTGATATATTTATGATTGGTTATATTTATGGCAACAAGACTTGAAGTCTAGATGGTAAAGGAGGCATATTTAACCCTTCACGAAAGTCATGTTGTCTTGTAGACACAATATCGTGAACAATAATTTAAAAAGTGTTCCGAGATTATATATTGTGTCTTTGTAAGGCTAAGAAAAAGTAATGAGCTATTGATGAGAAATAATTATTCACATATGGCTAGTTTTGCTCAATTTTCTGAAGTGAGTATGATATCTTACATATAAAAGAAAAGACCAAGTAAAATTCACCGAGAAAGTGGCGACTAAATGATAGACTCAAATTTTGTTCTCTGACAGCTCCCACCACTAGCTTTAGATTTTCTGGAAGTAATATTGATTATGATATCTCCTGAAAGGAGTAAGTGATTAGCGAAGCAAAGTAAACCATAAGTTTACTAAGAATATAAACTAATCAAGAAGTTTACTAAGATTAAATATTTGGCTTAACCGGATTGGTTATCCTGGTTTAATGATGATGCGAGAAAATTTATGTGGACATTCCATGAAGAACTAGAAGTTTCTTATTAATGATTTATCATAGGTTGCTTACTGAGAAAGCAATATGATAATCTGGCTTCACCAGATAAAAATATTTTGGAATCTAACGGTAATGTAAAATATTTACAAGGAAATGGTTATGGGGCTGATCACCAACCATGTGAATTTTTTTATTCCTTATGGTTATAATAGACGCATCGATTCAGTGGACGCATTGACTCGATTGATGCATGAAATCGATGGATGCATCGACTAGATATTCCCATTTATCCTTGTCATCAAACTGCAACATCAAGTTTGCAAGGTTATTTGATAATGTTGGTGAATTTATATTTCAAGTCTTTGATAATTATTTTATGTCCACTGAAATAAGTGTTGAACATCCAGAAGTTCATGTTCGTACAAAAAAATGGTTTATTACCAATGACTCGCATCAAGCCAATGAATAACTGATAGATCCCCCCATCATTTTTGGTTTAGGATCATAAACCAAATACTTTCCATATGAGAATCTTTAAGTATGAAAAGTGCTCCCTCCACCATAGCGCTCTAAGATGGGACCTCAGGATGAGGATAAAAAAATATGTTGGATATGAATGATACTATGTATCTATAGCCATCCCAAAAGAATTTATTTAAGGCTCGATTTGAAGACTCTCATTTTAATGAGTTAGTTTTTTCAACATTAGGGAGAGAAAGTAAATAGCTGGGAAAATATATAAGTATCTATGAATTAGCAATAATCCTCGGACTAAAAGATGAGAATTATAAGTCCAAAGGATAATTCCAAGTTTAGCTTATTAATTGTCTGACGCATTTACTAACCCAAATAGAGTGATGAAACCACCTATCCAGCTGTATATGCTCTTATTAGAATTAATGTCCCAGAAAAACAATATTAGACTCCTAGTGAGTCTAAAGATCTCATGAAGCGTGATAGACCTATTTGGTTCTAAATATAAGAATCCTCGTCAAAGAAAATGAGCAAATAATTAGAATGACCAGATCGATGAAAGAAAGATTTCGAATGATCTCGAGAAGAGACCGAATGAGCTCTAGAAGAGACATAAACATGACGAATGAAAATATTCAAGTACTTGACAAGGACGAGAGCTAACTAGCTATGTCATGTTTGAAATAAGATGGAACCGAAAAATAAATCGACGTCGTAATATTTTTCATGCTATGAGTAGTTGATTTTATGAATAAGAAGAGGATCACGAAAGTCTATTGAAAAGTGTACACAAAGCAATGATTGGCCAAATAGAACGGAAGAAAATAGAAGTATAATCTCTTGCAGAGAATTAGACCAGTAATCTATGCACGTGAAGTGTAAAACCAGTGGAAGATAAATGAGTCTTTGTGTGAAACAATAGTGAAATTGTCACAAAGACAAGGAATACTTTATGAAGGGATATGTTCACTTGTGGTGGATACAATACTTATAAGTTTGGCAATATGTTATTGAATACTGGATAATTACATACACTACAAGAAATCAGAGTATTGATAGCAGCCTAAAAATGCTATGATAGTGATATATAGCGCTGTAGAAAAAGCTCCAATATGTCCTGCGACAGTAGGTCTGCCACCTAAGATTGCGGATATTACTAACGCGATGTTTAATATTTTAACCATAGCACTTTTTAGACTGCAATTATAAATGTTTAGAATAGCGTTTTGTTTTTGTTATTAGTAATTTTAAAAATAGCTTTTACTTTTCTTTTTTTAAAAGTATTTTTGTTTTATTATGATTGTCCAATGTTTATAGCATTTAACTATATTAATATAGCAGCGTAATTCTATTATTGATTTCTGGTAAATATATACCTGGTTTTTTAATAATAATATTCGGAATTTAAATTTTTAAAAATATTTAAAAATATTGAAAATTATATAAATAAAATCAATTTCATGATTAAATTAAAAATATCCTCAATTTACAAATACCACAAAAACAATTAAAAGAAACCTAATACATTGCATGTAGTACTACTCAACAACTATAATCCCTTTACAATCATCCCTAACATAAGAACTATCATCTTCTCGGTCCAAATCACCAACTTCTTGGACAGCTATGGGTGCATCAACAAAACTTTCCTCAGATTCTAACTCATGATAGCCTCTAGGAAGTGCTCTCATGACAACATACCAATTTGAGGATTCATCTTCTCTAGAGTAGAAAACCTATTTTGCTTCAGAAGGTAGAATGAATGGATCATTCATATATGCTGCTTGGTTCATATGAAGGTTTACAAGAGTGAAGCCATCTTCTTCCTTCACACCATTACCTTTGTTAGCCTAATTGCATCTGAAAAGTGGTACTTTGAACATGTGATAGTCCATGAGTATAATCTCTTTTATCACAACGTAGTTGGTAACCATATCCGCTATTTATCTTTGATCTCGAGCACTAGATCTACACATGCTAAATGCCTCGTAAGTTATTTCATTATTCTGTGTCTTCCGCTTAACCTCATCCGTATGAAATCGATGCCCATTAATTATAAATCTTTTATGTTTTATCGCAATATTTCTTGGTCTAAATGCCAACCACCTTAGCTTTGAAGAAAATTGATCCTTTAAGTTGGAAGGTATCTAATGCAAATATTGTAACAATATCAGGACATATCATACAGTAAAGAATCAATACAGATAAAACATATACTTAATTTAACTAAACTTAATCAAAACAGATAAGCAATGATCAGCACAATTTTCTAAACACCCCTACAACTATATTTTAAATAGATAAGCAATCAGAGATGTGCATAATCCGAACCGGCAATGCTCACCTAAAAAATCAAAACCTCACTGCAAGAACATATAACTTAAAAATGGAACATAATCTATTTGTGTTACTCATGTTACTAAACTGAAAAACAGAACTTATAATAGATGCTCAACAACATTGTATCTGAGTTTCTACACCTATACATTAGCATATTATGCAAAACAGAACCTATTATGCAAAAACATAACTTAAAAAACAGAACCTCAATATGAATCTAGACAAAAGAAACTACTGATATTACTAAACTGAAAAACAGAACCTATTATGCAAACCTTTTGCTTTACCCATTGTGCAAACTGCTCAGTATGCCTTTTTCACAATAGAGTTTCATTCCTAGCACATCGAGCATCATTATCTTGCAATTCTTCTAAATGCGTCCTTATTTAAAAATATACAACAGTTATAATTAGGCAGTAATGTTAAGTATTAAGGACTTAAAACTAAAAGTGAAGCCTCTTAGGAATAATGTAAAAAGTATCTTACTCAACATACTGATCTATAGCTGACATGTTTCAAGACATATCGATGCGCTATGTCCCTTTCTTTATCAGAAAGGATAACATCTTCACCCTTCTGCAATGGTCTACCTTCAACTATCATACTAACATTCTCAATATCTTCATTACGATTAAGTACTTCTTGAAGTGGTACAGATTTTTGTAGGAACTCCAAACAGAATCAAATGCATTGTCCAGCTAAATACCCCTCAGCCATACACCCTTTTAGCCTTGCATGATTCTTCACAAAAGCTTTGAGTGTTTTCATGTCCTTAAAACTCAGTCAAGAAGTATTGATATCAGATAAACATCATTGTCGTAAATACATATAACCAAGCATATGAATATATCAAACCTTTCAAAAGGATACATCCAATGGAAATGAACTAGACCTCCCAAACGTGCCTCTCTTTATAGATGTATCGGAAGGTGGAAAATGATATCAAATAGAGATGGAGGGAAGAACTGCTCTAGTTGACACATTGTCTCTACAAACTCAGACTCCAATGATATCAGTTTCTCCGGGTTTATAGTACGCTGACACAATCTATTGAAGTAATTGCATAATCGATTTATGGCAATCTTAAGTCCTTTATGTAACAACCCTATTAAAGCAACTGGTAACAAGTTTTGTAAGAGTACATGGTGATCATGAGACTTCAAACTACCTATACTAGGAGGGTTAACTGAAACACTATTTGCTATATTCCTACAATAACCATCTGGGGCTCTAAACATAGATAACCTCTTACAAAAGATTATCTTTTCTTTCTTGGATAACCAATAAGGTGCTTGAGGTAAGTATGTTCTCTTACCCTTTACCTCTATGTGCAATTCATTTCTGATTCCAATAAATTCCAAATATTTTCTTGATTTCAAACCATCTTTTGACTTAGCATTTTGCATCAATGTTGACAATATAGCATCACACATATTCTTTTCCACATGCATCACATCAATGTTGTGACGAACCGACAAATCCTATCACATAAAACATCAATCTGTTAACAACAAAAAAACAAAAATATAAAGTATAAAAAAACACTGAAATTAGTTTCTCTACTTTACCTTCCAGTAAGGTAGTTCAAAGAATATAGATTTCTTCTTCCACCGCCATAGATCATTTGACTCTTCACACTCTTCTTCTTAAACCATATTATCATCCAACAATTCATCTCTTTTTCTTTTAGTTTTCTTCTTTAGAGGTCTTCCAAAATCATTCCTAAAATCTTTAAGTGTGTCATATATTTTAGATCCAGTTTGGATCCTACTTGCATTCCCTTTTTCCACTATGTTGTCAAACCATATTTTTTTTGTATCTGTAGGGATGATTAGGATCTAATCTCTTTCTATTTCCCATCTTTTTTTGTATCTGTAGGGATGATTAGGATCTAAACATTGCAAGCTTGTTTCCCCTTGACTTTACAACCAGACAATGTCCCCAATGCTGGATAGTCACTAATACTCCAAAGCATCAAGGCTCTAAGTGTGAAGGTCTCTTTCTTGAACGTGTCATATACTTCAATACCCTCAGCCCACAAATCCTTTAAATCATCTATCAATGGTGCTAAGTAAATGTCTATGTTGTGTTACTTGGAGCGGTTGGACTAGGGATCAACAGAGTGAGCATTATATTCTCAGCTTTAATACACATTGTTGGAGGCGCGTTGTAGTTAACCAACAACACTGGCCATGTGCTGTACTTGGTATTCTGAATGGAGAAAGGATTCATCCCATCCATAGAGATACCTAGCCTAAGGTTTCTTGGTTCAGCAGCAAACTCTGGCCATTTATCATTTACTTGTGTCCAACACAAGGAGTAAACAGGGTGTCTCATGGTACCATCTTCTGTTGCATTGCTATGATGCCAACACATATCCTCTGCTATTTTTTCTAATCTAAACATCCTCTTAAATCTGTCCTTGACTGGAAAGAATCTAACGACCTTTGCTGGAATTCCTTCTTTAATCTCGTCACTGTGCTTATCTACTTCCCATCTAGAAGCATTGCATCTTGGACAACTTTTCATGTTTTCAAACTCCTTCAGATACAGTATGCAATCATTCTTGCAAGCATAGATTGATTCATATCCAAAACCAAATATCTTCAGAAACTTCTTGATTGAATCTATAAACTTTGGAAGGACATTTCCTTCAGGTAGCATGTCATGGATGAACATCAATAACTGATCAAAATTGTAACGACCGCGAACCAATTTCTGTGGATTTTACTCGTGCGTCGATCGACGTAGGTGGTGTGCGTCGATCGACGCAAGTCGGATTGAACCAGACCTGTTTGATTTCAATTTCTGGTTCAGCGAGTCGGTTTAGGGAACTCTATGGTTGGTATATAAAGTGCAGAACAGATGTGTTGTGGCCGATTTTGGGCTGTTCTTGAGCAGAAATCAGAAAGTTTCAGAGAGAAATCGGTGTGTTGAGAGATTTGAGTGTTTGTGAGGATCCATGAGCATGTTGGGGCTGTGTTTCTGAATTTTGGGAGTGAGGATTTTGGATTTGGAGGCTGGGTTCTTCGCGTTCTTCGTGAATCCTCATTCTTTTCCTTCCAGAATCGAGGTGAGTGCGTGGCCGTAGTTTATCAGGGTAAAGGGTTGATAGAATGCGTTTCCTGTGATGTTTATGTGTGGATTTCGTGTTGATTACGTGCAGGGATTGATGCAATCCAATCCAGAATCGATCCATGAGAGGATAGCTTCGATCCTGGTATATGTGATGTTGCGTTGATCGATGAAGTTGCTCTGCGTCGATCGACACACGAGACAGTGCATCGATCAACACCGGGGTTGCATGTCGATCGACACACTGGTTGATGCATCGATCGACACCTAGTGGTTGTGTCGATCGACGTAGGTTTATGCATGATCGATGCATGGTGGTTGCGTCGATCGATGAAGTTGCTCTGCGTCGATCGACACACGAGACAGTGCATCGATCAACACCAGGTTTGCATGTCGATCGACACACTGGCTGATGCATCGATCGACACCTAGTGGTTGTGTCGATCGACGCAGGTTTATGCATGATCGATGTATGGTGGTTGCGTTGATCGAGGCAGACTTATGTGTTTGTTCGTGCTTTGCGTGTTGTGTGTTCACCCTGGTATTTTATTGATTCTTATGCCTGTGTGTATAACCTGTAGACGGGATGACCGTCTCACTGAGTATTTGTGATAATACTCACGCATCTCTTTTTGCCATGTGATGTAGGTAAAGACAAAGTGTGATCGTGGAATCATGGCCGGGAAGAAGAGATGATCTAGAGTCTCGGTTGTGTGCTTTTATGTTGTTGTTAGAATTGCTAGGGTGCTTGTAGTTCTGAATTTGATGAATTGTTGAATTGGATTTTGTTGGTTATCGTTATTGGAATTGGTTGTTAGTGAATTGTTCTATGGTTTCAATATAGTATGAGATGTATTGAATGATTGGTTTAATTGGTTAATTTTTTATTGTTCCGCATTGCTTCTGTTGACCCATTGAGGATTATTATTTGTGATAATAATAATCGAAAGGGAATTTTTTTAAAAAATTTACAGGTTGGGTTTTTTCTGTTTGGTATCAGAGCCCTTATGGTTCTAGGGCGGGTGCAATTGATTGGTTGTGCGATTTAGTCACTTGATTGTTGTGTGGATTTGGAGTCCTAGATTATCTCTTTCGAGCCTTCAATGACATTCCACGGTATGTGTTATTTGACTTTCTGTTTTGTCTAGTACTTAGTTTTCTGCTGGGTAGTGCAGAGTGATGGCTAGAGTGGCTAGAGGAAGAGGTCGTGGGGGCCGTGGAGGTCGAGGTGGTTGTGGTGGGCGTGGACGCGGGCGGGGACTCTGGGAGGAGTCTGATGCCGCGAGTGTGGCCCAGGAGACCATGCAGGAGCAGGTGGCTGACTCGCAGGCGTTTCAGGAGGGGTCTGTGAGTGTGGCCGCTACGGGTACCAGTGTGAGGTCCCGGTGTAGCTGGTTGTGCGGTGGGCCTAGGTGGGGGTGCTACTGCAGGTGTTGCCCAGGATCGACATGATCGCTTGGCGGGTTTGCTGCAGTTGATTATGCAGCGGTTACCAGGTGGGGTGCTGGCTCCTGGTCGGGCTAAGCGGCGCAGCCAGGAGTGGCTGGTGTTCAAGCAGGTGTGGTTAGTATGCAGCCAGGTGTGGCTGGTGGTTATCCGGAACTGGCTGGGGTTCAGCCGGGAGTGGCTGGTGTGTAGCTGGGTGTGGCGGTTGCGGAGGAGCTCCCATCCTACCTTAAAATAATGGAGTAGATGCAGAGGATTGGCACTGGGTTTTCTTGGGAGGTGCCAAGCCTGAGGAGGCCGATGAGTGGCGGCTAAGATTGGAGCGTAACTTTCGCTCTATCAGGTGTCTAGAGGGATACCAGGTTGATTTAGCGGTGCATTACCTGGAGGGTGATGCGCAACTCTGGTGGAGAAGTGTGGAGGCCTAGAGGGCGCAGGCCGAGATGGCCTAGGAGGATTTCTTGGCTGAGCTTAATGCCAAGTATTTCCCGTAGGAGGCGGTGGATCAGTTGGAGTTAAGGTTTCTGGAGTTGGCTCAGGGAGACCGATCGGTGATGGAGTATAACGCAAAGTTCAGTTGACTTTTGGTACATGCTGGTAGAGGCATGGAGGGCGAGCAAGCCCAGGTGAAGAGGTTCCTGAGGGGACTTCGATCCGATTTGAGGGATCGCTATAGAGCGAGCAGGTTCCCCACGAGGGCGGAGCTGGTTGAGATGGATGCTACGATTGAGGAGGACCTCAGGGAGCAGGCTGTGGTGGTTAGTCCATCAGTTTAGCAGCAGAGGAGGTCGCAACAGCAGGTGGGTCCGAGTAGGGGTGGCAAGCCTACGTAGGGATAGAAGAGGAAGTAGGAGAGCACTTAGGGGCCAATCAGGGTGGTTCGGGTTGCTTCGGGTATGGGAGCACGGATCATCGGGTGGCGAGCTGTCCGAAGAGGACTAGGGCTCAGGATATGCGGGTCAAGGCCTAAGATACGCGGGTGTGCTTTCACTGCAGAGAGCCAGGGCATATCAAGCCCAAGTGTCCGAGGTTGCAGCAGATGGCAGTGGCGATAGTGCAGCCCTTGGCTCAGATTGCAGCGGTGCTGTGGGTTTTCACTTCGACGGAGGCGGATGGTTCTAGCGCCAGACCGATCACAGGTAATTTTCGGACTTGACTTGTTTAATTTTTCTGGTGTTTGAATTTTGGTCTGTTTAGAAATTGTGAGTCTGTGCTAGAATGTTAGGGTTCTTAAGCACATAGGATTTGTGCAGGGACATTAGTAGTGGGCGGATATGAGTCCCACGTGTTATTTGATTCCTAAGCTACGAATAGCTTCATTACTCCAGAGTGTGCAGAGGGCAGCGATATCCGGAACAATTTCAGTGAGCAGCCGGGAGTAGTTAAGTTTGTGGGTGGCAAGTCATTAGCTACTTTCGGGCTGGCTCGTGGTGTATTCTGGTGGCGGGAGAGTTGATGCCAGCAGATCTGATCATTAGTCATGTGGAGTTGTACGATGTCATCCTAGGGATGGATTGGCTAGATCGGTACAGGGTCCATCTAGAGTGTCATCGAAGACGCGTGGTGTTCGAGCGAGAGGCGGGGAGGTTGGTTTACCAGGGTGTGAGACCGACTTCTGGGAGTCTCATGATTTTGGCGATTCAGGCTGAGCAGCTGATTGAGAAGGGCTACGAGGCATAATTGGCGACGATAGTGATGCCAGAGTATATTGGAGAGGTTGCAGTTGGGGATATTTGGGTTGTTCAGGATTTCTAGGACGTTTTCCAGTCATTGTTGGGATTACCGCCGTCGAAGTCGGATCCATTTACGATTGAGTTGGAGACTGGGATGACTCCCATATCTAAGGCGCCTTATCATATGGCTCTAGCAGAGATGGTAGAGTTGAAGAAGCAACTGGATGATTTGTTGGGTAAAAGATTTATCTGGCCTATTGTTTCACCCTGTGGAGCGCCGGTGTTGTTCGTGAAGAAAAAGGATGGGAGTTTCTAGTTGTACATCGATTACCGGAGGCTTAACCGAGTCACTATGAAGAACAGGTATTCTCTGCCGTGGATTGATGAGTTGTTGGATCAGTTGCGAGGGGCTACTTTGTTCTCCAAGATCGATTTGGCTTCGGGTTACCATCAGATTCCTATCGATGAGGCGGATGTTAGGAAAACTGCTTTCAGGACAAGGTATGGGCATTACGAATTCGTGGTGATGCCTTTTGGGTTGACGAATGCGCCAGCAGCGTTCATGAAGTTGATGAACGGGGTGTTCCAGGAGTATATGGACGTATTTGTGATTATATTCATTGATGATATCCTGGTGTATTCGAGGAGTCCTAAGAAGCATGAGGTTCACTTGAGAGTGGTTCTGGAGAAGTTGCGGGAGTTGAAGGTGAACGCGAAGTTGAGTAAGTGCAGTTTCTGGCAGCGAGAGATGGAAGTTTCTGTTGATCCGGCTAAGATTTAGGCTACCAGAGGGTGGCCTAGACCAAGGAATACCACCAAGATCTGGAGTTTTCTCGGGTTGGTAGGTTATTATCCGAGGTTCATCAAGGGATTTGCGGGTATTCATCGGGTTGGCGTAGTCGATGACGAAGTTGACGGGGAAGGATGTCCCTTTTGTGTGGTCTTCAGCTTGCGAGGAGAGTTTCGGGAAGCTGAAAGAGATGTTGACAAGTACACCTGTGTTGGCGTTACCCGAGCCGGGTGAGCATTACGTGGTATATACAGACGCTTCAGGGGTTGGTCTGGGTTATGTGCTGATGCAGCAGTAGAAGGTTATTGCATATGCTTCGAGGCAGTTAAGGAAGCACGAGTGCAATTACCCTACCTATGATTTAGAGTTGGCTGCAGTGATTTTTGTTCTAAAGATTTGGAGATCTTATCTTTATGGCGCAAAGGTGCAGGTGTTCACAAACAATAAGAGCCTTAAGGATTTCTTCACTCAACCGGAGTTGAACCAGAGACAGAGGTGCTGGACGGAGTTTGTAGCGGATTACGAGCTGGAGATTGGATACCATCCGGGTAAGGCTAATCTGGTTGCAAATGCGTTGAGTCAGAAGAGGGTTGCTTCGCCTTAGGAGCGGGTTATAGAGGCTTTGGTGAGCGAGATTAATACGTTGAGATTATGTGTTATCTCACAGGAGCCGTTGGGGTTAGAGGTAGCTAGCCAAGCAGATTTACTGAGCAGGATTTGGGTAGCTCAATAGAAGGATTAGGGGTTGATTGATGCTTCTAAGGTGGCAGGTTCAGAGTATGTGGTCTCAGCGAATGAGACGATACTGGTGAGCGGGCAGGTTTGCGTACCCAAGGTTGAGGATCTGAGGCAGAAGATCGTGAGGGAGGATCATTCGAGTATGTTGTCGATACATCTGGGACGACCAAGATGTATCGTGATCTGAAGCGGTATTATCACTGGGTTGGGATAAAGAGGAATGTCGCTAACTGGGTTGCAGCTTGCAACGTGTGTTAGTTGGTGAAGGCTGAATATCAGGTTCCAAGTGGTATGTTGCAGAGTTTGCATATTCCAGAGTGGAAGTGGGACATGATTACATGGACTTTGTGACGGGGTTGCCAGTGTCCCGGACCTATGATGTGATTTGGGTGATTGTAGATCGTATGAAGAAATCAGCATATTTTCTTGCCATCAAGAAGACCGACGGAGAGGCAGTGTTGGATAAGAAGTATGTGCGGTAGATAGTGAGGCTGCACGGGGTGGCAGCGAGTATTGTGTCAGACAGGGATCCGAGGTTTACTTCAAAGTTTTGGAGGGCGTTCCAGGCTGAGATGGGCAATAAGGTGCACATAAGCACAGCTTATCATCCTCAGACGGATGGGCAGTCTGAGAGGACGATTCAGGCATTAGAGGATTTGCTGAGGATGTGTGTGCTGGATTATGGTAGAGTTTGCGTACAACAATAGCTACTAGGCGAGTATTAGGATGACTCCATATGAGGCTCTGTGTGGGAGGCTGTGTCGTACACCATTATGCTAGACTCAAGTGGGGGAGAGGAGCATGTTTGGTGCGGATTTTGTTCAAGAGACGACGGAGAAGATCCGTGTCTTGAGGCTGAACATGAGAGAGGCTCAGGTTTAGTAGAAGAGTTATGTCGATAAGAGACGGAAAGAGCTAGAGTTTGAGCTGGTAGATCTGGTGTATCTCAAGGCAGCGATGTTGAGGGGTCCTAACAGATCCATTTCAGAAAATAAGCTAAGTCCGCGGTTTATGGGTCTGTTCAAGGTTGTGGAACGGGTGGTACCAGTAGCTTATCGGTTGGAGTTACCTAAGCGTAAGGAGGCTTTTAATAAGGTCTTCCATGTGTCGATGCTACGAAAGTGTCTACATGAATCTGAGGAGGTGTTGGCTAGGATTCCGAAGGATTTTCAGCCCAATATGACGTTGGCGGCGAGGCCTATGAGGATTCTTGAGAGGAGAGTCAAGGTTCTGCGCCGGAAGAGGATACCATTGGTGAGAGTCATGTGGGACTGTGACGGTATTGAGGAGGAGACTTAGAAACCAGAAGCAAGGATGAAGGCAATGTACTCGAAGTGGTTCGAGAAGTAAGCGGTGGCTTGAGTGTCTTTTCTGGTTTTCAGAGTGTGTATAGCATGTTGCTATGAGTTTGATATATTTTTAGTTTTGTGTTGTAACGATTATACATTGTTAAGATTTAATAAGATGGGTTTCTTATTAAATGTGTTTATAAGATGTGATTCTTATGGTATGACTTGTGGAGTCATGAGTTGTGATGATTTGTAGGTCATGTGTTTTGATGGCTGGGGAGGCATCTGGAGGTCTATCGGCTAGGGAGCTAGAAATAGAAGTTCTAAGTGGGTAGGACTATCTATTTTCTAGTGACGCTAGGAATGGAAGTTCTATGTGAGTTAGAAATTGTCCATTCCTAGGAGGAGTATCTGGGGATGGAAGTTCTATGTGAGTTAGGACTTGTCTATTCCCTAGATGGCATTGGGAAATAGGGGTTTTATGTGAGTTAGGGTTTGTCTTTTCAAAGGATTTTGATGGAAACACCCTAGTGATTGGGTTGTTTCGGATGGCCTAGTGATTGGCCATGAGGTGAAATTCCAGGATAGGGAGTGTCAGGATGGACCACGAAAAGTGATTTTGGTCGACAGGTGATTATGATGCACGTTACAGAGTGATTGCTCCAGGGGATAGTGGGTCTCCTGGATATACTTGAGGGGACAGTGAGGTTCTCTCTAGGAGATAGTGGGTTCCCTGCATATACTTTGAGGGACAGGGATCTCTCCAGAGTATGTGTGATTCCTCTGCAGCCGATAGGTTGATGGACTAAGTGTCCCGAGAGTGGGAGGGGCTGGAGCATACAGAGAGCTGGATGGACGGTGGTCCTGAAGGTGGGAGGGATATGATATACATCGAGAGCTCAAAGGGTGCCGACCCTGAGAGTGTGAGTGGTGTATATAGATATGAGTATGAGCAATAATGTCTATAGTGTGATTGTAAGTATGAGACTGGATGAGCTTCTGGGATCGGGAGTGGATCTCAGGTGGTGCTGACCAGGTTGGTTAAGATTGCAGCCGTGGCAAGATGGTACAATGTGGCTAGTGTTAGAGTAGTGGAGCTCGGGGATCGGGTTTGATCTCGAGGGGTGATGGCCGAGTGGTCAGGAGTGTTTATAAGGATATTTAAGTGGACGTCTAGTCTAGAGTTTTATTTGCGTTTGGAACCTCGGATCAGACGACCCTTATAAACATATGTAGCAGCCTTGGTCGTGCATGTTCTTGTTTGATTGTTGCGCGATCAACAGGGCAGCCCTAATCTGGATGAAGGAGCGTTGCATTGTTGATGTTTCCGGAGAATCTGATCAGGTTTAGGACGGGAGTGTCAACCTTAGAGAGACGGTGTTGCGTGATTCGAGGTCAAATCTGTGTTAGTGGGGGAGAATTGTAACGACCACAAACCAATTTCTGTGGATTTTGGTCATGCGTCGATCGACACAGGTGGTATGCGTCAATCGATGCAAGTCAAATTAAACCAGACTGGTTTGATTTCAATTTCTGGTTCAGCAGGTCGGTTTAGGGAACCCTAGGGTTGGTATATAAAGTGCATAACAGATGTGTTGTGGCTGATTTTGGGCTGTTCTTGAGTAGAAATCAGAGAGTTTCAGAGAGAAATCGGTGTGTTGAGAGATTTGAGTGTTTGTGAGGATCCAGGAGCGGGTTGGGTCTGTGTTTCTGTGTTTTGGGAGTGAGGATTTCGGATTTAGAGGCTGTTTTTTTTGCGTTCTTCGTGAATCCTCATTCTTTTCCTTCCAGAATCGAGGTGAGTGCGTGACCATAGGTTTACCTGGGTAAAGGGTTGATAGAATGCGTTTCCTGTGATGTTTCTATGTGGATTTCGTGTTGATTGCGTGCAGAGATTGATGCAATTCGATCCAAAATCGATCCATGAGAGGATAGGTTCGATCCTGGTATATGTGATGTTGCGTCGATCGATGCAGTTGCTTAGCGTCGATCGACACACGAAACAGTGCATCGATCGACACTGGGGTTGCATGTCGATCGACACACTGGCTGATGCATCGATCGACACCTAGTGGTTGTGTCGATCGACGCACGTTCATGCATCGATCGATGCATGGTGGTTGCATCGATCGACGCATGTCTGTTCGAGGCAGACTTATGTCTTTGTTCTTGCTTTGCGTGTTGTGTGTTCACCCTGGTATTTTATTGATTCTTATGCCTGTGTGTATAACCTGTAGACGGGATTACCGTCTCACTGAGTATTTGTGATAATACTCACGCATCTCTTTTTGCCATGTGATGTAGGTAAAAACAAAGTGTGATCGTGGAATCATGGCTGGGAAGAAGAGATGATCTAGAGTCTCGGTTGTGTGCTTTTATGTTGTTGTTAGAAATACTAGGGTGCTGGTAGCTCTTGAATTTGATGAATTATTGAATTGGATTTTTTTGGTTATCGTTATTGGAATTGGATCGTTCTATGGTTTCAATATAGTATGAGATGTATTGAATGGTTGGTTTAATTGGTTAATTGTTTATTGTTCTGCATTACTTGTGTTGACCCATTGAGGATTATTATTTGTGATAATAATAATCCGAAGGGAAATTTTTTAAAAATTTATGGGTTAGGTTGTTTCAAAAATCGTTCTCAGACATTCCACTCTTCACTTTAATTCTGTAAAGTACCATGATTGCAGAAATTTTAGTGTGGTTAGGACATCTAGAATAAAGTGGAGTTTCAGCTTCTCTTAACTTATTCTTAAAATCTAATTCTTCTTTTGTTTTAACAAATTCATTCTCTTCATCACATTCTGTCAGCTGATTAGGACTATCTTCACCACTAAAATAAGCAGTTCTAAGCAAATCAAATGCCTCAGTTTCAGATTCACGACCTTTATAACTTGTTTCCCCGTGGAAAAACCAACAAGAATACCTCATAT
The DNA here is from genome assembly GCA_964056655.1 of Arabis hirsuta. Classification (NCBI taxonomy): domain Eukaryota; kingdom Viridiplantae; phylum Streptophyta; class Magnoliopsida; order Brassicales; family Brassicaceae; genus Arabis; species Arabis hirsuta. The sequence goes on along the minus strand of OZ053298.1, from coordinate 20,725,091 downwards.
ACTTTTTATCCATACCCTTTACCACTAGATGCTCTGTTACTGTGTCTAATAGTTGACGGCACAGATTGCAGCAAAGAATACAAGGGCATGAGATTCCAGTCGGATTTCTTAATCTAATTGCTGAAGAATTCACAAAATTGGTTGCTCCTACCAAGTACTTAATACTACCCCTATATGAACATTTATATACACGAGTTAGTAAGACAACATACATCCAGAATCAACATTAAAAACACAAGACTTGCTTCATACCTTGGTAGCCAAACCCATGCCTTGTCCATATCTAATCAACTGTGCAGAACTAAACGTAAGAGAAGAGAAAGAATCGACTATGGGAGGTAATCGTAAGTGAAATAACCCAACCCATAAATTTGAAAATTTTCCCTTCCGGAGTATTATAATCACAAATAATAATTCTCAACGGGTCAACAACACAAACTGCGGAAACAATACAATCAATAACCAATAACAACATTCAATAAATCCCATACTTTATTGAAACCCACTAAACCAATTCAGTCCATCAACCACAATCCAACAAAACATTCCACAACACTAACCAAATAACAATCCAACATAGTTCCAGAATTATTAGCAAACTAGTAATTCAATAAACAACATCAATCAAACGAGTCCCTAGACCATCTCATCTTCCTCGCCATGATCCCACGATCGCATCACATGGTTATCTTCCCAGCCTCCCAAACGAATTTCCTCTCACAAATCTCTCTGGAAACTCTCTGGAACTTTTCTGAAACTTTCTGGAACTCTAAAAAGTCCCAAAATGTGGCCACACCCCTATTTATAGGGAAGCCCTAGAGTTTCACCCTAAACCGGCCCAGAAACCGATACTTAAATCGAACCGATCCGGTTTGATTTAACTTGCGTCGATGGACGCAGACCACCTGCATCGATCGACGCATGACTAAAAATCAGATTCTTGGTTCGCGGTCGTTATAACTCTCCCCTACTAACACGGATTTGACCTCGAATCACGCGACACCATCACTCTATGGTCAACACACCTCATACCCCTCTGACCCTACCCGGCCAGCTATACTGATATCACTCTCCTGGCCCCACCCGGCCAGCATCCCCCTGAGATCAACACCCGATCCCCGAACTCAACTAGTCTTATACTAGTCACATTGCACCGTCTCACTATAGATACAATACAGACCAAACCCGGTCATCACCACCTGAGATCATCTCCCGATCTCTATCACATAACTCCGTCTCATTATGGCTACCATCCTGACCAACTCGGTCAGCACCACCTGAGATCATCTCCCGATCTCAATCACACAACACCGTCTCACTACGGCTACCATCCTGACCAAACCCGGTCAGCACCACCTGAGATCGACTCCCGATCCCTAAAGTTCATCTAGTCTCATACTTACAATCACACTATAGACGTTATTGCTCATACTCATATTTATATACACCACCCCGCTCTCAGGATCATCACCCTTTGAGCTCTCGATGTATATCATTCCCCTCCCACCTTCAGGACCACCGTCCATCCAGCTCTCTGTATGCTCCAGCCCCTCCCACTCTTACAACACATAGTCCGTCAAGCTATCGGCTGCAGAGGAATCACACATCCTCTGGAGAGATCCTTGTCCCTCAAAGTATATGCTGGGAAACCACTATCCCCCGGAGAGAACCTCACTGCCCCCTCAAGTATATCCACGAGAACCACTATCCCCTAGAGCAATCAACTCTGCAACATGCATCATAAGCACCTGTCGACCAAAATCATCTCTCATGACATTCCCTATCCGAGAATATCATCTCATGACCAACACTAGGCCATCCGAAACAACCCAATCACCAGGGTGTTTCCACAGAGTCCCTGGAAAAGACAGTTCTAGCTCACATAAGACTCCTGTTTCCAGACTCTCCTAGGAAATAGACAGGTTCTAACTCACATAAAACCTCTATTTCCCAGCGCTAATGACCAATCACTAGGCCATCCGAAACAACTCAATCACCAGGGTGTTTCCATAGAGTCCCTGGAAAAGATAGTTCTAACTCACATAAGACTTCTATTTCCAGACTCCCCCTAGGAAATAGACAGGTCCTAACTCACATAAAACCTCTATTTCCTAGCACCATCTAGAGAATAGACAAGTCCTAACTCGCATAGAACTGTCATTCCTAGATAATTTTCCTAGAACATGGACAAGCTCTAACCCACATAGAAGTTCTATTTCTAGCCTCACTAGAAAATAGACAAGTCCTAACTCACATAGAACTTCCATATCTAGTCCTCCCTAGGCAATAGACAAGTCCTAACTCAAATAGAACTTCTATTCCTAGCCATCACATGACCCCACCGGTCATCGCCACACATGACCTCACCAGTCATCACAACACATGACCCACTAGTCATAACATAAGAACACACATCTTATAAACACATTTAATAAGAAAAACCCATCTTATTAAATATTAACAATGTATAATCATCACAACACAAACGAAAATTACATCTAAACTCATAGCAACATGCTATCATAGACACTGAAAACAAGAAAAAGATAACTCAAGCCTCCACTTGCTTCTCGAACCACTTCGAGAACTTGTCTTCATCCTCGCTTCTAGTTCCCAAGTCTTCTCCTCAATACCGTCACAGTCCCACACGACTCTTACAAACGGTATCCTCTCCCAGCGCAGAACCTTGACCCTCCTCTCGAGAATCCTCACAGGTCTCGCCTCCAACGTCATGTTGGGATGAAGATCCTCCAGAATCCTAGCCAACACCTCCTCAGACTCATGTAGACATTTTTTCAGCATCGACACATGGAAGACCTTATGAAAAGCCTTTATACTCTGAGGTAACTCCAACCGATAAGCTACTGGTCCCACCCATTCCACAACCTTGAACGGACCCATAAACCTTGGACTTAGCTTATTCTCTGAAATGGATCTGTTAGGACCCCTCAACATCGCTGCCTTGAGATACACCAGATCTCCCAGCTCAAACTCCAACTCTTTCCTCCTCTTATCGGCATAACTCTTCTGCCGATTCTGAGCCTCTCTCATGTTCAGCCTCAAGACACGGATCTTCTCCGTTGTCTCCTGAACAAAATCTGCACCAAATATGCTCCTCTCCCCCACTTGAGTCCAACATAATGGTGTACGACATGGCCTCCCATACAGAGTCTCATATGGAGCCATCCCAATGCTCGCCTGGTAGTTATTATTGTACGCAAATTCTACCAGGTTCAGGTGATCCGCCCAATGACCACCATAATTCAGCACACACATCCTCAGCAAGTCCTCCAATGTCTGAATCGTCCTCTCAGACAGCCCATCCGTCTGAGGATGATAAGCTGTGCTCATATGCACCTTAGTGCCCATCTTAGCCTGGAATGCCCTTTAGAACTCTGAAGTAAATCTCGGATCCCTGTCTGACACGATACTCGCTAGCACCCCGTGCAGCCTCACTATCTCTCGCACATACTTCTTAGCCAACACCGCTGCTCCGTCAGTTTTCTTGATGGCAAGAAAATGTGCTGACTTGATCAGACGATCCACAATCACCCAAATCGCATCATAGGTCTGAGAAACGGGAGATCCTATCACAAAGTCCATGGTGATCATGTCCTACTTCCACTCTGGAATGGGCAAAATCTGCAACAACCCGCTCGGAACCTGATACTCTGTCTTCACTAACTGGCACACGTTGCACGCTATAACCCAGTTAGCGACATCCCACTTCATCCTGACCCAGTGATAATATCGCTTCTGATCCCGATACATCTTGGTGGCTCCTGGATGAATCGACAACATGCTCGCATTAGCCTCTCTCATGATCTCCTGCCTCAGGTCCCCATCCTTGAGTACATAAACCCGCCCGCTCATAAGTATTGTCCCATTCGCAGAGACTAGATACTCTGAACCAGCAACCTTAGAAGCATCAATCAAATCCTGGTCCTTCTCCTGAGCTACTCGAATCCTGCTCAACAAATCTGCCTAGTTAGCTGCCTCTAACCCCAACGGCTCCTTTGAGATAACGTACAACCTCAAAGTGCCAATCTCACTCACTAACGTCTCCATATCCCACTCCTGAACCAAAGCAACCCTCTTTCTACTCAACGTATCTGCAACCAAGTTAGCCTTACCCGGATGGTACCCAATCTCCAGATCATAATCTGCTACAAACTCCATCCAGCCCCTCTGTCTCTGGTTCAGCTCTAGCTGAATGAAGAACTACTTCAGACTCTTGTGGTCTGTGTACACCTGCACCTTTCCGCCATAAAGATAAGATCTCTTAATCTTTAAAGCAAAAATCACCGTAGCCAACTCCAAGTCATGGGTAGGGTAGTTGCACTCATGCTTCCTCAACTGCCTCGAAGCATATGCAATAACCTTCCCCTGCTACATCAGTACACAACCCAGACCAACTCCCAAAGCATCTGTATACACCACGTACGGCTCATCCGGCTCGGGTAACGCTAGTACTAGTGTACTAGTCAACATCTCCTTCAGCTTCCCGAAACTCTTCTAGCAAGCTGAAGACCACACAAAAGAGACATCCTTCCCCGTCAGCTTCGTCATCGACTGCGCCATACTCGCAAACCCCTTGACGAACCTCCGATAATACCTTGCCAGCCCAAGAAAACTCCAAATCTCGGTGGCATTCCTCGGTCTAGGCCACCCTCTGATAGTCTCAATCCTAGCCGGATCCATAGAAACTCCCTCTGCAGACACCACGTGGCCAAGAAAACTTATCTTTCGCTGCCAGAAACTGCACTTGCTCAACTTCACGTACAGCTTCTACTCTCGCAGCTTCTCCAGAACAGCCCTCAAATGCACCTCATGCTCCTCGAGACTCCTCGAATACACCAGAATATCATCGATGAAGATGATCACAAACACATCCAAATACTCCTAGAACACCCCGTTCATCAACCTCATAAACGCTGCTGGCGCATTCGTCAACCCGAAAGGCATCACCACAAACTCATAATGCCCATACCTCATCCTGAAAACAGTTTTCCTAACGTTTGCCTCATCGATAGGAATCTGATGGTAACCCGAAGCCAAATCGATCTTGGAGAACCAAGTAGCCCCTCGCAACTGATCCAACAACTCATCAATCCGCGGCAGAGGATACATGTTCTTCACAGTGACTCGGTTAAGTCCTCAATAATCAATGCATAACCGGAAACTCCCATCTTTTTTCTTCATGAACAACACTGGTGCTTCCCATGGTGAAACACTAGGCTGGATAAATCCCTTCCCCAAAAGATCATCCAACTGCTTGTTTAGCTCTGCCATCTCTGCTGGAGCCATACGGTAAGGTGCCTTGGATACGGGAGTCATCCCAGGCTTCAACTCGATCGTAAAAGGATCAGACCGAGACGTCGGTAATCCCTGCAACAACTGGAAAACAATCTAGAATTCCTAAACAACTCTAGCATCACTATCGTCGCCAAATACGCCTTACAGCCCCTCTCAATCAACTGCTTAGCCTGAATCACCGAAATCACCAAACTCCCGGAAGTTGACCTCACTCCCTGGTAAACCAACCTCCTCGCCTCTCGCTCAAACACCACTCGTCCTCGACGATAACCCAGATAGACTCTGTACCGATCTAGCCAATCCATCCCGTGAATGACATCGTACAACTCCACCGGACTAATGATCAAATCTGCTGGCATCAACTCTCCCGCCACCAGCACATCCACACCACAAGCCCGCCCAAAAGTAGCCAAAGATTTGCCGCCAGCAACCTTAACTACCCCTAGCTGCTCACCGGAATCGCTGCGGATTCGCTGCTCTCCGTACACTCCGGAATAATGAAACTATTCGTAGCTCCAGAACCAAACAAAACATGGGACACACATTCGCCCACTATTAAGGTCCCTCCACAAATCCCATGCTCTTAAGAACCATAACACTCTAGCAAAGACTCACAATTTCCAAACGGACTAAAATTCAAACACCCAAGAATTTAAAAAGTCAAATCCGAAAATTACCTATGATCGGTCTGGCGCTAGAACCACTTTCCACCGAAGTGAACTCCCGCGGTACCGCTGCAATCTGAGCCACTGGTTGTACCATCGCCAACGCCATCTGCTGCAGCTTAGGACACCTAGGCTTGATGTGCCCCGGCTCCCTGTAGTGATAACACACCTGAACTCCCCGTGTCTTGCTCCTCTTCGGGTAGCTCGCTACCAGGTGATCCATGCTCCCACACCCGAAACATCCGGAACCACCCTGGCCACCCTGACTGGCTCCTAAAGTGCTCTCTCACTTCTTTTTTTGTCCCTGTGTAGGCTTGCCGCCCCTGCTCGGATCCACCTGCTGCTGCGACCTCCTCTGCTGCTGCACTGGTGGGCTAACCACCACAGTTTGCTCTCTTAGATCATCCTGAATCGCAGCAGCTGTCTCAACCAACTCCGCCCTCATGGCGAACCTGCTCGCCGTACATCGAGTCCTCAGATCTGGTCGAAGTTCCCTCAGGAACCTCTTCACCTGGGCCTGCTTGCCCTCTAGACCCCTATGGCATTCACCAGAAGACGACTGAACTCCTCATTAAATTCTCGGATCGACCGGCTACCCTGAGCCAACTCCAAGAAACGCAACTCCAAGCGATCCACCGCCTCCTGCGAAAAGTTATTGGCATTGAACTCTGCCACAAAATCCTCCCACGCTATACCCGCCTGAGCTCTCCTAGCCACCACACCTCACCACTAGAGATGTGCATCACCGTCAAGGTAATGAACCGCTAGGTCTACCCGGTATCCCTTTGGACACCTGAGAGACTAGAAGTTACACTCCAATCTATCCCTTTGGACACCTGAGAGACTATAAGTTACACTCCAATCTACTCCTCCACAAATCCGCCTCCTCAGGCTTGGCACCACCTAAGAAGAACCCGGTGCCAATCCTCTGCATCTGCTCCATCATCCTAAGATAGGATGGGAGTTCCTGAGCAACTGCCACACCCGGCTGCACCCCAGCCACACCCGGCTGCACACCAGTCACACCCGGCTGAACACCAGCCCCACCTGGCTGAACACCAGCCAAACGTGGCTGCACACCAGTCAAACCTGGCTGCACACCAGCCAAACATGCCTGCACACCAGCCAAACCTAGCTGCACTCCCGGAGGCGGCACCCCACCTGGTAACCGCTCCAGATTCAACTGTAGCAAACTCGCAAGATAATCATCTCGATCGTGGGAAAAACCTGCGGCAGCACCACCACCTAGGCGCACCGCACCACCGGCCACAACGGGACCTACACCAGCCCCACTAGCCCTCACGCTGGTACTCATGGCCACACCCACGGACCCCTCCTGAAATGCCTGCGAGTAAGCCACTTTCTCCTGTGTGGTCTCCTAGACCACACTCACGGCAACACACTCAGTCTCGAGTCCCCGCCCACACCCACGCCCACCACGACCACCTCGGCCTCCACGGCCCCCACGACCTCTACCTCTAGGAACTCTCGCCATCTCACTCTACACTACCCAGCAGAAACTAAGCATACTAGAAAACAGAAAGTCAAACAACATTTACCGTGGAATCTCATTGAAGGCTCGGAGAAGATGATCTACAACTCCAGACCCACACATCAATCAATTGACTATCTCACATAATCAATCAATCACTACACCCGCCCTAGAACCATAAGGGCTCTGATACCAAACTGAAGCATCCCAACCCATAAATTTAAAAAATTTCCCTTCGGGATTATTATTATCACAAATAATAATCCTCAACGGATCAACAACACAAACTGCGGAAACAATACAATCAATAACCAATAACAACATTCAATAAATCCAAAACTTTATTGAAACCCACTAAACCAATTCAATCCATAAACCACAATCCAACAAAACATTCCACAACACTAACCAAATAACAATCTAACATAGTTCCAGAATTACTAGCAACCTAGCAATTCAATAAACAACATCAATCAAACGAGTCCCTAGACCATCTCCACTTCCTCGCCATGATCCCATGATCACACCTTGTCTTTACCTGCATCACATGGTTATACGAGATACGTGAGTATTATCACAAATACTCAGTAAGACGGTCATCCCATCTACTAGGCTATACACATAGGCATAAGAGAATGATATAATACCAAGGTGAACACTCAACGAGACAAACACGATCAAACAAACCAGAATCGCACAAACTGCACGTGCGTTGATCGACACAAACACCATGTGTCGATAGATGCACCCAGTGTGTCGATCGACACTCAACCCTGGTGTCGATCGACGCAGTTGCTCTGCGTCGATCGACGCATCGACACAGACCTAAGAATCGAGCTTATCCTCACATGGCTCGACCCTTGGTCACAACACATCGATTTTCTGAACAAATCCACTCAAAACAACACAAAATACACCCAATAACAGCAAGCAAACGCATTCTATCAATCCCTCTACCAAGATAAGCCATGGTCACGCACTCACCTTGGATCTGGAATGAAAAAGGATGAGAAAGAATGAAAACCATGAAGAACGACTCCCCAACACCGAGATCCACACTCTCGTAATGAGAAATCACTCCAAGAACGATCTTCCCAGCCTCCCAGACGAATCTCTTCTCACAAATCTCTCTAGAACTTTTCTAAAATTTTCTGGGACTTTAAAAAGTCTCAAAATGCGGCCACACCCCTATTTATAGGGAAGCCCTAGGGTTTCACCCTAAACCAGCCTGCAAACCGACACTTAAATCGAACCGATCCGGTTCGATTTAACTTGCGTCGATCGAAGCACGACCAAAAATCAGATTCATGGTTCGCGGTCGTTAGAGTAAGAGAATAGCAAGGAATCAATTAAGATTGATTAAGAATACACGATTAAGAATTGAGTCACGAGATTTATGATATCGCGGCTAGATGGAATAAGAATTGAAAAAGGAATTAGGAGAATTTTGACAAAGGGTTTTCGAGGCTAGATGGAATAAGTATGGGAAAGGAATTAACGGCTCAGATGAGAAACGAGTTACGGATAGGACGGTGGCTTATAGGGGGGATCACTATCCTAATGCTTTAATCTCATTGGTTGTTTTTTGTAATATAATAATCTACTTTTTTTTACAATTATAATACTTAAAATAGTTTATCAATTTTAATAATTAGTTGGAAAAATAGTATAAATTTTATAAATAATCAAAATAAAGTTTTAGAAATTCTGAATTTTTTAAATATTAATTTAAAAAAAATCAATAACTTAAAATGTTTTAACTTCAACACATGATCCAAATACTATATGTAACTTTAGGGTAAAGGTTTTAGGGTCTAGGATTCTTTATATATATTGTTTTAAATAAATAATTTTATTTTGAAAAAGAATAATTTAAAATGTTTTATCTTCAACATTTGATCCAAATACTATATGTAACTTTAAGATAAAGGTTTTAGGGTCTAGGATTCTATTTTTTTTTAAATCAATAATTTTTTAAATCTATAATTTTAAACCCTAAACCCTAATTTTATTTCAATTCATAATCGATTTCAATAAAAAGTAAACCAAGCCAATTCAACACACAAATCCAACATTTTAAAACATAAGTTTTACAAGTTTCAAAGTTACTTGGCCAAATAAGCACAAGTTTCATATCTAACATCAAAATACAAATAAGCACAAGTTTCATATCATAACAAGTTTGTCACTTGGCCATGCTACTGCAGACCCTAAAGAATCCTTAAGATGCACAATTTCAGAATTTGGCCTCCACACTCTTGCAATACCAATCTTCACAACCTCAACCCAAACCTTGGTTCCATTTGCACCTAATGGCACAAAATGACATAAAGCTTTGGGATCTGTCAAACCTATCCTTCCTTCAGCCACTTTACGTCTAGAGTTGTTGCACTCTAAAAGGATGCATTTCTTATTTGCATTCTTGCTTGAACTTGTGCTATTAGTTGGACTCTATATAGGGGAAAAGTTCAAATAATTAGTAACCAATTTCTAACAAGTCAAATATGATCAAGAAACAGATTAGAACACATCACAACAACAATAGTACACTGACACTAACATATTTACCATAAATCATACCTCTCCTTTCTTCTCATCTGGCTTTGCAGGTGTAGCAGACAGTGATTCAACATTTAGGACTGGCCAAGCTATTTTCTCATTCAGTGCATCACCAATCAGTAATATTTTAGCAGTTGGTCTCCACAAATAGGCAAGATCATTAATAACCTTAACTACTTTCACATACATAGCATTCAGGCCTAATGGAATATTGCTGACCAGATCTTTAGAATCAGTTGAGCACATAATACCTTCAGCAATACTCTCATCGTCACCCTTAGTCCAATCAATGATTTTGCATCTTTCAGATTCATCCTCAGAGGTATGCTACATTAAAAGGTTTATGTTTAGAGGTTGGACCATGTTAATATATAAAAGAAGAATTACAACCTTTATCCTCTGGAGAGGCTACATAGGTCTTTGTATTCTTGTCTAATATCATTTTATCCATTGGCCTTGCTATTTTTCATCCAACAGCTGCCTCAAGTGAAGACACTTCTGTTGTAGGCCTCCAAAGAGATGCTCCAGGGTCTAATATAGATTTAACGCGAATAGCAACTGCGTTAGGACCAATTGGTATATGGCCAATCTTATACATTGGTTCAAAAGAGCAGAATTCTCCTTCTCCTATGAGAATATCTCCTAGCTCAAACCAGTCAAGTATCTAAACTCTAATCCCTTCTTTGCTAGCCTCACTAACCTCAGATGGAGAACTACAATCATCAGTTTTGTTTTGCCACAAGAAAAACAAATGCAAAAAGGTCACAATTAATATTATCACCATATGTATATCACCAATATTTGAAAAACAGGATTGAATCACAATTACTTTCTTTGAAGCTAAGTCACGGACCATACTCTTCAAGTCGTCAATCTCACTTTGCATATCAGCAATCTTTGTGTCTCTTGACTGAAGAAATGCAAGCTTAGTTGTAGTAACACCTCTGCCATACCCTTTGACTCTTCCATGTTTGTCTTTACCCAACACCTTACTTACAGCATCTTCCCTGATATTATCAGCGGATCTAGAATCCATTTGACTATCAAGTGACTCTATTTGTTCTTGATTAAAAAATTTAAACACGAGCTAAATAGATGATAATCTAGTTGACTACCCAAAAACAATAATTGACAGAAAAGCGTCCTTACAATGGTTTTAGCAAATTCAGGCCTAACAGGTCTACCATCTTTATGAGTGTGTCCAGCAATCCAGACCTTACTTCTATTGATCTTCCTAGGGTCTACACTCTTCTTTCTCTAAAAAATAGTAAATAGATGTTCAGTAATATTTTTAATCATTATGTAAAATACATTAGAGAAACAAACAGACTAACCATTTCATGAGCTAAACGTATCATCCCCTTGCGACTAGTGGTGTGAGGAATCTAAGCTCTTCTTAGTGCTCTGAATTTGTTGCTTTTTTCCTACAACATCAAAAAGTAGTATAAGATTACTTAAATTTCTAAGAAAATTCTTATGACCAACTTATGAACTTAGTAAACCTTAAATGTTGAGCTTGTCCTCGTCATAATCCAAGAGTTCCATATTGGAATTGATGTGATGTTTCTCGGTTTTAACTCAAGTCTCTCTGTACTACTCGTAGCATCCCGCACTTGTGTCACTAGCCTTGACTATCCTGCCCTCCACAAACATCCCATCTGCTTGAAAATAAAATCTTTCTTCCACTCCTCACTAACATTAAACCTCCCCTACATCAAAATAAACAAAGGTTATCTAACAAATCCATAATTTTATAATTCATCTAACCTATACTTAAGTGCATATACCTGAATTTCCTCCCACATTGTGTCTTTCGACTGAACATCAAGCTTTCTCCACTCATCAAGTGTTACTGGAACATGTTCCCTTACAAGAGCACCAAGAAATGATGATAGTGTGACTGAACCAGGACCTACATGTTCACCTAGGTCTGTGAATGTCACATCAACCTTTGCAAGAGGATCTATGGCTATTTTACGCATCTTTGTTGGTCCTCTTCTCTTTCTTTTATTCCCCTCTCCCTCTGGTGTTTGCATTCCTTCAGTACTAGGATATTCAGTTGCAGCACCAGTATGTTGAGAATCTTGTGTCATGCTAGTATTTCCACCTTCCACATCAACATGTCCACCTTCCCCAGTCTCATTTTGGTTCTCACCATCTGCTTCTTCTTCAAATACTTGCTGCCCAGATTGGTCTCTAGTTACAATTTCAACTTCATCGATCTCATTAACTTCTTTCTCAGGTAATTGATCCTCCTCATACATTTCTTTCTCTAGCTCCTGTAAAGTTTCATTAATTGTATCATCACTTAACTCATTCTGGACAACTGCTTCCTCATCAGAAATTTCTTTATCAACTACTTCTTTGTTAGACTCTTGTAGATGAGTAGTTTCTTTCTCACCAAAATCAGTATCTTCATTAACTTCTTCTACCACCGCCTCATCACCAACATCATTAACATTATTCGAACCTAATAATTGGTCAGTAACATCTTCTACTTCCTCACCCACAATCCTCTTTCTCCCAGACATCCTCTTCTTCGCAGGTTTTCTGTTTTTAGCCCGTAGTGTTGAAGGTGTGGCTTCCAATCCTTGATTGCGTCTACTACGACGGACGGCACCGGTTTGTCCTCCTTCTCTTGTCTTTGCCATTTTTGTACCTGGTACAGTAATCAACAAAATTCATTCGCAACTCACATATTGAACAAATCTAACATGCATTTAAATCCGCAAATCAAGCATGCATCTAAATCAGCATGTTCAACAAAACTTCACCCAATTGATTTTTACCTAACATGTATCTAAATCGGATAAACAAATTTTCCCCAAATGTACAGTGTTTAAGAGTTTCAATCCGCCAAAATCTAAACTGTAAAGAGAGATTATACACTTCTGGAATTGAAAATCGAGAAGAGTTGAGTTGATTGATTGAGAGAACACACCTGATTAAACTTGCAATAAGAAATCGATGTAGTGTTTGGAGAGGTTTTGGCTCGGCTTGAAGACGATAAGTCTCAGGGAAAGACAGAAATGAGAGGAAGATTTTATTTTAGACTTAGAAAATAAACTATATTTAATAAATAAGATAGCGTTTTCTCTTGCATGTCCAACGTTAAATCCCAAAAAAATGCGCCTGTAATTTTTAGTTTTGCCGCTCATGTATTAATAGCATTCTTTATTTGTAAACGCTATCCAAAAAATTTCGGAACAAATTACGATAGCAAAGACGTAAAAAACGCTATCAACAGTTGCTATCAATACTCCGATTTCCTGTAGTGATATGATTGTAATGCTTGAAGGATGTGAAAGATATAATTCCTGAAGGATTAAGGGTATCAAAATTATGTTTCCGGAAACTCTACTCAATCGAATGAATAGAAAATATGTAACATGGGGTATAATCATGTATTTATCAAAAGATTTTGATAAAGTGATTCTTAATTGAAGATCATCGAAACTCCAGCAGAGTTATCACAAGTAGTACGATGATAATAATATATGATAAAAGATTACCGGATAATGATATTTATGAAAATCCGAGAAGAATTCAATGTAAGGAGATTTCATAACTGATTTGTTATAATAGCAATGTATGTGATGATTTGAACACCACTAGAACTCCTTAAGAGATTAATATCTGAAGAAAGGATTTGAGAATATACCTTGGAAAGATAAATTTATATTCAGATATCTCAAGTTGACATCTACCGCAAAAGATGTTATCTCAATAAATACTTAGAGGATTTTAGAGAAAATGCTCATATATGTTTGGTCCTTAAGTACCATAAATAAAATGCAAGAGATTTTGTATGATAAAGGAAATGATGGTATGGACCAGAAGTCCAATCCTCCGAGATATCATGACAATATGAGTTTTAAGGCTATGTTTATAGTAATTTCGAAAGATTGGAATTCATCTCCTGAAGAAGATGTTTCCGAGCGGGAGAAATATAATGATGAGCATGGATGTACTTTTTTTCCTTTATCATAGTTTTTATCCCATAGAATTTTTCTATGAAAGATTTAATGAGACATCAAAGAACATGCAAATGATAGACAATTAAAGAGAAATATTATCATTACAATGATATATGAAAGTCTATCAATCTCCCAAATGTATATCTTACATTGATTATATCGAGAGAAACAAAGAAATGATTACGATAAATCATCTGAAAGATCCATGAGTTGCAGAAGAAAGGTGATGTACATGTTGTACAGATTCGTTCAAGTGAAGCTTTGGCGGACTTATTTTCCAAGACACTTCCAGTTAGTACTTTCAAGATGCAAGTTCAACATTTGGGTACGTCGCCACAAAGATATCAAGTTATGCACTCATCAGGGGAGAAATAGCGTGTTGCACTCTTTTTTCCTTAGCCATGGTTTTGTCCCAATTGGGTTTTCCTGGTAAAGTTTTTAATGAGGCAAAATCTTATGCGCGTTAGGAATATTTTTACTATAATGATATCCAAGGGGGAGTGTTATAAACCCATTATATGGATGTCCATTATAGACCCATATTCTAGAAGACTCTAGACTTGCTTGCTCTCCAAGTTCTACTTATTCTCCAAATCATTGTAATCTTATATATACTCTGAATTATTCATGGAATAAGACAACATAATTCTCTCTCAAATCTCTTTTATCTCTCTTATTCATAATAATATCTTGGTTTTTAACAAAAAAAACCTAACATAATTGGTATACTCTTTTTATTTTAAATAATTGGATGAAAAAGTAAACAAAATATATAAAGACGAATCTATAATAGTTTTCCATATTTAAAGGAAGGCAATAAACTGAAAAAATTAGAAATTATCAAACTATATATAAAATATATAAAAATGACTAATTTTGAAAACCAAATTAACTAATGGAAATCCTATCACGTATATCAATTTGAAAAGTGACTAATGGATTACCAAATTAACGTAATTGGTGATTCTTTTTTTTTTTTATAATTGGATGAAAAAGTAAACAAAATATACGAAAGTGACTAATTTTCCATATTTAAAGGAATGAAATCGGAAATACAAATTAACCTAATAAATTGTAGGAATTTAAAAGGGATATCTAGGTAGATAATCAAGGAGAAATCGAAAATTAGGAGAGTGACAATCAGATGTTTAAAACCGAGGAGACTGTAGATTTTTAGCTGATTTCGGATGATTTTGTCCAGCAACTTGCGTTGCTTCTATTACGGGAAACAGCTACGAAATCATGTAGCAGGCAAGAAAGATTTCGTAGACCTGTGTAGCTACCTAAACTAGGTGACGGAGGCTTCACAGCCACACATTTCTCTGACACACCGCAAAGTATTAAATGAACTGAGTTACAGTTTTATATGTACATACGCATATATATGTTATCCTCTATATAACCTAATAACCTGCAAACATATTTCTTCACCTTTAGACAAAATTATTCACCTGAACTCCATTAACTAATAAGTACCAAACCGGTTAACATTCAACGTAAAGGAAAACCATTAATCATTCCTACCTTAAGGCGTCTTACCTACTTCGGCGAGGTATGTCCGACAATTTATGATCTAAATCTGTTTGCATTTAATAGAGCTGTAGATCTATTAAATGCAAACAGATAAAATAGATCTACAGCTCTATTCTTAATTACTTTGCAAACAATATTCAACATAGAGTTAGATAGATTGAAACAACCCGACCCAAAAATTTAAAATTTTTCCCTTCGGATTATTATCATCACAGATAATAATTCCTCAATGGGCCAAACACAAGCAATGCGGAACAACACACGATTAAACAAACCAACATTCAATTCCAATATCCAATGATAACCAATAACAATTAAACAGGGATCTAGAATTACTACATCCTAGCAATTCTAACTCAAAGCCACGAAACCGAGACACTAGATCATCTCTTCTTCCTGGCCATGATTCCACGATCACATTTTCTCTTTACCTGCAACACATGGCAAAAAGAGTTGCGTGAGTATTATCACAAATACTCAGCGACGCGGTCATCCCGTCTACTAGTTATATACACATGCATAAGCAAGAGATACAATACCATGATAAGCATACAACAAGCATACACGAACAATTAGACAATGAACCAGTCCGGGAGCACTGTGTCGATCGACACAACCACTAGTTGTCGATCGACAGACTGCAGTTGTGTCGATTGACACACCACCATGGTGTCGATCGACAGACTGCACTTGTGTCGATCGACACACCACCATGGTGTCGATCGACACAACATCGCTGACGCAGGGAACGAGCCTATCCTCTCATGGCTCGAACCCGAAAGCGATTCGTCAATCTCCTACACGATTCTATCCACAAAACACACGAAATCCAATCCAAGCAACAGCAAACAATCATATTCCATCTATTCCTTTACCCAGATAAACCTACGGTCACGCACTCACCTCAAAAAAGAATTGAACGAGGAAGAACACGAAGAACACACGAAAAACTCGATAAAATCAGAGGCTGCACTCCTTGGAATTCGAAATCTCCTCTTCCTCCACGACGAACACGCTGAAGATTCAATTCCCAGCTTCCCAAACACACTCACACGAGTTCTAAGGATCGAGATTACAAGGAAGTCAACGATGAAACCTGTTTCCACTCAATCCTCTCAATTCTCTCTGATTTCTCTGTTTTTGATCCAAAATCGGCCACAACCACGACTGATTCCCTTTTTATATAAACCGATCGCCAAACCATGCGATCAAAAACCGAACCTGTTGGTCCAATTTAACCCCGTGTCGATCGACACACCCCACCTGTTTCAATCGACACAACATCCAAAGCCCGACTTCTCACAAGTCAAAACACACACGTGTCGATCGACACACACACCTTGTGTCGATCGACACCCAACCAAAAATCCACTTTTTGGTTCACGGGCTTTACAATTCTCCCCCACTAACACGGATTCGACCTCGAATCATGCGACTCCATCTCACTAAGGTTAACACTCCCACCTAAAACCCGACCAGATTCACCCGGAAAAATCAACGATGCAACGCTCCCTGGTCCGGATTAGGGCTGCCCGATTGATTGCACAACAATCAAACAAGAACATGCACGACCGACCGTTGACCCAAAATTGGACCAAATGATCGCGCAACAATCAAACAAGAACATACACAACCAACTTCGCTACATATGCTACCAGGGTCGTCCGAAACGAGGTTCTAAACTTAAGTAAAAACCCTAGACTCGACATCCACATACATATTCCTGACCCTCAGTCTACACCAGTCGAGATCACACCTGATCCCCGAGCTCCACTAGTCTCGCCACATTGCACCGTCTCACCACAGCTGCAATCCTGACCCAACCCGGTCAGCACCACCTGATCCCCAAAGTTCATTCAGTCTCATACTTACAATCACACTACAGACACTATTGCTCATACCCATATCTATATACACCACCCCGCTCTCACGATCGTCACTCTTTGAGCTCTCGATGTATATCATACCACCCCACCTTCAGGATCGCCATACATCTAGCTCTTGGTATGCTCCAGGCCCTCCCACTCTCAGGACACATAGTCCATCAAGCTATCGGCTGCAGAGGAATCACACATCCCCTGGAGAGGCTTTGGCCCCTCAAAGTATATGCAAGGGAACCACTTTCCCCCGGAGAGAACCTCACTGTCCCGTCAGGTACATCTAGGAGAACCACTATCCCCTGGGCAACCACGCAGTAACGTGCATCATAAGCACCTGTCCACCAAAATCACCTCTTGTGGTCATCCGGAACAACCCAATTATCAGGGTATTCCCACAGAGTCCCTGGAAAAGACAGTCCTAACTCACATAAGACTTCTATTCCAGACTCCCCCTAGAAAATAGGCAGGCTCTAACTCACATAAAACCCCTATTTCCGAGCGCCATCCAAGGAATAAACAAGGCCTAACTCACATAGAACCTCCATCCCTAGATAATCCTCCTAGAACATGGACAACCCTAACTCATATAGAACTTCCATTTCTAGCCTCCATAGCAGATAGACAAGTCCTAACTCCCATAGAACTCTATTGCTAGACCTCCACATGACCTACTAGTCATCACAATCCATGACTCCACCAGTCATACCATAAGAACACACGTCTTATAACAAATTTAATAAGGAAAAACTCATCATATTAAATTCTCAAAATGTATAATCGTTACAACAACATCAAACAAAAATACATACATCTCATAGCCACATGCTAAAACAAACTCTGAAAACCAGAAAGACACTCAAGCCACTGCTTGCTTCTCGAACCACTTCGAGAATTTCGTCTTCATCAATGCTTCTAGTTCCCAAGTCTCCTCTTTAATACCATCACGGTCCCACACGACTCTCACTAACGGTATACTCTTGCGACGCAGCACCTTGACTCTCCTCTCGAGAATCCTCATAGATCTCACCGCCAACGTCATGTTGGGCTGAAGATCCTCCAGAATCCTAGCCAACACCTCCTCAGACTCATGTAGACACTTCCGCAGCATCAAAACATGGAAGACTTTGTGAGAAACCTTCATACTCTGAGGTAACTCCAATCAATAAGCTAATGGTCTGACCCGCTCCACCACCTTGAACGGACCCATAAACCTCGGACTTAGCTTATTCTTTGAAATGGATCTGTTAGGACCCCGCAACATCGCTGCCTTGAGATACACCAGATCTCCCAGCTTAAACTCTAGCTCCTTCCGTCTCATATCAGCATAACTCTTCTGCCGATCTTGAGCCTCTCTCATGTTCAGCCTCAAGACACGGATCTTCTCCATCGTCTCCTGAACAAAATTTGCACCAAATATGCTCTTCTCCCCCACTTGAGTCCAGCATAATGGTGTCCGACATGGCCTTCCTTACAGAGCCTCATATGGAACTATCCCAATATTCGCCTGGTAACTGTTGTTATACGCAAACTCAACCAGGTTCAGATGATCCGCCCAATGACCACCATAATCTAACACACACATCCTCAGCAAACCTCCAATGTCTGAATCGTCCTCTCAGACTGCCCATCCGTCTGAGGATGATACGCTGTACTCGTATGCACCTTAGTGGCCATCTCAGCCTGAAATTCCCTCCAGAATTCTGAAGTAAACCTCGGATCCCTGTCTGACACAATACTCACTGGTACCCCGTGCAGCATCACTATCTCCCGCACATACTTCCTAGCCAACACTGTCGCTCCGTCGGTCTTCTTGATGGCAGAAAAATGTGCTGAATTCGTCAGACGATCCACGATAACCCAAATCGCATCATATGTCCGTGACACAGGCAACCCCATCACAAATCCATGGTAATCATATCCTACTTCCACTCCGGAATAGGCAAACTGTGCAACATACCACTCGGAACCTGATGCTCAGCCTTCACCAGCTGACACACGTTGCACGCTGCAACCTAGTTATCTACATCCCTCTTCATCCCGACCCAGTGATAATACTGCTTCAGATCATGAGACATCTTGGTCGCTCCCGGATGAATCGATAACATGCTCGAATGAGCCTCCCTCAGGATCTCCTACCTCAGATCCTCGTCCTTGGGTACACAAACCCGCCCGTTCCCCAGTATCGTCCCATTTGCCAAGACCAAATACTTTGAACCTGCCGCCTTAGAAACATCAATCAATCCCTGATCGTTCTCCTGAGCAACTCGAATCCTGCTCAACAAGTCTGCCTGGTTAGCTGCCTTTAACCCCAACGGGTCCTGTGAGATCACACACAATCTCAATGTACTAATCTCGCTCACCAAGGCCTCCATATCCCGCTCCTGATCTAAAGCAATCCTCTTTCGACTCAACGCATCTGCAACCTGATTAGCCTTACCCGGATGGTACCCAATCTCCAGGTCATAGTCCGCAACTAACACCATCCAGCGCCTCTATCTCTAGTTCAGCTCTAGCTGAGTGAAGAAATACTTCAGACTCTTGTGGTCTGTGAACACCTGCACCCTTCCGCCATACAGATAAGACCTCCAGATCTTAAGGGCAAAAATCACTGCAGCCAACTCCAAATCATGAGTAGGGTAATTGCACTCGTGCTTCTTCAACTGCCTCAAAGCATATGCAATAACATTTCTCTGCTGCATTAGTACACAACCCAAACCAACCCCCGAAGCATCTGTATACACCACATAAGGCTCACCCGGCTCGGATAACGCCAACACAGGTGTACTCGTCAGCATCTCCTTCAGCTTCCCGAAACTCTCCTCGCAAGGTGAAGACCACACAAAGGGAACATCCTTCCCTGTCAACTTCGTCATCGACTGCGCCATACTCCCAAACTCCTTGACGAACCTCCGATAATAATCCGCTAACCCAAGAAAACTCCTGATCTCAGTGGCACTCCTCGGCCTAGGCCAACCTCTAATAGCCTTATCTTAGCCGGATCCACAGAAACTCCCTCTGCAGACACCACATGGCCAAGAAAGCTCATCTCTCGCTGCCAGAAACTGCACTTACTCAACTTCGCGTACAGCTTCTGCTCTTGAAGCTTCTCCAGAACTAACCTTAAATGCACCTCGTGCTCCTCCGGACTCCTCGAATACACCATCATATCATCTATGAATATGATCACGAACACATCCAGATATTCCTGGAACACCCCGTTCATCAACCGTATGAACGCTGTTGGCGTATTCGTCAACCCAAACGGCATCACTCCAAACTCATAATGCCTGTACCTCGTGTTGAAAGCCGTCTTTCTAACGTCTGCCTCATCAATCGGGATCTGATGGTAACTCAAAGACAAGTCGATCTTGGAGAACCAAGTAGCCCCTCGCAGGTGATCCAACAACTCGTCAATCTACAGCAGAGGATACCTATTCTTCACAGTGACCCGGTTAAGTCCACGGTAATCGATGCACAACCGAAAACTCCCATCCTTCTTCTTCATAAACAACACCGGCGCTCCCCACGGTGAAACATTTGGCCGGATGAAACCCTTCCCCAACAGATCATCCAGCTGCTTCTTCAACTCAGCCATCTCTGTTGAAGGCATACAGTAAGGTGCCTTGGATATAGGAGTCATCCTTGGTTCTAACTCAATCGTAAATGGATCCGACCGCGACGGTGGCAATCCCAACAATGATTGAAACACGTCCTAGAAATCCCAAATAACCCGAATATCCTTAACTGCAACCTCTCCAACTGTCTCTGGCATCACTATCGTCGCCAGATACGCCTCACAACCCTTCTCAATCAACTTCTCGGCCTGTATCACTGAAATCACAAGACTCCCGGAAGTCGGTCTTACTCCCTGAAACACCAACCTCCTCGTCTCCCGCTCGAACACTACTCGTCCCCCGATAACAATCCAGATGGACCCTGTACCAATCCAGCCAGTCCATCCCAAGGATGACGTCATACAGCTTCACCAAACTAATGATCAGATCTGCTGGCATCAACTCTCCCGCCACCAGAACATCCGCACCACGAACCCGCCCGAAAGTAGCTAACGTGCTGCCACCAGCAACCTTAACTACTCTCGGCTGCTCACCGGAATCGTTCCGGATACCGCTATCCTCCGCACACTCGAGAGTAATGAAGCTATTCGTAGCTCCTGAATCAAACAACACGTGGGACTCACAACCGCCCACAACTAAGGTTCCTGCACAAATCCCATATGCTTTAAGACCCGACACTCTAGCGCAGACTCACAATTTTCAAACAGACGAATTCAAACGCCACAAGAATTTAAAATAGGTTAAGTCCAAAAATTACGTGTGATCGGTCTGGCACTAGAACTGCCCGCCTCTGCCAAAGTGAAAACCCGTGGCGCCGCTGCAATCTGAGCCAAAGGCTGCACCGCCAACGGCTGCAATGCGCCACCGCCACCGCCATCTGCTGTAGCTTCGGCACTTGGGCTTAATATGCCCCGGCTCTCTGCAGTGGTAGCACACCTCAACACCCCGAGTCTCACTCCTCTTCGGACAACTGGCCACCTTGTGATCCAAGCTCCCAAACCCGAAGCATCATGGACCACCCTACTATCTCTGACTCGGCCCTGAAGTGCTCTCCCACTTCCTCTTCTGTCCTTGAGCAGGCTTGCCACCCTTGCTTGAACCCGTCTGCTTCTGCGACCTCCTCTGCTGCTGCACCGGTGGACTAACCACCACAGCCTGCTCTCTGAGGTCCTCCTCAATCGCAGCAGCCGTCTCAACTAGCTCTACTCACGTGGCGAACTTACTCACCCTGTAACGAGTCCTCAAATAACAATTCGAATAGCAATTAAACAGGATTCTAAAATTACTACATCCTAGCAATTCTAACTCAAAGCCACGAAACTAAGACACTAGATCATCTCTTCTTCCCGGCCATGATTCCATGATCACATTTTCTCTTTACCTGCAACACATGGCAAAAAGAGTTGCGTGAGTATTATCACAAATACTCAGCGACGCGGTCCTCCCGTCTATAAGTTATACACACAGGCATAATCAAGAGATACAAAACCAGGATGAGCATACAACAAGCATACACGAATAATCAAACAATGAACCAGTCCAGGAGCATTGTGTCGATCGACACACCCACTAGGTGTCGATCGACACACCCACTAGGTGTCGATCGACACACCACCATGGTGTCGATCAACACACCACCATGGTGTCGATCGACACACAACAAGTGTGTCAATCGACACGACATCGCATACGCAGGGAACGAGTCTATCCTCTCATGGCTCGAACCCAAAAGCGATTCGTCGAGCTCCTGCACACGATTCTATCCACAAAACACACGAAATATAATCCAAACAACAGCAAACAATCATATTCCATCTATTCCTTTACCCAGATAAACCTACGGTTACGCACTCACCTCGAAAAAGGATTGAACGAGGAAGAACACGAAGATCACACAAAGAACTCGATGAAATCAGAGGCTGCATTCCCTGGAATTCAAAATCTCCTCTTCCTCCACGATGAACACGCTAAAGATTCAATTCCCAGCTTCCCAAACACACTCATACGAGTTCTAAGGATCGAGATTACAAGGAAGTCAACGATGAAACCTGTTTCCACTCAATCCTCTCAATTCTCTCTAATTTCTCTGTTTCTGATCCAAAATCAGCCATAAGCACGACTGATTCCCTTTTTATATCTAATCCTAGGGTTCCTTAAACCAATCGCCAAACCGCGTGATCAAAAACCGAACCTATCGGTTCAATTTAACCCCGTGTAGATCGACACAACCCACCTGTGTCAATCGACACAACGTCCAAAGCCCGACTTCTCACAAGTCAAAAACACATGTGTCGATCGACACACATATCCTGTGTCAATCGACACCCATCCACTTTTTGGTTCACGGGCGTTAAATAGATATTTAGTAAGAGTTATAACGAACTAAAATTTAAATTTTTATAAGATGAACCGGCTAGTTCGATTACTGAAAGGAGTATGGGTGAAGGCAAACTACGGACGATGGGACTTTCGTAGCGATCCAATGGATCTTGTAAACGGAGCTCAAATCAGAGATCAAGAAACTTTCGATTCTTTGGTCGCAATCGTGAGGAGAAGACTCTCGCTTGAAGAATCCAGGGCTTTGGCCCTAACCTACCGGCTACCACAGTTACTGCCGGACATATATGTAGACGGAGGCCAACCTTCTAATATTAAAACCGATCGCGACATTGGATTGTTCATGGCGTTACGTTTCTGCTACCCTGAACTCATTATTTGTGTTATTGTTGGAGCCGAAGAAGTTGCGACTTATGAGTTCCAGTGTAGGAGCCCATTCCAAGTTGGCCGCAATTTGTACCTGCCCGAGACGGAGGATGAAAACTTACAACGCGAGGCCCAGATTCGCTACAATGGTAAAATCTTACACAAACTACTTGTTAAATTAAATGTGTAATCATTTTAATATCATATCTAACCATCATCACCTTATCAAACCAGAGCTAATTTCAGGACGTACTATTCCAGCAACTAAGAGTGTCCTACAGGAAATTCTAACAGAGCCCGAGATGATGGTGATGCATCGGGTCCATCTAGAGATGCTCTATTCAAATTCTAGGTGTTGGAAAATAGGAGTTCTAGTCAAACTACTGAAATTATAAATCACAATGAAGATGAAGATATGGAGATAGAAGAAGTCGGCCAAATTGAAGAAACTAGCCTCCCAGACAGTGTCGCAGAAGTGAATAATGGTAAAGATTTAACTTACCAAGTTATTTAGATATAACTGTTGTAGACCAACTTAGCTGGTAATGAAATACATATCTGTATGTGCTTGTTAAAATGGCTAATAAAATAAGACACTAAATAAGAAGAGTTACATTCCGTTTTATAGGCACATTAAATGGGAGCAATGACCACATACCGCGCAATGAAACATAAAACAACGGTGAGACTCAAGGATTTGGGAATGTTGGGATGAACCTTCTGGACACGTACATGCAACCAGGTGAACAACCCATTTATGGGGATCTAAATGCAACAAGGGCATACTGGGAAAATCTCTTAGCGGTTGGCAATGCATCTAATGAGAACAATTTTATTAACAATGTCTTGAAACACGAAGGTGATAACGAAAACTCTGCAACTCCGGTTAGTGTCTTAAACAACGATAGAATTCTCTTAAGTTCAGAAGAGAGCGAAGATTTTTCTTCAACTGGATCTAGTGAAATATGTCTTAGTGCCGACTTTGAAGCGGAACTTGATCAAGCTCTCTTCGAAGCTGCTTCTAGAGTCCAAAGTTTAAGGGAATCAGATATAACACAAATGCTGAATCCGCGAGAACTTATAAGACAAGGTACATGTTTTGTTAACTAGATATTTACATCAATAACTAGCCATAAATATGTTTATCAGACTAACCCTTATAACAAATTATAAATATGATTATAATTGCATATATTTATTTGTGTATATCTAATGAAACTTATTATGTAAATTACAAGTGATGATATAAACGTTGTTGGTTTGATTTCCCCAGCTACAACTTTAATTTCCTCCCCGGCCACAAGACCTGCCTCTGAGCAAGAGCAGACACAAATGATGCATGCACAAGAACTTTTAAGACAATGTATCCTTTTAGTTCACCAGATATTAATAACTATAACCATATATTAATAAGTTTAGCTGACTAACAATTACAATAGATCGTACTTTCTTTCTCTATACGATTAAACATTTATTATCATTGGTGATATTTATTTGTGTACTGGTAATTAAATTTATTATACAAATAACACGCGCTGATGTTATCGTTGTTGGTTCAATTTCCCAACCTGCACCTACGATTGCACCGAACACTACACCTGCCTCGCTACTTGATAACACAGAAATGGTTCAACCACCAAAACATATAAGAGAAGGTACCATTATATTTAACTGGAAATTGATAAAAATAACCATTCATTAATATGATAAGTCCGCTTATATTAAGGTTAGATAGTATTGTTCTTTGTATGCAACAATTTATCATAGTATATTATATTTCTAACGGTACATCTAATGAGACTTACTATACGTATTTCAGGACCGGGTGTTAACGTGGTTGGTTTGATTTCCCCTGAAAGAACAACGCTTGCGCCAGTCACCACAACTGTGCCAGTTATGAATGAGCCGTACCTTGGTCTCACTTTAACCTGTGGCCCATTCCCTATAAACAGCGAACATGTTCCACAACAAGCTGCCCCAAACGACAAATTCAGGCCCATTGAGAGGGAAACCAACCCCCAAGAAACTTCAGCTGATGAATCCGAGAGTGTTGGTGGGTTCTAAAATTGTGTTTAATATTATAGATATGTATAATTATTAACAATGACTCTAGTTTTTGGCAAGTTGATATTGTCTACTTGGATGGTAATATAACAATCCCCGTTTATAGATCGTCTAACTTATGTTATAGCAGTTAAAGGATCAAAGTCCGGTTAAGTTGGTAATTATTTAGCTAAGTATTTTTGAGCTTTGTAAGCTGATATAGTACCTAAGAAAACTGTTGTCCGTAAATGTTTATTACCCAATGTATAATCCATCGTTTCTTTCTCAAATCTATAATGATGTGTTTTGTTTCCGCGGTTATCTAATTACATACTTGCCAACTACAGACGATCGAACTAACAACCCAAACGATATATATGTGGGCATGATGTTCAATAACCGCAATGCATTCAGGCAGCACATTTCTCTATATGCTTTGGGCAAAAAATTCCAATTCCGTAACTCAAGATCCTCACGAGCCTTGATGATACGAAAATGTTGGGGCCTTTCGTGCCCATGGAGAATCTATGCTTCTCGGTTAGAGGGATCGCCTAAGTATGAGATAAAAAGTGCACTACTTGATCACATGTCTACAGTTGATGAACGTGGTGGATACCAAAGGCAAGTAACAACTTCAGTTATAGGAAGTTTGATGTGGTCTAAGTATGGAGGAACCGCAAGCGGACCACGCCCAAATGAAATAAGAGAGATTATGTGCGGTGTTCATGGCGTCCGTATATCATACTGGAAGGCATGGCGGTCTGAAGAGCTAGCTATGGATGGGGCAAAAGGTTCCGCAGAACAATCTTATACCTTTCTGCCACAATACCTTTAACAACTCGTCATGTCTAATATGGGCTCCATCGTTAGTCTAGACACTATATATGACTCTATGGTTGGACAAAGGTTTAAATACCAGTTCTTCGCCTTAGGTGTGTCTGTGCAAGGCTATCCTTATATGCGTAAAGTGATAGTTTTGGATGGCACTCATTTAAAAGGCAAGTACGCCGACTGTCTTCTTACCGCTTCCGTGCAAGATGGGAATTTTCAAATATTTCCACTAATCATTGCAATCATCGACAGTGAAAATGATAAAGCTTGGGAGTGGTTTTTCACCAAGTTAGCAGCATTTATTCTAAACTCGCTTGATATCGTCTTTGTTTCAGATAGACACGCTTCCATATACACTGGCCTCCAAAAGGTACATAATAAAGATTAACATTTAATAGTAACGTTTTAGTTCTTACACTTCTTTCTAACAGTTATTCAAATTACTACCCGTTTAATTTTAGGTTTATCCTTTGACGAAGTATTGCGCTTGTGTGGTGCACCTGGTGAGAAATATCAAGACATACTTTAAAGGGAGACATCTTCCCTACCTCATCTCTAAAGCAGCTAGGACGTACAGGCTATCTGATTTCTATCGCCTTTTTAATGCAATAAAACAAATGGATGAGGCTTGTGCAAATTACCTAATTGAAATTGGCTCTCCTCATTGGGCTCGTGCGCATTTCGACGACTTAAGATACAATATCATGGCAACCAACATAGCGGAGTCATGAAATGCAGTGCTAACCAAAGCTAGAGAGTTTCCAATCGTCTCCTTGGTTGGATACATTAGATAAAAAATGATGAGTTGGTTTGCAACAAGACGGGAAGCTTCATTCGACTTTGAAGAAACAGTCACACCTAAGCTTCTTGAACTTGTAGCTGTTAATTTTGAGGCTTCAACCGACTATGATGTGAAAGAAATCAAGGATGAGGAGTTTGAAATTTCCACAAAAGAAGGTTCCTCCTTCCACGTAGATCTAGACAATAAATTTTCCAGCTGCTACTAATTCCAAATGTTGCGCTTCCCTTGTCCTCATGCAGTTGCCGCTGCGGTATTCAAAAAAACTAAGGTTCATTCCCTAGTTGGCAAGGAATATAGCTCCGACCACTGGAAGTATGCTTACGCTAATGCAATTAATCTAGTCACAGAATTGGAACGCAGCAATGATCTAGGAACTACATTGGGTGACTTAACTCTGTATCCCCTTCAACAAGACGTCCCCCTAGTAGTCCCCGAAAGACACGATACTTATCCCATGGAGAAACCATTGTAAGCTCATAAAATACAAAAGTTAACCATAGAAACTCCCTTTTAATCAGAAGGTATTTATATCTTCTTTATGTAGGCACAGAGCATAAGGCGGCGGATAACATGTACCCGGTGCAAGAAGGTTGGACATAATCGAGCCACTTGTAAGATGGCCATCTAAGTTCTTGTGTTACCACGGGCATGTGAAGAGTTGATGGTGTCGCTTTACCAATTGTTGTACCTGGGTCAGTATAATTTTCATGTCAAATATATATAAGATATTAAGTGATCATCCCAGATGAGACAAATTCCAACTCTTGTATATAAATAATTTGGTCGACTAAAATATAAAAGTACATGCTTTTGTTAAAATTACTTGGATAAGTTTACTTGTACCCCTATATTCTAGCAATACGAAAGCTAATTGTTAATGTCGCCAATTTCTAATTATTTTTATTTTCCTAAGTTTTGTTATTAAAGATGTTGACACGTATATTAATAGCAACACTTATATAAATTTATCATGAAAAATATAACATAACCGGTTATGTGAACCTGGTCAGTCATAAAAACATATGACCGGCTACAAGAATAGTTTACCTGCTATAGAATTATGTTAACCACATAAGTAAACTTAACCATTTAAGGAAAACTGTCCAACTATCAGCATATGGAATAGCAGATAATATTTTATTTGTTCGTAATATGTATTGTTAGATATTTAATAGGACAAGAGGTCCAAACCCAAACCCTACCCAAAAATTTATACCCTAATTTTACAATAGGTGACCCAAACTCTAAACCCTAAACCCAACCCCTACCCCAAAATCTATACCGTAATTTTATAATAGGTAACCCAAATCCTAATCCTTTAATCTGAATCCTAAACCAAAATCTATATTATAATTTTTCAATAATTAACCCAACCCCTAAACCCTTTACAATAATAGGTTGTCTGTATTTATAATTAGTGTCCGACTGAAAATGAAAATTACTTTTAAAATATTTTGCCATTCGGATATATTATAGAAATGGTTATTAACAAAACAGTCCTAAATCATCATCTACCAAGACGAAAAAACTAAAACATAAAAGAAGACAACCAAAATTTTTAACAAACTCATGCTCATCAAACAAACAATGAAAATTTTAACAAACTCATGGTCAGCATATGGAATAGAGGATAACATTTTATTTGTTCGTAATATGTATTGTTAGATGTTTAATAGGACAAGAGGCCCAAACCCAAATCCTACCAAAAAATTTAAACCCTAATTTTACAACTGTTAACCCAAAACTCTAAACCCTAAACTCAACCCTTACCCCAAAATTTATACCCTAATTTTATAATAGTTAACCCAAACCCTAATACTTAAATCTAATCCTAAACCAAAATCTAAATTTTAATTTTTCAATAATTGGCCCAACCCCTAAATTATATTATAGAAATGGTTATTGACAACAGAGTCTTAAATCATCATCTACCAAGACAATAAAAAACTAAAACATAAAAAAAACAACCAAAAATTTGTAACAAACTCATGCTCATCAAACAAACTACAAGTTTAGAATCAACACAGCAAGAGTAATGTTTAACAACAGAGATAACTTAAGAAAAACAGATAGAAAGTTACAAATTCGTGACACATCTCAAAACCATCTAACACTTTCCCTCATACATCATAACAGCTAGCTTCGCAGCCTCTGTTCCCAATATGTCTGATGTGATACATCGACACATTTCCAGACCACCAATTGCATGAGCCTGAATTAGAAGAACATCAGTTATGGCTGAATCAATATGGACATCATTCTGCGGTATAATTATAGGCCGTTCAACCGAATAGGGTTTAAGGTCTCTTGCCGTCTGAGCTCGTCCCATCTGCTTTAACAAATATGGAAACAGCTGTGCAACAGGGCATAATTCTTTTGAAATGGCACTGTCCGTACGCAACGCCAAATCACAGTCAAGAATATAAATAGTTGATGAAGAACATTCTACACATATACCAACCCAATGCATCTTGTCAAAATTGAATGGGAAGTAGAAACGATCACTATCAATATTCTTCGAATTAGCAGCAGCAAAATATGGCAAAATTTGCTTGGGGAATTGGTGGCCTTCCTTCTTTGTCATCTTGGAAAACTTACTGTAGTTTTTCACTAGGTAAGAAACGAATTTTGTGTAAAAAAAAATCCGCTTTCTTTAGCAAATTGTAGCCTTCTCTGGAAAGCATAGCACAAGTGAGGTTAACAAGCAAATCTACAATCTGCAGAAAATAGAAACACTAACGTTGTAATGTGTAAAACCAAATGTACAAAATGATGAAAAAAGTACAAAATTTAAAATACCTTTGGAAGAACACTGTTCTCCCAACTATGTCAATAAAGTCTTTGGTTGCAATAGAAACGCCACGCAACTGTAAAGACCTACAATAACATAAATTCAACATTCACTATAAATAAAGCTAAATACAGAAGCTTACTAATTAACAAAAACGCAATTTGTGATCAATCAATTTTAAAGTAATCCGGTTAAGTACGAAATTAGCTGTCAATTTTAAAAAAAATCAGTTTATGTGCTTACATTACCTTTAATAAACTAAATACCATATACAAATAAAGATAACATATACACAAAAGAATAATTGTTAACCCACTGCAATAATAGAATGTTAAGAAGTTAAACAGATTTACGAAACAGTCTCAAGCTTCTCTAACAGTACTTTGAACTTCTCAACATAGGATTCACTTTCAGGTTAGCGCATAGCAGAGAAATAGGCTTCCCTTGCACGTTGCATCATCTGTTTATCACGTTGACACTCTCCAACAAGAGTTGCAGAGAGGATTCTCTGCCTTTTACTTTTACGACATATTATCCCTCCATCACCATGTCCACCAACCTCATTATCACCACCATTTTTTCTCTGCGTCTCTTCCTGCATTAATCCAAGGGAAAATGAGGGTGATGTAAAGAAGTCACCTTGCCGATGTCTCTAAAAAAGACAATGATAATAGCTGAAAACTCGTTGTAAAAATGGAATTAAAAATAAGCCCATCTAACCATTGTATCTGATTCGGGTGAAACACTATCCACTGCCTAATTTTCCCTTACTTCTGAACAATTACCACCACCAACTACACGTGCATCAACAGGGCCATCTCCCTATAAAAAAATATATCATCAGTTTTTATCACTTTTAAAAACAAGAATTATACATCACAGTTAAAAGTAACCTTTGTCTGCGGTTCATCCCCTCCTAATCCAACAGGCTCGACATCTTTCTTCTTTACAACATTGTTGTTGCTCCTTTCTACATGAGCATTACTAGTACCACTAGTAACCCCTATAGATTTCTCCAAAAAAGCATTAATACTATTAATAACTTAATATTTCATCTTCTCCATTCCCTGAGCAATTTCAACTGTTATATCTGCTTCCAAGATAGTAAAAGAAGATCTAAGCTCCTGCAATTGACTAAGAGAGTCATCAGCTTTCTCTTCCAACATGTGGACATCTGCCCTAATTTTATCAGCAACAATGTCAGCAATTTCATCACAATCATTCTCCACAAAAGAAGTCAAGTTAACTTCACCACTTGATTGTCCCCTTATCAAAAAATTTCCACTAGCTTTCTTCCTTCCATTAGCTTTAATGCCATTCACTTTCTCATTCTTTTCTTTTGCCTCTTTAACCATACGAAGTACGTCAGCCTTTGTAGCCCCTCCTAAGAACATTGAGTTAGAAAATTGGTGGTCCTTATTAATAAGTTCGATCATATTATCAACCTTTGGATCCTCTTTTTCTTTATCCCATGCAAACTCACTATCATCAACCTCAGTCTCACCATCATCAGAAATTATGCTGTCAACTAATGTCTGCATGAAAAGACGAACTAGTTAAAATAATGCATACATGAATAAGGAGAATCTATAAGTCTATATATTTAAGGTAAACATATATCGGTCAACAATGTTTCTAGCCGGGTAAATTTTCAATTATCTACTACTTATACGTAGCAGCTAATTACAATAATATATGTTAAGATGTCAAATATCGTAAACAATATATACTAATTTACTAACCATTGGATTGTTATCCAAGTCTCTTGCGTGCTTTGGGCTAAGGCTAATTCGCTTAACCTGTGCACAATCTGTTTCACTCTCGCCATCGGATTCAGAAGAAGAAGTTGAATTCACCAGAAAAATTCTACTAAAGCAGGCACAGCTTCAACCATAACTAATTAAAACGCATGAACAAACCCTTTGATCGCAATTATACTTTGCGATAACGAAATCTCATTCCTCTCTTTAATACTACCAATGAGACTATCAAAAGCAAGACGACCCCACGGATAAGCAAAAAAAGCATCGAGATCTTTGATTTCTTCAACATGCTCCTTAACTATTTTTGGTGAATGTGTCGTCGCCAACAGAACTGATGCAAGCAACGCTAAACAAGCATACTTAACT
The DNA here is from genome assembly GCA_964056655.1 of Arabis hirsuta. NCBI lineage: Eukaryota > Viridiplantae > Streptophyta > Magnoliopsida > Brassicales > Brassicaceae > Arabis > Arabis hirsuta. The sequence continues at coordinate 20,692,795 of OZ053298.1, read as the reverse complement.
CTCATAATTTTATCGGTAACCATTTTCTTCTTGAGCATCTTGATTACATCTGTAACCGTCATAGATTCCAATTTCCCAAACAAAGAAGGTCAGAAAGGCGTCTGCGCTAAGTTGTTTTGTAGCCTATTCTTTGATTTCTTCGGTGGGATTTTTCCAAAAGGTAGACCGGTGACGATGGTAAACTCCCTCAGAGAAATCCGAACTGGTTTTTCGGCAAACAAAGTCCATATCTCATGCCTCTTTTTAACTTTGAGAAGCCAAGATATGATGAACCGGCCAAATCTCCCTGAATATGATGGTTTATCAATCGTCACTATAAACTTTCCAAAAGATGATTGCCGTATAATCTCAATTTCTTCTTCTTCCAGTGTGTTTAGAATAGACCTTATTGCGCAAGATGGTCTATACGACGTCACCCTAACACCAACGGGTTCATGGCCGGCGGCCAACATCCTCTCCGATAAATTGAGTTGTTCTTCCATGGCCGAACTTCAGATCAACAACAACAAGAGATCTAAAAGGAAAGAGAAAAAAGGTAAACAAAATGGTCGTAAAAACGACTTCTCAATATCTTCGATACTATCGAAGAAATTATTCTCTGCAATCTCTTTCTCTCTCTACAAACATCAATTTACTCAATATTTTTAATTTAAATTTATTTTTCCGCAGCCATTAAAGGCTATACCCTATAGGGTTCGACCCTCGAAAGTAGCTATATGACAATTTCGAGTTAAAAGATTTACCCGAATCTTGTTCTGACACAAATGGATAAACACAAATAATCTACTTCCCCTACGATTATAGGGCCATTTCTGGTTTATTGAAAATTAAACAGTACCAAACCCATCGACCCAATTACCATAAAATATGTTGATATATGATGCAAATTCCCAATTTAAAATGAAATCTAATTAGTGAAAAAATGAAAAGATCTTCTGTTTGATATATAAAGAGATCTTTGTTCAGCCTTTAGTCATAAAATCACAAAACCTTAACTAAAGCTCATGTCTGGTTTCAATTCCTTGGAGAATCTGACTACTAATTCTTCAAGCGAAGAACAAGAAATGCAGTCTTCAAGCGGTGAAGGTGAAGAAGTCGATGGAAACTAGTCGTCCGAAGAAGAAATTGATGAGTCCTCTAGAAAATCAGTATTGAAGAATCGAAAAACTGTTCTCTCAGAGAAGAATCATGCTTCGGATTCTGAATCTGGGTCTGAGGAAGAATCCGATCACGACTCTGAAACCGAGAGGAAAGACTGGTCAAGAATCCAGGACCCTCCGTCGTGAAATCTTCGATGAAGAAGCGTTCTACGGATGGAGCAGCAGCAACTTCTACTGATGCGAAAAGGGTCAAGTGATCTTTAGGAGAACACGACAAAAACACTAGTGGTGGTGGAGAAGAGGCGAAGAAACTTTATTTCCAACGTGTTTGGAGTGAAGAAGATGAGATTCTGGTTTTAAAAATGGATTATTGATTACAAAACCGATAATGGGGTAAGTCCTTTTGATGACACAAATGCGTTTTATCAGTTGGTGAAAGAATCTATAAGCTTTCATGTTAGTAAAACTCAGTTCACTAAGAAGCTCCGTACTTTGAAGAAAAAGTTTGAGAATAACATTGGTAAAGCGAAGAACGGAGACGAACCGACATTTTCCAGGCCTCATGATCGAAAGGCCTTTGAATTGTCAAAGTTTATTTGGGGAGCTAATGGGATAGCTCCTTGATGCAGCATCATGATACCTTCACCGCCAAGAAACTATTTTAAATATCGAATTTCTTTAGATTTTCTCTTTAATATTATTGAAACGACCCGACCCAAAAATTTAAAAAATTTCTAATTAAAAACCCGGATTATCATTATCACAAACGATAATCCTCAACGGTCCAATCAAACATGCGGAATACATAACAATTAATCAACTCGACAACACAACAATTTTAACGAATCCCATACTTCATTAAATTACTAACCAATTCAATCCAACAACCAATATCCAATAACACTAACACAGGGTTCCAGAATTTATTAGCAACCTAGCAATTATATAAACAACACTAATTGAGACCCTAAATAATCTCTTCTTCCTCGCCACGATTCCACGATCACATTTTCTCTTTACCTGCAACACATGGCAAAAAGAGTTGCGTGAGTATTATCACAAATACTCAGCGACGCGGTCATCCCCGTCTACGGGTTATTTAAGTATAGACATAACAATCAATAAAATACCAGGATGAGCATACAAGAAAACAACAAGAACAGCCAACACGAACAAGTACAGGGAATCTGTGTCGATCGACACAACCTCTAGGTGTCGATCGGCATGACTCTGTACTGTGTCGATCGACACACCACCCTGGTGTCGATCGACACGACCACCCAGAATCGAGCCTATCCTCTCGTGGCTCGAATCCGTCGCGATTCATCGAGTCACCTGCACAATTCCAATCACAGAACACACGAAAACAACAAATAACCGCATTCCATCAATTCCTATGCCCACACAACCCACGATCACGCACTCACCTCGAAGAATCGAAATGAGAATGGGACCAACGGTTAAAAATGACTCGCACACGACGAACCACTGGTCCAAAACCAAAACAGACAACTGTTCTGGAAACTAGACATACACAGCTACGCGTCGGTATGCGCATTGCGTCCAGAATCCTTCTGGTTCGATCGGAAATCAACCCCGAAGCCGACTGATCGCAGACAACCTATCTGCACAGACCCATCGAGTTCAAACAGCCATAACTCGAAGAATAATCAACGAAAAGACGAACCGTTTTCGCCTACATCAAGAGCAGAGATCGGAGAACTTACGCACCAAGTTTCACCCCAATCCTTCTCGAATTTCCCAGCCGTTTGCCCTCTCAAACTTCCGAACAGAAGCTGTCCTTCACCCTCAAACACACACAACTCACAACCTCTCTTGATTCTCTCTGAAATCCTCCTGTTCTTCTCAACAAAACGCAGCCAAACCTTCTGTTTCTGCCTTATATATCGAACCCTAGGGTTCCCTAAACTGGCCCACCAAAACCGGACAATTAAATCAAACCTGTCGGTCCAATTTCAACCCGTGTCGATCGACATACACCTCTGTGTCGATCGACACACCCACCAAAATTCCATTTTTTGGTTCACGGGTGTTACAATTATGTTTTGCTTTTATCGAAATTTCCTATGTTTAAGGGAACTGGTTATTGCGAACCAACTCCTAAAACCTATATAAGGTGTTTTAAATTGGCTTTGATATTCAGTTTTTTTAAAGTTAATAAACTAGAGTTTTCTCTAAAGCCTTGCATTGGTTCGATTAAGTTCATCAATTCGAGAGCCTTGTGTTGATTCGATTCAATTCATCAACCCAAGAAGTCGGTTCTCTAGAGATTGCATTAAATCCCTAGATTTGAGCTGAACTACCGTTGATACACTGCGCCAGATTGGTATCAGAGCTCGGCTACGTTCCTTGTTTGACATACAACAATGGTACAAACTCGTCGAGCACCGTTATGCACTGAAGCAGAAATTACTCGTGATGCTATTACTGATCTTCAAGCCTAGATGCACACGATCACCGCCCCCAGCTCGCGACAACGTTGAACACGTCCACAGGGAAGACGTCGATGATGATGCAGATCCGTTTGCAGTAGTTGACGAAAACCCCTTCGCACCATTACGCAACAAGCGTCCCCTAGATCAACCTCCAGTCGCGAACGCCGATCTTCCACGGGAAAGTGGATTCAAGTACTAGATTCCCGAATTTCATGGTACCTCTACTACTGAGGACTTACTTGACTGGATTGTAACTGTCGAAGAGATACTGGAGTTCAAGCAAGCTCCGTTGGATCGTTGTGTTCCTATCATCGCGATGCACTTTTGGAACAGAGCAGCAGCATGGTGGTCTCAATTGAAAGCCTCTCGTACTCGCCTGGGCAAACAAAAAATTCTCGCTTGGGACAAGTTGAAATCAAAGCTCAAAAAAACATTCTTGCCATACAACTACGATCAATTGATGTTCCAACGACTGCATAATATTCGTCAAGGATCACGATCTGTTGCCGACTATTCCACTGACTTTTTTTTGCTTCTTACTCGTGTTGATCTCCAGGATTCCGAATGCCAATTGATGGCTCGATTCACAGCCGGTCTTCGTCAACAAATCCAACATATCGTCACCTTGTTTAACTCGTTAACGCTATTCGAAGTTCACCAGCAAGCACTCACCATTGAATCTCAAAACCGAAACATGTTGTCTTGGTCGGCTGCTCGTACGACTCGCCCTGCTCCGCCACAACAGCCTTCAACCACCGCTGATGCTTCCCTTCCTCTGCCAACGGATAATGCCCTCGTACCGTTCACGGATAAGTCTACACCATGACCATCTGCTCTTCGGTGTTTCGCCTGTGGTGAAATCGGTCACCGTCAGTCTAATTGTCCTAAGAAGAATCACTGGGGTCTTCTCCTGGATACGGCTGGTAATGATGTTGAGGTGATCTATGATGAGGAAGTCGCAGGAGACGCTATGGAGATAGAGGATCTTGTCGCAGACGATGGCCCCTGCTTGATGATTTGGCGTATTTGTCTCGCTCCCCGCCACGTTGATGACAACCCTCAACGACACAACTTGTTCCACTCCAAGTGTACTGTTGAGGGCAAGGTTTGTAACTTCATTATCGACTCGGGCAGTAGCGAAAATGTGGTTGCTGAAGACGTCATCAAAAAGCTCAGACTGACCACGGAACTCCACCCTTGTCCTTACAAACTCGCGTGGCTAGACCAGAAGACGGATTTGGTCATTACGCGGCGTGCTCTCGTATCTTTTTCCATTGGAGATACGTTCAAGGATAATATTCACTGTGATGTGGCCCCGATGGACGCTTGTCACCTACTCTTAGGCCGCCCTTGGCTATTTGATCATCGCGTCCAACATGATGGTTATCGTAATACCTACAGCTTTCGCTACAACAAGCGCGTTTTCACTCTCCAACCGTCTTTGCCCGAAAAACAGAGCATACCATCAGCACTGGTCCTTCTCCTCCAGCGCAAACCATTTGAGCAAGAACTTCGCAAAGAGGGACGTGTTATAATACTGCTTAATTCTTCTTCACCACAATCTTTACCATCGATTCCAGCTGATTTTACAAGTTTACTGGATGAGTTTCAGGACGTATTCCCCAGAGAGTTACCACCCGGTCTTCCTCCTCTCCAAGACATTCAACACCGCATTGATCTGGTTCCGGAGTCCGAGTGAGCATGAGGAACTTTGACGCCAAGTGGAGGAACTGGTGGGAAAGGACTATTTGCGTGAAAGTTTGAGTCCATGTGCAGTCCCAGCCTTGCTTGTACCAAAGAAAGATGGGTCGTGGAGAATGTGTGTCGATAGCCGTGCTATAAATAAAATTACTATGCGCTATAGGTTTCCCATACTCCGTCTTGACGATCTATTGGACCAGATTGGTGCTGCAACGATTTTTTCAAAGTTGGATCTTCGCAGTGGGTACCATCAAATCCGCATACATCCCGGAGATGAATGGAAGACAGCTTTTAAAACACGGGAATGAATTTTTGAGTGGCTTGTCATGCCTTTTGGTTTGTCCAATGCACCCAGCACCTTCATGCGTGTTATGAACCAATCTCTACGCCCTTTTATCGGTAAATTTGTGGTGGTTTATTTTGACGATATTCTGATCTTCAGTATGTCTTTGACGGAGCATCTTGCGCATCTACAAGAGGTGCTTTTTGTCCTCCGTCGTGATCAGCTTTATGACACGTTGAAGAAGTGTGAATTTGGCTCTCCTCAAGTACATTTCCCAGATTTTACTCAAGTGTTTGAGCTTCATTGTGATGCTTCTAAGATAGGAATTGGCGCGGTCTTGAGTCAGCGTAACCGGCCCATTGCCTTCTTTAGCGAAAAGCTGGCAGGAGCTCGCCTCCGTTATAGTACCTACGACATGGAGTTTTACGCTATGGTTCAAGCAATCAAGCACTGACAACATTATATTTTCCATAACGAATTTGTTCTTTTTATAGATCACGATGCGTTAAAACACCTTAGTAGTCAAGATAAGGTCTCAGCTCGTCATGCCGCGTGGGTGTCTTACTTGCAACAATTTACTTTTGTCAGCAAACACACGTCCGGTGTGTCCAATCGGCGCTAAGCCGTCGTCATTCATTACTGGCTGTTCTTCACATCTCCGTCTTGGGATTTGCAGCGTTTGCCGAGTTGTATGAGTCTGATGATTATATTTGTTGGATTTTACTTGACATTCAAGCAGGGAGTTCGCGTGACTTTACACTTCATGATGGGTTTTTTTTTCGTGGTGACCGTCTCTGCATTCCGGATTGTAGCCTCCGTCTTCAACTAATTGTGGAAACACATAATGCGGGGCATGTTGGTCGCGACAGGACTTTGCATTTGCTCTCCCATACGTATTTTTGGCCCACCTTACGGCGTGATGTTGAGCGCTTCGTTGAGCGATGTATGACTTGTCAAACGTCGAAAGGCCGTGCAACGAATGCGGGCCTCTACCTTCCTTTACCTATACCAACACAACCGTGGTCGGACACCAGTATGGATTTCGTGATGGATCTTCCACGAACACAAAAAGGATTTGATTCAATCTTCGTCGTTGTGGATCGTTTCTCAAAAATGGTACATTTCATACCATGTTCACGAACAACGGATGCGGTGCAAGTCGCAACACTTTTCTTTCGTGAGGTGTATAGACTCCACGGATTGCCAACATCTATCGTCTCAGACCGTAATTCACGTTTCTTGGGTCATTTTTGGCGGTCGCTTTGGAAAATGTTGGGAACTAGCCTCGACATGAGTTCCGGTTATCATCCGCAAACGGACGATCAAACAGAGTTGACCAATCGATCGTTGGGAAATTTGATTCGATGTCTTGTGGGCGATGTAATTAAAGCTTGGGATTCTAAACTACCTCAGGCCGAGTTTGCGCATAATCACTCCCTCAACAGAAGCTCGGGTTACAGTCCATTTCAGGTCATTTACGATATGTTGCCTCGTGGCCCTTTGGACCTGTCTAATCTTCCAGAACAAATGTCTTCATGGTGTCGCGGACGACTTCATCGACAACATTCATATGGTCCACGAGCAGGTTGTCACCAATCTTGAGTCATCCACGTCAAAGTATAAAACTGCTTCTGATTCTCGCCGCCGTCGAGTTGTGTTCGAAGCCGGGGATCATGTCTGGGCATTTCTCACTAAAGATTGGGTGCCAGCACGTGATTACAACAAACTTAAGGCAAAGAAGATAGGGCCTCTCACAGTGTTGGAGCGGATTAACGACAATGCGTATCGGCTACAACTTCCGGCACACATCACCACTTTCGATGTCTTCAACGTACCCTATCTCTCTCGTTATGTTCCACCAGACCCGGCACCTGATTCGAGGTCGAATCCTAAAAACCCCGAAGGACCTGATGCAGCATCATGATACATTCACCGCCAAGAAACTATTTTAAATATTGGTTTTCTTTAGATTTTCTCTTTATTATTATGTTTTGCTTTTATCGAAATTTCCTATGTTTAAGGGAACTGGTTATTTCGAACCAACTCCTAAAACCTATATAAGGTGTTTTAAATTGGCTTTGATATTCAGTTTTTTTAAAGTTAATAAACTAGAGTTTTCTCTAAAGCCTTGCATTGGTTCGATTAAGTTCATCAATTCGAGAGCCTTGTGTTGATTCGATTCAATTCATCAACCCAAGAAGTCGGTTCTCTAGAGATTGCGTTAAATCCCTAGATTTGAGCTGAACTACCGTTGATACATTGTGCCACTCCTGAATTAGCTGTGAAATCCAGTGGGAAGTCGAAGAAGAGAAGTAAGTCGAAGAAAGTGGAGTATATGAAGCAAGAAACTGAAGACGAGGTGACTAATAAAGGACAGGTATATTCTTCGGTTGGTGGAATGACAGAGTTGGATACTACGTTTACCAAGTCTTGTCTTGTCAAATCACTAGTGCGTTTTGGTGTGGTTGATCTTGCTGCTCAACAAGGATGGACTAGGCTTGCCTCAAAGGATAAGAAGAGATTCGAGGACCACTGGAACAAGATGCAGCTTAAGGAATTTGAGTTCTATACCCAGAAGAGCGGTTTCATTCATGAGGTGGTAACAAAGATGGCTGAAGCATTTCGATCAAACCCTTAGATATATTGATTTTTGTTTTTGTTTTGTTGGTTTTTTTTTTTTTTTACTTTCTAAGACCTCATTTTGGAATATTTTCGGATTTATCAATATTAAGAAAGCATTTTTAACTAAAAGTGAAGCAATTTGAGAGTTACGTGTTGTTAATTAATACACAAAATAAACATTTTGCGTCGAAAAGCAGGATCTGTGGGAAGAAAGACGGTTTATGCGCGGCTTCTTTGAGCTGAATTTGTTGCACATTCTCTGTCTTCTTTTTTAGCAGCAATGGCTGAAACAATATGTTGAAGATAAGAAAAAGCCAACGACTCGTAAGTTTGCAGGATCTATTTGATCTCGAGTTGGCCAGTGTTCCTAACATCAGTGTTGAGTAACTGACCACAAACAAGATCCTAAGACAACAGGTATGTCAACAGAAACTAATTTGTATAAGTTCGTGTTTGAATATTTTTCTGAAGTTTAGTAGAGTGGTTGGTTTATTTTTGTTTTCTCAAGAGTGATGGTGTTGGAAAGAAGAAGAATGGTGGATTTTTTTGTTGGCAAGAGGAAATTGAAGACAACTGACTCCAGCTGCTAAAGCTAAAGCAATGGAGCTAGACAAATGAGAAGGAACCTGTATATAGTATATAGTAAGACTTTCACAGTCAAGACAGAGAGTCAAGATGTTTTCTGGTTTATTACTTTTTCACTAAACATGGACATTAAAAAAATATTTATAAGATTGAGATTGAGAGATTGTCTTAATGAAAAAAAGTTCACACATTACATTACATGGTACAATTAATAAAGTTTGGATCCTAACAGGGAAAAATCTCGGGAAGTTAGCAGCACTAGCCAACAAAGATTTTATTATTTACCAAATAACCATTTAAATCTTTGACTATAATATTCTTTGTATGATATTTATAAATTACAAAACGCACTCTTCTTTCTCGTTTTCTCTTTCTTGTTCTTTCTCTTTTTTTTATCTTTGGGTGTGACTCGTAAACAATTACATGGTGTATTAGTGAGTCGATGCTACGACCTTCACAGCGTACAACCAAGGTGTGATGAGGATGCCGTTGTAAACCGATGGGGAATCGGCCATGACGAACTGGCATCATTCAAGCCACATATACTGGGAACTTGATCGTCCTATCGGTAGAGGTCGTTTATAGTACCTGATTAGGTCTATCGGGCTCCTAGTATCGATCAATATCAGGTCGACCTCATAATCTGCAATGACTAGAGGATCCTTATGAGGTTAGTCAATACGTATAGTATCAGGTTACGAACAGGTCTTCGATGACAGGTGTGGGCAACTTCTGGGCAGTTTCGACTTGCCTTTTGTACTGTTCGATGGACCTGACCGAGTCGTTACACTCTTCGAAGCCGCCCATAATTGGGAAAACAGTCTATTGCCCCCATGAACTGAGCAACGCCTCTCTAATCATACACGAACTATTGAACAATGCCAAAAACCACATGAACTACCTATAAATTTGAATTTACTACATGATATTTAAAAATACGGTCAATTCCCACACAACCGTAAACAAAATGAGTTTTTCGTTAACGGTTGGTAACATGTATGACACGTGGAACATTTTTTGGCTGATTTTAATTTTTGTTTTTGTCAACCAAAACTATAATTAAAATATGCCACTACAATTGGTTAACTAATTGGGTGGAGTGTTGTTTACAAATGAAAAATTAAAAGCTCTAGTACGTGCAGAACAGGCTAAACAGTTCGTATTTAAATTAAAAGAACGAGAAATTAAAAATAAATAGTTAAAATTTATAGAATTAAATATATATATATTTTGATCGATTTTACAAAAACGACGTCGTTTTGATTTTAGGTCAAATTATTGTTATGATGTCTATGTAATTTGTACTTAAGATGTTTTTTAAATCAAAATTAAAAATTAAATGAAAATGATAATGATTTCATAAAACAATTTTGAATCAGTTAAAACATTTTTAAAAATCAATTTCTTTTTTAAAAACTTTTTGTTAATTGATTTCAACTAAATACAAGTTAAAAGTTAAATTTTTATTTATAGAGTAATATAATAGATCAAAACAAGTTTTTAACCGTTAAATTCATTGTAAAATACAATCAAACCAATGATAAAAATAATTTTAAGAATACAAATAGTTAAAAGCAATAAAAAACAATTTTGTTCTCCTAAAACATCACTCACTAAAATGAAGAAAATATATACTAATTATTTTTTAAGATATTACTCGGACTATGTATTTGTATATGAAAATTATTATCTTATTATTTTATTGAATTGTGTTATTGAGTATTAATTTATTATTTTTGAATAGGCCCAACATTAGACTAAAAACTTATATTAATTTATTATTTTTGAATAGGCCCAACATTAGACTAAAAACTTATTCATTTACTAAGTATTAATATATATAGTTCCTACTTGATAAATTAATAAATACGGTAAATGAATAAGTTTTTTTGGTTGAAAAAAAAAAAATTTTAATCAGCCGAAAAAATGTCCCACGTGTCATACATGTCAACAACATTAATGGAAAACTCATTTTGTTTAGTGTTGTGTGGGAATTAACCGTATTTTTAAACATCATGTAGTAAATTCAAATTTATAGGTAGTTCATGGCATTGTTCAATAGCTCGTGTATCAATAGACAGGCGTTGCTTAGTTCATGGGGTGAATAAGCTGTTTTTCCGCCCATAATCATATGGATTCTTTTCCGAGGAACTACCGCATTCTTATCCCCATGTAGGTCATCATGATGCCTTTTAGGTGGGTTAGCTTGCTTTCGTTTTGAGGAGGTTGGTCGACCTCTTCAGCTTGTTCCTCTTTGTCTTTGGGCTGATCATTTCTCGACCTGTGGGTTTGTACCACTCCGCTAATTTGGCTGTTCTTGAAATTTTGCAAGAGAATGTCTTGCAAATGGCTACACTGTGAAGTTGAATGGCCTAAGACCTCGTGGAATTCACACCATAGGTCTGGGTCATGGACATCATTGTTGCGATTGTTCTTAGCCCACTTCTTTTGTGTCTGATCTTTCATCGGGTTAGAGATTAGATAGCTAGAACCTCTCATGTTCCACTCGTCCTTCAAACGTCCTTTGTCGTAATGATCGCCCTTCTTTTGTTCTTTCTCGTAGTGATCATCCTTCTCTTTTTTGATGGCGTCTTTTTTGCTATCTTTTTTTGTTATCTTCTTCTAATTCCATGAAACTCGATGCTTTATGCAGGACATCATCTATGAAAGAGAGACTTGTGCCACAAAGCCTTTTCAGTGCTTCGATAGCCGCTTCATCTGCTATCGTCATTCGTGAAAGCGTTGCTTTGAAGCGGCCCATTAAATATGGAAGTGATTCGCCCGAGCCTTGGCTCATAGCCCAGAGATCGACGATTGAGTCCCCTGATATATCATGGTTTTTACCCGTTTTCGACCATGATATAAGTCCTTTTCATAGAGTCTTTTTGGTATTTTTCGAGTTGTTTTGAGTCTTTGCAGGTTATTGGACGATTGGAGCTTTATGGGAGCTTTTGGAGCATTTTGGGAGCATCAAGGAAAGAAGAGCTAAAGTGATCAAGTCGAAGTCGAGTTTTCAAGGCTGTGTCGATCGACACGGACCTGTGTGTCGATCGACATGCCCGTCTGACACGTGAAGACTTCAAGTTTTGAAGAAATTCCAGTTTGGCTTAAAAAGCCCAGAAGTTTACACCAAAGCCCAATCCGATTTTTAGACAATATAAATAGTTTTTTGCTTAGGTTTTCATGTTTTTATCTTGTTTTCTATTGAGACTTAGAGGAGGAGAGATTTGGGGAGACTTCAGACTTTCAGAGATTTCGAAACCCTTTTGTATCTCTAACTCTATCTTTAATGCAATTTATTTCATTCATTATGATTTCATCATTTATGTCTGAGTAGTTTGCTTGTTAGGTTTTGGAAAGTTCTAGGGTTTGATGAGAAATTGATAGGATTGAAACCCTGTTAGGATTTATCTTTATATTCTTCATCTAGATTGATTTAACTCTGATTTTAGGACTGATCAATTGAAATTGGATATCCTAGGTTGCTTTAATAGATGCGAAAGTATTATTAACAACCTGATATAATCTTAGATGAGCAAAATTATCTATTCGCAAAGACATTTGGCTTAGTAATTTTGTGAACAATCGAACCTGAATTTAATGCTTGTCTTTATTCATTAAGTTCGCAAAGAAATTTGGAATTTAGGGATTTAGTCATAGATAATCTCTGCAACGAAAGTCGATTGATTTTACATTCGTGTTTGAGTTCTACTTAACAAATCCTAACCGTTTTTATCTCTGTGTCGATCGACACAGATACCTGTGTCGATCGACACGAATCAATTTCGAATCATTTCTGCGAACAACCCATTGCCTAACTCCTTGTCCAATTGATTTCTTGAAACTTTATCATCTCTCACTTGTTTACTTTTTGTTTTTTTTTACTTCATTCATACACTTTTACTTAGCATAATTTGAATTCACGAATTGGTTGTGTTATTCGATTCCCTGTGGATTCGATCCCTAAGTACTACATCGATCTCTTAATTTGAGAGAGTAGCTCAGGGCAAATTTGAGCATATCAAATTTTGGCGCCGTTGCCGGGGAGTCGATCTAACCAATCGATTTGTGTTATTAGAACTTTGTCTAAGTTTTTATTTTTGTTTATTTTACTTACTTTTTCTTTTCTTTTTGTTTTGTGTGTTTCAGGTTTATGCATCAGCGCGTTACCAGAAGCAACCAGAATAGATAGCTACTTGATCTCAATCCTGAGATTGTAAGGTTAGAACGAGCCAACAGAGCAGCGATAAGGACAGCCAATATGAATCCAATGATCCTTATCAGAGGTGAAGATGGGTTCTTTGAGGATGCTGAGGTTCGCAGACGAAATGCTCAGGGTCAGAGGATTGATGAGAACGGGGGGCTGTGATTTTGGAGGAGCAGCATGCTGTACAGCGCCATGAGCCAGCTGGGCGTGGGCGTACTCTGGGAGAGTACAACAGGCCCGATGAGTTCTATGCCAACAGGGCAGCGATTCGTCCTCCTGCTTTCCAGAGGAGCGATTTCGAGCTAAAGCCTGCCTATTTATCTCTTGTGGCTCAGCACCCCTTCCACGGTCTATCATCTGAGCATCCCATGGACCACATTGAGAGGTTCGAGGACCTAGCATCCAGCATCAAGGCAAATGGAGTCTCTAGCGACTATCTCTACTGCAAGCTGTTCCCATACTCTCTCAGTGGAGAAGCAGCTTACTGGCTGAAGCAGCTGGAGCCGGGCTCGCTGACTACTTGGGAGGACACCAAGAATGCCTTCCTCAACAACTCCTTTGATGAGGCGAGATCCGAGGATCTAAGGACTAAGATCTCCACCTTCAAGCAAGGTCCGACTGAAGCATTCAAGGATTCTTGGATGCGATTCAAGTCTTACCAGAGAAACTGTCGTCATCACGGGCTTAGTGATGTTCAGCTGCTGGGTATATTCTTCAGAGGGATTGATTGGAGGTATCAAATGGCCCTGGATGCTGCGAGCAACGGGAACTCAACACTAGATATCCCGAGGATGCACTTGTGCTTATCGAGAATTTGGCTGCTAGTAACAGCACCAAGAATGCGGACTTTGAGAGGAAGAAGTTTGGTGGTAACATGGATGGAGGTCAGATCGCTGAGGTGAAAGCCAAGTTAGACTCTGTGCATAACTTTCTAGTGGGGAAGAAGTCAGTCCAGTTTGCTGCAGAAGTGGAGGCTTTTGAGCCTGAAGAAAAGGATGTTAACTACATCAATGGAGCTGGTTTTCAGGGTCAGAGATTTGGTAATCAACAAAGGTATCAGAAACCATTTCAGAGCAACAACTACCAAAGGAACTACGGTTCTTCTTCTTACCAGACGCCTCCTGCTCAATCTTCAGATAGTGAGATGAAGTCAATGCTAGAACAGATTCTAGAGGGTTAACAGAAGATGACAGTGAGCTTCAATGGGAAGATGGATGCCATGTACTCTGATCTGAATGGTAAAATCGAGGCCCTCAATCTCCATGTGAAGAAGCTAGACACCCAAGTTGCTCAAACCGGGGAGAATGTTAGACGACAAGAGGGATTTCTCCCAGCTAAGACGGAAACAAACCCAAGACTACATGTCAATGCCATCACCTTGGGGAGTGAAGAGGAGATCGAAGATGAAGAGAATGTCGTTCCAGACCCCGTGTTGATCGACACGGATAGCTCATGTCGATCGACACAGGTCGAAAGACGCAACACTAGAGTTTACGCAATCGGTGATTTTTCCACTCAGAAATCGCATGTCGATCGACACAAAGATAGTGTCGATCGACACGAGTCCCAGACGTGGCCAACCACTTCAAAACCTTCCGTCAAAGCAGAGGAAAGGGTCTACAAGCCCAAGATCCCATATCCACGAGCTGTTAGCGTCGAAACACCAGAGGGGAAAGGGGGACATGCTCAACCACAGCTGAGGGAGTTGCAAAAGATAACGAATCCAGGGATGTTCGTTGTTCCTTGTACGATCAAAGGTATGAAATTCAAGAACTCTCTTTGTGACACTGGAGCTAATGTGAATGTCATGTCTGAGTCTGTTGCAAGGAAGCTGGGGATTAAGGATCTGTAACCTTCGAAGATGTCTATCGCGATGGCTGACTTTTCTTCAACATCTTCGAAAGGATTCATTCCTGACTTGATGCTTCAAGTAGACGATTGTCTGGTTCCGGTGGATTTTCAAATCATGGAGACGAAGAATGACATGGAGAGACCATTGATTCTTGGGTCATCATTCCTTGCAACTGTGGGGGCGATTGTGGATTTTTCTAATCAACGGATCTCATTCTCCAAGATCGACAAGAATGTCTGCTACCCTTCAGTCCAAATCATGGAGAATTCTTGTCTGACCGTTACTAATGGAGGAAAGCTGAGTTCAAACCTTGGAGCTGACACGAAGAAGATCCTGTGTACACCACCTTCGATTCCACCCCCTTTGAGATCTAATAGAGCCTCAGCTGCACCCAAAGTGAAGCGCAAGAAAACTTCCAAACCCTTCTCCAGGTTCAGAATCATCCTTCCCATGGAGCTAAAGGAAAAAGGAGAGGTAGTTATCCAAGAGATGATGCAGAACACTATGAAGCTCTTTCCAGGTGTTGTTCCTTTCACCAATCCACCAGGAGTCTGCGTCCTGACACAGTCGAGCTAATGACTGAAAACAAGCGCTTAGTGGGAGGCAACCCACTGGTAAGACTACTTATTTTCGTTTTTATTTTTCTTTTGTTTACTAACTTTTGGTTTTGTTTTTAAGTGTTTGAAAAAAAAAAAAAGAAAGAGAAGAGCGAGGAAACGTCAGTGTGTCGATCGACACAGATACCTGTGTCGATCGACACACCCTTCACAGGTAAGTTCCCTTTCGTTTTTCTTTGGTGTTTTGTTTGTTTTCTTTTCTTTCCAAACTCATGCTTCAATCACACTGGGGACAGTGTTGGTTAAGTCTGGGGGAGGGGAAACTACTAACGTGTTTTTATTTGTTTTGGTTTATTTTGAGTCAAATTTTTCGTTTTTTTATTGAGTCAAAACAGTTGGAAACTATGACTTTTCTCTTGATCTATTGGATTGTTCTTTCAGTTGTGTGACCATTCTTCAGGATCAATTTCAGAGAAGACTAATGGAAAATCCTAAGGCTGACTAGTTAACTAAAGACGTCTGTTACTTCCAGCATAATTCGCCCAGGGTTCGAGCTAATTATGCGGTCTCCTCGGTGATTGGTGTTCATAGAGCTTGACTCCTCATTCATACCTGACAAGTGCAATCTCTGTTGAAAGTAATGGTACTCCTCTCCTCATTCAAATAAAAAAATAAAAATAAAAAAAATAAATAAAAAATTTTGAATGATTTGGGGTGATATGATAGTTCTTGAGTATAAGATGAGGAAATGAAATTCCAGTGAGTCAGTACTCAAGAGGTGATCACCTGGAGCTCAAAAGCAGCAGTCTGAGTCCTTTAGAACGGATGTAGAGGACGAGCGATCTCACGACCCTGTCTCCTCACAAGGAACAATAGTAGTGAAAGCACTGTTTTGAGTTTCTGAATCGAATAAGTCTGGGGGAGAGAAAGAGTACCAAAGGTTGTATGGTTCACTAGTCGTGGTATTGTATGGGAATGAGTCTATAAGGTTCTTGACATCGAGATCTGGGACAAGACCCAGCAATGAGGACTAGTGGATTATGATGTGAAGTGATGGATGAATTTGGGAAGCTGCGAAAGTCTACGGAGAAGTACATGGTGGTCTGATTCTGGGTTGGTTTTGTATTATGTGGTTCACTAGATTGGAAGGGTCAGTTCATTGCTCCAAGGGAAGGTAAGTTTCTGTGTTTTCAAAACTCTTTCACATTCTTGGTTTATATTTTGCTTGAGGGCAAGCAAATGCTAAGTCTGGGGGAGTTGATATATCATGGTTTTTACCCGTTTTCGACCATGATATAAGTCCTTTTCATAGAGTCTTTTTGGTATTTTTCGAGTTGTTTTGAGTCTTTGCAGGTTATTGGACGATTGGAGCTTTATGGGAGCTTTTGGAGCATTTTGGGAGCATCAAGGAAAGAAGAGCTAAAGTGATCAAGTCGAAGTCGAGTTTTCAAGGCTGTGTCGATCGACACGGACCTGTGTGTCGATCGACATGCCCGTCTGACACGTGAAGACTTCAAGTTTTGAAGAAATTCCAGTTTGGCTTAAAAAGCCCAGAAGTTTACACCAAAGCCCAATCCGATTTTTAGACAATATAAATAGTTTTTTGCTTAGGTTTTCATGTTTTTATCTTGTTTTCTATTGAGACTTAGAGGAGGAGAGATTTGGGGAGACTTCAGACTTTCAGAGATTTTGAAATCCTTTTGTATCTCTAACTCTATCTTTAATGCAATTTATTTCATTCATTATGATTTCATCATTTATGTCTGAGTAGTTTGCTTGTTAGGTTTTGGAAAGTTCTAGGGTTTGATGAGAAATTGATAGGATTGAAACCCTGTTAGGATTTATCTTTATATTCTTCATCTAGATTGATTTAACTCTGATTTTAGGACTGATCAATTGAAATTGGATATCCTAGGTTGCTTTAATAGATGCGAAAGTATTATTAACAACCTGATATAATCTTACATGAGCAAAATTATCTATTCGCAAAGACATTTGGCTTAGTAATTTTGTGAACAATCGAACCTGAATTTAATGTTTGTCTTTATTCATTAAGTTCGCAAAGAAATTTGGAATTTAGGGATTTAGTCATAGATAATCTCTGCAACGAAAGTTGATTGATTTTACATTCGTGTTTGAGTTCTAGAACTGCACTTAACAAATCCTAACCGTTTTTATCTCTGTGTCGATCGACACGAATCAATTTCGAATCATTCCTGCGAACAACCCATTGCCTAACTCCTTGTCCAATTGATTACTTGAAACTTTATCATCTCTCACTTGTTTACTTTTTTTTTTTTTTTACTTCATTCATACACTTTTACTTAGCATAATTTGAATTCACGAATTGGTTGTGTTATTCGATTCCCTATGGATTCGATCCCTAAGTACTACATCGATCTCTTAATTTGAGAGAGTAGCTCAGGGCAAATTTGAGCATATCATCCCCTTTGATGATGTACATCAAGTAGTGTTTCAAGAAAGCTGTAGATAGTTGCTCAAATTTGTCGATGGAGTTCTCGTCTAATCTTAAGAACAAGCATGGGCATCTCCATGCTAGACTGACCACGAAAACTTGGGCAGTAGCCCGCCTCTTTTTCCTTTGGGGAGAAGTGAGCTCTCCCCATCGCGATACGGAAAGCCATGATATGTTGAGTTGGATCGGTTTGCCCCTCGTAGGTGGCGATCTTAATCTTTGGATTGTGTCTCAACCATGTGTTGCCAATTCGGGCCCTGAACGATATCCATTTTGTCTCTCCAAGGGCGTGATCGGTTTCGGGAGCCGAGCTGGCACCCGATGCAGCCTTGAACTCATAGTTCAGAAGGTATTCCTCATGTCAGCGAGCTCAAGATCCCTTGAGTTTGGTTGTCCTTGGAATGGGGTCATGAACATTGTGGCTTGATTATTGTGCGATAGCGGGGTTGGTAGCGGCAGACTTCTTGGGAACAAGTTTCGATTAAGATGATCGTGTAGATCGATGGGCTGCCTTATCAAGGAATGCTGTATGTAATCCCGATCCACTAGCACCGTCATCTACTTCTTGAGCAGACGACTTTGCTCTTGTTGCTTGTTGAGTTTTCTAACACGTCTTTAAGCATGGCGGTTATGCTTGTTGTGTTGCCTCGACTGTCACCGAGGGGATCAGAGGCGGTAGAGCTCCATCTACCTTGCTTTTGGTAGTCTCCTTGCTAGCGTCATTGTTGATCACCGAATTCTCCCTTTTTGGCTGATCTCTGGTTCTGTCTTTATTTAGTTTTCATCTCTGGTGTTGGCCATTTCTTTGGTTCCGATCATCGTAATTAGATTGTAGAAAGTCACTTTTGCGTTAAAAAAACCCAGTTAACACCCCTCAGATGGCGCCAATTGGTGAATCTGGATCGCGTAAGCTATTGGAATCTTTCCTAAACAATTAAGAAACTAGGTTTTATAAGTAAAAGCTCAAGAATAATAAGAACGATGAATAGAGTGAACAATAAGTCTTTGCATTGATGAAGTTGCGGATCCCTTTCCAAAAGAATTACATTGTATATTTTATACAAGTTTTCAGTCGGTTGAATAAACCCTAGAGAAATATGGAAAATTTCTCAATCCTAAGTAATTTTCCATTATTTATGTCGATCTTTTCTTTTTTAGTCGTAGTTCGTAGGTCAATCGAATCATCATGGGCCTGGGCCGAACTCATCTGCTGCATCGAAATCGCCTTTCGAGGCCCAGTTCACTTTCCTCCTATCGAAGCTCCAAGTTGATTCAGATCTAGGTCGGGTCTCGGTGACAGTTGCTAAAACAGGTACCACCGGTATCACAGATAAAAGCTCATATATAGAGGTTGTATTCATCCAACCTTTATCTTTTTCAATTATGTTTTGCTTGTTTTATTTCAACAAATCTGAAATCCCAAAATAATTGTTTTCTTGCTTTGTTTCTTTTAACGAATTTGATAACCAAATAAATATTTTAGATCTTTTAGTTTCATAATTATTTCATCTTTAAACCATTAAAAACCATAAAGAAAATGAAAACTCTTTTCGCTTTATTTTTTTCATTTTATTTCAAGTTTGACAAAAAAAATAAGAGAAATAAAAAAATTACTGTTACAAAACCCATTATTTGGATGTCCATTATAGGCCCATATTCTAGAAGGTTCTAGACTTGCTTGCTCTCCAAGTTCTACTTGTTCTCCAAGTCATTGTAATCGTATATATACTGTGTATTATCCATGGAATAAGATAACACAATTACCTTTCTCAAATGTCTCTTATCTCTTTTATTCATAATACGTTATCAGCACGAAACTCTAGCCGCTGAGTACAAACCCTAGCCGTCTCAGCACGAAACCCTAGCCATCTGAGCATGAAACCTTAACCATCTGAGCTAAAACAACTTTTAGCAAAATCCCTAATTGATGCCAACTCCGTTCTCTATCGATGGCGTCTCCATCTCTCCGCTATGATTATCGATTGAGATAAGTAATTTGTCCCTAGTTAATCGTGAGTCCATGATATTTTAAAACCTAGATTCTATCACAATAATTGATTAATTTGTAACCAAAATAGTACTTTTCTTTATTATTGATTTAGCGAGAACATGTTTTTAATTATTTGGTATTCATTGATTATTGAGTTTGGTTTGATATATTATTGGTCTTTTAATTGAAGTGACAACTGAACTAAAGATCCCGGCGAAATATTAGCCTACAATACATCTCTGTTTCAAATTTTCGGAGAGATCTGTTTCCATCAACGATCAAATCAATACCGTCTCGTTTCCCAAACGCCATCTCCCAAAACCATCGTTATCGAGATAAGTAACCTCGTATATTAAATAATTATCAACACATGTGTAGATACATCAAAGATATCAACTAAGGATCAAAGAAGGTGTGAAGAATCCTATGTTACACAGGAGACAAGAAAAGCTAAAGTCAGTGTCACACGTGTGAAGTCAACTCCACACGTGTGAAGGTCATGAGTGTCTTGAGCTATGGGAATGTAAGTGGGAGAGATGGTGTAGAAGTTTGGTTCAACAAACAAGGAAGTGACATTATGCAAAAGGAAAAAATCATAAGGTTGGCGTTTTGCACAAAGTGAAGTGACAGGTGAAACAGTGCTCTCTGTTACAAAACAGTGGATGGTTTACTGGTGCGAATCAAGACTCCACTTCTTATATTGGTAATTGGACCACCAATATAATAAATGTTTTTGTAACTTTTAGCAATGAGTTCTTCACGCAAAAGAAAAGAAAGTAAAATTGTGAGAGTGTACTCCTTGTTGAGTGGAGTGATTTTATGTTGAGTTAACCGGTTTCATTTGGGTAGATTAGAAACTTGTATAGAACACAAATCTTTTTGTATAAGATGTCGTGGATTCTTGGGTAGACTAGGTTGAGAGTTTATCACTTTGTTGTAAGATTGTGTAATATGTTCTTGTTGCAACTGGAGTTGTGTGTAGCAGTGATACGTTTGCATTAAGGGAAGTGTTTTAAGTGTGTCTTTAATACCTTTTGTGGAGTACAGTATCTGTGTTTCCGAATTGGATACTCTTACTTTTACATTTGATATTAGAGCCAAACATCAAACCAAGGGATTTGTGTTCCCTTAACAGGTGGAGGTTATGTGACATGGAAACGTTTTCGGAAACAATGAGTATAGATAAGGGGTTACTTCTAGATACTAAAATATATGGATACTGGAAAGTAAGAATTACTCAACATATCCGAAGGCAAGGAAAGGATGCTCGGACCGTTGTTGAAGAAGGGTGGGAACCTCCGTCTCAACTCTCTGATGAAGGGTTTAAGGTTCTCAAGCCAAATTCAGCGTGGACGATTGAAGAGAAGAATCTATCTAAATTCAATGTGCGTGCTTTGAACACCATCTTCAGTGCAGTTCAAGAAGATGAGTTCAAACTCATTCAGGGGTGTAAATCGGCCAAACAGGCTTGGGATATTCTTCAAAAAGCTCATGAAGGAACGTCTACGATCAAGACAACTTGACTTGATCAACTCGCGTCTAGCTTCAAGAATTTAAAGATGGATCCACAGGAAACCATTGTCCAATTCAACTCTAAAATAAGTGCCATTGCAAACAAAGCCGAAGTGCTAGGTAAAACCTACAAGGACAAGAAACCTGTCAAGAAATTGTTGAGATATCTACCTCAAAAGTTTGCAGCACACAAAGCTGTGATGAGAATTTATGGAAACTCGGATTCAATGAAGTTTGAAGAACTCGTTGGAATGCTAAAATCAGAGGAAATGGAAGTAAATGAGGACAGACAGCTGACATCGAAGGGGATAACCTTCTGTGTTGAAGAAGACAGAGACTCTTTGAAAGGCTTAAAAGATGAGATATCTCTCATGGCTAGAAACTTTGGAAAGGCTCTCAATTGTGTTTCACAAGGTCAGGATCATCAAGTCAATTTTAAAGTCTGTTTAAAAACAATGAAAAAGGAAATTCAAGAAACTTTCGATCTAATGAAGAACGTGATGGAAGGAGAAGAGACATACAGTGCTTTGAATGTGGAGGAAATGGTCACATCAGGCCGGAGTGTCCCATTACCAAACAAAAGGAGCTGAAGTGCTATGAGTGTAAAGGATGTGGTCACACAAAGACCGAGTGTCCAAATTTCTTGAAAAGGAAAGAAAAATCTCTCATCAGCTTTAGTGAGTCTGACTCAGATGAGAATAATGAAGGAAAAGAAGAGGATATGTTAAACTTTGTAGCCTTTCTGGCCAGTACAAGAGAGTCCGCTTCAACATCTGACTCTTAATCAGAAGACGATTCTGTAGAGATTGATCCTAAAGAAGCATATAGGGAGTTGTACTACGGCTAGATAGAAATGCAAGAAGATAACTCAAAGCTTACACAAGATATCTTTGACTTGAAAGCATATTTTAAGGACTAGAGGGAAGCTCTTCTCAAACAGGAGAATGAAGAAAAAGATATACAGTGGTTCAAAAAGGAGTATCCTGACTGTACATCAGAAAATGTTGATGATCAGATCAAGTATCTTCATGAGATGATCTGTTTGGAAAAACAGAACAAGGAATGTGTGCAACAGGAAACTTGTGACACAGATCAAAAACTGAGAATAGTCAACAATGGGACTCAGCAACTCGAGAAGATTCTAACTATGGGAAGAACCGAGTCATCTCATCGGGGACTTAGATATCTTGGATGGGCAACATCAGTCGAAGGACCTTTGAGTGACTCAAATGTGTTTGTGAAGGAAAGAAATCTTCCAAAGGTTTCACATGGCCATTCTGAACCAACTAAGAGGGACATTCCTTCGCCAAGATCTACTTTTTCGCCTAGAAACTGTGAGAAAAGACATAAACTGCAAGGAACAGCTGAAGGTTCAAAAGAAAGAAGTCAAAAGAATAAACCAACTACAAAGACAAGAAACAGAAGTTGTTATCACTGTGGAAGGACTGGACACTAGTGGCAAAGGTGCTTCAAAAGGAAAAAGATCAGTCAGTAGCTTTGGAAATCCAAACAATGTTGGATTGAACCTTCCCGATTCGGTTGTGTTTGGGTGACTAAGGAAAAAATGTATGAAAAATTCAGGAACATCACGAAAGAAGTAGAGGACTTCGGTCTGTTGGACATCACCATCTATGGTGAACCTGACTCAAAAACTAAGGAGACGACAGCTCTAAAGGTCGCCCAAATGGCTTACATCATTGAAGAAGCAAACGAAGAAGCAATCTAGTATTTTGATAATGGGTGCACAAAACACATGACGAGTGTTGCCTGCTATCTTTCGAATCTATGCATGGTTGTCAGAGGAGAAGTTGTGTTTGGTGATGGTGAGACTAGATGAATCATAGGGAAAGGCAACATAATCAGAAAGGATGCGCCTCACCTGAATAATGTGTATCTTGTGGATGGTCTAAAGATGAATTTGATTAGTGTGAGTCAGCTGTGCTCTGAAGGTCTCAGGGTCGTGTTCGATGCTACTTACTATTGGGTCCACAATGAGAATGGAACAGTTCTGATGATAGGAGTCAGAAGGGAAGACAACTGCTATGTGTTGAAAGAATGGCAAGATTCTCAAAAAGGGATCCAAAGGGCATCTAAGGCAGTGCAGACCGAGTTTGAAACACGGGGTTTTCATGCAACACTCAACTCGTCTAACTGGTCAATAAACCATCTTAGCGAGCTACAAAATCTCAACAATAACTCAATATGGGATCTGCATCATCACCCCTCACCAAGGAAAAATCCCAGGGTATGAACTCTCTAT
Organism: Arabis hirsuta; assembly: GCA_964056655.1. Taxonomy (NCBI): domain Eukaryota; kingdom Viridiplantae; phylum Streptophyta; class Magnoliopsida; order Brassicales; family Brassicaceae; genus Arabis; species Arabis hirsuta. The sequence goes on along the minus strand of OZ053298.1, from coordinate 20,669,194 downwards.
TTAACATTCTTCTGACTAACAAGTATATTTCGTCTTCTGAAAAACTCAAGAGAAATACAAAAGGCAGGTATTATAAAGTTGCTCCACATCAAGAAATTATGTGTCACTATGATTAAAAAAACAGGATGCACTCTATAACACTACTATCAAGAGGATTCATAATGAGACAATTACCTCTATTACTCGTTTCTGGTATGATCTGTTTTTTACTTTTTTTGCAAAGCAGATTAAAATTGAGTACTGCAATAATAAAAATTGTGGCTCTAGGGTAACTTCTTCTGTTAGAAAAATGAGTCTTGAGAGTTTAGTTGTAAAAATACTGAGAAACACAACACTCGTGTTCTCAGCGAGCACTAATCTCTTGTTGTGTCTCAATAGGTAGGGTGATCCATCCTTGTTGATTGGGGGTAGCAAGTTGGGTTTTGTCCTCTGTTCTATATCACCCCTTAAAACCTCCTATCATTATGTTGGCTAAAGAAAATAGCTAATTATCATTCTTGTTTAGTTTTTCCTTATGTCATTCCTTCACTCTATTCAGTTTATGTGGTCAACCACTTGTTCTGGGGGTTCTTATAAAAAAAAAAGGAGAAAAGTCCCATAATCTGTTAAAGCAAAAAAAGGGAGAAAAGTCCCATTATTTATACGACGGAAGAACAAGAGAAAAGTCCTTGTCACTTTGGTGATCAAAAAGAGGGTTCACACAAAGGGGAGAAAAGTCCTAAAACCTTTGTCTTTACCACTTGGTTTCTCTGTGTAAAATACATCTGAGTTTAGGAGTTTCTGATTTTCTCTTCTCTAAAAGGTCTGAACTTGAATGATAATGTGAAAGCTAGTCTGGGTCAATTACTGTTGGTGAAAGATACTCTTTGAGAAATAGTTGCCACTGTGGACTGGTGGGTTGACCAATTTATCAAATGTTTTCCGCTTGCTACTCTGATCCTTGTGATACAATGAGGGGTTGTGCTTGTCCTTGCTCTTGTGCAAACGTAAGTTTAGGTTAATGTGGCTACTTATTTATCCTTTCACTAGAATGGTGTTATCTACTTATTCATGGGATAAGTGTGAATCAAGTTCTAGTAATGTCGTGTTCTACTCTTAGTGATATATCATGGTTTTTACCGATTTTTGGCCATGATATAAGTCCTTTTTATAGAGTCTTTTTGGTATTTGCCGAGTCTTTTCTAGTGTTTATACGTTTATTGACGTTTGGAGCATAATTGGAGACTTTGGGCATTGTGGAAAGTGTAGCCGAAGTTATCAACTCGGAGTCGATATTTTCATCTTGCGTTGATCGACACAGACCCTATGCGTCGATCGACGCATAGGTCTGACGAGAAGAAATCGTTCTTATCAAGTCTTTAAGATTTTCTTTTTGCCCCAGAAGTTCCAGAAGTTAACAAAAGTGCCCAAAACCGACTTTTGTATACTATATATAGTTTCCTCCTAACTTTAGAGGGTTTTTATCTTGTTTTCTATTGAAAAAAAGAGAGAGATTGATTTTGAGAGCTTTTGGAGAGACAAATCTGCATCTTGTTCTTGAGAGATTTCGAACCCTTTGTATCTTTTACTCTATCTCTTTTATGCAATTTATTCATCTCATAATTTTTTTTTTCATCTATGTCTGAGTAATTTGCTAGTTAGATTTTGGGGATTCAAGGGTTGATGACAAATTGTTACGATTGAATTACTGTTAGGATTTATCTACTTATTCTTATCTAGATTGCTTTAACTCGTATTTTAGGATGGATCACCTGGAATTAGAAACCTTAGGTTGAATTAATATATGCGCGAAAGTATTATTAACAACCTGAACTAATCTTAGATTGGCAAATACTATTTGCAAAGAAATTAGGCTTAGTGATTTTGTGAACAGTCGAACCTGAACTTTAATGCTTGATTTAATTCATTGAATTTGCAAAGAAATTTGGAATTCAGGGTTTAGTCATAAATAATCTCTGCAACGAAAGTTGATTGGTTTTACACTTGTGATTTGAGTTCTAGAACTGCCTTTAATAAATATTCTGACAGTCTTTCATTCTTCGATTTCAATTCATACCTGAGAAAAATTCATAACCTAACCTTTTGTCCAATTGATTTTAAGAACACAAATCATCATCTGCTTGCTTGTTTAGCTATTTAATTTACTTTCGTACATTGTTTCTTAGCTTGATTTGAATTCAAAGTCTTTTGTGTGATTACGGTTCCATGTGGATTCGATCCCTAAGTACTACTGCGATCTCTTAATTTGAGAGAGTAGCTCAAGGTAAATTTGAGCATATCACTTAGGTTATGCTTCGGCTACTTATTGTCTTACTAATATAACTGATTTGGTGTTAGCCTCATTCTTCAGGACAATTAAGCCCACTCCTTCTCGGTAAAAGAATAAACTATTGGGCCTCGGCCTAGCAGTTTTAACCAAAGCAGAAGATAAGGATGTGCTACGGTTACTGTGCTCCCTGTTCGTGAAAACCAAGAAAAGCGGAACCCCAAACGTCCCCTTCCCGTCATAAAACCGCCTACACCAAACATCCGTTTTTTACTTTACTCTTTTCAAACCCTAATTTCTACCACTTTCGACTCTCAAAGAAACAATTTTTTTCTCTTTTCTCTCCATATATTGTATTCTCTTGACTAGATCTTTCTTCGTTAGCCCCCACTGCCACATCAGAGGGCAATGGTGAGTCAAATTCAAGGATTCCACCGGCCGGAACCTCCAAGGTCTCGAAGCACAAGCATGCAAAACCTGCAATGTTTCATCTCTCTCATGACACAGAGGCTCCTACTCCTCCATTTCTCCTTCGCTATGAAGCAAATTGAAAGATTGTTCTGAGCCGTGACAGGAAGTATCCTGAATTTAAGAAAAGCTTTGTGACTCCATACAGCAAAACTTTTTTTACCGCAGTAGCCGAGGAGCGCTACAAAGTCATGGCAGCCAAAAACTTCAACAACATGCGGATCTTGCGTCTCGGTGCTTCAAACTCTCCGGATTCAGAAGAACTAATCATCAATGCTGGATTACTCCCAACTGTAACAGAGATTGAGCCTTACACTCCGGAAGTGGTCAGGGAATTCTATGCCAATCTTGACGACATGGAAATCAGAGATGATGGCTACCAATGTGTGTATGTTAGAGGTGCAATGTATGAGTTTTCTCCAATAATCATCAACCAAATGTTTTAACTACAGGAACACGAGTATGATCCGGAGTTTAAAGTACCAAGCATGGAGGACCCTATTGAACTTGTTACTGCTGAATTGTCTTAAGGACATGTCAACAATTGGGACTTCCTAACTCCTCCTCAGATGAGTCCTAAGATGGCTTTCCTTTACAAGATGTGATGATGCCAACAACCAACAGAACAACCATGTCTAGAGAAAAGGGAATGTTGGTGTATATGCTGGTACACAACAAGTCTTTTAATTTTGGCAAGTTGGTGTTTGATGAGATCCTAGACTGTGTTAAGCTTGCTTTGCCATATCGTCTTGCTTATCCGAATCTCATTGATCAACACCTGCGCTTTCAACGCAGTGTACTTGTTGGCCCCGATGATCAAACCTCTGCTACTCCAGGACTTCTTCAACTTGTTAGCAAGTCGTCCTCCATGTTTGGAATGCCTACTGAACCACGTCTTCCAGAGATTGTTCATGACTTTAATCTTCTGATGAAAATGGTTTAAGTCTATCCAGACGCGTATAACAGGTTTTTTTATCCCTCCTATGTGGCTTTTTAATTTGTATTTCTTCTCAGCCTGTGTTTTTACATTAGTATGTATCCAAGCATGGGGAGAATATGGATTGAACAAAGATGGTGAAGTGGTGCGTACAACTGAGGGGGAGCGTGCTCTGGTTAAACACAGTGGTGTGAGGAAACATGATGGGACTGGCACATCAAAAACGAAACTTGATGCTCCTGATTCTTCTGAATTGTTCTGATCGCTCTCCTCTATATCTCTCTGAATCTCTGAACTTGAAAAAACTTATTTCTTATAGTCTGTGTCTACTAGACTCTCCTAGGTTTGGAGCTTCGTCTTAGGATTGGTTGTGTTGGTTAAATACTGAACCTGGCCTTGAACCTCTCTATTTCGAACCTTTGTGTGATTTTATTCAGTATCTATGTTGCTTCTTTTGCTGGTTTTTGCTTAGCTTGCTCTGATCTATCCAACATACATGTGAATTGCTTAGCTTGCTCTGAATACATGGGGATAGATATCCAACATACATGTGAATACGGTCTTGAAACTCACTGAGGTGGTTTCATAGTATGGCTCTATTTTGATATTGTTGTTGAAAGGATCTTGGACATAACTGAGGTGATTCCAATTACATAGTGTGTATCTGTTCTCTGTATATTCTGTTTAGACATGTTGCTTGGATTGATATACTCAAGTAAAAAGGGGGAGATTGTAGATGCATCAAAGCTAGCAATTAAGGATCAAAGAAGGTGTGAAGAATCATGTGTTACACAGGAGACAAGAAAAGCTAAAGTTAGTGTCACACGTGTAAAGTCAACTTCACACGTGTGAAGTGTCATGAGTGTCTCGAGCTATGGAAATGTAAGTGGAGAGATGGTGCAGAAGTTTGGTTCAACAAACAAGGAAGTGACCTTATTCAAAAGGCAAAAAGTATAAGGTTGGCGTTTTGCACAAAGTGAAGTGATAGGTGATACAATGCTCTCTGTCACAGAATAGTAGATGGTCTGCCGGTCCGAAGTGAGACTCACTTATTATATTGGTAATTGGAACACCAATATAATAGATGTTTTTGTAACCTTTACCAAGGAGTTCTTCACGCTAAAGAAAAGAAATTAAAAATTGTGAGAGTGTACACCTTGAAGAACTCAAGTATGAGAGTGCTTTTATGTTGAGTGTAACCGGTTTAATCTGGGTAGATTAGAAACTGGTGTAGAATACGAATCTTGTTGTATAAGATGTCGTGGGTTCTTGGGTAGACTACGTTGAGAGTTTATCACTTCGTTGTAAGATTGTGTAATATGTTCTTGTTGCAACTAGAGTTGTGTGTAGCAGTGCTACGTTTGCATTAATGGAAGTGTTTTATGTGTGTCTTAAATACCTTTTGTGGAGTACAATATCTGTGTTTCCGAATTGAATACTCTTACTCTTACAACATGTATGAATTATTACTGTGTTGTCGTAATTGCACTAGCTCCATATTATTCTGTAATCTTATTTCTTATTGATTGTGATGATGATCATAATTATGTGTGTTATTACTTTGATCGTCACATATATATATATATTCTTGATTACTGATTAATTTAAATTAATTTGAAAAAATCGTTGGTTTGGTGGTTTGGTGGTTTGGTGACATCGGTTTATTCGGTCCTTTATTTAATATATTCATGGAATTAGGTTTTATCAGTTAATTGATTATCACTTTATCATGTTTAGTGTTCGCTGTTTTGATTGAAACATGCTCTATTGCTTCAAGATGATTGTTTTAAATTAATTGAATTATAGAAAAGTTAAACTTGAAGAAATCGCTTGTTTGTGGATTTTCTTAATTGTTTGTTGATCTAGTATATATAATATAGCTCACGCTTAAATTATTTTTAATGATGATCTAAAGTTGTAATTAAGACGAGAAACATTATGGTGATCGTATATTGATTTATGCTTTGTAAAAAATTTGGTTTTTGATCTGATGTTCTCATTACATATCTCATGAGCTTTGATAATTAGTCATGCTATAATATTTATTTTAATTTTAGCGTGGCATATGATTAATTCATCGCTTCAATTATGAATTGATTAACCATAATCGTTTTCATCTTTATAACTAATTGATTCTATCTCTTTATTGTTTATTTATTTGATCCAAAACCGTTAATTTGATGGTTAGAGATAGATCACGTTTGATCATTTGTTGATTATGGTCCATTCTCTGAAGTAAATGTGACATCTTATAAAAGAAAAAAAAACCGCACTAATAACTATAAGCCAAAGAAGTGGCTATATAAATTTTCTTGAATCTTCAAGATCGAAATTAAGGTGTTTTTTCAAGAACTTAAATTCTCGCAATGAAAGATGGTAAGAAATAAAAGATATTTATTTATCAGGCTCCGGAAGAGCAAATATATTATTGAAGCTCGTGAAGAGTATTGCCTATCGGAACGCAATTTGATATCATTAATGCGTTATATTCTCCCAAGTCTCAAATGTTTATATAATGATAAAATACAAGATCCAAGTATGTTGTTGATTCTAGAGTGGAATTCAATTTGAGATGGATGAACTTGAAGTTTCATCATCTCAAAGGGGAGAATTAAAGAATCCCACATAGACTAAGTGACATATCTTGAACATTATGTTCACTACTTGACCATAAAAGATATAAGATATAGTCATTATATATTTTGATTCTAGTAAGAGATTCAAAACGGATGAACCTGAAGTTTGATATCATCTTGAAGAGGAGAATTAGAGAATCTCACAAACACAATAAGCGACATAAGTATCTTAGAAGATTATGTTCACTGCTTGGTTATTAAAATTCACTATAAGTGACATATCTAAAAGATTTTATTCACTACAAGTTCTTTGGAACAATATTAAAGAAAATGTGTGATCATCAGAATGTGATATTTAAGACTACAAGACTTGAAGTCTGTAAGTGAATGTAACTCAGTTATGTTGAAAGAATATCTCTAATGTAGAAAATCATAAAGTAGTCATAATGTGATGTTGTCTTGTAGACACAAAGTCATGAACAAGAAATTTAAGAACTATACTGAACTATACATAGTCTTCTAAGGCTCGGAAAATAATGAGTTATTGATGAGAAATCATGATTCATGTATGGCTACTTTTGGTCAATTCCGTGAAGTGATTATGATATCTTACATATAAAGAAAAGACTAAATAAATAAAATTCATCAAAAAAGTGGCTACTAACCTCAGTTTCTGTTCTCTGACAACTCCCACCAATAGCTTTGGATTTTATGGAAGTAATATTGAGTATGATATCCCCTGAAGGGAATAAGTAATTATCGATAAAAAGAAAACTAGAAGTTTACTAAGAATTGAAAGTAAACCAGAAGTTTACCCAAAATTTAGATGTTTGGCTTAACCAGATTGGTCATTTCGGTTTAATGATGATACGAAAAATTATAAAAATTCATGTGGACATTCCATGAAGATCTAGAGGATTCTTCTTAATGATTTATCATATGTTACTTGCTCAGAAAGCAGTATGAAAATCTGGCTTTCACCAGATAAATAATTGGAATCTAATAGTTTTCTGAATTATATACAAGGAAATGCATGGTTATGGGGCTAATCATCATGTGACATTTAGATACCTTATGGTAATAATAGATGTATCGCTTCAATGGACGCATTGACTCGATTGGCACATCAACTAGAAGGTCACGTTTATCCTTGTTATAAATCTGCAACCTCAAGTTTGTAATGGTACTTTCTTGATTAAATTACAAGAGTATTTCAGAAGTCATGTTTGAAGTCTGATTATTGGATGTCCATTAGAATAAGTGTTGAACATCTTGAAGCTCATGTTCAAACATGAAATGGTTTAGTAGCATTGATTAGTATCAAGCCAATGAATATCTAATTATTCTCCCCATAATTATTGGTTTAGGGTCAGAAACCAAATAGTTATCATCTTAAATCTTTAAATGTAAAAAATGCTCCACACAGCGCTCTAAGATGAGTCCTCAATGGAGGATAAAAATTTATGTTGGATATGAATGATACTAAGTATCTAGAGCCATCCAAGAATGATTTATTTAAGGCTCGATTTGAATACTCATTTTGATGAGTCAGTTTTTCCAATATTTGGGGGAGAAAGTAAAATATCTGGAAAAAGATTTATTTAAGGCTCGATTTAAATACTCATTTTGATGAGTCAGTTTTTCCAATATTTGGGGAAAAAAGTAAAATAGCTAGAAAAAGATATAAGTATCTATGAATTATCAATGATCCTTGGACTAAAGGATGAGAATTAAAAGTCCAAAAGATAATTCTAAGTTTAGCGTATTTATTGCCAGGCGTACTGACCCAAATAGAGTGATGAAATCACCTATACCAGTTGTATATGATCCAATTAGAATTAATGTCCCAGAAGGACAGTATCATACTGCTAGTGAGTATAAAGAGCGCATAAAACGTGATAGACCTATTTGGTTATAAATATAAGAATCCTCGTAAAAAAAAGGACAGATAAGTAGAATGATCAGATCGAGGAAAAAACAATTTTGAATGATCTCCAGAAGAGATCGAATGAGCTCTAGAAGAGACATAAACATGACAAATGAAAATATTCAAGTACTTGACAATGAAAAGAGCTAGCTAGCCATATCATGTTTGAAATAGAATGGACGTATAATCAAATGGAAAGCAAATCAACATCGTAATATTTTGCATGCTATGAGAAGTTGATATTATGAAAAATAGAGGATCATAAGAAAGTCTATTGAAAATTGTACACAAAGTAATGATTGGCCAAATGGAAAGGAAGAAAATAGACGTATAATCTCTTTTGCAGAGAATTACACCAGTAGTCTATGCAACTGAAGTGTAAAACGAGTGGAAGATAGATGAGTCTTTGTGTGAAACAATAGTGAAATTGTCACAAAGACAAGGAATATTTTATGAAGGAAAATGTTCACTTGTGGTAGATGCAATACTTATAAGTCTGGTAATATGTTATTGAACACTGGATAATTATATATGATTGCAATCCCTGAAAGATGTGAAAGATATGATCCCCGAAGGATTAATGGTATCAGAATTATATTCCTGGGAAATCTACTCAATCGAATGAGTAGAAAATATGTAACATTGGGTATAATCATGTAAATTGTACCCATATATTCATCAAAAGACTTTGATAAAATGATTCTTAATTGAAGATCATCGAAATTCCAGCAAAATTATCACAAGTAGTACGATGATAAAATATATAATAAAAGATCACTGGATAATGATATTTATGAAAATCCCAGAATAATTCAATGTAAGGATATTTTGTAAATGATTTGATATAATAGCAATATATGTGATGATTTGAACACCACTAGAACTCTTTAAGAGATTAATATATGAAGAAAAGATTTGAGAATATACCTTGGAAAGATAAATTTATCTTCAGATTTCTCAAGTTGAACATCTAGCGTAAAAAAATTTCTATCAATAAATCCTTAGAAGATTTTACAGAAAATGCTCATATATGTTTGGTCCTGAAGTACCATACATAAAATACGATGAGATTTTGTATGATAAAAGATGAACCAGAAGTTCATTCATCTGATGATATCGAGATAAACAAAGAGAATGATTAAGATAAATCATCTAAAAGACCCATGAGTTGCAGAAGAAACATGATGTACATGTTCTACATATTCGTTTAAGTGAAGCTTTAGCGGACTTATTTTCCAAGACACTTCCAGTTAGTACTTTCAAGATGTCAGTTCAACATTTGGGTACGTCGTCACAAAGATATCAAGTTATGTACTTATCAGGGGGAGAAATAGCGCGTTACACTCTTTTTCCCTTAACCATGGTTTTCTCCCAAATTGGGTTTTCCTGGTAAGGTTTTTAATGAGACAACATCTTATGCGCATTAGAAATATTTTTACTATAATGGCATCCAAGGGGGAGTGTTATAAACCTGTCTATTATAGGCTCATATTTTAGAAGGTTCTAGACTTGCTTGCTTTCTAAGTTCTATTTGTTCTCCAAGTCATTGTAATCCTATATATACTATGTATTATTCATGAAATAAGACAACACAATTACCTCTCTCAAATCTCTCCTCTTTTATTCATAACATTTACTTACTTTTTTCTCTTATTCACCAACATACTTTTCTTTATTTTAAAATTTTGATTCCGAACTTTGATATCTCTTTTGTGCTAGGCACAGAAACTAAAGTCCATGAGAGACATGTTCGTCGAGGAGAATTAACCATATAAGCTAAATGGGAAGAATTTGGCGAACAAAATTTGGAAGAAGAAGATTACTGAAGAAGTGAAGCTTGGACTGATGAAGATGAATATGGTCTTGAACCAACTCCATAGAAGATTTAAACAAAACCACTGGACCATACATGGAGCACCCACAACAGACTTGCCACACACTCAAACCTAAGGTATATTTTAATTTTGATTGTCAGTCTAATAATGAAATTCAGTTATATGCATTTTCAGGTAGAAGAGACTACCTAGAATGGGAAAGGAACATAAACGAGTGGTTTTACTACAATAACATCCTTAAGGAGAGGTTAACTTATGCAATTGGCCAATAAACAAGCCTTTCACTTCTGAAGAAACCCGCAAGCTCACCGTTCACTTGAACTGAAAAGGAGATCGCAGTTATACAACATTTAATCCAATGGATAAATCTCTCAGGAAAAAATTAGTTCATGAAGCGTATGTTATATCTATCTTAACAGCACATCGAGAAGATATGGAGTCTTTGTGATAACCTTAAAATAGTTCCAAGGCAAGAAGAACATTTTCCATCAATAAACGTTTTTTAACAAAGAGTGATTGGTTGGAAGCATTAAACTTCAATAAAAACCTTTTGAGCCTATTTGCTATAATTTTAGATATCACCTTGTAAAAATATTGCAGCAAGAAACTAGCAAATAGTTTTTCTTATCAATTGAGTCTATTTTCTTCAATAAAAGTGAAACGCGAGAAAATGAGTCAAAATGAGTGACAAGGTACTCGAACCCTAGTACGGGAGGCTGCATATTGTTATACAGACAACCGATCGAGCCAGTCTAATTTTTACATATTTGCGAATACGTTGTAGTTATATTTGGACTCTAGTGATTTTTTTTTTTAGAAATGGTGTATACCATAAGGTTGAAGAAACAAATCTGGTCAATAATCTGTGTTTCGGTTACATTTTTTATTCTTGTTTATATACTCTCATTGATGCCTACGTGGTTTCTATGAAGTGTTTACAGCCGTGCTACGTTAATTTGCACGAGTTATGAGGAATTTCAAGCCAACGTAAGAAGGCGTCATGCATGTTAGAAAGTAGTAACACTTGTTGTAAGGTGACTAATACAGTTACAATTAAAACATGTAATTCTTCATAAGCTCTTTATCGTCCAGCTAGTCGCCACCTAGACATCAGAAAGAGGAAAATATATCAATCTAAAAGTTCAAAATACATTTCAGAAAAAATAAGTCAAAGGTGAAAAATAAGGATGGTTAAAATAAAAAAAAACATAGTAAATTTCAAGGAATCATAGTAAAATATGGTTTAGTGTTAGGATCAATTATTTTGAACATTTTCAAACGAAAAAGTGAAAATGAACACACCGTAATTTCTTGTTGTCTTGCATTTGAAGCATTCTGCCCTGCTTGCGTAATTATGAACCCCACAACCGACCCTTGGACAAACCCAATCGCCAGTTTTCCAGCCGGGAGGACAACGTCCGGCATCATTCCCATATGTAACCACTGGATGTCCGTAGTATTGATCAGTATACTCGATCTTGATCATTCCACATCGGTAGCAACTTGTACGGCTCGCGTAATTGTGGCTCCCACAATTTAGTGCACCACAATACCAATCACCAGCCAAAACTTCAGTCCTGTTGTACAAGTACGTTGACACATCTACCCCTCCAAACTTGGGGTATCCACATTTCTGGCATATCTCTCTTTTTTTGAAGTTTGGGTGCTGACACGCCCCACAAAGCCAGTCTCCTCCAGTCCAACTCATCTTTTTCTCTATGTATTGCTAAACACCTTAAAAACATTTACTAGTAGCATTTAGTCATTATACTTAAAAGTAATAATTTAGGTTTGCAAAACCAGTAGGAAGGAGAAGGAAGAACCTGAGATAACAAGAGATAGGTAAGCCAAAGGAAGAAGTGAAGTTGGTAGTTTGAGGAACATGGCTTTTTATAAACATTATTATGAGAATGTATATTTAGATAGATGCTGATTCCTTCAACTTTCTCTGCAACATGAGGATATAGTAAAAGAAATAATAATGTGTGTTTAGAAAAATTAGCCGTATGCTTGGAAGAATTTGGGACAAGATCATAAATTCGGATGGCATGACTTTAATTTTCAAAGGGTGCAAATAATTTCTTCCAACATCTAGTCGTATTTGGTTTACGACACACTGTTTTTTTCTTGAGATTGTTTTAAAAAGAATGAATTTAAGAGAATTAATCTACTTTCAAACATTACGTGGTGGCCTAGTGGTAACGCAAAGGGGATTGCTTCTCATGTGCTCCCAGTTCAAACTATTTTTGGTACGGAGGAATATTCTTTAAACCGGAATATCTAAAGGCTAACTTCGGGTACCAAAGAGATTCGGAACTCCGACAACTTCTCAAAAAAAAAAAATTACGAGTCCAAACTGTGTTATGTGAAGGAGACAAAGTCCTCAGGATAATTAGGAGGGGAAAACGAGAACGCCCGTGGTGCCTTAAAGTGATTCTCAATTGCATTATTGTGGGTAAAGAGAAGATGATGAAGAGTATTATTCTCTTCTGTTGCCCCCCAATAACCATGTATTCCAATTCTGCCATTCATTCGTGTTCCTTTCAACCTTGCTCCATCTTGGATTTCGAAATCTCTTCTGTTATCTGTTATCTTTTAATGGAATAGCAATACCATTTTACCATTTATATGAAAATCCAAACAAATAGAAAAACAATATTGGTATATTATTAGTTAACCATTTACGAATTTGTTTTATTTTAGTTGTAGTTATGTATTAATATTTTATATTATTTTAGTTATTGCTAAGGATCCCGACCACATTCAGTTACCAATAAATATAATGTGTTTTTTTTTTGAAAAAATTAATTTCAAATGATTACTTCTCGAGTCCAGATATATCTTATAATTTTAGGGTCTCCAATGCCCATTTTTGTAGAACAGTCATCTAATCACATTGTATGTAAAGTAATTCATGTAGTTGATGTAGGAAATAAGCTTGCTCGAAAAAAATATAATCGAAACAAATAAAGAAATCAGCCAGAACATGTAGCTTAATGGTTTGTTACCAACCGGACTTAAATTCGCATACTACATTTTGTTGAAACCACGAAAAAATAATTTAACGAATTGTAGGCAAAAAAATACGAATAGACGTGTAGATCTTACTGATGGTACTTTATTATCATATAATAATGTTTATTTGGGAAACAAATAAAACACTATAACATTCTCATAAATAAAAATATGCAACTGTTCTCGTTTCTTTGAAAAAGATGATATATATATATAGTGTAAGTGTATAATCAGATACAATAACGTGATTATCTTTAAAAATGCACGTGCAATCCCCTTTGTCCGTACCAATTCTGAGCTGACTGTTCGACGCCCAAAGAAAGTTTCCAAAAAAACCGTTCCAGTCCATCCCCCGGCCGACAGGCGGCATACGATTTAAAAAATGCTGTAGTTGATAAACCATTCAGTTTCCTACAATTACATGGGCATTGTACATTATTGACTTCGGCAGATAAGACTTAGTACGTTTACAATAAAATGATGTGTCCAAGAATTATTTGCTTAACAAGAAACTAATGATAAAACAACATTGAGGAAAAAGAAGAAGAAGAGATAAAATAGATGAGACTCCCCCGGGTGTAATCTCTTCTATTGTGTTAGGGGCCATATGGGGCAGCCATAACGCGAACAGTATTAAAGTGTTACAAAGTTATATAGACTAAATTCATTTAGAATCTATTCTTTACTATAATGCCAATTTATTCTTTCTAACACTTTTATTCTTTTTCTTCAATAATTTAAAAGCGAACATACCAAGATTCACCAATGCATGTCTACGTTCATTCTTACCTTACATGAACCAGTTCAAATTAAGTTTCAATAAGTTTTACCATTTCTAGCATGATGTTTTGACATCAGTTGACAAAAAATAAATAAAAAACCATTCAGCCATATATATCTCTCGAGCCAAAATCCGGATTAATCTCTAAAATAGAAACTTAAATATTTTTCCATAAACATTTTTTGTTAACTCAGAATACAAACCAATGTTTTCACGCCTGGACCGGACCGACTTATCCGCCCGGTTCAACTGTGACCTGATCATTATTATGGTTTGAGTTTGATGGTAAAACTCGTTGATTAAAAACCAGTAGAAACCCCAAAAAACTGCTATTAACCGACGGACTGGTTGGTTAAACCGATGGTTTGGGTTTTAGAGAAACCTTAACTTGAATGACGGGGTTTGTTTTAACCTGTTGATATTAAAACATAGGGTTTTTAAGTTTGTCATGTACGATTATATATTTTTTCGTTTAGTTTGAATTTTGAATGTTCACTTGTGATTTTTGTTGGACATCCCATTTTTTTTTTTATCTAGCATAATTCTTCTAAATTGTAGACATAAACTTATTACTAAAGGTTTTATTGTTGATATTTAAACAAATAAAAGAGCTTTAAAATTCTAGTTTTTATATTTTTTAATTAGAGTATGTATTTTTTTTAATATATATTTACAATATATATATATATATATATATATATATATATATATATATATATATATATAAAAGTTTAATAATATATGGACCCGCGGTTGAACCATGGTTGGACCGATGACCCGGTGATCCGATAGGTAATCCGGTTCGCGGTCTGAGTCGGTTTTAAAAATATTGGTACAAACCATCTAGCCACACATGGTAACCCACTTAATCATACACTCTTTGTTATCGATCGAAATAATACTTTGGTTAGAGTATTTAATATTTGGCTGTAAGAATTCGACAACTACACTTTGTATCGTCGATAGTGAAATCAATTAGAACGGAATTCTTTACATTATGTTTACCAAAGGCAGAGAGAGTGTTAGATCATAGTAATGTAACGGTGATGGATACTTTTAGGAGGGAATGTTGTAACTAAAGCAAGTTGGGTTGCGGCGAGATGACGCTGTGATTGCTTCCTCGCTCATTTGTTCTTTACCCTTTTTCTATTTGATGTTTTCTTCGTCAACAATTCCCTATGTTTCATGGAAGAGAAGCAATCTTACATTTTATATACTAAATTGACAATTTTGACAAACAAAGTGGAATCCTTAACCCATGAGTATGACCCGTGTACAACGGATTTGATTCTTGATAGTTTATATGATAGTCTGTGATGCATAATTTAGTTAGTGACTGAGATATCAATGATGGATCCGATGTCAAAAAATAAAAACTCAATGTTGGATCCAGAAAAACGATGGTGCTGAAATAAGTTTGCAAAAAGGGAAACAATTCGTTTTCGTCATTATTGTTTTTAATAATAATCTAATTAATTTTCACTGTCTTTTTGGTTGAATTTTAGCAAGAACAAAATATGGTAGATTCTATTTGAAGTTTTGGTCTTGCAACATTTTGGGGTTTCATCCATATTAAGTTTACACAAAAATCAAAAGAAACAAGAAAGTAAGAAAAAATCTTTAGATAAAAGGGAAGATTCTAGCGTGTTGACACCGAGGGGATTCGATAAGAAAGAATCAAAATCAATATACAAGATGTGTCACAAATTGCATATATTCCCAGATGGACTTACTATTACATCAATTCTCTTAACTAGTGTTTTCCATTGATCGTGGCTTTTTCGTTGTTAAACGTATTTTTTCATAGACAAAGTAGGCATAATAGAACTCCTTTTTTTATTTTTGTTTAATTGATTTGAATATTCCTTTTATATGCTACATTACTTCTATAGAATATTCATTTTTGAAAAGTTATGTACATATCGATATATATTAAGATTGCTTTATTTAATAAATAAACATATATTAAGATTGCTTGCCAGTAGAAGCCCCTTTGGCCCAGTGGTTAATCAATGTTTCATTAATGTTTCTACACCAAGAGGTATGAGGTTTAAATCCCAGAAGATGCAATTTATTATTATATATATAGATTAATGGAGATAAGATTGCAAGAAATTTTCAGCGTGGGACAAGGTAGAATCGTTTGGCGTGGATCAGACTTGTTTGTTGTGGAATCGTCGATATAACTAGAATAATAATAAAAATGCAGTGTTAAAAAAAACATTGCTTGCCAAGGATCTCTTTCTCTTCTCTCTAGAACTCTGAAACTCAACTTTTCTCCCCCAAAAACGCGACTAAAATATGGCCCCCTGACTTATATAGGCGTAGGGTTCCTTTAAACCAGACCACAAGCCGATGCTCAAAAACTGAACCAACTGGTTCACTTCGTAACCTGTGTCGATCGACGCACACACCCTGTGTCGATCGACGCACTGCCCAAAAATCTCAATTTTGGTTCACGGACGTTACAATTCTCCCCCACTAACATGGATTCGACCTCGAATCATACAACACCGTCACACTACGGTCAACACTCCTAACCAACCCGGCCAGTACCACCCGAGATCAACACTCTCGATCTTTGAGGTCCACATCTAGTCCTATGCTTATAGCCACGTTTCAGACATTAATTGCTCTTAACTCATATCCACACCACTCACACTCTCAGGATCGTCATCCCTTGAGCTCTCGGTGCACCATAGAACTCACATCCTGAGGACATATAGTCCGTCAAGCTCTCGGTATGCTCCATACCATTCACACTCTCGGGACACACAGTCCGTCAAGCTCTCAATATGCAGGGTAACTCACACCCCTGGAGAGAACTCGTCATCTCTCAAAGAAATACAGGAGAACTCGTCATCCCCTCAAGAGAACTTGTCCTAATGAGTTATTCAGGGAAATCCTCATTTCCTAGAGCAATTAATTCTTAAACGTCAACAAGCATCTCTGACCAGAACTACCTTCTATGGTCTCATCCTGACATGCCACTCTCCTGGAACATCATCTCATCCCTGACCAATCCACATGTCAACTCTAAACAACCCAGTCACTCAGGGCGTTTACTAACACTCTATCCCGGACATAAACAAGTTCTAACTCATCATAAAACTTGATATCCCCATACGTTCTAAATGTCACAATTCCATGACATAGATAGCCAAACATAAGAACTACTCATCTTATCAACTCATTCATAAGAAATCCTCATTTTATAATTCTCAAGAATGTAATAATCGTTAAAACCTCAAACGAAAATACATAAACCAAAAACTCATAGCAACATGTTAACTCTGAAACTGAAAACCAAAAGACAAACTCAAGCCTCAACTTGCTTCTCGAACCACTTCAAAAACTTTGCCTTCTTCCGACATAGAACCTTGACTCTCCTCTCGAGAATCCTCACAGGTCTCGCCTCCAACATCATGTTGGACTGAAGATCCTCTGGAATCCAAGCCAACACTTCTTCAAACTCATGCAGATACTTCCTCACTATCGACACATGGAAGACCTTATGAAATGCCTTCATACTCTGAGATAACTCCAAATGATAAGCCAGTGGTCCAACCCGTTCCACAACCCTAAAAGGACCCATAAACCTCAGCTTAGCTTATTCTCTGAAATGGATCTGTTAGGACCCCTCAACATCGCTGCCTTGAGATACACCTGATCTCCAATCTCAAACTCTAACTCTTTCCTCTTCTTATCAGCATAACTCCTTTGCCGATCTTGAGTCTCCTTCATGTTCAGCTTCAAAATACGGATCTTCTCTGTCATCTTCTGAACAAAGTCTGCACAAAACACGCTCCTCTTCCCCACTTGAGTCCAGCATAATGGTGTACGACATGGCCTCCCATACAACGTCTCGTACAGAGCCATACCAATACTCGCCTGGTAGCTATTGTTATATGCAAACTCCACCAAGTTCAAGTGAATTACCCAATGACCACCATAATCTAATACACACATCCTCAACAAATCCTCGAGTGTCTGAATTGTCTTCTTAGATTGCCCATCCGTCTGAGAACGATAAGCGGTACTCATATGCACCTTAGTGCCCATCTCAGTATGAAAGGCTCTCCAAAACTCAGAAGCGAACCTCAGATTCTTGTCTGACACGATACTCGCTGGCACTCCATGCAACCTCACTATCTTCCACACATACTTCTTAGACAAAACTGCTGCTCCATCGATCTTCCTAATGGCCGGAAAATGTGCTGACTTAGTCAGACGATCCACAATCACCCAAGTATCATCATAAGTCTGCGAAACTGGCAATCCTACCACAAAATCCATGGGTAAACTCTGGAACAAACCACTTAGAACCTGATGCTCTACCTTCACTAACTGGCACACATTGCAACTTGCGACCCAGATAGCCACATTCTTCTTCATCCCTACCCAATGATAATACCGTTTCAGATCCCGGTACATCTTAGTCGCTCCCAGATGAATAAACAACATGCTCGCATGATCTTTTCTCCGAATCTCCTGCCTCAACCCTCATCCTTAGGCACACACACGTGCCCGTTCACCAAAATTATCCCGTTAGCAGAGACCTGATACTCAGAACCTGCAACCTTGGAACCATCGATCAACCCCTGATCCTCCTTCTGAGCTACTCAAATCCTGCTCAGCAAGTCTGCCTGGTTAGCTGCCTCTAACCCGAAAGGCTCCTGTGAGATAACACATAACCTCAAAGTGCTAATCTCACTCACAAAGGCCTTCATATTCCACTTCTGAGCCGAAGAAACTCTCTTCCGACTCAAAGCATCTACAACCAGATTAGCCTTACCAGGATGGTAACAAATCTCTAGATCATAATCTGCTACCAACTCCATCCATCGCCTCTGCCTCTGGTTCAGCTCTGACAGAGTAAAGAAATACCTCAGACTCTAATGGTCTGTGAACACCTGATCTCAAGATCATGGGTAGCCAACTCTTTAAAGCAAAAATCACCGCAGCCAACTCAAGATCATGGATAGTTGCTCTCGTGCTTCCTCTACTACCTCGACGCATAAGTAATTACCTTCTCCTGCTGCATCAACACACAACCCAGACCAATTCCCGAAGCATCTGTATATACCACGTATGGCTTACCCGGCTTTGGTAATACTAATACTAGTGTACTAGTCAATATCTCCTTCAGCTTTGCGAAACTTTCCTCGCAAGCTGAAGACCACGCAAAAGGAACATCTTTCCTTGTCAGCTTCGTCATCGACTGAGCCATACTCGTAAAACCCTTGACGAACCTCTTGTAGTAACCTGCCAAACCAAGAAAACTCCTGATCTCAGTGGCATTCATCGGTTTAAGCCACTCTTTAATAGTATCTATCTTCGTCGGATCCACATAAACTCCATTTGCAGAAACCACGTGACCGAGAAAACCCATCTATCACTGCCAAAAACTGCACTTGCTCAACTTAGCATACAGCTTCCACTCTCTCAGCTTCTCCATAACCACTCACAGATGAACCTCGTGCTCTTTAGGACTCTGCGAATACACCAAAATATCATCAATAAAGATGATCACAAACTTTATCCAGATACTCCTGGAAGTCCTCGTTCATCAGCCTCATGAACGCCGCTGGTGCATTAGTAAAACCGAATGGCATCACCACAAACTCGAAATGCCCGTATCTCATCCTGAAAGCTATCTTCCTAACATCTGCCTCATCGATAGAAATTTGATGGTAACCCGATGCCAAGTCAATGTTGGAGAACCAAGTAGCCCCTCGCAACTGATCCAACAACTCCTTAATCCGCGACAGTGGATACTTGTTTTTCACAGTGACTCGGTTAAGTCTTGGGTAATCAATACACAACCGGAAACTCTCATCCGCTTCTTCACAAACAACATCGGTCCTGAAATTCTAGGCCGAATAAATCCCTTCCCCAATAGATTATCCAGCTGCTTCTTCAGCTCTGCCATCTCTGTTGGGACCATTCTGTAAGGTGCCTTAGATATCGTAGTCATCTTGGGCTCCAACTCAATCGTGAAAATATCAGACCGAGATGGTGGTAATCCCTGCAATGACCGAAAAACATCCTCGAAGTCCCGAACAACCTGGATATCCCCAACAACCACCTCTTCAACAGACTCTAGCATCATAATCGTCACCAAATATGCTTCACAACCCTTCCCAATCAATTACTCAGCCGGAATCACCGAGATCACAAGACTTCCAGAAGTCGGCCTCACTCCCTGATAAACCAACCTCCCTGCCTCTCGCTCAAAGACAACTCGTCCCCGATGACAATCCATATGAACTCTATACCGCTCCAGCCAATCCATACCCAGAATGACATCGTACAGCTCTACCGGATTGATAATCAGATCTGCTGGCATAGACTCTCTAGCCACCCAAATATCGACGCCTCTTGCCCAACCATGAGTAGCTAAGACCTTCTCGTCAACAACCTTAATACTCCCATCGGCTCCCCAGAATCGCCCCGGATACTGCAGCCTTCTGCACACTTCGGAGTAATGAAGCAATTCGTATCTCCAGAATCAAACAAGACATGGGACTCAAACCCGCCCACTAAAAAGGTCCCTGCACAAGTCCCATGTGCCTAATAACCCTAACATTCTATCATAGGACTCACCATTCCAAAACAGACAACCATTCATAAACGCTAGAATTTACCAAGTCGAGTTCTGAAATTTACCTGTGATCAGCCTGGCGCTTGAACCACCCTCCTCCACAGAAGTGAACACCCGCGATGTTGCAGCAATCTGCAACACCGGCTGAACTGATGTCATTGCCATCTGCTGCAACTTGGGATATTTTGGCTTGATGTGTCCCGGCTCTCTCCAGTGAAAATACACCTGAGTATCCCGAGATTCGTCCCTCCTAGGACAGCTCGCCATCTTGTGATCCATGCTCCCACACCCAAAGCATCCTTGACCACCCTGACCTCTCTGACTCGATCCCAAAGTGCCTTCCCACTTCCTCTTCTATCCTTGCATAGGCTTGCTGCCCTTGCTCGGAATTACCTGCTGGTGTGATCTCTTCGGCTGAACAAGTGGACTAACCACCATAACCTGCTTCCTCAGATCCTCCTCAATCGCCGTAGCAATCTCAACCAATTCTGCCCTCGTGGCGAACCTACTCTCTCTACAGCAAGTCCTCACAATCCCTTTACCCAATCGATCATGGTACTTAGGGATTGAATCCACAGAGATTTAGAGTAGACAAAAGCAATATGAACTAAGAAATTACGCTAAGTCAAACAGGATTTTGTGGTTTCCAGTAATCAAGCAAGTATTAATTTTGGTGTAAACAATAAGAAGAAAATGTTGGGCTTTCAGGGATACTCAAGGATTCGAATTATTCAGGCAAAACTACTATGGGCATGTGACTCGATTCTACTTCTTCCTAGATCATGAGCACATAATAAGTTAAGCATACTCTCACAGTGATAACTCATAATTCGAATTCATCCTATCAATCAACTCTCGCAGCGACAAGACTCATTCTCATGCAATTGTAAACAAGCGCAATTGTTCATCGAACTTAATAAATTAAATTTCGTAATTTAGAGAACCAAACTCATCAAATATCCTATTCATGACAATAAAAAGAAACGGTTAGTGCACAATACGTTGTCTATGATCAGTTTCAAGGTGATCAATCCTAGAAACATACAGTAAGAACAAATCTAGATAAAGGAATAATTTTAATTTATCAAGAGTGCCACCCTAGTTACAAAGCCTATCTACTGAACCATGAAACCCCTCAACATGACAAAGCAAACCATAACTAAAGCAACAAAAAAACTTGAACACATTAAGAGCAATAAAAAGGGTCCAAGAGAACTTCTCTATGGGTTACAAAGAGGGGAGATCCTTCTCTTTTAATCGAAACAAACAATAGAAAAAACAAGTGAAAGATGAAACAATCCGACCCATTTTTTTTTTTTACAAAATCGAATTAGTATTCCCATAAATACTAATTCTCAACACTTAGAAAATACCAATCAAACAACCAGCAAACCAATCATATCCAGCGGAAATCAACTTAATTCAAACAAACGATTAACCATTACAAATGAAACAACAAACCAATTCAATCAATTCCATAATCCAGCAACTTAGCAATTCTAAACAATAAAAGCAAATAAACGAGACTCTAGATCATCTCCTCTTTCCAGCCAGGATTCCATGATCACATCTTTTCTTTACCTGCATCACATGGATAAAAGAGATGCGTGAGTATTATCACAAATATTCAGTGAGACAGTCATTTCATCTACCGGCTATACACACGGGCATAAAGGAATAGCACAATACCAAACGATCAACCGACAATGCACAACACAAATAATCAGCACAAGAATTGAATTCCAGACCATGCGTCGATCGACACACCACCTTGGTGTCGATCGATGCACAACACTTGCGTCGATCGACACACAACACTTACGTTGATCGACGCAAGTTGCAGTATGGAGGAACACGAGCCTATCCTCTCATGGCTCATTCTAGGACCTGACATACGATCTCTTGCACCAAAAACGTCAACACAGACATCCAATAACACGATAATCACTCAAATCACACAATCAATCCTCATCAAATCAATCCAAACCTCAATCAAATGCATAATGACATTCCAATTACCAAAATAAGCCATGGTCACGCACTCACCTTGATTTTGGAATGAAAAGGACGAAAAACAACAAAGAACATGAAATCAGAGCCAACAAATTCAGATTTCCTTCTTCCTTCGCGAAGAACATGGAGCAAAACCCAATTCCAGAGCCTCACAATTACAATCACAAGCTTTTAGGATCAAGAACATAAAGAAATCAACAATGATTCTTTTCTTCTCTTAATCCTCTCTAAAAACACTCTGAAAACTCTCCGAAAACTCTCGGCTTATATACTGAAGCCCTAGAGTTTCTCTTAAACCGAACCCTAAATACGACGTTCAAAAACCAAACTCGTCGGTACAATTAAAGCTTGCATCGATCGACACACCACCCTTGCGTCGATTAACGCACTTCCCAAAATTTTTAATTTTGGTTCACGGACGTATACAATTCTCCCCCACTAACATGGATTTGACCTCGAATCACGCAACACCAAATCACTACGGTTCACACTCCTAACCAATCCAGTCAGCGCCACCCGAGATCAGCACCCCCGATCTCCAAGGTCTACATCTAGTCCTATACTTATAGCCACGTTTCAGACATTAATTGCTCCCAACTCATATCCACACCCCTCACACTCTTAGGAACACATCTTTTTAGCTATCGGTGCACCATACCACTCACACCCTCAGGGAACACAGTCCGTCGAGCTATCAATATGCAGGGGAAATCCTCATCCCCTCGAGAGAAATCCTCATCTCTCAATAAAATACAGGGGAAATCCTCATCTCCTCAAGAGAAATCCTTATCTCCCATTGAGTCGTTCAGGGAAATCCTCATCCCCTAGAGCAATCAATTCTTAAACGTCAATAAGCATCTTTGACCAGAACTACCTCCCGTGCTCCTAATATGACATTCCTCTAACCCAAAATATCATTTTATTTATGACCAATCCTCAAGTCAACTCTAAACAATCCAATCACTAAGGATGTTTTACTAGAGTATCACATAAATAGACAAGCTCTAAATCCTCATAGAACTTCTACTTCTCAGATCCTCTGAAATAGACAAGTTTTAAATCCTCATAAAACCTCTATTTTCCCGATCCTCAAAATACATAACTCATGACCACCCAAGTCATACCATAAGAAATACTCATCTTATTAATCTCATATTGTAATAATCGTTACATAACAAACGAAATTACATAAACCAACAACACATAGGAAAAAAGCTAAATTTGAGACTGGAAACCAGAAAGACAAACTCAAGCCTCGACTTGCTTCTTGAACCACTTCGAAAACTTTTCCTTCATCCTAGT
Organism: Arabis hirsuta; assembly: GCA_964056655.1. NCBI lineage: Eukaryota > Viridiplantae > Streptophyta > Magnoliopsida > Brassicales > Brassicaceae > Arabis > Arabis hirsuta. Next base: position 20,645,470 of record OZ053298.1, on the reverse strand, counting down.
CTCTGGTTCCTAAGTCTCCTCCTCAATACCATCACAGTCCCACAAGACTCTCAACAACGGTATCTTCTTCCGGCGCAAAACCTTGACTCTCCTCTCGAGAATCCTCATCAGGAATCCTCACTACAACCTCCTCAAACTTATGTAGACACTTCCTCAGCATCGACACATGGAAGACCTTATGAAATACCTTCATAATCTGTGATAACTCCAAGCTATAAGAAATTGGTCCCACCCATTCCAAAACTTTGAATGGATCCATAAACCTCGGACTTAGTTTATTCTCTAAAATGGATATGTTAGAACCCCTCATATTGCCATCTTGAGATACACTCTATCTCCAACCTCAAACTCTAACTCTTTCCTTCTCTTATCAACATAACTCCTCTACCGATCTTGAGCCTCTTTTATATTGAGCTTCAAAACACGGATCTTTTCCATTGTTTCCTGAACAAAATCTGCACCATACATGCTCCACTCCCCCACTTGAGTCCAACATAATGGTGTACGACATGGTCTCCCATACAATGCCTCATACGGAGCCATACAATACTCGCTTGATAGCTATTGTTATAGGAAAACACCACCAAGTTTAAGTGATCAGCCCAATGACCACCATAATCCAGCACACACCATAATCCAGACGATCCACAATCACCCAAGTAGCATCATAAGTCCGCGAAACTGGCAATCCTACCACAAAATCCATGGTAATCATATCCCATTTCCACTCTGGAATGGGTAAACTCTGCAACAAACCACTCAGAACCTGATAATCTACCTTCACTAATTGGCACATCGCAAGTTGCAACCCACTTAGCCACATCTTTTTTCATCCCGAACCGATGATAATATCGTTTCAAATCCCGGTACATCTTAGTCGCTCCCAGATGAATGGACAACATGCTCGCATGAGCCTCTCTCAGAATCTCCTACCTCAAACCCTCATCCTTAAGCACAAAGACGTGCCCGTTCACTAGAATTGTCCCAATAACAGAGACCTGATTCTCAGAAACTGCAACCTTGGAAGCATCAATCAACTCTTGATCCTCCTTCTGAGCCACTCGAATCTTGCTCAGCAAGTCTGCCTGGTTAGCTACCTCTAACCCGAAAGGTTCCTGTGAGATAACACATAACCTCAAAGTGTTCATCTCATTCACCAAGGCCTCCATATCCCACTTCTGAGCCGAAGCAACTCTCTTCCGACTCAAAGCATCTGCAACAAGATTTGTTACCAGGATGGTAACAATTCTCTAGATCATAATCTGCTACCAACTCCATCCATCATCTCTGCCTCTGGTTTAGCTCTGGCTGAGTAAAGAAATATTTTAGGCTCTTATGGTCTGTGAACACCTGAAATTTTTCACCATAAAGATAAGATCTCCAAATCTTTAAAGCAAAAATCACTGCATCCAACTCAAGATCATGGGTAGGGTAGTTGGTCTCGTGCTTTTTCAACTGCCTCGAAGCATAAGCAATTACCTTCTCTGGCTGCATCAACACACAACCCAGACCAACTCCCAAAGCATCTGTATACACCACGTATGGCTCACCTGACTTTGGTAATACCAACAATGGTGTACTAGTCAACATCTCTTTCAGCTTTGCGAAACTCTCCTCGCAAGCTGAAGACCACACAAAAGAAACATCCTTCCCTGTTAGCTTCATCATCGACTGAGCCATACTCGCAAAACCCTTGACAAACATCCTGTAGTAACCTACCAAACCGAGAAAACTCTTGATCTCAGTGGCATTTCTCGGTCTAGGCCACTCTCTATTTGCCTTTATCTTCACCGAATCCATAGAAACTCCATTTGCTGAAACCACGTGATCGAGAAAACCCATCTCTCACTGCCAAAAACTGCACTTACTCAACTTAGCATACAGCTTCTACTCTCGCAGCTTCTCTAGAACCACTCTCAGATGAACCTCGTGCTCTTCAAGACTCCTCGAATACACCATAATATCATCAATAAAGATGATCACAAACTCATCCAGATACTCTTTAAAGAGTCCGTTCATAAGCCTTATGAACGCCATTGGTGCATTAGTCAAACCGAAAGGCATCACCACAAACTCCAAATGCCCGTATCTGATCCTGAAGGTAGTCTTCCTTACATCTGCCTCATCGATAGGAATGTGATGGTAACCCGACGCCAAGTAAATCTTGGAGAACTAAGTAGGCTCTCGCAACTAATCCAACAACTCATCAATCCGTGGCAGAGGATACTTGTTGTTCACAGTAACTCGGTTAAGTCTCTAGTAATCGATGTATAACCAGAAACTCCCATCCTTCTTCTTCACAAACAACATCGGCGCTCCCCACGGTAAACTGCTAGGCCGGATAAATCCCTTACCCAAAAGATCATCCAAATGCTTCTTCAACTCTGCCAACTCTACTGGAGCCATTCTGTAAGGCGCCTTAGATATCAAAGTTATCTCGACTCCAACTCAATCGTAAAAGAATCAGACCAAGATGGTAGTAATCCCTGCAACGATTGAAAGACATCCTCGAAGTCCATAACAACCTGAATATCTCCAACCGCAACCTCTAATAGTGTCTAGCATCACAATCGTCGCCAAATACGCCTTGCAACCCTTCTCAATCAGCTGCTTAGCCTGAATTACCGAGATCATAAGACTCCCAGAAGTCAGCCTCACTCCCTAATAAACCAACCTCCCTGCCTCTCTCTCAAACATAACTCGTCCCCAATGATAATCCGGATAAACTCTGTACCGGTCCAGCCAATCCATATCCAGAATGACATCGTACAGCTCCACTGGACTAATAATCAGATCCTCTGGCATAGACTCCCCAGCCACCTGAATATCCACGCCTCGAGCCCGCCTAAGAGTAGCTAAAAACTTTCCTCCAGCAACTTTAACCACTCCCGGCAGTTCACCGGGATCGCTCCGCACACTCTAGAGTAATGAATTAATTTGTATCTCTAGAATCAAAGAAAACATGGGACTCAAAACTGCCCACTAATAAGGTCCCTGCACAAATTCCATGTGCCTAAGAACCCTACATTCTATCACATAATTAGCAAATTCCAAACCAGACAACAGTTCATAAACCACTAGAATTTACCGAGTCAAGTTTTGGGATTTACTTGTGATTGGCCTAGCGCTACACTCCCCCGTCTTCCTTGGAGTGTGCACCCGCGTTGCTGCTGCAATCTGAGCTACCGACTGTGTAATGCCCGTGAACCAAAAAGTGGATTTTGGTTGGGTGTCGATCGACACAGGGTGTGTCGATCGACACGTGTGTTTTGACTTATGAGAAGTCGAGTTTTGGACGTTGTGTCGATCGACACAAGGTGGGTGTGTCGATCGACACGGGGTTAAAATGAACTGACATGTTCGGTTTATTTGCCCGGTTTGGTGGGCCGGTTTAGGGAACCCTAGGTTTGATATAAAACATGAACAGTTGTGGCAGCGGCCGTTTTTGGGGATCAGAAAAAGAGAGAAATCAGAATCAGAAGAGATTTGAGAGAGAATCAAGTGAATTTTCGTGTGAATGTTCTTGAGGGTTGAGAACAAGTGTTGTTTGTGTTTTGGAGGAGACGAACGGCTGGGTAAATCGCGTCGGATCGGAGTGAAAATTTTTGGGTAAGTTCTTCAATCTTTTCTCTTGATTTAGGAGAAAACCGTTTGTCATTCGGTCAAGTATTTATGGAGTTATGATTGTTTTAACGTGGTAGGTTTGTGCAATTTTCTTCTGCGAATAGTCCAATTCGAGGGAGGATTCCCGTTAAACCGCTTGGACTCAGGGGACATTCTACACACCGTTGTGTAACTCGTTGTGTCTAGTTTCCGGAGCCGTTTTCCAATTCAGATTTGGATAATCTGTTCGTCGTGTGCGAGGTGTTCTTCGTAGGCATTGTGTTCTTGAGCGTTTCAATCCTTTGTCAAGGTGAGTGCGTGACCGTAGGTTTATCTGGGTAAAAAGATTGATCTCAATGCATTTTTTGATGATTTGATGGTTGATTCTCGTGTTATGGATGTTATGTGTTGCTTGGATGTGTTTGTAGACGGTTCCTGTGTGGGGATCCACGTATGTGTAGGTCAGAATCGGACCAGAGAGGAGAAGGTTCGATTCTGCAGCATGTGTCGATCGACACAAGTTGAGTGTCGATTGACACAAGCATTTTTTGTGTCAATCGACACAAGGTGTGTGTCGATCGATTGCCGTCAGTTTGACGTATTGATTGATATATAATGATCGGTTATTGCTTGGTGTTGTGGTTTGTCTCTTATGCCTGTGTGTATAACCTGTAGACGGGATGACCGTCTCACTGAGTATTTGTGATAATACTCACGCAACTCTTTTTGCCATGTGTTACAGGTAAAGAGAAAATGTGATCGTGGAATCATGGCCGGGAAGAGGAGATGATCTAGTGTCTCGGTTTCGTGATCTTTGAGTAGAATTGCTAGGTTGTTAGTAATTCTGGAACCTGTTATTGATGTTGGTTGATTTTGATTCTATTAGATGTTGTTATTGGAATTGAATTGGTTGGTTATTGAATTGGTTTAGTAACTCAATAAAGTATGAGATTTATTGATGGGATGTTGATTACTGATTGGTTTATTGTTTTCCGCAAGTTGAGTAGTTGACTGTTGAGGATTATCATTTGTAATAATGATAATCCGGGTTTTTAATTGGAAATTTTTTAAATTTTTAGGTCAGGTCGCTTTAGACTGCATTGCTGCCACTATCATTTGCTGTAGCTTGGGGTATTTTGGCTTTATAAGCCCTGTCTCCTTGCAATAGTAGCAAACCTGAGTATCCCAAGCTCCGTCCCTCCCTGGATAGCTCGACACTCTATTATCCATGCTTCTGCACCCAAAGCATCCCCTACTACCCTGACTCGCCCTCGAAGTGTCCTCCTACTTCTTCATTTGTCCTACCGCAGGCTTTGGGCCCTTGCTCGGAATAACCTGCTGTTGCGATCTCCTCGGCTGAACAAGCAGACTAACCACCACAATCTGCTCCCTCATATCCTCCTCGATCACCACAACAATCTCAACCAACTCCGCCCTCGTGGCGAACCTACTCGTTCTACAACGAGTCCTCAAATAAGGTCGAAGTCCTCTCACGAACCTTTTCACTTGGGCCTGCTCGCCCTCCATGCCCCTACCAGCATAAATCAGGAGTCGGTTAAACTCTACATCATACTCTCGGACTGACCAGTCACCCTGAGCCAACTCCAGGAATCTCAACTCCAACTGATCAACCGCCTCCTGTGGGAAGAACTTACCATTAAACTCAGCTAAAAAGTCCTCCCAGCCCGTCTCCGCCTGAACCCTCCTGGCCACGACACCCCTCTACTAGAGATGCGCATCACCCTCTAGATAATGTACTGCCAGATTAACCCGATATCCCTCTAGACACCTGATATATCAAACATTACGCTATAATCTCATCCGCCTCCTCAGGCTTGGCACCTCATGAGAAAAATCTAGTGTCAATCCTCTGCATTTGCTCCATCATCTTAAGGTAAGATGAGAGCTCCTCTACAACTGCAACCTTCGGCTGCACATCCGCCACTGGTGGCACTACCGGAGCCTGAGCGTGAGCCGGTACCGCTCCCAGTAATCGCTCTAACAATAACTGTAGCAGATCCGCCAGATGATCATCTCGATCATGGGCTACACCTGTGATAGCACCCGCTCCTGGGCCCACCACACCACCGGCCACACCGGGACCAACACCAGCCCCACCAGTCCTCACACTGGCACTCACACCGGCCTTGCCCACGGATCCCTCCTGAAGCGTCTGCGAATCTGCCACCTGCTCATGCGTGGAGCTCTGGCCATACTCGCAGCGGACTCACTCACAAGTCCCTACCCACGCCCTCGGTCTCCACGACTACCACGGCCACATCCTCTAGCAACTCTAGCCATCTCTTTCTTCACTACCAACAGCAGACACTAAGCATACTAGAAATTGCACAAAAATCACATAACACATACCGTGGAATCTCATTGAAGACTCGAAGAAGATGATCTAGGACTCCAAATCCACACAACAATTGACTTAATTCACATAATCAATTCAATTCACCCATCCTAAAACCGTAAGGACTCTGATACCAAACTGAAACAACCCGATCTGTTTTTTTTTGTTTTACATAATCAAGTTAGTTTTCCCATAAATACTAATTCTCAACACTTAGCAAATACCAATCAAACAACCAGCAAACCAATCATACCCAGAAGCAATCAACTTAATTCAAACAAACGATTAACCATTAAATTAAAATAAAACAACAAACCAATTCAATCAATTCCATAATCCAGCAATTTAGCAATTTTAAATAATCGCATAAAAGTAAATAAAAGAGACTCTAGATCATCTTTTCTTCCCAACCAGGATTCCACGATCACATCTTTTCTTTACCACATGGATAAAAGAGATACGTGAGTATTATCACAAATATTCAGTGAGACAGTCATTCCATCTACCGGCTATACACGAAGGCATAAAGGAATAACACAATAACAAATGATCAAACAACAATGCACAACACGAGGAATCAGCACAAGAATCAAATTCCAGACCATGCGTTGATCGACACACCACCTTGGTGTCAATCAATGCACAACACTTGCGTCGATTAACGCATATCGCAGTGTCGAGGAACACGAGCCTATCCTCTCATGGCTCATTCCAGGACCCGATGTATCGATCTCTTACACCAAAAACGTCAACACAGACATCCAATAACACGATAATCACTCAAATTACATAATCAATCCTCATCAAATCAATCCAAACCTCAATCAAACGCATCATGACATTCCAATTACCTAGATAAGCCATGGCCACGCACTCACCTTGATTTCGAAATGAAAAGGATGAGAAACAACGAAGAACACATGAAATCATACCCAACAAATCCGGATTTCATTCTTCCTTCGTGAAGAACACGGATCAAAACCTAATTCCAGAGCCTCACAATCACAATCACAATCTTTTAGGATCAAGAACAAAAAGAAATCAACAATGATTCTTCTCTTCTCTTAATCCTCTCTAAAAACTCTAGGAAAACTCTCTGGATCTCCGGAATCGCGACACAACACGGCTCCTTGGCTTATATACTGAAGCTCTAGGGTTTCCCTTAAACCAAACCAAAAATTCGACGTTCAAAAACCAAAGCGGTCGGTTCAATTAAAGCTTGCATTGATCGACACACAACCCTTGCGTCGACCAACGCACCTCCCAAAATTATAAATTTTAGTTCACGTGCGTTACGAAAGAGATGAATGCCTTGGAAGCTTTGTGAAGATCTTTGAAATTTGAGAATGGTGGAGAGTGGTGTTGAGAGTATGGCCTCTCTGCTACTTTTATATGTAGAGAGGTCGGCTATGACATATTCCAAAAGATTAAGGAGATTTTCTTCGAAAAAGGATAAATTCCAATTTACTCGAATTGGGTGTGTAAATGCACTTCTCTGTAAAAAACCAGGGGCTCGCGTCCGATCGATTGCATATATGATCGGTCGATCACCGTGTTAATGTACTTCTCCATAAAAAACCAGGGACTCGCGTCCGATCGATGGCATGTAGGTATCCGGTCAAATGCGGGTTAATATTCTGACCGCCTTTAACTTGCATCTTATTCGCACATATTTCAATAGATAGATGATATACCTCTAGATCGAACCGTTGGATTGTGCCAATAGAATATTCATTTTAAAGCTGAGACCGACGGCGGGAACATCTGCATCTAAAGCGAAACATCTGACATTTAGGATTTGTCTTTTCTTGGAAGGCTTGATTTTTCTCTTTTTCAGCCCAAATTGCTCTAATTTTCTGTATAGACTTCAAAACCCACGAGAATACTAGAAATAGAATTTAAAGGTCAAAACTTATTCACTTTTTATTAAAACCCATATTGGCCCAAATTGCTCCAATTGACGGTGAGGATTACTCTTTTCTTGGGAAGGCTTGATTTTTCTCTTTTTAAGTCCAAATTGCTCCAATTTTCTGTATAGATTTCAAAACTCACAAGAATGCTAGAAATAGCTTTTAAAGGTCAAAACTTATTCACCTTTTTATTAAAACCCAAATTGCTCCAATTGACGGTTAAGATTTGTCTTTTCTTGGGAATGTTTGATTTTTCTCTTTTTTGGCCCAAATTGCTCCAATTTTCTGTATAGACTTCAAAACTCACGAGAATTCTAGAAATGCTTTTAAAGGTAAAAAATTATTCATTTTTTTTTATTAAAACCCAAATTGGCCTAAATTGCTCCAATTGATGATTAAGATTTGTCTTTTCTTGGGAAGGCTTGATTTTTCTCTTTTTTTCTCCAAATTGCTCCAATTTCCTGTATAGATTTCAAAACCCATGAGAATGCTAGAAATAGCTTTTAAATGTCAAAGCTTATTCATTTTTTTATTAAAACACTATTAAAAATATAAGAAAAACGGGTAACATATATTATATATCAACTCCCCCAAAAGTAATCTTTTGTTTGTCCTCAAACAAACATCAGCTAAGCATAGATAATAGGTTTGAAAATCGCGGGAACTCACATATCCTTTGAAACTTAGCCTTGCCTCATTGACTTGTAACATACAAACAAAGTCGCCCCATCATTTTCATCATATCCCATCACAACCATCGCAAGTCTTATCCATTAAATCTCAACCTCCAAAAACCTGAACTTCACATCATCCAATTCTCTACATTGATAAAAATGATGGTGGAATTTCTCCTTAAACGGTATCATTCAGGGTAGACGGTGCTAGGAATTAAAGGTTATTTAGTGGTGGAGTTAAGAGTGTTTAGGGTTAACAGACGCTCCGAAGGATGCATATATTATGCAAAACCGCAAGAGAGAACGGATATTTTGATGTCCATAGTTTTCCAACCACCAAATGCAAACTCCCCCAGCCTTAAATTCTTCTCTGGGAATCTCTATGAAATTCTGAAAAAGGTTACCAGGAATCTCTTAAAACTGTATCCTCCTCTCCTACTTGATCAATGTCTTTCCCTGGGATTTTTGCTTACCTTGAGAGTCATAAATGTGATCAATTTCTTTTCCCTTACTATTTCCACCCTTTTTTTTTTTGAAAGAGGGAAATTGATCTTCTTTCCCTGTCTTAAAAGCACAAAAATTATCATGATATTATGTAAATCCCAGGGAACAACCAAGCTCTAAATGAATCACCAAGTATCCTCCAACCTTTAGTGATTGGAAAACTTATCGGTCCTCTTTTTCTCCTATGTTTTTACACATATCTGCAAATATGAAAATGAATAACAAGAATACGTGAGGTTTGAAAAGAGGTTGGGGTTGAAGGTGGGTATTAATATAAACGATATTTTACCCGTTTTTCTTATATTTTTAAAACGTTTTTAATAAAGAAATGAATAAGTTTTTGTAAGAAGAAATGCGGAATTATAGAATGAAGATTGAAGATTAAAGTTTGAGAAGTGAAGAACGAGATTGATAGAAAATTAGTTTCTCATTAGATTGATACAAAATCAGATGCATTACAAGTGTATTTATAGAAAGAAAATATGCTCTTAGCCATTTGAAGATAAGCCATTAGAGATAAGATCATTTGACTCCTTTTGACTCATTTAAGATAAGGTACTTTGTCCTTTGTCCTTTGAGGATAAGGTTGATGATAAGATGATGAGGATGATGATGATAAGGATGACACTAGAACTTCTAACAGCTGGAGATGACGGTATGTACGACTTGTACGGACTGTATGACCATGTACGGATCTGTACAATCCATACAGGCACCGCCATGATACTCACTTTATCAATACTCCCCCTCAAGCTTAACCATGTGGAACATTGGCTAAGCTTGGAAACCCGTAAGCATCACCTCGTTAAAAACCTTAGCATAGAAAACCTTATGGGATAAAACTATGCAAAGGGAAAAAGTGTGTGATGTCCACGGATAGAGGATTTGAGATCAAGGGCGTGTAAGGTCCACAAGTCTTAGTTTGCTAAAGATATGGTTGAAAAATTTAAGACTTGCGGCCTTGGTGAAGATATTTGCCAATTGATCTTCACTTCGTGTAAAGTATGGGCGAGTGATTCCTTGCTCGATCTTTTTCCGAACCTTGTGACAATCAACCTCGATGTGTTTGGTTCGATGGTGGAACACCGAATTGGACACAATGTGGATGGCGGCTTGATTATCACAATACATTGTGATCGGTGTGTTAACCTTGAAACCAAGGCACTCGAGAAGACCTTGAAACCATACAAGCTCGTTTGTGAGTTTCTTCATGGCCCTATACCCGCCTTCCGCACTTGAACACGACACAACCTTTTGCTTCTTGGTCTTCCAAGTCACCAAGGTCCCTCCAATGAACGTGCAATAGCTGGTTGTGGACTTTCTATCATTCCTATATCCAGCCCAATACGCATCACAATACCCGACAATCTCGATGTTATTGTTCTTTCCCATCCAAACGCCTTGACCAGGACTTCCTTTAAGATATCTCAAGATCCTCTAACCATTATCCAATGATAAATCGTAGGAGCCTTCATATGTTGGCTCACTTGGTTCACGATAAAGCATAGGTCCGGTCTTGTGAGAGTGAGATATATCAATTTCTCGACAAGTCTCCGGTATTGTGCAACATCTTCATATGCCTCATCCTCTTTTTCTCCAATCCGACTAATCTTGTAACCATCTTCAAGTGGTGTCATGGCCGGTTTGGCTCCCATCTTCTCAGTTTTGCGTAGCAAGTCTAGGACATACTTCGTTTGAGAAATGAATAGTCCATCCAAGAATCTACAAACTTCAATCCCAAGAAAGTACTTGAAACGACCCGACCCAAAAATTTAAAATTTTTCCATTCGGATTACTATCTTCACATATACTAATCCTCAACTGGGCCAATACAAGCAACGCAGAATAATAAATTAACACTAACACCACATCATCAATAATCCAAACTTATTAATGAACAATAATCAATCAAACAGTTCAGAAACAATCCAATAACAATGATCCAATACTCAAAAATCAGAATGCACTAGCAACCTAGCGATTCTAACTATACAGCCAATCAATTGAGACCCTAGATCATCTCCTCTTCCTGGCCATAATTCCACGATCACATTTTCTCTTTACCTGCAACACATGGCAAAAAGAGTTGCGTGAGTATTATCATAAATACTCAGCGACGCGGTCATCCCGTCTACAGGCTATTTATACATAAGCATAAACAATAAATAAAAATACCAGGATGAGCATACACAAGCATTCACGAAAACAAGCAACCACGAACCAAATAGGAACTCTGTGTCGATCGACACAACCACTAGGTGTCGATCGACAGGATGCCCTGTGTCGATCGACACACCACCCTGGTGTCAATCGACACGACATCGCACAACCTAGAATCGAGCCTATCCTCTCATGGCTCGATTCCGTCGCGATTCGTCGAGTCTCCTGCACGATTACAATCACAAAACACACAAACTCCACCAAGCAAACGCATTCTATCCATTCCTTACACCTATGTAAACCTACAGTCACGCACTCACCTCGAAAATGATTGAAAGGAAGAAGAACGACGAAGAACGTCCCCTCAGACCCGAAATCAGCCCAGCAACAGTCCTTCCTCATTCCAAAAAGTCACACACGTAATTCTCCTCAAGAAATCTCCCAACAATCACTCAAACCCTAAGATTTCTGATTCTCCCTTCAATCTCTCTGTTTTCTTTCTGAAAAACGGCCAAAAGAACAGATAACCCGACTGTTCACGCCTTTTATACAGCCCTAGGGTTTCCCCTAAACCACTCCGCCGAACCGGACAATTGGAACCAAACCGGTTGGTCCAATTTTACCCCGTGTCGATCGACAGACACCACTCGTGTCGATCGACACACCTCCAACTATCCGACTTCGCACAAGTCAAAACACCCGTGTCGATCGACATACACGCCTGGGTCGATCGACACACCCAACCAAAAATCCACTTTTTGGTTCACGGGCATTACAGTACTTAAGCTCTCCAAGATCTTTGATATAAAACACATATTTGAGGAAGTCCTTAGTGTCTTGAATCCCTTCCTTGTTGTCTCCGGATATGATCAAGTCATTTACATAGATTAACACCACCACAATGCCTTGAGGTCCTTGAAGAGTGAAGAGAGTATGATTGGATTCGGATTTCTTGAAGCCTTTATCCTTGAGAGTAGTTCTTAGCTTCTTGTACCAAGCTCTCGAAGATTGCTTGAGTCCATAGATAGCTTTCCAAAGCCTAAGATCCTTTTCCGGAGTAATCAAATCTTCTAAACTGGGTGGAGGTGTCATGTAGACTTCTTCTTCAAGTTCTCCTTGTAAAAACGCATTCTTGATGTAACGCCCGTGAACCAAAAAGTGAATTTTTGGTTGGTGCGTCGATCGACACAGGGTGTGTGTGTCGATCGACACGCTTGTTTTGACTTGTGAGAAGTCGGGTTTCCGAGCGTTGCGTCGATCGACACAAGGTGTGTGTGTCGATCGACACATGTCGAATTGAACCAGACCGGTTCGATTTCATTTGTTTTGGTTTGGCGGGTTGGTTTACAGAGCCCTAGGGCTCGGGTATATAAAGTGAACAGTCGTGTTCTTGGCCATTTTTGGCAGAAAACAGAAAGAAATCAGAGTGATTGTGAGAGGTTGTGAGGTTTCTAGTTGTTCTTGATCCTTCGGTGGCTTGAATTCGTGTGTTGGGATCTGGGACTGTGCGATTTGGTTGAGGAATTTTGATGTTGGGAGGTTGCGTTCTTCGTGAAACCTCATCCTTTTTCCTTTCCGAATCGAGCTGAGTGCGTGGCCGTAGGATTATCTGGGTAAAGGATTGATAGGATACGATTGTTTGATGATTTGATGATTGATTCTCGTTGATATGGATGTTATGTGTTATTTGGATGTGTTTGTTGACGATTTATGTGCAGAAGATCGACTTGTGAGTAGGTCAGAATCGGACCAGTGAGGAGAAGGTTCGATTCTGCGATTCTACAACATGTGTCGATCGATGCAACACAAGCAATTATTGCGTCGACCGACACAAGGCTTGCGTCGACCAACACAAGGCTTGTGTCGATCGATGCCGTCTGTTTGACATATTGAACGTGCTGTTTTCTCATTTGGTTAATGGGTGATGCATTGTTCGTTGTTCATCCTGGTACTGTATCATTGCTTATGCCTCTGTGTATAGCTTGTAGACGGGATGACCGTCTCACTAAGTATTTGTGATAATACTCACGCATCTTTTTTTTGCTATGTGATGCAGGGAAAAAAAATGTGATCGTGGAATCATGGCCGGGAAAAGAAGTTGATCTAGTATCTCGTTTAAGTGGTTGTATTGTTAGAATTGCTAGGTTGCTAGTAAATTATGGAATTGTTATTGGTTATTGTTTGATATGGGAATTGAATATTGGTTTATTGGTTGAACGGTTTAGCGATTCGATAAGTATGAGATTATTGAATGATGGTTGGGTTAATTGTTTAATCGTTTGTTGTTCCGCATTGCTTATGTTTGGCCCATTGAGGATTTTTGGAATTTTATCTGTGATGATAATAATCCAAAAGGAAAAATTTTAATTTTTTCGGGTTGGGTTGTTTCATTTTGGTATCAGAGCCCTTATGGTTCTAGGGCGGGTTTGCTGCAGTTGATTATGGAGCGATTACCAGGTGGGGTGCCGACTCCGGGTTAGGCTCCGGGAGTGGCTGGGGTTCAGTCGGGAGTGGCTGATGTGCAGCCGGGTGTGTCAGTTGCGGAGGAGCTCCCATCCTACCTTAGGATGATAGAGCAGATGCTAGGGATTGTCACCGGGTTTTTCTCGGAAGGTGCTAAACCTGAGGAGGCCGATGAGTGGCGGATGAGACTGCAGCATAACTTTTGCTCTATCAGGTGTCCAGAGGGATACCAGGTTGATTTGGCGATGCATTACCTAGAGGGTGATGCGCATCTCTGGTGGAGAGGTGTGGAGGCTAGGAGGGCGAAGGCGAGATGGCCTGGGAGGATTTCTTGGCTGAGTTTAATGCCAAGTATTTCCTACAGGAGGCGGTGGGATGGTTGGAGCTAAGGTTTCTGGAGTTGGCTCAGGGAGACCGGTCGGTGATGGAGTTCGACGTGGAGTTCAGTCGACTTCTGGGACATGCGGGCAGAGGCATGAAGGGCGAGCAGGCCCAGGTGAAGAGGTTCCTGAGGGGACTTCGAGCTGATTTGAGGACTCGCTGCAGGGCGAGTAGGTTCGCCACGGGGCGGAGCTGGTTGAGACAACTGCTACGATTGAGGAGGACCTCAAGGAGCAGGCTGTGGTGGTTAGTCCACCAGTACAACAGCAGAGGAGATCGCAGCAGCAGGTGGGTCCGAGCAAGGGTGGCAAACCTGCGCAGGGACAGAAAAGGAAGTGGGAGAGCACTTCTGGGTAGAGTGAGAGAGGACAGGGTGGTCCAGGTTGCTGCGGGTGCAGAAGCTTGGATCACAAGGTGGCGAGCTGTCCAAAAAGGACTGGGGCTCGGGATACACGAGTTGAGGCCCGAGATCAAGGGTGTGCTTTCACTGCAGAGAGCCGGGGCATATCAAGCCTAAGTGTTCGAGGCTGAAGCAGATGGCAGTATTGGATGTGCAGCCGTTGGCTCAGATTCCAGCGGCACCGCAGGTTTACACTTCGACGGATTGATCACAGGTAATTTTCAGACTTGACCTTTTTAAATTCTTGTGGAGTTTGAATTTTAGTCTGTTTAGAATTGTGAGTCTGTGCTAGAGTGTTAGGGTCTTAAAGCACATGAGATTTGTGTAGGGACTTTAGTAGTGGGCAGATGTGAGTCCCGCGTGTTATTTGATTCTGGAGCTACGAATAACTTCATTACTCCGGAGTGTGCAAAGGGTAGCGGTATCCAGAGCGATTTCGGTGAGCAACCAGGAGTAGTTAAGGTTCCTGGTGGCAGGACGTTATCTACTTTCGGGCGGGCTCATGGCGTGGGTGTTTTAGTGGCGGGTGAGTTGATGCCAGCAGATCTGATCATTAGTCCGGTGGAGTTGTACGATGTCATTCTCAAAATAGATTGGCTGGATCGGTGCAGGGTCCATCTGGATTGTCATCGAGGACGAGTAGTGTTCGAGCGGGAGGCGGGGAGGTTGGTTTATCAGGGGGTGAGGCCGACTTCTGGGATTTTGGTGATTTCAGCGATACAGGCCGAGCAGTTGATTGAGAAGGGCTGTGAGGCGTATTTGGCGACAATAGTGATGCCAGAGACCGTTAGAGAGGTTACAGTTGGGGATATTCGGGTTGTTTGGGATTTTTATGATGTTTTCCAGTCGTTGCTAGGATTGCCGCCGTCGAGGTCAGATCCGTTTACGATTGAGTTGAAGCCTGGGACGACTCCTATATCCAAGGCGGATTACCGTATGGCTCCAGCAGAGATGACAGAGCTGAAGAAGCAGCTAGATGATCTGTTGGGGAATGGTTTCTTCCAGCCTAGTGTTTCACCGTGAGGAGCGCCGGTGTTATTCGTGAAGAAAAAGGATGGGAGTTTCTGGTTGTGCATCGATTACCGGAGACTTAACCGAGTCACTCTAAAGAACAGGTATCCTCTGCTGCGGATTGACGAGTTGTTGGATCAGATGCGAGGGGCTACTTGTTTTTCCAAGATTAACTTGGCTTCGGGTTACCATCAGATCCCGATTGATGAGGTGGATGTTAGGAAGACTGCCTTTAGGACGAGGTATGGGCTTTATGAGTTCATGGTGATGCCTTTCGGGTTGACGAATACGCCAACATCATTCATGAGGTTGATGAACGGGGTATTCCTGGAGTATCTGGATGTGTTTGTGATCATCTTCATTGATGATATCCTAGTGTATTCGAGGAGTCGTGAGGAGCATGAGGTTCACTTGAGAGTGGTTCTGGATAAGCTGCGGGGGCAGAAGTTGTACGCGAAGTTGAGTAAGTGTAGAATCTGGCAGCGAGATATGAGTTTCCTTGGCCATGTGGTGTCTACAGAGGGAGTTTATGTGGATCCGGATAAGATAGAGCCTATCAGAGGATGGCCTAGACCGAGGAATGCCACCGAGATCCAGAGTTTTCTCAGGTTGGCTGGTTATTATCGGAGGCTCGTCAAGGGGTTTGCGAGTATGGCGCAGTCGATGACGAAGTTGACGGAGAAGGATGTCCTTTTTGTGTGGTCTTAAGCTTGCGAGGAGAGTTTCGGGAAGCTGAAGGAGATGTTGACTAGTACATCTGTGTTGGCGTTACCCGAGCTGGGTGAGCCGTACATGGTGTATACAGACGCTTCAGGATTTGGTCTGGGTTGTGTACTGATGCAGCAGGGGAAGGTTATTGCATACGCTTTGAGGCTGTTGAGGAAGCACGAGTGCAACTACCCTACCCACGGTGATTTTTGCTTTAAAGATTTGGAGGTCTTATCTTTATGGCGGAAAGGTACAAGTGTTCACAGACCATAAGAGTCTGAAGTATTTCTTCACTAAGCCAGAGCCGAACAAGTGACAGAGGCGCTAGATAGAGTTGGTAGCAGATTATGATTTATAGATTGGGTACCATCCGGGTAAGGCTAATTTTGTTGCAGATGCGTTGAGTTGGAAGGGGGTTGCTTTAGACCAGGAGCGGGATATGGAAGCTCTAGTGAGTGAAATTAGTACACTGAGATTGTGTGTTATCTCACAGGAGCCATTGGGGTTAGAGCCAGGTAACCAGGCAGATTTGTTGAGTAGGATTCGAGTAGCTCAGGAGAAGGATCAGGGTTTGATTGATGCTTCTCAGGTGGCAGGTTCAAAGTATTTGGTCTCGGCAAATGGGACGATACTGGTGAACGCGCGGTTTGTGTACCCAAGGACGAGGATCTGAGGCAGGAGATCCTGAGAGAGGCTCATTCGAGTGTGTTATCGATTCATCCGGGAGCGACCAAGATGTATCGTGACCTAAAGCGGTATTATCACTGGGTCGGGATGAAGAGAGGTGTAGCTAACTGGGTTGCAGCGTGCAACGTGTGTCAGTTGGTGAAGGCTGAGCATGAGGTTCCGAGTGGTATATTGCAGAGTTTGCCTATCCCGGAGTGGAAGTGGGATATGATTACCATGGATTTTATGACGGAGTTGCCAGTGTCACGGACGTATGATGCGATTTGGGTGATTGTGGATCGTCTGACCAAGTCAGCACATTTTCTTGCCATTAAGAAGATCGATGGAGCGGCAGTGTTGGCTAAGAAGTATGTGCGGCAGATAGTGAGGTTGCACGGGGTTCCAGTGAGTATCGTGTCAGACAGGGATCCGAGATTTACTTCAGAGTTCTGGAGGGCATTTCAGGTTGAGATGGGCACTAAGGTGCATATGAGCACAGTGTATCATCCTCAGACGGATGGGCAGTTTGAGAGGACGATTCAGACATTGGAGGATTTGCTGAGGATGTGTGTGCTGGATTATGGTGGTCATTGGGCAGATCATCTGAACCTGGTGGAGTTTGCGTACAACAACAACTACCTGGCGAGTATTAAGATGGCACCATATGAGGCTTTGTATGAGAGGCCATGTTCGACACCATTATGCTAGACTCAAGTGGGGGAGAGGAGCATTTTTGGTGCGGATTTTGTTTAGGAGACGAGCGAGAAGATCCGTGTCTTGAGGTTGAACATGAGAGAGGCCCAGGATCGGCAGAAGAGGTATGTCGATAAGAGGAGGAAAGAGCTGGAGTTTGAGCTGGGAGATCTGGTGTATCTCAAGGCAGCAATGTTGAGGGATCTTAACAGATCCATTTTAGAGAATAAGCTAAGTCTGAGTTTATGGGTTCGTTCAAGGTTGTGGAGCGGGTCGGGCCAGTAGTTTATCGGTTGGAGTTACCTCAGAGTATGAAGGCTTTTCATAAGGTCTTCCATGTTTCGATGCTACGGAAGTATCTACATGAGTCTGAGGAGGTGTTGGCTAGGATTCCAGAGGATCTTCAGCCCAACATGACGTTGGCGGCGAGGCCTGTGCATATTCTCGAGAAGAGAGTCAAGGTGCTGCGCCGAAGAGGATACCGTTGGTGAAAGTCGTGTGGGACTGTGATGGTATTGAGGAGGAGACTTGGGAACCAGAAGCGAGGATGAAGGCACAATTCTCGAAGTGGTTCAAGAAGCAAGTGGTGGCTTGAGTGTCTTTTCTTGTTTTCAGATTCTGTATAGTATGTTGCTTAGAGTTTGATGTATGTTTTGTTTTGTGTTGTAACGATTATCCATTTGAGATTTAATAAGATGAGTTTTCCTTATTAAATGTGTTATAAGACGTGAGTTCTTATGGTGATGACTGGGAGGTCATGTGTATTGATGACTGGTGGGGTCATGTGGATGGTTTAGCGATAGAAGTTCTATGGGAGTTAGAGCTTGTCTATCGGCTAGGGAGGCTAGAAATGGAAATTCTATGTGAGTTAGGGTTGTCCATGTTCAAGGAGGATTATCTGGGAATGGAGGTTCTATGTGAGTTAGGACTTGTCTATTCTCTAGATAGCGCTGGGAAATAGAGGTTTTATGTGAGTTAGAGCCTTTCTATTTCCTAGGGGGAGTCTGGAATAGAAGTCTTATGTGAGTGAGGACTGCCTTATCCAGGGACTTTGTGGAAACACCCTGGTGATTGGGATGTTTCGGATGACCACGAGATGTGAGTTTAGTCGACAGGTGCTTATGATGCACTTTACAGGGGATAATGGTTCTCCTGGATATACATGAGGGGCTAGTGAGATTCTCCCCGGGGGAAACTGGTTCTGCATATACTTTGAGGGGCCGAAGCCTCTCCAGAGGATATGTGATTCCTTTGCAACTGGATGATCTGTTGGGGAAGGGGTTCATCCGGCCTAGTATTTAACCGTGGGGAGCGCCAGTGTTGTTCATGAAGAAGAAGGATAGGAGTATCCGGTTATGCATCGATTACTAGGGACTTAACCGAGTCACTGTGAAGAACAGGTACCCTCTGCCGCGTATTGATGAGTTGTTGGATCAGCTGTGAGGGGCTACTTAGTTCTCCAAGATCGACTTGGCTTCAGGTTACCATCAGATTCTGATTGATGAGGCAGATGTTAGGAAGATGGCCTTCCGGACGAGGTGCGGACATTATGAGTTTGTAGTGATGCTGGTCGGGTTGACGAATGCGCCAGCAGCATTCATGCGGTTAATGAACGGGGTGTTCCAGGAGTATTTGGACATGTTTGTGATCATATTCATTGATGATATCCTGGTGTATTCGAGGAGTTCGGAGGAGCACGAGGTGCATCTGAGATTAGTTCTGGAGAAGCTGCGGGAGCAGAAGCTGTACGCGTAATTGAGTAAGTACAGTTTCTGGCAGCGAGAGATGAGTTTCCTTGGCCACGTGGTGTTTGCAGAGAGAGTTTCTTTGGATTCGCTTAAGATAGAGGCTATCAGAGGATGGCCTAGACCGAGGAGTGCCACCGAGATCAAGAGTTTTCTTGGGTTAGCAGGTTATTATCGGAGGTTCGTCAAGGGATTTGCGTGTATGGCGCAGTCGATGACGAAGTTGACAGGAAAAGATGTCCTTTTTGTGTAGTCTTCAGCTTGCGAGGAGAGTTTCGGGAAGCCGAAGGAGATGTTGACGAGTACACCTGTGTTGGCGTTACCCGAGCCGGGTAAGCCTTATGTGGTGTATACAGATGCTTCGGGGGTTGGTCTGGGATGTGTACAGATGCAGCAGGGGAAGGTTATTGCGTATGCTTCGAGGTAGTTGAGGAAGCATTAGTGCAACTACCCTACCCATGATTTGGAGTTGGCTACGATGATTTTTAACTTAAAGATTTGGAGGTCGTATCTTTATGACGGAAAGGTGCAGGTGTTCACAGACCACAAGAGTCTGAAGTATTTCTTCACTCAGCCAGACTTGAACCAGAGACAGAGGCGCTGGGTGGAGTTAGTGGCGGATTACGATCTGGAGATCGGGTACCATTCGGGTAAGGCTAATCTTGTTGCAGATGCGTAGAGTCGGAAGAGGGTTGCTTCTGATCAGGAGCGGGATATGGAAGCTCTGGTGAGCGAGATCAGTACGTTGAGATTGTGTGTTATCTCACAGGAGCCGTTGGGATTAGAGGCAACTAACCAGGCAGATTTGTTGAGCAGGATTCGGGTTGCTCAGGAGAAGGATCAGGGATTGATTAATGCTTCTAAGGCGGCAGGTTCAGAGTATTTGGTCTCGGCGAATGGGACAATACTGGTGAACTCGCGGTTTGTGTACCCAAGGACGAGGATCTAAGGCAGGAGATCCTGAGAGAGGCTCATTCGAGTGTGTTATCGATTCATCCGGGAGCACCAAGATGTATCGTGACCTAAAGCGGTATTATCACTGGGTCGGGATGAAGAGAGGTGTAGCTAACTGGGTTGCAGCGTTCAACGTGTGTCAGTTGGTGAAGGCTGAGCATGAGGTTCCGAGTGGTATATTGCAGAGTTTGCCTATCCCGGAGTGGAAGTGGGATATGATTACCATGGATTTTATGACGGAGTTGCCAGTGTCACGGACGTATGATGCGATTTGGGTGATTGTGGATCGTCTGACCAAGTCAGCACATTTTCTTGCCATTAAGAAGACCGATGGAGCGGCAGTGTTGGCTAAGAAGTATGTGCGGGAGATAGTGAGGCTGCACGGGGTTCCAGCGAGTATCGTGTCAGACAGGGATCCGAGGTTTACTTCAGAGTTCTGGAGGGCATTTCAGGCTGAGATGGGCACTAAGGTGCATATGAGCACAGTGTATCATCCTCAGACGGATGGGCAGTCTGAGAGGACGATTCAGACATTGGATGACCTGTTGAGGATGTGTGTGCTGGATTATGGTGGTCATTGGGTGGATCATCTGAACCTGGTAAGATTTGCGTATAACAACAGCTATCAGGCGAGCATCGGGATGGCTCCGTATGAGGCTCTGTATGGGAGGCCGTGTAGGACACTATTATGCTGGACTCAAGTGGGAGAGAAGAGCATGTTTGGTGTAGATTTTGTTCAGGAGACGACGGAGTAGATCCATGTCTTGAGGCTGAATATGAGGGAGGCTCAGGATTAGCAGAAGAGTTATGCCGCTAGGATACGAAAAGAGCTGGAGTTTGAGTTGGGAGATATGGTGTATCTCAAGGCAGCGATGTTAAGGGGTCCTAACAGATCCATTTCAGAGAATAAGCTGAGTCCGAAGTTTATGGGTCCGTTCAAGGTGGTGGAGCGGATCGGACCGGTAGCTTATCGATTGGAGTTACCTTAAAGTATTAAGGCTTTTCACAAAGTCTTCCATGTTTTGATGCTGCGGAAGTGTCTACATGAGTCTGAGGAGATATTGGCTAGGATTCCGGAGGATCTTCAGCCCAACATGATGTTGGCGGCGAGACCTATGAGGATTCTCGAGAGGAGAGTCAAGGTGCTGCGTCAGAAGAGTATATCGTTGGTGAGAGTCGTGTAGGACTGTGACGGTATTGAGGAGGAAACTTGGGAACCAGAAGCATTGATGAAGAAGAAATTCTCAAAGTTGTTCGAGAAGTAAGCGGTGGCTTAAGTGTCTTTCTTGTTTTCAGAGTTTGTTTTAGCATGTGGCTATGAGATGTATGTATTTCGTTTTGTTGTTGTTGTAACGATTATACATTTTGAGATTAAATAAGATGAGTTTTCCTTATTAAATGTGTTATAAGACGTGTGTTCTTATGGTATGACTGGTGGAGTCGTGTGTTGTGGTGACTGGTAGGTTATGTGGAGGTCTAGCGATTGAGTTTTATGGGAGTTAGAGCTTGTCTATCGGCTAGGGAGCTAGAAATAGAAGTTCTAAATGAGTAGGACTGTCTATTGTCTAGTGATGCTAGAAAAGGAAGTTCTATGTAAGTTAGAGCTGGTCCATGTTCTAGGAGGATTATCTGGGGATTGAGGTTCTATGGGAGTTAGGACTTGTCTATTCCCTGGATGGCACTGGGAAATAGAGGTTTTATGTGAGTTAGAGCCTGTCTATTTCTTAGGGGAGTCTGGAAACAGAAGTCTTATGTGAGTTAGGACTGCCTTTTCGAGAGACTCTGATGGAACACCCTGGTGATTGGGTTATTTGGATGGCCTGGTGATTGGTCATGAGGTGATATTCCGGGATAGGGAATATCATGATGGAACCATGTGAAGTGATTTTGGTCGACAGGTGCTTATGATGCACGTTACAGAGAGATTGCTCCAGGGGATAGTGGGTTCCCTGGATATACTGAGGGGACAGTGAGGTTCTCTCCATGGGATAGTGGTTTCCCTGCATATACTTTGAGGGACAGGTCTCCAGAGGATGTGTGATTCTTCTGCAGTCGATAGCTTGACGGACTGTGGGTCCCGAAAGTGGGAGGGGCTGGAGCATACCGAGAGCTGGATGGACGGCGGTCCTAAAGGTGGGAGGGGTAAGATATACATAGAGAGCTCGAAGGGTGACGATCCTGAGAGTGTGAGTGGTGTATATAGATATGAGTATGAGCAATAGTGTTTGTAGTGTGATTGTAAGTATGAGACTGGATGAGCTTCAGGGATCGGGAGTGGATCTCAGGTGGTGCTGACCGAGTTTGGTCATGATTGCAGCCGTGGCAAGACGGTGCAATGTGGCTAGTATGACACTAGTGGAGCTCGGGGATCGGATGTGATCTCGAGTGGTGCTGGCCGGGTGGTCAGGAGTGTGGATAAGGAGGTGTAAGTGGACGTCTAGTCTAGGGTTTTACTTGCGTTTGGAACCTCGGTTCAAACGATCATGGTAAACTTATGTAGCGTCTTTGGTTGTGCATGTTCTTATTTGATTGTTGTGCGATCAATTGGTCCAATTCTGGGTCTACGGTTGGTCGTGCATGTTCTTGTTTGATTGTTGCGCGATCAATCAGGCAGCTTTAATCCAGATCAGGGAGCGTTGCATTGTTGATGTTTCCGGGTGAATCTGGTCTGGTTTCGGACGGGAGTGTCAACCTTAGGGAGACCGTGTTGTGTGATTCGAGGTCAAATCCGTGTTATTGAGGGAGAATTGTAACGTCCGTGAACCAAAAAGTAGATTTTTGGTTATTGCGTCGATCGACACAGGGTGTATGTGTCGATCAACACGTGTGTTTTGACTTGTGAGAAATCGGGTTTCTGGGCATTGCGTCGATCGATACAAGGTGTGTGTGTCGATCGACATAGGTCAGATTGAACCAGACCGGTTCGATTTCATTTGTTTCAGTTCGATGGGTCAGTTTACAGAGACCTAGGGCTTGGGTAAATAAAGTGAATAGTCGTGTTCTTCGCCGTTTTTGGCAGAAAACAGAGAGAAATCAGAAATCAGAGTGATTGTGAAGTGGTTGGTGGAAAATTCTCTAGAATATAGAGATCATTCTCCTTTCTCCGATCACTTTACCGGAATCAATATCCTGAAAAAATACCTCGTTGGTACCAAATATCGCATAGAAATTTAGAACATTAGTGGTTCTTTTCACGGATAAAAGGTTAGAGGTGAACTTAGGCATATAAAAAGCTTTAGATTCTTTATCAAAAAGCTTTAAATTTCCAATTCCCTTAATGGGAACTCTATCACCATTAGCTATCATCACATTTCCTCTAGCCGGTTCAATATTGTTGAGTAAAATTGGATTCCTAATCATATGGTGTGAAGCACCCGAATCAATAATAAGAGAACTAGTCGGTTTATGTGTAAGCAAACTATATGGCGTATGAGTTAAGAGATTTATACTGGAATCCTTTAAGGAAGCAATGGACTTGATGAGTGCTTCCAAATCCGACTTCCTCACATAGTCTTCGGGTTTTCCATCCTCACCTTGTCTTGATGAAATAGCTTGTCCGTGATCATCCTTGGCTTAAGTGATGTTAGCACGCGGGTCTCGTGATGGTGCTCCTAAAGCACTTGGCTTTAGGTGAGGTTGAAGAAGCCAACACTTGTCCTTGGTGTGTCCCTTTCTCTTATAATGCTCACATGTCTTTGACCGTCGATCCTCGAACTTGAACACCCCTTTGTTGCCTATAGGAAGCTCCCGCTCCCCCTTTCTGCTAAAGAAGCCCAAAGAACCTTGTTCTCTTTGAACTTGAGCACACACATCATCAAGGCTTGGAAGCTTGTCCGAACGTAGGATATGCTTGATGAGATCATTAAAGGTTGGATTCAAGGTGAGCAAGAGACCAAAGACCTTGTCTTGTTATCTCCTTTCTTTGAGAACACTAGCATCCATGGTACTTGGTCGAAGCATCTCTTGTTCGACCTAAAGAGACCGAAACTTTCCAAAATGCTTGGTGAACTCCATGTCTTCTTGGCTTAGATCATTGATGGCCTAATTTTTTATCTCAAAGACTCGGGTGAGGTTCGTTGTGTTGCCATACACGTTTTTTAGAGTCTTCCAAAGCTCACTAGCGGTCTCACAATACAAGTAAGCTTGGAGGATTGGTGCTTCAAGCGAGTTTTGGAAGATGGCCAAAACCATTTGGTCCTCTTGGAACCATTTAGACTGCTTGATTAGCTTGTCGTCTCCTTCCTCCTCATCGCTACTTGAGTCTTCTTCTTCTTAAGGAACCTCACTGTGATCCCAAAGACAACGGCCACAAAGAGAAATCTTTGTGGTCCTTGACCACAACAAGTAATTCGCCCCTTTGAGTGTGACTGGAATAACGATAACCTTAGAGCTTTCCATGGTGTGAAAGATTGAAACTTTAAGAGTTATGAAGATTGAGAGGGAAAGATTGAAGTTTTAAGAAAGAAAACGGATTGGAGAATGAAGAGAGTGGAGATTTGTGGAGATTTTGAGAATCAACAAACTTAAGATTAACCAAGGATGAACCTTGCTTTGATACCATGTAAGAATAAATGCGGAATTATAGAATAAAGATTGAAGATTGAAGATTGAAGTTTGGGAAGTGAAGAACGAGATTGAGAGAAAATTAGTTTCTCATTAAACTGATACAAAATCAAATGCATTACAAGTGTATTTATAGAAAGTAAATAGGCTCCTAGCCATTGGAAGTAAGCCATTAGAGATAAGATCATTTGACTCCTTTAAGATAAGGTACTTTGTCCTTTATCCGTTGAGGATAAGGATGATGATAAGATAATGAGGATGATGATAAGATGATAAGGATGACACCAAAACTTTGCTTGAGATGACGGTATGTACGACCATGTACATATCAGTACAATCCATACGGATGCCGCCATGATACTCACTTGATTAATAGTTTTGGTCCTTGAAACCTATTTCTAGCATTTTTGTGGGTTTTGATGTCTATACAGGAAATTGGAGCAATTTGGGCCAAAAATGAGAGAAATTAAGCATTTTCAAGAAAGGACAGATCGTGACCACCCAATGTTTCGCTACAGATGAAGATGATACCACAGTTGGATCGAGGTCAAAGTTTTGCACAAGATAGAGGAGAAACTCAGCTTCAAAATGAATATTTGATCGCCACAATCCAATTGTTAGATCTTCAAATATCATTAATCTATTGAAATTTATTCGAGTAAGAAGCAAGTTAAAAGCGGTTCAAGAATATTCACCTGTGATCGACCAGATACAAGGAGTGATGGATCAGACACAAGGATTGATCGATCGGACGAAGGTCCCTCATTTTTATGGAGAGATTCATTTACACTGAAACAACCTAACCCTTTTTTTTTCTTCGAATTAGTATTTCCATAAATACTAATTCCCAACACTGAGCAATTCAACAAGCAATCAAACATAACCAGCGGAAATCAACTCAAACCAATCAAACGATTAAACCATCAAACCATTACCAATTCAATTCCATAAAATCATCAACCTGGCGGTTCGAAACAATCACATAAAGCATATAAACGAGACTCTAGATCATCTCCTCTTCACGGCCTTGATTCCGCGATCACATCTTCTCTTTACCTGCATCACATGATTAAAAGAGATGCGTGAGCATTATCAAAAATACTCAGTGAGACGGTCATCCCATCAACAACGCATAGCACGAACAAATAACCAGTAATCATTCATCAGTCCATTTCAATTCACAATCAAACGCATCCTTAATACTCTGATTACCCAGATAACCCATGGTCACGCACTCACCTTGATTCTGGATCAATTCTAGACAAAGACAACCACAAAAAGAGACCTCTCTGACACCTACAGCCCCTGCTCTATCTTTCCTTCCTCACAAACCAACAAAATCTTGATATTTTCTCCCAAAACCTCCTAAACCGAATTTGGGTTTCAGAAAACAGGAACGACACACTGACTTCAAAAGCATAGTGAGAATGGCGATTACCTCAGAATCAGGATTGAAAACTAGATCTGGAAACTAGATAGAGAGAGTTATCCAACGGTATGCGGATTTTCCTCTAAGTCCTTCTAGTTTGACGGGAATCCTCCTTTGAAGTGGATTGATCACATATCCAAAACTGCACAAACATCTCTCAGTAAAACAATTATAACTCCTAGAATACACATCCGATTGACAAACCGTTTTCTCCTATATCAAGATCAGAGAGTAGAGAACTTAACCTCAAATTTTTGCTTCGATCCGATCTGTTTTTACTGGCCATTACCCTCCTCTTCTAAAACCGGACAGAACTGTCTCCAAAGCCTCAAATACGCCTTTTCTTAGCCTTAAGGAACAAAAATACTCAAGGATCTCATTCTATTCTATCTGGAACTCTGAAATTCAGCTTTTCTTTTCCAAAAACGAGACTGAAATACGGCTTCCTGACTTATATAGGCGAACCCTAGGGTTCCCTTAAACCAGACTGCAAACCGACGCTCAAAAACTGAACCAACCGGTTTAATTCGCAACCTCTGTCGATCGGCGCACACACCCTGCATCGATCAACGAACTGCCTAAAAATCCCAATTTTGGTTCGCCGACATTACAATTCTCCCCCACTAACATGGATTTGACCTTGAATCACGCAACACCGTCACACTATGGTCAACACACTTGACCAACCCGGCGAGCACCACCCAAGATCAACACTCTCGATCTCTAAGGTCTACATCCAGTCCTATGCTTATAGCCATGTTTCAGACATTAATTGCTCTTAACTCATATCCACACCACTCACACTCTCAGGATCGTCATCCCTTGAGCTCTCGGTGCACCATACCACTCACACCCTTAGGACATACAGTCTGTTAGGCTCTCGGTATGCTCCATACCACTCACTCTCGGGACACACAGTCCGTCAAGCTCTCGGTATGCATGGAAACTCACATCCCCTCGAGAGAACTCGTCATCTCTCAAAGAAAATATAGGGGAACTCGTCATCCCCTTAGAGGAACTCGTCATCCCCTCAGGAGAACTCGTCATTTCCTAATGAGTTATTATGGAGAATCCTTATCCTTTAGAGCAATCAATTCTTAAACGTCAATAAGCATCTCTGACCAGAACTACCTCCCGTGGTCTCATCCTGACATTCCACTCTCATGGAATATCATCTCATCACTGACCAATCCACAGGTCAACTCTAAATAGCCCAGTCACTCAGGGTGTTTACTAAAACTCTATCCCGGACGTAAACAAATTCTAACTCAACATAAAACTTGATATCCCCACACGTTCGAAATGTCACAATTCCATGACATAGATAGCCAAACATAAGAACTACTCATCTTATCAACTCATCCCTAAGAAATCCTCATCTTATAAATCTCAAGAATGTAATAATCGTTATAACCTCAAACAAAAATACATAAACAAAAAACTCCTAGCAACATGTTAACTCTGAAACTGAAACCACAAGACAAACTCAAGCCTCAATTTGCTTCTCGAACCACTTCGAAAACTTTGCCTCCATCTTAGCCTCTGGTTCCCAAGTCTCCTTCTCAACACCGTCATAGTCCCACAAGACTCTCAACAACGGTATCTTTTTCCGGCGCATAACCTTGACTCTCCTCTCGAAAATCTTCACAGGTCTCACCTCCAACGCCATGTTGGGCTGAAGATCCTCTAGAATCCTAGCCAAGACCTCCTCAGACTCATGTAAACACTTCCTCAGCTTCGACACATGGAAGACCTTATGAAATGCCTTCATACTTTGAGGTAACTCCAAACGATAAGCCACTGGTCCAACCCATTCCATAACCCTGAACAGACCCATAAATCTTGGACTTAGCTTATTCTCTGAAATGGATCTGTTAGGACCCCTCAACATCGCCGCCTTGAGATACACATGATATCCAATCTCAAACTTTAACTTTTTCCTCCTCTTCCAATCTTGAGCCTCCTTCATGTTTAGCTTCAAAACATGGATCGTCTTTGTCGTCTTCTGAACAAAGTCTGCACCAAACATGCTCCTTTCCCCCTCTTGAGTCCAGCATAATGGTGTACAACATGGCCATACATACAACGCCTCGTACGGAGTCATACCAATACTCGCCTGATAGCAGTTATTGTATGCAAACTCTACCAAGTTCAAGTGATCCGCCCATTGACCACCATAATCCAGAACACACATCCTCAACAAATCCTCGAGTTTCTGAATCATCCTCTCAGGTTGCCCATCCGTCTGAGGATGGTAAGCAGTACTCATATGCACCTTAGTGCCCATCTCAGCCTGAAAGGCTCTCCAAAACTCTGAAGTGAACCTCGGATCTCCGTCTGACACAATACTTGCTCGCACCCTGTGCAGCCTCACTATCTCTCGCACATACTTCTTAGCCAAAATCGCCGCTCCATCAATCTTCTTAATGGCAAGAAAATGTGCTGCCTTAGTCAGACGATTCACAATCACCCAGATAGCATCATAAGTCCGTGACACTGGCAATCCTACCACAAAATCCATGGTAATCATTTCTCACTTCCACTCTATAATGGGTAAACTCAACAATAAATCACTCAAAACTTGATGCTCTGCCTTCACTAACTGGCACACATGGCAAGTTACGACCCAGTTAGCAACATCCTTTTTCATCGCGACCCATTGATAATACCATTTTAGATCATGATACATCTTAGTCACTACCGGAGGAATAGACAACATGCTCGCATGAGCCTCTCTAAAAATCTCATGCCTCATATCCTCATCCTTTGGCACACAAACTCGCCTGTTAACAAGTATCGTCCCGTTCGCAGAGACTTCTCCTGAGCTAATTGAATCCTGCTCAGCAAGTCTGTCTGGTTAGCTGCCTCTAACCCAAAAGGTTCCTGTGAGATAACACATAACCTCAAGGTGCTAATCTCACTCACAAAACCCTCCATATCCCGCTCCTGAGCTAAAGCAACCCTCTTCCGACTCAAAGCATCAGCAACCAGATTAGTCTTACCGAGATGGTAACCAATCTCTATATCATAATCCGCTACCAACTCCATCCATCGCCTCTGCCTCTGGTTCAGCTTTGGCTGCGTAAAGAAATACTTCATGCTCTTGTGGTCCGTTAACATCTGAACCTTTCCGCAATAAAAATAGGATCTCCAAATCTTTAGATCAAAAATCACTGTAGCCAACTCAAGATCATGGGTAGGGTAGTTGCTCTCGTGCTTCCTCAACTGTCACAAAGCATAAGTAATTACCTTTCCCTGCTGCATAAACACGCAACCCAGACCAACTCCCGAAGCATTTGTATACACCACGTAAGGCTCACCCGGCTCTAGCAACACCAACACTGGTGTACTAGTTAACATTTCCTTCAGCCTTGTGAAACTCTCCTCGCAAGCTGATGACCACACAAAAAGTATATCCTTCCCCGTCAGCTTCATCATCGACTAAGCCATACTCGCGAAATCCTTGACGAATCTCGGGTAGTAACCTGCCAAACCGAGAAAACTTCTGATCTTCGTGTCATTCCTCGATCTAGGCCACCCTCTCATAGCCTCTATCTTCGTCGAAATTTACAGAACCTCCATCTGCATAAACCACATGACCGAGAAAACCCATCTCCGACTGCTAAAAACTGCACTTTCTCAACTTAGCATACAGCTTCTGCTCCCGCAGATTCTCCAAAATAACTCTCAGATGAACCTCATGCTTCTCAAGACTCTTCGAATACACCAAAATATCATCGATAAAGATGATCACGAACTCGTCCAGATACTCCTAAAATACTTTGTTCATCAGCCTTATGAACCTCGTGCTTCTCACGACTTGTTCTTCACAGTGACTCGGTTAAGTCCCCGGCAATCAATACACCACCAAAAACTCCCATCCTTCTTCTTCACAAACAACACCGGTGCTCCCCACAGTGAACTGCTAGGCTAGATAAATCCCTTACCCAATAGATCATCCAGCTACTTCTTCAGCTATGTCATCTCTGCTGGAGCCATTCTTTAAGGCGTCTTAGATATCGGAGTCATTCCGGGCTCCAACTCAATCATGAAAATATTAGACCAAGACGGTGGTAATCCCTACAACGACTAAAAAACATCCTCGAAGTCCCGAACAACCTAAATATCTCGAACAGCCACCTCTCCAACAAACTCTTGCATCATAATTGTCGCCAAATACGCCTCGCAGCCTTTCTCGATCAGATGCTCAGCCTGAATCGTCGAGATCACGAGACTCCCAGAAGTCAGCCTCACTCCCTGATAAACCAACCTCCCTACCGGTCGCTCAAAGACAACTCGTCCACAATGACAATCCAGATGAACTCTGTACAGCTCTAGCCAATCCATACCCAGAATAACATCGTACAGCTCCACCGGACTAATAATCAGATATAGTGGCATAGACTTTCTAGCCATCCGAATATCAACGCCTTTTGCCCGACCATGAGTAGCTAAGAACTTCCAGCCAGCAACCTTAACTACTCCTATCGGCTCCCCGAAATTGCCTCGGATACTGCAGCCCTCCGCACACTCTGGAGTAATGAAGCAATTTATAGCTCCATAATCAAACAAGACATAGGACTCAAAGCCACCCACTAACAAGGTCTCTGCACAAGTCCCATGTGCCTAAGAACCCTGATATTCTATCACAGGACTCACAAATTCCAAAACAGACAACAATTCATAAACACCAGAATTTACCAAGTCGAGTTCTGAAATTTACTTGTGATCGGCCTGGCGCTTGAACCATCCATCTCCACTGAAGTGAACACCCACGGTGCTACAACAATCTGCGACACCGGCTACACTGCCGCTACTATCGTCTGCTGCAATTTGGGATGTTTTGGCTTGTTGTGTCCCGGCTCTCTATAGTGAAAACACCCCCGAGTATCCCGACATTGGTCCCTCCTAGGATAGCTTGCCGGCTTGTGATCCATGCTCCCACACCCGAAGCATCTCTGACCACCCTGACCTCTCTGCCTCGGTCCCGAAGTGCCCTCCTACTTCTTCTTTTGTCCTTGCGTAGGTTTGCTGCCCTTGCTCAGAATTACCTGCTGTTGCGATTTCTTCGGCTGAACAGGCGGACTAACCACCACACATGCTCCCTCAGATCCTCCTCAATCACCGCTGCTATCTCAATCAACTCTACCCTCATGGCGAACCTACTCACTCTACAGTGAGTCCTCAAATCCGGTCGAAGTCCCCTCAAGAACCTCTTCACTTGGGCCTGCTCGTCCTCCATACCTCTTGCATGAACCAGAAGTCAACTGAACTCCGCATCAAACTTCCGAACCGACCAGTCACCCTGAGCCAACTCTAAAAACCTCAGCTCTAACCGATCCACCGCCTCCTGTGGGAAGAACTTGGCATTAAACTCAGCCAAAAAGTCCTCCCAGGTCATCTCTGCCTGCACCCTCCTGGCCAACACACCTTTCCACCAGAGATGTGCATCACCATCCAGATAATGCACTGCTATGTCCACTCGGTATCCCTCTGGACACCTGATAGAGAGAAAGTTATGCTCCAGTCTCATACGCCACTCATCGGCCTCCTAAGAAAAATCCCGTGCCAATCCTCTACATCTGCTCCATCATCCTAAGATAAGATTGGAGCTCCTCTGCAATTGCAACCCTCAGTTGCACCTCTGCCAATAGTGGCCCTACTAGAGCCACTCCAAAATCAGCTGTAGTAGATCCGCTAGAAGATCATCTTGATCCTAGGCTACACTTGCAGTAGCACCCACGCCTAGCCCCCCCCCCCGCACCGTCGGCCACACCGGGACCCACGCCAGTCCTACCAGTCCTCACATTGGTACTCGCATTGGCAACACCCACTAACCCATTCTGAAACGTCTGCAAAGCTGCCATATGTTCCTGCAAAGAACTCTGGACCACACTCACGGCGGCAAACTCACTCTCAAGTCCTTGACCGCGCCCACGTTCTCCATGACCACCAAAGCCTTTACCTCTAGCTCCTCTAGCCATCTCTCTTGGACTACCACAGCAGAACACTAAGCATACTAGAAAGCCAGAAAATATCAAGCAAACACATATCGTGGAATCTCATTGAAAGTTCGAAGAAGATGATCTAGGACTCCAAACTCACACAAAACAATTGACTAAATCCTCATATCAATCAAGTACACCTGTCCTAAAATCGTAAGGGGGCTGATACCAAACTGAAACAATCCGACCCGATTTTTTTCATTGAATTAGAATTCCCATAATACTAATTCCCAACACTTAGCAATTCAACAAGCAACCAACCATAACCAGCGAAAATCAACTCAAACCAATCAAACGATTAAACCATTAAACCATCACCAATTCAAAATCAATTTAACAATTCAATTCCATAAAACCATCAACCTATCAGTTCTAAACAACCACATATAGCAAATAAACGAGACTCTAGATCATCTCCTCTTTAAAGCCTTGATTCCACGATCACATCTTTTTTTTACCTACATCACATGGTTAAAAGAGATGTGTGAGTATTATCACAAATACTCAGTGAGACGGTCAACCCATCTACTTGGCTATACACACAGGCATAAAGAAATAACACAATACCAAGTGATCAATCAACAATGCATAGCACGAACAAATAACAAGTAATCATTCATCAATCCATTCCAATTCACAATCAAACGCATCATGAATACTCTGATTAGCCAGATAAGCCATGGTCACGCACTCACCTTGATTCTGGATTGATTCTAAACAAGGACAACCACGAAAAGGGATAAATGTCTGGTTTACTCCAATCTGTTTGTACTCCTGTCTGGCATTCTCCTTAATAGTATGGTGTAGTCCTCTCCTATTTGGTACAACTAGTTGTACCATGGTACAACTTGGGTAGTAATACTCAGTACAACAGTTGTACCATGGTACAACTATGATACTAATTGGTACAACTATTAAGATTGTAGTACAACTAGGTATTACTTAATACAACTGTAGACACATGGTATAACTAGTTATTTGGTACAACTAAAACAAAAAAAATCACATGGTACAACTGGAGCTTTCCAGACATTGACTTAGTCAACAGGAGCTTGGGAGACATTTACTCCACGAAAAGAGACCTCTCTGACACCTACAGCCCCTGCTCTATCTTCTCTTCCTCACGAACCAACAAAATCTCGATCCTTTCTCCAAAACCCTCCTAAACCAAATTAGGGTTTCAAAAAATAGGAATGACACGCTGACTTCGAAAGCACACTGAGAACGGAGATTACCTCAGAATTACGAGGTAATGTATCATTGGATGTAGTATGAGTAACCATGACCTTAGGCAAGGCACCTAGGATTTGGATACTAATACACCCACGTCGATAGTGGGAGGAGGAGAAACCATAATAGCAATGACTTTAGGCAAGTCACCTAGGATTTTGTATACTGATACACCTACATCGATAGTGGGAAGAGGAGCAACCACAACAGCAGGACCAAACACTACAATATTTGAGACAACTATAGTGAAACAACTCGACCCATTTTTTTTTTACATTGAATTAGTATACCCATAAATACTAATTCTCAACACTTAGCAATTCAACAAGCAACCAAATATAACTAGCGTAAATTAACTCAAACCAAACAAACGATTAAACCATCAAACCATCACCAATTCAAAACCAATTTAACAATTTAATTCCATAAAACCAGCAACCTAGCGGTTCTAAATAATCACATAAAGCAAATAAACGAGACTCTAGATCATCTCCTCTTCACAGGCTTGATTCCATGATCACATCTTTTCTTTACCTTGATTCAGAATCGATTCTAGACAATGACAGCCACGAAAAAAGACCTCTCTGACACCTACAGCCCCTGCTCTATCTTTCCTTCCTCACGAACCAACAAAACCTCGATCCTTTCTCCAAATACCTCAGAATCAGGATCAGAAACCTGATATGGAAACTAGACAGAAAGAACTATCCAATGGTACTCGGATCATCCTCTAAATTCTTCTGGTTCGAGAGGAATCCTCCTTTGAAGTAGACTGATCGCAGATCCAAAACTGCACAAACCTCTCTCAGTAAAATAATTATAACTCCTAGAATACACATCCGATTGACAAACCATTTTCTCCTATATCAAGATCAGAGAGTGGAAAACTTAACCTGAAAGTTTCGCTCCAATCTGATCTATTCTTACTGGTCGTTACCCTCTTCTTCTAAAACCAAACAGAACTGCCTCTAAAGCCTCAATCACGCCTTTTCTTTGCCTTAAGGAACATGAACACTCAAGGATCTTTTTCTCTTCTCTTTGGAACTCTGAAACTCAGCTTTTTCTCCTAAAAATGCGACTAAAATACGACCCCTTGACTTATATAGGCGAACCCTAGGGTTCTCTTAAACTAGACCGCAAACCGACGCTCAAAAACTGAACTAACCGGTTCAATTCGTAGCCTGTGTCGATCGATGTATACACCCTGTGTCGATCGATGTATACACCCTGCGTCGATCGACGCACTACCCAAAAATCCCAATTTTGGTTTGCGGGCGTTACATACCCGGTGATCGACCAATCATAGGAGGCTATCGATCGATCACCCTATCCGAGTAAAAAGGAATTTTTCCTTTTTCGAAGAAAATCTCCTAAATCTTTTGGAATATGTCCTAGCCGAGTTCTCAACCTATAAAAAGTGGCATAGAGGCCACGAAAATCATCATGCTCTCAACACCACTCTTCAAAGCAAAAAGATCTTCACACAGCTTATAAAGCATTCATCTCTTTCACTTGTTCTATTTAATTGCTTGTTCGAAATAGGGAGAAGAATATCACCTCTTTGTAACCCATAGAGAAGTTTTCTCGAACTTTTTTATTGCTCTTAATGATATCAAGGTTTTCTATTGCTTTGGGTATGATTTGCTTTGTCATGTCTGAGTAGTCACTTGTTGGGTTCTAAGGGGATGAATTCGAGGGGAATCATGGTTTAATAGATAGGTTTTGCAATTAAGGTGGCGCTTTTGATTGATCAAGAGTATTCCTTCATCTAGATATGTTATTATTACATGTTTTTAGGATTGATCACCTTGAAACTGATCTTAGATAACGTATTGTGTACTAAATGTTCCTTTATATTGTCATGAATATGGTATTTGATGAGTTTGATTATTTAGATTGTGAAAGTTAATGAGTTGGATGAACAATTGAGCTTGTTTGCAATTGCATGAGAATGAGTTTTGTCGTTGTGAGAGTTGATTGATAGGATGAATTCAAATTAAGAGTTATCGCTGCGAGAATATGCTTAACTTCTTATGCGCTCATGTTCTCGAAAGAAGTAGATACGATTCGATTGCCCTAGGAGTTTTGCCTGAATAATCTGAATTGTGAATCCCTGAGAACCCCTCAAAGCCCAATGTTTTCCTTTTATTGTTTACACCAAATTTAATACTTGTTTTGCTTACTAAAATCACCATAAAAATCCTGCTTGACTTAGCGTAGTTCCTTAGTTTATATTGCTCATGTGTGCTCTTCTATATCTCTATGGATTGGATGTGCACTTACAGTCTAGGTTGTTTTGTTTGGGGTAAAATCTGACACACACCATGTTTTTGGCATCGTTGCTGGGGATTTAGTAGTACCATTAGCTTTCGATAAAGGATTTCGACTAAGTTTTTATTTTACGCTAATTTTTCTTTTCCAAGTGTATAACCAGGAGTTAAGATTCTGACAAATTGATTCCACTCGAGTCAGAGATAGAGAAACTTGCTAGGAGTAATTGGAGGGAATTAAGGAAAAGACAAAAGGTTAACAACGAGGATCCCCAAAATCGCATACTTCTTCTTGACGAGGGTGGCCAGCCGCTTCTTGACACGGAAGGCAACCAAGTCTTTGAAGTTTTAAATGCTAATGACAATGTGCATGAACCTCACAATGATAGAGTACCACCAGCAGTGACCAACAATCAAAGACAACAACTTCAGCTACACCAAACAATCACTGATTTCGACACGTCCGATCAATACATCAATGATCAAGCAGCAATACACCCTCAACTTCCTCAAGGGAACGACTACAAGATCAAACTGCAGATAATCACCTAGGTCAAGTCAAACCAGTTCCATGGGCTGTCCACAGAACATCCAATGGACCATATCGAGCTTTTTGAGGAATTTGCTCCACAAGAAAGCTAAATGGAGTTCCCAATGTAAGATCTTCCCATTTTCGCTAGGTGACAAAGATCATAGGTGGTTAAAAATTTTGCCACCATATTCCATCACTACTTGGAAAGGTTGTAAGTCTGCTTTCCTAAATCATTATTACACTAAATCTTGTTCTAATCTCTTAAGGAACAAGATATAGGGATTTCAACAAGGACTTCTTGAAAGCTTTTATGATGTCTGGGAATATTTTAAAGAGTAGTTAAGGGATTGTCCACACCATGGATTTACCCAAGCTAACCTTTAGAGTACATTTTATAGAGGGATTGACCAGAATATCAACTCTCACTTGACACGGCCAGTAATGGCGACTTCACTACCAAAACGGTCGAAGAAGGGCAAGCTTTGATTGACAATCTCGCTGCTAGTAATAACAATAATGCTATGGATTTTGATAGGACAACGAGGATCCATGACGGTGAATCAACGCAGATGGCCGAATTGAAGAACATGATGACTAACTTCTGAAAAATCAGCAATGTTCGATAAATTCAAGTGAGGCTATCAATGATGTAGAGCTGGGAATCAGCATGGATTCGACAATGAGGATCAAGTGGAAGAAATTAACTTCATTGGAGCTCAAGGTCTCTTCCAATACCAAAATTTCAATAACTATAAGAATAAATTTTATCTTTCTTAGGAATCCTAACGTGGAGAACCCATAAGATCAATTCTATCCCTCACAAGAGAAAACACAACAACAAGGGAATTCTTATGGATGTGGAGGAAACTTTGGTGGAAACAATTTCTAGCAGCCCTCTTTTGGAAAAGTACTAACATTGGCGGAAGTAATTTCCAGCAAAAAACCTTCTTTTAATGGTTTTCAGGGACAAAAGGCGCTAGAGCAGGTAACATGTATGTCACAAGACAATAAACTCAAAGTAATGCTCAGCCAAGTCATAGCAGCCCAAGCCTAGTCAACAAAGGACTTCAATGCTAAAGTTGAAGGGATGTACGCCGACTTGAATGGGAAATTCGAGTCAATGACTTCACACATAAAGAAGGTTGAAACTCAACTCGTGCAAACTACTGAAGCAGTTAAAAGGCAGAACGGAGTACTTCCAGGGAAGGTGGAAGAAAACCCAAAGTGCTATTGCAACGCCATTAAGCACATCCTAACACAACATCCTTGTTTGATACAAGACGATGAGTCTTTATCATCAGATTCGGAAAGAGAAATCCAGATTAACAATCTTGGACCAGCGGGGAACAAGGCGAACAAACCAAAACCTCCAATCAAGATACTTCTCAAGGAGAAGGACCCCGGATAATTCATATTTTCTTGCAAAATCACAGGATATAAGTTTTCTAACTCTCTTTGCAATTCAGGTTCTAATGTTAACATTATGATGAATATTGTTGCGAGAAAGTTAGGTCTTTGCAGGTTCGCACCATCCAATACTACTTTGGTATTTGGAGACTCCTCAATGAAGGCCTCAAAAGGCGTTATCCACAACTTCCAACTTCAAATACGCGGCTACGCCATTCCCACAGATTTCCACATCTTGGAAATGGACGAAGATATGCCTTTGACAACATCATCAACTATCGACGTCACCTCTCTAGATGGAAAAGGACTCATTGTTCCAATTCAAGAGAAAAAGTAATTGAGTTAAAATCACAACTCAAAGCTGAATTTCCCAAAACAGATTTGGAAAAGAACTCAAAGCTGACTTTTTGCAAAGCCAACTCTAGAAATAGCAATACGCTAGCTTTGATTTTAGGTGAGTACGGGACTTTAACTGGTCAATTAGTTAATCACCAGAAATCTTCAATCTCTTTTGGTTCAAAGGTGTACAACCAGAATAAAGGTCGAGTACAAGTTGTATTAAAGATTATCTCCATAGGTGGATTTTGGTAAATATATTGGTCTTCCACAACAATTCGGACGCAAAAAGAAAGAAATTTTTCATTACATAATTGACAAAGTTTGTCAATGAACTAGTGGATGGAATAACCACTTTCTATAAGTTCTTTTTGAAATCAATTGCACTAGCCATGCCAGTTTATACGATGAATTGCTTTAAACTTCTGAAAACAATATGTGAAGATATAAATGGATTCTATCGCGATTCTAGTGGTGTTAAAAAATGGTCAAAACAAGATATCATGGGTAAGTTGGAAAATGCTGGCAATCTCTAACAAATAAGGTGGTTTGAGTTTTTGTGATCTCAACGACTGCAACACAACTTTACTTGGTAAACAAGCTTGAGGAATTCTTCATTCTCCAAATTCCCTCTTGTTTTGAATCCTCAAGAGCCACTATTTTTTTAACGACGAGTTCATCGATGCTCCCATTGGTTCCAAACCCTCGTACGGTTGGTCCTTGATTTTACATGAAAGAGATTTAATCTCTAAAGGCCTAAGATGGCAGCTTGGTCACGGTAACATCAGAGCCACTAAAGACAAGTGGATACCATCTTATCTACCATGGGCAGCCACTACAATCAACTCCAATGAGAATTTCATGGTTAAAGATTTTTGGTCATTGAAGCAATGGGATAATACTAAACTACAAGACATTGTTGCAACTGGTTATGATGTAATTCGCCAAATTTACATCCTAAAACATCAACAAGATGACAAAATTATTTGGCATTACACTAAAGATGGGATTTACACAGTTAAATCCGGATACTGGCTTGCTTCACAAGTTCAAGAAGAGACAATTCATCCTCCCATCGAAGATCCAAATATAAGTCAAAGGTAATGGTCTCTTCCATTTGCTCCAAAACTCAAATTCTTTGTATGGAGAGCTCTCTCTCACGCAATTGGCAC
This sequence comes from Arabis hirsuta, assembly GCA_964056655.1. Classification (NCBI taxonomy): domain Eukaryota; kingdom Viridiplantae; phylum Streptophyta; class Magnoliopsida; order Brassicales; family Brassicaceae; genus Arabis; species Arabis hirsuta. The sequence goes on along the minus strand of OZ053298.1, from coordinate 20,606,298 downwards.
TGCTTCTAATATGTGAATCTGAAGCATACTGATTGACCTCTTTGTCAACGCTGTCATATTGAACAAGAAACGTCCAACCATATACTCTTCAAGTGTTCATGGAATACCTTGCAACCAAACCCTTTCCGAAACCATACTCTATCGGACAACATTAAAGATAACATCAAATGGTTATACACAGACACCACCACTATTCCTATCTTATCAAGTCAAATCGCTAGCAAATTCTGGCTCTTTCGAAGTCTTTGGAAAGTTGGCAATGACATGATATTTAACAACAGAACGTGGAGTCCCTCAGACATAATCAAAAGAGTGCACACAGAATGGAAAATGGTAACCTCTGCATCATCTTCGTAACGCTCCAATCCCTCACCTTCAACATTTGTATCTTCTTCATGGTCTCCACCACCGAGAGGTTGGGTTAAGTGCAATTATGACGCAAGTTTCGACATATCTTGTTCACATATTGGATTAGGTTGGGTAATTCGAGATTCCAGTGGCGATTTTTTCTTCGGAACATCATCGTTCCTCCCGTAAACAACTGCGGCCCTAGAATTAAAAGGATGTAGTCTTCTCCACGCCTTACAAGGTTCTTGGGCTCGAGGATATCATAAAATCATATTCGAAGGAGATTCTAAGCAACTTTTTTACCTAATTCATGGTCATCATAAGGACATAGCAATGGATAATTTGATCAATGATATTCATCATTGAACAAATCGCTTTGCAGGTGTTTGAATCGCTCACATCGATAGAGAATTCAACACAATAGCTAATAAACTAGCTCATATAGGAAAATTACAATTTGATTCGTTTTGTATTTATCATTTTCCTTCTATATGTCTATATCACTTGTTATCATAAACGATGTAACAATCTTCAAGATCAATGAAAACAAATGTAAAAAAAAGAAGCTAAACATATTAAAAAACCTAAGCCGAGAAGCTTATCACAATTACAAACCTTCATCTCCAGCTTGAAGAAATTGTCAAGGTCGGCATAGAAATTATGTATATTGCTATACTCTATATTTTACCACTCTTACTATTTATTTTACTATATTTTCTATGCATTTTATTGCATTTTTCTACCAAAAGAGGTAGCTTTCTAGAATATGTAGGTTTTAAAATCTTAACAGGTTAAAACATCAAAAAGGATATAAGACGGATCAAAAGGAATGTTAACCATACTACAACTATCTACCATATTCAAAAGAACAAACCAAAGTCATTATATCTTCAAAAACATGTTGATTCTCAAGTTGGACAGAACATATACGCCAGAAATTTGCTGAAGAACGGAGAATGAAATCAACTTTGAATTGGATGAAACTTGATATCAAGATAGGCCTTTGAGTTATTTTTCCAATGGAGCTGTATGGAAGAAGTTACACCCGATATACAAAAGATAAATTATTCTACCTTGAAGCTCAATGATTCCAGAAATGACCCAAATACAAGTCATGACCGTGGACCTGTATCATGACCGATACCATAAGACATGGAGGCACAAGTTTCAAATATAGGTCAGATTCCGTGTCCGATATTTTGTCCAACGTTTGAGCACTTTTGAAAAAAAATTCTTTTTCGCCATAAACAAAAACCTTAACTCACTATAGACTTCTTGTAACCATTCATATACTTGTGTTTACCCTCTTTAAGAGAATATAGCAGTCTTAGATAGCCACATATCATTACAATAAATACGATTTTATACTTGTTCTTCATTGAATTGGATTCTAAGAGCTTCCAAGAGAAGATCTCGCTTTGCACTTCAATAAATAGAAGATTTCTTACCTCTTACTCTTTCAAATCAGTTTATCTATGATATTTTATACTTCTTATTTCTGCTGCTTATTTTCAATAATCATATCTGACTAATTTACTTGTTAGGTTATAATTTTTTTCAATGATTCCATGATTATGTTTAATTGATATCAAAATTTCTAAGGTTTATCAATTGATTTTTTTCACCTTTATTTAAACGAACTGTTGTTTGCTTGGTTGTCCATCTAATGAACTAATATTAGGTTAATATATTCTGAAAAGCTTTTTATATTGTCTAAACTGATATTTGGTGAGCAATACATCATAACCAATCACAAGTTGAGTTATAGAGTATTGTGAACAATCGAATTTTGAGTGTATTAATGCGTGTTTTCAACTTGTATTTAACAATCGAAAGTTGAGTCTATTACGTTGATAATTAGAGCCATGACAGTGGAATGATTGTACTTTAGTGATTTGAGTTATGTAATAGTTTTCACTAAATCCCTAAATCGATATCTATCTTGTGTTTTCAGGTGTTTTTGCAAATTACCTATTGTCAATTTTTTTTGTCATCTAATTATGTAATGATAAAGGGAAAGTTTGGGTTACGTACTATTTAAAGGCTAACAACTAGCCGTTGTTCCTGACAAAACATATGTGCAATCAAATAGCCAAAATTATCCTTTCTTGAGACAAAAAAATGTTGAAGCCACAAAGATGCACCTCTTGCCACATATGTGCAATCATCCAAGCACATTGGTTTGAGTGACTCGTCTCAACTATCATTTTCCATTCCTGGATTCCACCTAAAACCAAATGAAATCCCGAATCACACTATTGCCTAGAGTTTCTCTATTATTTTTTTCTTCGATTTCATTTAAGTACTTGTTTTTACTTATTGCTATTTCGGATTTCATTAATAACAAAAACCAATATATATATATATTTGTATCCTAATTTGAGTCAAGTCTTATAAATTTGTAGTGTAGATATTTGGTATTTGTGGATTCGATCCTTAAATATTACAGTCGTCTATTGTGCACTTGTAGTTTAGATTGTTTTTATTTTGGATAAAACATTCGAACACATCAAATTTTTGGCGTTGTTGCCAATGACCAATACCTACAAGTTTTTTATTATAATCTAGTCAAGGAATTTTTTTTTATTAATTTCTTCTTTTGTTTTCCTTGGTTTTATCTTTGTGTTTTTCAGATTTGTACTTGAGAAAATATAAAGCTACTTAAAAGATGGCTCTTCGTCTTGACCAACTTGTTCAACATAAAGTTGATGGGACTTTCAATTTAATTCCAGCCCATTTCATGAGTTGAAGTCCAACTTTCTCTCCACCACCACCACTTATGGGTTTTGTGATAAAGCCTTCAACCATAGCTTTAGTGAATCAAAATCAGTTTTATTGTCTTCTTGAAGAGGATCCTTTAGAGCATACATGTGGCATCATCCGTGGTAATGGAGTTGGTGGAGACTATCTTAGATGCAAGCTTTTCGAATAAGCAGATAATGTAGTTCCATGGATGAAGTCTCTTCCATCTCAATCAATCTCCAAAGAATAAACAGAAACAATGTTAAACTGAAACAAGCAAATCTAAAATCACGATAACCACAATAACAAACCAAATAGAAACATTCATTGACAAATCAAGTATACTTCAAAAATCTAAGGCCTAGGCAAACACACCAAAGACGGCATGAATATAAGAAAACTAGTACCACGCCACGAAAAAACCTAATGGAAATGACAGACCACGAACTGGTTCTATAAGTAGAATCAGACTGCAATGGTTGTGATACCAAATTTACATACGCATAGTAGGTAAAATCACGAACAAGATTTTTCAGGGTCAAATGAATGATATATGACATTTTATTACGAAAAACACTCGAAGGATTATAAAGACCCTCAAACGTGTTTTTCATATTTGGTTTTATTCTAAACATCTACCAAGCCTTGACATTTATAGTGTTGAGCCTAAATAATATTACATAGTATATTGTTTAGATATTTTTTTTTGAAAAAAAAATGATTTATCTTATTTTCTCCATACACTTTTTGTTTTTGTCAACAATTTAATTAAGCCAAATTAGAGATCCAACCCGGAGGAGAAGAGTTTACATACAAAACATAACTAGGTAACATCATAATGATTTAACATTAGTAAATCATAACTATTTTACAACTTATTCAACAAACATCATAATGCCTGATTGACTTTTTTTTTTTAATGATTGATCTTATTTCCTCCACACTTTTTTGTTTTTGTCAACAACTACTTAAATAAGCCATATTAGATATCCAATCCCGAAGAGAATAGTTTACATACGAAACATAACTAGGTAACATCATACACTTCGCGCTAATTTATCAGCTTCAACATTTTCACTTCGAGGTGTGTGCGATAAGGAAAAACTGGTGGAGGCTTCCTAACATCTGTTCTCCACATACTTATTCAACTTTTTTCTACTCCGCATATTTATTTATCACATTTTATAATATTGGTTACTTATTCAACATACTAAATAATATTTGTTAAAACCTATGTGACTTATTGGCATGAGCTCAAACTAATTTGTCAAGAGATCCGCAAGACTAGATAATCTATTGGCCTTAAATCCCACATGACTTGTGCAAGCATTAAGGTTTCGCATTCATGGTTATAAATATCTATAGGTACAAACAGAATATTTACACAACTCGGATATCATTGACAAAGGCACACTCGTGTGTGACGTCGTCAAACCAAAAGAGATCACAAAAACAAGGTTTGTCTTTTTTGTCTCTGAGGAGAGATCGTGTCGTAATTTGGGGCGTTAGTGCACTGGTGCTTCGAGATATTGTTGAGATCTCCATACTATAAATTATAGAAAAAAAACGGCCGATCAAAACAATAGTGTTAGATTACACGTTCACAATTGTAATTATTTTCTTACTTTAGTGGATTTATTTTTTTTACTACGTCTTCAAATTGTATGTTGGAAAACCAAATTTCATTTACTTTATGACTCTTAATTTACTTTGCATATTTGTTTTTCTTTTTTTGTCTCAACGTTCAAACGTAGATCCAACCCCTAATGTCCACTTTAAGAGACAAGATGTGCCAAATAATGCAAGTTTTGTAGATTTGTCTCGACTGTCGACATAATAGTTTAAGGAGAAACAAAATAACTTAATGATTATAAATCTTGTTTTTTTTGTGGATTTGTCTCGATTGTCGACATAATAGTTTAAGGAGAAACAAAATAACTTAATGATTATAAATCTTGTTTTTTTTTTTGCACAAAAAAATGATTAGAAAATTAAAAGGGTACATCCCGAGCGTTGCACGTCCGATGGCGTGACTCAAGGGACGCTGCTCGTAAGATTGACACTTACCACATTGACCTTTGGTCTCACTCATCCACCAACAAAAAGCCATTACGCTACTTAAACCAAATAGTATTATAATGTACTCATTAGTTTCACAATTATGTTAACACGATAATGGTTACATCTATCGTTACGAGCCCATGTCTTTTTCTATTGACAAACAAACATTCGGTCCAGATCCCAAAATTTAATGGTTCATTTATTAATAACCTTATAACAAATTGTTTTAGTGTCATTCGATTATTGTTAGTCCAATACTATGATTTTAAAGAGAGTCGATTAACAGTTTGTTAGTTAAAAAAATTGTTTCGAGCTTAGGATAGACCTAAAGAACATCTACAATGGTGGAATCTCTCCAAAAAAATTATACTCTACAAAATACTATTATTTTATATTTTTTTGTTATTGAATTAATTTTAATCTTAAAAAATGATTGTACACTTTAAATCTTACTAGAAATTTAAACTCTATACCAAATTTATTAAACTTTAAAAAGTACCATTTATTTTGTTTAAAATAATATTTTTATCTTTAGTTAATGAAGAATTAAAGAGTAATTGCAAAAATGTCATTTTTGGTGTGTACATTTGTAATAATGTCACTTAAGAATATTTATTTGTAAAAATACCACTAATTATGGATTTTTAAAGTCTAAATCTTAAAATTATAAACCCTAAAAAATATTTTGACCCCTAAAATTCCTTAAAGCTTCAAAACTAAACCCTAATATAACATAGTTTGAAACGACCCGACCCAAAAATTTAAAAATTTTCCCCTTAGATTATTATCATCACAGATAACAATCCTCAATTGGGTCAACACAACATGCGGAAAACATAACAATTAAACGATTCAATAACCAATCAATAATCAATTCAATAATCCCATACTTATTAAATTACTAACCAATCCAATACAATAAACCGGGGTTCCAGAATTACTACATCCTAGCAATTCTAACTCAAACAACAGAAAGTGAGACCCTAGATCATCTCTCCTTTCTCGCCACGATTCCACGATCACAATTTCTCTTTACCTGCAACACATGGCAAAAAGAGTTGCGTGAGTATTATCACAAATACTCAGCGACGCGGTCATCCCGTCTACAGGCTATTTAAATACAAGTATAAGCAACCAATACAATACCAGGATGATCACAGAACAAGCATACACGACCAAACAAATAAACCAGTCCAGAATACTCCGTGTCGAGCGACAGGACTCACTGTATCGATCGACACAACCACTAGGTGTCGATGATCGGTGTCCCCGTGTCGATCGACAGGACACATTGTGTCGATCGACACAACCACTAGGTGTCGAAGAACACAGGCCCCGCGTCGATCGACAGGACACACTGTGTCGATCGACACAACCACTAGGTGTCGAAGAACACAGGCCCCGTGTCGATCGACACCGAGGTGGTGTCGATCGACACGACATCGCAGAACCCAGAATCGAGTCAATCCTCACACGACTCGAATCTGATGCAATCTGTCGAGTCTCCTGCACAAATCCACACGCAAAACACACAAACCACCAAGCAATCGTATTCCATTGGCCCCCTATACTTATACGAGCCTACAGTCACGCACTCACCTTGATTGGGATTGAAAAAGGATGAAGAACGCGAAGAACGAGCGAAGAACACCAAGACAGCCTCTGATTCTTTCCTCACAGACCCGAAATCAGCACAACAACAACCCCTTTCTCGTTCTAACACCACTCACGATCAATTCCTCCAGGAATCTCCCAACAATCACTCAAATTCTCTGATTTCAGAACTTCTCCCCAAAAACTCTCTGAAAAGTCTGATTCTCCAGCAAAAACGACCGAACATCTGATTCTGCCTTTTATATCAAACCCTAGGGTTTCCCTAAACCGGCCCACCAAACTGGCCAAATGGAACCAAACCCGACGGTCTGATTTCAACACGTGTCGATCGACATACACCACCTGTGTCGATCGACATAACGCCCAAAACCCGACTTCTCCTAAGTCCAAAACACACATGTCGATCGACACAGACACACCTGTATCGATCGACACCACCAAAAATCCACCTTTTCGTTCACGGGCGTTACAATTCTCCCCCACTAACACGGATTCGACCTCGAATCCTGCGACACCGTCACACTACGGTCTCAACCACCTGACCCGCACCCGGCCAGTATCCTTCGAGATCACACTCGAATCCCACAACCCGTCCTGCTAAGGCTAACACTCTCGCCTAAAATTCGACCAGATTCACCCGGAACACCAACGATGCACGCCCCATGGTCCGGATTAGGGCTGCCCGATTGACCGTCCAACAATCAAACAAGAACATGTCCGACCAACCGTTGACCCCGCATTGGACCAAATGATCGTACAACAATCAAACAAGAACATGTACGACCATCGACGTAACATATGCCACCAGGATTGTCCGAACCGAATTCCCGACTCCAGTAACAACCCCAGACTTGACGTCCACCACACCCTTGGCCCTCAGCCAACACCACTCGTGATCACACCTGATCCCCGAGTTCTACTAGGCTCACCCTAGCCACATTGCACCGTCTCACCACGGCTGCAATCCTGACCCCACCCGGTCAGCACCACCTGGGATCCACTCCTGATCCCCGAAGCTCATCCAGTCTCATGCTCATGACCATGCTCAGACGCTACTGCTCCTAACTCATACTCATAACTCATAAACATATACACCACACCTATGCTCGTAGGATCGTCACCCCTTGAGCGACAGTGTGCAGGAGACCCACCCGTCCCCTGGAGAGACCCACTATCCCTCCATGTATATATATATATAGGGAACCCACCCGTCCCCTAGAGAGAACCTAACTCTCGAGTAAATGCAGAGAACCCACCCGTCCTCTGGAGAGATCCACTATCCCTCAGTATACAGGAACCCACCCGTTCCCTGGAGCAATACTCTGAAACGTGCATCATAAGCACCTGTCGACCAGAATCACCTTCCGTGGTCATCCGAAACAACCCAATCACCAGGGTGTCTCACAGAGTCCCTGGAAAAGACAATTCTAACTCACATAAAACCTCTTTTCCAGACTCTCCCTAGGAAATAGACAAGTTCTAACGCGCGTAGAGCTTACATTTCCAGCCACTCCTGGAACCTGTACAGTCTCATTTCCAGCCACTCCTGGAACATGAACGATCTCTAAGCCACGTAAAACTTCTATTCCTAGCCATCCTAGCCGATAGGCAAGCTCTAACTCACATAGAACTTCTACCGCTAGACCTCCTCATGACCTACCAGTCATCACAAACCCATGACATCACCAATCATACCATAAGAATTCACATCTCATAACACATTTAATAAGGCAAACTCATCTTATTAAATCTCAAATTGTATACTCGTTACATCCACCACAAAATACAATTATCACAAACATAGCAACATGCTAATACAGACTCTGAAAACCAGAAGAGAACTCAAGCCACCGCTTGCTTCTCGAACCACTTCGAGAACTTTGTCTTCATCAATGCCTATGGTTCCCAAGTCTCCTCTTCAATACCGTCACAGTCCCACACGACTCTCACCAACGGTATACTCTTCTGGCGCAGCACCTTGATCCTCCTCTCGAGAATCCTCACAGGCCTCGCCGCCAACGTCATGTTGGGCTGAAGATCCTCCGGAATCCTCGCCAACACCTCCTCAGACTCATGCAGACACTTCCGTAGCATCGAAACATGGAAGACCTTGTGAAAAGCCTTCATACTCTGAGGTAACTCCAATCTATAAGCTACCGGTCCGACCCGCTCCACCACTCTGAACGGACCCATAAACCTCGGACTCAGCTTATTCTCTGAAATGGATCTGTTAGGACCCCTCAACATAGCTGCCTTGAGATACACCATATCTCCGAGCTCAAACTCCAGCTCTTTCCGTCTCCTATCGGCGTAACTCTTCTGCCGATCCTGAGCCTCTCTCATGTTCAGCCTCAAGACACGGATCTTCTCCGTCGTCTCCTGAACAAAGTCTGCACCAAACATGCTCCTCTCCCCCACTTGAGTCCAGCATAATGGTGTCCTACACGGCCTCCCATACAGAGCCTCATATGGAGCCATCCCAATACTCGCCTGATAGCTGTTGTTGTACGCAAACTCTACCAGGTTCAGATGATCCGCCCAATGACCACCATAATCCAGTACACACATCCTCAGCAAATCCTCCAATGTCTGAATCGTCCGCTCAGACTGCCCATCTGTCTGAGGATGATACGCGGTACTCATATGCACCTTAGTGCCCATCTCTGCCTGGAATGCCCTCCAGAACTCTGAAGTGAACCTCGGATCCCTGTCTGACACAATACTTGCTGGCACCCCGTGCAGCCTCACTATCTCACGCACATACTTTCTAGCCAACACCACCGCTCCGTCGGTCTTCTTGATGGCCAGAAAAAGTGCTGACTTGGTCAGACGATCCACAATAACCCATATCGCATCATAGGTCCGCGACACTGGCAATCCCGTCACGAAATCCATCGTAATCATATCCCACTTCCACTCCGGAATAGGTAAACTCTGCAATAACCCGCTCGGGACCTGATGCTCAGCCTTCACCAGCTGACAAACGTTGCACGCTGCAACCTAGCTAGCTACATCCCTCTTCATCCTGACCAAGTGATAATACCGCTTTAAGTCACGGTACATCTTAGTCGCTCCCAGATGAATCGATAATATGCTCGAATGAGCCTCCCTCAGGATCTCCCGCCGCAGATCCTCATCCTTGGGTACACAACCCCGCCCGTTCACCAGTATCATCCTACTCGCTGAGACCACATACTCTGAACCGGCCGCCTTAGAAGCCTCAATCATTCCCTGATCCTTCTCCTGTGCAACCCGAATCCTGCTCAACAGATCTGCCTGGTTAGCTGCCTCTAACCCCAACGGCTCCTGTGAGATCACACACAGCCTCAACGTGCTGATCTCGCTCACCAGAGCCTCCATATCCCGCTCCTGATCTGAAGCTGTCCTCTTCCGACTCAACGCATCTGCAACCAGATTAGCCTTACCCGGATGGTACCCAATCTCCAGGTCATAGTCTGCAACTAACTCCATCCAGCGCCTCTGGCTCTGGTTCAGCTCCGGCTGAGTGAAGCAATACTTCAGACTCTTATGGTCTGTGAAAATCTGCACCTTCCCGCCATACAGATAAGACCTCCAGATCTTAAGTGCAAAGATAACTGCAGCCAAATCCAAGTCATGGGTAGGGTAATTGCACTCGTGCTTCCTTAACTGGCTCGAAGCATACGCAATAACCTTCCCCTGCTGCATCAGCACACAACCCAGACCAACTCCCGAAGCGTCTGTATACACCACATAAGGCTTACCCGGCTCGGGTAACGCCAAAATCGGTGTACTAGTCAGCATCTCCTTCAGCTTCCCGAAACCCTCCTCGCAAGCTGAAGACCAAACAAAAGGGACATCCTTCCCTGTTAGCTTCGTCATCGACTGCGCCATACTCGCGAATCCCTTGACGAACCTCCGGTAATAACCTGCCAACCCAAGAAAACTCCTGATCTCGGTGGCACTCCTCGGTCTAGGCCAACCTCTGATAGCCTCTATCTTAGCCGGATCCACAGAAATTCCCTCTGCAGACACCACATGGCCAAGAAAACTCATTTCTTGCTGCCAGAAACTGTACTTACTCAACTTCGCGTACAGCTTCTGCTCCCGCAGCTTCTCTAGAACCAAACTCAAATGCACCTCGTGCTCCTCAGGGCTCCTCGAATTCACCAGCATATCATCAATGAAGATGATTACAAACACGTCCAAACACTCCAAGAACACCCCGTTCATCAACCGCATAAACGCTGCTGGCGCATTCGTCAAACCAAAAGGTATCACCACACTAGATCAACCCGCATGATCTCTGAGGTCCACATCTAGTCCTATGCTTATCCACACGTTTGCAGACATTCATTGCTCCCAACTAATCAATACACCTCTCAAACTCTCAGGAACGCATCCCGGACCACCCTGAACCATCTGACTCAGTTCCGAAGTGCTCTCCCACTTCCTCTTTTGACCCTGAGCAGGCTTGTCGCCCCTGCTCGAACCAGTCTGCTGCTGAGATCTCCTCGGCTGCTGCTGCTGCTGCTGCACCGGTGGGCTAACCACCACAACCTGCTCCCTGAGATCCTCCTCAATCGCAGCTGCAGTCTCAACCAGCTCCGCCCTCGTGGAAAACTTACTCGCCCTGCAACGAGTCCTCAACTCAGCTCGAAGTCCCCCGAGGAACCTCCTCACCTGGGCCTACTCGCCCTCCATGCCTCTACCGGCATGCATCAGGAGCCTACCGAACTCCAAATCGAACTCCCTCACTGTCCGATCTCCCTGAGTCAGGTTCAGAAACCTCGACTCCATCCTGCCCACCGCCTCCTGCAGAAATACTTGGCGTTAAACTCTGCCAAGAAATCCTCCCAGACCATCCCGGCCTGCACCCTCCTGGTCTCGACGCCTCTCCACCAGAGATGCGCGTCACCATCCAGATAGTGAACCGCCAGGTCCACTCTGTATCCCTCAGGACACTTGATCGAGCGAAAATTATGCTCCAATCTCCGCCGCCACTCATCGGCCTCCTCAGGCTTGGCACCACCAGAGAAAAACCCGGTGCCAATCCGCTACATCTGCTCCATCATGCTCAGATACGATGGAAGCTCCTCTGCAACCGCCACAACCGGCTGCACCCCAGCCACACCCGGCTGAACACCCGCCACTACTGGCTGCACACCAGCCCCACCTGGCTGAACTCCCGAAGCCTGACCCGGAGCCGGCACCCCACCTGGTAACTGCTCCAGAATCAACTACAGCAAACCCGCCAGACGATCATCTCAGTCTTGGGCCACACCTACGGGAGCACCCCCACCCGGGCCCCCCACACCAACAGCTACCTCGGGACCCACACTGGCCCCACCAGCCCTCACGCTGGCACCCGTAGCAGTCACACCCACAGACCCCTCCTGAAACGCCTGCGAGTCTGCCACCTGCTCCTGCGTGGTCTCCTGGGCCACACTCACGGCATCTGACTCACTCTGAAGTCCTCGCCCACGCCCACCACGACCATCACGGCCACCACGGCCCCTACGACCTCTGCCTCTAGCCACTCTAGCCATCACTCTGCCCTAACCAGCAGACTACAAGTACTAGAAAACAGAAAGTCATAAAACACTTACCGTGGAATCTCATTGAAGGCTCGGAAGAGATGATCTAAGACTCCATACCCACACAACAATCAATCAATTAACTTCTTAATCAATCAATTGCACCCGCCCTAGAATCGCTAGGGCTCTGATACCAAACTAAAACGACCCGACCCAAAAATTTAAAAATTTTCCCCTCAGATTATTATCATCACAGATAACAATCCTCAATTGGGTCAACACAACATGCGGAAAACATAACAATTAAACGATTCAATAACCAATCAATAATCAATTCAATAATCCCATACTTATTAAATTACTAACCAATCCAATACAATAAACCGGGGTTCTAGAATTACTACATCCTAGCAATTCTAACTCAAACAACAGAAAGTGAGACCCTAGATCATCTCTCCTTCCTGGCCATGATTCCACGATCACAATTTCTCTTTACCTGCAACACATGGCAAAAAGAGTTGCGTGAGTATTATCACAAATACTCAGCGACGCGGTCATCCCGTCTACAGGCTATTTAAATACAAGTATAAGCAACCAATACAATACCAGGATGATCACAGAACAAGCATACACGAAACCAGTCCAGAATACTCCGTGTCGAGCGACAGGACTCACTGTATCGATCGACACAACCACTAGGTGTCGATGATCAGTGTCCCCGTGTCGATCGACACAACCACTAGGTGTCGAAGAACACAGGCCCCGCGTCGATCGACAGGACACACTGTGTCGATCGACACAACCACTAGGTGTCGAAGAACACAGGCCCCGTGTCGATCGACACACCACCTCGGTGTCGATCGACACGACATCGCAGAACCCAGAATCGAGTCAATCCTCACACGACTCGAATCTGATGCAATCTGTCGAGTCTCCTGCACAAATCCACACGCAAAACACACAAACCACCAAGCAATTGTATTCCATTGGCCCCCTGTACTTATACGAGCCTACAGTGACGCACTCACCTTGATTGGGATTGAAAAAGGATGAAGAATGCGAAGAACGAGCGAAGAACACCAAGACAGCCTCTGATTCTGTCCTCACAGACCCGAAATCAGCACATCAACAACCCCTTTCTCGTTCTAACACCACTCACGATCAATTCCTCCAGAAATCTCCCAACAATCACTCAAATTCTCTGATTTCAGAACTTCTCCCCAAAAACTCTCTGAAAAGTCTGATTCTCCAGCAAAAACGGCCAGAACATCTGATTCTGCCTTTTATATCAAACCCTAGGGTTTCCCTAAACCGGCCCACCAAACCGGCCAAATGGAACCAAACCCGACGGTCTGATTTCAACACGTGTCGATCGACATACACCACCTGTGTCGATCGACATAACGCCCAAAACCCGACTTCTCCTAAGTCCAAAACACACATGTCAATCGACACACACACACCTGTATCGATCGACACCACCAAAAATCCACCTTTTGGTTCACGGGCGTTACATAGTTAACCCAAACATAAATGATATAATGAAAAAATAATTTTGAAAATATGGCATTTTTGCAAAGATTTTGAAAACTGGTACTTGAAAATTGACATTTTTAAAAATTTCTCAAAAATTAAACAATTTTCCAACTTTCAAAAATAATAATAATTACAATAGTTAATTTATCTTTATATTACTTTAAATAAATTGCCAATTGATATTTTTATAAAATAAAATTACAAAATTATTTTAATTAATTTTATAATTTACAATTTAATTAATTTAGATAATAATCTGTCAAATCGATGAACATAAAAATTAAATCAATGGTTTAAACAAGTCGACAAAGGAAAAAGTCAAGCTACCAATATAGAAATCGTTGAATAAAAAAATTTAATTCGACAAATTAAAAAAAAAAGTCAGTAATTTAAATAAATCGATAACTTAAAATGTGAATTAAACAAAATATAAGTCAATAGTTTAAAATATGTTGACGAAACTGAAAATTATGTCGACAAAAAAGAAGAAGTCAATAGTTAAATAAGTTTGACAAAGTAAAAAATTAAGCAAACGATAATATATGTCAATAGTTAAAATAAGTCAACAAAATTTAATATTAAGTCAACAAAAATAAAAAAATTAGTCAATGGTTAAACAAGTCGACAAAGTAAAAAATCAAGCAAACGAAATATAACTTAATTTAAAATAAGACGAATAAGCTGAATATTAAGTCGGCGAACATAAAAATAAAAAATAAAATATTATAACTAAATTAACAAAGTAAAAAATCAACCAAACATATATAAATCGACTGTATAAAATAAATTAATTTTTATTTTTTAATTTAATAAAAAATTATTTTTTAGACATTGATTTATCAACAAAATATTTATAAAATTAAAAGTAAATACGAAATTAAATTTTGAATTTAAGTTTAATAATTTCAAATTATTATAAATTTATATAGTAAGTTAAATATGTATAAATGTATTTACGTACTTTTATATAACAAAAAAATATAGTTTTCCAAATTTATAAGATTAAGGATAGTTTTCAAAATTTCCTTAAAATTTAAGGTATTTATCAAAATTCCCTTCTTATAATCATAAACTTTAAAAGTATGAAACTTTTTATTATCATAAATTTTTGTGGGAATAACTTTTGAAATCCACCATAAGGTTAATTTTAGGAGGATCGTTTATCAAAGAATATTGTCATTGTTTATTTTTCTGTGGGTACAACTAGGTGATTCGACTGATGAAAAGCGAACCTAACACTTTTCATTTAATCGGATTCGTTTTTATTCGTCAGTTTTGGGGTGAGAAGAGCATTCCTGACACATTCACACTTAGCATGACTTATGAGATTTTCTTTTCTCTTTTATTAAATGTTCTCTGCCGCTCAAATCAAATTAGGACGATGCTAATAGCAGAATAACCGAAAATACGGAAAAAAAAATGAGAGATTTGCGGATCAGGTTGTGAACAGGCCCTGCTTGACACGTTTATGGAAAAGGCTTTTTTGCCTTAGGCCCCCCTTAATATACAAACTTTTTAAGGTCTTATTTTCTAATGTGTGTAGTGTCATAGTGACTTTTGTAAATAAACTGCAATCTCAAAACCTGGGTTCGATCCGTTTTCGAGATTTAGACCATCCTTATCAATGAACTGGTAAAAATTTCTAATTTTAATAATTTAAAATTAATTTAATTATTTATTTAAATTTTAAAATAATAAAAATATATATAACTAATAAAATGGTGATATTTGTACAAAAATCTCTAAAACTGTTAGTGAACCGTTTCATTACATGATACTCCTTCTTCCAATTTCTTCTTCTCTCTCCCCTGTCACCATTTTTCTTTTCTTTTTAATTACTTGAAACTCTTAAAGTTTCATTGATAAAGATGCCTTTAAGGACCCCTTTTTTGGAATTTTGATTTTTCTTTTAAATCTAAAAAAATCTATTGGAGTTAAGAGATATATCGACTGTTTCCTAAAATTTATATCTTAAACCTAAAAAAATTCATAAACACATGGATTCTAAATTATGGTAATTTATAAACAATACAAATCAAAATCCCAATTACTTTTCAATTTTAATCTTAATAGTCGATCTTCCTCTTACACCGACTATGTTATCTTCGTCCACCACCACAACACCACCTATCACTCTGAAGATATTTTTTCTTCTTTAAATCACTGGTAAATTTCAAATCACTTTTCTTTTTGATTGTCAATTATTCTTTTCTATTTTGTGATTGTTTATGTAACGCCCGTGAACCAAAAAATGGATTTTTGGTTGGGTGTCGATCGACACGAGTGTTTTTGACTTGTGAGAAATCGAATTTTGGACGTTGTGTCGATCGACACAAGGTTTGGGTGTCGATCGAAACGAGTGGGAATTGGACCGACAGGTTCGGTTTAATTGTCCGGTTTTGTGGGCCGGTTTAGGGAACCCTAGGGTTCGATATAAAACGTGAACAGTCGCGTTTTGGCCGATTTTTGGTGGAGAAATCAGAGAGTTTGGGAGAGTTTTTGGTGATTTTGAGAAGGATTGTTCGATTGAGGCTCGTTCTAGAGGCTTTTGAGCGAGGAGGATCGTTGTTGTGGCTGATTTCGGGTCGTGGGAGAGGAAATCAGTGGTTTTCGGTTGGGTAGAGGTTGTTCTTCGTGTTCGTCCTCTTTTCAATCCTTTTTCGAGGTGAGTGCGTTACCGTTGGTTTATCTGGGTAAAGGAATAGATGGAATATGATTGTTTGCGGTTGTTTGGACTGGATTTCGTGTGTTTTGTGGATGAAAACGTGTAGGAGATCGATGGATCGCATTAGGGTTCGAGTCATGAGAGGATAGGCTCGTTCTCTGTTCTGCGATGTCGTGTCGATCGACACAATTGCTTTGTGTCGATCGACACAGGTGCATCATGTCGATCGACACCATGGTGGTGTGTCGATCGACACATGTGCAGTATGTCGATCGACACCTAGTGGTTGTGTCGATCGACACAGTGCTTTTGAACTGGTTCATGTTTGATTGTTCGTGTATGCTTGTTGTATGCTTATCCTGGTATTGTATCTTTTGCTTATGCCTGTGTGTATAACCTATAGACGGGAAGATCGTCTCACTAAGTATTTGTAATAATACTCATGCATCTCTTTTTGCTATGTGATGCAGGTAAAGAGAAATTGTGATCGTGAAATCATGGCCGGAAAGAGGAGATGATCTAGAGTCTCGGTTTCGTGGTCTTGAGTTAGAATTGCTAGGATGTAGTAATTCTGGAACCACTGTTTTATTGTTATTCGAATGGAATTTGATTGAATTGGTTTTTGTAATTGGATCTTGGTTTGATTGGTTTATTGGTTATTGATTTGGTTTATTTAATTGAACTGGTTAGGATTCAGTAGAGTATGGGATCTATTGAATTTGTTTAATTATTTGTTTGAATTCTGCATGTTGAGGTTCGACCGTTGAGGATTATCATTTGTGATAATGATAATCCAGGGTTTTAATTTGGAAAAAATTTAAAACTTTTGGGTCGGGTTGTTTCATTTTGGTATCAGAGCCCTTATGGTTCTAGGACAGGTGCAATTGATTGGTTATGTGTTAGTCAATTGATTGTTGTGTTGGTTTGGAGTCCTAGATCATCTCTTCCGAGCCTTCAATGAGATTCCACGGTATGTGTTTTATGACTTTCTGTTTTTCTAGTTTTTAGTAGTCTGCTGGTTAGTGCAGAGTGATGGCTAGAGTGGCTAGAGGCAGAGGTCGTGGGGGCCGTGGAGGCCGAGGTGATCGTGTTGGGCGTGGGCGCGGGCGAGGACTTGTGGTTGAGTCTGATGCCGCGAGTGTGGCCCAGGAGACCACGCAGGAGCAGGTAGCTGACTCGCAGGCTTTTCAAGAGAGGTCCGTGGGTGTGGCCGTGAGTGCCAGTGTGAGGGCTACTGGGCCGGTGAGGGTCCCGACATGTCCGTTGGTGCGGTGGGCCCAGGCAGGGGTGCTGCCGCGGGTTTGCTGCCCCGGACCAAGATGATCGCTTGGCGGGTTTGCTGCAGTTGATTCTGGAGCGGTTACCAGGTTGGGTATCGGCTCCGGATCAGGCTCTGGAGGTTCAGCCGGGAATGGCTGGAGTTCAGCCGGGAGCGGCTGGTGTGCAGCCAGTAGTGGCTAGTGGTCAGCCGGGTATGGCTGAGGTGCAGCCTGTTGTGGCGGTTACTGAGGAGCTCCCATCCTACGTGAGGATGATGGAGCAAATGCAGAGGATTGGCACCGGGTTCTTCTCGGGTGGTGCCAAGCCTGAGGAGGCGGACTTATGGAGGAGCAGATTGGAGCGGAACTTTCAGTCGCTCAGGTGTCCAGTGGGATACCGGGTGGACCTAGCGGTTCATTACCTTAACGGTGATGCACATCTCTGGTGGCGAGATATGGTGGCTAGGAGAGCTTAGGTGGGTATGGCCTGGGAGGATTTTGTGGCGGAATTCAATGCCAAGTATGGT
The DNA here is from genome assembly GCA_964056655.1 of Arabis hirsuta. Lineage (NCBI taxonomy): Eukaryota > Viridiplantae > Streptophyta > Magnoliopsida > Brassicales > Brassicaceae > Arabis > Arabis hirsuta. The sequence goes on along the minus strand of OZ053298.1, from coordinate 20,588,030 downwards.
GGATCGGTTGGAGCTTAGGTTTCTAGAGTTGGCTCAGGGAGACCGGTCGGTGAGGGAGTTCGACGCAGAGTTTTGTCGACTTCTGGTACATGCCAGGTGAAGAGGTTCCTGAGGGGGGTTCAAGTGATTTGAGGACTCGTTGTAGGGCGAGTAGATTCGTCACGAAGGCGGAGCTGGTTGAGACGGCTGCTGCGATTGAGGAGGACCTCAGGGAACAGGCTGTGGTGGCTAGTTCACCGGTGCAGCAGCAGAGGAGGCCGCATCAGCAGGCGGGTTCGAGCAGGGGCGGCAAGCCTGCTCAGGGACAGAAGAGGAAGTGAGAGAGCACTTCAGGGCCGAGTCAGAGAGGACAGGGTGGTCCAGGATGCTTCAAATACGGAAGCTTGGATCACAAGGTGGCCAGTTATCCTAAGAGAAGTGAGGCTCGAGGTGCTCAGGTGTGGCGGCAGTGCAGCCATTGGTGGTGCAACCATTGGCTCAAATTGCAGCAGCGCCGCGGGTTTTCACTTCGGCGGAGGCGGCAGTTTTAGCGCCAGACCGATCACAGGTAAATTTCAGACTTCACCTTTTTAAATTCCTGTGTTTGTGTGAATTTAGTCTGTTTGGAAATTGTGAATATTCGCTAGAGTGTCGGGGTCTTAAAGCACACGGGATTTGTTCAGAGACCTTAGTTGTGGGCAGGTGTGAGTGCCATGTGTTTTTTGACTCGGGAGCTACAAATAGCTTCATTACTTCGGAGTGTGCGGAGGATAGCGATATCCGGAGCGATTACAGTGAGCAGCCGGGAGTAGTTAAGGTTGTTGATGGCAAGACGTTTGCCACTATTGGGTGGGCTCGTGGTGTGGATGTTCTGGTGGCGGGAGAGTTAATGCCAATAGATCTGATCATTAGTCCGGTGGAGCTGTATGACGTCATCCTTGGGATGAATTGACTGGATCGGTACAGGGTCCATCTGGATTATCATCGGGGACGAGTAGTGTTTGAGCGAGAGACGGGGAGGTTGGTGTTTTAGGGAGTAAGACCGACTTCTGAAAGTCTCATGATTTCAGCGATACAGGGCGAGCAGTTGATTGAGAGGGGTTGTAAGGCGTATCTGGAGACTATTGGAGAGGTTGCAGTTGAGGATATTCGGGTTGTTTGTGATTTCCAGGATATTTTTCAGTCGTTGCTGGGATTGCCGCCATCGAGGTTGGATCCGTTGACGATTGAGTTGGAGCCTGGGACGACTTTTATATCCAAGGCGCCTTACCGTATGGCTCGAGCAGAGATGGCAGAGCAAAAGAAGGAGCTGGATGATCTGTTGGGGAAGGGGTTTATTCGGCCTAGTGTTTCACCGTGGGGAGCGCCGATGTTGTTCGTGAAGAAGAAGGATGGGAGTCTCCGGTTATGTATTGATTATCGGGGACTTAACCAAGTCACTGTGAAGAATAGGTACCCTCTGCCGCATTTTGATGAGTTGTTGGATCAGCTGCGAGGGGCTACTTGGTTCTCCAAGATCGACTTGGCTTCTGGTTACCATCAGATTCCGATTGATGAGGCAGATGTTAGGAAGACGGCCTTCCAGACGAGGTACGGACATTATGAGTTTGTGGTGATGCCGTTTGGGTTGACGAATGCCCCAGCAGCGTTCATGCGGTTGATGAACAGGGTGTTCCAGAAGTATTTGGACGTGTTTGTGATCATCTTCATTGATGATATCCTGGTGTATTCGAGGAGTTCGGAGGAGCACGAGGTGCATCTGAGATTAGTTCTAGAGAAGCTTCAAGAGCAGAAGTTGTACGCAAAGTTGAGTAAGTGCAGTTTCTGGCAGCGAGAGATGAGTTTCCTTGGCCATGTGGTGTCTGCAGAGGGAGTTTCTGTGGATCCAGCTAAGATAAAAGCAATTACAGGATGGCCTAGATCGAGGATTGGCACCGAGATCAGGAGTTTTCTTGGGTTGGCAGGTTATTATCAGAGGTTCGTCAAGGGGTTTGCGAGTATGGCGCAGTCGATGACGAAGTTGACACGAAAGGGTGTCCCTTTTGTGTAGTCTTCAGCTTGCGAGGAGAGTTTCGGGAAGCTGAAGGATATGTTGACGAGTACACCTGTGTTGGCGTTACCCGAACCGGGTGAGCCTTATGTGGTGTATACAGATGCTTCGGGGGTTGGTCTGGGATGTGTACTGATGCAGCAGGGGAAGGTTATTGCGTATGCTTCGAGGCAGTTGAGGGAGCATGAGTACAACTACCCTACCCATGATTTGGAGTTGGCTGCGGTGATTTTCGCCTTAAAGATTTGGAGGTCGTATCTTTATGGCGGAAAGGTGCAGGTGTTTATAGACCACAAGAATCTGAAGTATTTCTTCACTTAGCCGGAGTTGAACCAGAGACAGAGGCGCTGGGTGGAGTTAGTGGCGGATTATGATCTGGAGATCGGGTACCATCCGGGTAAGACTAATCTGGTTGCAGATGCGTTGAGTCGGAAGAGGGTTGCTTCTGATCATGAACAGGATATGGAAGCTCTGGTGAGCAAGATCAGTACGTTGAGATTGTGTGTTATCTCACAAGAGCCGTTGGGGTTAGAGGTAGCTAATCAGGAAGATTTGTTGAGCAGGATTCGAGTTGCTCAGGAGAAGGATCAGGGGTTTGTTGATACTTCTAAGGCGGTCAGCGCCGGTGTTGTTCGTAAAGAAGAAGGATGGGAGTTTCCGGTTGTGCATTGATTACCGGGGACTTAACCGAGTTACTGTGAAGAACAAGTATCCTTTGCCGCGCATTGATGAGTTGTTGGATCAGTTGCGAGGGGCTACTTGGTTCTCCAAGATTGATTTGGCTTCGGGTTACCATCAGATTCCGATTGATGAGGCGGATGTCAGGAAGACGGCCTTTCGGACGAGGTACGGGCATTATGAGTTTGTGGTGATGCCGTTTGGTTTGACGAATGCACCAGCAGCGTTCATGCGGTTGATGAACGGGGTATTCCAGGAGTATCTGGATGTGTTCGTGATCATCTTCATTGATGATATTCTGGTATATTCGAGGAGTCCAGGGGAGCACGAGGTGCATCTGAGGTTGGTTCTGGAGAAGCTACGGGAGCAGAAGCTGTACGCGAAGCTGAGTAAGTGCAGTTTCTGGCAGCGAGAAATGAGCTTTCTTGGCCACGTTGTGTCTGCAAAGGGAGTGTATGTGGATCCGGCTAAGATAGAGGCTATCAGAGGTTGGCCTAGACCGAGGAACGCCACCGAGATAAGGAGTTTTCTTGGGTTGGCAGGTTATTACCGGAGGTTCGTCAAGGGATTCGCGAGCATGGCGCAGTCGATGACGAAGCTAACAGGGAAGGATGTCCCTTTTATGTGGTCTTCAGCTTGCGAGGAGAGTTTCAGGAAGCTGAAAGAGATGCTAACTAGTACACCGGTATTGGCGTTACCCGATCCGGGTGAGCCTTATGTGGTGTATACAGACGCTTCAGGAGTTGGTCTGGGTTTTGTACTGATGCAGCAGGGCAAGGTGATTGCATATGCTTCGAGGCAGTTGAGGAAGCACGAGTGCAATTACCCTACCCACGATTTGGAGTTGGCTGCAGTTATCTTTGCACTTAAGATTTGGAGGTCTTATCTGTATGGCAGGAAGGTGCAGGTATTCACAGACCACAAGAGTCTGAAGTATTTCTTCACTCAGCCGGAGCTGAACCAGAGAGAGAGGCGCTGGATGGAGTTGGTTGCAGACTATGACATGGAGATTGGGTACCATCCGGGTAAGGCTAATCTGGTTGCAAATGTGTTGAGTCGGAAGAGAGTAGAGTTTGCGTACAACAACAGCTATCAGGCGAGTATTGGGATGGCTCCATATGAGGCTCTGTATGGGAGGCCATGTAGGACACCATTATGCTGGACTCAAGTGGGGGAGAGGAGTATGTTTGGTGCAGACTTTGTTCAGGAGACGACGGAGAAGATCCGTGTCTTGAGGCTGAACATGAGAGAGGCTCAGGATCGGCAGAAGAGTTACGCCGATAGGAGACGGAAGAAGCTGGAGTTTGAGCTGGGAGATATGGTGTATCTCAAGGCAGCTATGTTGAGGGGTCCTAACAGATCCATTTCAGAGAATAAGCTGAGTCTGAGGTTTATGGGTCCGTTCAGAGTGGTGGAGCGGGTCGGACCGGTAGCTTATAGATTGGAGTTACCTCAGAGTATGAAGGCTTTTCACAAGGTCTTCCATGTTTCGATGCTACGGAAGTGTCTGCATGAGTCTGAGGAGGTGTTGGCGAGGATTCCGGAGGATCTTCAGCCCAACATGACGTTGGCGGCGAGGCCTGTGAGGATTCTCGAGAGGAGGATCAAGGTGCTGCGCCGGAAGAGTATACCGTTGGTGAGAGTCGTGTGGGACTGTGACGGTATTGAGGAGGAGACTTGGGAACCAGAGGCGTTGATGAAGACGAAGTTCTCGAAGTGGTTCGAGAAGCAAGCGGTGGCTTGAGTTCTTTTTCTGGTTTTCAGAGTCTGTATTAGCATGTTGCTATGTTGTGATATTGTATTTTGTTGTGTTGTAACGAGTATACATTTTGGAGATTTAATAAGATGAGTTGCCTTATTAAATGTACGTTAAGACGTGTATTTTATGAGATTGACGGGTGCGTCATGTATTGGTATGACTGGTGATGTCATGGATTTGTGATGACTGGTAGGTCATGTGGAGGTCTAGCGATAGAGTTCTATGTGAGTTAGAGCTTGTCTATCGGCTAGGGAGACTAGAAATGGAAGTTCTATGTGAGTTAGGGCTGTCCATGTTCTAGTAGGATTATCAGGGGATAAGGTTCTATGTGAGTTAGGACTTGTGATTTCCCAGATGGCGCTAGGAAATAGGGGTTTTATGTGAGTTAGAACCTGCCTATTTCCTAGGGGGAGGCTGGAATAGAAGTCTTATGTGAGTTAGGACTGTCTTTCCAGGGACTCTGTGAAACACCCTGGTGATTGGGTTGTTTCGGATGACCATGAGAAGTGATTTCAGTCGACAGGTGCCTAAGATGCATGTTACAGAGTGATTGCCCCAGGGGATCGTGGGTCTCCTGGGTATACTTGAGTGGACAGTGATGTTTTCTCCGGGGGAAAGTGGTTCCCTTGCATATACTTTGAGGGGCCAAAGCCTCTCCAAGGGATGTGTGATTCCTCTGCAGCCGATAGCTTGATGGACTCTGTGTCCTGAAGCATACCGAGAGCTGGATGGACGGCGGTCCTGAAGGTGGGGTGGTATGATATACATCGAGAGCTCAAAGGGTGACGATCCTGAGAGCGGGGTGTTGTATATAGATATGAGTACGAGCAATAGTATCTGTAGTGTGGTTGTAAGCATGAGACTGGATGAACTTCGGGGATCGGGAGTGGATCTCAGGTGGTGCTGACCGGGTGGGGTCAAGATTGCAGCCGTGGTGAGACGATGCAATGTGGCTAGTGTGAGCCTAGTAGAACTCGGAGATCAGGTGTGATCACGAGTGGTGCTGGCTGAGGGCCAGGGGTGTGTTGTGGACGTCGAGTCTGGGGTTATTACTGGAGTCTGGAATTCGGTTCGGACAATCCTGGTAATATATGTTACGCCGATGGTCGTACATGTTCTCGTTTGATTGTTGTACGATCATTTGGTCCAATGCGGGGTCAACGGTTGGTCGGACATGTTCTTGTTTGATTGTTGGACGGTCAATCGGGCAGCTCTAATCCGGACCATGGGGCGTGCATCGTTGATATTCCGGGTGAATCTGGCTGAATTTTAGGCGAGAGTGTTAGCCTTAGCAGGACGGGTTGTGGGACTCGAGTGTGATCTCGAAGGATACTGGCCGGGTGCGGGTCAGGTGGTTGAGACCGTAGTGTGGCGGTGACACGTGATTCGAGGTCGAATCTGTGTTAGTGGGGGAGAATTGTAACGCCCGTGAACCAAAAAGTGGATTTTTGGTGGTGTCGATCGACACAGGTGTGGTGTGTCGATCGACACGTGTGGTTTGGACTTAGGAGAAGTCGGGTTTGGGTGTTATGTTGATCGACACGGGTGGTGTATGTCGATCGACACGAGTTAAATCAGACCGTTAGGTCCAATTTAATTGTCTGGTTTGGCGGGCCGGTTTAGGAAACCCTAGGGTTCGGGTATTTAAAGGATCAGACGGGTTGTCTTCCTTTTTGGCCGTTTTCAGAAAGAAAAACTGAGAGAGAGAAGAGAGAATCAGAAATCTTAGGGTTTGAGTGATTGTTGGGAGATTCCTTGAGGAGAATTGCGCGTGGGGCTTTTGGGAACGAGGAAGGGTTCGTTGCTGGGTTGATTCAGGTCTGGGAAGGACGAATCAGAGGCTGTTCTTGGTGTTCTTCGCTCGTTCTTCGCGTTCTTCATCCTTTTCAATCCCAATCAAGGTGAGTGCGTGATCGTGGGCTTGTATAAGTATAGGGAATTGATATAATGCGATTGCATGGTTGTTTTTGTGTGCTTTGTGAATGGAATTGTGCAGGAAACTCGATGGCTCACGACAGATTCGAGTCGTGTGAGGACAGAGTCGTTTCTGGGTTCTGCGACGTCGTGTCGATCGACACGAGACATCATGTCGATCGACACCTAGAGGTTGTGTCGATCGACACAGTGCTTCTGTGTGGGTTCGTAATGTTTGTTCCGTGTATGCTTGTTCTGCGATCATCTTGGTATTGTATCCTTTGTTTATACTTGTGCTTAACTAGCCCGTAGACGGGAGGACCGCGTCGCTGAGTATTTGTGATAATACTCACGCAACTCTTTTTGCCATGTGTTGCGGGTAAAGAGAAATTGTGATCGTGGAATCGTGGTGAGGAAGAAGAGATGATTTAGGGTCTCACCTGTGTTGTCATTTCATGGAATTGTTAGGTTGTTGGTCATTAGATATTGTTTATTGATATTGGTTGATTGGTTGAACTGGTTTGATATTTAATAAAGTATGGGATTTGTTAAATTGGAATATGTCGTTGATGTTTCATTGTTGCGCATTGCTTGGTTGTTGACCCATTGAGGATTATTATCTGTGATGATAATAATCTGGAGGAAATTTTTTTAAATTTTTGGGTCGGGTTGTTTCATATACTATGTTGTAGCATTTTATCAATGTTATTTTTCCAATTATATTTTACTCGTTTTGGATTATTTATTTATATATATTATTTATATAAATTAAATTTGGTCAAAATATTTATATATTTAAATATTTTTTTCTTTCATAGTAAATCCACACAAAAAGTATTACAAGTCTTGCAAACTTCTAATCCAAACCAAATCGTAAATAAAAACATGAAGTACTACTCTTACACAACAAGAGTGCTAATCATAAGGGTTTATGAGATAAACAATTAAGAGAAACAAACTTCTTCCTCGGTTTACTTGCATTTCTATATTGGGGCTTCAGCTGATTTAAAAGGTTGATAACCTGAAACAGAGATGGAGCCTGAGATGGAGACAATTTGCCATGAATTCATATATTAGAGATAATTTATCACCTTATTCGCAATACCAATAAGACATGTGAGATCTTTTTGATGAACTTTATGAAGCAACTCAAATTAACAAATAAACAATTCAGTTTTTGATATCAGAATACATATAAACCAAGAAAGAGTAATGAAGATAATCTACGAAGATACCAATTGAAATATTTCATAAGAAAGTAAAACCCAAAAAGGATATGAGAACCGAAGTAAATCAAACTCCAACCAAAAATGGAAAAGCACGTATTTGTCTCTTTGATAACCCACAAAGCACACATATAGTGATAATGACACTAGAAAGAGAAAAACTTGATACGTTATGATCCTGAAACTATATCATAGAAAAAAGATCCCACAAAGGAGTCATCTTCTTACGTGTTAAGTCATTGCAGCTCTTAAAATTAAACTATTATCAAATCTAAACTATCACCTTATCAGAAGGTTTAGTCATGGTATGTTTAATCATGATATTTCCTAGATACCTCAACAAGAATGTACTCATAAAGCAGACCTCATAAAAGCAACAATCGAAGATTAGAGTAAGGTAAAGAAGTATCTTTCTTACATAGCCATTGAATTGCTGCTGAGCTGCCTCAACTAACGCAAAGTGAAAAGTGCAAGTTCTATGCTCTCCATTGTCATAATGAAATTTCCCAACCCTTGAGAAATCATAGCTACAAAAAAAAATTCAATTGCGAATCAATCTTAAGCAAATATGGACAGAAAAAATGAAACAAAATACGAAGAAAAGTCTGTCACCTTCTCCAATCTTTAGAGTCATAGGTTCACCCTTATCTCTTGTAGAATAGAAGATTTTCCCATCAAGCAAAGGACCAACGTAGTGAGCTGCACTCATGCCATCAAAACCAAACACAGTAGAGATCTTAAGCGTCTAATCATCATCAATGTAAATGAGATAAGTATTGTAAGCAAAGATTGGTTCAAGCTTACAATATTAATCAAAGGCTAAAAACAACACTAAGACCCTTTTTCCAGATTTTTCCAGAGGTATTCCCGCCTTGAACCAGGAATCAGAAAATGCCTCAACAATTAGCTCATTCTGCAGAGTTCAACTTGAGCTCATTGTATCTTTCCTACAACATAAAGGAAAGTTGAACACAGTCCATGAAGAAGAATAGTAAATCCACAAAACATCAGAAGATAAACCACAAGAACAAGGAGACTAGAACTACACCAGAGTTTGAAGCAAATGAGGAGAGCATCCTGCACTTCCTCACCATGTCATACTCCCACAGAGAAACCATTGTTACATGACAGTGAGACAAACTTATTCTTGCCACATAACTTAAACAGAGACACCAATTCTAACTCTAGATAAGTCAAGATCATAACCCATTACTATAGATCTAACCCCGATAGGAAAAGAGAAAGAGAGACAAAGGCGTTTTTCCTACTCATAATTACAAAAAAACCTAATATCGAGCAAACCAATCAGTAAGAATATAGAAGAAACCTCGAGATCTTTACCCTCTCGATGAAGAGCTCGACTCCCTTCGGCGTTGCCCATACATAACTCACTTGATGATACAACAATTACCCTTTCCAATCTAAGACCTTCGCCTGTCGAATCTCAGCAATACAAAGAGAAGCAGAAGAGTCGCGACGGAGAGCAGGAGGCATGGAGGAAGGAATCCGAGATTCGAAAGAAGACGATCTGAGATTGAAGAAGATGATGAAGACAAGATGGAGGTTGAGTTCCATGGTCATAAAGCTTGGAGAAATCAGAAGAAAAGCTTGAGGAAAACGAAGACGAGAAGAGGAGCTTCAAACTTTGGAAGGGATTTAGGTTAAAGGCCGAGAGAGAGAGAGAAGAAGCTGAAGCGAAATTTAGGTTTTTTTTTTTTTTAATTGAAATTCTTTTGACTGTTTATTGTTTGGTCCCAAATGGAAAAAAAAAAAGTGTTGCTGCTTATTTTTAGCGGTAAGTATAAAATTTTAGCAAATCGTTGGCGGTCTAAAATGATTTTAGCTTCCCGCTTTGCTATGATTGGGGTTAGCATTTCGTAAATGTTATGGTATAGTTACCAAACTCTGAATATCATCTTTAATAGCATTTGCAAAATCCGTGCTATCCTAATATGCTATCAATGCACACTCTTTTTGTAGTGTATACAACATAATAAAAAAATCAAATATAGTTTACAACATATATAACGAATGTTCCCGCACATAGTGCGGGTGAGAATCTAGTAGATTATTATGAGTTAATATATAATATTACCAAAATATAATTTCTGTAAACTTGATTTAATCAATGCAATGTAACAAATTGTATGGTTAAAAATTAATGTAAAATTCAGTATTAGAATTTAGAGAGAGAATATAGAGAATTTGCAAAATTAAACGAAACATTTCAACATGTGGCTAAGATTCAATACATGACAATGAGAATTGTAAGTATACTGAAAATCTGTAGCATGATATAAGTAAAACCGGTTGAACTTTTTTAGGTTTTATCCATGAAATGTTTTTGTTTGTTAGGATAAAGTTATCCATCATCGTGTATATCGTGAATCTTTCTAGTATGTGTAAAACTAAAAATTGTAAAATTATATGTGTCTATCTAATTGATATAATAATTAGGTCAATATCTTATCTATCTATACTTATATTTAAAAAATATATTTGCTAAGGTAGCGATTTTGAGAGATGAAATTACTAGGGTACCCTTAATGAATCGACTCAATTACAATCCATGCCATCGTTTATTTGTTTTTACCAAATATGCCTAATTCGATTTATATATCTCTATGTTTTAATATATAAAGAGCTGTATACATGTATGTGTTTATAGGGTTTGATCGCCGTATGTTTTTCCCTTTTTATCTTTTTATTAATTTTTTTCATTGCCACTAATATATTTCTTCCATCATCTTTTTCATGGTGATGATTTCTTCCTTCGTCTTCTTGCAACATGTTCATCGTGATGCATGGACATAGGTGATCCTTTTTTTCGATTAAGCTATAAATTGATTATGGGAAACAAATTATTTTTGTTTTGTTTTGTTTTTGTCGGAGATTGTCAAGGGCTTTGGTTCGTCGATTAGTTTTGATGTTTTGTTCACCGATTCTTATTGTTTTAATAAGTTAACGTGTTATTTGTTTCAAGATCCTACAAGTGCAACGTGGAGAAGTACCGTCGCAACATATCCAATAAATACAAAACCCTACTCTCATATCTCGCAACTTCTGTAACCATTGCGGTGAGCATGAAGCGAGGGCTACCCATGTGGAAATCATGTTCTAATGTGATATAAGTATAGGTAGGGTAATGGTTTCGTTTCGTATGCCTTACTACCTTTTAGTTTAGTTCAATTATTATTTTGCTGTTTCCAGGTTTACGATTATATGCTACTGATTGATTTATCACTATTTGTTTGTATTTTTGAATTTGTTGCGTTATGTTTATTGAACTATATCGTTCTAGCTCCAAACCTAATCTTATGATTTATAGGATATGTGGAAGGGGATCTTTACGGAAGAGGTTGAAAAGATAAAAATATGCGCCAAGGTATAACAAGGAAATAAAAAAAGAGTAATTCGCATGATTCTAAATTCTTTATTTTGATGTGTATAACTTTGTAGGATCTTTAAAAAACAAAAAAATTCGTATATTTGGTTTTCATACTTACGGAGCATGGTTATAGTTTGATGTCTAATGTATAGATTGTTTGCTTTATTTTATGGATATCAAAGTATTAAAACAAGAGGATGAATACCGAATTTTAAGTGAGATTTTAAAAAGGTTTTTTCGTTGATTTTGTTATATAGCCCGTTTTTGCACCTTTTTAATCTGGATTGTAAAGTCTTTTACGTGTTTATATTCGTTGTTCATAGATAGAAAACCTTCAGAGCATCCCTAACGTCTCAAGATCGGAAAATGTTTGGCCACCAATGAACAATAGCTGATTCGCGGGAAATAAAACATAAAGCAAAAGCCAAGAAGTGGCCAAAGATGCAAGGATGATGAGAGCAAAAGGATACGAAATGAGAGACGCAGCGAGCAAGATATCAACGAGCTTGGTCCAAGGTCGAGCGTCAGCTAAAGCGTGACGGATTAAAGTTAGAACATGAGACACGAGGAGGTGAAGAGAGCTTAGTAACGATTGATCTTCTTCCGCCGGGAAGAAGATGATGATTAGGATTTGAAGTCGGAAGAAGAGGATAAGCCATTTAAGAAAATCGTAGAGTTCTTGGTCATTCCTATCGGGTTATATGCTTAACCAAAAGGCTAAATAGAAACGAGTCTTCTTTTTCACTGCTCTCTATATATTTTGATTAGTTTGGATTGTTAATTATATTTCATCCAATGTTAAATGAATAATATATTAAAATTATGTGTTCGTAGTTCGAAATAAGTAATTAATTTTGTGTTGAATGTAAAATTTCAATTTACAACTTTAAACTAATTTTTTGATATTGTTGTCCCGTGCAAGGCGCGGGTACATGCCTAATATATATTAATTGATGAGACATTAGAAACAAAAATCCTAGATGTTGTTCAAAAAGAAATTCAAGGAACATGCCATTTAGTTTCACTTATCATAACATTTCAGTTAAAACTAGAATAAAACTATATGCTATGGTAGAAGCTCATCTAGCCTAATAGTTTAACCAAAGGTTAATTAATGCTTCTACACCCGGAGGTCTGGGATTCGAATCTAGTTGATGCGATTTACTAACAAATATGCAGATTAATGGAGACAAACTTATTGGAGATCTCCAGCGTTATGCAATTAAAGTTGATCGCCATGATTCCACGCAATAAAGGTAGAAGGTGTCCATCATGAGCATGAAGCAGAAAGCGCTGTCTATCATGGATCTAATAGGGTCGGAGTGAATTGTCCGTGGTAGAATCGTCTTTGTAACAATTCTCATAATTTGTAATAAGAAATAATAAATCCAGACGTTTAAAAAAAAACTATATGCTATGGTGAAAGTCTCTACATATTCTCATTAATTTTATAACGTAAACTTAGTAATATATATTTTAAAAATTTAATCTCAACTAAATATAATATTTTAGTTTTATGTATTTTTAATTTTTTTATATATTAACAGAATTATTGTTATATTTATAACAATATTATCTATTGTGTATATATGTATTTAGATTAGTATATTATAAAAATATTTTATTGTGATGTATTCTGTTATATATATTTAATCACACTTACAAATATTTATAAATCTTATAAAAGAAGAACATATATTGTTTTTGTTTGTTATATTCCACAAATTTAAATAAATCTAAAATTTATATATTTCTAAAATATTTATAAATTTTAAAATTTTTATCTCAACTAAATATAATATTTTAGATTTATGTATTTTTTTAATTTTTTATATATTTACATAATTATTGTTATATTAATGGGACAATTGCAAAAATATCACTTTTGGTGTGTACATTTGCAAGAATGCCTTTTAAGAGTGTCCATTTGCAAAAATGCCACTAATTATGGATTTTTAAAGCCTAAATCTTAAAATTATAAACTCTAAAAAATATTTTGACCCCTAAAACCCTTTTTACCCTCAAAACTAAATCTTAATACAACATAGTTAACCCAAACATAAATGATATAATGGATTTTTTTTTTGAAAAAGTGGCATTTTTGCAAAGATTTTGAAAATGTGACATTTTTGAAAAGTGGCACTTAAAAAGTTGCATTTTTAAAAATTTCTCTATATTTATAACAATAGATAATATTTATAACAATATTATCTATTGTCTATATATGTATTTAGATTAGCATACTATAAAAACATTTTTATTGTGATGCATTTTGTTATATATATTTAATCACATTTACAAATATTTATAAATTTTATAAAAGGTGAACATATATTGTTTTTGTTTGTTATGTTCGACAAATTTATATAAATCTAAAATTTATTTGTTTTATCGCATTCTCTATAACTTACACAGATAATGAAGATCAATTTTACATTTAATTGATACTGAGATAAATAAAATTTGCATATGTTTTGACCAGTTTAACACATAAAAATATTAAAACTAATGGCATTAATATATGCCTCATAAAAAATATCCAACTTTATTACACTTATGCATAATACATATAATTTTTTACGCATATTTGTATTATAAATTATATGTTTAATCATACAGGTTTAAATATTAAAAGTTTATATATATTAAAATTGATTAGTCAATCTATTTAATCATTTAGTCCCATGTTTATGCGGGTCAAAATCTAGTTTTTGGAAGAAATGAAAAGTAGTTTTAAAATGGCATGTGGAAGCCCCTTTGGCCCAGTGGTTTGGTTAAGAGTTCATTAATGTTTCTACACTAGAAGATATGGGGTTCGAACCCAAAAGATGCGATTTATTAATATTGATACAGCTTAATGGAGATAAGTTTGTAGGAAATCTTTAACGTGGGGCAAAATATAATCGTTTGGTGTGGATCAAGACGGAAGACTTATCAGTTATAGAATCGTCGATAGAATAGCTCTAATCATTTGGAATAAAATAATAATAAATGTAAACTATTAAAAAAAAAATGCCTATGGAGCTGAATAAATAGAAAACGAAAGATAAACAAGAGAAAAAAATAAAATGGTATGAAAATATTTAGGTGCGGGAGGTGGCAAGTTGGGCCGTGGCGGCCTACGAAAAGCCACACTGCCCTCCCCTTTTATACACCTCTTCACCAACCCAGACCCTCTCCTCTCTATCGTAGTAGTCTCCGCCTCCAATATTCTCTCTCTCTCTCTCTCTCTCTCTCTCTCGTAAGTTTCTCGAGTTTGATCTGATCAATCTTGTTTGCCAAATATATGTTTGATTCGTTTTCGATGCTTGTTATCTTTTAAGTTTCCTGGAAAAACTAAAGTCAAGTCGGTTAGATTAACTATTGCTGTTTTTTCTTAGAGTAATTGTTGATGATTTAGTTATTTACATGTAATTAGTGTTTTTCTGGAGCATCGAGTGAAGATCTATATTAGCCTCCAGCTTGCATCTTCTCATTACGCTCCATATATCAAATTTCACATGATTTTGCAATTGGAACAGATTCTCTTTCTGTTCTTGTTTCCATTTGCTTTCTTTCCGATGCACAGTTTTGCAACTCTTTTGATGTGATTTGTGAGTGACAAAGGTTTGTTAGATTGGAGAGATCTCATTTCTGCCTTACGTGTTCTTATGCATCTTGGATTGCTCTATTCTTTGCGTTTTACGGGTTTTCATATCATTCTGGAGATTATGTATTGAGTGTTATTTCTGAAACGTTTTCTCCTTTGTGCAGGTGAAAACCAAATGGCAACCGTGCGAGTCTCCTCCACTAGCATGACCAAGGCGCTTCTTAGAAGCCAGCCCACCAACAAACTCAACGCCACCAAGAGCCAGCATTTCTCTATCGGATCAGTCAGTAAAGTCTCGAGATCCTTTGGATTGAAATGCTCGGCGAATTCTGGTCCCACCATGTCAGCGGTATACAAAGTCAAGCTCATAGGACCCGAAGGTCAAGAAAACGAATTTGAGGTCCCAGATGACCAATACATCTTGGATGCTGCAGAAGAGGCCGGAGTTGAGTTGCCTTATTCTTGCAGAGCTGGTGCGTGTTCTACTTGTGCTGGTAAGATCGAGAAAGGCGAAGTTGACCAGTCTGATGGTTCCTTCCTTGATGACCAGCATTTGGAGAACAATTATGTCTTGACTTGTGTGGCTTACCCTCAATCAGACTGTGTGATCCATACCCACAAGGAAACTGAACTCTTCTAAGTTCGGTCTCTATTTGCTATGATGCAAATTGTTATTTGAGTGATCTTTTCTTAGTTATCATTACCAGTTTCGTTAAACGAATATGTGTGTTTTAAGGTATGCATTTGTATGAAAATGTCTAGATATGCCTTATTGTGTTCATGAATTGTCACCGGGTCGTTGGTTAATAAACTGGTGAAGTGTCAACCAATCATTTCGGTTTTTTTATTAGTCTGTGTGTTCATCATTTCTTCAAGTTTTTGTTTTCATCTCATTCGAATATTCTGCTATTCAGGCTATGAATTTAACCCAGATCGGTAAGCCCAACCCAATCGAACAACTTGGTTCAGAAAAGTACCCATATGGATTATAACTACCATGGGTATGTATAATTCACGCATCTACAGTTTGTTACTGCCAAGTCTATAGACCAAAAGAGATAGCAAAGGAGACATACTCATGTAGTACCTCATAAGAGGTCAACTCTAGCATCACCAAAGGCACTAGCAGAGGGAACTGCATTCTCATTGGTTGGGTGCATTGAAATTAGTAATTGTCATTCTCATTGGTCGGGTGCATCGAAATTAGTAATTGTCTGGTGAAACTAAAATTGGCGTTCTTGGTTGTTCACATGTGTTGGTAGATCTGTTAGAACTATATTTTATGATTTCACATAAACCATAAACTCATGTCAATCTCTGAATAATAAGAACAGGAGCGGAAGCGTACCTTTTGGATCCATGACTTGTTTTCTGAATTCCAGGAATGGCTCTTCCAAACAAACCCTATGTGACTTTAGTTCTCTGGTGATGGGATGCAGAGAGTTTCTGTATTTTCGGCTAGGGTTGCTTGGGGACCATAACCCTCTATTTATATAGAGTATTAATTTCTAATTCGGCCCTTCATCAAATTAGAAATTACTAAAGGTATCCACATATTAATATTTCATAACACTTATGCCCATAGCCTTTTACTTTATTATAAATATGACCACTATAGAATTAGGCTAATTAATTAATGACCCTAACACATTTAATATTAACATATGTGACCCCACTTAATAATCTTACAATCTCCCACTGGGTCATATATGTGCCTGAAAATGTGATAGTCCTTATGAGCTCAAATATGTCATTAATTCTCGGAGCATAAAACAATCTCGTCCATCAGTTACAACAACATAGAATCATGGCGGCTTTTGTCATATCAATCATAACTAAACCTTCCATGATCACTGAAATCAATATAACCAAATGACATAGATCAATTATGAAACATGTAGCATGAAAATCACATGAAAAATGGTCAGCACATGTCGATTTTCAACTGGTCCTACTTTAATGAGATCTTTTAACTTTATTGTACAAAGTGTAAGCCGAATACTTAAACTTAAACTTTATTTCTGATCAGATAAGAAAAATGTGCATAAACACAACTAAAACATAAAACCCAAAAAACTGAATGGAAAAACTCCCACTAAACCAAATGATCATCCAACTCTAAAACACCCATTCGAGCAGTATGCTCATGAAAGACCTTCGGTGTAACTCCTTTTGTAAGAGGATCTGCTATCATGGAGTTTGTCCCTAAGTGTTCTATGGAAATCTCTCCACTTTGTACTCTCTCCTGAACAACCAGGAACTTGATTTCAATAAACTTGGACTTTGTCGCACTCCTATTCTTGTTGGAGTACATAACAGCTGATTTATTGTCACAGTATAACTTTAGTGGTCTTTCGATCCCCTCAACAATTCGCAGCCCAGTGACAAAATTTCTCAGCCAAAGTCCCCTGTCAGATGCCTCAAAAACTGCTACAAATTCTGCTGCCATTGTGGAGGAAGCTACTAATGATTGCTTTGCACTACGCCAAGCAACAGCTCCACCAGCCAACAGAAAAACATAGCCTGAAGTGGACTTTTTACTATCTTGGCATCCAGCAAAATCAGAATCAGAATATCCAAAGATCTCCAAATTCTCTGATCTCTGATAAGTGAGCATGTAGTCCTTTGTTCTTTGCAGGTACCTCATGACCCTTTTGGCTGCTTTCCAATGGTCCATACCTGGATTGCTTAAGTATCTGCCCAAAACTCCAACTATGTACGCTATATCTGGACGCGTACAAACTTGAGCATACATTAGACTCCCTACTGCCGATGCATAAGGAATCTTTTGCATCTCCTGGATTTCCAACTTTCCTTTAGGGCATTGTTTGAGACAAAATTTGTCTCCCTTAGCGACTGGGGTATCTCCTGGTTTGCAATCATGCATTCCAAATCTTTAAAGTACTTTATCGATATAACTCTTTTGTGATAATCTGAGAATTCCTCGAGAACGATCTCGATGAATCTCGATCCCTAAAACAAAAGATGCCTCACCAAGATCTTTCATCTCAAAATTCTTATTAAGAAATCCCTTGGTTTCAACCAGCATAGCCATATCGTTAGTGCCTAAAAGTATGTCATCGACATATAAAACAAGGAAAATACACTTGCTCCCACTGAATTTTTGATATACACAATCTTCAACCAAATTCACCTCAAAACCAAAAGAGATTATTACTTCATGAAATTTGTGGTACCATTGACGAGAAGCTTGTTTTAGTCCATAGATGGATTTCTTTAACTTGCATACCATCTTCTTTGGATCACCTATCACAAAGTTTTCTGGTTGCTCCATATAAATCGTCTCATCAATGTTTCCATTGAGAAACGCTGTCTTGACATCCATCTGATGAAGTTCTAAGTCATATTGTGCAACAAGGGCCATGATTGTCCTAAAAGAATCCTTTGATGAAACTGGAGAAAAGGTTTCTTTATAGTCAATCTCTTCCTTTTGAGTATAGCCTTTAGCTACTAGACGAGCTTTATACCTCTCCACATTACCAGTTGAATCCATTTTGGTTTTAAATATCCATTTGCAACCAATGGCTTTCATTCCTTCTGGTAATTGGACAACGTCCCAAACTTGATTGTCTAGCATTGACTGATACTCTTCTTCACTAGCTTTGACCCACTTAACTGAATTGGAACGACCCATGGCCTCACGGAAATTGATAGGATCATTTTCCAACTGGGTTTGATTTTCCTCTTGTTCCAAAAGAAACACTATATAATCATCCGGAATAGCGCTTTTTCGTTCTCTAGTGGATCGCCGCAAAGGCACTAGTTCCTGTTGCACTAATTCTTGAGGATTTAGAATTTGACCTTCATGTTCAATAACATTGTCATCTTCATTTGGAGGAAGGACTTCAGTATCAACTTGAGGTTCCAGATTTACTTTATCTAAAGCAACTATATGAACCGGGTTAGAACCTGAATCCGATTCTTCCTCAAAGATGATGTTTCTAACCTCATTTCTCCCCCCAAATTCAACATCCTCAAAGAATGTAGCTGTTCCCGTCTCAAAAATATTCTTCTGTTTGGGATCATAAAACTTATAGCCCCTAGATCGCTCAGAATAACCAATAAAGTAACTGCTCACAGTTCTGGAGTCCAATTTCTTCTCAAATGGCCTATAAGGCCTAGCCTCAGCTGGACATCCCCAAATGTGAAAATGCTTTAGACTAGGTTTTCTTCCAGTCCAAAGCTCATAAGGTGTCTTTGCAGTTGCTTTAGTTGGTACTCTATTAAGAATGTAAGCTGCAGTCTTTAGTGCCTCTCCCCAGAGTGATTCTGGTAAGGTGGAATGACAAATCATACTCCTTACCATGTCCTTAAGAGTGCGATTACGTCTTTCAGATACACCATTCATACTGGGAGACCCAGGCATAGTGTATTGTGGGACAATTCCACACTCTTCTAGGTATCTGGCAAATGGTCCTGGACGTTGTTCACCTGAACCGTCATACCGACCGTAATATTCACCACCACGATCAGATCTGACAGTCTTTATCCTTCGCTCAAGTTGGTTTTCAACTTCAGCCTTAAACTTTTTGAACACATCCAAAGACTCTGACTTTTCATGAATAAGAAATAAATATGCATATCGAGAGTAGTCGTCTATGAAAGATATAAAGTATTGTTGACCATTCCAAGATGCCTTAGGGAAAGGTCCACAAATATCTGTATGTATCAACTCAAGAACTTCCGTAGCTCTATATGCACCCAATTTCTTATGTTTAGTCTGTTTCCCTTTAATGCAATCCACACAGACATCACAATTTGTGAAGTTAACAGAATCCAATATACCATCTGACACAAGTCTCTCAACTCTATTTTTAGAGATGTGACCTAAGCGTTTGTGCCATAGATTTCCTGAATTTGCATTTTCGAATTTTCGTTTAGTACCCCTTGATTCAACACTTAAACTTTCATTATGAGAAGGTAGAGTGTCAAGCATATAAAGACTGTGATTTTTCATAAGTCTACCAGTTCCAATTAAAACTGAATTTAAAGACAAAGAAACTTTTCCATTTCCAGTTAGACAAGAATAACCAGATTCGTCTAAATAAGGAACAGAAACCAAATTCTGTCTAATTGACGGTACAACAAAAGTGTCTTTTAAATCCAGAAAATGACCAGTACTAAAAAACAGTCTAAAATGCGCAATTGCCTCCACATGCACCATAAAACCATTAGCCACATGAATGCTTCTTTCAGCTTCAGTTGGTTTTCGGTAGCTCAGGCAACCCTGCAATGAAACACTAATGTTAGTTGTTGCAGCTGAATCTAACCACCAAGTGTTTCTGGGTACTTCAACTAAGTTCACCTCAGAACAGACCATAGCAAGAAACATACCTTTCTTCCCACGCCAAGCATGGTACTTTTGGCAGTCCTTCTTCATGTGTCCAGCTTTCTTACAAAAGAAGCATGTATCTTCAACCTTAGCATGCTTCATTTGAGATGGACCTTTAGCAGCCTCATTCTTAATGGTCTCAATTTTCCTTCTTTTACCCTGACCCTTAGAGGTGTTTACCATATGAGCACTTTCAGACCTTTCTTGTTTCATCCTTTCCTCCTTATTCACACAATATGAAATAAGCTCATTAAGAGACCATTTCTCCTTCTGTGTGTTGTAATTGGATTTCAACTGATTGAATTGAGGAGGAAGAGAGTTCAAGACAAAAAATATGAGCACATCTTCCGAAAGCTCAGTCTTGAGTGTCTTAAGTTTGGAAACGATGTTTGACATTTCCAAAATGTACTCCCTTATGTTTCCTTTGCCGTGATACCTCATGGTACTAAAGCGATACAGAAGCGTGCTTATTTCTGCTTTATCACTACTTGCAAACCGCAAGTCCATTTCAGCAAAGAACTGTTTGAGATCATTGGTCCCCTCATTACCTCTAAAGGTTTCCGGAATGGTGTCCATAATGATCATTAAACCAATACGATTAGAACGTTCCCACTTCTCACAAACCGTCTTATACTCAGCAGTGCTGGTATCTGTAGGAGAAGCAGGTTGTTCCATCCTTAACGCAAGGTCAAGATCCATACACCCAAGGACAATTTTAACTTTACTTTTCCATTCCTTGTAGTTGGAACCAGAAAGTGTTGGAATTGAACCTAAGTTTGCAGATACTGTAGCAAAATTTGCTGCAAAGAGAACAATCTTTATTAGTAACTCACTACTAAAATGAAAAATCAATAATAAACAACAAACGATTGTATAACCCATCTCAAGATACCAAGTGCATTATCAACATCAAGTCTTTGGACAGTAATATTAACTGCTAGCGGTACTCTTGTTGTAATGATCAAACATTGACAATAATGCACAATAAACAATAAACCTTCCTTTGGGTCGATTTATTATTCACATGGTTTTTCCAATAATCGTCACATGTTTATCATCACATGTATGTATGCAATCCGGCCAAATATAAACCTTCCTTTGGGCCGATTTAATATTCGCATGGATATACACGCATATACATATGTAAATTCGGCCAAATATAAATCTTCCTTTGGGCCGATTTAATATTCGCATAAATTTATATACGTATTTTATTTAATATTTTCATGGAAAAATATCCTCAAAAGAGATCACTTTGGTGACATCTTGATTTAATTAATCCATAAAAAAAATATTAAACTTATACAATCAAATTTATTTAATGATTTAAAACTGAATTTTATTCTTGCGCAGACATATAATAATAAGTCTGAGGGCTCTTTATGCAAGAATTCCGAAGTGGCAGAATGGTTGAAGCGGCACAAGCTTTTACCACGCAACCTGGGTTCAAGTCCCAGCTTCAACGATTTAATTTCTGATTAAAAGCTGGACTGGGCCTGATTTACTGTTTTGTGTGAAATCTGGCCCAACTGATTTAAAACTAAAGAAAATGGGCCAAAATAAATCTGTAAGCCCAGAATAATAATTAAATCAGAAAACTAATTTGGGCCAGACCACAAAACAGGCCCATACGAATTTGTCTTCAACCTTTTGACTTAGGGTTTTCATAAACACAAAAAATCAGCCGTCAAGAGCCAATTTTTAGATCCAGATCCAGATTCAAACATGCATATAATCCAGATCTAATCAAAAACTTAATTCCATTGATTCTAGAAATAGATCTAAACATTTAAATATTTTAGATCTAATCAAAATTTAATCCACAGATTCCAGAATACTAAATCTAGACATAAACCTGATTATTAAACAGAAACTGAACATGATGCTCTGATACCAATTGTTAGAACTATATTTTATGATTTCACATAAACCATAAACTCATGTCAATCTCTGAATAATAAGAACAGGAGCGGAAGCGTACCTTTTGGATCCATGACTTGTTTTCTGAATTCCAGGAATGGCTCTTCCAAACAAACCCTATGTGACTTTAGTTCTCTGGTGATGGGATGCAGAGAGTTTCTGTATTTTCGGCTAGGGTTGCTTGGGGACCATAACCCTCTATTTATATAGAGTATTAATTTCTAATTCGGCCCTTCATCAAATTAGAAATTACTAAAGGTATCCACATATTAATATTTCATAACACTTATGCCCATAGCCTTTTACTTTATTATAAATATGACCACTATAGAATTAGGCTAATTAATTAATGACCCTAACACATTTAATATTAACATATGTGACCCCACTTAATAATCTTACAAGATCTCCACCATTGCAAGGATCATGTGCACTATTGTTAGCGTTTCCAACCGTAAAAATTTGGTTACTTTCCGCATAGAGAAGCGATTGTGCATGTTTATCAAGCTGAGGCTCAAGGCTTTGGAGATTAGTGACATTATCGTTGTTAGCAGTTAGTCTTCCTCTGACTCTTTTTCGATTTGTCCTACCAAGTCTCTTTATTTCTGATTCAAACGGGATCAGGTTGTTATAGCCTTGACTTCTGGTTTATACCTAAAACACAAAGAAAAAAGAAAACTTAAGTTAAATTGCAAAGATATTAAAAACTTAGGCGGAAATCTTTATCTAAAACTAATGGCACTACAAAAGTTCTCGGCATCAGCGCCCAGAAAATTTTATGTTGTGTAAGTTTTACACAAACCCATCAACTCCTGAACTGTAAGTGCAAAGCAAAACAACTTTACTAATTGAGGTATCGATCTCACATAGACTTTGAATGCACAATAGAAATATGGATTAAGACCTAACCTAAGCTAAAACAGATTTTTATGGGGTTTTTTTGTGAGCAAAATAGATCAAAGCAATAAAATAAATCGGTTGTAAGCAATAAGAGAAAACCGTTGGACTTTCATAGATTCTAACGTATTTACAGTTTTACTTAATCATTTATTGATTTCTAAAAAAAAATTAACTAATCTTATTTTATCTTAGAATTTGAACACTATAGGTTAACTATACTCTTGGAGTGAAAACCACTATGACAATTCTACGCTATCAATGAACTCTTGCAGTCCATAAAATAAATAACATGCAATTATTATCAAGCTCTCCTCTATAATCTTTACCTTTGGGACCTTTGAAGGAGAAAACGCTATTGGAGATAATATTTTTAGGGCTTTATCAACAGTAGTTTAAATCTTTGAAGCCCAAGACGTAATTGTTGGAGGAAGAGGTATATTGTTCCTTTCTTGAGTAGTTGAAAGGATAGGTCTTGCTGCAGTATGAGTACTCGTAATGACCACATAACCACGAGGAGATGTATGATTGGATGTAGTATGAGTAACCATGACATTAGGCAAGGCACCTAGGATTCTGGATGCTGATACACCCACATCGATAGTGGGAGGAGGAGAAACCACAACAGCAGGACCAAACACTACAATAATTGAGACAACTATAGTGAAATAACCCGACCTTCTTTTTTTTTTTACATGGAATTAGTATTCCCATATATATTAATTCTCAACGCTTAGCAATTCAACAAGCAACCAAACATAACCAGTAGAAATCAACTCAAACCAAACAAACGATTAAACCATCAAACCATCACCAATTTAAAACCAATTTAACAATTTAATTTCATAAAACCAGCAACCTAGCGGTTCTAAACAATCACATAAAGCAAATAAACGAGACTTTAGATCATCTCCTCTTCACAGCTTTGATTCCATGATCACATCTTTTCTTTACCTTGATTCTGGATCGATTCTAGACAAGAACAGCCATGAAAAGAGACCTCTCTGACACCTACAGCCCCTGCTCTATCTTCTTTTCCTCACGAACCAACAAAACCTCGATCCTTTTTCCAAAACCTCAGAATCAGGATCGGAAACCTGATTGGAAACCTGATCTGGAAACTAGACAGAGAGAGCTATCCAACAGTATGCAAATCGTCCTCTGAGTCCATCTGGTTTGACCGAAATCCTCTTTTTAAGTGGACTGATCGTAGATCGGAAACTGAAAGTTTCGCTCCGATCCAATATGTTCTTACTGGCCGTTACCCTTCTCTTCTAAAACCGGACATAACTGCCTCCAAAGCCTCAATCACGTCTTTTCTTAGTCTTAAGGAACAAGAACACTCAAGGATCTCTTTCTCTTCTCTTTGGAACTCTGAAACTCAGCTTTTCTCTCCCAAAAACGCGACTGAAATACGGTCCCTGACTTATATCGGCGAACCCTAGTGTTCTCTGAAACCAGACCGCAAACCGATGCTCAAAAATTGAACCAACCGGTTCAATTCGCAACCTGTGTCGATCGACGCACACACTTTGCGTCGATCGACGCACTGCCCAAAAATCTCAATTTTGGTTTGCAGATGTTATAATTCTGCCCAAAACACCGTCACACTACGGTCAACACTCCTGACCAACCCGGCCAGCACCACCCGAGATCAACACTCTCGATCTTTGAGATCCACATCCAGTCCTATACTTATAGCCACATTTCAGACATTAATAGCTCCATCGTTCTTCTTAATGGCAAGAAAATATGCTGACTTAGTCAGACGATCTACAATCACCCAGATAGCATCATAAGTTGTGAAACTGGCAATCCTACCACAAAATCCATGGTAATCATATCCCACTTCTACTTTGGAATGGGTAAACTCTACAACAAACCACTCGAAACCTGATGCTCTGCCTTCACTAATTGGCACACATGGAAAGCTGCGACCCAGTTAGCAACATCCTTCTTCATCCCGACCCAGTGATAATACCGTTCTAGATCACGATACATCTTAGTCACTCCCAGATGAATAGACAACATGCTCGCATTAGCCTCTTTAAGAATCTCCTGCCTTAGATCCTCATCCTTCGGCACACAAACTCACCCGTTAACAAGTATCGTTCCGTTTGCAGAGACCTGATACTCAAAACCTGCAACCCTAGAAGCATCAATCAACCTTTGATCCTTCTCTTAATCCATCAATCAAGTCTGCTTGGTTAGCTGCCTCTAACTCCAAAGGTTCCTGTGAGATAACACATAACCTCAAGGTGCTAATCTCACTCACCAAAGCCTCTATATCCCGCTCCTGAGCCGAAGCAACTCTCTTCCGACTCAAAGCATCAACATCCAGATTAGCCTTACCGGGATGGTAACCAATCTCAAGATCATAATCCGCTACCAACTCCATCCATCGCCTTTACCTCTGGTTCAGCTCTGGCTGCGTAACAAAATACTTCAGGCTCTTGTGGTCTTTGAACACCTGAACTTTTCCGCCATAAAGATAGGATCTCCAAATCTTTAGAGCAAAAATCACTGCAGCCAACTCAAGATCATGGGTAGGCTCGAAGCATAAGCAATTACCTTTCCCTGCTGCATCAACACGCAACCCAAACCAACTCCCAAAGCATCTGTATGCACCACGTAAGGCTCACCCGGCTCTAGCAACGCCAACACTAGTGTACTAGTCAACATCTCCTTCAGCCTCGCGAAACTCTCCTCGCAAGCTGAAGACCACACAAAAGGAACATCCTTCCCCATTAGCTTTGTCATCGACTGAGCCATACTCGCGAAACCCTTGACGAATCTCTAATAGTAACCTGCCAAACCGATAAAACTCCTAATCTCCGTGGCATTCCTCGGTCTAGGCCACCCTCTGATAGCCTCTATCTTCGCCGGATCTACAAAAACTCCATCTGCATAAACCACATGACCGATAAAACCCATCTCCCGCTGCCAAAAACTGCACTTGCTCAACTTAGCATACAGCTTCTTCTCCCGCAGCTTCTCCAAAACAACTCTCAGATGAACCTCGTGCTCCTCAAGACTCCTCGAATACACCAGAATATCATCAATAAAGATGATCACAAACTCGTCCAGATACTTCTGAAAGACCCCGTTCATCAGCCTCATGAACGCCGTGGTGCATTAGTCAAACCAAATGGCATCACCACAAACTCAAAATGCCCATATCTATTCTTGAAAGCAGTCTTCCTAACATCTGCCTCATCGATAGGAATTTGATGGTAACCCGACACCAAGTCAATTTTGGAGAACAAGCAGCCCCTCACAACTGATCCAACAACTCATCAATCTGCGGCACATGATACTTGTTCTTCACAGTGACTCAGTTAAGTCTCCGGTAATCAATTAGGCCTATGTGGGTTGACACTATGTGGGTTGCAAATCTGATTTTTGACACTAAGTGGGTTGGGCCAAGATTAGTGAGTGCAATACTTCAATTGGGCCTTTGCAAGTAATCCCTTTCACAATGACCTAATTTCACTCTCACACCAACACGGTGGATGGTGGAGGGAAATTGTGTCCAACAGTGGCAGGAGAACTTTTTTCGGCCAATTGTTGAAGACTACATTCTGAAATAGGCGGAGAAACTACAGGGAAAAGACATCCGAAAGCTACCTAGAAAAGTGTCATACACATCCAGACATAAGATCAATGGAGAGCATGAACACAAGCCCGATGATAAACCCAACATGGTATCATACACATCCAAAATTAAGATCGATGGAGAGTATGAATACGGTACCAGCAAGGTTCTGCAAGAGAGAACCGAGGGCAGCTTATTCAATAAAATAGATTGGGTTTCAAATTTTGAATTTTTTCTTTGGGCCCATTATATCCACCAAATGGGCATGGCCTAGTTTGCACAAAATTGTCCTTCCCACAGATTTATAGAAGAATGACGTAATAATGGCGACGGTGAAAGAGGAGGTGCCGGAAAAGCCGGTAGAGGATACCGCCGGAGGTCCTATGCAACTCGTGGTGGTAAAAGCGGCACACGGCAGAGATGATAGATCGACGAATATTTTTTGCCGAGAAGTTGTGAGGGTTTGGTTGGAGATTGTTACCAGGGTTTGATCGGAAGATAAAATGTAACATAAATCCGGTGGATTCGGAGGTTCAAGTGGATCTAGAGGGACCAGCCTAGCTTTCGACAGCGCCAGATCTGGCCATGGCGAGATGAAACCTCTACGAGTTCGAAGAAGGTTTTTCCCAAAACAAGGAAGACGGTACCAGATCTAGCGGCTTTGGCAGAGTTGAAGGCAACGATGAAGCCAATGACATGAACTTTCTTTTCTCCAGAGACATGGGGAGCCACTTTAGTCGGAGAAGAACTGAGGCGATAGTGGAAGAGACGAGTGCGTCAGGCGACGAGAAGGCTCCACGGCGAGGAGAACAACCGGCGGCAGAGATGTTGTGGTTGTAATCCATTCCGGAGAAAGGCTTTGGCGATTGTCTTGTTTTCTGGGCCTGAATAGTAACATTTCATTCTATATAAAATATATAGGGTGTGAATGTTTAGAAAAGTTAGAGTAAATATAAAAAGGAGAAATATTTTCCCCACTTTTTTACTCTATTTTTCTACCATTTAGATGAAAAATAAATTAAAGGAATTTACTCCACTTTACTCTAACTTTTGTTGTCTTTTCTTTAACAACAAATAAAGAATAAAACATTTTATATTTAAGGATAAATTATCAATTGTTTAAGTAGTAATCTTCTCTCTCTTAACCTCTCTCTAAGAAAAAGCTTTTCTGTCGATCTTTTCAGTTCAGATCTGATTTTGTGGTTCGGCCGACGATTGTGGGCTTCAATAGCCACGTCGTCGGTTCGGATTGTGTATATTTGTTTTTTATGTTATGTGTTTTAGATCTGGGTGTTCGGATTATCGGATGGAATTTTCCGGTTTGGCTGGCTGAGTCCTGATCTCGGGATCTATTTTCCGGTCAACGGATTTGTGTTCCGACTTGTTTCGGATTTTGGCTTCCGACTTTAGTCGGATCTGTTTATGCCTTTCATTTTCTAATGTTAATCCCGTTGGCTTTTGTTTCAATCCTCTTTCATTAGATCGTTATGGGCTTAATTTATTCTATGGACATAAATCTTTACTCGCCTAGATGGCTTATTAGGAGTAAAGTGTCTCGATCAAGGCCAGATTCAACTGGTTTGATGGTCCATTTCGAGATTTCCCTGTTTCTTCATGTTAACGATAAAGGAGTGTTGATTCATTAGCATGTGGTTGCCAACGAAAGCTTAAAGGTGATTATCGAAGCTTTCTGGGTTGGAGATTGCCAGGTTCTTGACTTAGGAACGGTGCTTGGCGGAGGCGCGGCCATGGTTTGACATCAACCTTAATTACACAACGTGTTTCATTTGCCTTAATCATAGATCTTGTTAGTGATTGAGCCTATATTGGGTTGTAATAAGTTTTGTTTTCACCTTGTAATGGGCCTTACGTTAAACCACATATCCATAATTTTTGAAAATTTGTGTCAGTTTTCAAAAATTTAAATTGTGGCATGTACGGAAAAAAATATTGGAACTTGTTTTTGACAATAGCGTTGGCCAATATTTTTGTGGCCTTTCCAGACAATTTAGTTGTTGGAATGACCAGAACTTAGAATTGTTGGATTCATATTTATGAGCACTATAATGTATGGTCTAAATTAGAGTTATGTTGAATGAGAAATGTAGGTCCAAAATTGGTCACTTAGAAAACTTGTAAAATTTGAATATTTGGCTAATTACAAGAACTAGCAAATTTTTCACATTGGAAACAAATATCTTCTTGTATATATATGAAGAAATGATAACAAAGTTCAAAACCTTGCGATTACACTATGGTGTGTTAGTTGTTTTAAGACGTGGTCTTTGTCAAATAAGTTGTAACATGTTAAAGGTGTTGCTTAAGAATAGGTCATTAGTTTGTTTCAAGTTGTTAAAGACCTCCGGGAATGTAGGAGGCACTCTCTGTTTTGTAAAGCCTATTTAAGGTTCATTGTTTTTTCTTAATGAAGAATGTTTTTCAGTTTTCATTTCTGTGTGTAAGGCTCTGTTTCAACAAATCTAGTATCATAGCCATTTTCATAATTCCGGTGAGAACCTTGCGAGAGAGAGAGAGAGAAAATACGAGTGAAAGAATGACTGGAGAAGGGAGCATGTTGGCGATCCCGAAGTTTGACGGAGATTTCGAACATTGGAGTATGTTGATAAAGACTGGCTATGTTGAGCTGGCTCGAGGAGAGATTCTGAATGGACCTCACAGACAAGAACTCGCAGAGAAGAAGCTGACCGACCTGAAGGTGAAGAATTATCTGTTTCAAGCGATAGACAATACAATCCTTAAAACAATAATTCAAAAGGACACGGCCAAAGAACTATGGGATTTCTTGAAGACGAAATATCAAGGGAAGGAACGAGTAAGGAGAGCTCAGCTTCAGCGCCTAAGGAGAGAGTTTGAGGTGTTGGAGATGAAAGAAGCAAAAAGTATCACGTAATATTTTGGGAAAATTGAAAATAAAGGATATTTTTTTGGGAGTTTGTCCATATATACCTTTGTTAATAGAGTTTGGTAATCTACACCTTTATAATAATTTACATCCTATTATATCCCTAATTCTATTAACAAACCGAAACCATACTCTATTTCGAAGACTCTAAATCAAGTAGAGGGTTCAAAACAAACAAACAACTGATCGAAGACTCTAAATCAATTAGAGGGTTCAAAACCTCTTTAAACAGACAAACAATTTTTGAAGACTCTAAATCATTTAGAGACTTTGTCCCAAAACTAGGGTATTTGACAATTGGAGGGTTTTCTTTCTCTAAACTTTCTTTTTCGGCGATGGAGTCTTCTTGGATGGCCACCGTCATCCTTCTTCGCCCCTGTCTCTCTTAATCGACGGACCAGAACTTCAAAATTGACGAGGAAATTCGGAATTGGAGCCGTGTATCACTGTATTCCTTGAATAATTGAGGTTTGCTCCTTCGTTTTTTCTTTTTCTTTTCGTCAATGCCAATTTTGGTTTTTGATTTTGATTGCTGGGTTTGTTTCTGTACTGCATTATCATGTAAGAATAGCATCATTGAGTTAGTGGCTATGAAGGGCACGCTGTTTTGTTGTTTCAAGGAGAAATTATTTAATGTCATGTTCAGAGGAACACAAATTCATCCATCTGGTTTGTGAGGAAATTTAGGACCTTTGAGTCTTCCAAGACTGCTCGAATTTGGGATCCATTAAGCTCTTAGATTTAGAAAGATAACTGAGGAATTAGAATTCTTTATTTGAATTTCTTGTTTGCTAGTACATTGCATCTGGAAGGTCAATGCCTGATCTAGATTCTGTGAATATATTCATCAAGCTGCTTTTTTTTGTTCATGTTCCTTTAGCTGCAAAGTTGAGGTAGTTGTGATCGAAAGCAAACGCATCTCCAGGAATTGATAGGCAAATAGTTTATGTTTTCATGATCCTCTACTCTTAAAAAAATGTGTCATGTGTGTTTCTTATTACTATTGTTGCTTTCTTGGTCATTATGGCTTCTCTGCTCACAAGTTGAGATTATAAATAAACTGATAATCTTCATCTGGGTTCTTCCCAAGACTTTCTAGGAGCTACGTTGATGTGATTGGTTGAGTAAGATAACTGTTTAAATCAACTTGATCAACTACACTTTCTTAGTAATAACAAGTCATAGAATTCTTCATAAATCAAAGAGGTTTGTAGCTATTCTGAGTTCAATTTAGGGAGTAACTTTCTAGAGAGCAGAGCAGTCTTGTTTCTGGCCAAACATATTTCTCATTGGATCTTGTTCATTGAATCTCTGTGTCTATAAAATTTTATGAGAAAAATGTTTTGTTCCATAAGAGGCATGCTTTCTGATTGAATTTGTATACATATTATGTAGGGAAAATAGATTAATATCATTAGAATAGCAAACCAAATCAACGTAACAAAGATATGCTACGCATATACTAATATCTTTGTACGTTACAAAAATTTAGCTCAAGCGTGTTACATTTCTAATGCATAATCTTATAAGCTAGATTACAATATGGATCACTCTCTTAGTTATTGCACCTGATCACCCAAGTCTTTTATACACAAAATCAACCCAGCTTTTTTCCAAAGTTTTCAACAGTTACATACTTATCTTCTGGGTTGACTTGTACTGATCTTCTTTAGCTCATTAAAGTTAAAGTTCATATAAGATTCCATATAGCAACTGCAATCTCTGTTAAGTGTTATAATTAGTTTTATATATTGCTTCCATTGGTATTTTGCACCATTATCTTAGAGCCAAACCCTTTATTTACCGTTGTTGTTCTCTGATTTTATATAGGAATGGAAGGCGGGTATCCAAAGCGCCTTTTCAAAGAAGGAAACGAGACAGAAGTAGTTCAGATCAACAACAGCTGCAAGATGACTCTCCTAACTAAAATAAAGGAAGCAATGCCATTAGAGTATGATGAAGTTAAGAGAGATCCAGTATTTGCTCATGTATTTGCAATACATGAGAATGGTCTAAAATACTCAGCTCGGACGATACACAACATGCTGTGTAGGCAATTGGTTACAAAGAAAAAGCATGAGTTATGGTTTGTGTTTGGAAGGAAACCACTCAGATTTTTACTACAAGAGTTTTATGCAGTGACAAGGTTTAATTACAAGGATGGTGGAAGTGATTTTGAGAAGTGGACAGATGATAAAGGGTTTTGGAGTAAGTTGCTGAAGAGAAAAGGGAATATTTTCATAAAGAACTTGACGGATGATAACGTACCAGTTGCTCAC
The DNA here is from genome assembly GCA_964056655.1 of Arabis hirsuta. Taxonomy (NCBI): domain Eukaryota; kingdom Viridiplantae; phylum Streptophyta; class Magnoliopsida; order Brassicales; family Brassicaceae; genus Arabis; species Arabis hirsuta. Next base: position 20,556,480 of record OZ053298.1, on the reverse strand, counting down.
AAGTGGACTCATGTGGACAGAATCCGTTTGGTGTATCTTCTAGTCACAGCTGGGCTGGTAATGGCTATTGATGAGAGGAAAAACATCCCCCATATGTACATCAAGATGGTAATGGATCTTGACAAGGTTCGGACATATCGTTAGGGTCGTAAGTCGTTTGAACATCTACTTGCTTCTTTCAAGAAAATAAAAGATAAACTGTTCGAGCAACCCGATAGCTATATTCTGGATGGATTCTCCTACGCATTTGAGATTGGGGTTATGGAAGCAATCCTAGCCATTGGAGAATTATTGGGGAAGAAGATTAGCACTGAAGTTACAAAGTCTCCTCGATGTTCTAACTGGACTGGGGCTGCAAATGTATCATATGAGGACATCAGGTTTATCGAGGAGACATTTAAAACGGAGGTTAGTTTAACATTCACTGCTTTTTCTTTGTAACATTCACTGCTTTTTCTTTATGAGGTTATAATCTAACAATTTTGGTAAATGTTTTTTTTGAAGGATGTTGTTTATCCATACATATCATGGACATGAAACTTTGATCTCTTCGAAGATGCTAATTTCTTATGGCCTGATGAGATTCAAGATCCTGAGGTGCGTAAGCTGAACAATTTGATCAGAGATGGGTTTGATTTTGAAGACCATAAATGGGAATGGGAATGGGAATGGACTGAAGACAAAGCTTTGGATGGTTCAAATACTGAGAATGCAAATGAGGTTGGAGAAGATGTCAATGAGCTCCCACATATGAGTGCTAAAGGGAACCGTGTTTCTAGTGTGAAGAGATCTAGGAATAAGCAACCGGATCATGGTGCAGAGACACGCAAGAAGCAATTGTTGTGGCAGAGAGTATCAGCAACACATGGATCCTTTAATGAAGACATGAAGTCTTTTGTAAAAGGATTGTTTGAAGCTTCTTTCTCCTCTTTCGAAGATAAAGTTGGGAAAAATTAAGGATTGTGTCTTCAAAACCGATACAAGGTTGGGAAAAATAGAAGAGGAATTGTCACAGCTCAAGGAATCGATGATCAAACCTTCTGTTACAAGAAACACAAGAAAATCAACCACTTCGCAACTGTCCATTCTAGCGCCAAAACAAAGTAAACATGTGGTATGTAAAATCTAGACATGTACACGACATGTTTTGTATGTTTTATTTTGTATCATGTTTCTATAACTTTGTAAACTTGCATCTCACAATTATCTATCGGCTTGTATAATTATGATGTTGTGTTCTCCTCATTGTATGTGATGTTTTGTGAACCTATTAATGTAACATTTTTGTTTACGTTTTTGTTTTTATTTTCTAATTTGCAGGACAATTTTTTAGGTAATGATTGTTTTAGTGAGCTTGGTGATATAGACCTCAATTTGGATTCACAAGATTTTCTTCATAACACGGTGGAACCCCTTTCCCAAAAATCACAACTACCCAAGTTCGATCCTTCACAAATAAAGATAGAACCATGCCAGAATGACAAAGATTATGTAGTGGTGTCTGTGTCAGAGGATCGATGGAATGCTTTCAATGAATTTTCAATGAGTCGGAAGTAAGTCTATCAACTAATGAACTTTTAACATATTAGGATTTTAAGCTTATACTTTTTAATTTACAATCCACGTTTTAACATTCTCAGGAGCTTAAATTTTGGACCAGTTGTTATTAATCACACATTACTAAATCGAATCGTGGGGAAGAAAGAATGGCTTAGCAACGAGGTGTGTTTTACTAATTGTTAGTGTATTTTTATTTTTAACTTTACTAGACATGAAGTGGCTTTGCGAGTCTTGATATTGTTTTTGGTAATTTTCAGGAAATGGATGCTATGATGTATTTATTTAGGGAGAAATCATCTTTAGGTCGAATGAATTGTGATCGTGTTGGGTTCATGAACTACACGTTTGGCATGCAATTGAAGAACGAGTATCAGAAGTATTTGACCAACAAAACCAACCACAAGTGGAAGCCTCTGATATTAGCTTATGTGAACGGTGAATTACCATCTCATGGTAAGACATGCAAAAAATGGGAATCAGATTTGGACAAGATTTATTTTGCTCTCTACGTCAACAATAATCACTGGATCTCTGTGTGCGTTAACTTTATTCTACGGACAGTTGAAGTCTTTGATTGTTCTCGTAACCAAAACAGAAGACACGTGGAGGCATTCGTATACAGCATCCCTCGAATTATGAAACATATTCACCCGAAAGCTTATTCTAAACATCTGGTATTGGCTCCATATTCTATCATAGATGCGAAGGTGCCTTTCGGACTTAATAAATCTTTTTGTGATTGCGGAGTGTATGCAATCAAATACATCGAGTGTCATGTCCTTAAGCTACCATTAATTTTATTGGACGATGATAACATTGAGCATGCTCGGCACAGTATTGCAGTTAATCTATAGGAAGCGGCATGTGATACTGTATTCATTGAACGAATGTCTAAGTACGAACCTCCGTGGTTGGATTATGAGGTTGTAGACGTTTAGTGAAAAACTGTTGGAATATTTAGACACTTTAGTATTCTTCTTCTTTGTTGTACAAACGTTAGTATTCTTCTTCTTTGCTGTAGAAACTTTAGTATTCTTCTTCTTTGAGACTTTAGTAGAAATTTTATCATCAATTAAACATCATTAACACTTCGGAAGCACAAAGCAAAGTATTCAACCATTTTCCAGCTATTATTTTTAGGATTTTCGGATTTCCAAAAGAACCATCCTTATAGACACGCTCTATCTGCATGGTGCGTTCAAGGAAACATTTACTGTTTATTTCTCTCTTGATCAACGAATTACGGTTAATTACTACTTAAGAGCTTTACTCACCATTGAATGGATCCATAGGTTACTGTAACCGGACTGCTTGATAAACGTATCAGCTGTATTAGACCTAGAAGCCATATGAATGTCTTTGGAAACTCTAACAATGTCCCTACTTATATCATTACCACTTGGAGCGTTTAAAATAAGCACAACAACCTATAATCAATGTAACCTGTAATTAAGCATTACACAAGAATCCAATCATTATCATCTACGAAATGAGTACCAAATCTTTGAATGGTTCGAGAATACAATAATTATGGCTATGCATCTATTTCCCTGGCCAAGAACTTATCCCTGAAAAATGATTCTCGAGTAAAAATCACAATCACACACTTCCTATGAAAGATCAAGATGTTGAAATTATCGGGAATCTCATCGAGAAGAGGTTCAGTGTAATGTCCATTACAAATAACAACAGCATCGTAAATCTCATCACCACCAACTTTCTTCTCTTTCTCTGTCGATTCAATCCTCCATTTCCTGATTCCTCCTTCGCCGTCGCTTTTCTCGGCCGGAGCTACCCGCACAATCGTCGTCTTGAACCGTATCATCTCCTCGATTCCAAATTCCTTAGTGAAATCTTGTAAATACGCCAAAACTTCACAGTGACTCGGAAACCTCCTCGGATCTCTTGATTCGGAGAGGCTGGATGAAAAGTAATGTAAAGTGACTACCTTTACAATCTGAAAGATCAATCCAAGTACGAGATACGGCTACAAAGAAAGAAGAGAAAGAATTAGAAAACATAATATGAAACAGAGAAAATAAAGGAAGTAGCTTCCTTTTACTCACTCTTCCTTCAACAATGTCCTGAGTTCCAATGTTGACGACGGTGCAGCCAATAGCCTTTGCAGAATTGAGACAGAGTGAAAAGTTTTCAGTTCTCTCCCATGGATTAAGGTCTTTCTTCGTGTTGATGGCTCTTTCATCAATCGTCCCAGGCACTGCTAAGTTTATAAGCTTACTGTGCAAACCAAAAGGAACAAGCACACTCAAATATTCCATATTAGAAAAAATAGTTTTAATGAAGATATGTGTGTGTGTACCACAAAAGAACACCATCTTTAACCAGATCAAACAGAGCATCTGTAGCAGGATTGATTGGAATATAGCTTCAACAACTTCAAAGTGGCAAAATGTCCTTGATCTCTCTGTTGGAAATCTCTTTTTATGTGAGTGATTGGTGTGTGTGACGAAGAAATATTAAACTCTTTTTATGCAACTCTTACAATTTGTTTACGTTTATTTTACTTTTTACTTTTTAATTTGTTTTACAGTTTTGATCTTTGCCATGACTCACGAAGGAAGATTGATAACCCATAATTCAAAAAAGAGAATCCAAAACACATAGAAGAGAAATGGCAAATCCAAACAGAGAATAAAAAACATAGGAAAAAAACAGAGAACAAAGATGACAAAAAAAAACAAAGAGAGAGTTAAGATCAACATAAAAACGTGAGATAGAATACACCATTATATTTCCATATCACATGTTGCTCTGTTGTGTCCTTTCTGACCACACCGGCTGCACTTGTGCGTCGTAGACTTTTGTGATCCTTGTGATGATCGTATCTTGTCCTCGACTGTTTCATACCTTCGTTTTTTCCTTCTACCAGGACCTCTTCGTGTGTCAGGTTGTAAAACTTTTGCGTCCTTAACATCTTCAAGAACATTCCATTCAGCTTTAGGAACACCTATTGGATTAATGGATTCCTCATACAACGTTCTCCATGCAACAGTTGTCCACACTTCCTCGGCATATGGGTGTAGATCCTTGTAAATAGCAAAAGTTGCTTTTATGGCGTATCGACATGAAATTTTTAGTAAGTCAAACTTCCCACATGAGCATGTTTTGGCTTCCAAGTCAACGACATAGTCAAATTCGTCACCTTTAACCTCGAACGTGTCTTCACTAACTTTATAAACTACGTAAGTTTTTGCTTTTTCTATCCTTCTATCAAGCTTTTTCTCTACTTCTACTGTTAGAGGATCGGTCTGCTTCGCACTTAATGCTCTACGCTCATAAAACCACCGTGTCAACATTTCTCTGATGCTATCTAACAGAGGAATTATTGGATATTCTCTAGGCGATCTCAATGTTGCATTTATCGATTCAGCAGGATTAGTGGTTTTGATGTCATACCTGAATCCAAGAAAATGGTAGCGAGCCCATTTTTTCTCGTAAGCATCATGTAGATATCTTCCAATCGTCGGGCTAATACTGCAAATCTTGGTGAATAATTTATCAAACTCAGAAACCCTGTACACTTTTGAGGCTTTGGCAATCAGACCTGCCAAACCCTTTCCCTTGTGAGACGTTATGACATTATTCAGCAAGTGATGGATGCAAATGCCATGTTTAGCCAGTGGGTAAATATTAGCAAGTGATTTACCAATCGACGAATGCCTATCTGACACAAATGATAAACCTTCCTCATCAGCTATAACGACTCTAAGTTGCATAAAAAACCACTCCCACGAAAGATCATTCTCAGAATCAGCAATTCCAAATGCGATTGGATACAAATTAGAGTTACCATCTACGGCTGTAGCAACTAGTAGAACTCCTTTGTATTTGCTCTTTAAAAATATACCGTCAATGACAATCACCCTCCGAATTTCCTTGTAGAAGCCTCTTATGGATTGTCCAAAAGAAATAAATAGATATTTGAATCTATCATCGCAATCGGTTTCATATTTGGAATACGTACCAGGATTAGCTTCTTGTAGCATATGTAAGTATTTTGGTATCTTAGCAAAGCTTTTCTCAGGTATTCCTTTGACCTCGTTCACTGCATATTCACGAGACTCCCAAGCTTGGCTGTAAGTTAACTCGACTCCATAGTCTGTGCGCATGATATTTATTATATCATTCGGTTTAGGTCCTTCCTTCACACCCTCATATTTGTGCATAATGAGATGTCCAATTGTTCTTGCTGAAGGTGTCCTAGAGAATTTGATTTTCTTTGATGGAGCACATGTATGTGTACCCACATACTTATTGATTTTGAAATATGTAGACCCTCCTCCTAAACACTCAGCGGGAATAGACCATTTGCAGACAACATCTATGCAGCGTATACACCAAAGTGTCCGATCATATTTTGTAATCTTGTAGTCAAAATTATACTTCATCGCACAAATTTCTAGAGTTGCTTGTAAAGTTTCCTTACTTGTGAAAAGCTACCCTTTTTTCACCAACGAATCTACTGGTGCTGCTTCAACATCATCACAAACTTCAGCATCAGAATCATCTTCGTGGAACTCATCATTCGGTTTATCCTCATTCATCAAAACTAGTGATTTTTCACGCACCATACAATCATTGTCTCCTTTACTTGAATCACTTGGCAGCTCATTCAAATCAATATTGAATTCGCGCTTGTGGTCTCCAATCCTAGGTTTAAACGTCACACACAACCGTATCGTACTATTCTTTTTAAAATACACCAAAAAATTCTGAAGTTGTCGTTGGTTCGTCATAACAACTGGAGCAGAATCAACGCTTAGATTAATTGGTAGATAACTGAATTCCATATTAGTTATAGCTTACTCAACCCCGTAGTCTTCTGAAACCATTATCTTCAACTCTTCAAGAGTTGTATTGGATTGCAGGATTAGTAATCTCGCACGTTTTTCTTCATAAACCATAAATCTCCACTCTTTATTCTCAATCGATCTTCATACACCACAAGTTACGTAGATCTGCATTATCTTCAAGTTATGAACATATGAAGTGAAAGAGAATTCATAGTTAGGTTATATAGAAGGATAATGGACAATTTACTGAATTCCGAAAAAAAAAAGAATATGTATTCTGAATTTTTCAGAATGCACAATATATTTGATTTCAGAAACCGAGAGATTCATTTAAAGATTTAAATATTTAATTTCCTTAATTTTCGGGATTCTACGTATAGAAAAATACGTATTCTAAATTTTGAAGAACATATAGCAAATAGAAGAATACGTATTCTAAATTTTGAAGAACATAGAGCAAATAGAAGAATACGTATTCTTAATTATGAAGAACATAGAGCAAAGTCCAGTTGACGTATTCTGAAATTGTCTTCCAAACTTTGTAGAACTTTAGTGTACTCTAAACTTTTTAGAACATGTACAATGTTCATATTACGTAATCTGCGGGTTTTAGAACATGTACAAATTTCAGAAAATATCTTTGATGAAAAGGGGTTTTCCCGGTTTATGAGATGAAACCTAGATTCGCTAATCCGATGTAGAATAGTATAGGTTCGTTCAAGGGACCAGCAATACACTCTAATCTTATGGGATACAAATTCAGCTAAGCAATTCAAAGTTGTTTTAAGTGTCACCATTTATCAAACCAAACAAACGTAAATTCGGTGTAAACAATTAATGGAAAGACGTTAGATCAAGGGATATATCTCAGGGATAGATCATAAAGAACCAAGCAATTATTCAAGTTATTAATTTAGAACCAATCTAGAACTCAACCATAGATTCAAGAGGACCCACAGTCGTAGCATCAACTACTTCAACAATCAATCTAACACCCTAAACTGTCGTTTGAGGTTACAAAGAATGATGAGCATTAAAAGTATAGGATCGATTTGTTCACGAGTTGCCTTAACTTCAACTGTCGTTGGCTAAGGACAACCGTCCATCAATGTCAATTCAAGCAATTCACAACACTTTTGATGAGTTAATTTAACCTAAAATCAAAGACTAGGTGATCAATCTAGACTAAGCAATACGATCGACTATAGATGGAGATATCAAGTGATGTTTCAAAACCTATCTATGCTTAGTTATGATTTTCTAACCCCATCGAACCCTCAACCTAACAAAGGGGATTACTCGCACATATTCAAGCAAACAACAACAGCAAGTGAGATAAGAGAATTCATGGATAAAATAATGAAAGAAGTAAAGAGTTTAGAAATCTTCTCCAAAGAATGGAAGACAATCTTCAAATCTCACAAAAGCTCAAAAACATGTATCAAATCTCTCTCTCACGTGTTCTCTTTGTTTCTCTATGTTATTTTCTGCCTTCCCTTGAAAAGGGTTCGAAAAATATGTTATAAAGGGGTCTGGGGCGGCTGTGATTGATTAGGGAAACCCTAGGTGGCGAAATTAGGTTTAATGAAAATTACCAAAAGTGGATCTTCTGCGGAGCAGTTGCTCCCTCTGCTGGAGCGGGTGCTCCTTATCTTCAGAATCTTCAAAAAGGATCCAGATTTCCTCCTTTTTCGCCAAATCCAATTGGAAGTTCCAATCCTCCATTCCAGCCACTTTTAAACCTAGAATGACTCAAAAGAGAATGAAAGACTCGATAAAACCCTGCAAAACAAAGGTTAAAATGCACCAAAAACGGATTATATCAATTCCCCCAGACTTAGATCTTTGTTTGTCCTCAAACAAATTCAAAACCAAGTGAAAGAGAAAGGTTTGAAAACGTGGGAACTCTTTCATCCTCAGTGAACCAGGTTAATAACTTTCAATCTGCAGACCACATAATCCAGATTACAAGTAGCAAAGCTTTACCAAAACTCCTCAACACATATCTCAACCAAGTCTTATTTCCCAAACACAAACTCAACGCGTTCAAAGTTGCGTGAGGGTCTCGCTAAAGGCACCATTTAGGGTAGACGACGCTAAGGGTTTAAGGCCATTTGGAGGTGGAGTTAAAAGTGTTTAAAGTGTTTAATGTTACCCGATGTTTCATAGAGGATGCAGGATATCGCACAAAATTGCAAGAGAGAATAGGTCTGTTGATATTCCACACTCTCTAAACCACTCTTTCTTTCTTCCAACCTCTCAAACGTCTTAACTAACCATCATCCACCTTGGGTATACTTGCTGTGCAGAGAGACACTTCCTATTTTAAAGATTCACCACTCTTCGTCATCTGTTTTTTGACTTTTTTTTTTTTAGACATAAGATGATGATGAAGAGGGTTTTGATTACAAGTGTATGTTTCTCAAACACGAAAATATCAGAGTTGTTGTACATACCCAAGTGGAGCTCATCAATATCATTCCTCCTTCGTGGATTTTTGTTCCACCTTGTTGTAAAACCCTCTTCTAGAAATAGGAGCAGGTGCTCTATTGTGGGACAGGTGCTCTTGTTCTTCAGAAAGAGTGATTTAAAGGCAGTGTTGACCCAATTCTCTCCGGTCCTTTTGTGCATATGCTGCACATATGACAATGAAGTAACAAGAATGCAAGGGGCTTGAAAAGAGATAAGAGTTAAGGAGGGTACTAACTAAAAAGGAGCTAGCTATTCAGGAACAACAAGAGTGATAAAAAGAATAAGGAGTCCTGAATATGGTTCGTTTCCCTAATCTAGTGCCAAATAGTGAGAGGAATTTTTGGTCAATATGAAACCTAGAAGATGGTGTATCGAAGTGTTCTAGCTGTTCCTTGTACTCATGCTCTGAAGAAATGGTCACTAGAGAGAAAGTTAAACACAAATAGTTCAAACATCATCATAAGAAAAGGTCCTAATTCCCTACAAAGTTTTGACTCAATAAAACAAAAGAAAAACTAAACTCAATAAGGCATAAGAAAATATATAACAACCAAAATAAACGTCATTTGTAGCAACTCCCCCATAATTATTTTACACCATCTCGGTGTGAGAATAAGAAAAGAGAGAGCGAAAAGAAATAAAATCAAAAGGAAAAGCATAAAATAAAAATGTTTGTGATTAGACTAACCTCTTGGTGGGCCTAAATCCGAATTTCGAATTTTTTACCCTAGATAGCATGTGCTCATTCTGCTTGAGCAGGTGCTCTGTATTGGGGAACAGGTGCTCCTTCTGGGAATTGGATCGACGGGCATATCGATCCTGAGGTTGACCGTTGGAATGGCTTTTGATCTCATCATCATGGATCGATCGATCTAGCAGAGAGGATCGGTCGATCTGCCTTGTTCATTCCACAAACGATTTTTTTTTGTTTTGAAAAACTTGAAAACTTACACTGAAATTCAAAGTTAGTAATAAAAGAAATCAAATTCAAAAAGTTAGTAAACTTACCAGTGGGTTGCCTCCCACTAAGCGATTGTTTTAAGTCATGAGCTTGACTTGGATCTCATGTGTCAGTCAGGAAGATGAGCATGAGAACTTTCTCCAAAATAAGCTCTCCAATCAGTAAACTTCAGCTTCAGAACCTTGCTCAACATAGCTTTCACAGCTTCTTCACCTTTCTCTTTAAGCTCAGATGTGAGAATAGCTCTAACCTTGGAGAAAGGTTTCGAAATCCCTTTGGACTTCACCTTGTACTCAATCCTGTCACCAACACGTCTCTGAGGTTCTAAAACCATATGAGAATCACCCTTGATTCTTTGGCTCGTCACCTTCTCCTTTATCCTGCTCTTTTGACTAGTCTTTTTTGTTCAGATAAGAGGATCTCCATCTAGGACTTCCTTGACCTCACTCTTATCGTTGCAATCTTTCTTTGTCACCATTCGCAGCTTATCTCCATTGATACCGGTAACACAAGATGCAAGTTTGGCTGCTTCATTAGTGGGTATAGCTTTGTAGAAGACCTACTTGTCAATATTAGAAAATGAGACTCTTCTATTAGGCAAATCTACAACTGCACCCACTGTCGCGAGAAACGGTCTTCCAAGAATCAAAGGTATACCAGGATCTTCGCTCATCTCCACCACCTGAAAGTCAGTAGGAACAAGGCAATTTCCAACTTGAACATGTAAATCATGAATAGTACCATATGGAACCTTGGTGGAAGAGTCTGTAAACTTAAGAGATATATTAGCATCATTGTAGTAATCCTAAGCTTCTCTGCAATAGCCTTAGACATGAGATTGATAGAAGACCTAGAATCGCAGAGAGATTCTTTAAATTCAACTCCTGCAATGGAGCATGGAACACCAAAACATCGCAGGGTCTTCTAGCTTTGGCAACTGCTTCATTGGAGATGATGTATTCCTTGCTTCAGCAAAGAGAGCCTTGACTACTGTGAAACTCTTCTTGGTATCCTTGGAGAACTCACGATATGCAAGATTAACTCTAAATGCCTCTTCAAAAGAGATATCATGAGGAAGGTCACTCAGCATCTTATTAAACTCAGCCAGCTTCTTTTCTCCAATCTCATATTTTAGTCTTTGAGGGTATGGGATCCTAGGGATGTATGGTAATGATTCGACAGCCTCTTCTGCTGTCTCTGGTGTAAGCGATGCTGAGACAGTCTCCACCTCACTCTGAACTAATATCACATTGCAGTGTTCTTTGGGATTTGTTTCAACTTTTCCTGGAAGAGTCCCTGGTGGCCGTTTAGCAAATGCCGAGATCTGAGCTACCTAAGCGTCCAACTTCTTCACGTGGTTGCAAACAACTTCAAGTCTACCATTGAGATCCGAGTACATGGCGTCTACCTGCGTTTTGATTTCAATGGCAGAATTATGTTGATTAGCCATTAGCTGCTGCATCATAACCTTGAGTTCATCCTGAGAAGTACTTCCAGAGCTCACAGGAGCCTAAAAGTTAGAAAATTGTGGTTTCTGTTGAACTCCCCCTTGAAACTGATTCTGACCTTGGTTTGGGTGACTCCTATAGTTCTGGGTGACTCCTTCACCCATCTCCTCAGAAAATGGTTCACCATTCTCAACTACAAAGTGAACCGTCCTTTGGTTCCCTTTGAGCAACAAGTTGACCTTAGCAGTAAGGTCATCAATCTTTTGGGAATCTATTCCACTAGATTCCTTAGTCCTATCATACTCCTGCGACTTGTTGCTAGAACTCACAGCCAAGTTCTCGATGAGCTTATACGCACCCTCTCTAGTCTTAGTCATAAAATTACCATCACTCGCAGCATTCAAAGCATTCCTGTAATCCCAATCAACACCATAATAGAAGATACCCAACAAGTTCTCATCGGTAAACCCATGGTGTGGACACTCTCTCTTGTACTCTTTGAACCGTTCTCATGCCTCACAAAAGGACTCTCCAGAATGTTGCTGGAAAGAGGAGATCTTGTTCCTCAGGCTCGCGGTCTTGGTTTTGGTGTAGAAGTGGTCCAAGAATGCTACTCTACATTGTGCCCAAGTCGTGATGGATCCAGCTGGTAGAGACTTGAGCCAATGGGAAGCTTTGTCCAAGAGTGAGAAAAGGAAAAGCTTACACTTCAAGAAATCCAGGTTCATCTCATTAGAACTCGTCGTGGAGCAGATCTCCTCGAAGTTTTCTATATGGTCCATCGGAATTTCTGCAGGCAGTCCATGGAACGAGTGCTGCTTGACCAGCAATATCATCTGAGGCTTTATCTCATAATCTTGCCTCTCAACAGCAGGTGGAACAATAGCAGCTCGGTTCCGATAGAAAGCATGGGGATTGTCCATATCCCCAATGGCATGCTGCTGCTCACGCGCGCGTTGCTGCTGTTGTTCCTGGGCATGTTGGTGCTGCATCTAAGCCATCTGCTCTTGCAACCATAGCAGCTCAGCCGCCATACCATCATTGCCTTGTTCGCCCATGTCGACGAGATTAGGCCTTGTTCTTCAGTTTTCTCGCTCTAGTCTTGCGAGTTCCGGGTTACTCAAAATCACAAGGGGAAGTTCGCAATTTCTCCTTGTTGTCCTCGAGTTCATGCACCTGAAACACACGCAAGAAAAACACAAAGAACGAGTTAGTACTTAGTCTGAAATCGTATATGAAAATTAGAGGTATCGAGTTGGTCCCCGTCGCAACGGCGCCAAGTTGATGAAAGGTTTTTTACCCTGTTTAAAAGATGAAACCTAGATTCACTAATCCGATGTAGAATAGTATAGGTTCGTTCAAGTTTATGGGATACAAATTCAGCCAAGCAATTCAAAGTTGTTTTAAGTGTCACGATTTATCAAAGCAAACAAACGTAAATTTGGTGTAAACAATTAATGGAAAGACGTTATATCAAGGGATATATCTCAGCGATTAGATCATCAAGAACCAAGCAATTATTCAGGTTATTAATTTAGAACCAATCTAGAACTCAACCACAGATTCAAGAGGATCCACTGTCGTGGCATCAACTACTTCAACAATCAATCTAACACTCTAAACTGTCGTTTGAGGTTACAAAGAATGATGAGCATTAAAAGTATAGGATCGATTTGTTCATGAGTTGCCTTAACTTCACCTGTCGTTGGCTAAGGACAACTCGTCCATCTATGTCAATTCAAGCAATTCACAACACTTTTGATGAGTAAATTTAACCTAAAATCAAAGGTTAGGTGATCAATTTAGTCTAGGCAATACGATCGACTATAGATAGAGATATCAAGTGATGTTTCAAAACCTATCTATGATTAGTTATGATTCTCTAACCCCATCGAACTCTCAACCTAACAAAGGGGATTACTCGCACATATTCAAGCAAACAACAACAGCAAGTGAGATAAGAGAATTCATGGATAAAATAATGAAAGAAGTAAAGAGTTTAGAAATCTTCTCCAAAGAATGGAAGACAATCTTCAAATCTCACAAAAGCTCAAAAACATGTATCAAATCTCTCTCTCACGTGTTCTCTTTGTTTCTCTATGTTATTTTCTGCCTTCCCTTGAAAAGGGTTCGAAAAATATGTTATAAAGGGGTCTGGGGCGGCTGTGATTGATTAGGGAAACCCTAGGTGGCGAAATTAGATTTAATGAAAATTACCAAAAGTGGATCTTCTGCGGAGCAGGTGCTCTCTCTGCTGGAGCGGGTGCTCCCTCTGCTGGATCGGGTGCTCCTTATCTTCAGAATCTTCAAAAAGGATCCAGATTTCTTCCTTTTTCGCCAAATCCAATTGGAAGTTCCAATCCTCCATTCTAGCCACTTTTGAACCTAGAATGGCTTAAAAGAGAATGAAATACTCGATAAAACCCTGCAAAACAAAGGTTAGAATGCGCCCAAAACGTATTATATCAATCTTCTACACAATCTAGAACGAATTTATAAGTCTAAAATTTAACCTCTTTGGTTATCAAACAACAATTGCTCATTTGATAAAAAGTCTTATTCAATTGTTTCTCACATATTTAACAAAAACAATTTCTAAAAATTAATTATTTATACGAAAAAGGGTAATTTAGGCATAAATGAGATATTTCAAATAAAGGTATAGATGGACAAAGTCTATTGAAGATGTCCTTTATTTTCAATTTTCCCTAATATTTTTCGAGGGTGTTGTTCGTGGCAACGGACATGAGAAACCTAAGAGAAGACATGCAGGACAACAACATAGTGGAGAAGATCTTGCGCACACTCTCAGAGAAATTCACATACATTGTATGATCAATCGAGGAATCAAAGACATTGAGAGATTGTCGGTAGATGCGTTGCAAAGCTCACTGTTGTGTCACGAGCAAAACATCATTAAACATTCAAAAGAAGGTAGCACCAGCAACGATCAAGCCTTGAAGGTGAAGTATGATGAAACGAGAGGCAAGGAAAGAGGAGGATCTTCCCATGGAAGAGGCCGAGGACGTGGAAGGGGAGGATTCAACAAGGCATTGATAGAGTGCTATAAACGCCATAAACTAGGACATTTCCAATTTGAATGTCCTAGTGCAGAGAAGCAAGCGAACTATGTAGAGTTCGATGAAGATGAGAAGTTATTGCTAATGGCTTACGTGGAGTCACACGGAGCAAAAATGAAGGATGTATGGTTCTTAGACAGTGGGTGCAGCAACCATATGACGGATATGAAGAAATGGTTCCTAGAGATTGATGAAAGTTTCAAGCATTCGGTGAAGCTTGGAAACAATGCAAGGATGCTAGTACAAGGAAAAGGAAGCATAAAGCTGAAAATGAATGGGCTGACACAAGTTTTTAAGACGTGTACTATGTTCCGGAGTTAAGTAACAACTTGCTAACTGTCGGACAATTGCAAGAGAGGAAGCTTGCGGTGCTGATTCAAGAAGGAATGTGTAAGATCTATCATCCGGAGAAGGGGCTTATCATTGAAACACCGATGAGCGCAAAGAAAATGTTCGTGATCCTAACACAAGCGGTCAGCCCAGACTCGTGTTTTCAGACACATACATCAAACGAGACACATTTATGGCATTGCAGGTTTGCCCACTTGAACTATCGGAGTCTGAAGGTACTAAGTTCAAAGGATTTGGTGTATGGTCTGCCCAACATCAAAGGAGAAAATAAGTTATGCGAGAATTACCTAATTGTAAAACAGAAGCAGGAGTTATTTCCAAAGAAGAGTATGTGGAGAGCCTTGAAGAATCTGCAGCTAATCCATGCTGATATTTGCGGACCAATCACTCCAACATCGATCGGGTAGAAAAGGTATCTTCTCACTTTTATCGATGATCATAGTAGGAAGATGTGGAGCTACTTGATTGCAGAAAAATCTGAAGCATTCCACAGCTTCAAGGTCTTTAAAGCAAGTGTTGAAAGGGAATCTGGAATGATGGTTTGCTATTTAAGAACTGATCGAGGAGGCGAGTTTTGCTTAAAGGAGTTTGAGGAGTTTTGCAAAACTCATGGCATCAAACGGTAGCTCACCACAGCGTACACGCCTCAACAAAACGGCATAGCCAAAAAAAGAAATCAAATCATCATGAATTTGGTACGCAACACATTGACAAAAAGAAAAATGACGAGGAAATTTTGGGCCGAAGGAGTTAAATGGATAACATACGTGCTCAATCGAAGCCCAACCAATGCACTTCTCGACAAAACACCGGAGGAAGCTTGGAGTGGCATCAAACCTAATGTGAAGCACTTCAAAATCTTTGGATGTATCAGACATGTCCATGTCCCGGAGGCGAAGAGACTGAATCTCGACGATAAAAGCTCCAAATGTATATTTATGGGTGTTAGCGAAGAGTCAAAAGCGTATCGGATGTTTAATCCCAACTCAGACAAAATCGTGGTGAGTCATGATGTTGTATTCGCGGAAGTTGAGAGTTGGGATTGGGGAAGGAAGGATGCAGAACCTTTAGAAGAAATACTCACCTGGGAAAACGATGGCGAAGATTCGATTGGCGAAGAAGAGTACTTAGAAGAGTAACTGGCTGAAAATCATGAGGAAATTGGAGAACTGCCAGTCGCACCTAAAGCTGCAATCGGCAATCCTGAAGCAGAAGCTGAAGCAGAACCTGAAGCTGATCATGAAGCAGACCATGAAGCAGAACAAATTGCCGATGCAAGGGGACTAGACGGTGGTGAACAAACTGCGCCGACAGCCTCTAACAGACCGACAAGGCAAAGTAGAGCTCCGGGTTACCTGAGCGACTATCAATTAGACCTCAACAACATGTCCGACGAAGAAGCTACAACATTTTATCTGGAAACCTGTCTCCTCGATGATCTTGTTTTACAGGCTGTCACTGCCATCGGTGATCCAATTAACTACGGCGAAGCTGCACGACATCCAGAGTGGAGAGAAGCGATTCGTGCAGAAATCGGATCGATCGAGAAGAATAAAACATGGGAGTTGTGCACACTTCCCAAAGGCGCAAAGACCATTGGAGTTTAATGGGTCTTCAAAACGAAATGTAACGAAGAAGAAGAAGTGGACAAGTTCAAAATTAGGCTGGTCGCAAAGGGGTATTCATAGAGATTTAGAGTTGATTACAATGAGATTTATGCACCAGTAGCAAGATGGGATACTGTTCGAATGATCATAGCCACCGCGTCATACAAGAAGTGGAACATCTATCAACTTGATGTTAAGAGTGCTTTCTTGCACGGGGAATTAAGAGAGATCGTTTTTGTAGATCAACCTGAATGTTTCACAAAAACATGAAGTGAAGGGAAGGTCTACAGACTAAAGAAAGCATTGTATGGACTAAAACAGGCGCCAAGGGCCTGGTTTAGTAAGATCGAGAGCTACTTCATCTGCGAAGGCTTCGAGGAGTGTGATCTAGAGCACACTCTGTTTGTGAAAATCGGTAAACAAGGTTAGATTCTCATTGTCAGTTTGTATGTGGATGACTTAATATTTACTGGAAATTGTGAAGATTTGATCTATGAGTTCAAGGAGTCAATGAAGAAGAACTTTGACATGACCGACCTTGGAAAAATGAGATACTTCTTCGGAGTGGAGATTTTGCAAAGAAACGAAGGCATCTACATTTGTCAAAGAAACTTTGCAAGAGAAATCCTTGAAAGGTTTGACATAGAGGATTGTAATGTTGTGCACAATCCAATTGTTCCTGGAGTAAAGGTCTCGAAGAAGGTTGGAGGAGGAGTTATGGATTCCACACTCTACAAGCAAATCATTGGCAGCCTAATGTATCTTACAGTGACAAGGTCGGATCTCTCATTCGCCATGGGGTTAGCTAGTAAATACATGGAGAATCATACATAAGCTCATTTCCAAGTGGTGAAAAGGATATTGAGGTGCGTTAAGAGTACGGTGGAGCTTGGGATAAAGTACATTCATGAAGGAAGCAGTGAGCTTTTGGTGTATACAGATAGCGACTATGCAGGGGATCTAGACGATTGGAGAAGCACCTCTGGATCAGTGTTCTTAATTGCAAGAGGAGTTGTTTCATGGAGCTCAAAGAAACAGCCCATTGTTGCTTTGAGCACGACGGAAGCCGAGTATATTGATGCAGTATCGTGTGCTGTTCAAAGGATTTGGTTGACAAGAGTTCTTAATGAGATTGGGAAAAGTTACGATGACTGTAGTTTGATCAAGTGTGACAACAACTGAGCTATTCAACTATCCAAAAATCCAGTGCATCACGGTCGCAGTAAGCATATTGAGGTGCGTTTTCATTACTTAAGAGATTTAACCAAGGAGGTAAAAGTGAAGTTGATTCACTATGGAACACAAGATCAGTTGGCCGACATCATGACCAAACCATTGAAGCTGGACACATTCAAGAAGCTAAGGAAATCGATTGGGATCATGGAGATGCCGAGTTAAAATGATAATTCTACGAAAATAAGTTTAGGGAAGGATTTGTTAGTTGTTTTAAGACGTGGTCTTTCAAGACTGAGTCAAATAAGTTGTAACATGTGAAAGGTGTTGCTTAAGAATAGGTCATTAGTTTGTTTCAAGTTGTTAAAGACCTCCGAGAATGTAGGAGGCACTCTCTGTTTTGTAAAGCCTATTTAAGGCTCATTGTTTTTTCTTAATGAAGAATGTTTTCAGTTCTCATTCTTGTGTGTAAGGCTCTGTTTCAACATGGTGTACTAAAGATAAGAAATCCAACTGAATTGAGAGTAAGTTTTGGTTTGGATTTTGTCAATGGACCATAGGTCCAATAGCCTATCTATTTTGGGTCAAATTCAAATAAAATTTGTGTTGAATTTTAAATTAAAATTATCGCAAATATTTTCTTTAGTTTGATTACTCAAATCAATGAAAAAACGTTTTGTAGAATTATAAGCTTAAGAAACGTAGACTTTCTGACTTTTCTATAAAGAGAAAAACATTCATTCGATAAAAAAATATAGTTCTATACATTACTTTTTTTTTCTTTTTCTTTTTTTCTGGTTTAAAAAAAAATTTCAACTAAAAAAAATATGGATTTAACCTTTTTTAGGGATAAATTAATAAAATATTAGTGGAATCCCCTTGACTCATTGACTAATTAATGGAGGATAGGGATTAGATTTCTAGACAATATGAATAATTAATAACTAGGATAATATAGCGTGGTGTCAAAAAATTATCTCTAATGTGAAAAAAAAGTTAACTTACCAATAAACAAATAACACAACATGTATGCGTATTAAGAGGAACAAATCCATAAAATTGCTAAACTAAAATATATTTAAACACTACATATTTTGCAATTGGTTGGACTGTAGAAAATACTTAGAACATGTACATTGGTTAGAACTCTTAATGGAATTTTTAATAATTTTATAATACTAAACTAATATTAAAGTTAGTTTAGAACTCCATACTTATTTTTAAAAAAAATTTCTCCTCCATTGGTTAGAACTCCTTTAAGGTTCTTAAACAAAAATTATTATAATAATTATGATCTTTGCAATAAGTTTAGAACTCACTAATTTTATTAATTTTAAAGTCCAAATTAATCTTTGATCAAGATTTTATTAGTTTTAACAACCAAAAAAAAACATTCAACACAAAGAAAAAGAGATACTATGGAGCTTCTTCACAGATAGTTCCTAATGATCTTTGCAACCAAAGAGTATGTCCCTAAAGTCCCACTTACCAACCCAATCGCCACTATTATCGAACTCAGAATCATTTGTAAATCACAACACAAACACAACTCAGTGTTAGTATATTGGTGCTCAGCCGAATTCAAAATCTCTCATAACTCTTTCCATTGAACAATTTAATGTTTCCAAGAGGTTAGTATGAAAATATTTTGTTTTTGACTTGGGAGTAAAACTGAACTTGACGAATGCAATGAAAAGTGCAGGTTGAAACAAAAGTAAGTAGTATACTCACTTGCAAGGTAGAAGTGATGCTCATTACACCATTGTCTTCAGGCCCGCCTAACTTGCTAATCTCTTGGTAAAATTTATGTCTCCATAAACAGAATCAAGATTCAAAATTAGTTCTTAAAATCCTATACAAACTACAAACACATTCAACACCGATGAAACATACTACATAGAAAAAAGCTTTATCTTATGAAATCAATCGCAAATCGTATGAAGCATATCGAGGAGAGACTTACCACACGATCAATGCTAGAAAAGATCGCATAACCGGATCAAGGAGCAACTGGAGCCATATCCGAATTTCCAAACTATTTTTTCTCCAGAAGATGTGCAATCGAACTATACACCAAACTGTACAATGATTCCGTACATTAGACCCATACAAAACCCGAAAACGTAATTTCATCAGAACAGAACAAGGAGCCAAAAAAACATTCATTTAGCCTTTGAAATAAGAAGGAACTAATCCGCACAATACAAACAAAAACTTCAGTAAATTACCTCAGTGATTCCCTAATCTCATAAGCCTAACAAATCAATCGGTCGAATTTATGTATGCCCTAATCTGATTAACAATATATGATTCACACAACCACATTGTTCTGACAACCTAATTGAACCTAAGAACACGTATATCTACAGAGAAAATCGAAGAAAACATACCATGCGTTTCGTTTTTCCTCCGATTTTGCTTCATGCAAGAAATTATCAGACGAAATCACCTAGATAATTCAAGCATATAGACTGAGACACTGATAAGGAAGAGAGAGAGAGAGAGAGAGAGAGAAAGAGAGAGAGAGAGAGAGTCAATGATAAGGCCGGATTCGATGATAACACTAGAATCGACTTTTGCCTCGCCGGAATCGCCATCGAAGAGAGAGAGACAAGAGAGAAGAAGACTCGACAGAGTCACAAAGAGAGTCGAGAGTGAGAGAAACTGATTCATCTTCCCCTTCTAATATTTTTTGTTTTTTATTAATCGTAACCACTGATCATTTGACACCTTAGGAATTCTAAAGGGCTCTATAACCTCTTGTTTGAGAACCAGTTCTGGCCCAACATTTCAACTTTTATATATTTTAAGCCTTTTAATTGTTCAGTACCTCATATAATATACTCCAATGGATCTGCTCTTGCAGCCTCAATTTTATTTTACAGCTCTAAAAGTTACCAATCAGTCTTAGATTGACTTTAAAAGCTAAGGTCCAAACTATCACTCCCTTATTTGCTACAGCCATATTTTGGTTGTTGTAGGACAAAAAAAGGTTGTACCTTCCTTTTCATTTTTTCTTTCAAATTTTTTTTTGTCCTTCACATTTTTTCTACCTTTTAAAAAAAAACAAATCTCTTCTCTCTTATTTCTATATATATATTATTACATTATATATAATACATAACACATTTTGTTAAAAATGATTTGTGTTACCTAACCTACAATATTTATATACTGGTATGTTATATATATGTATGCAATTTTTATACTTATTTTATATAAAAATAGTATTATATATGTACTACTTATATAAAATAAATTTTTAAACATATGCATATTTTCTTTTAATTTTTTTATGTAGAAACAGTATTATATATGTACTATTTAAATAAAGCTTTTATTTAAATAAATTTAGCTTTTATTTAAATAAATTTTCTATATACATTATTAATATAAATATAAATTGTTTTATTTTATAATTATATGACTTTAAAAAATTGTACAACATACATCTAATACTTACCAATTATACTTTAATTTTAGAATAGTTACAACCAAAATTCTATAGTTATAGCAAAACCGTCTACAATCCAAATTCTACAACAATTAATCTACAACTGGAACCTGCAATCATAACAAATATTTAGACAAAATCTTAATTGTTTATAACATATGGATAAAAAAATTTCTTTTGATGGATGCCCACTTTGTTTTAAGTTATGCTAATATATAGCAGAACGCTTATCTTTCCATCTTTAATTCTTGCAAATGGTGAAACATAGATTTTGTTGAAATTCAATGTCTTTTAAAGAAGCATAAAGTTCAGTTGAGATTCACAATGTCTTGTAGTTTGTCAACCTACCAATTTAAATAGACAAAAAAATCATGATTATTTTAGCAAAAAATAAATAAATAAAAAATCATGATTAAGATACAATTACTTAATTACCCAAAATTTTGTATATATATACTATTGTATTTCTCAAAGACAAACTACATGAATCTAATACATGAATGTGGAAAACTATACTACTAGTTACAAATATATAGATTTCGCATATGCTTATAGTTGTAAGTAAAAGCAATACATCGAGAAGAGATTACCATAATACATTTTCATCGGCTATGGGAACTTGGATGAGTGCAAGCAAGTGAACAACATAATGAGAAAAACAAAAATCGGTGAAGGGTTTCAAACTTTCAATTATTAATAATTTGTGATGAACGGACGAGCTAAAAGTTTCTGGCAGGATACGTAGACTATCCTCGGTCCGCTAATAGACATTACCAGTCTTACATGCCTTTCTCGCTCTGGTTTACCAATTGATGCGGTTGTCTCAGAGGATATCATCAATGGCAGGTGGTGGATCGATGGAGTAAGGAGTCGAAACCCTGATCATCTCTTTACTCCGCCAATGCCTTCCATCGCCTATTAGTATTGATGAATCAAAATCTGATAATTTCTATAAGTGGAATATTGGTAACGAAGACATCCCGAAAGACTTCTCTGCTTCAGAAACGTGGTGTGCACTTCACCCTCTTGGCCAAATTGTTGGGTGGTTTAGATCAATTTGGTTTAAGAGAAGAATCGAAGAATTATGAAGCATTCCTTTGTTTGTTGGGTCACCGCTCAAAATAGAATGCACACCCGAGATAGACTGTGGAGTTGGGGTGTTCTAATCTTTCCTCGCTGTCTTCAATGTGATGTGGAGGATGAGACTAGCCAACACATCTTCTTCGGCTGTCCATATAGCCATGAAGTATGGCATGCTTTCTACTTGGCAATGCAATTAACGCCTCCAACAGGTTTTGATAATTGTCTTAACTGGTTCTTTTCTCCATCGCATGATGCGAACATTTCTCTTATCCTTAGACTAGCATTTCAAGCCTCCATATACATGATTTGGAGGGAACATAATGCAATGCTACACTTTTCTATATCGATTCCGGTATTTGTCATTATTAAAAACATCAAGCAAACGATTCTATTGTAGGCTTGATCCTTTGACTCGAGCTCAACTGAACACTCCAACAACTACTTCTCTACTAACGACTTTAATTCACTCTCTTCCAAGTTTTAGGCAGTTGGTTTATGTAGCATTAATTATCTCTTAATATTTGTATACAAATTGTGTTGATGAATTTTAGAATTGTAATCCTGAAGGGACTTGTTGTAAGTTTCAGTCACTAATACAATTTAAAATATATTTTTTTTTAAAAAGAAAAAATCATATATATAATAATTCTCATAATCGATAATAAATAATACATTAGGACGTGAAAAAAATATATCACAATTCCACCATTATTAATTTACATATCCACAGCTGAAGAAAGAATGCGCTTACAATAGCCATTTGCATTTGATAACATAGGCCATAAAGAAGAAACGTAGCCCAAATGGTAGTGCGTAGGTTTATATTATAAGCTAACGTGCGCGGAGGAGCAATCGAGCGAGAAGATCTGAAGAGATGGCGGTCCGAGCAACGGTGTCGCGTTTCCCGATTGATGCGGATGCTCAGGAGGCGTCGGGACTCCCCTGGGGACTGACAGTAACACCATTCGCAGCCAAAGACGAGAACGGCATCGGGCCATCGTACGGATCCAACGGCCATCTTCTCCCTCGGTGCGAGAACTGCTACGCCTACTTCAGCACCTACGGTCAACTCGACCAGTGGGCTTGGAATTGCGCGCTCTGCGGCACTCTCAATGGACTCACTTCCGATGTAATTGCTCGCTACTCTAATCCTCACTCCATCCCTGAGATGTCTTCCTCCTTCATTGATCTCGAGTTGCCTCGTACGTTCTTCTCCTTTCTTCTACCCATCCTTTTCGTTTTCCTTTCGTTCCTGTCTCAGTTTCTGCTCCATTCCAGTGGAGGAAGAAATGACCCAAGCGCACCCTGTATATGTCGCCGCCATCGACCTCTCCTGTAAGCCAAATTTAGGGTTTATCTAGATTGTAGTTCCAGTCTTGCACTTTTGTGTTGCTCGTAACTACTTTTTTCAATCTGCAGCTTCTGAGGAGTTTTTGGAGCTCACTAAAAGTGCATTACTAGCTGCTCTTGAAGGTAATTTCATACGGCAGGGGTTTCAACCTTCTTCTGAGGCTGAATCCTGTTTTCCATTTTGCAGCTTTAAGTCCAGGGTCTCTCTTTGGTGTTGCTACCTTTAGCCACAAAATTGGGCTGTATGATGTTCAAGGACCTATACCAGTTGTGAAGAATGTATTTATTCCCCCTGATGTGGAGAGCAGCTTATCATTAGAACTCGAGCATGTCATGCCGTTGCTTCAATTTTTGGCTCCAGTATGGTCACTGTTCTGTTGCCTATTTCCGTCTTCCATTCATGGTGATTGTTGGGTCACATGGCTGGGAACACCTGTAGGCAGACTAAGTTTCCTTTCTATACTTCCTGCAGGTAGACACTTGCAAGGATCGTATTGCTGCTGCTCTTGAGACACTCAGACCAATAACTTCTTGGGAGAGGTCATCTGGAGCAGCTCAAGGGCTGGATAGTGTGTTGATGGGTGGTAGAGGCTTTGGTACAGCAATGGAAGCCCTCTTCAACTATCTAGGATCTGAATTTGGGAATACATTTGCATTAGGTATAGCAAGCCTATACTCTCTATTTTTCGACATTGTCTAGTTTTTCTCCTCACCGAGTGTTTCATTGACTTGATATAAGTGCAGCTAGGGTGTTTGCTTTCCTATCTGGTCCTCCTGATTATGGACGTGGACAGCTGGATACAAGTAGGTATGGCGAACAATATGCAAGTAAAAGAGTGGATGCTGATCGGGCTCTACTTCCCGCGCAAACACCATTCTACAAAGGCATAGTAAGTCTTATTTCAATATTTCTATCTCCAAGGTGGATATATTTTGAGCTTAGAACTGACTGCTGTTTTATAGGCCACCATAGCTGTCCAATCAGGTGTGTGCGTAGACGTATTTGCAGTTACAAATGAGTATACAGATTTAGCATCTCTGAAGTTCCTTAGCATCGAAAGTGGTGGCTCGCTGTTTTTGTACTCAAGTACTGATGATTCAACTCTTCCCCAAGACATGTTAGTCCTGATGCTTGGCCACCAGTAATTTTTCCACTTTAATTGAAAGAAGGCATGCTGTGTTTTCTTCATGTGTTACCAAATTAATTAAAACGAAATTGCAAGATGTTCTCTTGCAGGTTTCGGATGCTTAACCGGCCGTATGCATTCAATTGTGTCTTGAGATTGAGGACGTCGACTGAATTCAAACCTGGCAACTCTGTATGTGGTTTTAGTGAGAAATATAGTTCAGCTGATACTTTTTATCGTTTCATGCTTTAGCTAACAGTTTAGCCTTGCTTGCAGTTTGGTCACTTTTTTCCTGATCCACAGTATGAGAACCTTCAACATATCATCTGCTGTGATTCGTATGCAACATATGCTTATGACTTTGACTTTGCAGATAATACTGGATTTTCCAGGTAAACTAAAAGATAACTGCTTTTTCCTATAAACAATTTCATGATTAGGTGGAAGGGATAAAATTGATATTCTTTCGATGCGCTTACAGGGTTTGGTTTGTAAAGTTGCTAGTCGTTTTGACTGTCACAATATCTGTTTCTAGTCATTGTCATCATTTCCCAGACCTGCAATCAAATATTATTGCTATTTAAAATTATTGCAATTTTGACTAAATGTTTTTGAATCCGGGGAAACAATATTGTACGCAATTTAGAAGAAGTCACCAATTTAATAATCAGACTTGGCACTCAAAATGCTAACTTCTTGTTGCTCATTACCTTTTCCAGACATTCTGGAGAGCAACCTGTGGTGCAAATTGCGTTCCAGTACACAGTTATTGTATGTCCCGAGGGAGTGTCAAATCCAGATATGTCATCTTCAAGCAGGTATGATTTATTCCATGGTAAAGCTGTTGATTGATCATTGTAGTCATTGAACACCAGTGGCAAACTAGTTAATATGGCACTAAGCTTTATAATGATTTTTTATCATTCAAACATC
This sequence comes from Arabis hirsuta, assembly GCA_964056655.1. Taxonomy (NCBI): domain Eukaryota; kingdom Viridiplantae; phylum Streptophyta; class Magnoliopsida; order Brassicales; family Brassicaceae; genus Arabis; species Arabis hirsuta. The sequence goes on along the minus strand of OZ053298.1, from coordinate 20,531,067 downwards.
CATAGTGTTTTGTACTATAGAAATCCATCCCACTGCCTAGAGTTAATAAGAACCGAACTACCCTAACGTGACCTTGTACACATTTAATCCAGAGCCCAGAATCGCTATGCGTGCTGAGCAATACTTTGGATCTTGTAGTGTTTCGTTCTAGATTTGATCAAACCTATGTTACGCAGAGGCAAACACACACTTCAGAGACGACTAAGGATCAGAACCATGCAATTTGGAACTGCCCTCAACATCAATGAAATTTATGACAGTGTGGATCATGAAGTTGTTCTCTCATTACTCGTTCACAAAGTAAAAGTCATATCATGTTTTTAATCTTGGTTACAGCAAGATAAATCAATCAATTAACCAGCTACTTATGTTTTTATTTTCCTAATTAACGTTCTGCAGGTTATTATAGCCTCTCTAGATGATGGAGTCCGAGAAGGGAGGGCATTGCTTCATGATTGGCTAGTAATCCTAACAGCACAATACAATGATGCCTTCAATCTCGTCCAATACAAAAATGGAAATAAGTCAGTGAGTTCTCAGATTGACGTCTCGTTTTCACAATGTCCTCAACTTCAGGCTTTGCCTCGGTTAGTCTTTGCCTTGCTCCGTAATCCCCTTCTCCGGTTTCATGAAGAAGGTGTTCATCCTGATTACAGAATCTACTTGCAATGCCTTTTCAGGTAATCCCTCTCATGTACCTACAATATCAATAACGTAACGAGTTGTCCTGAACTGTATCAATCAATAACCTACATTATTAATCCAAAACAAACACAATGCAGTGTGTTGGATCCGGGCTCCCTTCATTGTGGGATTTACCCAGCTCTGATGTCATATTCAACACCGGATAAAGAGGCGTATCCGCGCCATTCATTGAGTCGTGCGGCATTGATAACAAGTGGTAGTCCGATATTTTTCCTAGACGCATATACCACTTTGATAGTCTTTTACTCATCAACAGTAGACCCTTCAGTTCCTTTCCCCCCACCTCAAGACTGTAAGTTTGGTCACTAAAGTAAATCCAAATCAATCACCTTCTGATCTGTTAGGTTATATATGTATTTTGAAATCATTATCTCACAGCTTTATTGAGGAAGACCATAAATAAGGTGAAGCAAGAAAGAAGCATCACACCGAAACTGATGTTTATCCGAGCAGGACAAGACGACGCTACTGCCTTTGAGAGCTATCTTATAGAAGAACAAGATGTGGATGGTAGCGGTTTTGCTAGCACCATGGGTTTTGTGTCTTTCCTCGAAGATATTTCACGGAGCGTCGCTGAATACATGAAGTGAAAGCAACAGATACCTTTTGGGTTTCTATACATGCAAACACAAAAATTCCAAATGTGTTAGAACGTTTCCTTTAGTGTTTTGTTCTTCTTCTTGTACTAGCATCCCAACTTTGTTGCTTTACCATTTTTCTTAGACTAGCATCCCAAGTTTGTTGCTTTCTAAAACAAAGAAGAATAATTAGTTTTGAGGCTACAGAATTTCTAAACTTCACTTGAACATCTGTTAAGGCTAGAAACAAAGAGCAAAACATTTTGATATGACATGCTCATGGCAACAACTCCTCCTTGTAGCTCACAAGTTAATCCATTAGCATTATACAAGATCATAAGTATGAAATTCAATCATCCTCGCCCTCTTCACGACTTGCGTTCCCATTCTCATCCTCATTATCTTCGCTATTCCCACTCCCATTTTCCTCCATGCGATTGTCCTCACTCGCGCTCTCGTTCCCATTCTCTTCCATGCTGTTTCCCTCACCCTCCTTGTCGTTCTCCTCATCCTTGCTATATCCCTTTTGCATTGATGATCCTTCCTGTTTCCTCCTTTTCGCCTCTCTGGCCTCTCCACCACCAGGCTTGGAAGCAGCCGCCTTTTTCCCAGCATTCTTCTTCTTAAAGTCTGAAAAAGCAGTTAGTTAATATAAGCTCAGAAGTGGACACACCTGACTCAGTGTCATTGGGACAAACAATATGTGAAATTAAGCTCACATTTCTTACATAAATCACAACCTAAGCATGTTTTACTAACAATTAACAAGAGAAACTGATCTTTTACCTTGAAGAGAAGCTTGAAGCGGCTCCAGAAATTCTGAAAAATCCATTTCCTCAATTGCCTTAAACACGTCGTCGGCCTTGATGGTTTGTCTTCTTGCATCTTTGCAGAAATCATTTGCACTGTGATTTTCCCACCAAAAACAAAAGAATGTCAGATCAAAAACAGTATGAATTAGGGTTTTCTGAGACGTACGTGGAGGAGAGGTAGTGGATGAAGATCCGAGCACTCTCGGAAAAAGCCAGAAGCGCTTCCTTGTGAATACTGACGTCATAATCCGGCGAGCACTCCGAGAGCTTATCCTTCACTACACGGCGCACGATAGCCAGCGGCAGCTCGTCCGCCACCACTTTCTCCGACTCCATTCTCTCTCTCTTTTTCTCTCTCCGCGGGCGGATATAACAAAAAGACCGGCCCAAACCAATTAAAGCTGCTAGCCCATTAATCTTATAAGCTCATATTGATAAAGCACACTGAAGAATTACGAGCATGCGCTTGATCTGCACCGTTGGATTTCGTTGACCAAATCCTCACCGTCCAATTGCATTACAAATAAATTTAAGGGTAATTCTCAAAAATACCTCTAGATGAAATGAAAAGTGGATTGGAAAGGAGTTGATTCCAAGGAGGCAGAATCTCAGGGCGATGTTGCATCCCTTCCTCGCATTTGGGATCTCTCAGGTTTGATTTCGGGGCGTATGGTGGAGCAAAAGAGGTTCCAGATTGTGTTTCATTTTGAAGACCTTCTTGAATCAGTGCTGAATCAGTATGATGGTCATTCAACAATGGAACCCAAACATGGATGACTTGATGCTTAATGTTATTCCATTTTGGGTTCAAATTCGTGGGATTCCTCCCCAATTCCTTTCTCTCGATATGATTAATTATCGTGGACGCAAGATGGGTGAAGTAGCAAGTGTAGATTTCAACCTAGAGACTGCTGCTTCAGTGGAGTTTGTTAGAGTGAAAATCAATCAGAATATTGATGTCCGTCCACGCTTCCAGAAGACTTTGAATTCACTCCTGGAGTCAATACGCTGCTGAAGTTCCGGTATTGAGAGGTTTTTGTGGTATCTGTGGGCTAATGACACATGATTCAAGAGAGTGTATCCAACCCCAGGAGGATTTCGAGGGTAACCAGGAAGAAGAATATCCTAACGATGGAGGAGATTATCAACAAGAGGATGCACCAATGGATCATGAACTCAATCAACCCAACTTTGATGGTCCTTATGTGGAAGAGAATGTTCCAGAAGAGAAAACTAGAAACCAAGCAAAACAAAACATGGTAGCAGATCAAGTGGTAGGTGACGAATCTTAGTTTGACATTACTCAATCTTGTCAAACTCAACATATAATCCAAGGTAGTGAGATAGACAATTGTTATTGACAATCTCATACAAGAATGTGAGGCTGAACGTCAGAACATCAATGGTACAATCACACCATTTTACAATCCTGAAGATGATGAGGATCATAAGATCTGTAGTTGGAGGATCGGTTGCAATTTGAAGGATCAGTGATGCAGTATGGAACCTTTCTAATGGAAGGAAGTGACCAGTCTTCTACATCTAAGTCAAAGAGGAGACTTGATCAACTCCAGGATAATGGTATGTACAATATCCTCCATGATCTTTATGCATCTCCGAAAGAGCATTATCTTCAGGAACCTGTTCAGAAGAAAATCAGGTTGGAGGATGAGTTTCCAAACAGAGTGATTGCACCTCTACGCAATTCGATCAAGGAATAATGCAATTCTCTTGAGCAACTGCAACAGGATTACAAGGGTATTGTGATGGATTCTTTGAGACGCATCCACTTCTCAGAGGCGCGGTGGGCCCGAAACCACCAGATTCGCCATGAGAGTTGAGGTGTGGAACTGTCGGAACTTGGGACAACGCCTCACAGTTCAATGTGCAAAGGAGATTTAGAGGGTTGTATCTTCCAGACATGTTCTTGGTGGAAACAACACAGAAGGATGACTACGTTAGAGATGTTTGTGTTTGGTTGGTGTTGTAGCCCGAATGTGGAAACAATGAATTTGTAGTAGGTAAAGGTCGGTGAATTTCGTGTATTGAGGATTGAGCGTTCGAGTTAAGTGTATTACAGAGCACTTGGAGTTGACAGACCAGACAGACCCCGGGCTATCAGATCGTTATCGACGAAAGAGAGAATAATATTTAGACCGCTGCGGGCTGATTCTCGAGGGCGTGTTTGTAACTTGTCTCAGGTGATAAGCGATCTCCTGATGGATTCTCTGGAAGAGTTAGAGACCTGAACGACTCAGCGATGTGGGTCCCTTCTCCTTCTTTGCCGAGGAAAAAGATGTCTTGTCACATCACCTCATTCCCCTATTTATAGTACAAGGTTATGAGGGTACATCCTAGGTTTTATTAACCTTAGGTGCTGAATCTAACCCCACACTTAACCAGACCGCGGTTAAATGTTGGATTGGGCTTTTATCAGCTTTCTGGGCCTCCAGATCGCATGGACCGAAGGTACAGGCCCAACAATAGCCCCCCCGGTCAACGAGCGAGATGGGCCGAGTTTTGTTGTTCGATAGATTCTGCGATCTGGAACCTAGATGCCATGTGTCGATGTCTGAGTGATCTGTCACGTGATGCTCGTGGTTTTCGAGGTGCGACGTTTTAGTTTCCGCTCTGGGTCTATAAAAGGGGGTCTTCGCTTCCCTTTCTTGCATTCACTCTACTTGCTTCTCTCTCTAAGGTAGTTTCTGCTTCTCATTCTTGTTTTTGCTTTCAATTGTTTTATGCCTGTCAAATCAGCTAGTCTTTAAATTCTCCGATCCATCTTCAAAGAATCCACCGTGTTCGTCTGCCCGATGTCTTCGTCAGCTCAATCTGATTCCCAGAACGACTTCTCCTCTCCCAACGCTTCCACTAACTCGCCTTCAGTGTCCTCTTCGGATTATCGTATTGCGTCGGGGGACGAGATTGAATCTAAGCCCGTCAGAATTCCTCAAAGGGGGCTCGACCACGACGAAGCCGGGACCACCGAGCCTGCCGCCTCTAAGTTTTGCAGGGCAGGGCGCCAACATTCTGCTCGCGGTCCACCTAGGGGAGATCGGATTGAAGAGGTAAAGAACTCCGATTCCTTCGATTTATCGGATTTTCCCCAGGAAGGAATGGATTCCCGGGACCTAGGCTAGGTCGCGATATCGTTCTGAAACGTTTTGACGATTATGGGACGTTATCCGATGAGTCCTTGCTGTCGATTATGAGAATGGCCCAGAGTTTGCCGGATAGCGTAGAGTTTCGGGTTCCGGGTGATCGTGACCGTCCCTGGTCGCCTCCGGGAGGATTCATGTGTCTGTATGAATCCTTCTTTTCGGAGAGCGGGTTGTGGTTCCCATTACCTCGACTGCTGGTCGAATATTGCGCCCGACGTGGCATAGCTATGTCTCAGCTATCCCACGCATCAATTCGTAATTTCATGGTATGCATGATGATGGCCGCCGAGCATGGGATGGAATGCGACTGTGATTTGTTCGAGGCGATGACTCTTTTTAAATGGAGGAAACCTACGGGTTGTTTTTATATTTCAGCACGTCCAAAGTTTAAATTGATAGATCCGGACTCCCACAGCGACAAGTCCGAGAGCTGGGAACGATACTTCTTCTTTGTGAAAATCGATGATGCGTCGGTCGGAAATCCGAGATGGCCCATTCGGGCTGGCTGGAATATTAGATACAGTATGTTTAATCCCCGATGTATTTTGAACTTTCCCTCCGGGCTGACATCTAATCTTCTCCTTTGTTTGCAGATTCGGTTATCCCTAGGATCCTTCTTCCACCGAAACCCGGTGAAACTTTGTTGACCGACGTTCTGAAAAACGTGACGCCTCAACTTTGGCCGGAATTTCTCGAACAACAAATTCATAGGTGTAGGTGTTGGATCCTCACAGGTCGGTGTTTTACTTTTTGCAATGTTTCGATTTTGACCAGGCTGCTCGTTGACGTAAGTTATGCTTTATTGAAGGTTGTTTTGACTTGGAACTCGCTCCTCTGCGTCCTTACACTTATCCTCCAATTAAACCCAAGAAGGCTCGCCAGGATTCCCTGTCATGTAGAACTCGAACTCCCAAATGTGGATGACTTGGTGGAGAAGGACGCGTATCAACTCTGGACGGGGAGCGCGATGGAGGTGAGCTCCCTTTCATTTCCCACTTTGTAGTTATCTGCTTCTTCGTACCCATTTTGCTTACTTAGCTTATTGCCGTTCTGTTTTTGACAGATGATTACTCATGCGAACCTACTTACCCTAAGGTATGATCGTCGCGTTCGAAGACTTGCTGACAAGCTCAAGGGTTTTCCGGCGATAAAGGCGGAGGCCGACAAGGTCGCTGGGCTTGAAGAGAAAATCTCTACGCAAAACCAGGCCATGAAAGATCTGTCCGCGAAAGCCGAGGAGGCGAGGAAGAGGGCAAGACTCGCTGAGGAGGAGCTCGAGGAGGCGAGGAAGAGGGCAAGATTCGCTGAGGAGGAGCTCGAGAGAAAGAGTGCGGAGAAGGAGTCCCTGCAGACCTTTTGTGATGCCGAGGTCACTCGCTTGCGAGCTTCTCGGGAGTACGAGGTCAATCAGATTGTCACGAAGTGCAACGACAGGCTGAGTAGGATCAAAAAGTCGATCTCGGACAACGATGAAGTGAACAAGCTTTCGGGCTTGATGAACCAAGCAATGGCGATCAAAGATTACCTGTCCATGTTATCGAAAGAGGGAATTGCCATTCCTATTGACAAGCCAACAGATCTTGAGGAGAATTTCAAAAGGTTTGAGACTCAGCTCGAGGCATTAGAAGTCGAAGAGATAACCGAGGAGGACTATGTGATATCTCCTCCTGGCTTTATGCGAGCGATCCCTCCTCGGACTGACACTGAGGCTCTTTTCGATGAGTACGGGACTCATATGACCGCCGAGGACGAGGAGGATATCGACCCAATCGGTGGAGATCTTGATGCAGCTCCCAGAGATGTTGCCACGGGTGAAGTTCTCGCTCCTCTTGATGGAGTTCCGGTTACATCGACGGTCTAAAATTTGTTTCCCTTTTCTGTTTATTTCCTCCAGGCCGCTTGTGGCCTTGGTATTTTTCTCTTGTAAGGATTCAAAACTTTATTTTCTGTCCGGACGGGTTCTGAATGAGACTCTGTCTTTTGTTGTTATAGAGTTTTTGTGAGCTCGCAGGTTATCGTTTAACTAAGTTGGCGGGGTTTAGCCGGCTTACAGACTTAGAAATAGATAAGTTATGTTAAAAACCCTGGGTTTTTACAAGTATTTCCCTTTTTGCCTGCGACTCTGAGGTCGGCTTGTGGCAGTGTCCGTTTTGTGACTAAGTGTGCGAGGCGGACTCGGCTTAATGTTCTTAGTCATTGCGGAACGGGTTGCGGGTCTGGCCCCGGCTTACAGGTCGCCAGGGGAAGTTTTAAACTTCGGATCTAACGACGTGGTTGATCAAACCACTTTTGTTCTTGTAGAACGTAATTTGGTCAATTGCCTGGCCGAGGCATTGACGCAGAATGAGCTCGAAGCTTTTCGGGCTGGGAGAGTCAGCGCGCGAGATATGATAAGTCGGAATCATAAAGAAATGAGCAAAGTTTAACGAACTGGATATGTATAATAATAATTTTTTTTAATATTAATAGCTGTGCCTTTTTACGGGCTGCCTACGTACCCGTTATGATAGGGATCAAGCCAATCGTAGTTCATTTACAAGAGTAACAAGGTGAGCTCGTAGAGCCCTTTTTTTTTTTTTTTTTTTTTTTTTTTTTAAACGGGGTAGGTGGCTGGATGCCGCGATTTGTCGAGGCAGTCTTCAGGTGTTGTTCGCACTGAGGAACTTGGTGTCATAGTGGTACCTTTTGAGGCTCATGGAGTTCCAAGATCGTGGGATCATTTCACCGTTAAGGGTCATCAGGCGGTAGAATCCGGGTCGGATGATTTCAGTGACTTGGTAGGGTCCTTCCCAGTTCGCACCGAGTTTCCCGGCCTTGTATTCTGCCGTGTTTTCGTAAAATTTTCGAAGGACGAGGTCACCGACGTTGAAACTCCGGTTGTGGACTCTTTTGTTGTAATACCGCATTGCGAGCTGCTGATAATTTTGTATCCGGGCTAGAGCTTCCCCCCGCTCTTCTTCGATGTTATCGAGATTGTCGACAAGCATTGTGTCATTGAGGATGGGGTTTTCGGTCATCATTATGCGGCGTAAGCTATTGACGTTTACTTTGGCTGGTGCCATTGCTTCCAATCCGTAGGCAAGGGAGAATGGTGTTCGGTTGGTCGACTGGCGGGGAGTGGTCCGGAATGACCAGAGCACGCCGTCGAGTTCGTCTTCCCAGAGTCCCTTTTTGTCCTCGAGTCATTTTCGTAGACCGTCGATAATTATCTTGTTTGAAGCTTCCGCCTGCCAATTGCCTTGTGGATATCTTGGTGTTGATTTGCTTAACCGTATCTTCCACTTTGCGCAGAAATCTTCAAAACTTATTGAGATAAATTGCGAGCCGTTGTCCGTGACAATCTCGTATGGTAGCCCGTGACGGCAGATGACAAATTTCCAAACAAAATTCTGTACATCAGTAGCTCGAATCATCGCGTAGGCCTCGGCCTCGACCCACTTGGTGAAATAGTCCGTTACTACGATGATGTACCGTTTCTGCCTTGACTTGGGGAAGGGACCCATGATGTCCATTGCCCAACGCATAAAAGGGTAGGGTGCTGTCGCTGTGGAGAGTGGCTCGGTCGGGGAGTTGATCATTGGTCCGTGGCGTTGGCACTGTTCGCAGCAACGGGCGTATTCGGCGCAATCTTTCAGCATTGTTGGCCAGAAGAAACCGAGATGTTTAATTTTGATTGCTAGGGCCCGACCTCCGGAGTGGTTGTCAGCCGCACCCTCGTGTGTCTTAGCCATGACTCGGTGAATCTCGTCGCCAGCCAGACATTGGAGTAATACATCAGCAGCGTTCCATCTATAGAGTTCGTCTTTAATGATGATGTAGTGCGCGCTGCGGGTCTTCAGCCTACGTGCCGCCCACTTGTCTTTTGGGAGTTCGCCAGATAGGATGTATGCGATAATCTCTTGTCGCCAGTCCGTTGTAGACTTACAAGCGGTATGTGGTGGAGGTGTTTCGGTGGCGTCGGGTAGATCGCCGGGAATGATGTTTATGCTGCAAATACCTTTTGGCAGAGTAATGCTTGGTTCTGCGATTGATTCAATCGGAATTACTCGGTGTAGGTCGGAGTCCAAGCTGGATCCTAGAGAGGCGAGTGCATCAGCCTGGGCGTTGTCCGCCCGTGGAATTTTGTGACTTTGAAAACGTCGAAGTCTTTGGTCAATTCACGGGCAAGTTTTAGGTATGCCTCCATCCTTTCGTCTTTGGTGTCGTACTCCCCGTTGAATTGATTAGCTACGAGCTGTGAATTGCAATACGCGTGGATCTGCGAAGTGCCGACCTCCCTAGCTAGTCGTAGCCCGGCAAATAGAGCTTCATATTCGGCCTCGTTGTTTGATGCTTTGAATTCTAGCCGGAATGATTGTTCCAAAATCTCTCCAGTTGGAGATTCGAGACGAATGCCGATGCCCGCTCCATGCCGTGATGAAGATCCGTCAACATGAAGGGTCCACTCGTGACTGATTTGATCAGACTCTGCGGAAATCGGTGGTAGCTCGACAAGGAAATCGGCCAGGACCTGAGACTTGGCGCTCGTACGATTACGAAACTCTATATCGTATTCGCTAAGCTCTATAGCCCACTTCGCCATCCTTCCGGACACGCTCAGGCTGTGGAGGATCGTTCTCAAAGGTTGCATGGACATTACTACGATTGTGTGAGATTGGAAGTACGGTCGTAGTTTGCGGGCTGCGATGATGACCGCTAGTGTGAGCTTCTCGAGGAAGGGGTAGCGAGATTCCGCCCCATCTAAAGACTTGCTGATGTAAAAAATTGGTTTTTGCTCACCACGGTCTTCGCGTACTAGCACCCCACTGATCGCTGCGTTGGTTACCGAAACATAGAGATACAGAGTTTCTCCTGGCTCAGGCTTGGCCAGCACAGGTGGTGTAGATGAATAGGCCTTGAGTTCTCCAAACGCGGCCTCGCATCGATCGTCCCAGAGGAAGCCTTTGTCTTTGTGTGTCCGCAGCAACTTATAGAACGGTAAGCTCCGATCTGTAGATCGATAAATGAATCTGTTGAGGGCCGCGATGCGGCCTGTGAGTCACTGGACTTCTCTCTTATTTTTGGGCGAGGGCAGGTTGATGATTGCAACGATCTGCTTCGGGTTGGCCTCGATCCCGCGCTGTATGACGATGTAGCCTAGGAACTCGCCCGAGGTGACCCCAAAAATACACTTGGTCGGGTTAAGCTTCATTCCGAATTTGTTCAAGACCGCAAAGCAGTCTTCGAGGTGGGTGACGTGATCGTTGGCCTTTCGTGACTTGACGAGCATGTCGTCGATATAAACTTCCATAGTATCGCCGATCTGATTAGCGAACATCTTGTTTACCAGACGTTGGTAGGTCACGCCGGCGTTCTTGAGACCGAACGGCATTACACGATAACAATACGTGCAACGGTCTGTGATGAACGCTGTTTTTTCACGATTGTCGGGATGCATCATGATTTGGTTATACCCGAGAAGGCGTCCATAAAGGAGAGGAGTTCATTACAAACTGTAGCCTCGACGACTTGATCGATGTGCGGAAGCGGAAAACTGTCTTTCGGGCACGCCTTATTCAGGTCGGTGAAGTCGATGCAGACTCGCCACTTGCCATTCTTCTTTTTGACGACGACTGGATTAGCGAGCCATTCTGGGTAATGAACTTCGGCGATTGATCCTGCCCCGAGCAATTTGGCGACCTCGTCGTTTACTGCTTGGGCCCGCTCTGGACCGAGCTTCCGCCTTTTTTGTTTGATCGGTCTATACGTTGGGTCGACATTCAGCTCGTGCGTTGTTATGACTGGGTCGATCCCTTTCATATCTTGCATCGTCCACGCGAAAGTCGTAACATTGGAGCTCAGGAATCGGATCAACTGTTGTCGTAACGGTTCCTCGAGCTCGGTGCTAATCCCGACCTGCCGTTCAGGGTGTTGCTCATCAATGCTGACTTGGATGACAGTTTCCTGCTTCGGAATGAGGTTCGCGGGCTCGGTCGGTTGGCTAATGTTGCAGGTGACCCTACGCATTTGTTGCTCCGTGACGAAACACGATCTCAAAACCTTTTGACTTCCACGGATTGTGAAGACTCCGGTGGAAGTCGGGAATTTGACGCACTGGTGGTAGGTTGAGGACACCGCTCGCAGGGAGAACAGCTAGGGTGTTCCCACTATAACGTTGTAGACTGCTGGTTTATCGACTACGACGAATTTGACAATCTTGGTGATACCTCCTACGTAGATCGCCATTTTGATGGTGCCCAGCATCATTGTCGTTACTCCGTCAAAACCGGTCAGAGGCTTCGGGCTAGGTTTTATTTTGTCGTCCCCTATGTCCATCTTTCGTAGTGTTTCGAGAAAAATGAGGTCGACCGAGCTTCCTGTATCGACCAACACTAGAGTGACGTCGCAGTCCTCGATTTTCAGCTCAATGACTAGTGGATCGTTGTGTGGATCGACACGTTCTTGGTGTCAGCTTCGCTAAAAATGACCGGCATATCGACCTCGGCTTGCAGGCGGCAGTCTCGTTGCAAAGATACTTCTTTCTCGTGCTTCTTGAGAGAGCGGACCGAATTGGAAGGAGTTCGAAACCCGCCCATTATCATGTAAATTTTGCGTTTTGACGAGGGCTGGCCCCGACCAGAGCCCTTGCCGTCGTTGGACTGTTTCGGAGGGAGTGGGAGATCGACGTTGTTATCTGGCTTTTGCTCGTGCCTTTTTTCATGCTCCTCGGCTTGTCGCTTCTCAGACTGGTTAGAAGGTAGATCGAGCCGTACTTCTCCGCTGTTGAATTTGGCCATCAGTTTATCTTTTAATTGCCTGCATTGGTAAGTCGAATGACCATAGATTTGGTGGTAGTCGCAGAATGACCTGATGTCCGACTCCTTTTCTTCTCCGCGAACAAATTTGAATGGCCACTTCTTGCTTTGGTTCTGAGCCGGGCTCGACATTTGATCTTGCCTACTTGCGACCAGGTTAGTCGTAAGCTTCTTCTTGATGTCTTTAAAGTCTTGGTCGAGGTGTTGCCGGGGTTCAACGTAGTCATCATCCACGGGCTCTTTTGCCCGGGCTTTTTGGGCTACCGGCTTAGCGAGAGGATATTTTCTAGAATTAGCTGCCCGATCTTCCTCCAATGCGATGTAACGCGTTGCCCGGTGCATTGCATCTTCGAGGGTGAGGGGTTTTTTGAGGACCAGGTCGGTTCGGAAGGGTGACTCATGCCACAGGTCGTTCTGTAGAGCGCCGATGGCAGAAGCGTCGTGGACGTCCAACTCTGCCAGTCTGCCTTGAAACGAACCATATAGTCGCGCAGGGATTCTTTAGACCCCTGGGCCAATGCCCACAGGTCGGCATCCGACGCGCCGTCCTCAATGTACATCGAATAGTGTTTGAAGAAAGCCGTGCAAAGCTGGTTGAAACTGTTGACAAAGGATGGTTCGAGCCGAGAGAACCAATCGAGCGCAGACCCGGTCAGGTGCTCCACGAAATACTGACAGTAGGCCGCATCTCTTTCTTCCGGGGAAAGTTGAACTCGCCCCATCGTGATAGTGAAAGCGGCCATGAAATGCTTTGGGTTGGAGTTTCCAGCGTAGGTCTGCAAGCGAAGCTTTGATGTATATCTGAGTGGGGTGGAAGTGATTCGATCTGTGAAAGGTGTTCGCTGAGTCTCTTCCAGCACGCGATCGATCTCGGGAGCCGAGCTGAGAACCCGGTGGACTTGGGAGTTCACTTCTCGTAGCTTGGCTTTCAAAGCTGTGATCTCGGCTCCTTGAAACAAATTTTGGTTGGACGGGGGAGCTGGTTGGCCGAGCTGAGCGCTGATCGGTGTTCGGGATGGTGTATTTAGGTTGATTACCCGATGGTGAGTCAGGGGTCGCCCTTGCCGTTCTGCTGCGTATGAATGTGCCCGCGTTTGCTGTGCTGGTCGGGGAGAATCCAGCTGTTCTTGAATAACGTGGTGTGCGTTGGACAATTCATCCAGGCGAACATTCGTTTGTCTGAACAGATCGTCCTGCTGATCAAAGCGTCGCATGAGGGAATTCAGCATCGTGGTGAAGTTGACCTGCTCGTTCATGGCAGTCGTGGGTTCGTTAATCCTGGGCTCGACCGTGACGGGAGCAGCTTCTTCTTGAACCGATGTTTGATTAGTGATCGCTCCTTCTGCCATTGTTGAGGGGGAGGTTATTTGACTTATCGATGCGGTCTCTTGAGCTGTTATGTTGTCGACTTGCGGACTGGTCGATGGTTCCGGGCTCATAGTTCCTCGCGTTAGAAAATCTCCAGTCCCCTACCTGGCGCGCCAATTGTTGTAGCCCGAATGTGAAAACAATGAATTTGTAGTAGGTAAAGGTCGGTGAATTTCGTGTATTGAGGATTGAGCGTTCGAGTTAAGTGTATTACAGAGCACTTGGAGTTGAGAGACCGGACAGACCCCGGGCTATCAGATCGTTATCGACGAAAGAGAGAATAGTATTTAGACCGCTGCGGGCTGATTCTCGAGGGCGTGTTTGTAACTTGTCTCAGGTGATAAGCGATCTCCTGATGGATTCTCTGGAAGAGTTAGAGACCTGAACGACTCAGCGATGTGGGTCCCTTCTCCTTCTTTGCCGAAGAAAAAGATGTCTTGTCACATCACCTCATTCCCCTATTTATAGTACAAGGTTATGAGGGTACATCCTAGGTTTTATTAACCTTAGGTGCTGAATCTAACCCCACACTTAACCAGACCGCGGTTAAATGTTGGATTGGACTTTTATCAGCTTTCTGGGCCTCCAGATCGCATGGACCGTAGGTACAGGCCCAACAGTTGGGTTATGATGAAATGCAAATTGTATCACCTAGAGGGTTAAGTGGTGGTTTAGTTGTTTGTTGGAAAATCATGTTTCAATTCAAGTTGTTTCAGTTGATGCAAGACTTATAGACCTTTCTATTGAATATAAATCTTTCAACTTCTACTTGTCCTTTATCTATTGAAACCCGATACCTAAACTTTGACACCAATTATGGGAAAAAGCTACAAAGAGTCTCAATTACAAGGACTGATGCTTGGATGATGTGCGGAGATTTAAATGAGATAATGAAACAATCTGAAAAGAAAGGAGGGCAACAATCTGAAAAGAAAGGAGGAAGGGTTTGAAATCAGAGTTAAACAATATGATCCTTTTTTTTTGGGGAAATTTGCTAAATTGACTCAGTTTGAAATTAGGAATGTTTCAATAACTTTTATACACATATCCTTTTGTCCCAATAACCTTTGATATTTTCATAACCTAATTTTAACTTTCAATATTAGTAAAAATGAATTTTTCAAAATATTTTCGAATTTTATTTAAAAAAAACAGAATATTCATTTATTTTCGATTTTGTTTTTTTAACATACAAAAAAAGTAAAAAAAAATTCAAACTAAATATATCAAATTAAAAAAAAAACTAATTTCTCTCTCTCGCGACATCTTCTCCTCCGCCTCTCTCTCGCCACACCGTCTTCTCCGCTTCTCTCTCTCTCTCTCTCTCTCTCTCGGTCGTGATTCTCATGGTCGAAATCTAATTTTCTCTCTCGCGACATCCGACATCGTTTTCTCGGCCTCTCTCTCGGTCGTCATTCTCAGGTCTTTGTTTGCTGTGTTTCTGATTTTGCAGACTGAGAAATTGGGAGCCATGACCAGAAGATATCAATCCGTTTCTTGATCTCCACTTCCGAAAATCACCAACCTCGTCTCCGTCTACTCTTCCTTTTTCTGCTTTTGGTTTTTGTCGTTTATGTTTGTATCGTAAATGGAGAAAACAAGAAGAAACTTGCGTGGTTTTTGTATTGCGAAGAAAGTTTCCCAAGAGGCTTGGTGTTTCTTCTCTTCTGGGTTTCTTTCTCTTTGCTTATTGGGAAAATTCTCCTTGGAAATCAAGAAACTTTCATAGTGTAATCCTTGTGGGTTCTCTAATGGCTTTTGGGTCTCAGAACAAGAGCGAGACGAAGATGGAAGGTTGGTTGTATATAATTAGATCCAACAGATTCGGATTACATTTCTCTAGAAAACGTTACTTTGTCCAGAGTTTCAAGTCTGTCTCCGATTCTCAAACCAAGGTCACCACCATCTAAACACTTTCTCATCATCATTTGTGCTTTGGATTATAACTGAGTTTTGCTTACAGACTGCTGGACGAAGTGCGGTAATAGATTCCTGTATCCGGGTTACTGACAATAGGAGAGAAAATGTTCATAGAAAAGTATGAAATTCTTGCGTATGGTAGATATATACTATTCACATGTCATCTTAGTTTTCGACTAGTACTACTAATGGTTTGTCTTTATCACTTGTAGGCATTATTTATATTTACGTTATACAATACCTCAAATCACAATGATCAGCTCAAGGTAAGGTAATTTACTGTTTTTTTCTTTCTTTGTTTGAAACGACCCCAATTTTTTTTTAAAATTTTTTCCTACAGATTATTATCATCACAGATAATAATCCTCAATTGGGACAATACAACAAGCAACGCGGAACAATTAACTAAATAGTAACAAACCAGTTAATAACCAAATAAAACCAATTCAACTAATACTATACTTAATTGAATTCTAACCGGTTCAATTCAACAATCCAAACAATAACCAATAACCAATAAACCAATTAACTACAACTCAGAATTCACTAGCAACCTAGCAATTCTACAACAGCACACAGCCATACGAGACCCTAGATCATCTCTCCTTCCTGGCCATGATTCCACGATCACATTTTCTCTTTACCTGCAACACATGGCAAAAAGAGTTGCGTGAGTATTATCACAAATACTCATCGACGCGGTCATCCCGTCTACGGGTTATTTAATTATAGACATAACAATCAATACAATACCAGGATGAGCACACAAGCAAACAACAAGAACAACCAACACGAACAAGTACAGAGACCCTGTGTCGATCGACACACCACCCTGGTGTCGATCGATATGACTCTACCCGTGTCAATCGACACACCACCCTGGTGTCGATCGACACACCACCCTGGTGTCAATCGACACGACAACCCAGAAACGAGCCTATCCTCTCGTGGCTTAAATCTGTCGCGATTCGTCGAGTCACCTGCACAATTCCAACCACAACACACGAAACACCAAGCAAACGCATTCCATCAATCCCTATGCCCACACAAACCCACGATCACACACTCACCTCGAAGAATCGAAATGAGAATGGGACCAACGGTTACAAAAAGACTTGTACACGACGAACCATTGGTCCAAAACCAAAACGGACGACTGTTAGGGAAACTAGACAGACACAGCTACGCGTCGATATGCGGATTGCCTCTAGAATCCTTCTGGTTCGATCAGAAATCAACCCCGAAGCCGACTGATCGCAGACAACCTATCTTCACAGACCCATTGAGTTTAAAAACCCATAACTCGACGAATAATCAACGAAATGACGAACCGTTTTCGCCTATATCAATATCAGAGATCGGAGAACTTACCCACCAAGTTTCACCCCAATACGTCTCGAATAGCACAGCCGTTTGCCCTCTCAAACTTCCGAACAGAATCTGTTTTCACTCACAAAACCTCACATAACTCCTTTGATCAAAAGACTCTCTCTCAAACCCTCTTTCTCTCTGAGTTTTTGGCCAAAACGAGGACAAACGCGACTGCACCAACTTTTTATACAAACCCTAGGGTGTCCCCTAAACCGCTCCCCAAACCGGCAATCAGAAACCAAAACCGTCGGTCTGATTTTAACTCGTGTCGATCGACACACAACCCCTGTGTCGATCGACACAACGTCCAACCCGACTTCTCAGAAGTCCAAAAATTCACGTGTCGTTCGACACACACATCCTGTGTAGATCGACACCCACCAAAATCCACTTTTTGGTTCACGGGCGTTACAATTGTCCCCCACTAACACGGATTCGACCTCGAATCACGTGACACCGCCACACTACGGTCTCAACCACCTGACCCGCACCCGGCCAGTATCCTTCGAGATCACACTCGAATCCCACAACCCGTCCTGCTAAGGCTAACACTCTCGCCTAAAATTCGACCAGATTCACCTGGAACATCAACGATGCACGCCCCATGGTCCGGATTAGGGCTGCCCGATTTACCATCCAACAATCAAACAAGAACATGTCCGACCAACCATTGACCCCACATTGGATCAAATGATCGTACAACAATCAAAAAAGAACATGTACGACCATCGGCGTAACATATGCTACCAGGATTGTCCGAACTGAATCCAGACTCCAGTAATAACCCCAGACTCGACGTACACAACTCCCCCTGGCCCTCAGCCAGCACCACTCGTGATCACATCTGATCCCCGAGTTCTACTAGGCTCACACTAGCCTCATTGCACCGTCTCACCACGGCTGCAATCCTGACCAATCCGGTCAGCACCACTAAAGATCCACCCTCGAATCACTCCACACCGTCACACTACGGTCAACACCCCTGACCACCCCGGCCAGCAACATCCGAGACCCTCTCCCGATCTCTGAGGTCTATATCTAGTCCTATGCACATAGCCACGTTTCAGACATTGATTACTCTCAACTCATAACTCATATCACATAACCACACCACTCACACTCTCAGGAACACGTCCTTTGAGCTATCGGTGCACTATACCACTGACACTCTCAGAACACACAGTCCGTAGAGCTAGCGGTATACAGGGGAAATCCTCATCCCCTCAAGAGAAGTACTCATCTCGTAGTATTACTAGGGAAATCCTCATCCCTCAGTAACACCCACATGGAATTCCTCATCCCATCGAAAAAATACTTCTCTCTCAGTATTACTAAGGGAAATCCTCATCCCTCAGTAACACTCAGGAAAATCCTCATCCCTCCTGGAGAAATCCTCATCTCCTATTACTAAGGGAAATCCTCATCCATCAGTAACATACAGGGAAATCCTCATCCCTCCTGGAGAAATCCTCATCTCCAAATGAGTTATTCGGGAAAATCCTCATTCCCTAGAGAAATCAATTCTTAACGCCTATAGCATCTCTGACTAGAACTACCTCATTTGGTCTCAACTTGACATCCCAATACTCGGAATATCATTACATCCATTACCAATACTCAGGTAAACTCTAACATGACACTCCACTATCCCGGAATATCATCTCATCCATGATCAATCCTCAGGTCATCTCTAAACAACCCAATCACCCAGGGTGTTTCACTATGGTCTCACAGAATATACAAGTTTTAAATCCTCATAAAACCTCTATTCTCAGACCCTTAGAAATAGACCAGTTTTAAATCCTCATAAAACCTCAATTTACAACCCCCAACATGCATCATCCCACTTCCTCTTCTGTCCTTGCGCAGGCTCACCGCCCTTGCTCATAACTGGATGCTGCAGCGGCTTCTTCGTCTGAACGATTTGGCTGCCCACCACAACCTGATCCCTCAGATCCTCCTCAATCGACGCAGCCGTCTCAACCAGCTCCGCCCTCATGGCAAACTTACTCGCTCTACAGCGAGTCCTCAAGTCAGCTCGAAGTCCCCCTAGGAACCTCCTCACCTGGGTCTGCTCGCCCTCCATGCCCCTACCAGCATGTACTAGGAGTCAACTGAACTCCAAATCGAACTCCCTCACAGTCCGATCTCCTTGAGCCAAGTTCAAAAACCTCGACTCCATCCGGTCCACCACCTCCTGCGGGAAATACTTGGCATTGAACTCAGCCAAGAAATCCTCCCAGACCCTCTCGGCCTGTACTCGCATGGCCTCAACGCCTCTCCACCAGAGATGCGCGTCACCATCCAGATAGTGAACCGCCAGGTCCACTCTGTATCCCTCAGGACACCTGATCGAGCGAAAATTACGCTCCAATCTCCGCCGCCACTCATCAGCATCCTCAGGCTTGGCACTCCTGAGAAAAATCCGGTGTCAATCCTCTGCATCTGCTCCATCATCCTCAGATAGGATGGAAGCTCTTCTACAACCGCCACCCCCGGCTGCCCACCAGCCACTCTTGGCTGAACCCCAGCCACTACTGGCTACACACCAGCCCCACCTGGCTAAATTCCCGGAGCCTGACCCGGAGCTGGCACCACACCTGGTAACCGCTCCAGAATCAACTGCAGCAAACCCGCCAGACGATCATCCCAGTCTTGGGCCACACCTACGGGAGCACCCCCACCCGGCCCCCCCACACCACCAGCTACCTCGGGACCCACACTGGCCCCACCAGCCCTCACGTTGGCACCCGTAGCAGTCACACCCACATACCCCTCCTGAAACGCCTGCGAGTCTGCCACCTACTTCTGCGTGGTCTCCTGGGCCACACTCGCGGCATCAGACTCGACCTGCAGTCCTCGCCCGCGCCCACCACGACCACCTCGGCCTCCACGGCCCCCACGACCTCTGCCTCTAGCTCCTCTAGCCATAACTTTGCACTCGCAGCAGATTACTAAGTACTAAAACAAAAACAGAAATCATACAACACTTACCGTGGAATCTTATTGAAGGTTCGGAAGAGATGATCTATGTCCCCAAACCCACACAGCAATCAATCAATTATCACACAATCAATTAATCAATCACCCGCCCTAGAACCATAAGGGCCGCCCTAGAACCGTTAGGGCTCTGATACCAAATTGAAACGACCTGACCCAATTTTTTTTAAAAAAATTTTCCTTCAGATTATTATCATCACAGATAATAATCCTCAATTGGGGCAATACAACAAGCAACGCAGAACAATTAACTAAATAGTAACAAACCAGTTAATAACCAAATAAAACCAATTCAACTAATACTATACTTAATTTAATTCTAACCGGTTCAATTCAACAATCCAAACAATAACCAATAACCAATAAACCAATTAACTACAACTTAGAATTCACTAGCAACCTAGCAATTCTACAACAGCACACAGCCATACGAGACCCTAGATCATCTCTCCTTCCTGGCCATGATTCCACGATCACATTTTCTCTTTACCTGCAACACATGGCAAAAAGAGTTGTGTGATTATTATCACAATACTCAGCGACGCGGTCATCCCATCTACGGGTTATTTAAGTGTAGACATAACAATCAATACAATACCAGGATGAGCACACAAGCAAACAACAAGAACAACCAACACGAACAAGTACAGAGACCCTGTGTCGATCGACACGCCACCCTGGTGTCGATCGATATGACTCTGCCCGTGTCGATCGACACACCACCCTGGTGTCGATCGACACAACAACCCAGAAACGAGCCTATCCTCTCGTGGCTCGAATCTGTCGCGATTCGTCGAGTAACATGCACAATTCCAACCACAACACACGAAACACCAAGAAAACGCATTCCATCAATCCCTATGCCCACACAAACCCACGATCACGCACTCACCTCGAATAATCAAAATGAGAATGGGACCAACGGTTACAAAAAGACTTGTACACGACGAACCATTGGTCCAAAACCAAAATGGACGACTAATCTGGAAAACTAGACAGATACAGCTACGCGTCGATATGCGGATCGCCTCCAGAATCCTTCTGGTTCGATCGGAAATCAACCCCGAAGCCGACTGATCGCAGACAACCTATCTGCACAGACCCATCGAGTTGAAACAGCCATAACTCGATGAATAATCAACGAAATGACGAACCGATTTCGCCTATATCAATACCAGAGATCAGAGAACTTACCCACCAAGTTTCACCCCAATCCGCCTCGAATAGCACAGCCGTTTGCTCTCTCAAACTTCCGAACAGAAGCTGTTCTCATTCACAAAACCTCAAACAACTCCTTTGATCAAAAGACTCTCTCTCAAACCCTCTTTCTCTCTGAGTTTTCGGCCAAAACGAGGACAAACGCGACTGCACCAACCTTTTATACAAACCCTTGGGTGTCCCCTAAACCGCTCCCCAAACCGGCAATCATAAACCGAAACCGTCGGTCTGATTTTAACTCGTGTCGATCGACACACAACCCCTGTGTCGATCGACACAACGCCCAACCCGACTTCTCACAAGTCCAAAAAACTCACGTGTCGTTCGACACCCACCAAAATCCACTTTTTGGTTCACGGCGTTACATTGTTTGTGTTGGACAGACTTGTTGTGATGAACATCTCTTTTCATATGTAAAGCGTCATGTTGTAGTTGATATATGTATAGTTAGGAGCAAGTAGTCCTGAGGATGTAGCCAGGTGGATCAATTTAATGAAAGAGGTAGCTTTAAAGGTCATACAAGGCAATTAAGTAGCAAAAAGACAACTTCTATTTGATGGTTAGAGACTTAACAGTTATATATATTATATGCAGGGTGCTCCTTTTCCAGGAGATGTGCTTAATTGTTCAAGGAGCCGATGGGATTCTCTGAGGTATCTGGTTTTCCACATTTGCTCTAAATCTAATTATTGTAATACTGTTAAATCTAATGGCTATGCTGTACCACTAGTTCCTGTAAAGTTTCCTGAGTTACTTAGCATCCGTAATGGTTTTGGTTTCCAAAATCAAATTGAGTAGCTCAGTTCCGGACCATCACCCAAGTTCTATTGACTGGACGCTCCGTTCGTCTACACGAGTGGATCATGTTACCACTGATGTTGTTGCACCTTCTCCTTGGACAATATTCGGTTGTCAAAATGGTATAGTGCACTCTCAATTGTCATTGCTTTTTGTTGCTAGAACGCAGTTAGTTATATCATGTAATGCATGCAGGTCTTCGTCTTTTCAAAGAGGCAAAAGAGATAGACTCTCTTGGAAGGGAGTACCAGGGTGAAGAAGAGTAGATTTAGGAAAAATTTAAGAAATATGTAGCTATAGGTTTTTGTCTACTCTCAGGCATCCGTTGAGTATCAACAGTAGGTGTAAATGTGACACACAATTGTATCAACGAATTCTTCTTCACGTACCCAAAAAAATTTCTAACTTGCCGATCGTTTGAGATGAATACTGGTGGAGATCCCAACTTATTGATCATATTATCAGGTAGAAAACTGCACTCAATCTTAACATCACGTCGCTCAATACCGTAGTTCTCTGAAACCATAGTCTTTAGGTCCTCAAGAGTAGTTGTAGAATCCAAAACAAGTAACATAGCTCGTTTTTCTTCATCAACAACAAAGCTTCATCGATTTTCAGCTGAAGATATCCTCCATTCACCACAAGTTACATAGATATGTAACATATTAACCACAAGAAGAATTAAGGGAATTTTAGGAATTGTTTTTCAAAAACATGTAACATAAAAGAGAGATTAAACGTGAAGAAGAGAATCACGAAGAATAAGAGTAGATTTAGGAAAGATTTAAGGAATAAATCATTTTTGACAACATTATTAATCATGATTTATTGATCCTAGATTTAGGGAATTAGAACCAACTTCTAAACATAAGGAAAAAAATGCAAAATTGTGTCACCATGTGACATAGAACACGTGACTTCGGATCTAGTTATATGTTTTTCTAAACCAAGTGAGCTATAGGTGTTTAATCGAACAATGAATCAAACTAAATCATTATATTCATATAGGTTTTCCATTTGTAAAAAAAAATTGTAGGATTCGAAAAAATTCAAAATTCTGTCACCATGTGACATCGAACTCATGACCTCGAATCTAGATATATGCTTTTTCAAACCAAGTGAGCTATAGGTGTTTAACCAAACAATAAATCAAATTAAAACATTATATTCATATAGGTTTTCCGTTATATTTAAAAAAAATTTATGTGTTTTTTCCAAAAACACTTGAAAAACATTTGACAAAAAAATAAAATTGTTTTTGACGGAAAAATATTTTTGGTAAGTAAAAATCGAATAAACTGATATTTGGAAAGTAAATATCGAATAAAATATTTTTTGGAAAGTAAATAATTAGTGGTCCTAGATTTAGGGGATTAAAACTAACTTTGGTAAAATATCTTTTCTACCATTTGGTAGAAGATAGAGAAAGCGGTAGAAAAAAGGGTAGCATATGTATTCTGCGTATCGTAGAACACTGAGTTATTGGTAGAAATAGTATTCTACGGTTGGTAGTACTGAAGCAAATTGGTGGAATGTGCAATCTGCGATATGTAGAATTTGAACAAACCGTAGAATACTTACTTCTACCACTCGTGGATTTATACAAATTCGCAGAACACCTAATATACTAGTAGATTCGATCATGGTAGATGGAAAAATAAATAATTTTTTGTCATGATTTTTTTTGGAAAAAAAATTTAAACATGAATCTATGTCTTGTACATTACTCTTTTGTATTTTTCTGATTTTATAAAATTATAAAAACCATTTATTTGAAAATTATAAAAACCATTTATTTATAAGAAAATGTTGGTAAAAAAGACAAAGGTTATTGGGACAAAATCAATTTCAATGTGAGTCAATTTAGCAAATTTTCCTTTTTTTTTCATCGAATTAGTATTTTCATAAATACTAATTCCCAACACTTAGCAATTCAACAAGCAACCAAACATAACCAGCGGAAATCAATTCAAACCAATCAAACGATTAAACCATCAAACCATCACCAATTCAAAACCAATTTAACAATTCAATTCCATAAAACCAGCAACCTAGCGATTCTAAATAATCACATAAAGCAAATAAATCAGACTCTAGATCATCTCCTCTTCACAACCTTGATTCCACGATCACATCTTTTATTTACCTGCATCACATGGTTAAAAGAGATGCGTGAGTATTATCACAAATACTCAGTGAGACGGTCATCCCATCTACTTGGCTATACACACATGCATAAAGAAATAACACAATACCAAGCGATCAATCAACAATGCAAAGCACAAACAAATAACCACTAATCATTCATCAATTCATTCCAATTCACAATCAAATGCATCATGAATACTCCGATTACCCAGATAAGTCATTGTCACGCACTCACCTTGATTTTAAATCGATTCTAGACAAGGATAGCCACAAAAAAAGAGATCTCTTTGACACCTACAGCCCCTCCTCTATCTTTTCTTCCTCACGAACCAACAAAACCTCGATCCTTTCTCTAAATACCTCCTAAACCGAATTAGGGTTTTCGAAAACAGGAACGACACGCTGACTTCGAAAGCACACTGAGAACGGTGATTACCTTAGAATCAGGATCGAAAACATAATCTGGAAACAAGATAGAGAGAGCTATCCAACAGTATGCGGATCATCCTCTGAATCCTTCTGGTTGACGGGAATCCTCCTTTGAAGTGGACTGATCGCATATCCGAAATTGCACATAACTCCTAGAATACATATCTGATTGACAAACCGTTCAATATCAGAGAGTGGAGAACTTAACCTGAAAGTTTCGCTCCGATCCGATCTATTATTACTGGCCACTACCCTCCTCTTTTAAAACCGGACAGAACTACCTACAAAGCCTCAATCACGCATTTTCTTAGTTTTAAGGAACAAGAACACTCAAGGATCTCTTTTTCTTCTCTTTGGAACTCTAAAACTCAGATTTTCTCTCCCAAAAAGATCGACTGATATACGACCCCCTGACTTATATATGCAAACCTTAGGGTTCCCTTAAACCAGACCGCAAACCGACGCTCAAAAATTGAACCAACCGGTTTAATTCGTAAATTGTGTCAATCGACGCACACAACCTGCATCGATCGACGCACTGCCAAAAAATCCTAATTTTGGTTCGCGAGCGTTACAATTATCCCCACTAATACGGATTCGACCTCGAATCACGCAACACCGTCACACTACGGTCAACACTCCTGACCAACCCGGCCAGCACCACCCAAGATAAACACTCTCGATCTCTGAGGCCCACATCCAGTCCTATACTTATAGCCACGTTTTAGACATTAATTGCTCTTTACTCATATCCACACCACTCACACTCTCAGGATCATCATCCTTTGAGCTCTTGGTGCAACATACCACTCACACCCTCAAGACTTACAATCCGTCAGATTCTTGGTATGCTCCATACCACTCACACTCTCGGGACACACAGTCCACTCAGACTCTCAAGAACTCGTCATGTCTCAAAGAAAATACAGGAAAACTCGTCAACCCCTCAAGAGAACTCGTCATCTCCTAATGAGTTATTCGGAGAAATCTTCATCCCCTAGAGCAATCAATTCTTAAACATTAATAAGCATCTCTGACCAGAACTACTTCGTGTGATCTCATTATGACATTCCACTCTACTGGAATATCATCTCATCCTTGACCAATCCACAAGTAAACTCTAAACAGCCCAGTCACTCAGGGTGTTTACTAAAACTCTATCCCGGACATAAACAAGTTCTAACTCATCATAAAACTTGGTATCCCCACACGTTCTAAATGTCACAATTCCATGACATAGATAGCCAAACATAAGAACTACTCATCTTATCAACTCATCCCTAAGAAATCCTCATCTTATAAATCTAAAGAATGTAATAATCGTTAAAACATCAAACAAAAATACATAAACCAAAAACTCATAGCAACATGCTAACTCTGAAACTGAAAACCAGAAGACAAACGGAAGCCTCAACTTACTTCTTGAACCACTTCAAAAAATTTGCCTTCATCTTAGCCTCTAGTTCCCAAGTCTCCTCTTCAACACCATCACAGTTCCACAAGACTTTCAACAACGGTATCTTCTTCCGGCGCAAAACCTTGACTCGCCTCTCGAGAATCCTCACAGATCTCGCCTCCAACGTCATGTTGGGCTGAAAATCCTCCACAATCCTAGCCAACACCTCCTCAAACTCATGCAGACACTTCCTTATCATCGACACATGGAAGGCCTTATGAAATGCCTTCATACTCTGAGGTAACTCCAAACGATAAGCCACTGGTCCAACCCGTTCCACAACCCTGAACGGATCCATAAACCTTGGACTTAGCTTATCTTCTGAAATAAATCTGTTAGGACCCCTCAACATCGCCGCTTTGAGATACACCTGATCTCAAATCTCAAACTCTAACTTTTTCCACCTCTTATCAACATAACTCCTCTACCGATCTTGAGCATCTTTCATGTTCAGCTTTAAAACACGGATCTTCTCTATCGTCTCCTGAACAAAGTCTGCACCAAACATGCTCCTCTCCCCCATTTGAGTGTAGCATAATGGTGTATGACATGACCTCCCATACAACGCCTCTATGGAGCCATACCAATACTCGCCTGATTACTGTTGTTATACGCAAACTCTACCAAGTTCAAGTGATCCGCCCAATTACCACCATAATCCAGCACACACATCCTCAACAAATCCTCGAGTGTCTGAATCGTCCTCTCAGATTGCCCAACCGTCTGAGGATGATAAGCAGTACTCATATGCACCTTAGTGCCCATCTCAGCCTGAACGGCTCTCCAAAACTCTGAAGTACACCTCGAATCTCTGTCTAACATAATACTCGCTGACACCCCGTGCAGCCTCACTATCTCCTGCACATACTTTTTAGCCAAAACCGCCGCTCCATCAGACTTCTTAATGGAAAGAAAATGTATTAACTTAGTCAGACAATCTATAATCACCCATATAACATCATAAGTCCGCGAAACTGGTAATCCTACCACAAAATCCATGGTAATCATATCCCACTTCCACTCTAAAATGGATAAACTCTGCAACAAACCACTCGAAACCTGATGCTCTGCCTTCACTAACTGGCACACATGGCAAGCTGCGACCCAGTTAGCAACATCCTTCTTCATCCCGACCCAGTGATAATACTGTTTCAGATCACGATACATCTTAGTCGCTCCTGGATGAATAGACAACATGCTCGCATGAGCCTCTCTAAGAATCTCTTGCCTCAGATACTCATCCTTTGCCGCACAAACTCATCCGTTAACAAGTATCGTCCCGTTCGCAAATACCTGATATTCAGAACCTGCAACCCTAGAACCATCAATCAACCCTTGATCCTTCTCCTGAGCTACTCGAAACCTGCTCAGCAAGTCTTCCTGATTAGCTACCTCTAACCCCAAAGGTTCTTGTGAGATAACACATAACCTCAAGGTGCTAATCTCACTCACCAAAGCCTTCATATCCCGCTTTTGAGCCAAACCAACCCTCTTCCGACTCAAAGCATCAACAACCAGATTAGCCTTACTGGGATGATAACCAATCTCGAGATCATAATCCACTACCAACTCCATCCATCGCCTTTACCTCTGGCTCAGCTCTGGCTACGTAAAGAAATACTTCAGGCTCTAGTGGTCTGTGAACACCTAAACCTTTTCGCCATAAAGATAGGATCTCCAAATCTTTAGGGCAAAAATCACTGCAGCTAACTCAAGATCATGGGTAGGGTAGTTGCTCTCGTGCTTTCTCAACTGCCTCGAAGCATAAGCAATTACCTTTCCCTGTTGCATCAACACGCAACCCAGACCAACTTCCGAAGCATCTGTATACACCACTTAAGGCTCACACGGCTCTGACAACGCCAACACTGGTGTAATAGTCAACATATCCTTCAACCTCACGAAACTCCCCTCGCAAGCTAAAGACCACACAAAAGGAACATCCTTCCCCGTTAGCTTTGTTATCGACTGAGCCATACTCGCAAAACCCTTGACGAATCTCCGGTAGTAACCTGCCAAAACGAGAAAACTCCTGATCTCTGTGGCATTCCTCGGTCTAGGCCACCCTCAGATAGCCTCTATCTTCGCCGGATCTACAGAAAATCCATCTACAAAAACCACATGATGGAGAAAACCCATCTCTCGCTGCCAAAAACTGCACTTGCTCAATTTAACATAAAGCTTCTGCTCCCGCAGGTTCTCTAAAACAACTATTAGATGAACCTCGTGCTCCTCAGGACTCCTCGAATACACCAGAATATTATCGATAAAGATGATCACAAACTCGTCCAGATACTCTTGAAAGACCCCGTTCATCGGCCTCATGAACGCCGCTGGTGCATTAGTCAAACTAAATGGCATCACCACAAACTCGAAATGCACGTATCTCGTCCTGAAAGCAGTCTTCCTAACATCTGCCTCATCGATAAGAATCTAATGGTAACCCGACGCCAAGTCAATCTTGGAGAACCAAGTAGCCCCTCACAACTGATCCAACAACTCATCAATCCGTGGCAGAGGATACTTGTTCTTCACAGTGACTCGGTTAAGTCCCCGACAATTAATACACAACCGGAAACTCTCATCCTTCTTCTTCACAAACAACACCAATGTGCTCCATGGTGAACTGCTAGGCTGGATAAATCCCTTAACCAATAGATTATCCAGCTGCTTCTTCAGCTCTGCCATCTCTGCTGGGGCCATTCTGTAAGGTGCCTTAGATATCGGAGTCATCCCGGACTCTAACTCAATCGTGAAAAGATCAGACCGAGATGGCAGTAATCCCTGCAACGATCGAAAAACATCCTCGAAGAACTAAACAACTCGGATATCCCCAACAGCCACCTCTCTAACAGACTCTAGCATCATAATCGTCGCCAAATATGCCTCGCAGTCCTTCTCGATCAGATGCTCAGCCTGAATCGCCAAGGTCACGAGACTCCCAGAAGTCAGCCTCACTCCCTGATAAACTAACCTCCCTACCTCTCACTCAAAGACAACTCATCCCCGATGACAATATAGATGAAATCTGTACCACTCCAGCCAATCCATACCCAAAATGACATCGTACAGCTCCACTGGATTGAAAATCAGATCTGCTGGCATAGACTATGAGTAGCTAAGAACTTCCCGCCGGTAACGTTAACTACTCCCATCTGCTCCCTAGAATCGCCCTGGATACTGCAGCCCTCCACACACTCCGGAGTAATGAAGCAATTCGTAGCTCCATAATCAAACAAGACATGAGACTCAAACCCGCCCACTAACAAGGTCCCTGCACAACTCCCATGTGCCTAAGAACCCTAACATTCTATCACAAGACTCACAAATTCCAAAACAGATAATAATTCATAAACGCCAGAATTTACCAAGTATAGTTATGAATTTACCTGTAATCGGCCTAGCGACACCGGCTGCAGAACCGCCACTACCATCTGCTGCAACTTGGGATATTTCGGCTTGATGTGTCCCGACTCTCTACAGTGAAAACACACCCGAGTATCTCGAGATTCATCCCTCCTAGGACAGCTCGCCAGCTTGTGATCCATACTACCACACCCGAAGCATCCCTGACCACCCTGACCTCTCTGACTCGATCCTCTTTACTTGGGCCTGCTCGCCTTCTATACCTCTATCTGCATGAACCAAAAGTCGATTGAACTCCACGTCAAACTCCCAAACCAACCAGTCACCCTCAG
Source organism: Arabis hirsuta (assembly GCA_964056655.1). NCBI lineage: Eukaryota > Viridiplantae > Streptophyta > Magnoliopsida > Brassicales > Brassicaceae > Arabis > Arabis hirsuta. The sequence continues at coordinate 20,501,611 of OZ053298.1, read as the reverse complement.
CCAGCTCCAGAAACCTCAGCTCTAACCAATCTACCGCCTCCTGCGGGAAGAACTTGGCATTAAACTCAGCCAAAAAGTCCTCCCAGGCCATCTTTGCCTGCACCCTCCTGGCCACCACACCTTTCCACCATTGATGCGCATCACCATCTAGATAATGCACTTCCAGGTCCGCTCGGTATTCGTCTGGACACCTGATAGAGTGAAAGTTATGCTCCAGTCTCATCCGCCACTCATCGGCCTCCTCAGGCTTAACACCTCCCGAGAAAAATCCCGTGTTAATCCTCTGCATCTGCTCCATCATCCTAAGATAAGATGGGAGCCCCTCTGCAACCGCAACCCTCGGTTGCACCTTTGCCACTGGTGGCACTACAAGAGCCTGAATCTAAGCCGGCACCCCTCCAGATAACCGCTCTAAAATCAGCTGTAGTAGATCTGTCAAACGATCATCTCGATCTTGGGCTACACCTGCGGCATTACCCGCACCTGGGCCCGCCGCACAGCCGGCCACACCGGGACCCACACCAGTCCTACCAGTCCTCACACTAGTACTCGCAGTCACTACAAGAAAACACAGTTTTAGCGTCGGCAAAATTTGATGCTAATTCGACGCTAACACGTCTTAGCGTCGGTTTAGTGTCGAATTACATTTCGACGCTAAATTGTCGAATTACATTTTGATGCTAAATCGTCGATGCTAAATCTTATTCGACGCTACTTTTGGGTCGTATAGAGTTTCGACACTAAATCGAGGTGATGGTGCTCCGAAGATCCGCTTGTTCCGTCTTTAGCCGCTCTATCTCAGCATTAGCAGCGGTCAACTTAGCGGTCAAATGCGACTCAGAAGAACTCAGAGTGTAAGAATACCGAGCAGACGAAAAAGCTGCTGGGACATCCCTGATGGATCCAACACCCATCGTTTGTCCTCTCTTCTTTGGTGCCCTATAAAATAAAAGTGTTCTACAATAAAATTATTAAAATTGTAATAAGAAATAAGTTATAATATCATATAGGAACCTAAAAAATTACCTCATCGTAAAGTCTATCCAAATCTTCGAGACCCAACGTAGACTTGACATAACTACCAACCTGAGATGACTGTGTCTCTAGCTCTGCTAATCGTGCGTTGTAGTCGTTGAACGTTTGTTCCGCTTGAGTGGTAACAAACGTCCCATCCTTGCGCCGATGAGTTTTCTCCATCACTTTAATCATCGAAGGAAGATCACCGCCATTAGCCTGTTAAACAAAAATAAACATAAATAAAAATGAAATATAGAGTAAATAAATATATAAAATACAAATATTCTAATAAATTAATTTAATTAAGATAATACCATATCCAATCGTATTGTGGCGTATGATGATTGACCCGCATAATGCTTAGAAGGTCCATCTCCTTTGGCCACCGGCGTGAGACGGGATGCAGATCACTTCTCCGATTTAACCACCGAACGGGGATCCTCCCAAAACCGTACTAGACCCGACCAAACATCGGGATCCATCCCTATTGGCTTTGCATCATCACCTTTCGTGCGCCAAGCTTTCTTCAAATTACCGTCGGCGCTGTTGAGATGCTTTGTGGCCTTCTTCTCGAAGGCCGCTCTCACTTTCTATGTACGAAAATCATCCCAGTGCCGCCCTTGCTACAAAAATACGAATAATATTATTAATATATTTAAAATCAAATAATTTAATAAATAGAAATAAAGAATGTAATATGACTTAACCAAATATCCCGAATAGACTGCGGCATCTGGCTCCAATTAGAAATGGGCCATGATGGCTTTGGTGACCGAACGAGAAACACAGTTATCGCTAAACCTGTAAAAAATAATATTAAAATCTTAATAATTTAATTATCACTTGTAATTAAAAATTAATTACCCAAAGATAAAAATAATTAGTAATATTGCAAAAAAATCAATCATACCAAAAAGTACATGGAGGCTTAAACGGATGGAGGACCCTAACCTGTGTCTCACGTTCAGGTTGGCGGAGAAGCTCAGTAATTCGCATCATAAGAGGCGGGTTTGGCGGTGGAGGGGCCTCATTGTGATCATCAGGATGATCTGCTTCGTTTTCGTCTGGCTCTGGCTCTGGCTGAGGCAGTGGCGGTGGCGGTGGTGTAACTCGTGGTGGAGCCCGTGGATGATAGTTGGCAGCCTGCGAATCCGACCCTGATCCTGATCCTCATCCTGATCCGCGACGACCATCCACGAATCCAGAAATAGTAGCATCCTCGCCAAATAACTGTCTCTACGAAAGTGGTCGATCCGTCAATAAAATAAAACAAATTTATTAAATTAAAATATGTAAAATATAAATTCATTTTTATTTTCCATAAATACATAAATAAATAAATTAAAAACTTGTAAAATAATTTGATAGAGCAATTCATAAATTCTTAAATTTTATATATAAAATATGAATACAAACACATAAATCCATAAATATAACTTCAAAAAAAATTTTATATTTTCCATAAATAACTTGTAAATTCATTTTTATTTTAAATAAATTTTTATTTGAAATTCATAAAATCCATAATTTTATATTTTAAATTCGTTTTTATTTTACTTTACATAAAATAATTTCATAAAACTTAAATTCATAAATACGTTTTTATTTTCCATAAATTCATAAATTTATAAATTTTATATATAATTTATCAATACAAACACATAAATCCATATCAAATCTAAATTCAATTCATATCAAATCCTAAAATCTATTTCCTACAAATTCCATTTCCTACAAATCTATTTTTACAAATTCCATTTCCTACAAATCCATTTCATTTCCTACAAATCCATTCTATTTCCTACAAATCAATTACTAATACACATAAGAAATTTATAAACATAAAAAATGACAAAAAAATTACACATACCATTTGATTGATCAATCAAGAGAGAGGGAGATAGATTTTGTAGAGGGAGAGAGATGTGAAATCCGACTTTGCAAAACAGAGAGAGCGACAATCTTGTAGAGATTTAGGAGAGATTTTGTGCAAAAAAGAAACTGAGGAAGAATGGTCGGGTTGCGTTTGAAACGACCCGACCCAAAATTTCAAAAATTTTCCCTCCAGATTATTATCATCACAGATAATAATCCTCAATGGGTCAACAACCAAGCAATGCGGAACAATAAAACATCAACGACATATTCCAATTTAACAAATCCCATACTTTATTAAATATCAACCCAGTTCAACCAATCAACCAATACGAATAACCAATAACCAATGACTAACAACCTAACAATTCCAATAGAATACAATCCAAGTGAGACCCTAAATCATCTTTTCTTCCTCGCCACGATTCCACGATCACAATTTCTCTTTACCTGCAACACATGGCAAAAAGAGTTGCGTGAGTATTATCACAAATACTCAGCGACGCGGTCATCCCGTCTACAGGCTATTTAAATACAAGTATAAACAACCAACACAATACCAGGATGATCACAGAACAAGCATACACAACCAAGCAAGCAAAACCAGTCCAGAATACATCGTGTCGAGCGACAGGACTCACTGTATCGATCGACACAACCACTAGGTGTCGATGATCGGTGTCCCCGTGTCGATCGACAGGACACATTGTGTCGATCGACACAACAACTAGGTGTCGAAGAACACAGGCCCCGCGACGATCGACAGGGCACACTGTGTCGATCGACACAACCACTAGGTGTCGAAGAACACAGGCCCCGTGTCGATCGACACACCACCTCGGTGTCGATCGATACGACATCGCAAACCCAGAATCGAGTTAATCCTCACACGACTCGAATCTGATGCAATCTGTCGAGTCTCCTGCACAAATCTACACGCAAAACACACAAAACCACCAAGCAATCGTATTCCATTGGCCCCCTATACTTATACGAGCCTACAGTCACGCACTCACCTTGATTGGGATTGAAAAAGGATGAAGAACGCGAAGAACGAGCGAAGAACACCAAGACAGCCTCTGATTCTGTCCTCACAGACCCGAAATCAGCACAGCAACAACCCCTTTCTCGTTCTAACACCACTCACGATCAATTTCTCCAGGAATCTCCCAACAATCACTCAAATTCACTGATTTCAGAACTTCTCCCCAAAACTCTCTGAAAAGTCTGATTCTCCAGAAAAAACGGCCAGAACATCTGATTCTGCCTTTTATATCGAACCCTAGGGTTTCCCTAAACCGGCCCACCAAACCGGCCAAATGGAACCAAACCCGACGGTCTGATTTCAACACGTGTCGATCGATATACACCACCTGTGTCGATCGACATAACGCCCAAAACCTGACTTCTCCTGTGTCCAAAACACACATGTCGATCGACACACACACCTGTATCGATCGACACCACCAAAAATCCACTTTTTGGTTCACGGGCGTTACAATTCTCCCCCACTAACACGGATTCGACCTCGAATCCTGCGACACCGTCACACTACGGTCTCAACCACCTGACCCGCACCCGGCCAGTATCCTTCGAGATCACACTCGAATCCCACAACCCATCCTGCTAAGGCTAACACTCTCGCCTAAAATTCGACCAGATTCACCCGGAACACCAACGATGCACGCCCCATGGTCCGGATTAGGGCTGCCCGATTGACCGTCCAACAATCAAACAAGAACATGTCCGACCAACCGTTGACCCCGCATTGGACCAAATGATCGTACAACAATCAAACAAGAACATGTACGACCATCAGCGTAACATATGCCACCAGGATTGTCCGAACCGAATTCCCGACTCCAGTAATAACCCCAGACTTGACGTCCACCACACCCTTGGCCCTCAGCCAACACCACTCATGATCACACCTGATCCCCGAGTTCTACTAGGCTCACCCTAGCCACATTGCACCGTCTCACCACGGCTGCAATCCTGACCCCACCCGGTCAGCACCACCTGGGATCCACTCCTGATCCCCGAAGCTCATCCAGTCTTATGCTCACGACCTCGCTCAGACGCTACTGCTCCTAACTCATACTCATAACTCATAAACATATACACCACACCTATGCTCGTAGGATCGTCATCCCTTGAGCGACAGTGTGCAGGAGACCCACCCGTCCCCTGGGGAGACCCACTATCCCTCCATGTATATATATATATAGGGAACCCACCCGTCCCCTAGAGAGAACCACTAACTCTCGAGTAAATGCAGAGAACCCACCCGTCCTCTGGAGAGATCCACTATCCCTCAGTATACAGGAACCCACCCGTTCCCTGGAGCAATACTCTGAAACGTGCATCATAAGCACCTGTCGACCAGAATCACCTTCCGTGGTCATCCGAAACAACCCAATCACCAGGGTGTTTCACAGAGTCCCTTGAAAGACAGTCCTAACTCACATAAGACTTCTACTCCAGACTCCCCCTAGGAAATAGACAAGTTCTAACGCGCGTAGAGCTTACATTTCCAGCCACTCCTGGAACCTGTACAGTCTCATTTCTAGCCACTCCTGGAACATGAACGATCTCTAAGCCGTGTAAAACTTCTATTCCTAGCCATCCTAGCCGATAGGCAAGCTCTAACTCACATAGAACTTCTACCGCTAGACCTCCTCATGACCTACCAGTCATCACGAACCCATGACATCACCAGTCATACCATAAGAATTCACATCTTATAACATATTTAATAAGGCAAACTCATCTTATTAAATCTCAAATTATATACTCATTACATCCATCACGAAATACAAATATCACAAACATAGAAACATGCTAATACAGACTTTGAAAACCAGAAGAGAACTCAAGCCACCGCTTGCTTCTCGAACCACTTCGAGAACTTCGTCTTCATCAACGCCTCTGGTTCTCAAGTCTCCTCCTCAATACCGTCACAGTCCCACACGACTCTCACCAATGGTATACTTTTCCGGCGCAGCACCTTGATCCTCCTCTCAAGAACCTCACAGGCCTTGCCGCCAACGTCATGTTGGGCTGAAGATCCTCCGGAATCCTCGCCAACACCTCCTCAGACTCATGCAGACACTTCCGTAGCATCGAAACATGGAAGACCTTGTGAAAAGCCTTCATACTCTGAGGTAACTCCAATCTATAAGCTACCGGTCCGACCCGCTCCACCACTCTGAATGGACCCATAAACCTCGGACTCAGCTTATTCTCTGAAATGGATCTGTTAGGACCCCTCAACATAGCTGCCCTGAGATACACTATATCTCCGAGCTCAAACTCCAGCTCTTTCCGTCTCCTATCGGCGTAACTCTTCTGCCGATCCTGAGCCTCTCTCATGTTCAGCCTCAAGACACAGATCTTCTCCGTCGTCTCCTGAACAAAGTCTGCACCAAACATGCTCCTCTCCCCCACTTGAGTCCAGCATAATGGTGTCCTACACGGCCTCCCATACAGAGCCTCATATGGAGCCATCCCAATACTCGCCTGATAGCTGTTGTTGTAAGCAAACTCTACCAGGTTCAGATGATCCACCCAATGACCACCATAATCCAGTACACACATCCTCAGCAAATCCTCCAATGTCTGAATCGTCCTCTCAGACTGCCCATCCGTCTGAGGATGATACGCAGTACTCATATGCACCTTAGTGCCCATCTCTGCCTGGAATGCCCTCCAGAACTCTGAAGTGAATCTCGGATCCCTGTCTGACACAATACTTATTGGCACCCCGTGCAACCTCACTATCTCACGCACATACTTCCTAGCCAACACCACCGCTTTGTCGGTCTTCTTGATGGCCAAAAAAATGTGCTGACTTGGTCAGACGATCCACAATAACCCATATCGCATCATAGGTCCGCGACACTGGCAATCCCGTCACGAAATCCATCATAATCATATCCCACTTCCACTCCAGAAAAGGTAAACTCTGCAATAACCCGCTCGGGACCTGATGCTCAGCCTTCACCAGCTGACAAACGTTGCACGCTGCAACCCAGCTAACTACATCCCTCTTCATACCGACCCAGTGATAATACCGCTTCAAGTCACGGTACATCTTAGTCGCTCCCAAATGAATCGATAACATGCTCGAATGAGCCTCCCTCAGGATCTCCCGCCGCAGATCCTCATCCTTGGGTACACAAACCCGCCTGTTCACCAGTATCATCCCACTCGCTGAGGCCACATACTCTGAACCGGCCGCCTTAGAAGCCTCAATCATACCCTGATCCTTCTCCTGTGCAACCCGAATCCTGCTCAACAGATCTGCCTGGTTAGCTGCCTCTAACCCCAACGGCTCCTGTGAGATCACACACAGCCTCAACGTGCTGATCTCGCTCACCAGAGCCTCCATATCCCGCTCCTGGTCTGAAGCTGTCCTCTTCCGACTCAACGCATCTGCAACCAGATTAGCCTTACCCGGATGGTACCCAATCTCCAGGTCATAGTCTGCAACTAACTCTATCCAGCGCCTCTGTCTCTGGTTCAGCTCCGGCTGAGTGAAGAAATACTTCAGACTCTTATGGTCTGTGAAAATCTGCACCTTCCCGCCATACAGATAAGACCTCCAGATCTTAAGTGCAAAGATAACTGCAGCCAACTCCAAGTCATGGGTAGGGTAATTGCACTCGTGCTTCCTTAACTGCCTCGAAGCATACGCAATAACCTTCCCCTGCTGCATCAGCACACAACCCAGACCAACTCCCGACGCGTCTGTACACACCACATAAGGCTTACCCGGCTCGGGTAATGCCAAAATCGGTGTACTAGTCAGCATCTCCTTCAGCTTCCCGAAACCCTCCTCGCAAACTGAAGACCAAACAAAAGGGACATCCTTCCCTGTTAGCTTCGTCATCGACTGCGCCATACTCGCGAATCCCTTGACGAACCTCCGGTAATAACCTGCCAACCCAAGAAAACTCCTGATCTCGGTGGCACTCCTCGGTCTAGGCCAACCTCTGATAGCCTCTATCTTAGCCGGATCCACAGAAATTCCCTCTGCAGACACCACATGGCCAAGAAAACTCATTTCTTGCTGCCAGAAACTGCACTTACTCAACTTCGCGTACAGCTTCTGCTCCCGCAGCTTCTCTAGAACCAAACTCAAATGCACCTCGTGCTCCTCAGGGCTCCTCGAATTCACCAGCATATCATCAATGAAGATGATTACAAACACGTCCAAACACTCTAGGAACACCCCGTTCATCAACCGCATGAACGCTGCTGGCGCATTCGTCAAACCAAAAGGTATCACCACACTAGATCAACCCGCATGATCTCTGAGGTCCACATCTAGTCCTATGCTTATCCACACGTTTGCAGACATTCATTGCTCCCAACTCATCAATACACCTCTCAAACTCTCAGGAACGCATCCTTTGAGATCTCGGTATCTGCAGGGGAACAACTATCCCCTCGAGAGAACCACCATCTCTCAGTATAACACAGGAGAACCACCATCCCCTAGTGAAATACTATAAAAACAGGGGAACCACCATCCCCTCAGGAGAACTACCATCTCCCCATGAGTTGTTCGGGTATCTACTCATACCCTAGAGCGGTAAATTCTTAAACGTTCAATAAGCATCTCAAACCAGAGCTACCTCATGTAGTCCAAATCATGATATTCCCGGAAGTCGGCCTCACACCCAGATAAACCAACCTCCTAGACTCTCGCTCAAACACGTCCGTCACCAGAACGTCTACACCTCGCGCCTGCTTGAAAGTAGCTAACGTCCTCCCACCAGCAACCTTAACTACTCCCGGCTGCTCACCAGAATCGCTCCGGATCCCGCTGCCCTCCGCACACTCCGGAGTAATGAAGCTATTCGTAGCTCCCGAATCGAACAACACGTGGGACTCACATCCGCCCACAACTAGGTCCCTGCACAATCCCATGTGATTTAAGAACCTTAACACTTATCACAGGACACACAATTTCCAAAACAGAGAGGATTCAACACCCAAATCCCGCGACTCGTCCCTCCTAGGATAACTTCCAAGCTTGTGATCCATGCTCCCACACCCGCAGCATCTCGGACCACCCTGAACCATCTGACTCAGTTCCGAAGTGCTCTCCTACTTCCTCTTTTAACCCTGAGCAGGCTTGCCGCCCCTGCTCGAACCAGTCTGCTGCTGAGATCTCCTCGGCTGCTGCTGCTGCTGCTGCACCGGTGGGCTAACCACCACAACCTGCTCCCTGAGATCCTCCTCAATCGCAGCCGCAGTCTCAACCAGCTCCACCCTCGTGGCGAACTTACTCGCCCTGCAGCGAGTCCTCAACTCAGCTCGAAGTCCCCCGAGGAACCTCCTCACCTGGGCCTGCTCGCCCTCCATGCCTCTACCGGCATGCATCAGGAGCCTACCGAACTCCAAATCAAACTCCCTCACTGTCCGATCTCCCTGAGTTAGGTTCAGAAACCACGACTCCATCCTGCCCACCGCCTCCTGCGGAAATACTTGGCGTTAAACTCTGCCAAAAATTCTTCCCAGACCATCCCGGCCTGCACCCTCCTGGTCTCGACGCCTCTCCACCAGAGATGCGCGTCACCATCCAGATAGTGAACCGCCAGGTCCACTCTGTATCCCTCAGGACACTTGATCGAGCAAAAATTACGCTCAAATCTATGACGCCACTCATCGGCCTCCTCAGGCTTGGCACCACCAGAAAAAAACCCGGTGCCAATCCGCTGCATCTACTCCATCATCCTCAGATACGATGGAAGTTCCTCTGCAACCGCCAGAACCGGCTACACCCCAGCCACACCCGGCTGAACATCCGCCACTACTGGCTGCACACCAGCCCCACCTGGCTGAACTCCCGGAGCCTGACCCGTAGCCGGCACCCCACCTGGTAACCGCTCCAGAATCAACTGCAGTAAACCCGCCAGACGATCATCTCAGTCTTGGGCCACACCTACGGGAGCACCCCCACCCGGGCCCCCCGCACCAACAGCTACCTCGGGACCCACACTGGCCCCACTAGCCCTCACGCTGGCACCCGTAGCAGTCACACCCACAGACCCCTCCTGAAACGCCTGCGAGTCTGCCACCTACTCCTGCGTGGTCTCCTGGGCCACACTCACGGCATCTGACTCACTCTGAAGTCCTCGCCCACGCCCACCACGACCACCACGGCCCCTACGACCTCTGCCTCTAGCCACTCTAGCCATCACTCTGCCCTAACCAGCAGACTACTAAGTACTAGAAAACAGAAAGTCATAGAACACTTACCGTGGAATCTCATTGAAGGCTCGGAAGAGATGATCTAAGACTCCATACCCACACAACAATCAATCAATTAACTTCCTAATCAATCAATTGCACCCGCCCTAGAACCCTAGGGCTCTGATACCAAACTGAAACGACCCGACCCAAAATTTCAAAAAATTTCCCTCCAGATTATTATCATCACAGATAATAATCCTCAATGGGTCAACAACCAAGCAATGCGGAACAATAAAACATCAACGACATATTCCAATTTAACAAATCCCATACTTTATTAAATATCAACTCAGTTCAACCAATCAACCAATACGAATAACCAATAACCAATGACTAACAACCTAACAATTCCAATAGAATACAATCCAAGTGAGACCCTAAATCATCTTTTCTTCCTCGCCACGATTCCACGATCACAATTTCTCTTTACCTGCAACACATGGCAAAAAGAGTTGCGTGAGTATTATCACAAATACTCAGCGACGCGGTCATCCCGTCTACAGGCTATTTAAATACAAGTATAAACAACCAACACAATACCAGGATGATCACAGAACAAGCATACACAACCAAGCAAGCAAAACCAGTCCAGAATACATCGTGTCGAGCGACAGGACTCACTGTATCGATCGACACAACCACTAGGTGTCGATGATTGGTGTCCCCGTGTCGATCGACAGGACACATTGTGTCGATCGACAGAACACTCACCTTGATTGGGATTGAAAAAGGATGAAGAACGCGAAGAACGAGCGAAGAACACCAAGACAGCCTCTGATTCTGTCCTCACAGACCCGAAATCAGCACAGCAACAACCCCTTTCTCGTTCTAACACCACTCACGATCAATTCCTCCAGGAATCTCCCAACAATCACTCAAATTCACTGATTTCAGAACTTCTCCCCAAAACTCTCTGAAAAGTCTGATTCTCCAGAAAAACGGCCAGAACATCTGATTCTGCCTTTTATATCGAACCCTAGGGTTTCCCTAAACCGGCCCACCAAACCGGCCAAATGGAACCAAACCCGACGGTCTGATTTCAACACGTGTCGATCGACATACACCACCTGTGTCGATCGACATAACGCCCAAAACCCGACTTCTCCTGTGTCCAAAACACACATGTCGATCGACACACACACCTGTATCGATCGACACCACCAAAAATCCACTTTTTGGTTCACGGGCGTTACAGCGTTTATAAAGAGACGCCGATCTTCGCTAATTCGCCGCAAAATATTAAATATTTGATTAAACGTTTTTGGTTTTCCCACCACATAAATGTTTTGCCTCGTGTTGATCAAAAACCAAAAATATTTTAATTTAGCGTCGAATTAGCATTGAACACAACCTATTCGACGCTAAATTAAAATCTTTTCGGTTTACTGCCAACGGTTTAATCAAAATGAATATGAATTTTTTTGGTTTACCGCCAACGTTTTAATCAAATTAATTCAATATAGCATCGATTTTGTGTCAAATTACAAAAAATCCGCTGTGTTTTTGATTAGCGTCGCAATAGCGTCGAAATAAAAGTCTCCGATGCTAATTCATTGCTAATAGCATCGAATTTGCGTCGATTTCATGTGTTTTCGATGCTAATTCGTGGCTATGGCGACGCTAAACCACCAATCTTTGTTTGAGGTATAGGGTAAAGAAACCGCAACCGATACCAAAAAAATCTTAACCATTTCAATCTTTGTTATAACCGAATAATTTTAAAATTTGAAATTTTTTGTACATACATATTTTGTTCATATAAGGTTAATGATGATATATGTAAAACTATATAGTTTTTCGAAATCTTTATTCATTACATGCATTTGTTTTAAATTATGAATACATACTTATTCATTCGCAATTAAGATACAATATAGATAACATTTATGCTTCACTGTTTGAATCATCATTTGAGTTATCGTCATCCTTATCGGTACTTTCTCCACTCTCGTTTGTAAACTCGTCTTCGGGGTTTTCTGCATCGGTAGCATCCGGAAGTATATCAGCTTCTCGGAGCTATTTTAAGCACATATAACCATGAAATCCCTGTTTTTCTGACCTATGGATATGGAATGAAACAAACTTGATCCGCTTATAATGCAAGGACAAATGGATCATACTTTGCATAAGAACGCGATCCATTAACATCGATGACACCAAACTTTCCTACTCGAACTCCTCGCCCGACAACTGGATCAAACCACTCGAATTTGAAAAGTGTGCACTGTAAGTTAACCAAACCAGGATATTGCACTTCAACAATGTCTTGTATAATGCCATAAAAATCTGTGTCCCCGGCTCGAGCGATCACACCGTAGTTCGCAGTTGCTCTATTTTTGCCACGTTGAATGTATGGAATGCATAACCTCGTGTAAAATACATTGGAGATGATGTAACTTTCCCCAACGGACCTTGGATCAACTCTCTAAACCATACAGGGTATGACGTGTCTCCATAATCAACTTGGCAAATATAGTATACACATTGTAAATATAGTATATACATTGTAAATATAGTATACACAAATTATATATATAGGTTTTTATGGAAACTATATATATATATTTTTTTTTTAGCTTACCTGAGTCCTCAACCATTTAGCAAAGTGTAGGTCTTTACATTTTTCAATCTCACCGGCGGATGCATTTGGGAAAGTCTCGTTAACCTGGCGAATGAATTCACTAATAGAAAATATAGTTATATCAAATGTTTTCAAAGCATATATATGGTAAAAATAACCCTTTTGACCTCAATCCATAGTTGGTAATAATATGTACCTCAGAAATGGGCTAACTTCGTCGCATTGTAAGAGAATATATGTGTGTGCACAATTGTATTCTTCGTATGAGGACCAGTCTTGTTCTCCTATGATTCCGGCATACCTACCAACTGCACAGAATATATCTGGGACATTAGAAACTGGATACATTTGTGCGATGCCACCATCGTACCTACGTGGAGCTCTTTTTCGTGTCCGGACAGTTGGAGGGAAGTAATATGAGCTAAAATAAGAGGTTTCTTCGGTTAAACTTCCCGCAACAATTGATCCCTCAACCTTAGCCAGGTTTTTTGCCTTTCCTTTTAAGTGTTTCATGAATCTCTCGAAAGGATACATCCAACGAAATTGAACGGACCCTCCTAAATCGGCTTCGTAAGGGAGATGGACATGAAGATGCTCCGTCGCATCAAAGAAAGATGGAGGGAATATCCTCTCTAAATTGCACAGCAATATTGCGATGTTATTATTTAGTTGTTGAATTCCATTCTGAGTTAGAGTTCGCACACACAGATCCCGAAAAAAATGCTCCAACACTTAAAACCAAAATCCAATATCAACAAAAAAAGAAATGTAATTGCACAAATCATTTGTTTAGATATTTATATATTGTCATATAAAATATACCTGCAAGTGATTCATGCACGTTCGTTGGCAAAAGCTCCGCAAAGGCGAAAGGCAATAATCTCTACCTAAACACATTATAATCATGACTCTTCATACCAGAAATTTTTTTCCCTTGCTCCACAGACTTTGAAAGTTTTGACACGTATCCATCTGGGAACTTACCTTCGGTGGAAACCCAGTTAAAGAATATTGATTTACCGTCGCTTGACAATCTAAAGATAGGCACTGGAGCTCTCCCATCTCCCGTGAGATGTAAATGAACTCTAGAGCATATAAGAGGCAAATCTAGTCTAGACTTCAAGTTGTCTTTAGACCTGCCTGGAATGTTTAAGATGGTGTGTATGATGTTATCGAATTTTTTTTTCTCAATGTGCATGACATCACAATTGTGACGCAATAGATGATCCTTCCAGTACAGTAAATACCAGAAAATGCTCTTCTTATGCTAATTATGTTCTTCAAGGTATCCATCTAGGAGATTAGTCGGAATATTATGCCAGTTACCACCACGTTTTGCTGTGTCCTGAGCTCCATAATAATCAAGTTGACCTTCAATTTTCTCTCTTGAAAGATATGGAGGTTGGGGGATATGTACACGTTTGCCCTTTGTGAACAACCTCCTGTTCCCCGGTACGGATGGTTAATAGGGGGAAACATCCAGTGACAATCAAACTAACAAGATTTTCTACCATTTTTTAGTTGGAAGACATATGTTTCATTTTGGCAATACCAACATGATAACCTACCATGTGTTGTCCAACCAGATAACATTCCGTAGGCTGGAAAATTGCTTATCGTCCACATAAGCACAGCTCGCATGGTAAAATTCTTTTTCCTAGAGTAATCAAAAGTACGAACCCCATGAGACCACAACATGTTCAACTCGTGAATCAGCGGCTGTAGAAACACATCAATAGATCTTCTTGGATGCTTCGGACCAGGGACTAAAATACTCAAAAACAGAAATTCCTTCTGCATGCACATATCAGGCGGAAGGTTATAAGGTGTCCATATAACCGGCAACAAAGAATATTGCCTGACAGACATACCGAACGGACTAAAACAATCTGTATCGCCAAGATAAACACTGCGCTTATCTTTAGCAAAATTAAAGTTTATCGATTTGAAGTGTTTCCAAGCTTTTGCATCAGAAGGATGATGAACTTCTCCTTCAATAGTTAAAAGATTCCGCATGCCACCTCATTGATGCAGCTGTTCATTCAGATTGGTATAACCTTTGTAGCCTATCTATTATGGACAGGTACTACATTCTGTGGTACGACACTTTACTTCTACCAGCTCCTTGGGGCTGAAATCTTGGTTTGTGGCAAAATCAACATTCCTGCAGTTCTTCATCATCTTTCCAAAATATCATGCAGTTGTCAATGCAAACATCTATCATCTACGAGGGCAAACCTAAACTAGAGACTAGTTTATGTATGTCGTAATATGACTCAGCAGCTTGATTACCCTCTGACAAATATTCTTTTATAAGAGCTGCCCAATCATCCATGCAACTCTCAGATTGATTATGATCAAACTTTATTGTCATCATCCTAGATGCCAATGATAATTTAGACAGACCTTCCTTACAACCTTCATAGATTGGTTGTTTTGCAGAATCAAGCATATCCTAAAAATTTTTAGCATCTACATTGGGTTCCTCAGCAATATCATCAGGAGTAAACATAATTCCAAGAAATGCATCGGTTACCATTACTTCGAACCTATTATGCTCTATCCCGACATCATGATTATAAATATTAACAAATTGATGCTGATCATATTGCTCATTCGAATAACCCTGATCCTTAGGTTGGTAACTAGTACTACTTGAAGTTTCATCTTCATATCCCTCTCCATGATAAAACCAAACACAATACTCAGGTGTGAATCCTCTATTAAATAAATGCGTACCAACTGCATCAATTGTCTGCGGCTTCGAATTTTTGCACTTCCGACACGGGCACACCATCACTCCGGTCCGTTGAATTGTAGGCACATTACTCGCTTGAGCCATTAAAATTTCAAGCCCGTTGAGGAACTCTTCTGAAAGCCCTCCATTTTCATGTCTACGTCGATACATCCAACTTCTTAGTTCGTATATATGGCCCATCTTATTCAGAAAATATAACTAAAAAGATTTAGTAGAAAGATTTTTTTTTAATTTTTTTTTTTGAAACATATTTTTTTTATTGATGATTTTTGGCTTGGGATGCGTTTGTTGGGGAGGTATTTATAGGAGATTTTAGCAGCGATTTTGCATCGAAATTTTGAATCGAATTAGCATCAAAAACATATGCGTCGATTTTGCTTCGAATTAGCGTCGTTTTTGCTTTGAATTAGCGTCGTTTACAAGCGCCGCTAAAGAAGTAGGTGAACCCATTAAAAATATGCACCTACTTACCAATTTTGACGCAATATTCGATGCTATTGGGTCAACGCTAAATTGATGCAAAAACCCACGGACCCCTCTGAATTGTCTGTGAAACTGCCACCTGCTCCAGCGCGGAACTCTGGGCTACACTCGCGGTGGCGGACTCACTCTCTAGTCCCCGACCGCGCCCACGTCCTCCATGACCACCATGACCTCCACGACCACGACGGCCTCTACCTCTAGGTCCTTTAGCCATCTCTCTTGCAATACCACAGTAGAACACTAAGCATACTAGAAAGCTAGAAAATATCAAACAAACACATAACGTGGAATCTCATTGAAGGCTCGAAGAAGATGATCTAGGACTCCAAACTCACACAAAACAATTGACTAAATCCTCATAATCAATCAAGTGCACTCGCCCTAAAACCATAAGGGCTGTGATACCAAATTAAAACAACCCGACCCGTTTTTTTTTTATCTAATTAGTATTTCCATAAATACTAATTCCCAACACTTAGCAATTCAACAAGCAACCAAACATAACCAGCGGAAATCAACTCAAATCAAACAAACGATTAAACCATCAAACCATCACCAATTCAAAACCAATTTAACAATTCAATTCTATAAAACCAGTAACCTAGCTGTTCTAAACAATCACATAAAGCAAATAAACAAGACTCTAGATCATCTCCTCTTCACAGCCTTGATTTCACGATCACATCTTTTCTTTACCTGCATGACATGGTTAAAAGAGATGCGTGAGTATTATTACAAATACTCAGTGAGACGGTCATCCCATCTACTTGGCTATACACACAGACATAAAGAAATAACACAATACCAAGCGATCAATCAACAACGCATAGCATGAACAAATAACCAGTAATCATTCATCAATCCATTCCAATTCACAATCAAACGCATCATGAATACTCCGATTACTCAGATAAACCATGGTCACGCACTCACCTTGATTCTAGATCGATTCTAGACAAGGAAAGACACAAAAAGAGACCTCTCTGACACCTATAGCCCATGCTATATCTTCCTTTCCTCATGAACCAACAAAACCTCGATCCTTTCTGCAAAAACCTCCTAAACCAAATTAGGGTTTCAGAAAACAGGAACAACACGCTGACTTCGAAAGCACACTAAGAACGGATATTACCTCAAAATGAGGATCTGAAACCTGATCTAGAAACTAGACAGATAGAGCTATCCAATGATATGTGGATCGTTCTCTGAGTCTTTCTGGTTCGACGAGAATCTTCCTTTGAAGTGGACTGATCGCAAATCCGAAATTGCACAAACCTCTTTCAGTAAAACAATTATAACTCCTAGAATACACATTCGATTGACAAACCGTTTTCTCCTATATCGCTCCGATCCGATCTGTTCTTACTGGCCGATGCCCTCCCCTTCTAAAACCGGACAGAAGTGCCTCCAAAACCTCACTCACGCCTTTTCTTAGCCTTAAGGAACAAAAACACATTAAGATCTCTTTCTCTTCTCTCTAAAAATATGAAACTCAACTTTTCTCTCCCAAAAATGCGACTGAAATACGACCCTTTGACTTATATAGGCAAACCCTAGGGTTCCCTTAAACCAGACCGCAAACCGAT
Organism: Arabis hirsuta; assembly: GCA_964056655.1. Taxonomy (NCBI): domain Eukaryota; kingdom Viridiplantae; phylum Streptophyta; class Magnoliopsida; order Brassicales; family Brassicaceae; genus Arabis; species Arabis hirsuta. The sequence goes on along the minus strand of OZ053298.1, from coordinate 20,484,048 downwards.
GCTCAAAACTGAACCAACCGGTTTAATTCGCAATCTGTGTCGATCGACGCACTATCCAGAAATCCCAATTTTGGTTTGCGGGCGTTACAATAGTAACTTTCAACAATTTTGTACAATGTTGCAAGTTTGTGACTCATCTGAAGTTCAAAGGAAATTTAGTTGGGTTTGTAGAAGAAGGAACGAAGTGAATGAATGCTGCTTAGACAGAGTATTTGTTAATTCAACATGGAGATTAAACTATCCTGAGTCTGAAACAGAGTTTTTAGAATTAGCAGAATCTGATCATCGACCATTAGTGGTCACAATTGAATACGAAGCAAACTTGAAAAGGGGACAGTTCCACAATGACAAAAGACTATTTAGAGACATGAAGATTTTGCAGATATAGTAAGAAGAGCGTGGGATAAACAAAGGATGGACATAGATAAAGATAAGTTTGGTCTTAGAATTGCTCATTGTAGAAAAGAGATGGCTCGCTGTAAGAAAAAGAATAAAAATAATACAGTTTAACTAATTCAGGAGTTAAGAAGTCAAATTGATCGAACCAACAAAAGATTATAGTTCTTTCTCAACTGAAATTCACCATTTTAAAAAGAAGTTAAATCAAGCATATCGAGATGAAAAAATTTTGGAAGCAAAAGAGTAGAAATATTTGGTTATGAGTAGGAGATCGTAATACCAAATACTTTCATGGAAACACTAAAGCAAGAAGATCTCGAAATCTTATTAAAGAAATACATGACAGCGATGGAATTATACATCAAAGAGATGCTGCAATTGGAATGGTTGCTCATGATTACTTTCAAGAGATGTTTACAACTTCAAATCCTACAAATCTAGAGGATATATTCCAGGAGTTACAAACGAAAAAGACTGATGAGATGAATGCATTCCTAACAAGACGTGTGTATAACCAAGAAATAAAAGAGGTCGTTTTTTAATTGAACCCGATAGAGCACCAGGTCCTGATAGAATTAAAGCAGCTTTCTATCAACAATTCTGGGATGATATTGGTGATGATGTGTGTACACTGATTCGTCGATTCTTTCAAACATGAGAAATAGAAGATGGACTAAATAAGATAAACATCTGTTTGATTCCAAAGATCAAAGAACCAAAGGTAATGAGTGATTTCTGACCTATCACCCTTTGTACGGTGAGCTATAAAATAATTTAAACGATTCTGTTTATGAAAATGAAAATTTTTCTAGGTGAGCTAATCTCTAAATCTCATGCAGTTCTTGTGCCTGGACGAAACATTACATATAATGTTCTTATAGCACATGAACTAATGCATGCATTGAAATCAAAGAAAGATATAGCAGAAAATTATGTTGCTATAAGGAGGGATATTAGCAAAGCTTATGATCGGGTTGAATGGACATTTTTTTAATAGATTTTGGTGAGAATAGGTTTTGCAGAGCAGTGGATCAAATGGATCATGAGTTGTGTCTCAAAAGTGAATTATTATGTGCTTGTTAATGGTTAAACTTATGGAGAGATAAAACCATTGAGAAGAATTCGGCAAGAGGATCCATTATCTCTGTATCTTTTCATTCTTTGTGGAGAGGTGCTAAGTCAAAATGTTATCGAGTGCATAAAAAAGAAACATCTATAAAGGAATGAAGATTGCGAACAAATGTCCACCTATTACTCATCTTCTTTTTGCTGATGATTCGTTTTTCTTTTGTAGAGCTATAGTAGCTGTTTGTAATCAAATGGCTAAAAGTGTATGTTGAATGAGTATTAGAATTCAATATAAGTTGATACATATGTTCATCAAAGGAGTTGAGAAGCTGATGGTAAAACATTTAAAACATTAAGGTGTAGCTGTTGAAGTAGTGTACTGTACCAGTTGCGAAGTACTATAGGAAGTGATACAAGCAGACTGCATTAAGCTTAAAGCTACGTGGGCTTGAAGAGATGGGCTGGACCAAGCTGCTCAAGTGTCAAGGACAAGCCTAGATGTGGAGCTGAGTTGGAAGAGTGCCTTGGAGAGCAATGAACATCTTTCCTTATCTCTTGGCTAAGAATAAGGAAAGGAAGAATATTCTTGAAGATTTGAGATCATCAAGACTTGGAGATGAAGGCTAGGGTTAGCCGCTTTTTCCTACTGTGTATAAATAGGACGTGTTAGCCTAGTAGGGCACTTAACACAAGAAATACTATTCAAATAAATTGCTCAAGCCCTGCCAATCTATTCAACTGTTTTTTGCTACCATGCAAAGACAATTAGTGATGAGATAAATGGCCTTCTAGCTGATTTTTGGTGGGGAAAGGATAATGGAAATCGTAAGATTCCTTGGATTGCATGGAAGATAATGTCTATACCAAAACGTGAAGGAGGCATGGGATTTAGAGATTTCCAAAGTTTTAACAAAGATTTATTAGGTAAACAGGCTTGGAGAGTATTTAAGACTCCTACATCACTGTTAGCTAAACTTTACAAGGGACGATACCATAGAAAATCGATGTTTCTAGAATCGTTTTGTGGTCGACAATTGTCTTATGGATGGAAATCAATTCAAGCAGGAAAGAAATTATTAATGCAAGGACTTAGGAAACAAATTGGAGATGGAAGAGCTACTAGTGCTTGGTATGACCCATAGCCGCCAACTAAGGATGTTGCCGTGGGTTAAAAAACCCAGCCCGACCTGAGACTGAACTGAATCCAGCCCACGAAAAACCCGAATTCAAGAAACCCAAGAAAGCCCAAGTTCCAATAGAGTAACCCGAAAAAAACCTGTCAAGTTCTGGGTTTGATTGTGGGTACCCGAATTTGGGTCTTTCAAATAAATGTACACTTTTTTTATTTTTATTTTACATGTGTATTCATCAAAATCTAAATCTTCTAATATACATTTACATATATGAAGTGTTATTTTTAATATTTATACATTTGTATTCATCTAAATCTAAATCTTCTAATCTAAATAAATGTACATTTATAATTATCATACGATGTCAAAAAAGTATAGTCCAATTTTGAGCGCATGCTTCTATAACTAATTTCTTCATAGTTCAAGGCAATAAGAAACATAGTTATTCCAATTTCTAACTACATAATATCAAGGCTACTACTTTCTTAATTGGTGCCTAATTATATTACGAATGAAGAATGTCGAATCCTGGGCTTCAAAATTGCAACTTGTCAGTTCCACTAACTTAGTTCCAATACCGTGAAGAAATGAAGTTGTGGAGTACGAAGAGAAAACGATTCGGAAACAAAGATTCCTTTGCGACTAACAAAGAGAAACCGTGAAGAAATGATATGCGACCGGGTGAAGAAGATGAATCAGATGTTTTTTTGTACCCTAGAATAAAACGTCGTCGTTTTATGCTAACACATTTAAAAAAAAAAAATCCACCGGGTACCTGAAACCCAATAGGGTAAACCCGAAAGGGTAATTTTAAAAACGGGACCTACCCATTTTAAACCCGTGAAATTTGGAAACTAAAAACACGGGTTCTGGGTTTAAAATCTCAGTTGGGTTTCGGGTACCCAACGGGTTTTTACTCATTATTAACATCCCTACCACCAACATCACCTCCAAGACCAGCTTCAGGTACAATCTTAAATCTTGAAATGAAAATTTGTGAATTGTGGAGAACAGGTCAACACGTGAGTTTGATGAAGATCAACTAGCAAGAGTATTAAATCTTGAAGATGTGCAGATAGCAAATGTAATGACCGCGAACCAATTTCTATGGATTTTGGTCGTGCGTCGATTGACGCCGGTGGTGTGCATCGATCGACGCAAGTCGGATTGAACCAGACCGGTTCGATTTCAATTTCTGGTTCGGTGGGTCGGTTTAGGGAATCCTAGGGTTGGTATATAAAGCGTAGAACAGATGTGTTATGGCCGATTTTGGGGCTGTTCTTGAACAGAAATCAGAGAGTTTCATAGAGAAATCGGTGTGTTGAGATATTTGAGTGTTTGTGTGGATCCAGGAGCGTGTTGGGGCTGTGTTTCTGCGTTTTGGGAGTGAAGATTTCAGATTTGGAGGCTGTGTTCTTTGCGTTCTTCGTGAATCATCATTCTTTTCCTTACAGAATCGAGGTGAGTGAGTGACCGTAGGTTTATCTGGGTAAAGGGTTGATAGAATGCGTTTTCTGTGATGTTTATGTGTGGATTTCGTGTTGATTATGTGCAGGGATTGATGCAATTCGATCTAGGATCGATCCATGAGAGGATAGATTCGATCATGGCATCTGTGATATTGCGTCGATTGACACATGAGACAGTGCATCGATCAACACCGGGGTGGCGAGGCACGGGGAGTTCAGGTTTGCTATCACTGCAGGGAGCCGGGGCACATCAAGACCAGGTGTCCTAAGCTGCAGCAGATGGCGGTGGTGGTGGTACAGCTAGTGGCCCAGATTGCTGCGTCACTGCGGGTATTCACTTCGGTGGAAGTCGGTGGTTCTAACACCAGACCGATCACAGGTAATTTTCGGACTTGACTTGGTTAATTTTCTTGGTGTTTGAATTTTAGTCTGTTTGGAAATTGTTAGTCTGTGCTAAAGTGTTAGGGTTCTTAAGCACATGGGATTTGTGCAGAGACCTTAGTAGTGGGCGGATGTGAGTCCCACATGTTATTTGATTATAGAGCTACGAATAGTTTCATTACTCCAGAGTATGCGGAGGGTAGCGGTATCCGGAGCGATTCCGAAGAGTAGTCAGGAGTAGTTAAGGCTGCGGGTGGCAAGTCGTTAGCTACTTTTAGGTAGGCTCGAGGTGTGGATGTTCTGGTGGCGGGAGAGTTGATGCCAGCAGATTTGATCATTAGTCCGGTGGAGTTGTACGATGTCATTATCGGGATGGATTGGCTGGATCGGTACAAGGTCCATCTGGATTATCATCGAGGACGTGTTGTGTTCGAGAAAGAGGCGGGGAGGTTGGTTTATCAGGGTGTGAGGCCGATTTCCGGAAGTCTCGTGATTTTGGCGATTCAGGCTAAGCAGCTAATTGAGAAGAGCTGCGAGGCATATTTGGCGTCGATAATGATGCCAAAGACTGTTGAAGAGGTTGCAGTTGGAGATATTCGGGTTGTTCAGGACTTCCAGGATGTTTTCAGTCATTGCTGGGATTACCGCCGTTGAGGTCAGATCCTTTTACGATCGAGTTGGAGCCTGAAACGACTTCCATATCCAGGACGCCTTACCATATGGCTCCAGCAGAGATGGCAGAGCTGAAGAAGCAGCTGGATGATTTGTTGGGTAAGGGTTTCATACGGCCTAGTGTTTCACCATGGGGAGCGCTGGTGCATCGATTACCGGGGACTTAACCGAGTCACTGTGAAGAACAGGTATCCTCTGCCGCGGATTGATGAGTTGTTGGATCAGCTGCAAGGGGCTACTTGGTTCTCCAAGATTGATTTGGCTTTGGGTTATCATCAGATCCTGATTGATGAGGCGAATGTTCGGAAGACTACTCAGGACGAGGTATGGGCATTACGAGTTCGTGGTGATGCCTTTCGGGTTGACAAATACGCGAGCAGCGTTCATGAGGTTGATGAACGGGGTGTTCCAGGAGTATTTCGATGTGTTTGTGATCATCTTTATTGATAATATTATGGTGTATTCGAGGAGTCCTGAGGAGCATGAGGTGCATTTGAGGGCGGTTCTAGAGAAGCTATGGAGCAGAAGCTGTACGCGAAGTTGAGCAAGTGTAGTTTCTGGCACGAGAGATGAGTTTTCTTGGCCATGTGGTATCTGCAGAGGGAGTTTCTATAGATCAGCCCAAGATTGAGGCTATCAGAGGGTGGCCTAGACCGAGAAATGCCACCGAGATCCGGAGTTTTCTTAGGCTGGCAGGTTATTACCGGAGGTTCGTCAAGGGATTTGCGAGTATGGCGCAATCGATCACGAAGTTAACAGGGAAGGATGTCCCTTTTGTATGGTCTTGAGCTTGCGAGGAGAGTTTCGGGAAGCTGAAGGAGATGCTGACGAGTAAACCAGTGTTGGCGTTACCCGAGCCGAGTGAGTCTTACGTGGTGTATACGGATGCTTTGGGAGTTGGTCTGGGTTATGTACTGATGCAGCAGGGGAAGGTTATTGCATATGCTTCGAGGCAATTGAGGAAGCACGAGTGCAACTACCCTACCCATGATTTGGAGTTGGCTGTGGTGATTTTCGCTTTAAAGATTTGGAGATCTTATCTTTATGGCAGATGGGTGCAGGTGTTCACAGACCATAAGAGTCTGAAGTATTTCTTCACTCAGCCAGAGCTAAACCAGATACAGAGGCATTGTATGGAGTTGGTAGCATATTATGATCTGGAGATTTGGTACCATCCGGGTAAGGCTAACCTGGTGGCAGATGTGTTGAGTAGGAAGAGGGTTGCTTCAGCTTAGGAACAAAAATATGGAGGCTTTGGTGAGTGAGATTGGCACTTTGAGGTTGTGCATTATCTCACAGAAGCCGTTGGGGTTAGAGGCAGCTAACTAGATAGATTTGCTGAGCATGATTCGAGTAGCTCAGGAGAAAGATCAGGATTTGATTAATGCTTCTAAGGTTGCAGGTTCAGAGTAAGCGGTCTCGGCAAATGGGATGATACTGGTGAATGAGCGGGTTAGTGTACCCAAGGATGAGGGTCTGAGGCAGGACTTCTTGACAGAGGCTCATGCGAGCATGTTGTCGATTCATCCGGGAGCGACTAAGATGTACCGTGATTTGAAGCGATATTATCACTGGGTTGGATGAAGAGGGATGTCGCTAACTGAGTAGCAGCATGGAACGTGTGCCAGTTAGTGAAGGTTGAGCATCAGGTTCCGGGCGGGTTGTTGCAGAGTTTACCCATTCCAGAGTGGAAGTGGGACATGATCACCATGGACTTTGTGACAGGGTTTCCGGTGTCGCGGACTTATGATGCTATTTGTGTGATTGTGGATCGTCTGACAAAGTCAGCACATTTTCTTACCATCAAGAAGACCGATGGAGCGGCGGTGTTGGCTAAGAAGTATGTGCGAGAGATAGTAAGGATGCACGGGGTGCCAGCGAGTATTTTCTCAGACAGAGATCCAATGTTTAGTTCAGAGTTCTGGAAGGCGTTTCAGGCTGAGATGGGCACTAAGGTGCATATGAGCACAGCTTATCATCCTCAGACGGATGGGCAGTCTGAGAGGACGATTCAGACATTGGAAGACCTGTTGAGGATGTGTGTGCTGGATTATGGTGGCATTGGGCGGATCATCTGATCTTGGTTGAGTTTGTGTACAACAATAGCTACCAGGCGAGTATTGGGATGACTCCATATGAGACTTTGTATGGGAGGCCATGCCGTACACCATTGTGCTGGACTCAAGTAGGGGAGAGGAGCATGTTTGGTGCGAATTTTGTTCAGGAGACGACGGAGAAGATCCATGGCTTAAGGCTGAACATGAGGGAGGCTCAGGATCGGCAGAAGAGTTATGCCGACAAGAGGAGGAAAGAGCTAGAGTTTGAGCTGGGGCAGGAGATTCTTAGAGAGGCTCATGCGAGCATGTTGTCTATTCATCCGAGAGCGACTAAGATGTATCGTGATATAAAACAGTATTATCACTGGGTCGGGATGAAGAAGGATGTTTCTAACTGGGTCGCAGCTTGCCATGGGCAGGTTAGTGAAGGCATAGCATCAGGTTCCGAGTGGTTTGTTGCAGAGTTTACCCATTTTAGAGTAGAAGTGGGATATGATTACCATGGATTTTGTGGTAGGATTACCAATTCGCGGACTTATGCTATTATCTAGGTGATTATAGATTGTCTGACTAAGTTAACACATTTTTTTGCCATTAAGAAGACTGATGGAGCGGCGGTTTTGGCTAAGAAGTATGTGTGGGAGATAGTGAGGCTGCACGGGGTGCCAGCGAATATTATGTTGACAGAGATCCGAGGTTAGCTTCAGAGTTTTGGAGAGCCTTTCAGGCTGAGATGGGCACTAAGGTGTATATGAGTATTGCTTATCATCCTCAGACGGTTGGGCAATCTGAGAGGACGATTCAGACACTCGAGGATTTGTTGAGGATGTGTGTGCTAGATTATAATGGTCATTGGGCGGATCACTTGAACTTGGTAGAATTTACGTATAACAACAGTAATCAAGCGTGTATTGGTATGGCTCCATAGAGGCGTTGTATGGGAGGTCATGTCATACACCATTATGCTAGACTCAAGTGGGGGGAGAGGAGCATGTTTGGTGCAGACTTTGTTCAGGAGGCGACAGAGAAGATATGTGTTTTGAAGCTGAACATGAAGGATGCTCAAGATCGGCAGAGGAGTTATGCTGATAAGAGGAGGAAAGAGATAGAGTTTGAGATTTGAGATTAGGTGTATCTCAAGGCAGCGATGTTGATGGGTCTTAACAGATCCATTTTAGAGAATAAGCTAAGTCTGAGGTTTATGGGTCCGTTCAAGGTTTTGGAACGGATTACGCCAGTAGCTTATCTGTTGGAGTTGTCTCAGAGTATGAAGGCCTTCCATAATGTCTTTCATGTGTTGATGCTATGGAAGTGTCTACATAAGTCTCAGGAGGTGTTGGCTAGGACTCGGAGGAAAATGATACCGTTGGTGAGAGGAGAGTCAAGGTTCTGCGCCGGTATTTAGGAGGAGACTTGGGAACCAGAAGTGAGGATGAAGGCAATGTACTCAAAGTGGTTCGAGAAGCAAGCGGTGGCTTGAGTGTCTTTTTTTGGTTTTCAGAGTCTGTATAGCATGTTGCTATGATTTTGATGTATTTTTCATTTGTGTTGTAACGATTATACATTGTTGAGATTTAATAAGATGGATTTCCTTATTAATTGTGTTTATAAGATGTGATTCTTATGGTATGACTTGTAGAGTTATGGGTTATGATGACTGGAAGGTTATGTGTTTTGATGGCTGGTGGGGTTATATGGAGGTCTAGCGATAGAAGTTCTATGGGAGTTTGAGCTTGTCTATCGGCTAAGGAGCTAGAAATAGAAGTTCTAAGTGAGTAGGACTATCTATTTTCTAGTGAGGCTAGGAATGGAAGTTCTATGCGAGTTAGAGCTTGTCCATGTCTTAGAAAGAGTATCTGGGGATGGAGATTCTATGTGAGTTAGGAATTGTCTATTCCCTAGATGGCGCTGGGAAATAGAGGTTTTATGTGAGTTCAAGCCTGTCTATTTCCTAGGGGGAGTCTGGAAACAGAAGTCTTACGTGAGTTATGATTGTCTTTTCTAGGGACTCTGATGGGAACACCCTGGTGATTGGGTTGTTCCGGATGGCCTGGTGATTGGCCATGAGGTGACATTCCGGGATATGGAATGTCAGGATGGAACCATGAGAGGTGATTTTGGTCGACATGTGCTTATGATGCACGTTACAGAGTGATTGCTCCAGGGGATAGTGGGTCTCCTGGATATACTTGAGGGGACATTGAGGTTCTCTCCAGGGGATAGTGGGTTCCCTGCATATATTTTGAGGGACAGAAATCTCTCCAGAGGATGTATGATTCCTCTGTAGCCGATAGCTTGACGGACTGAGTGTCCCGAGAGTGTGAGAGGCTGGAGCATACCGAGAGCTGGATGGACGGCGGTCCTGAAGGTAGAAGGGGTATGATATACATCGAGAGCTCGAATGGTGACGACCCTGAGAGTGTGAGTGGTGTATATAGATATGAGTATGAGCAATAGTATCTGTAGTGTGATTGTAAGTACGAGACTGGATGAGCTTCAGGGATCGGGAGTGGATCTCAGGTGGTGCTAATCGGGTTGGGTCAAGATTATAGCCTTGGCGAGACGGTGCAATGTGGCTAGTATGAGTCTAGTGGAGCTCGGTGATCGGGTGTGATCTTGAGTGGTGCTGGCCAGGTGGTCATGAGTGTTGATAGGGATGTGTAAGTGGGCGTCTAGTCTACGGTTTTATTTGCGTTTATAACCTCGGATCAGACGACCCTGGCAAACATATGTATCAGCTTTGGTTGTGCATGTTCTTGTTTGATTGTTGCGCGGTCAGTCGGGTAGGCCTAATCTAGATCAGGGAGTGTTGCATTGTTGATGTTTCCAGGAGAATCTGGTCGGGTTTCGGACAGGAGTGTCATCCTTAGGGTGACCTTGTTACGTGATTCGAGGTCAAATCGGTGTTAGTGGGGGAGAATTGTAACTACTGCAAACCAATTTCTGTGGATTTTGGTCGTGCGTCGATCGACGCAGGTGGTGTGCATCGATCAACGCAAGATGGATTGAACCAGACCGGTTTGATTTCAATTTCTTGCTCGGCAGGTCGGTTTAGGGAATCCTAGGGTTGGTATATAAAACGCAGAACAGATGTATTGTGGCCGTTTTTGGGGCTGTTCTTGAACAGAAATCATAGAGTCTCAAAAATAAATCGGTGTGTTGAGAGATTTGAGTGTTTGTGAGGATCCAGGAGCATGCGAGGGCTGTGTTTCTACGTTTTGGGAGTGAGGATTTTGGATTTGGAGGATGTGTTCTTCGCGTTCTTCGTGAATCCTCATTCTTTTCCTTCCAGAATCGAGGTGAGTGCGTGACCGTAGGTTTATCTGGGAAAAGGGTTGATAGAATGCGTTTTCTTTGATGTTTCTGTGTGGATTTCGTGTTGATTACGTGTAGGGATTGATGCAATTCGGTCCAGGATCAATCCATGAGAGGATAGGTTCGATCCTGGCATCTCTGATGTTGCGTCGATCGACGCGGTTGCTCTGCGTCGATCGACACACGAGACAGTGCATCGATCGACACCGGGGTTGCGTGTCGATCGACACCGGGGTTACGTGTTGATCGACACACTGGCTGATGCATCGATCGACACCTAGAGGTTGTGTCGATCGATGCAGGTCAATGCATCGATCGACACATGGTGGTTGTGTTGATCGATGCATGTCTGTTCGATGCAGACTTGTGTGTTTTGTTCGTCCGTTGCGTGTTGTGTGTTTACCCTGGTATTTTTATTGCTTTTTATGCCTGTGTGTATAACCTGTAGACGGGATGACCATCTCACTGAGCATTTGTATTAATACTGACGCATTTCTTTTTGCCATGTGATAGGTAAAGAGAAATTGTGATCGTGGAATCAAGGCCGGGAAGAGAGGATGATCTTGGGTCTCCGTGTTTTGTTTATGCACTGTTAGAATTGCTAGAGTGATAGTGATTGTGGAATATTGTTATGGTGAATTGATTTGGATTGACTTGTGTTATTGAACTGGAACTGGTTAGAGATTCAATAAGTATAAGATTATTGAATGATGTTTGGTTTGTTTGTTAATCATTATTGTTCCGCATTGCTTGTGTTGACCCGTTGAGGATTATTATTTGCGATAATAATAATTCGAAGGGAAAATTTTTAAAAATTTACGGATTGGGTTGTTTCAGCAAAAAGAATCATTTTATCACAACATTCTACTAATGATGATTACATTTGGCCGTATTCAGAGGATTCAACATACACAGTCAATTACGAGTATTGGTTTAGAACGCATGTAATCGCACACGAGAAAGCTATAGTGTGTAACGACCGCAAATCAAGAATCTGATTTTTGATCGTGCATCGATCGACGCAGGTGGTGTGTGTCGATCGACGCAAGTTAAATCGAACCGGATCGGTTCGATTTAAGTGTTGGTTTGCAAACCGATTTAGGGTGAAACCCTAGGGCTTCCCTATAAATAGGGGTGTGGCCGCATTTTTGGGACTTTTAGAGTTCTAGAAAGTTCAGAAAAGTTCCAGAGAGTTTCCAGAGATTTATGAGAGAAGATTCGTCTGGGAGGCTTGGGAGATCGTTCTTGGAGTGATTTCTCGTGAGGAGAGTGTAGATCTCGGTGTTGGGAAGTCATTCTTCGTGGTTTTCATCCTTTTCTCATCATTTTCCTTCTAGATCTGAGGTGAGTGCGTGACCATGGCTTATATGGGTAAAGGGGTTGATAAGATGCGTTTTCTTGCTGTTATTGGTTGTATTGCATGTTCTTTTGAGTGGATTTATGCCGGAAATCGTTGTGTTGTGACCAAGGGTCGAACCATGTGAGGATAGGCTCGATTCTTGGGTCTGTGTCAATGCGTCGATCGACACACGTAACAGTGCATCGATCGACACCAGGGTTGAGTGTCGATCGAAACTCTGGGTGCATCGATTGACACAGGGTGCTTGTGTCGATTGACGCACATGCAGTTTGTGCGATTCAGGTTTGTTTGATTGTGTTTGTCTCGTTGAGTGTTCACCCTAGTATTGTATCAATTTCTTATGCATGTGTGTATAGCCTAGTAGATGGGATTACCATCTCACTGAGTATTTGTGATAATACTCATGCATCTCGTATAACCATGTGATGCAGGTAAAGACAAGGTGTGATCGTGGGATTATGGCGAGGAAGAGAAGATGGTATAGGCACTAGATTGTTTGTTGTTGTTGTTTATTGAATTGCTAGGTTGTTAGTGATTCCGGAACTTGTTGGATTGGTTGTTGACTTGTGTTACTGAATTTGGTATTGTTGGATTGAATTGGTTTAGTGGGTTTCAATAAAGTATGGGATTTATTGAATATTGTTATTGGTTAATGGTTGAATTGTTTCTGCGTTTTGTGTTGACCCATTGAAGATTATTATTTATGATAATAATAATCCGAAAAGGAAATTTTTTTAAAATTTACGGGTTAGGTTGTTTCAGTTTGGTATCAGAGCCCTTATGGTTCTAGGGCGGGTGAATGATTGATTGATTATGAGAGTTAGTCGATTGATTGTTGTGTGGGTTTGGAGTCCTAGATCATCTTCTTCGAGCCATGAATGAGATTCCACGGTTTGTAATTGGTGACTTTCTGTTTTTCTAGTATTCTTAGTATTCTGCTGGATAGTGCAGAATGAGATGGCGAGAGTTACTAGAGGCAGAGGTCATGGGGGCCGTGGAGGCCGAGGTGGTCGTGGTGGGCGTCGGCATGGGCGGGGACTCGAGAGTGCGTATATTGCCGCGAGTGTGGCCTAGGAGACCACGCAGGAGAAGGTGGCTGACCAGCAGGCATTTTAAGAGGGGTCCGTGGGTGTGGCCGTGAGTACTAGTGTGAAGGTTGGTGGGGCTGGTGTGGGTCCCGTTGTGGCCGGTGGTGCGGTGCCCAGGATCAAGATGATCGTCTGGCGAGTCTGCTACAGTTGATGAAACGATCCAACCCGAAAAATTTAAAAAAATTTCCAATTTAAAACCCGGATTACCATTATCACAAATGATAATCCTCAACGGTCAATTCACAACATGCGGAAGACAATAAACCAACAACAAGATTCAATAATCCAATACTTATTGAACATTAACAGTACCAAGTCAATCCCATAATCAACGATCCAACTCAAACATAAACCATAATCCAAATAACAAAACAAGTCAATAACAATCCAATACGTTCCAGAATTACTAACACCCTAGCAATTCTACAATAATGAGCAGACAATCGAGTCCCTAGACCATCTCCTCTTCCTCGCCACGAACCCATGATCACACCTTGTTTTTACCTACATCACATGGTTATACGAGATGCGTGAGTATTATTATAAATACTTAGTAAGACGGTCATCCCATCTACTTGGCTATACACACAGGCATAAGGAAATTGATACAATTCCAGGGTGATCACGCAACAAGGCAAACAAGAACGAACAGCACAAGTCTTGCCAAAACTAGCCATGTGTCGATCGACACCAGCATAGTGTGTCGATCGACAATCTGAATCCTAGAATCGATGATGTGTCGATCGACACGAGGACGTGTGTCGATCGACACGACGACCCAGAAGCTGGAAATCGAGCCCATCCTCTCATGGCTTGATTCCAAGCGATTCTCCTGCAAAAAACCACTCAATACCACACGAAATACACTAAGGAACAACAATCAAACGCATTCTAACAACCCCTTTACCCAGATAAGCCATGGTCACGCACTCACCTTGGATTTGAAGGGAGAAAAGGAGGAAAATGGATGAAAACGCCAAGAACAAGACTCCAACACCAAGATCTATACTCCACCCACGAGAAATCACTCCAAGAACGATCTCCCAAGCCTCCCAGACGAATCTCCTCTCACAAATCTCTCTGGAACTCTCTGAAACTTTCTGGAAACTTTCTGAAACTGAAAACCCTCAGAAAATGTGGCCAACCCCTATTTATAGGGAAACCCTAGGGTTTCACCCTAAACCGAGTTCGGAAACCAACACTCAAATTGAACCGACCTGGTTTAATTTAACTCGTGTCGATCGACACAGGTTTAATTAAAAATCCATGATTTTGGTTCGCGGTCGTTACAACTCTCCTCCACTAACACAGATTTGATCTCGAATCCTGCGACACTGTCACACTACGGTCTCAACTACCTAACCAGGACCCGGCCAGCACCATTCGAGATCACACTCGAATCACACAACTCGTCCTACTAAGGCTAACACTCACATCCGAAACCCAACCAGCTTCGCCCGGAAACACCCAGAATGCAACGTTTCCTGATCCGGACTAGATCTGCCTGACTAATCGCACAACAATCAAACAAAAACATGTCCGACCAACCGTAGACCCAGACTTAGACCAATTGTTCGCGCGACAATCAAACAAGAACATGCACGACCCAAGGCGCTACATGTGTTTACCAGGGTCGTCTGAACCGAGGTTCCAAACACAAGCACAACCCTAGACTCGACGCCTACACACCCCCTGACCCCACCTGGTCAGCACCACTGAGATCACTCTCGATCTTGAAGCTCATCCAGTCTCATACTTACGACCACGCTCAGACGCTACTACTTATAACTCATACTCATAACTCATATACATACACACCATACCAACTCTCAGGATCGTCACCCTTTGAGTCATCATATGCAGGGAACCCACTATCCCCTGGAGAGAACCACCATCCCTGAAAGTATATGTAAGGAACCCACCGTCCCCTAAAGAAAACCACCATCTCTCGAGTATATGCAGAAAACCCACTATCCCTTGGAGAGAACCACAATCCCTCAAGTATGCAGGAAACCCACTGTCCCTGGAGCAATACTCTAAAATGTGCATCATAAGCACCTGTCGACCGGAATCACCTCTGTGGCTCCCGTCATGACATCCCCTAACCCGGAATGTCAACACATCCGTGACCAATCACTAGGCCACTCGAACAACCCAACCACCATGGGTGTTTCCACAGAGTCCCTGGAAAAGACAATTCTAACTCACATAAAACCTCTTTTCCAGACTCTCCCTATGAAATATACAGGTTTTAACTCGCATAGAACTTCCATTTCTAGCCACTCCTAAAACATGGACAAGCTCTAAGTCGCATAGAACTTCCATTCCTAGCCATCACATGACCCCACTAGTCTAAAGTATAAGAAATCACATCTTATAGAACACACTAATAAGAACTCCACATCTTATTAATTTCCAAAAGTATAATCGTTACAACGTAAACAAAAAATACATACAACTCATAGCCACATGCTATCAAGAAACTGAAAACCAGAAGGAACAAACTCAAGCCTCTACTTGCTTCTCGAACCACTTCGATAACCTTGCCTTCATTCTCACCTCTGGTTTCCAAGTATCCTCCTCGACGCCGTCGCAGTCCCACACGACTCTCACCAACGGCATCCTCTTAAGGCGCAGAACCTTGACCCTCCTCTCGAGAATCCTCACAGGTCTCACCGCCAACGTCATGTTGGGCTGAAGATCCTCCGAAATCCTAGCCAACACCTCCTCAAACTCATGTAGACACTTCCGTAGCATCGAAACATTGAAGACTTTGTGAAAAGCCTTCATACTCTGAGGTAACTCTAATCGATAAGCTACCGGCCCGACCTGCTCCACCACCTTGAACGGACCCATAAACCTCGGACTCAGCTTATTCTCTTAAATGGATCTGTTAGGACCCCTCAACATCGCTGCCTTGAGATACACCAGATCCCCCAGCTCGAACCCAGCTTCTTCCTTCTCTGATCAGCATAACTTTTCTGCCGATCCTGAGCCTCCTTCATGTTCAGCCTCAAAACATGGATCTTCTCCATCGTCTCCTGAACAAAGTCCGCCCCAAACATGCTCCTCTCCCCCACTTGGGTCCAGCATAATGGGGTGCGGCATGGCCTCCCATACAAAGCCTCATATGGAGCCATCCTGATACTCGCCTAGTAGCTATTGTTGTACCAAACTCCACCAGGTTCAGATGATCTGCCCAATGACCGCAGCCAATTCCAAGTCATGGGTAGGGTAGTTACACTCGTGCTTCCTCAACTGCCTCGAAGCGTATGTAATAACCTTCTCCTGCTGCATCAGTACACATCCCAGACCAACTCCCAAAGCGTCTGTATACACCATGTAAGGCTCACCCGGCTCGGGTAACACCAACACTAGTGTGCTCGTCAAAATCTCCTTCAACTTCCCGAAGCTCTCCTCACAAGCTAGAGACCATACAAAAGGAACGTCTTTCCCTGTCAGCTTTGACATCGGTTGCGCCATACTCGCAAAACCCTTGACAAACCTCCGATAATAACCTGCTAACTCGAGAAAACTCCAAATCTCGGTGGCATTCCTCGGTCTAGGCCACCCTCTGATATCCTCTATCTTAGCTGGATCCACAGAAACTCCCTCTGCAGACACTACATGGCCAAGGAATCTCATCTCTCGCTACCAGAAGCTGCACTTGCTCAACTTCGCCTACAGCTTCTGCTCTCGTAGCTTCTCCAGAACTGCTCTCAAATGCACCTCATGCTCCTCAGGACTCCTCGAATACACCAGAATATCATCAATGAAGATGATCACAAACACATCCAGATACTCATGGAACACCCCGTTCATCAACCTCATGAATGTGGTTGGCGCATTCGTCAACCCAAAAGGCATCACTACGAACTCATAATGCCCATATCTCGTCCTGAATGCAGTGTTCCTAACGTGTGCCTCGTCGAAAAGAATCTGATGGTAACCCGAAACCAAATCGATCTTTTAGAACCAAGTAGCCCCTCGCAGCTGATCCAACAACTCATCAATGCGCGGCAGAGGATACCTGTTCTTTACAGTGACCCGGTTAAGTCCCTGGTTCTTTACTCCCATCCTTCTTCTTCACAAACAACACCGGCGCTCCCCACGGTGAAACACTAGGCCGTATGAATCCTTTACCCAATAGATCATCCAGCTACTTCTTCAGCTCTGTCATCTCTGCTGGAGCCATGCGGTAAGGCGCCTTGGATATGGGAGTTGTCCCAATCTCTAATCGCGAAAGGATCAGACCGAGACGGCGGTAATCCCTGCAACGACTGAAAAACATCCTGGAAGACTTAAACAACTCGAATATCCCCAACTGCAACCTCTCCAACAGACTCTGGCATCACTATTGTCGCCAAAAATGCCTCGCAGCCCTTCTCATTCAGCTGCTCAGCCTGAATTGCCGAAATCATCAGAATCCCAGAAGTCGGCCTCACCCCCTGGTAAACCAACCTCCCCGCCTCTCGCTCAAACACCACTCGGCCCCGACGGCAATCCAAATGGACTCTGTACCGCTGCAACCAATCCATCCCGAGAATGATGTCGTACAGCTCCACCGGACTAATGATCAGATCTGCGGGCATCAACTCTCCCGCCACCAGAACATCCACACCACCGGCCCGCCCGTAAGTAGCTAACGACTTGTCACCAGCAACCCTAACTACTCCAGGCTACTCACCGGAATTGCTCCAGATACCGTTCGTCTCCGCACACTCCAGAGTGATGAAGCTATTCGTAGCTCCAGAATCAAACAACACGTGAGACTCACATCCGCCCACAACTAAGGTCCCTGCACAAATTATATGTGATTAAGAAGCCTAACACTCTAGCACAGACTCACAATTTCCAAACAAACAAAACAATTTAAACACAACGAATTTAAAAAGTTGAGTTTGGAATTACCTATGTCGGTCTGGCGCTAGAACCTCCTGCCTCCACCAAAGTGAAAACCCGCGGTGGCGCTGTAATCTGAGTCAACGGCTGCGCTGCCACCGGCTGCACTACTGCCACTGCCATCTGCTACAGCTAGGACACCTAGGCTTGATATGCCCCGGCTTCCTGCAGTGAAAGCACACTTGAGCCACCTGAGCCGCCCGAGCCTCTTTCCTCGTCGGACAGTCCTCCACCTTGTGATCCATGCTACCACACCCGTAGCATCCTCAACCACCCTGACCTCTCTGACTGGCTCTTGAAGTGCCCTCCCACTTCCTCTTCTGTCCCTGAGCAGGCTTGCCGCCCCGGCTCGCACTCGCCAGCTGCTATGACTTCCTCTGCTGCTGTACCGGTGGACTAACCACCACAGCATGCTCTCTGAGATTCTCCTCGATCGCAGCAGCTGTCTCAACCAACTCCGCCCTTGTGGTGAACCTGCTCGCCCTACAACGAGTCCTCAGATCTGGAATAAGTCCCCTCAGGAACCTCTTCACCTGGGCCAGCTCGCCCTCCAGATCTCTACCAGCATGTACCAGAAGTCGCCCGAACTCCTCATCGTATTCCTGGACTGAACGGTCACCCTGAGCCAACACCAGAAATCGCAACTCCAAGAGATCCACTGCTTTCGGCGACAAGTACTTGGCATTGAATTCCGCGACAAAGTCCTCCCAAGTCATACCCGCCTGAGCTCTCCTAGCCACCACACCTCGCCACCAAATGTGCGCATCACCGTCAAGGTAATTAACCGCTAGGTCCACTCTGTATCGCACTGGACACCTAAGTGAGTAGTTCCGCTCCAATCTGCTTCTCCACAAGTCTACCTCCTCAGGCTTGGCACCGCCCGAGAAGAACCCGTTGCCAATTCTCTGCATCTGCTCCATCATCCTAAGGTAGGATAGGAGCTCCTCAGCGACCGCCAAACCCGGCTGCACACCAGCCCTCACCGGCTGAAAACCAGCCTCACCTGGCTGCACACCAGCCACCCCTTGCTGCACACCAGCCTTCCCTGGCTGAACACCCGAAGCCTGACCTGGAGCCAGTACCCCACCTGGTAACCGCTCCAGAATCAACTGTAGTAGACTCGCCAGACGATCGTCTTGATCCTGAGCAACAACTACGGCAGCACCTCCACCTGGTCCCACTGCACCACCGGCCACCGCTGGACCCACACCGGCCCCACCAGTACTCGCACTGGCACTCACAGCGGACCCCTCCTGAAATGTTTGGGAATCCACCACCTCCTCCCGCATGGTCCCCTGGGCCACACTCGAGGCATCAGACTCAATCACAAGTCCTCGCCCGCGCCCACACCCATGACCACCTCAGCCTTCATGGCCCCCACGACCTCTGCCTCTAGCACCTGTCGCCATTTCACTTTGTACTACCCAGCAGAAACTAAGAATACTAGAAATAGAAAATCACAAAATACATACCATGGAATCTCATTGAAGGCTCGGAGAAGATGATCTAGGACTCCATACCCACACAACAATCAATAGACTACTCACATAATCAATCAATTGCACCCGCCCTAGAACCATAAGGGCTCTGATACCAAACTGAAATTACCCAACCCAAAAAATTTTAAAAAATTTCCAATTTAAAACCCGAATTATCATTATCACAAATGATAATCTTCAACGGTCAATTTTCAACATGCGAAAGACAATAAACCAATAACAACATTCAATAATCCCATACTTATTGAACACTAACAGTACCAAGTCAATCCCATAATCAACGATCCAACTCAAACATAAACCATAATCCAAATAATAATCCAATACGTTCCAGAATTACTAACACCCTAGCAATTCTACAATAATGAGCAGACAATCGAGTCCCTAGACCATCTCCTCCTTCTTGCCACGATCACACCTTGTCTTTACCTGCATCACATGGTTATACGAGATGCGTGAGTATTATCATAAATACTTAGTAAGACGGTCATCCCATCTACTTGGCTATACACACAGGCATAAGGAAACTGATACAATTCCAGGGTGATCAGGCAACAAGGCAAACAAGAACAAACAGCACAAGTCTTGCCAAAACTAGCCATGTGTCGATCGACACCAGCACAGTGTGTCGATCAACAGACCAAAAATCTGAATCCTGGAATCGATGCTGTGTCGATCGACACGAGGACGTGTGTCGATCGATGCTGTGTCGATCGACACGACAACCCAGAAGCTGGAAATCGAGCCCATCTTCTCATGGCTTGATTCCAAGCGATTCTCCTAAACAAAACAACTCAATACCACACGAAATACACCAAGGAACAACAATCAAACGTATTCTAACAACCCATTTACCCAGATAAGCCATGGTCACACACTCACCTTGGATTTAAAGGGAGAGAAAGAGGAAAATGGATGAAAACGACAAGAACAAGACCCCAACACCGAGATCTATACTCCACCCACGAGAAATCACTCCAAGAACGATCTCCCAAGCCTCCCAGACGAATCTCCTCTCACAAATCTCTCTGGAACTCTCTGGATTCTTTTTGAAAACTTTTTGAAATTGAAAACTCTCAGAAAATGCGGCCAACCCCTATTTATAGGGAAACCTTAGAGTTTCACCCTAAACCGGATTCGCAAATTGATATGTCCCATATTTTACCACTTTTGCTATCTATTTTACTATATTTTCTATGCACTTTAATAAGCTTTTCAGCCAAAAGAGGTAGTTTTCCTCGTATTTGTAGTTTTAGAGTCTTAATAGGGAAATCAAGCAAAACGGAGCAAAAAGGACCAAAAGAGGTGTAAACCAAGCTACAGAAACTTTCATAAGCCAAAGACATCATCAAGACCACAGAATTCACAAGGTACCACAATCTACCAAGTTGGACAGAACATATACGCCAGACGTTTAGCAGTAAACGGAGGGTCAAATAAATTTTGAATTGGATGAAGCTTGGTGTGAAGATAGATCTTTGAGTCATCTTCACAATGACGTTTTAATCATCTCAATTGGAGCTGTGAGTAGGAAGTTACACTGGATTTAGTGAAGATATATCAAGCTGCCTCAGAAATGAAGCAAATGCAGAATCGATCCAAATACCGGGCCACCTCATGGACCGATATTCTGGGCTGATGCCAGCATAAATCAAGGCACTTTTGGCCCAATACTGGTCGTGTAGCCTGACCGAAATCCCAACCGACGTTGAAGCAGTTTTGACGTAAAAAGACGGATTTGACCTAAATGAAGTCCTAGAAGATCCTACACCTATATATACTTGTTTTTAGCCTCTTTAGGAGAATAAGCATCAATAAACAAATAGAGGGCACGACTAGGGAGCCCTAGGCAGCCGCCTATCTCTTCTCTAAACACTAAACACGTTTTCATCTTTGTTCTTCATTGGATTTGGATTTTAGGAGGAGATCTCCCTTTGTACTTCGATATAGAGAAGATTTCTTATCTCTTACTCTTTAAATTCAGTTTATCTATGATGATTCGTGCCTATCCTTGTTGCTTTGTTGTTACTTCAATCATGTCTGAGTAAATTACTTGTTAGGTTTTAGGCATTCAAAGATTCCATGTTTATGCATAATTGAATATCGAACTTTGTTAGGGTTTATCTAGTGGATTCTTCACCTCTATTCGATCGTAATGCTGTTTGATTTTTTGGCCATCTTGCGAACTGATCTTAGGTTGATATACTCTCCAAAAGCTTGTTATATTGCATGAACTAATATTTGGTGAGTACTGCGTCATAACAATTCGAAAGGTTAGTTATGGAGTAGTATGAACAATCAAACTTACACTTAAAGCATGTTTTCACCTACGATAGTTGAGTCTATTAGGGTAGAAAACGTAGATGGTTAGTTACGTCACGACAGTGGGATGACCTTACATTAGTGATTTGAGTTCTAGAATGATCTTTAAAACCTGATATCTTTATGTGTTTCATGAGTCTCTACGAATTGTCTAATGCCTAACGCTTTTCTCTTATTGATTTATCCTTGCTTTTACTTTTTTTGCTTTATAATTGCTATTCATAAAACCACAAAACCAAAATCATATTTTGTCTTAGCTTAATTTGCATCACATAAATTCGTAGCGTATCATCTCTAGTCTCTGTGGATCGACCCCTAAGTACTACTGCATTTGCATGTGCACTTGCAGCTTTATCTTGGGTTATAAATTTAAAGCTTGAATAACCCACGACATCAAGTTTTTGGCGCCGTTGCCGGGGACTAATTTGTTACCTACGAGTTTTTGATAAAGATTAAGTCTAAGATTTGTTTTTCTTTATTTACTTTTGATTTTTCGTTTTTTTCGTTTTTGTTTTTGTGAGTGTTTCAGAGAGTCATCAATGGAACACTACAACCTCTATCCTAGGAGAATGGCGAGCTCTTACTACCATGAAACAATTGGGGATTATAACCCAATGCCTCATGAATATCATCAACCGCCATACTTCAACAATACTCGGTCCAATGCTCATATGTACCAACAACAACCTTGGGAGGCTTATGAGCGTGAGGATGCCTATCATTACCATCACTACGAGTATCTACAGCCACCACAACAACTCCAAGATCATGCCTTTTCAATTACCCTAGACGATAAACTAGAATTGTTTGTGGCTTAACTCAAGGGAAATTCAAAAATTTCGAATATGAATTCAAGAATTCTTCGTCAGCTCTTGGAGAGAAATTAGAAGCTCTTGTTGCTCCACTTCAAAGCACCGAGGCGCGTTGGGTTCATCTTGGAGAGATGCTTACAAGAGATCTCCAAGAAGACGAAACATACATCACGGATGTTGAATTGGATGACATGTGCGATCAAGGAGAGGAGCTTAGAACAAGCTTCAACGTTTTGGAGGCTAAAGATGACCCTCACATGCCCTTAAATCTTGGTTCACCATTCTTTGAAACCGATGGAGAATTTGTGGATTCTACAAATCACCAAATCTCTCTCTCTAAACTTGAAAAAGGAGTGATCTATCCAACCCTACAAGGTAAGGTTTCTTTTTGTATCAATATGTACACTAATGAAACCTTTTATATAGATCCAGGTGATGCGATTAAGGAGATCCAAGACCTCAAAATTCCAGCCCCTCCAACCATGCAGAAGGATGTTGTCAAACCGACAAGACCAAAAGGCAAAGAGAAAGATGAAGAATTCATCAAAGAAAAAGTCAACAATATAGTGAAATTTTTTCACGGTACGATTGTTCTTTATGAAAGTCAACAAGATGCTAATAGATGGAGCCTCAAGCCATGCGGTCCAGAGTGTAGAGAAGCTAAAGGAGTTCCAATTCCTTTAGTGGAGCCATCCTATGCTTAAAAGAAAAAGGAGTCGAGCTAAAAGACTTAAAACAAGCGCTTTATGGGAGGCAACCCATATTTGGTTTTATTTTTTTTATAGTCTTTAATTTCAAATTTTAATCATGGTTTGAATTTTTAAAGTTTTATTACTTATTGGTTTTTCTAATCATGAATTTTCAGGTTTTTACAAAAAGTTATAAAAATACAAAAAAAATGTTTGTTTTGGAGAAGGAAGAAGAGAAGGAGATAGAACAAGACCCGTTCTGGTTCAGGACACAAAAGAATTACCAAACCAAGCCAGAAAAATCTGAAATTTAGTGAGACTATAGTAGACAGTCATAAAAAGCTACAGAAAAAAGCAGAATATAATTTGGTATTACGGTCTTAAAGTTATGACCAATTTCCCAAGACTGAAGAAGAAGGATACGAAGCTGCAAGGAGCCAACTTCAAACTTTTTCTCAGGACAAAACACAAGGAACCAGGAGACAATCTTCATACTTTTGGAAAGATCTCGTTCTCAAGAGTCCGTGGCATCTTTCGGATCTCAATTCCGATGTGTATAGCCGAAGAAAAAGCTTGTTTAAAATCGCATGGATCGCGACACAATACCGGTCAACCACGCCGACCGATATTCGGACCGATATCGCACCCCGATCGACCCGCGACACGAGTGACCCAGTACCGGTCACGCATATCGGTCGAAAATCGTGACCGGTATTGGAGCAACAATGTCGCGAGGCTGCCGCAAATCTCACCGCAACCCTACCGAGCGGCAGCCTTACCGCAAATCTCACCGCAACCCTACCGCGAGGCAGTTCCACAGCACCCCCACCACAATTCTGCCGCACTCCCACCGCAATCCTGCCGCACTCCCACCGCAAATCTTGCCGCATTTTCTGCCTCGACCCACGGTATGTTTCGGTCCGATTCGGACCGCGGTAGCGACCGGTACCTGGACCGGCACGCAATCCACCTTCCCGCGACACGACAACACCTACCCGCAACACGATACCGACCCGCGGTACCGGCCGAAACTCGGTCCGGTACACGTGCCCGATATCGGCGGTCCTGTCCTGTCCTGTCCCGATCCATCTCGTGTCTCGACCGTCCCGATGCCACCCGACCGTCCTGACTCGTCCCGCGTCTATTTCTGTCTCGATATCGGTCGACTAACCCGACCGACACCCCGATCGGTACTTGCGTGTTTTCGCCTCGTCCCGCGACACGACCCGCCCACACCTTCCCGAACCATACCGCGACACAACGCGACCCGATACCGGTCGACACCGCGGACCGGTACCACGATCGGTATTACCTCGGCCAGCGACTCCAAATCCACCGCCTTGGACCCGAGCCACGTCTCGAACCATCCTTGACCGCGACTAGCCACCCGACACCTTGACCGGTATTGATCACACCGCGTCTCCATCAACCACCACACCATTGGAGTCACGAGCCATGAACCACCGAACCACCGCTTCGAACCACCGAGCCAACCACCTAACCGTTTGGTTAAATAAGGTTAATTTTTCCTTTTTCACTTTTTAATTATTTTACAACCATTTTTCACACATAATTTTTAAGAACCAATTTATTTTTGCATATTCATGATTATTTAACTACAAATTATCTGATTCATGAATTTTTGCATTAAAAATTACAATATTGGTTAGATTTAAATGGTTTTAAACATGATTTTCACATCTTGACATATTCATTGATTTCACTTAGATTGATAGTTTTTAACAATATGGATTCATTATTTTGATTTCTTTTTGTTTAATATCTATTTTTCCTACCCTTGGACTTAGACTTCAATACATATGTATTGAGGACTTAGAAGTATTTAACAAGTGATTTCAAGTGTTTTTGCAAGGATATGTCACTCTTTAACAGGACTTGTAACAAGACTTTTTGTTGTGATGCGCACACTTCCAATCGTCTTAAGCATTATCCACCATTCAAAGGAGATGTGTGAGAAAAGAGAAGAAATTGGAGACACCTAGCATGGTTATGATTCGTGCGGAATACCATATGCTCAGAATCGAAGAAGATCTCATATTGCTTGCAACAATCCTAAGATTTTCTCGATCTCAGCTTACAAACGGACCACGTCGAGCATTTTTATGGGACATTTACCTATCCACTGGAGCAAAAGCCTTCAAACTTCACCACGTGAACTAAAAAGGTACGTTTTATGATAGATTTTCAATTTGGCTCGAGAAGTTCTCTACTGTTTTGCAGATGGCTCGATACTACCCTTCCGACGAGTCGAATCGCCCCATTCAAGGACCATACGCATAACCGTAAGAGAAAAAATGTTCAAACTTCACCACGAGCTTTAAAATACCTTATAACTCGGTGAATTTTCAATATGGCTTGAGAAAAACTTCAAGGTTTGAAAGATGGCCCATGAGCTTCTTCCGGTGACCAAAATCACTATATTGTGAGCCAATTTTCAGACGATGAGGAACCAGCCGATGAAACCTTGAGATGAACTGTTTCTAAGGACATAAGGAAGCTTTTAGGAGTGTTCATTTACCCCTGGAGATAGCCGAATCCAAAGATGCTTCATACCAACCGAAAATGGGACATTTTTTTTTATCTTCAAGACTTTTTGTCTACAACCGGTAACTTTGTTCTATTCTCTAACTTTTCTAATTTCAATTTTATTTTTATTTTCCAACATTACCCTCTTAATTTGATTTCTTTTACACCGGGGACGGTGTAATTTAAGTCTGGGGGGATTGTTGTTTACTAACACGTTTGTTCGTGATTGGTTTTTATGTTTTTAAAAAAAGAGTTTTTCAAAAATTATTTTCTGAAAACATTTTATTGAGTCAAAATAGTCAGTTGGAAATGATGACCCTTCTTTTGGTTTAGTGGATTGTCTTTTTCAGATTAGTGACCATTTTTCCAGGATTGATTTCAGAGTCAGACTAATCCTAAGGCTGACCAGTTAACTAGAGACATTTGTTACTTCCAGCATAATCCGCCAAGTTCAAGCTAATTATGCGGTCTCCTCGGTGATTGATGTTCATAGAGCTTGACTCCTCATTCATACCTGACAAGTGCAATCTCTGTTGAAAGTAATGGTACTCCTCTCCCTTGTTCTAAAAACAAATATATGATTGGGGTGATATGATAGTTCTTGAGTATAAGATGAGAAAATAAAATTCCAGTGAGTCAGTACTCAAGAGATGATCACTCGGAGCTCAAAAGCCAGCAGTCTGAGTCTCTTAGAACGGATGTAGAGGACGAGCGATCTCACGACCCTGTCTCCTCACAAGGAACAACAGTAGTGAAAGCACTGCTTTTGAGTCTCAACATTCTAAAAAAAAAAAAGTAAAAAAATCAAATAAGTCTGGGGGAGAGAAAGAGTACCCAGAGTTTTATGGTTCATTAGTCATGGTATAGTATGGGAACGAGTCTAGAAGGTTCTTAGCATTTAGATCTGGGACGAGACCTAGCAATCAGGACTAGCGAGTTGTGTTGAAAAGTCGTGAATGAATTTGGAAGGCTGTAAATGTCTACGGAGAAGTACATGGTGGTCTGATTTTGAGTTGGTTATGCATTATGTGGCTTACTAGTTGAAAGGGTCGGTCTGGTACTCCAAGGGAAGGTAAGTTTCTGCGTTTTCAAACCTCTTTTCTATTCTTGAATTTTGCTTGAGGACAAGCAAGGTTTAAGTCTGGGGGAGTTGATATGTCCCATATTTTACCACTTTTGCTATCTATTTTACTATATTTTCTATGCACTTTAATAAGCTTTTCAGCCAAAAGAGGTAGTTTTCCTCGTATTTGTAGTTTTAGAGTCTTAATAGGGAAATCAACCAAAACGGAGCAAAAAGGACCAAAAGAGGTGTAAACCAAGCTACAGAAACTTTCATAAGTCAAAGTCATCATCAAGACCAAAGAATTCACAAGGTACCACAATCTACCAAGTTGGACAGAACATATACGCCAGAAGTTTAGCAGTAAACGGAGGGTCAAATCAATTTGGAATTGGATGAAGCTTGATGTGAAGATATATATTTGAGTCAGCTTTACAATGAAGTTTGAATCATCTCAATTGGAGCTGTGACCAGGAAGTTACACTGGATTTAGTGAAGATATATCAAGCAGAATCGATCCAAATACCGGGCCACCTCATGGACCGATATTCTGGGATGATGCCAGCATAAATCAAGGCACTTTTGGCCCAATACTGGTCGTGTAGCCTGACCGAAATCCCAACCGACGTTGAAGCAGTTTTGACGTAAAAAGACAGATTTGACCTAAATGAAGTCCTAGAAGATCCTACACCTATATATACTTGTTTTTAGCCTCTTTAGGAGAATAAGCATCAATAAACAGATAGAGGGCACGACTAGGGAGCCCTAGGCAGCCGCCTATCTCTTCTCTAAACACTAAACACGTTTTCATCTTTGTTCTTCATTGGATTTGGATTTTAGGAGGAGATCTCCCTTTGTACTTCGATATAGAGAAGATTTCTTATCTCTTACTCTTTAAATTCAGTTTATCTATGATGATTCGTGCCTATCCTTGTTGCTTTGTTGTTACTTCAATCATGTCTGAGTAAATTACTTGTTAGGTTTTAGGCATTCAAAGATTCCATGTTTATGCATAATTGAATATCGAACTTTGTTAGGGTTTATCTAGTGGATTCTTCACCTCTATTTGATCGTAATGCTGTTTGCTTTTTTGGCCATCTGGCGAACTGATCTTAGGTTGATACACTCTCCAAAAGCTTGTTATATTGCCTGAACTAATATTTGGTGAGTACTGCGTCATAACAATTCGAAAGGTTAGTTATGGAGTAGTATGAACAATCAAACTTACACTTAAAGCATGTTTTCACCTTATAATAACCTGCGATAGTTGAGTCTATTAGGGTAGAAAACGTAGATGGTTAGTTACGTCACGACAGTGGGATGACCTTACATTAGTGATTTGAGTTCTAGAACGATCTTTAAAACCCGATATCTTTATGTGTTTCATGAGTCTCTGCGAATTGTCTAATGCCTAACACTTTTCTCTTATTGATTTATCCTTGCTTTTACTTTCTTTGCTTTATAATTGCTATTCATAAAACCACAAAACCAAAATCATATTTTGTCTTAGCTTAATTTGCATCACATAAATTCGTAGCGTATCATCTCTAGTCTCTGTGGATCGACGCCTAAGTACTACTGCGTTTGCCTGTGCACTTGCAGCTTTATCTAGGGTTATAAATTTAAAGCTTGAATAACCCACGACATCACAAATCGACACTTAAATTGAACCGACCCGGTTCAATTTAACTCGTGTCGATCGACATGACCCAAAATCCATGATTTTGGTTTGCGGTCTTTACAGTTGATTCTTGAGCGATTACCAGGTGGGGTGCCGGCTCTGGGTCAGGCTCCGGGAGTGCAGCCATGTATGGCTGGAGTTCAGCCTGGAGTAGCTGGTGTACAGCCACGTGTAGCTGGTGTTCAGCCGGTGAGGGCTGGTGTGTAGTTGGGAATGACGGTTGCTGAAGAGCTCCCATCCTACCTTAGGATGATGGAGCAGATGCAGAGGATTGGCACCGGGTTCTTCTCGGGTGGTGCCAAGCCTGAGGAGGCAGACTTGTGTAGGAGTAGATTAGAGTGCAACTTCCAGTCTTTCAGGTGTCCAGAGGGATACCGGGTGGACCTAGCGGTTCATTAGCTTGAAGGTGATGCACATCTTTGGTGGCAAGGTGTGGTGGTTAGGAGAGCTCAGGTAGGTATGGCCTGGGAGGATTTTTTGGTAGAGTTCAACGCAAAGTACTTTCCGCAGGAGGCGGTGGATCGCTTGGAGTTACAATTCTTGGAGTTGCCTCAGGGTAGCCAGACGGTCTGGGAGTTCGATGAGGAGTTTGGTCGACTTATGGTGCATGCTGGTAGGGGTTTGGAGGGCAAGCAGGCCCAGGTAAAGAGGTTCCTGAGGGGACTTTGACTAGATTTGAGGACTCGCTGTAGAGCGAGCATGTTCGCCACGAGGGCGGAGTTGTCGAGACAGCTGCTGCGATTGAGGAGGATCTGAGAGAGCAGGCTGTGGTGGTTAGCCCAGCGGTGCAGTAGCAGAGGAGGTCGCAGAAGCAGGTGGGTCTGAGCAGGGGCGACAAGCCTGTGCAGGGACATAAGAGGTGGTGGGAGAGCACTTCAGGACCGAGTCAGGGTAGTCAGGGTGGTTTGGGATGCTTTGGATGTGGGAGCATGGATCACCCGGTAGCGAGCTGCCTGAAGAGGAGTTAGGCACGGGGAGTTCAGGTGTGCTATCACTGCAGGGAGACGTGGCACATCAAGCCCAGGTGTCATAAGCTGCAGCAGATAGTGGTTACAGTGGTACAGCCGGTGGCCCAGATTGCAGCGGCACCGCAGGTATTCACTTCGGTGGAGGTTGGAGGTTCTAGCGCCAGACCGATCATAGGTAAATTCTGAATTTGACTTTTAAATTCTTTTGGTATTTGAATTTTAGTCTGTTTTGGATTGTGAGTCTGTGCTAGAGTGTTAGGGTTCTTAAGCACATGAGATTTGTGCAGGGACCTTAGTAGTGGGCGGATGTGAGTCCCACGTTTTTTTTGATTCTGGAGCTACGAATAACTTTATTACTCTGTAGTGTGCGGAGAGCAGCGGAATCTTGAGCGATTTTGGTGACCAGCCGGGAGTAATTAAGGTTGCTGGCGGCAAGTCCCTGGCTACTTTCAGGCGGGCTCGTAGTGTGGATGTTCTGGTAGCGGGAGACTTGATGCCAGCAGATATGATCATTAGTCCGGTGGAGTTGTACGATATCATTCTCGGGATAGATTGGCTGGATCTGTACAAGGTCCATCTGGATTGTCATCGAGGATGGGCTGTGTTTGAGCGAGACGCGGGAAGGTTAGTTTATCAGGGTGTGAGGCCGATTTCCAGAAGTTCGTGATTTCGGCGATTCAGGCTGAGCAGCTGATTGAGAAGGGATGCGAGGCATATTTGGCGACGATAGTGATGCTAGAGACTGTTGGAGAGGTTGCAGGTGGGGATATTCAGATTGTTCAGGACTTCCAGGATATTTTCCAGTCGTTGCTGGGATTACCACCGTCGAGGTCAGATCCTTTTACGATCGAGTTAGAGCCTGGGACAACTCCCATATCCAAGACGCCTTACCGTATGGCTCGAGCAAAGATGGCGGAGCTGAAAAAGCAGCTGGATGATTTGTTGGGTAAGGGTTTCATACGGCCTAGTGTTTCACCGTGGGGAGCGCCGGTGTTGTTCGTGAAGAAGAAGGATGGGAGTTTCCGGTTATGCATCGATTACCGCGGACTTAACCGAGTTACTGTGAAGAACAGGTATCCTCTGCCGTGGATTGATGAGTTGTTAGATCACTTGTGAGGGGCTACTTGGTTCTCCAAGATCGATTTGGCTTCGGGGTACCATCAGATTCCTATCAATGAGGCGGATGTTAGGAAGACTGCCTTCAGGACGAGGTGTGGGCAATACGAGTTTGTGGTGATGCCTTTCGGGTTGACGAATGCGCCAGCAGCATTCATGAGGTTGATGAACAGGGTGTTCAAGTATTATCTCGATGTGTTTGTGATCATCTTCATTGATGATATTCTGGTGTATTCGAGGAGTCCTGAGGAGCATGAGGTGCATTTGAGGGCGGTTCTGGAGAAGCTATGGGAACAGAAGCTGTACGCGAAGTTGAGCAAGTGCAGTTTCTGGCAACGAGAGATGAGATTTCTTGGCCACGTGGTATCTGCAGAGGGAGTTTCTGTGGATCCGACTAAGATTAAGGCTATCAGAGGGTGGTCTATACCGAGGAATGCCACCAAGATTCGAAGTTTTCTTGGGCAGGCAGGGTATAAGAGGAGTTTTGTCAAGGGATTTGCGAGTATGGCGCAGTTGATGATGAAGTTGACGGGGAAGGATATCCCTTTTGTGTGGTCTTCAGCTTGCGAAGAGAGTTTCACAAAGCTGAAGGAGATGTTCATGAGTACAGGAGTGTTGGCGTTACCCGAGCCGCGTGATCCTTACGTGGTGTATACGGATGCTTCAGAAGTTGGCCTGGGTTGTGTATAGATGCAGCAGGGTAAGGTTATTACATATGCTTCAAGGCAGTTGAGGAAGCACAAGTGCAACTACCCTACCCATGATTTGGAATTAGCTGCGGTGATGTTTGCTCTAAAGATTTGGAGATCTTATCTTTATGGTGGGAAGGTGCAGGTGTTCACAGATCACAAGAGTCTAAAGTACTTTTTAACTCAGCCAGAGCTGAACCAGAGACAGAGGCGCTGGATGGAGTTGGTAGCGGATTACGATCTGGAGATTGGGTACCATCCGGGTAAGGCTAACCTGGTTGTAGATGCGTTGAGTAGGAAGAGTGTTACTTCGGCTCAAGAGCGAGATATGGAGGCTTTGGTGAGTGAGATTGGCACTTTGAGGTTGTGCGTTATCTCACAGAAGCCGTTGGGGTTAGAGGCAACTAACCAGGCAGATTTGCTAAGCAGGATTCGAGTAGCTCAGGAGAAAGATCAGGATTTGATTGATGCTTCTAAGGTTGCAGGTTCAGAGTATGCGATCTCGGTGAATGGGACGATACTGGTGAACGGGCGGGTTAGTGTACCCAAGGATGAGGGTCTGAGGCAGGAGATCCTAAGAGAAGCTCATGCGAGCATGTTATCGATTTATCCCGAAGCGACTAAGATGTACCGTGAACTGAAATGGTATTATCACTCGGTTAGGATGAAGAGGGTTGTCACTAACTGGGTTGCAGCGTGCAACGTGTGCCAGTTAGTTAAGGCTGAGAATCAGGTTCCGAACGGGTTATTTCAGAGTTTGTCCATTCCGGAGTGGAAGTGGGACATGATCACCATGAACTTTGTGACAGGGTTGCCGGTTTCACGGACGTATAATGCTATTTGGGTGATTGTGGATCGTCTGACCAAGTCAGCACATTTTCTTACCATCAGGAAGACCGACGTAACGACGGTGTTAGCTAAGAAGTATGTGCGGGGTACCCACGAGCATTGTGTCAGACAGGGATCCAAAGTTTACCTCAGAGTTCTGGAGGGCATTCCAAGCTGAGATGGGCACTAAGGTGCATATAAGTACAGCCTATCATCCTCAGATGGAACAGTCTGAGAGAACGATTCAGACATTGTAGGACTTATTGAGGATGTGTGTGCTGGATTACGGTTGTCATTGGGTGGATCACCTGAACCTAATAGAGTTTGCGTACAACAATAGCTACCAGGCGAGTATTGGGAGGTCATGTCGTACATCTTTGTGCTAGACACAAGTAGGGAAGAGGAGCATGTTTGGAGCAGATTTTGTTCAGGAGACGATGGAGAAGATCCGTGTCTTGAGGTTGAACATGAGATAGGCTAAGGATAGGCAGAAGAGTTATGCAGATAAGAGGAGGAAAAAGCTGGATTTTGAGCTGGTAGATCTGGTGTATCTCAAGGCAGCGATGTTGAGGGGTCCTAACAAGTCCGAGGTTTATGGGCCCGTTCAAGGTTGTGGAACGGGTGGGACCAGTTGCTTATCGGTTGGAGTTATCGGTTGGAGTTACCTCAAAGTATGAAGGCCTTTATGTATCGATGCTACAGAAGTGTCTACATCAGTCTGAGAAGGTGTTGGCTAGGATTCTGGAGGATCTTTAGCCCAATATGACATTGGAGGTGAGACCTGTGAGGATTCTCGAGAGGAGGGTCAAGGTTCTACGCTGGAAGAGTATACCGTTGGTGAGAGTCATGTGGGACTGTGACGGTATTGAGGAGGAGACTTGGGAACCAGAAGCGAAGATGAAGACAAAGTTCTCGAAGTGGTTCGAGAAGCAAGCGGAGGCTTGAGTTTTCATTTTTGGTTTTCAGAGTCTGTGATAGCATGTTACTATGAATTTGGATGTATTTTTCGTTGTGTTGTAACGATGATACATTGTTGAGATTTAATAAGATGGGTTTTCTTATTAAATGTGTTTATAAGACGTGTGTTGTTATGTTATGACTGGTGGGTCATGTGTTGCGATGACTGGTGAGGTCATGTGTGGCGATGACCGGTGGGGTCATGTGATGGCTAGGAATAGAAGTTCAATGTGAGTTAGGACTTGTCTATTGCCTAGGGAGGACTAGAGATGGAAGTTCTATGTGAGTTAGGACTTATCTACCTTCTAGTGAGGCTAGAAATGGAAGTTCTATGTGAGTTAGAGTTTGTCCATATTCTAAGAGGATTATCTAGGAATGGTAGTTCCATGCGAGTTAGGACTTGTTTTTTCTATAGATGGCGTTGGGAAATAGAGGTTTTATGTGAGTTAGAACCTGTCTATTTCATAGGGGGAGTCTGGATACAGAAGTCTTATGTGAGTTAGGACTGTCTTTTCCAGGGACTCTGTGGAAACACCCTGGTGATTGGGTTGTTTCGGATGGCCTAGTGATTGGTCATTGGCGTTGGGGAATAGAGGTTTTATGTAAGTTAGAATATGTCTATTACCTAGGGGAGTCTGAAAACAGAAGTCTTATGCGAGTTAGGACTGATTTTTCCTGGGACTCTGATGGGAACACCCTGGTGATTGGGTTGTTCCGGATAGCTTGGTGATTGGCCATGGAGTGATATTCCGGGATAAGGAATGTCATGATGGACCACGAGAGGTGATTTTGGTCGACAGGTGCTTATGATGCACGTTGCAGAGTTGATTGCTCCAGGGGATAGTGGTTCTCATGGATATACTTGAGGGGACATTGAGGTTCTCTCCGGGGGATAGTGGTTTCCCTACATATACTTTGAGGGACAGGGATCTCTCTAGAAGATATGGGATTACTTTGTAGCCGATAGCTTTATGGACTGTGTGTCCTGAGAGTGGGAGGGGCTGGAGCATACCGAGAGCTGGATGGACGGCGGTCCTGAAGGTGGGAGGGGTATGATTTACATCAAGAGCTCAAATGGTGACAATCCTTAGAGCGGGGTGGTGTATATAGATATGAGTATGAGCAATAACGTCTATAGTGTGATTGTAAGCATGAGACTGGATGCACTTCAGGGATCGGGAGTGGATCTCAAGTGGTGCTTACCGGGTTTAGTCAGGATGGTACCCGTAGTGAGACGGTGTTGTGTGATTGAGATCGGGAGATTATCTCAGGTGGTAGTGACCGGGTTGATCAGGATGGTAGCCGTAGTGAGACGCTGTTATGTGATCAGATCTCAGGTGGTGATGACTGGGTTTGGTCAGGATTAGAACTGTAGTGAGAAGGTGCAATGCGACTAGTATGAGACTAGTTGAGTTCTGGAATCGGATGTTGATCTCAAGGGGATGCTGGCCGGGTGGGGGCCAGGAGCGTGATATCAGTATAGCTGGCCGGATAGGGTCCGAGGGGTGATATCAGGTGGTTTGACCATAGAGTGACGGTGTCGCATGATTCGAGGTCGAATATGTGTTAGTGGGAGAGAGTTGTAACGACCGCGAACCGATCTAATTTTTGGTCATGCGTCGATCGACGCAAGTTAAATCGAACCGGATCGGTTCGATTTAACTGTCGGTTTGCAGAACGGATTAGGGTAAAACTCTAGGGCTTCCCTATAAATAGGGGTGTGGCCACATTTTTGGGACTTTTAGAGTTCTAGAAAGTTCAGAAAAGTTCCAGAGGGTTTTCAGAGAGATTCGTCTGGGAGGCTTGGAAGATCGTTCTTGGAGTGATTTCTCGTGAGGAGAGTGTAGATCTTGGTGTTTCATCCTTTTCTCATCCTTTTCCTTCTAAATCTGAGGTGAGTGTGTGACCATGGCTTATCTGGATAAAAGGGTTGATAGGATACGTTTTCTTGCTGTTATTAGTTGTATTGCGTGTTGTTTTGAGATGATTTGTGCAGGAAATCGTTATGTTGTGACCAAGGGTCGAGCCATGTGAGGATATGCTCGATTGTTGGGTTTGTGTCGATGCGTCGATCGATGCAGTTGCTCTGCGTCGATCTATGCAGTTGCTCTGCGTCGATCGACACACGTAACAGTGCATCGATCGACGCACGTGCCGTTTGTGCTATTCTGGTTTGTTTGATCGTGCTTGTCTCGTTAAGTGTTCATCCTGGTATTGTATCAATTTCTTATGCCTGTGTATAGCCTAGTAGATGGGATGACCGTCTCACTGAGTATTTGTGATAGTACTCACGCATCTCGTATAACCATGTGATGCAGGTAAAGACAAGGTGTGATCGTGGGATCGTGGCGAGGAAGAGGAGATGGTCTAGGGACTCGATTGTTGTTTGTTGTTGTTTATTGAATTGCTAGGTTGTTAGTGATTCTGAAACTTGTTGGATTGGTTGTTGACTTGTGTTACTGAATTTGGTATTGTTGGATTGAATTGGTTTACTGGGTTTCAATAAACTATGTGATTTATTAAATATTTTTATTGGTTAATGGTTGAATTGTTTCCGCGTGTTGTGTTGACCCGTTGAGGATTATTATTTATGATAATAATAATCCGAAAAGGAGAATTTTTTAAAATTTACGGGTTGGGTTGTTTCATAGTGCCACCAAATGGAGATTTGAATCTTAAATCAAAGATTTGGAAGAAAGATATCCTTCCCAAAATTCAACATTTCTTGTGGCGTTGTGTTACTGGAGCTCTTGCAACTGCTATAAGATAATTGACAAAGAAAGTGCATATCGATCCAATATGTCAAACATGCTGCATGGAAGCTGAGACAATAAACCATGTATTATTTGAGTGTCCACATGCTAGAGCAATTTTGAGATGTGCTAATATTCCACATTTTGATTCAAACTTTTTTTCAACAGATTTGGAAGATAATATATGGAGATTGGTGAGACAAAAA
The DNA here is from genome assembly GCA_964056655.1 of Arabis hirsuta. Lineage (NCBI taxonomy): Eukaryota > Viridiplantae > Streptophyta > Magnoliopsida > Brassicales > Brassicaceae > Arabis > Arabis hirsuta. The sequence goes on along the minus strand of OZ053298.1, from coordinate 20,448,071 downwards.
AACAACAAGGTGATTAAAACTCAATTTCAAAATCTTCTTTTATGGCGTTTGGACAATTTGGAAGTCTCGGAATGAGTTTCAATTTAGTAAAAGGAAGGTCCACCCAAATGAGGAGGCAATTCGAAATTTTAGTGGTGTAACAGAGTGGATTGCAGCACAAGATGATTCTTCTATACAAGAGAGGCCAAATTTGTCGAATACGAGAAGCTCTTCTTGGGAACATTCTCCAACGGAATGGATAATGATTAACTTTGATGCAAGTCTCAAAGCAAAACAGGACTTCATGGCTGTGGGATGGATAGCTAGAGGTTATACCAGAGCGCACATCATGTCAGGACATTCAAAACTAAAACAATGTTCTTATAATCTTCAAGCCGAAGCAATGGGTTTGCTTCATGTGCTACAAGTTACATGGTTGCAAGGATGGCGACAAGTATGGTTTGAAACGATTGTCGGAAGTTAACCGACATAATCAATAAGAAGAAAGAGAGTACAGAGCTTGCTAATATTTTATATGATATTCGATGGTGGATTACTCGGTTGTTGTAACGCCCGTGAACCAAAAAGTGTATTTTTGGTTGGTGCGTCGATCGACACGCGTGTTTTGACTTGTGAGAAGTCGGGTTCTGAGCATTGCGTCGATCAACACAAGGTGTGTGTGTTGATTGACGCAGGTTAAAATTGGACCGACAGGTTTGGTTCAATCGTACGGTTTGGCGGGCCAGTTTAGGGAAGCCTAGGGCTTCGATATAAAAGCGGATCAGACGAGTTCTGGTCGTTTTTTTGTGAGTTTTCAAAGAGAAACAAAGAGTTTGAGTGTTCTTGTGAAGGATTGAAAGGAATCGAAGGATTCTTGTGGATTTCTTTGCCTTTTCGATCCTGAGAACTCGTGTGAGTGATTGTGAGACTCTGGGTGTGAGTTCGTGCTGGTAGATCGCGATTTGGGGAGAGGATTCTCGGATTTGGAGATCCGTTCGTTGTGTTCTTCGCGTTTTTCGGGTTTTCCTCATTTTTTCCTTCCAGAATCGAGGTGGGTGCGTGACCGTAGGTTTATCTGGGTAAAGGGGTTGATAGAATGCGATTGCTGTGTTGTTTTGGTGTATTTTCGTGGTGATGTGAGTGCATGATTGATGTGGTTCGATCCAGGATTCTGTGATGTTGCGTCGATCGACGCAGCTGCTCAGTGTCGATCGACACACGAGGTAGTGCATCGATCGACACGGGGGTTGCGTGTCGATCGACACACTGGTTGATGCATCGATCGAAACCAAATGATTATGTCGATCGACGCAGGTACCTGCATCGATCGACGCATGGTGGTTGCATCGATCGATGCATGTCTGTCGAGGCAGACTTGTGTGTTTTGCTCGTGCGTTGCATGTTGTGTATAACCTGTAGACGGGATGACCGTCTTAATGAGTATTTGTGATAATACTTACGCATTTCTTTTTACTATGTGATGCAGGTAAAGAAAAATTGTGATCGTGAAATTATGGCCGGGAAGAGGAGATGATCTAGTGTCTCATATTTTGTGGATGTGTTAGAATTGCTAGGGTGTAGTAATTTTGGAATGGTGTGGTTGATTATTAGATTGTTGAGTTAACTTGGTTGAATTGGAATTGATAGATTAATAAATTATAGGATTTATTGATTGGGATGTTGTTTGATTATTTATTTGTTTCCGTATTGCTTGTGTTGACCCGTTGAAGATTATTATTTGTGATAATAATAATCCGAAAGAGAAAATTAATAAAAATTTTGGGTCTGGGAGGATTTCTTGGCCGAGTTTAATGCCAAGTATTTCCCGCAGGAGGCGGTGGATCAGTTGGAGCTGAGGTTTCTGGAGTTGGCTTAGGGAGACTAGTCGATGAGAGAGTTCGATGCAGAGTTCAGTCGACTTTTGGTGCATGTTGGTAAAGGCATGGAGGGCGAGCGGGCCCAGGTGAAGAGGTTCTTGAGAGGACTGTGATCCGATTTGAGGACTCGTTGTAGAGCGAGCAGGTTCGCCACGAGGGCGGAGCTGGTGGAGACGGCTGCTGCGATTGAGGAGGACCTTAGGGTGCAGGCTGTGGTGGTTAGTCCACCGGTTTAGCAGCAGAGGAGGTGGCAGCATTAGGTGGGTCCGAGCTGGGGCGGCAAGCCTGCACAAGGACAAAAGAAGAAGTGGGAGAGCACTTTAGGGGCCAGTCAAGGTGGTTCGGGCTGCTTCGGGTGTGGGAGCACGAATCATCGGGTGGCGAGCTATCCGAAGAAGACTGGGGCTCGGGATACGCAGGTCGAGGCTCAGGATATGCGGGTGTGCTTTTACTGCAGAGAGCTAGGATATATCAAGCCCAAGTGTCCGAGGTTGCAGCAGATGGCAGTGGCGGTAGTGCAGCCATTGGCTAAGATTGCACGGGCACCGTGGGTTTTTACTTCGACGGAGGTGGATGGTTCTAACGCCAGACTGATTATAGGTAATTTTCAGACTTGACCTTGTTAAATTCTGGTGTTTGAATTTAGTCTATTTGGAAATTGTTAGTATGTGCTAGAGTGTTAGGGTTCTTAAGCACATGGGATTTATGTAGAGACCTTAGTTGTGGGCGGATGTGAGTCCCACATGTTATTTGATTCTGCAGCTGCGAATAGCTTCATTACTCTGGAGTGTGCGGAGGGTGGCGGTATCCAGAGCGATTCCGATGAGCAGCCGGGATTAGTTAGGGTTACTGGTGGCAAGTCGTTAGCTACTTTTGGGCGGGCTCGAGGAGTGGATATTCTGGTGGCGGGAGAGTTGATGCCTGTAGATCTGATCATTAGTCCGGTGGAGTTGTACGATGTTATCCTAGGGATGGATTGGCTGGATTAGTATAGGGTCCATCTGGATTGTCATCGGGGACGGGTTGTGTTCAAGCGAGATGCGGGGAGGTTGGTTTATCAGGGTGTGAGACCGACTTCTGGAAGTCTCGTGATTTTGGCTATTCAGGCTGAGCAGCTGATTGAGAAGGGCTGGAAGGCATATTTGGTGACAATAGTGATGCCTAAGACTATTGGAGAGGTTGCAGTTGGGGTTATTCAGGTTGTTCAAGACTTCCAGGATGTTTTCCAGTCGTTGCAAAGATTACCGCCGTCGCGGTAAGATCCGTTTGCGATTGAGTTGGAGCCTGGGATGACTCCCATATCCAAGGCACCTTACCGTATGGCTCCAGCAGAGATGGCAGAGCTGAAGAAGCAGTTGGATGATTTGTTGGGGAAGGGATTCATCCGGCCTAGTGTTTCACCGTAGGGAACGCCAGAGTTGTTCGTGAAGAAGAAGGATGGGAGTTTCTGGTTGTGCATCGATTACCGGGGACTTAACCGAGTCACTGTGAAGAACATGTATCCTCTGCCGCAGATGGATGAGTTGTTGGATCTGTTGCGAGGGGCTACTTGGTTCTCCAAGATTGATTTGGCATCGGGTTACCATAAGATTCCTATCAATGAGGCGGATGTTAGGAAGACGGCTTTCAGGACGAGGTATGGGCATTACGAGTTCGTGGTGATGCCTTTTGGGTTGACGATTGCGTAGCAGCGTTCATGAGGTTGATGAACGGGGTGTTCCAGGAGTATCTGGATGTGTTTGTGATCATTTTCATTGATGATATCCTGGTGTATTCGAGGAGTCATGAGGAGCATGAGGTTTACTTGAGAGTAGTTCCAGAGAAGCTGCGGGAACAGAAGCTGTACGCAAAGTTGAGTAAGTACAGTTTCTGGCAGCGGAAGATGAGTTTTCTTGGCCATGTGGTGTTTGCAGAGGGGGTTTCTGTGGATTCGGCTAAGATTGAGGCTATTAGAGGGTGGCCTACACCGAGGAATGCCACCGAGATCCAGAGTTTTCTTGGGTTGGCGGGTAATTATCAGAGATACGTTAAGGGATTTACGATTATGGCGTAGTAGATGACGAAGTTGACGGGGAAGGATGTCCTTTTTGTTTGGTCTTCAGCTTACGAGGAGAGTTTCTGGAAGCTTAAGGAGATGTTGACGAGTACACCTGTGTTGGCGTTACCTGAGCCGGGTGAGCCTTACGTGGTTTATACAGACGCTTCGGGAGTTGGTCTAGATTGTGTGCTGAAGCAGCAGGGGAAGGAAGCATGAGTGCAATTACCCTACTCATGACTTGGAGTTGGCTGCGGTGATTTTTGCTCTAAACATCTGGAGGTCTTATCTTTATGGCGGAATGGTGCAGATGTTCATAGACCATAAGAGTCTGAAGTATTTCTTGACTCAGCCAGAGCTAAACCAGAGATAGAGGCGCTGGATGGAGTTGGTAGCAGATTACGATCTGGAGATTGGGTACCATCCGGGTCAGGCTGATCTGGTTGCAGAAGCTTTGAGTCGGAAGAGGGTTGTTTCAGATCAGGAGCGGGATATGGAGGCTCTGGCGAGCGAGATTAGTACGTTGAGATTGTGTGTTATCTTACAGGAGCCGTTGGGGTTAGAGGCAGCTAACCAGGCAGATTTGCTGCGCAGGATTCGAGTAGCTCAGGAGAAGGATCACGGTTTGATTGATGCTTCTAAGATTACAGGTTCAGAGTATGTGGTCTCGGCGAATGGGACGATACTTGTGAGTAGGCGAGTTTGTGAACCAAGGATGAGGATCTGAGGCAGGAGATCCTGAGGGAGGCTCATTCAAACATGTTGTCGATTCATCCGAGAGTGACCAATATGTATTGTGTTTTGAAGCGGTATTATCACTGGGTCGGGATGAAGAGAGATGTCGCTAACTAGGTTGCAGCGTGCAATATGTGCCAGTTAGTGAAGGCTAAGCATCAGGTTCCAAGTGGGACATAATTACCATGGATTTTGTGACGGGATTGCCAGTGTCACAGACCTATGATGCGATTTGGGTGATTGTGGATCGTCTAACCAAGTTAGCATATTTTATGGCCATCAAGAAGACCGACGGAGCGGCGGTATTGGCTAAGAAGTATGTGCGGGAGATTGTGAGGCTGCACGGGGTGCCAACGAGTATTGTGTCAAAGAGGGATCCAAGGTTTACTTCAGAGTTCTGGAGGGCGTTCCAGGCTGAGATGGGCACTAAGGTGCATATGAGCATAGCGTATCATCCTCAGACGGATGGGCAGTCTGAGAGGACGATTCAGACACTAGAGGACCTGCTGAGGATGTATGTGCTGGATTATGGTGGTCATTGGGCGGATCATCTAAACCTGGTGGAGTTTGCGTACAACAATAACTACCAGGCGAGTATTGGGATGGCTCCATATGAGGCTCTCTATGGGAGGCCATGTCGTATACCATTATGTTGGACCCAAGTGGGGGAGAGGAGCATGTTTGGTGCGGATTTTGTTCAGGAGATAACGGAGAAGATCTGTGTCTTGAGGCTGAACATGAGAGAGACTCAGGATCGGCAGAAGAATTATGCTGATAAGATACGAAAAGAGCTGGAGTTTGAGCTGGGAGATCTGGTGTATCTCAAGCCAGCGATATTGAGGGGTCCTAACAGATCAATTTCAGAGAATAAGCTAAGTTCACGGTTTATGGGTCCGTTCAAGGTTGTAGAATGGGTGGGACCGGTAGCTTATCGGGTAGAGTTACCTCAGACTATGAAGGCTTTTCATAAGGTCTTCCATGTTTTGATGCTACGGAAGTGTCTACATGAGTCTGAGGAAGTGTTGGCTAGGATTCCGGAGGATCTTCAGCCCAACATGACGTTGGCAGCGAAGCCTGTGAGGATTCTCAAGAGGAGAGTCAAGGTTGCTGCACCGGAAGAGGATACCGTTGGTGAGAGTCGCGTGGGACTGTGATGGTATTGAGGAGGAGATTTGGGAACCAGAAGCGAGGATGAAGGCAATGTACTCAAAGTGGTTCGAGAAGCAAGCGGTGGCTTGAGTGTCTTTTTCTAGTTTTTAGAGTCTGTATAGCATGTTGCTATGAGTTGGATGTATTTTTCGTTTTGTGTTTTAACGATTATACATTGTTGAGATTTAATAAGATGGGTTCTCTTATTAAATTTGTTTATAAGATGTGACTTTTATGGTATGACTGGTGGAGTTATGGGTTGTGATGACTGGTAGGTCATGTGTTTTGATGACTGGTAGGGTCATGTGGATGGTCTAGCGATAAAAGTTTTATGGGAGTTAGAGCTTGTCTATGGGCTTGGGAACTAGAAATAGAAGTTCTAAGTGAGTAGGACTATCTATTTTTTAGTAATGTTAGGGATGGAAGTTCTATGTGAGTTAGAGCTTATCCATGTCCTAGGAGGAGTATCTGGGGATGGAGGTTCCATGTGAGTTAGGACTTGCCTATTCCCAGATGGCGCTGGGAAATAGAGGTTTTATGTGAGTTAGAACCTCTATATTTCCTAGGGGGAGTCTGGAAACAGAAGTCTTATGTGAGTTAGGACTGTTTTTTCCAGGGACTTTGATGGGAACACCCTGCTGATCTGGGAAGTTCCGGATGGTTTGGTGATTGGCCATGAGTTGACATTCCGCGATAGGGAATGTCAGGATGGAACCACGAGAAGTGATTTCGGTCGACAGGTGCTTATGATGCACATTATAGAGTGATTGCTCCAGGGGATAGTTGGTCTCCTGGATATACTTGAGGGGACAGTGAGGTTCTCTCCAGGGGATAGTAGGTTCCCTCCATATACTTTGAGGGACACGGATCTCTCCAGAGGATATGTGATTCCTCTGCAGCTTGACGGACTGTGTTAACCGAGAGTGGGAGGGGCTGGAGCATACCGAGAGTTGGATGGACGACAATCCTAAAGGTGGGAGGGGTATGATATACATCGAGAGCTCGAAGGGTGACGACCCTGAGAGTGTGAGTGGTGTATATAGATATGAGTATGAGCAATAGTGTCTCTAGTGTGATTGTAACTATGAGATTGGATGAGCTTCAGGGATCGGGGGTGGATCTCAGGTGGTGGTGATCGGGTTGGTCAGGATTGCAGCCGTGGTGAGACGGTGCAATGTGACTAGTTGAGACTAGTTGAGTTCTGGGATCGGCGATCGATCTCAGGTAGTACAGGCTGGGTAGAGCCAGGGGTGAGGATATCCGTGGAGCTGGACGGGTTGGGCTAGAGAGCTGATATCAGGTGTGTGTGCCATAGGATAACGGTGATTGTGATTGATATCTCAGGTGGTGCTGGCCGGGTGGGTCAAGAGTGTTGATAAGGATGTGTAAGTGGATGTCTAGTCTAGGGTTTTACTTGCGTTGGAACCTCAGATCAGACGACCCTGGTAAACAAATGTAGTGTCTTTGGTCGTGCATGTTCTTGTTTGATTGTTACGTGATCAGGGAGCGTTGCACTGTTGATGTATTATGGGGAATCTGGTCGGGTTTCAGACGGGAGTTCAACCTTAGGGAGATGGTGTCGCGGGATTCGAGGTTGAATTCGTGTTAGTGGGGGAGAATTGTAATGCCCGTGAACCAAAAAGTGGATATTTGGTTGGTGCGTCAATCGACACAGGGTGTGTGTGTTAATCGACACGCGTGTTTTGACTTGTGAGAAGTTGGATTTTGGGCGTTGCATCGATCGACACAAGGTGTGTGTGTCGATCGACGCAGGTTAAAATTGGACTGACAGGTTTGGTTCAATCATACGATTTGGCGTACCAGTTTAGGGAAGCCTAGGGCTTCGATATAAAAGCGAATCAGACGAGTTCTGGTCGCTTTTTGGTGAGTTTTCGGAGAGAAACAAAGAATTTAAATGTTCTTGTGAAGGATTAAAAGGAATCGAAGGATTCTTGTGGATTTCTTTGCCTTTTCGATCCTGAGAACTCGTGTGAGTGATTACGAGGCTCTGGGTGTGAGTTTGTGCTGTCGCGATTTGGGGAGAGCATTCTTGGATTTGGAGATCCGTTCGTCGTGTTCTTCGCATTTTTTGGGTTTTCCTCATTTTTTTCTTTCCAGAATCGAGGGTAGTGCATGACCGTAGGTTTATCTGGGTAAAGGGGTTGATAGAATGCGATTGCTGTGTTGTTTTGGTGTGTTTTCGTGGTGATGTGAGTGCAGGATTGATGTGGTTCGATCCAGGATCAATCCGTGTGAGGATAGGTTCGATCATGGATTCTGTAATGTTGCGTCGATCGACGCAGTTGCTCTGTGTCGATCGATACACGAGGCAGTGCATCGATCGACACCGGGATTGCATGTCGATCGACACACTGGTTGATGCATCGATCAACACCTAGTGGTTGTGTCAATCGACGCAGGTCTATGCATCGATCGACGCATGGTGGTTGATCATTCAACACTAACTAGAAGTGCGTCCTTATAATACATATGAGAATATATATGCAAAGTATGTTTCTTTCTTTAAACTAAATTTTCCTATTTCATTATTATTAGTATTATCTTTGGTTGATCATTCAATCAAAATTGGCACCTTATGCTTTTTTATGCAACAATGCATTGCCTTTATGGTTGCTAACGATGGCTAGCATATTTTTGTTCAATCGGATGCTTCTTTTGAGTTTCTAACATGGTTTAATTATCTTTTTTTTGAAAGAGGAGTTTTTGTTGCAACAAGATAAGAGCTGTTGAAACACATGCAGAGCTGCTCCAACACGAGAACGAAAATGACGTGGTAAAAAGAGCTGATGTGGATCATGCACCAAGATGGAGTATCTATTTAAAAAGGAAGAAAAGATAGCAGAATAAACTTGATACGTTCGAATCAAGGAAAAGACAACTTAGAAGATTTACTTATCCGACGAATATAAAAAAGATTGAAATAGAATCTTCTAGGATTAGCCTTTTGAGAAAAGAAAAGTCGCTGGAACTTTTCTATTGAGAGAGTTGTGAGAACTCTGTAACGGTAGCAAAAGTGTGTAGAAGACAAAGGTTTTGTCTTTGATCTTGCTAGGAATTAGAAATCTTGGGTGACAAACTAAGGATAGGCTTAAGGTTGTGTAAAACCATCAAGAGAGTGTAAACTTGTAACGCCCGTGAACCAAAATTGGGATTTTTGGGCAATGCGTCAATTGACGAAGGGTGTGTGCATCGATCAACACAAGTTGCGAATTGAACCGATTGGTTCAATTTTTGAGCGTCGGTTTGCGGTCTGGTTTAAGGGAATCCTAAGGTTCGCCTATATAAGTCAAGGGGCCGTATTTCAGTCACGTTTTTGGGAGAGAAAATCTTAGTTTCAGAGTTCCAAAGATAAGAGAAAGAGATCCTTGAGTGTTCTTGTTCCTTAAGGCTAAGAAAAGGCGTGATTGACGCTTTGGAGACAGTTCTGTCTGGTTTTAAAAGAGCAGGGTAAGGGTCAGTAAGAACAGATCGGATCGGAGCCAAACTTTCAAGTTAATGTCTCCACTCTCTGGTCTTGATATAGGAGAAAACGGTTTGTCAATCGGTTGTGTATTCTGGAGTTATAATTGTTTTACTGAGAGAGGTTTGTGCAGTTTTGGATCTGCGATCAGTCCACTTCAAAGGAGGATTCCCGTCAAACCAGAAGGACTCAGAGGACGATCCGCATACCATTGGATAGCTCTCTCTGTCTAGTATTCCCATAAATACTAATTCTGAGAGAGTTATCTAACGGTGTGTGGATCGTCCTCTAAGTCCTTCTGGTTCGACGAAATCCTCCTTCTCGTTTGATTGGTTTGAGTTGATTTCCGCTGGTTATGTTTGATTGCTTGTTGAATTGCTAAGTGTTGAGAATTAGTATTTATGGGAATACTAATTCGATATAAACAAAAAAAAGGGTTGGATTGTTTCAGTTTGTTATCAGAGCCCTTACGGTTTTAGGACGGGTGCACTTGATTGATTATGAGGATTTAGTCAATTATTGTGTGTGATTTGGAGTCCTAGATCATCTTCTTTGAGCCTTCAATGAGATTCCACGGTATGTGTTTGTTTGATATTTTCCGGCTTTCTAGTATGCTTAGTGTTATGTTGTCGTAGTGTAAGAGAGATGGCTAGAGGAGCTAGAGGTAGAGGCCGTGGTGGTCGTGGAGGACGTGGGCGCGGTCGGGGACTTTAGAGTAAGTCCGCTGCTATTAGTGTAGCCCAGAGTTCTGTGTAGGAGCAGGAGGCAGCTTCGCAGACATTTCAGGAAGGGTCCATGGGTGTGGCCACTATGAGTACCAGTGTGAGGACTGGTGGGACTAGTGTGGGTCCCGGTGTGGCTGACGGTGTAGTGGGCCCAGGTATGGGTGCTGCTGCAGGTGTAGTCCAGGATCGAGATGATCGTCTGGCGGATCTACTACTGCTGATTTTAGAGCGGTTACCAGGAGGCGTGCCGGCTCAGGTTCAAGCTCCGATAGTGCCACCAGTGGCAGAGGTGCAACTGAGGGTTGCGGTTGAAGATGAGCTCCCATCTTATCTTAGGATGATGGAGCAGATGCAGAGGATTGGCACTGGATTTTTCTCGGGAGGTGCCAAGCCTGAGGAGGCCAATGAGTGCAGATGAGGCTGGAGCGTAACTTTCGCTCTATCAGGTGTCCAGAGGGATACCGAGTGGACCTGACAGTTCATTATCTAGATGGTGATGCGCATCTCTGGTGGAGAGGTGTGGTGGCCAGGAGGGTGCATGCAGAGATGGCCTAGGAGGAATTTTTGGCTAAGGTTAATGCCAAGTTCTTCCCGCAGGAGGCAGTGGATCGGTTAGAGCTGAGGTTTATGGAGTGGTTAGAGCTGAGGTTTATGGAGCTGGCTCAAGGTGACCGGTCGATTCAGGAGTTTGTCGTGGAGTTCAGTCGAGTTCAGGTGAGGTATGGAGGGCGAGCAAGCCTAAGTGAAAAGGTTCTTGAGGGGACTTCAACCGAATTTTAGGACTCGCTGTAGAGTGACTAGGTTCGCCATGAGGACGAAGTTGGTTGAGATTACTGCGGTGATAGAGGAGGATCTGAGAGAGCAGGTTGTGGTGGTTAGTCAGCCTGTTCAGCCGAAAGGACCACAACAGCAGGTAATTCCGAGCAAGAACAGCAAGCCTGCGCAAGAACAGAAGAGGAAGTGGAAGGGCACTTCGGGACCGACTCAGAGAGGTCAGGGTGGTCAGGGATGCTTTGGGTGTAAGAGCATGGATCACAAGCTGGTGAGCTATCCTAGGAAGGACGAATCTCTGGATACTCGGGTGTGTTTTCACTGTAGAGAGCTAGGACACATCAAGCCGAAATGTCCCAAGTTGCAACAGATGGCAGTGGCGGCAGTGCAACCGGTGTCGCAGATTACTACAGCACCATGGGTGTTCACTTCGGTGGAGGCCGGTGGTTCAAACACCAGACCGATCACAGGTAAATTTCAGAACTCAACTTGGTAAATTCTGGCGTTTATGAATGGTTGTTTATTCTAGAATTTGTGAGTCCAGTGATAGAATGTTAGGGTTCTTAGGCACGTGGGACTTTTGCAGGGACCTTGTTAGTGGGCGGGTTTGAGTCCCATTTCTTGTTTGATTCTAGAGTTACGAATTGCTTCATTACTCCGAAGTGTACGGAGGGCTGTAGTATCTAAGGCGATTCCGGGGAGCCGATGGGAGTAGTTAGGGTTGCTGGCGGGAAGTCTTAGCTACTCATCGTCGGGCGAGAGGCGTCGATATTCGGGTGGTTGGAGAGTCTATGCCAACAGATCTGATTATCAGTCCGGTGGAGTTGTACGATGTTATTCTAGATATGGATTGGCTAGAGAGGTACAGAGTTCATCTAGATTATCATCGGGGACGAGTTGTCTTTGAGCGAGAGGCAGGGAGATTGGTTTATTAGGGAGTGAGACCAACTTTTGGGAGTCTCGTGATCTCGGTGATTCAGCCTGAGCAACTGATTGAGAAGGGATGCGAGGAGTATTTGACGATGATTATGATGCCAGAGTCTCTTGGGGATATCCGGGTTGTTCAGGACTTTGAGGATTTTTTTTGGTCATTGCAGGGATTACCACCGTCTCGGTCTGATCCTTTCATGATTGAGTTGGAGCCCGGGACGACTCTGATATCTAAGGCACCTTATAGAATAGCCCCAACAGAGATGGCAGAGCTGAAGAAGCAGCTGGATGATCTATTGGTTAAGGGATTTATCAGGCCTAGTAGTTCACCGTGGGGAGCACCGGTGTTGTTTGTAAAGAAGAAGGATGGGAGTTTTCGATTGTGTATTGATTACCGAGACTTGACCGAGTCACTGTAAAGAAAAAGTATCCTCTGCCGCGGATTGATGAGTTGTTGGATCAGTTGCGAGGGGCTACTTGGTTCTCCAAGATTGACTTGGCGTCGGGTTACCATCAGATTCCTATCGATGAGGTAGATTATAGGAAGACTACTTTCAAGACGAGATACGGGCATTTCGATTTTGTGGTCATGCCATTTGGTTTGAATAATGCACCAGTGGCATTCATGAGGCTGATGAACGGGGTCTTTTAGGAGTATCTGGACGAGTTTGTGATCATCTTTATCGATGATATTCTAGTGTATTCGAGGAGTCCTGAGGAGCACGAGGTTCATCTGAGAGTTGTTTTGGAGAAGCTATGGGAGCAAAAGTTGTATGCAAAGTTGAGCAAGTACAGTTTTTGGCAGCGGGAGATGGGTTTTCTCGGTTATATGCTTTATGTAGATGGAATTTCTGTAGATCCGACGAAGATAGAGGCCATCACAGGGTGGCCTAGACCGATGGTGATCTAAAGTTGGCTGCAGTGATTTTCGCTCTAAATATTTGGAGATCCTATCTTCATCGCGGAAAAGTTCAGGTGTTCACAGACCACAAGAGCCTGAAGTATTTCTTTACGTAGCCAGAGTTGAACAAGAGGCAAAAGCGATGGAAGGAGTTGGTAACGGATTATGATCTGGATATTAGTTACCATCCCGGTAAGGGTAATCTGGTTGCTGATGTTTTAAGTCAGAAGAGGCTTGCTTTGGCTCAGTAGCAAGATATATAGGCTTTGGTGAGTGAGATTAGCACCTTGAGGTTATGTTTTATCTCGCAAGAACCTTTGGGGTAAAAGCCAGCTAACCATGCAAACATGCTGAGCAGGATTCGAGTAGCTTAGGAGAAGGATCAAAGGTTGATTGATGCTTCCAGGGTTGCAGGTTCTGAGTATCAGGTCTCTGCGAACGGGATAATACTTGTTAACGGGCGAGTTTGTGTGCCGAAGGATGAGGATCTGAGGCAGGAGACTCTTAGAGAGGCTCATGCGAGCATGTTGTCTATTCATCCAGGAGCGACTAAGATGTATCGTGATCTGAAATGGTAATATCAGTGGGTCGGGATAAAAAAGGATGTTGCTAACTGGGTGGCAGCTTGTAATGTGTATCAGTTAGAGAAGGCCGGGCATCAAGTTCCGAGTGGTTTGTTGCAGAGTTTACCCATTCCGGAGTGGAAGTAGGATATGATTACCATGGATTTTGTGGTAGGATTGCCAGTTTCGCGGACTTATGATGCTATCTGGGTGATTGTGGATCGTCTGACTAAGTCAACACATTTTCTTGCCATTAAAAAGACCGATGAAGCGGCAGTTTTGGCTAAGAAGTATGTGTAGGAGATAGTGAGGCCACACGGGGTGCCAGCGAGTATTGTGTCAGACAGAGATCCAAGGTTCGCTTCAGAGTTTTGGAGAGCCTTTCAGGCTGAGATGGGCACTAAGGTGCACATGAGTACTACTTATCATCCTCAGACGGATGGGCAATCTGAGAGGACGATTTAGACACTCGAAGATTTGTTGAGGATGTGTGTGTTGGATTATGGTGGTCATTGGGCGGATCACTTGAACTTGGTAGAGTTTGCGTATAACAACAGCTATCAGGTGAGTATTGGTATAGCTCCTTACGAGGCATTGTATGGGAGGTCATGCCGTACACCATTATGCTGGACTCAAATGGGGGAGATGAGTATGTTTGGTGCAGACTTTATTCAAGAGACGATAGAGAAGATCCGTGTTTTGAAGCTGGACATGAAGGAGGCTCAAGATTGGCAGAGGAGTTATGCTGATAAGAGGAGAAAAAAGTTATAGTTTGAGACTGGAGATCAGGTATATCTCAAGGCAGCGATGTTGAGGGGTCCTAACAGATCCATTTCACAAAATAAGCTAAGTCTGAGGTTTATGGGTCCGTTCAGGATTATGGAACGAGTTGGACTAGTGGCTTATCGTTTGGAGTTACCTCAGAGTATGAAGGCATTTCATAAGGTCTTCCATGTGTCTATGCTGAAGAAGTGTCTCCATGAGTCTGAAGAGGTGTTGGCTAGGATTCCGGAGGATCTTCAGCCCAACATGACGTTGGAGGCGAGACCTGTGAGGATTCTCGAGAGGAGAGTCAAGGTTCTGCACATGAAGAAGATACCGTTGTTGAGAGTCTTGTGGGACTGTGACGGTGTTGAGGAGGAGACTTGGGAACTAGAGGCTAAGATGAAGGCAAATTTTTCAAAGTAGTTCGAGAAGCAAGTTGAGGCTTGAGTTTGTCTTTTGGTTTTCAGTTTTAGAGTTAGTATGTTGCTATGAGTTTTTGCTTTATGTATTTTCGTTTGAGGTTGTAACGATTATTACATTCTTGAGATTTATAAGATGAGGATTTCTTATGTTTGGCTATCTATGTCATGGAATTGTGACATTTAAAACATGTGGGGATATCAAGTTTTATGATGAGTTAGAACTTTTTTATGTCCGAGATAGAGTTTTAGTAAATACCCTGAGTGACTGGACTATTTAGAGTTGACCTATGGATTGGTCAAGGACGAGATGATATTCCAGGAGAGTGGAATGTCAGGATGAGACCACTTGAGATAGTTCTAGTCAGAGATGCTTATTGACGTTTAAGAATTGATTGCTCAAGGGGATAAGGATTTCTCCGAATAACTCATTAGGAAATGACAAGTTCTCTTGAGGAGATGTCGAGTTGCCCTGTATTTCTTTGAGAGATGACGAGTTCTCTTCAGGCGATGTGAGTTTTCCTGCATACCAAGAGCTTGATGGGATGTGTGTCCCGAGAGTGTGCGTCGTATGGAGCATACCGAGAGCTCAAGGGATGATGATCCTAAGAGTGTAAGTGGTGTGGATATGAGTTAAGAGCAACTAATGTCTGAAATGTGGCTATAAGCATAGGACTCGATGTGGACCTCAGAGATCGCGAGTGTTGATCTCGGGTGGTGCTGGCCGGGTTGGTCAGGAGTGTTGACCGTAATGTGACGGTGTTACGCGATTCAAGGTCGAATTCGTGTTAGTGGGAGAGAAGTGTAACACCCGCGAACCAAAATTAGGATTTTTGGGCAGTGCGTCGATCAACACAGGTGTCGCATTGAACCGGTTGGTTCAGTTTTTGAGCATCGGTTTGTGGTCTGGTTTAAAGGAACCCTAGGGTTCGCCTATATAAGTCAGAAGACCGTATTTTAGTCGCATTTTTTGGAGAAAAAAGCTGAGTTTCAGAGAGAAGAGAAAGAGATCCTTGAGTATTCTTGTTCCTTAAAACTAAGAAAGGCGTAATTGAGGCTTTGGAGACAGTTCTGTCCGGTTTTAGAAGAAGATTGTAGCGGTCAGTAAGAACAAATCGGATCGGAGCAAAACATTCAGGTTAAATTCTGCACTCTCTGATCTTGATATAGGAGAAAACAGTTTGTCAATCGGATGTGTATTCTAGGAGTTATAATTGTTTTACTGAGGAGGTTTGTGCAGTGTCAGATCTGCAAACAGTCCACTTCAAAGGAAGATTCCTGTCGAACCAAAAGGACTCAGAGGATGGTCCGTATACCGTTAGATAGCTCTATCTGTCTAGTTTCCAGATCAGGTTTTCGATCTTGATTCTAAGGTAATATCCATTCTCAGTGTGATTTCAAATTAAGCGTGTTCCTATTTTCTGAAACCCTAATTCGGTTTAGAAGGATTTTGGAGAAAGGATCGAGGTTTTGTTGGTTCGTGACGAAGGGAAGATAGAGCAGAGGCTGTAGGTGTCAAAGAGGTCTCTTTTCGTGGCTGTCATTGTCTAGAATCAATCCGGAATCAAGGTGAGTGCGTGACCATGACTTATCTGGGTAATCGGAGTATTCATGTTGCATTTGATTGTGAATTGGAATGGATTGATGAATGATTATGGTTATATATTCGTGCTATGCGTTGTTGATTGATCGCTTGGTATTGTGTTATTTCTTTATGCATGTGTGAATAGCAAAGTAGATGGGATGACTATCTTACTGAGTATTTGTGACAATACTCACGCATCTCTTTTAAACATGTGATGCAGGTAAAGAAAAGATGTGATCATGGAATCAAGGCTGTGAAGAGGAAATTGGTTTTGAATTGGTGATGGTTTGATTGGTTTGAGTTGATTTCCGCTTGTTATGTTTGGTTGCTGTTGAATTAATAAATGTTGAGAATTAGTATTTATGGGAATGTTTATTCGATATAAAAAAAAAACGGATCGGGTTGTTTCAAAGCTTTTGTGCTCTTTCAATCTTCTCACCAAACAATTTTAAATTTGATAATCTCTTCCCTAAGTTTTATTTCAGCTTTTTCATTAGAAAAAATTGATTATTCTCTTATTCGATATGTGAGACTGATTACGGTGATCTATTTTATGAAAAAAGTATGAAAATAATGAGATAATAGAAATAAACTTTTGATCAATTGATGAAAATGTTAATGTATTTTTTGGAGCAATTGCAAAAATACTATTTTTGATGTGTCAATTTTTAAAAATACCATTATGAGTTGTTTATTTTCAAAAATGCAACTAATTAAGGATTTTTTAAACCCTAAATCTTAAAATTCTAAATCCTTTTTTTTTATCCCTAATAAACTCTAAACACTAATACAACATAATTAACCAAACAAATATTATATATTAAGTAAATACTTTTCAAAAAGTGTTATTTTTGTAAAGATTTTGAAAATATGACATTTTTGAAAAGTGATATTTTTCAAAATTCTCATTTATTTATTTATTAGTAACAGTCTTAATGGATTACTAATTATTTTATTAATGTTTAACTATAATTTGATTAAATTTATTTTAACGCAAGAAAATATTGTTCAAGATTTTGTACATCATTCGCTTATTGCAAAATTTGGAAATAAATTATGTGAAGGAAATCTAAATTTTCAACTAAAATATAAGATTCAATTCGTCAAGATCTTGAAAAAAAAAGATATATGAGTAAATTCATAAAAAATTAAATCTAATTCAATAAAGAATAGAAAAAACTAATTATTTGAAAATATGTTATAAATTTAATTTTTAAAAATATAATATATTAAAAAAAGTCAAAAAAACTTAATAATATTGGCATTTCTCTACTAATGGTTTTGCATTTATCGTGTTTTGTATTTTCCATGTTTTTTACCTGTTATAAATAATTTATAGCCTAATAATGCTAGTAGGCTAATTGACTTTAAAAAAAGGGATATATATTATCTTAGTAATCATTGTAGCATCGCAACACGTAAATTTTCCTTGGCTCTCAAGCTTAAAATCTAGCTCTATTAATACTACACTAGATTCTCACCTGCACTATATGCGGAAACATTCGTTGTATATGTTGTAAACTATACTTAGTTTTCGTAGTATATCGTATATAATATGTTCTAAGTTTAGATATTGTATGATTTTAGCTTATAGGTAGAATCAATTAGTTTGAAATAATATAATGGTTTTTGTTTTTAACTTGTTGGTAGAAGTCGAGTAGTTTAAAGTATTGTATTTTATATTGAATAATCATAAATGGAAATATATAGTTGACTATGTTGTATTTTGTATAAATAAAAATCGAGTAGTTTTAAATAAGTTAATTGTTTTTCATTTTGCATTCCGATTAGTAAATTAATAAATTAGGGTATATTTTAGTGTTAAAATTTAATTTTAGTTTTGTGGTATTTGTGGAACATTTGAAAAATCGTTATATTTGTTTGCGGCTAACCGCTAGTAACTTCTTAGTATAAAAAATAAATTTTGTAAGCAAAACAAACTATGCAATTTGATTTTCCTTCTAACATAGTTATGATATGTATGGGTTAACCCGTCAAAGGCTTTGAAAGTGTATATACTTCTCTAAATGATATGTATGGGTTAACCCATCAAAGATTCTTTTTCTTTTATTTTCTCTTAGTCAAAGAGTTTGAAAGTGTATATACTTCTCTAAAAGATTCTTCAATGACTCATTGCTTTCTTTAGCCCTTGTATAGTACTTTTTCCGTATCTTAATAGATGTTTTAGAGAATTTTTTTTTGTTTCATATTAGATGATGTTTTCAATTTTCTATGTAAAACTAATTATGTGTGTTGTTTTTGACGGTTTAAATTATGATATTTTTTTTAATTAGTTCCATGACTCTTTGCTTTCTTTGACCCTTGTATAGTATTCTTCCCGTATCTTAATAGATATTTTAGAGAATTTTTTTTGTTTAATATTAGATGATGTTTTCAATTTTCTATGTAAAACTAATTGTGTGTTTGTTATTTTTGACGGTTTAAATTATGCTAATTTTTTTTTAATTAGTTCCATGATTCGTTGCTTTTTTGACACTTGTATAGTACTCGTTCCATATCTTAATAGATATTTTAGAGATTTTTTTTTTGTTTCATATTAGATAATGTTTTCAATTAAAAAGGCACATCCGAAAGCATCCAAAATCAGTAAGGAAGTAGGAAATTACCTCCCATCTTGAGAATGATCATCCTTCTGCACCACCACTGCCCCTGAAGGAATAAGTGAAAAGTTTCATCAAATCTCTAAATTGATGCTCAGGTCGAGATTTTTTTTACACCAAGGACATCTAAGAAATTATCCATCTAGATATTATTGATTGATCACCCGACAATTTTATCTTATTCTACAGTTCAAATCTAAAGCGGGGACGTTATAAAATTAACAACCATATCGAGATGAAAACTGGCCATCATCTTTAAAAGACCGTTCCCTATATGAGCTCTTACCTCTTGATCCATTTTGGTAGTTATCAACACTTCTTTTCCTTCCACGGACTCAAGAAAATAGAGGAAACATAGATAAGGAAATACGTCGATTAGCAAATATACCTTGTTCAAGAACTAAACCGCACGCATCACGTAAACCAAAAATATGCTTGGAAAACATCTACAAAACAAAACCTAAAAGTCAGAATTGATCATTAACGAAGTATTATGCATACAAAAAAAAACAATTCTCCTACTATATGTAAAACATAATTATTTCCTCTAAAAAATGCAATAATGAATGTTTAAAATGCATAAACTCGAAGAATGTGAAAAAATGACGGATTTGTTGAGTGGAATTATATTACTTTTATATAGTGGCTAGGGAGGTGTCGATTTAGGGTTTGTAGAAATAATATTTTTGATAAAATTAATTATTTGAGAAGCTTGCTCCACAATAATAGGAAACAAATTTTAACATATTACTTGAAATATCAAGATATTTAATGTGCAAAGATACTAATTAGATTTTTAGGTTATTTGTTCAAAAATTGGAAGATTTCCAAAGATTGAGTAAATCTTTAATATATTTATGGGAAGATTCTTTAATATATTTATGGGTTGCGAACCGGGTTAGAGAAGATCCACGCCTTTTGGAGTCGGATTCAGTTTTAAAAATAGCCGAAATTGTACTCAAAATTACTGAAATTGCCATTGCATTTGTTCAAAATTACCCTTTTCAATTTAATCAATTTAGTTATAAGGCAATGGCAATTTGAGTAATATTGGAATCAATTTTGGACATTCTCCTAAACGCAAAAAACATGAAACAAAATACATAAACCTAGAAGAAAAGGCTATCAACCAAAAATAATATGAGTAGTGCTAGTCTTTTCCCTTTCGTCAAGTTCTATTAATAAGCACATGTAGGCAACATATATTTTAGGTTAGAAATGAATATCTTTTTCATTTAGATATTGAACATATATTAGATTTAATTTTCAAAAATATATTTCCATCATTTACTTTGACTTTCTATGCAAGTTGTAGGATTAATACATGATTTTCATTATTATGGAAAATTACATTAATTGTTAGATTGTTACAATATATTTAGGAAAGAACTATAACAATATGATTTGATAAAGATTCCCTATATTTAAAAGGCATTATTTTGGTTATTAAGATATTGTACATATATTAGTTTGACTTTCTATAAGATATTGTACATATAGATCGTTATTTGGGTTTATTTTCGTGATTAATGCATGACACATCAAGATCGTTATAAGTTTGGTTCCTGATTTCATGAGTATTAAGATATTGTACATATATTAGATTTAATTTTCAAAAATATATTTCCATCATTTACTTTGACTTTCTATGCAAGTTGTAGGATTAATGTATGATTTTCGTTATTATAGAAAATTACGTTAATTGTTAGACTGTTACAATATATTTAGGAAAGAACTATAACAATATGATTTGATAAAAATTCCCTATATTTTAAAAGGCGTTATTTTCGCTTTCTCCTTCATAAAAAAAAAAATTAAAAACCGGAGAGACAGATCGATCGATCCAAAACACTGCGATCAACTACCAATTCATCAGGTCACCTCAGGATCGATCTGTTCACTCTGCTGCATCGGATCGATCGATCGATCAAGTAGATGGATCGATCAAGTAGATCGATCGATCCATCACCAGATAAGATTTGCAAAAATATCATTAATGAAAAACGGGTCATGAACCGGGTCGCACAGGATCCGCATGTCTGCAGTCGGATCCAATTAAAAAAATATCCGAAATTGATCTGAAAATTATTGAAATTGCCATTACATCTATCCAAAATTACCTTTTTCAATTAAATCAATTTAGTTATAATGGAATGGCAATTTCAGTAATATTTGAATCAATTTTGGGCATTCTACTAAATATACTTTTCTTTTAATATTATAGAGATTGTTATGTAACAATATAATAATGGTAACAAAAGATAAAAGCATTATCATTCTAATTTCTCATTTATTGGTTATTTTAACTATTCCTAAAAAAAAGGTAAGTTATTAAAAACTTCAACAGAATTTACACAATACAATAGGGTTGACCTAATTAATCAAAAAAAGAAGAAGGAATTTACACAATAAGGATATTGAACATAAATGTGCAAGTAAATCAAAAATATCTTTCCATATACTTGTTGTTTAAAATAAAATCACTATCTCTAGGCAAGAAACAGAATCAATATAAAATTAAGCATTAAGTTAGCTTTGGTAATTCGTTCATAGAATATTGATCGACTAAATACACAGAGTTGGCCTAAGTAATTGACAAAGAGAAGGAAACGATACGATAAGGATATTGAACATATGTGCAAGTAAATCATATATATCTTTCAATATACTTTTTGATAAAATAAAATCACCATCTCGTGCCAAGAAACAAAATCACTACTATAGAACTATAAAGAATAGGAGAAGAATATCCATCGGAAGAAAAAGTTGAAAGAAAAAAGAAATGAATTTATTTCTGTATCTAAGCGAGTTGGAAGAAGGATTGGAGTTTGAGAAAGCAGTGTGTAACCATGGTTCTTCATGAGGGCTCCGAACGTGTGGAACCCTATAAGAAAGTCATTAAGTGACCCTTAACCCTTTCAAATTCCTCTTCGGTCATGGTGACCATTTCTCATCCTCCCATTCACCCTTTTCTTGTAGTCGATGTACACGGCATCAACAATGTCAGGGAAGCCGACAAACAACTCATCTTCCAACAAGTGAGGAGGATGCTGAGATTCACGTCCAAGGAGGGACGTGAGGTGACCGAGTTTCATCAACTCCACGAGGCCGCAAAGGAGAGTGGTTTCGGTCGAATATTCCGCTCTCCATCTCTCTTTGAGGATATGGTCAAATCTATTTTGTTGTGTAATTCTACTTGGGAGAGGACACTACTTATGCCTTCTCGCCTCTATGCAATGCAGTCAATGCTAGCCGACCGTAAAATTAGGTCTAAAAAGAGGAAACGAGACCAGAAACCTGTGGAAGAAACATGTGGAAACTTTCCAAGTGCTAAGGAAATAGCTAGCCTTGACAAAGGGTTCATCAATGAGCACTGTAAACTTGGATATAGAGCAAAATGGATTATTGAATTGGCTAAGACGGCTGAACGCAAATCATTGAATCTTGAAGAGATGGAAAAGGGAGAGATGAAACCGGAACAAGTGATTGGGAAACTGAGAAAGTTTATGTGTATTGGTTATTACCATCTTGGTGTTTTTGCAACCGCGACGGTGCTTATGTGTATTGGTTATTACCACCTTGTTCCATCTGATACCGAGACCCTAAGACTCTTACGAGAGGTATATACACTTAATTTCCTTTGTAAAATCAGGTATATATCATTAATCTAATGTAATGTAATCTAATGTTTGGAGATGCATGGAACGAAGGAGTGTTCGAAGATGACTATAGTGAAAGAAGCACAACTATTCTACGACAGATACTCTCCATTCCAGTCCTTAGCTTACTGGTTATCTTATAGTATTTTGTATTTTCTAAGCATATACTTCTGATATAATGCCGTCCATTATTTTATATGGCTTCTTCTTGCACTATATATAGGTTTGATTTGATCCAAAACTATGAAGCAAAACATGGGAAGCTTAGTGAGCTGAGTCGGCGGGACTACAATAGGATTGGCTGATGCAGTTACATGAATCAGCTCAAGGCAGACTAAATGAATATCTCGCTTTCTCCCTAAACGTTACGTATGCTCAGTTTTTATTTCTTTCATGGTTTTTTATTTAATTAACTATGGCTTATTGTGTGTAAAATTTAAAGTTCTGTGACATTTCCCTCTCATGATTTGAGAATCAAAGATGGGAAGAAATGGTTTTGGCAATTAGAAATATCAAATAACTAACCAAATAAGGACGTTTAAGAAACACGAGTTACTCTTTTGCTACACCATTTGTTCAATCGGTTTGGTATTTCTTGTCTGCGGTATGACTTTGTTGATGTCCCTTGCATATAGATTCTCTCGCCCTAGTTTTGGATTTTTCCTGGAATTCCGATTAGAACAAAAAAGGTTGCCCTTTTTGTGATTGTTCCTCATCTATTTGTTTATGCAATTGGAACTTGTTTCAAAAAAGTTTACTCTTTTCATCAGGGAATAGCTTACTCGACAAGATTTAAACAGATTATTAGGTTAAGGGAATAGCTCAGACTAGTCAGTGCTGTTGTAGCTAGATATTGCCTTTTAGGTTGTTTCGTGATTTGGTATGTATGCTGGAGCTGTAAACTTTGATTGTCTCTTCTTCTTTTTTTTTATCTTATTTCTTGTTTTACTTTTGTTTGTTAGAGACTCTTCTCTGTGTCCGTGGCCTTGGATTTATGTAGATCCCTTTGTCTTTGCTAGGGATTTACTATCTTTTTTTTTTTTTCATAGACGAGGATAGAGTTTTGAGATTTGAGAGAATGATCATGTCTAGCTAATAGAAACTGTAGTCCAATACTCGATTTCATGCTATCTATTTCTTGATGCAATTTTGTAATAAAAAGGACTGTCTCTTCTCTCATAGGAATTAAACCCAGGGCTCTTCTTGATTTAAATCAAAATAACAAAAATAGAACACCAAAATGCAGAACACTGTTGCCTCCATATAACTAAACCTCACCAAGCTTGTTATAAAGGATGGATCTCGCCAACGTGTCCTCTTGGCGTCCTCCTTTCTATCTTATTATAAACTTAATGAATCAAACATGATAATTAATATGATTGAGAAAGGTGTCAAGTCAACCTACTAAATTTTGACACGTGTTAATTTTTTTACTAATTAGATTTTGACATGTGTCAAAAAAATCTTATTTGTTTTTATAAATAGTAATTTAATTGATTCATCAAAAGTGATAATTAACATGATCGAGACACGTGTCAAGTCGGCTTACTAGATTTTGACACGTGTTAATTTTTTTCCTAACTAGATTTTGACATGTGTCAAACAAATCTTATTTATTTTTAAATGTATATATTTTTTTTTATAAATAGTATTTTAATAAAATAATTAGTTGATAAATATGGCTTAGTCTTTACAATTTTGTTCTTTATTACCTCGATTTTGTTTTTTGGGTGAATTTGCTTAATAACTTATAGACTCCTCTTAAGGATCTATGCCCAAAGAACGTCTTTCGTATGGTTGTAACTCGAACGGATGTGGATTGGCTCGAATGATGCGGAATTGGTAAGAAGATGAATGGGCTTGAAGATGAATGAATGAGTGATGGATGAATCGATGCATACTTCTAAGAGATATGACTGAATGAGTGATGGATGAATCGATGCATACTTCTAAGAGATATGACTGTATCTTAGACTACAAAGCTTGATCTAAACTTAGATATGCCACACTAAGAAAAGAACAAGATGAGAAGATATGACACACTTCTCGGATCAAACAAGAGAAAGAAGTTTTTGATAAAAATGTTTGATGATTTTATTCAGGAGTAGAAGGGGGTTTATATAGGGGAGGAGGAAGCGAGAAACAACCTTCAAGCTTCCTCATTAATACACGCGGATAATAAAGACGTTTCGCTTAGAAGTTTGAACGTCAAAATAAAAGATAGAAAATAACTCGTTGTCACTTAGCATTGCCGTGATGAGGCTTACGGTGAAGTGTGTGAACCTTGCCTCATTAAAAACCTTGCTTGTAAAACCCATTGGAATAAAACCAAACCAAGGGAAAAAGAATGCGTATCACACACCTCTCATCATCGGCCTTTAAGCGACTTGAATCGCGACCAATGTAGTCAAACAAGTGTGCGGCTCAAGGTTGCTCACAATTCGGTTGAGTAATGTGGTTACGGCTTGATTAAGCTTCTTGGTCCTTGACCTTGTCATCGGTCCAACTGGCATATCTAAGGACATAGTGTCCAAAAGATCCTCCTTGGCTACTAGCTGCTCCTCGGCTACAAGCTCTTCTTGAGACCCTTGCTCCAAGTCCTCTTGTCTCGAACCTCCTTATCCTTATCCCGAGCTGGCCACGATCACATCAATAACCAAATATGAATTATAATTAGCAAAATAACAAAAAAAATGGCTTATGTGGAACTACAATAACTAGGGATGTCAAAATGGGTCAATACCCATGAGTTACCCAAACCCGCCCATAATTTTAGCGGATAAGAGTTAAAAAAATTTACCCATATAAATAAATGGGTTTTTGTGGGTTACACTAATAGGTTTATGGGCTTAATGGATAAACCCATTAGAATCGTGGGTAACCCACGCGTTTATCATAAAAACAAAAAACTAATATTTATTAGAGTATTTTAAAAAAACTAATATGATGTGCTCAGCATTCCTATAAATGTTGTGGTTTCGGAATCATCTTTCTGTATTGGTTCACGAGTTAAAAAAAATACCGGAGTCGGCTTCTTCTTAAACATGTCCAAGGTTTACTTTCTACGAGATCTTAGGTATTTGGTTTTGCAACTGATGAAAAAAGTAAATTTGTCATTTATATTTATTGATTTTAATACTAGCTATTAATATTATCCAAGTTGCCAATATACTTTTCTTATTATTTGTAGACAATGGAAGTAATGATGATGATGGGAAGCAAATGAACACAACGAAGATTCAAGTGCTTTTTAAAATTAATCAATGGTTTATTGGTTTTATGGTTTTATTGATTTTATTGGTTTTACGACTTTATGATTTTATTTATTTTAAGATTAATATACGAAGACATTTTAATTTAGTTTGTTATTTGAAAGTTGAAATTTTTTGTTGGATTTACTTATAATAATTTGAAATGTTTTGTTTTTTTTTAATTAGTTTATTAAGATATTTAATTTGTATGGGTACCCATATAATCTATTTAGCCAACAAATTTCCTATTATTAAGTTTGGGTATGTAAATTCAACCTATATAATAAATGGTTCGGGTCAAACCCATATATTAAAATCTCGAATTCATGTGAGTTTTGGTCGGGTTACCCATTTTGACACCCCTAACAATAACCACAAGATTAAGGGCAATTGGTTATTTAATAGATTAAAATTTTCGTTCAACTATTTTTTCCCTCTCTTTTGCTTTAGTTCACGTGAGATACAATAAAACCCAGCTAATATCATAGCAATAATACAACATAGAAGCTGGAAATAATTTGATACATAAGTAAATTTTTGTAAATTTCAAATAGATTTAGGTTTACATACCCAAATCTAAAAAGAATTATAATATTTTGCCTTTAAATAAGACGTGTTTATACATTCTAAATTTTATCAACAAACAATTTCAAATTTTAATAATAATCACATAAATAATGTCTACTCAACCCAAAAAAACGTCATATTTAACTTTAAACCAGTTAAATAAAAAAACGTATTTATTGTCGTATTGCGAGAAATTTAAAGAAAAACAATAAGCTTATAGGAATAGACTTTCTATTACTTGATGATAAGGTTAGCATATTTGTATTAGTATCAATTAGAGTTTTAATTTGTTAATAATTACTTGATTAATGTCTAACTATAAGTTGATTTTAATTTAATGCAGAAAAATACTATCCACGGCTCTGTGCATCATTTGATTCTTGCATAATTTGAGAATCAATTACGTAAATGAAGTTTTATTGAGATTTGCAATTTTAATTTGCAATAAAAAAAGCTACCGAATTTCCGACCACAATTTTCTAATAAGACTCAATGAAAGAACAACAGTTACCTGCATGGAACAATAATTTGTCAAATAACTTTAGAAAAATTTCGATTTCAAAATTACGAGAATATTGCCAAACTAAAAAATATGCCAGTTGATTTATAAGCTATATTCATAAATTTTATATTTAAATATATATATATTTTTGCTAATATATTGTTTATGTCTAACGTTGGTTTTTTTTAGATGCAATCGGATATATCAAAGAGATTGAGAAATCTAATGTCCGCATGTCAACTGCACAATACATCGGTTAGAAGAATTATTTTGACTTTATTATTAGAAAGGTATGGTTTAATATTTGTTCTTTTTTCCCTTACACACTTTTTTGTTTATTGTTTTTCCTGTTAATTTAAATTATACTCCACCTTTATATGTATTAGTTAGATGCATCTATTAAGATATATTTTTTTTTAGTTTGAATCAATTAGTATTGTTTTCTTTCAATGTGCAGTGGAATTGAAATACCAGTAACAGTATGGACATAACAAGCAGAACAATTTGAAGATATATATCGTGGGGTTAAAAGTGACAACACCGTTCTGATCTGATCATGACAAGTGTTTTGATTAAGATCTATGAAGGTGCAATTCGTTTGTCGGCATCATCTGCAACTAAATTCTATTTGAATCAAGATTTTGATTTTGTTATTGCGTTTTGAAAAAGGTATGTTATTAGTATTTTTAAAAGTTTATATTTTTTAAAAGTTTATTAATTAAGATTCAATAAATTTATTAAACTAAAATTGTTCATTTTATTCAATTAGTTTTAAGTACGTTGGTGGTTGTTCAGTTAATCTTGGCCGTATGATTGAACATCATTCAACGAATAATAGACGTTCTGAAGTTCAACATTCAGTTCATGATATATGGGAATTTATCTCATCCGAAGAACCTCAAGTAATACAACTACTTTTTAATTATTTAGTTATTTTAACAAAATAATTCTCAGCATCTCTTACTAATTTTTTTTCATATAAGCATATTTCTCAAACTATACGTTTACAATTAGCATCTTATTTTTATTTATACAAATCTATTTTTTTCTTTCTAATTTTGTTCTATGTAGCACATATATTCAATTTAAACTCAATACAAATAATAATGTAAATGGCAAACACGGGTCCTTTACCTAGTTTATAAGAATCTCCGAAAACACTTAGTAGAAGAATTCCTAAATGGAATGGTAATTAAAGTCCTCATCAACATATTATCATCCTTCTGATCATTCCTAAGGGTTTTGGGAGTTTGCTTTTCTTGATTTGATATTATTCTAGGATTTATGTTATTTCTTGGTCTAATTTATGTAAGATACTATTCCTGTAGGTTGTACATCTAACTCTGTAGTTTGTTTTATTTGTCTAACTTATGTTGGGCACTTTAGTTTTCATGACGTCTAGGGTTTCTGATCAGTTATTGGGTTCAAAATCCTGCTCTTCCTCTGTTATCTATTGTGTTCCCTAAGTTGAATGGTTTTAAGCTAAAAATAAAAGCCTAAGAGGGTGTGGTGTATTCAATCTAGGATTTGAGCGAGAGATTTTAAGGGTTTTTGTGGATTTCAACTTAGTTATATCCAAATGACACCTTAAAAAGCTTGGATTTGGTTCTTCACATTTTCATTAATCTTCAAACTACACAATTGGTGACTTCACATGTCAATTTAAAACCACCGTTAGAAAGTTCATGAGACGATGGTTCATTAGACGATGAATCATCCTATGACGGTTCATCAAACGACGATAATGATGCGTTTTTTATGTCTAGGAAGCAAGGTACTTTATCGTTCGGAATATAACCTCTGTCTCTCTCCACAAAGTAAGTGATTGATTAAGAGTATTATTTATAAACTTTGCTACACAACACAAACTATATGCACATAAACTTTCCTGCTCGTCTTGTGACATGTTATTAGGGAGCTTGCAAGATATCCTAAAAAGCTCAGCAAGTTACACGAAGGCTTTACCCGCAGCTTCTCAGTCACAATTCGTAGTTAAATGAGACGATGAGAGCTCTCTAAAATAATAAGTTTTATCCATTATTCGTTGTTGGTTTAATGTTTTGAAACTTGAGAAAGATAGCTAAATCTTCAAACTAAAGGTTTTGCTTGTTCTTGTGCTTCTTTGACATTTTATGATGATTATAAGAGTTACTTAGTGTTGCATAAACCAAATCTTCTTCTCAGATTAGGATTTTCTAGTGTGTTTGGTTCTTTAATCAGTGAATTAATTTACTTGAATATATATTAGAAACTCCTATGAACAAGGAGTAAGTGAATTTACTGTTGACTAAGCACTAGAGTAAATGTCTCCCAAGCGCCTGTTTACTAAGTCAATGTCTGGAAAGCTCCAGTTGTACCATGTGGTTTTTTTGCTTTAGTTGTACCAAATAACTATTTGTACCATGTCTCTACAATTGTATAAAGTAATACCTAGTTGTACTACAATCTTAATAGTTGTATCATGGTACAACTGTTGTACTGAGTATTACTACCCAAGTTGTACCAAATTGGAGAGGAGTGCCAGACTATTGAGAAATATGCCAGACAGGAGTACAAACAGATTTGAGTAAACCAGACATTTGTCCGAAGCACTGCCCAAAAATCCCAATTTTGGTTTGCGGGCGTTACATACTCTCTCTCCTCTTAATGTCAATCTTTGCTCCCTCTATGTTAAAGGAAATAATATTAGGGATAACTCTTCTCTAGTGACCCACTAAATGGATCCTAAGAAAGGTGATACAAACATAGAAGATGGTGTGAGAATGAGAAAACCACCTCGAAGGAGCTAGATCGATGGAGTGAATAAAATGATCAGAATAAGTGAGAGAAGGATAAAGTATTGTTCCGAATGTTTTTCCCAAATTGCAATAATGCCTTACAAGTACTATGTTGGTACATAAACCAACTTAACCAAAACCAGACAAAATAAATTAAACAAAAATGTAAAACAGCCGAAATAGATACATTGGAAAGTTGTATCGGATGATGAGTCCTCCTATAAAAATCTCCTTATTCCCTCCCTTCACCGCTTAGATCCGGTTTGGGATATTCAGGTCCCGATTCCGGACGATTGTCTTAAACACTCCAATTTATCTCTAGCGTACTCCTCTATAATATGAAACTCTTCATGTTTAATGATAAACAATTCATATTTACCCTTACACATTTTTATTAAAATGAAAAAAAATGGCCAAAATTCGACCAATAGGAATGCAGTCCTATTCTGATATACTTGGTTCAAGCATTCTCTCCTCCTCAACACGGAAAGCCAATAATATCCAACCATCCACCTCCATTTACGCTAGTCAGTTGAAGATTGAAGGCTAAAGCTCATCCCGTCGATTTTCATGAACAATATTTCCGATTCATCCCCCATTTAGGTCGCTATTGATGGTCTTGGTACCAGAGTGTGGTACCGGTCGGCGTACTTGTTTGGTATATGGAGGAGGATCATGCGGGATACGAGAAACTAACTTGGCACGCGGGAAGAGCTGGGCAAGGATGCAAGTCGAGTTGCTCAAGGACATGGCACATGTTGCGGATCTGGGACAATACCGGTCGAGATCGCCGACCAGTTCTTGGCTCCTGGGATGTGGACTGAAGCTTTTAGCTTGCGGTGCACTTCGGGTCGAGTACCGGTCATGATTTTTGACCGGTATCATGTCCAATATTTTGGCTCCTTCGGTCATGGTCACGGTTTTCTTCTCCAGAAATACATTTTTGTATTTTTATAGATTTTTGAAAAGCCTGAATATTTATAATAGAATGAGTAACAATGTTTATAAAATGTAAATCAAAATCAACAATTTAATTTAAAGATTTCAATAAAATAGAAAACATAAAATATAAGTGGTCTCCCATAAAGCGCTTGTTTATAGTCTTATAGCTCGACTCTTTTGTTTTTAGGCATGTGATGTATCAACTAAAAATTGAGGTTCCTTTAGCTTTTCGGCACCTTAGAATTTATGGTTTGAGATTTCTTATAGTAGCATCTTGATGGCCTTCACGTAGAACAATCGCACCGGAAACGGTTTCATCGTATTGTTGACATTTTCTTGGATGAATTCTTCACATTTCTTCTTTAAATCTGAGGGGAAAATAATTTTGAACTTGAAGGAGCGTTTTTATGACTATTAGAGCTCCACCTTGGCATGAAGCACATCTTGTTTACATAGGAGCAAAATCGAATTTGCAGCACTTGCAGTCTTTTTGCCTTTTAATTTTGTCGGTTTGACAACATCCTTAGATATGATATGAGGGGCTGAAATTTTGACGTCTTCGATCTCCTTTATGGTATTACCTGGATCTATTTTAAATGTGTCATTATTGTATATATTCATACAAAAAGAACTATTACCTTGTAAGACTGGATAGAACACTCCTTTATTGAATTTGGAGAGGGAGAGAGATTTAATGGTTTGTAGAATTTACAAATATTCCAAGGGTTTCAAGGAATGATGAACCAAGAATCAAAGACTTATGAGGGTATCTTTAATCTCCAAAATATAGAAATTTGTTCTAGTATCATAGTCTCCAAGTCGAACAGTTATGTCGAGTTCCTCGAGTGGCTTTGTCTTAAGCCCTTTCTTGAAGGCTCTATTTGATTCTCCTAGGTAAGGCTCTTGTTCTGGTCTTTTCCCTAAGTTAACATACTTTGAAGGTGATGTAGGGGATGGAGCGAGGTTCTCTCTTTGTTCGCACATGTAATCCAATTTGTACTTAACATTTATGATGTCCATCTTGTCTTCTTGGAGATCTCACGTATGTAATTGTTGTATCTCTCCAAGTTGAACTAAATGTGTCTCAATTCCTTCAAATTGAGCAGTAAGAGATTCAAACTTCTCCTCATAATTTGAACTAAAATTCTCCATCTTTGCATCAACTTCATGGACGAAATTTTTGGTCTCTTACATGATACTTTGCATCAAAGCTTCTAGCTTATCCTCTTGGATAGTTGAAGTTGCAAATTCTTGAGGTTGTTGTGGTGGCTGTGGATACTCGTAGTTATGGTATTGATAGTGATCCTCACGGTTATAAGCATCCCAAGGTTGTTGTTGGTACATATGAGCATTCTACCGAGTGTTGTTGAAGATTGGCAATTGATGGTATTCATGGGTCACTGGGATGTAATCCCCAATGGTCTCATGATAGTAATGGCTCGTCATTCTCCTAGAGTAAGGGTGATAGTGTTTCATTGATGAATCTCTTTTTTTTAATCATCTAGATTTATGAATTATTACAAATTATGAGAACAATTACACAGACGATTATACAACGAACAACTTTAGCCTTGACATGCGGGACTACTCCGGACGGCTTTTCTTACACCACGTTGAAAATCTCTTGTAAATTTTTTCTCCATTATAATATGTATTCTCCGGGACTCGAACTCCATACATGTAGGTGTAAAAGCATTAATGAACCCTCTGTCAAACCACTGGACTAAGAGGGCTTCCACGCATTGATGAATCTCTCAAACATAAAAAACAAAACCAAAACAAGAAATTAGAAAGAAATAAAAGAAAGAAATCTTAGACATAATCTTTATCAGAAATTTGTAGGAAATAAGTTAGTCTCCGACAACGGCGCCAAAAAATTAATGTAGGTTATTTATGCAAGCTTTAAATTTATAACCCTAGAGAGGCTGTAAGTGCATAAGTAAACACAATAGTATTTAGGGGTCGATCCTGTAACGCCCGCAAACAAAAATTAGGATTTTTGGGCAGTGCGTCGAGCGACACAGGTTGCGAATTAAACCGGTTGGTTCAATTTTTGAGCGTCGGTTTGCAGTCTGGTTTAAGCGAACCCAAGGGTTCGACAATATAAGTCAGGGAGCCACATTTCAGTCGCATTTTTGGGAGAAAAAAGCTGAGTTTCAGAGTTCCAGAGAGAAGAGAAAGAGATTCTTGAGTGTTCTTGTTCCTTAAGGCTAAGAAAAGGTGTGATTAAGGCTTTGGAGGCAGTTCTGTCCGATTTTAGAAGAGGAGGTAGCATCGGGTAAGAACAGATTGGATTGGAGCGAAACTTTCAGGTTAAGTTCTCCACTCTCTGATCTTGATATAGGAGAAAACGGTTTGTCAATCGGATTTGTATTCTAGGAGTTATAATTATTTTACTGAGAGAAGTTTGTGTAGTTTCAGATCTGCGATCAGTCCACTTCAAAGGAGGCTTCCCGTCAAACAATAAAGAATCAGAGGACGATCCGTATACCATTGGATAGCTCTCTCTCTGTCTAGTTTTTAGATCAGGTTTCTGATCCTGATTCAGAGGTAATCTCCATTCTCAATGTGCTTTCGAAGTCAGCGTGTTGTTCCTGTTTTCTAAAACCCTAATTCGGTTTAGGAGGTTTTTGGAGAAAAGATCGAGGTTTTGTTGGTTTGTGAGGAAGGGAAGATAGAGCAGAGGCTGTAGGTGTCAGAGAGATCTCTTTTCGTGGCTATCCATGTCTAGAATCGATCCTGAATCAAAGTGAGTGCGTGACCAAGGCTTATTCGGGTAATCGGAGTATTCATGATGCGTTTGATTGTAAATTGGAATGGATTGATGAATGATTATAGGTTATATGTTCATGCTATGCGTTGTTGATTGATCGCTTGGTATTGTGTTATTTCTTTATACATGTGTGTATAGCCAAGTAGATGGGATGCATCTCATTGAGCATTTGTGATAATACTCACGCATCTCTCTTAACCATGTGATGCAGGTAAAGAAAAGATGTGATCATGGAATCAAGGCTGTAAAGAGGAGATGATCTAGCGTCTCATTTTATTTGCTTTATGTGACTGTTTAGAACTGCTAGGTTGATTGTTCTATGGAATTGAATTGTTAAATTGGTTTTGAATTGGTGATGCTTTGATGGTTTAATCATTTGATTTGATTTCTGCTGGTTATGTTTGGTTGTTTTTTGAATTGCTAAGTGTTGGGAATTAGTATTTATGGGAATACTAATTCGATTAAAAAAAAAAAAACCGGGTCGGGTTGTTTCAGTTTGGTATTAGAGCCCTTATGGTTTTAAGGCGGGTGCACTTGATTGAGTATGAGGATTTAATCAATTGTTGTGTTTGAGTCAGGAGTCCTATATCATCTTCTTCAAGTCTTCAATGAGATTCTATGGTATGTATTTGTTTAATATTTTCTAGCTTTCTAGTATGCTTAGTGTTCTGCTGTTGTAGTGCAGAGAGATGGCTAGAGGAGCTAAAGATAGAGGCCGTGGTGGTCTTGGAGGCTGTGGTGATCGTGGAGGACGTGGGCGCGGTCAGGGACTTGAGAGTGAGGTCGCCACCACGAGTGTGGCCCAGAATTCTGCATAGGAGCAGGTGGTAGCTTCGCAGACGTTTCAAAAGGGGTGCGTGGGTGTGGCCACTGCGATTACTAGGGTGAGGACTGGTGGGACTGGTGTGGGTCTTGGTGTGGTCGGTGGTGCGATGGGCCCAGGTGCGGAAGCTGCCGCAGGTGTAGCCTAGGATCGGATGATCGTCTAGCGGATCTACTATAGCTGATTTTAGAGCGGTTACCGGGAGGGGTGCCAGATCAGGTTCAGGCTCCGGTAGTGCCACCAGTGGCAGAGGTGCAACCGAGGGTTGGAGTTGCAGATGAGCTCCCATCTTATCTTAGGATGATGAAACAAATGCAGAGGATTGGCACGAGATTTTTCTCAGGAGGTGCCAAGCCTGACGAGCCAGATGAGTGGCGGATGAGATTGAAGCGTAACTTTTGCTCTATCAGGTATCTAAAGGGATACCGAGTGGACCTGGCAGTGCATTATCTATATGACGATGCGCATCTCTGGTGGATATGTGTAGTGGCCAGGAGGGTGTAAGCAGAGATGGCCTGAGAGGACTTTTTGGCTGAGTTTAATGCAAAGTTCTTCCCGCAGAAGGCGGTAGATCAGTTAGAGCTGAGGTTTCTGGAGCTAGCTCAAGGTGACCGGTCGGTTTGGGAGTTTGACGCAGAGTTCATTCGACTTTTGGTTCATGCAGGTAGAGGTATGGAGGGCGAGCAGGCCCAAGTGAAGAGGTTCTTGAGCAGACTTTGACCGGATTTGTGGACTCGCTGTAGAGTGAGTAGGTTCGCCACAAGGGCAGAGTTGGTTGAGATTGCTGCGGCGATTGAGGAGGATCTGAGGGAGCAGGTTGTGGTGGTTAGTCCGCATGTTCAGCCGAAGAGATCGCAACAGCAGGTAATTCCGAGCAAGGACATCAAGCCTGCGCAAGGGCAGAAGAAGAAGTGAGAGGGCACTTCGGGACCTAGTTAGAGAGGTCAGGGTGGTCAGGGATGCTTTGGGTGTGGGAGCATGGATCACAAGCTGGCGAGATGTCCTAGGAGGGACAAATCTCGGAATACTCGGGTGTGTTTTCACTGCAGATGGCACTAGTGGCAGTGCAGCTGGAGTCACAGATTGTTGCAGCACCACGGGTGTTCACTTCGGTGGAGGTGGATAGTTCAAACGCCAGGCTTATCACTGGTAAATTTTAGAACTCGACTTGGTAAATTCTGGCATTTTTGAATGGTTGTCTGTTTTGAAATTTGTGAGTCGGGTTAGGGTTCTTACGGTTCTTAGGCACATCGGACTTATGCAGGGACCTTGTTAGTGGGCGGGTTTGAGTCCTATGTCTTGTTTGATTCTGGAGTTACGAATTGTTTCATTACTCTGGAGTGTGTGGAGGGCTGCATTATCCGAAGCGATTCTAGAGAGTCGATGAAAGTAGTTAAGGTTGCTGGCAGGAAGTTCTTAGCTACTCATGGTCGGGCGAGAAGCGTCGATGTTTGGGTGGCTGGAGAGTCTATGCCAGCATATCTGATTACCAGTCCGGTGGAGCTGTATGATATCATTATGGGTATGGATTGGCTGGAGCAGTATACAGTTCATCTGGATTGTCATCGGGAATGAGTTGTCTTTGAGCGAAAGGCAGGGAGGTTGGTTTATCAGGGAGAGAGGCTGACTTTATGGGAGTCTCGTGATCTCGGTGATTCAGGTTGAGTAGCTGATCAAGAAGGGCTGAAAGGCGTATTTAACGACGATTATGATGCCAGAGTCTGTTAGAGAGGTGGCTGTTGGGGATATCTGGGAAGTTCGAGACATTGAGGATGTTTTTCGGTCCTTGTAGGGATTACCACCGTCTTGGTCTGATCCTTTCACGATTGAGTTGGAGCTCGGGATGACTCCGATATCTCAGGCGCCTTACAGAATGGCCCCAACAGAAATGGCAGAGCTGAAGAAGCAGCTGGATGATCTATTGGATAAGGGATTTATCTGGCCTAGCATTTCCCCGTGGGGAGCACTGGTGTTGTTTGTGAAGAAGAGGGATGGGAGTTTTTGGTTGTGTATTGATTGCTGGGGACTTAACTGAGTTACTTTGAAGAACAAGTATCCTCTACCACGAATTGATGAGTTGTTGGATCAGTTGCGAGGGACTACTTGGTTCTCCAATATTGACTTGGCGTCGAGTTACCATCAGATTCCTATCGATGAAGCAGATGTTAGGAAGACTCCTTTCAGGACGAGATACATGTATTTCAAGTTTGTGGTGATGCCATTTGGTTTGACTAATGCACCAGCAGTGTTCACAAGGCTGATGAACGGGGTCTTTCAAGAGTACCTCGACGAGTTTTTGATCATCTTTATCGATGATTTCTGGTGTATTCGAGGAGTTTTGAGGAGCACGAGGTTCATCTGAGATTTGTTTTGGAGAAGCTGCGGGAGCAGAAGCTGTATGCTAAGTTGAGCAAGTGCAGTTTTTACAACGGGAGATGGGTTTTCTCGGTCATGTGGTTTTTGCAGATGGAGTTTGTGTAGATCGGCAAAGATAGAGGCTATCATAGGGTGGCTTAAACCGAGAAATGCCACAGAGATCAAGAGTTTTCTTGGTTTGGCAGGTTACTACCGGAGATTCATCAAGGGTTTCGCAAGTATGGCTAAGTCGATGACAATGCTGACGGGGAAGGATGTTCCTTTTGTGTGGTCTTCAGCTTGCGAGAAGAGTTTCGCGAGGCTAAAGGAAATGTTGATTATTACACCAGAATTGGCGTTGCCAGAGCCGGGTGAGCCTTACATGTTGGTCTGGGTTGCGTGTTGATGCAACTGGGAAAGGTAATTGCTTATGGTTCGAGACAGTTGAGGAAGCACGGGAGCAACTACCCTACCCATGATCTTGAGTTGGCTATAGTGATTTTTGCTCTAAAGATTTGCAGATCCTATCTTTATGGATGAAAGGTTCAGGTGTTCACAGACCACAAGAGCCTGAAGTATTTCTTTACGCAGCCAGAGCTGAACTAGAGGCAGAGGCGATGGATGGAGTTGGTAGCGAATTATGATCTGGAGATTGGTTACCATCCCGGTAAAGCTAATCTTGTTGTTGATGCTTTGAGTCGGAATAGGGTTGATTCGGCTCAGGAGCGGGATATGGAGGCTTTGGTGAGTGATATTAGCACCTTGAGGTTTTGTGTTATCTCACATGAACCTTTGGGGTTAGAGGCAGCTAACCAGGCAGACTTCCTAAGCACGATTCGAGTAGCTCAAGAAAAGGATCAAGGGTTGAATGATGCTTCTAGGGTTGCAGGTTCTGAATATCAGGTCTCTGCGAACAGGAAGATACTTGTTAACATGCGAGTTTGTGTGCCGAAGGATGAGGATTTGAGGCAGGAGATTCTTAGAGAGGCTCATGCGAGCATGTTGTCTATTCATCCAGGAGCGACTAAGATGTATTGTGATCTGAAACAGTATTAGCACTAGGTCTAGATGAAGAAGGATGTTGCTAACTAGGTCGCAACTTGCCATGTGTGCCAATTAGTGAAAGTAGAGCTTCAGGATTCGAGTGGTTTGTTGTAGAGTTTACCCATTCTAGAGTGGAAGTGGAATATAATTACCATGGATTTTGTGGTAGGATTCCTAGTTTCGCGGACTTATGATGCTATATGGGTGATTGTGGATCATCTGACTAAGAAGTATGTGCGGGAGATAGTGAAGCTACACAGGGTGCAACAAGTATTATGTCAGACAGAGATCCGAGGTTCGCTTCAGAGTTTTGGAAAGCCTTTCAGGCTGAAATAGGCACTAAGGTGCATATGAGTACTGTTTATCATCCTCAGACGGATGGGCAATCTGAGAGGATGAATTAGAGACTCGAAGATTTGTTGAGGATGTGTGTGCTGGATTATGGTGGTCATTGGGTGAATCACTTGAACTTGGTAGAGTGTGCGTATAACAACAGCTATCAGGCGAGTATTGGTGTGGCTCCGTACGAGGTGTTGTATGGGAGGCTATGTCGTACACCATTATGGTGGACTCAAGTGGAGGAGGGGAGCATGTTTGGTGTAGACTTTATTCAGGAGATGACGGAGAAGATCCGTGTTTTGAAGCTGAATATGAAGGAGGCTCAAGATCGGCAGAGGAGTTATGCTGATAAGAGGAGGAAAGAGTTAGAGTTTGAGATTGGAGATGAGGTGTATCTCAAGGCGGCGATGTTGAGGGGTCCTAACAGATCCATTTCAGAGAATAAGCTAAGTCCAAGGTTTATGGGTCCGTTCAAGGTTGTGGAACGGGTTGGACCAACGGCTTATCTTTTGGAATTACCTCAGAGTATGAAGGCATTTCATAAGGTCTTCAATGTTACGATGCTGAGGAAGTGTCTGCATGAGTCTGAGGAGGTGTTGGCTAGGATTCCAAAGATCTTCAGCCCAACATGACGTTGGAGGCAAGACCTGTGAGGATTCTCGAGAGGAGAGTCAAGGTTCTGCGCATGAAGAAGATACTGTTGTTGAGAGTCTTGTGAGACTGTGACGGTTGGTTCCCTAACGCCTATATAAGTCAGGAGGTCATATTTTAGTAGCATTTTTGGGAGAAAAAAGCTAAGTTTCATAGTTCCAGAGAAGAAAAAAAGAGAGATCCTTGAGTGTTCTTGTTCCTTAATGCTA
Organism: Arabis hirsuta; assembly: GCA_964056655.1. Taxonomy (NCBI): domain Eukaryota; kingdom Viridiplantae; phylum Streptophyta; class Magnoliopsida; order Brassicales; family Brassicaceae; genus Arabis; species Arabis hirsuta. Next base: position 20,409,643 of record OZ053298.1, on the reverse strand, counting down.
AGAAAAGGCGTGATTGAGGCTTTGGTTTATGTCTGGTTTTATAAGAGGAGGGTAACGATCAGTAAGAATAGATCGGATCAGAGCGAAACTTTTAGGTTTAGTTCTCCACTCTGATCTTGATTTAGGAGAAAATGGTTTTTCAATCGGATATGTATTCTAGGAGTTATAATTGTTTTATTGAGAGAGGTTTGTGCAATTTCAGATCTGCGATCAGTCCACTTTAAAGAAGGATTCTCGTCGAACCAGAAGAACTCAGAGGACGACCCGCATACCGTTGGATAACTCTCTCTCTGTCTAGTTTCCAGATTAGGTTTTCGATCCTGATTCTGAGGTAATATCCGTTCACAGTGTGCTTTCAAAGTTAGCGTGTCGTTCCTATTTTTTTAAACCCTAATTCGGTTTAGGAAGTTTTTGGAGAAAGGATCGAAGTTTTGTTGGTTCGTGAGGAAGGGAAGATAGAGTAAGGGCTGTAGGTATCAAAGAGGTCTCTTTTCGTGGTTGTCCTTGTTTAGAATCGATCCAGAATCAAGGTGAGTGTGTGACCATGGCTTATCTGGGTATTCGGAGTATTCATGATGCGTTTGATTGTGAATTGGAATGGATTGATGTTTGATTACTGGTTATTTGTTCGTGCTATATGTTGTTGATTGATCACTTGGTATCGTTTTATTTTTTTATTCCTGTGTGTATAGCTAAGTAGATGGGATGGCCGTCTCACTGAGTATCTGTGATAATACTCACGCATCTCTTTTAACCATGTGATCCAGGTAAAAAAAAGATGTGATCGTGGAATCAAGGCTGTGAAGAGGAGATGATCTAAAGTCTCATTTATTTGCTTTATGTGATTGTTTAGAACCGCTAGGTTGCTGGTTTTATGGAATTGAATTGTTAAATTGGTTTTGAATTGGTGATGGTTTCATGGTTTAATCGTTTGATTGATTTGAGTTGATTTCTGCTGGTTATGTTTTATTGTTTGTTGAATTGTTAAGTGTTGGGAATTAGTATTTATGGAAATACTAATTCAATGAAAAAAAAACAGATCGGGTTGTTTCAGATCCATTGGAGACACTATAAAGATGATGCACAACAAATCTATTACAAATCTGAGTTGTTTTGGGTTTTTTGAAAACGTAAATAGCAACTAAAAAGCAAATAAACTAAATAAATATCAGAAAAAAATTAGAGACCAATGTTAGGAAATAAGCAATTTCGCATAAACTCATAAAACCCATGAAGATATTGATTAGGGTTGTAGCAACGATTGTTCTAGGACTCAAATCACTAATGTATAATATTTCAATTGTCGTGGCTCTGATCATTATGTTTTAACACCCTAATAGAATAAACTCTTGCAGGTTATTAAAAGGTGTAATTCGTGCTCAAGTCTGAATTGTTCATAATACTCTATGTAACGACCGCGAACCAATTTCTCGTGATTTTGGTCGTGCGTCGATCGACGCAAGTGGTGTACGTCGATCGACGCAAGTGGTGTACGTCGATCGACGCAAGGTTAAATTGAACCGGTTGGTTCAATTAGGTCGGCGGTTTGTCGGTCGGTTTAGGGGAAAACCCTAGGGTTCCCCTATATAAAGGGTTGTGGCCGCATTTTTGGAGGAGGTTTTAGAGTTCCAGAGATTTCCAAAAAGTTCCAGAGAGTTTCCAGAGAGTTTTGTGAGAAGGAAAATCGTTTGGGAGGTTCTGGAGATCGTTTCTGGTGTGTGTTGATTGCGAGTTGGGTGAGAATTTCATATTGGGATCTGTGTTCTTCATGTTCTTCGCATTCTTTAGAGTTTCTCTTCCCTTTTTCCTTTCCAGATCCAAGGTGAGTGCGTGACCATGGCTTATCTGGGTAAAAGGATTGATCATAATGCGCTTATTGTGTGGATTGAGATGATTAGTTGTTTGGAGGATATTTCCTCTATGATTTCGTGTTGTTTTGGTGTGGTTGTTGATGTTTGTTTGCAGGAAATCGATGTGGTGCAGTCGAGAATCGAATCAAAGAGGAGAAGGTTCGATTCTGTGATTATGTAGCATGTATTGATCGACACAAGCAATTGTTGCGTCGATCGACACAAGGAGGGTGTCGATCGATGCCGTCAGTTTGACGTATTGATTGTTGTCTAATGATTGGTTATTGTTTGGTGTTGTGGTTTGTCCCTTATGCATGTGTGTATAGCCAAGTAGATGGGATGACCACGTCACTGAGTATTTGTAATAATACTCACGCATCTCTTTTAACTATGTGATGTAGGTAAAGATAAGGTGTGATCGTGGAATCATGGTTAGGAAGGGGAGATGATCTTGAGTCTCGTGTTGGTCGTTTATGAGATTGTTTAGAACTGCTAGGATGCTAATTTCTATGGATTGAGTTATTATTATTGGATTGGATTAGTACTTTGGACTAAATTGCTGGTTTAATTGGTTTATGTGATTTTTGCTGGTTGTGTTGGTTGTTTGCTGTTTGATTGGATATTGAGATTTAATGTTTATGGGAACATTAATTCGAGTCCAATGTTAAAAAAAAAAAAAACGGGTCGGGTTGTTTCACTCTATAGCTCTGCTTTCGACTAGTAATGACACATTACTCATCAAATACTAGTTGAGGCGATATAACTAATTTTTGGAGATTATATTAACCTAAGATCAATCACTGGTTAGCTACTCCAGCTAAGGTTTTCATACAAGTAAAGATGAAGAATCCAGAATAAACCCTATCAAAATTATGATATGTTCAGTTATGTATTAACATGGAATCTTCGAAACACCTAAAACCTACAAAAAACAAATACTCATACATGATGAAAGCAACAACACATCAACAAGAATAAGCACGAAACATCATAGATAACACAGAATTGAAAGAGTAGAAGTAACAAATCTTCTCTACATTGAAGTACAAAACGAGATCTCTTCATGGAAGCTTTTAGAATCAATCCAATTAAGAATGTATATAATTTCGTCTATGAGATATTGGTTGTTTATTTCATGTAAAATGTTGGCATTCGATCGAAGACTGAATCTATATAATTTTTTTGTGTGACGCTAGTCGCTTATTTTTTGTAAAGTGCAAGCTATCTCTCGCAAACTGAAAAAAAACAGTTTGTGTTAAGTTGGCAGATGATCTACTTGACAATTCTGACATTTGGAGAGGCAAAACAATAATTTCTTCTATGAAACATTAGCAGCTTATTGCCATAGAATGCTGGCATTCGATAGTAAACTGAATGTAGATACTTTTGTTTGTGAGACGTTGGCTTATAATTTGCCATAAAATTTCAGCATTCGATTGCATACTGGAAAAATAATCTGCTTTACGTTGGCAGATGATCTTCTTGACAATCTCGACATTCACGGCAAGACTATAATATCATCTACGAGACGTTGGCTGCTTATTTACCGTAAAATTTTGGCATTTAATCCAAGATTAAAAAACTAGTCTGCATTACTGATACGACATGGGAAGTAGAAAGAACATTATGATGAGGCTGTCAAACCAGCAGGTGAATCAGATCTCAATCAAACCGGATGCACAATTACAATGAGATCCAAAATGACATATGTTCATTGGTTGAAGCCTATCTGCTCCACCACGAACATTCTCGCATGAAAAACCTTGGAGAATGTTCTCAGCTCATTTAAATAACATCTCGAAGAAGAATCATAACAAACGGAGTTGAAACGAAGTAGTCATTCAATTTATAAATCAGATAATTTCCAGTTTTCTCGATTCAGACCTATGAATTTATACCAGACCATAATGAATTAAGCTACATACCGACTTATTATACAATGTGGATCCACCATAGAAGCCAAGAAAGTTGGATTCAGCCCAAAAATTATCAAGGAATATCAGATTTCATCCAGATTCAAAGCAACATCTATTTAAGTATTGTTCTCTCTCTTACATGAAATTTAGAGTTTGAATTTTGTTTTTGTAGATGCTCTGCATGTTAAAATATTTTTATCGACGTTTTTTCTCTATATAGTGAGGCTCATTTCATGAATAAAAGATATGTCTTTGATTATAATTTTTTGAACCTTGAGAGTGATTCTCATTTTTTTGTCGATGGTGTGATCCATTGATGTGATCATGGTGTGTAATATCCATTAATCAACTTGGCTCAACCTAGTGTTTCATATCCAAGGAGTCATCGAGCCGTCTTGGTGCGTCATATCCGAGGGATCAACCGGTAAAACAGAAGTCTTCCGCAACTTATATGCGACCATTGTTCCACATCCTTTGATCTTTGAGACTTCACAATTTATTGGATGCAAAGCTTATTTTCTTACCGACCCTAGAGTGCCAATTATTTGGGAGGATCGTATCAATTACGTTGGAAAATGATTTGCCTAAGAATGCCAACATTGCAAATACAAAACTATAATTTTGTCTGCAAATCATTGGCAGCTTATTTGCCGTAAAATGTTGGCATTCGATTGCAGATTAAGTGTATATAATTTCATCTGCTAGAGGTTGGGAACTTATTTTTCGTAAAATGTTGGTATTCGATCGCATACTGAATGTATATAATTTTGTCTAGGAGACGTTGGTCGCTAATTTGTCGTAAAATGTCGGCATTCAATCACAAACTGAATGTATAAAATTTCATCTACGAGAATATGGCCGCTTATTTGACGTAGAATGCCGACATTTGATCAAAAACTTACAAATAGTATGTGTTATGTTGGCAGATGATCCGTTTGACAATATTTCAGAAAATAAGCCAACGATGCATATCAAGTTTTTTGTGTCGATGATTGCAGATTTTAGCTGACAAAACGCAAATTTGAAGCGACCACAAATCTTTTAGGATCTAGCCATAAATATTTTACGATATAGCCTGCCAATATTGTCATACATTATACGATAATGTCACTGTTAGACACATCGAAGACTAGCAGCACTTTTGAATAAGGAAAAAAGTTTTCAAAATTCTGATTCAAAACAAATAAAACTACATTTAACGAGAATCGCTAACATGTGTTAAAATTTTGAGAAATTGTTAGAGAATCCAACAAATTTTCTTCACATATTGAAAACAAATATATAGGTTCTTTTCCACACTGAAGATGAAGATGTAACGCTACGACCATCACTGTTCGTGGGTCTTCACTCCCACTCTCAGAGCGCAACATCCTCGTTCATATCAAGATCATCGATGTAAGTCCACGTAGCTCCACACTCATCTTGGTTTGGCTCTGAGACCACTTGTAATGCCCCGCAACGCATTCTCGGCCCAAGGACCCCACTTTCGTTCGACAACCGATGCGTTAGTGTGGGAGGTTCGGAAAACTTGTTTACTAGCCTACAAATCTCCACGTAATCTTTTCTCGTGTTTTGTTCTCACTCACATAGTGTTGGAATTGACTTCCTAGTAGGTCACTCATCCTTAAAGTGATTCAGCTCAAACATACTTAACCTTGGAGTTCTGTCAGGAAGAGTTACAAAAAATATAAATGCATTTTGGTGACATGGATAGTCAAATCAATTATTTTAAGTCTCTCTGCAGTCACCACATATTTCTAGAAATCAGGGTGTTACAGAAAATGACATCCCTGAAAATATCTTGTAATTGTTGTCTTTTACTAAAACAGATTTTACTTCTTTAAAATAAAATGTAATGGCGCTATTGTTATTAATTTTGAAAAAGTGGTTAAGATGTAATTAACCTTAAATTTGGACCACTCTCACAAACATTCTATTTTGGGATATCCTTTCAAAACTAAAACCATACTGTATTTTGGAGCATTCGAACAAATCTACCTCAAAATTATAAACGATACTGCCTTAAAAATGTTATTTTCCAAGAAACTATAGCTAATTGAAGTAACATATAAACGGCTACAAGTGATGTTATTAACGAGCTTTTCTATTCACTGGATCCTTTTCCAATTTTAAAGAACAAATGGTCGGTTTTCTCTACCTGAGAACAAAAGTTCTTCCAGAGGGCTGCCAAATATTAGACAATATATGACATGTTGCATTTTTTTATATTGTTAGAGTCACGGATTGTTGTGGGTGCATATGCTTTCTCAAGTAGAAGAACAAAAATAGTTACGATAATCTAAAAATTAAAAATATTATCCCCATCACATGCAAAGTACACTTGAAACGTGTAATCTGAAGAGAGTAAATGGAATCAGGGTTTCCATAAGAGGAAACACAGATCTTGTTTCTCCACTTCATAGTTATTCTTTATGGGGAAAAAAAATTATTATCAAATAAAAAAGAGAGTGACAGAGGAAATGAATCTCTTTCTGAAGTTGAAATGACCGTTCACAATATGTCAGCCTTTGTATGTGTGGGAAACGCATTGTTGTTGTGGGTTGCCAACATAGAAAATTTTCCAAATATGGTGTGTCCATAGAATAATAATAGTTGTTTTGGGATATATTCTTCGCAATACATCCACACACCTAACAGAGAATATATTTCTTTTCCTCATACTCCAATATTTATACTTTTCTAGAAATATTTAGTTTTCATATTACCCTTATTGCAAAAGTGACGTTTTGGACATATAAAAGGAGAAAAACAACTAAGAGAGATTTTGCTTTTCTGCCTATCTTTAATATTTCATATAAAAGGAGAAAAACAACTAAGAGAAATTTGAATTTTAGTGTGTTTTTATATGATTCTAATGATTTTGTGTAATTTAAGAAATTTATTAAGAAATTCTCTACAATCTTATTTAAAACCATAAAATTTAGTTCTTTGTATGTTTTATAAAGAAATCTTTTAAAATTCATTGAAATCATAAAAAATCAAATCTTTAATATATTTTTGATAACAGTGAAAGAATGTACTTTTCCAAATTATTTGACACATGATTTGACAAATAACATAAATCACTCCAAATGCTAAATTGAATATCTCCTATAAAAGTCTACTAATTGTTATTGTTAGAGTAAATAAAAATTAGTTTGAACAATGCGCTTAGTGTCTCTAGTTTCAATTAGTGAGAGTGAAAGTAATTAAAAAAAAATTATCATAATTACGTTGAAAAAAATATAAAAGCAACGTAAATTATAAATCTATTTTAAAATCTAAAATTTTTTACTTTGGCTTTAGTTTTTCATCCCCTCCATTTTCCACTCTTTTACTCTAACAAATGAAAATTTGATTCACTGTGGACACTAATACTTAGAATGGAAAAAAATATTTTCTTGATTAAGATATTGAGTTCATGACCATTCTGGTAAAGAAAAATTCTCTTATTCACCCCTTCTTAATCAACATATCAAAATTTGTCAAGTAATCTAATTAAACAATTAATGTTTATCTAAATAAAATAATTAGATTAAATCATTAAAAATAATTAAATTAAAACATGTATTTTACATAAATTACTAATTGTTGTATATATGTCTACTTTTCATGCTCCCCTATTGGGGTTTATGCTCCCATATTAGGGTTTATTTTCCCCTTCAAATCTACTAAATCATTCAAATCAAGTGTTTTAAATTACAATATTTTACGTTCGTTTGTAAGGTTTTAGGCTGAGATCTTAGGGTTTAGTATTCCTTTAAATCCACTAAATTAGTCAAATATAGTGTTTTAAATCATACAATATTGTACGTTCATTTGCAAGGGTTTAGGCTCCCATAATAGGATTTAATATCCCTTCAAATATATAAGTTTAGTCAAATCGAGTGCTTGAAATCATACAATATTTTACGTTCGTTTGTAAGAGTTTATGCTCACATATTAGTGTTTAATACTCCTAAGTTTTTAATGAAATTAATAATAAAACAAACATGTTAAAATGTTTTATGAATCCCCTCTTTATTTGATTAAAATGTAAAATAGACATATATACAACCATTCATAATTTATATAAAATACACATTTAATTAAATTATTTTTTAATGATTTAATCTAATTATTTTAATTATATAATATTAATTATTTATTTAAATTACATGACAAATTTTGATTGGTTAATTAATAGAGGGTGAATAAGAGAGGTTCAACCCAATAATTGTTCTTTGATAAATCTGCCACTTCTCATTCACTCATCAATTTAAATTTGTTTAAAAATTTAACGCACAAGTTCCCTTTTTAATGCTAAACAAGGATACTAAAAATAACCATATCTTTTATATATTAATTGAGGAGACAATAAAGAAAAAATCATATGTCTCGCTCAAAGAGCATTTCAAGAAAAACCACATTTAAATTAACCAATCAGAATATTTCATTTAAAACTAAGCCATATGGAAATCTCTACATATTCTCATTAATTTTTAACATAAGTCCATTAATACATATTTTAAAAATATAAATCCAACTAAATGTATTTTACTTACCATATCATCTATTTTTAATTTTTTTATATATATTAACAAATTTCATTATCATATTTATAACATTATTATCTATTGTGTATATATGTATTTAGATCAGTACACTATACAAATAACTTTATTATGATGTAGTCTACATATTTAATCACACTTATAAATATCTATACATTTCATTATTAGAAAACATATATTGTTTTTTTTTGTTATATCCAATAAATTCATATAAACCTAAACTTTATCAGATTTATCATATTTTCCATAATTTACACGAATAATGAAAATCAATTTTACACTTAAACATTTGCATATGTTTTGATTAATTTTACAGATAAAAATATTTAAATTAATTGCATTAACATATGTTAGATCAAAAATATTGAATTTTATTATATTTTTGGGCAATACATATCATTTTTGTATATTTATACATATTATAAAATTATATGCTTTGTCATATGTTTAAATATAAATATTATCTATATTAAAATCTATTAGTCAATCTATTTAATTATTTAATACCGTGCTTGCTGCGTAGTCAAAATATAGTCATATTCTATGCGAAGAGACTTAGATATTAAAACCAAAAACTGATAACTTTTAATCACATAAACTGTTAAATAGTTATGTAAAATCAAAGCAGTAAACTTGTTTTTATTTTTTCTTGTCAACAGGATAATAAACTTAATTACCACAACTTGGTTATCAAAGACGATGGGAATGAGTTTACATAGAAAATTTCAGAACTAGCTATTCGGACACCATTCGCAAGACCGTCAGCTTTGTAGTTGAGGGTGCAAGGGGAAAACTTATTCTTCTTTTGTAAAGTGATAAGATAAATGTACCAACAAAATTTAGTTGTTTAGAAATTAGTTGTTAAATCAATTATCTCCATATACTCAATATCCATACGAAAATATTCCACATCAATTAAATCGATTAAATTTGACATTTACACATCAATTAAATCGATTAAATTGATTAAATCAGTTATCTCCATAATACATAATACATAACTAGAGTTTACATTCAACATATAAACTATACGTAGTAGACACTACAACAACACTGATTATAAAACTAGATTAAAAGCTATGGTCAAGTAAATACTATGTATGTTCATTTTTTCTAATATATAAATATAAATTTAACGAAAATATATTTCTTTCTTATTTTTGTTTACCAAAGAACGAAAGAAATTTTTTAATGAAAATACTATTAGTCTGCGTATATCTATTTTTTTTTTATAACCTTAAAGTTTAGGACTTGACTCTAATCTTCGTGCATTCGAAATTAATCTTTGAACTATTTTTTTAAAAATACTTCTCCTCCCAAAAAAATTGAACTATGAAAACAATAGAACCAACTTCAAAAGATAAACCATTAGAGTACCACATATTTACTATCTATGTGTATCTTATGTACACCATATTAAAATTGACGAAAAGAAGATAATTTAGTACATTACTGACTGTCAATAACATGAGAATTTCTTCTCTTCGGACGCATATGTAAAACAAGGAATAATTATACTTATTAACACTTTTTGTCCTTTTTATTTCAAAGGAGACACTTTGGTTTCTTAGACACATTTTCTTTGTTTTTGATACAAAATGTGACAAAAATATCTTTCCAGACACGCGGGTGGACAACGAACAAATCAAAAACAATAATGCACGTGAACATAAATCATGGACATGATATTGTGGACATGATAATAATTTATGAGATTGTTATAATAACTTATCCACAAATATTGTAATTATTCGTTTTAACTACATACTTACCTATAGTAACATGTACACAAAGAAAATTCATTACTAATTAGTTTTTTTGTCTAATTCAGTCCTCGATTGGAAAATTTATTGCACCCAAAAGTATAACATCTATATATTTTTTGGTTTATTTAATAAAAATATATCCACTTTTTTTTATATAATAATGTATAGTTACATTGATTCAGTTAAGTTCGAAAAAATATGACATCGTTTTCTTAAAAACTACATAGTTATCTGAGATTAGATATCCATAAAAACCTACAAGAATTGCAAATATTTACGAAATTAAAAAAAAATCATTTTAACTACATAGTTGTCTAAGATAATGTCCATAAAAACTTATATTACATCAAAATTTAGTTAATTTTGTAAATTCTTGCAATTTTTGTTACCTAATCTTGTGGATATGGTATTGTGTACATGTTATTATAGGTAAGTATGTAGTTAAAATGATAATTACAATATTTGTGGATAAATTATTTATAACAATCTCATAAACTATTATTATGTCTACAATAGCATATTCACGATTATTTTCTTATTATATGTCAATTGTTTTAATCCACTAATTTATGTTCACGCGCGTTATTGTTTTAAATTTGTCTATGCACATGGTTGGAGGGATATTTTTGTCACATTTTGTATCAAAAATAAAAATGTGTGCCTAAAAAATTAAAGTATCTTTATTAAAATAAACAAAAAAAAAAAGAGTTCATGAATGTAATCAACCCGTAAAACAACATACCATCTTTTTTGCTCTATCAATAAACAAGAGCCGATACGACGTCTGCTGATGCTTTCTTAAATAAATGTAAAATATCAATTTTCTTAACGTACTACAAATCAAATCAAATGTTCAGAATAATTTTAAATAAAATATTATAAAAGGAGAGAAAGTAAAAGCTGAGTTCTGGATGCCACCACTGAATGCAGTTGTTCTGTTTAAATAATGGCTAGAGAAGAAACATAGCCATATCACATTTCTTTCCTTTTTTTCCCCGAGTCTAGATATTCTCTCATTCTAGCATAAAATGTATATTAAAATTAAAGATTATAAATATATTCACTTGGTTGTTAAGTTAACCAAAATTATGGTGCAATAGAGGTAGATTAAGGTGCTAAGCTCAGAATTCTCTTAATACAAATTTTGTGGTTTATTATCGTGTACGATTTACGTAATACAAATATCTAAGTTTTGTGAGATCTAATCTCGATATGAAATTTTTAATTTATAAATAAAGTTGTTTTGAACATATCTGTAAGAAATAATACGTAAGTTCTTAATACGTAATGTTTGATTTATATTTAAGTGACCACTAGAAAAAAAAAATTAATGATAAAAAAATGAAAAATAACAAAATTTGAGAAATGAGAAGGACTAAGATGCATGATGAATGAATAAATTGTTAGGATAAACATGATAATTTATAAGGAATTATTTTCTTATATTAAGTTCGAAAATAAAATTTAAAATAATAAAATAATTATATTACTAATTTGAGTTTTACAATTATTGTTAAACGAAAAACTATTTCTCAATAAAATTAATATGAAAGAAATTTAGAATATTATTGTTTCATATGATTTTGGTCCTCTAAAACAATCAATGAGGAGTCCGCTCTTACACAGTCAGCAAACATGTGAAAGTTTTAGAAAACATGATGGATGGTGTTTTCTAACGATGCACTAACGCCTAAGTCAAAATAATGGATAAAGGAGAGAAAAGGACAGAGAAAGACCACGGTGGGTCAAGGAGGTCAAAGAGAAAATAGTCGAAAAACTAAAGGAAAAAGAGGACTCTTGGCCGAACATGGTTGGTCCAAAGAGTATCTAGTGGAGTAGATAATGGGACAATTATAGAGTATTACCTTCCTAGGTTTGGATACCGCGTTCCATGCCTCAGAGTTGGTTTGGGTTATTGGGTATGTTGTTGTTATCAGTATGGACAATCTATTTATTTTTATCCTAACATGCATAAAGTCAAAATTCTTTTATCCATTGACTGAAAATTCAAATATTGGGAGAGGAGGAAGAACTATTTTAGGCACGATAGAAAGATATTTTTTACTTTGTCCGAGCCATTGATAAGAGAACTCGGGTTACGTGTTTCAATCCTGAGTAGAAATACCTTGTTATGGACTTTTTGCTTATCTGGCCCTCAGGTCCTTTTTTTCTGAATAGTGAGGTCCGGGACGTGGGGTCGTTGGGCCTAGGTTTCTTCTCCTATGGGCTCGAACCATTCTAGGATCAGACCCAAAACCTATTGTTGAGACTTTTATTGAGCGATAAGCACCACTCGAGATGCTAGAAATAAAATAATTTCCAATAATTTTTTTTAATATTAAAATTTGAATTAAATGACTAAATAGTATTGATTAACATACGAAGTTATCTTTTAAAAATAAAATCATAATAGTTATTTGAATTGTTTGATAAAAATAACTAGTTATTTGAATTTAAACATAGCTCTTTTAACTTATTTTCAAAATTTCTTACGAACATTAATTTAAAATATAACTATTCTTTGAAATTTAAATTTTTATTTGTAGTTTAATTACTATCAAAGAGTATTTTAAGTATCTAGATAAATTTTTGAATATTTTTTATAAAAAACTATAAAAATTGGTTTTTCTTGTTCCTTTTCGAATTTGATTGGAAATACTTTTGTTTTATAATTTTGTGCAAGAGGAGGAATATTGAAGAATCATGGATACTAAAAATTTCTTATAAATGATGTACTTTAAGAAAAACGAAGAGTAATTCAATGTTCATTTTCATTCTTTTCCTTTTTAATGGTTACTATTTAGAACCTAATTCTTATCATGATCAATGCATAAGCTTCTATTGACGTGAATTAAAAAAATATTTTTTGTTTTTATTTTTGGTAAAGCATCTACATAGATTAAAAGGAATTATTATTTTTTCTTTTGAAAGGGCAACTCATAGATCTCTAAGTTCCTTGGATGTTAACGTCAAATCAAATGCATTACAGGCATCTCTGCTCTAAAATCCTATAAATACATGTTCTTCTCACTTTATGCTTCATTAAATCAACACTTACATATCCCCCAAAGCAGAACTAAAGAAAGCCAAGCTTGTCTCTCCCTACACCAACACAAAACATTCTTCCCGTAGTTTGAAATTCTTTCGTGCATTCTTTGTTTTTCTCTGAACAATTATACATCAACCAACCTATCGAGATGGCCCGGATATCGTCTGACCCGCTTATGGTTGGGAGAGTGATTGGAGATGTTGTGGACAATTGTTTGCAGGCAGTGAAAATGACAGTGACTTATAACTCCGACAAGCAAGTCTACAATGGCCATGAACTTTTTCCTTCTGCAGTTACAAACAAACCTAAGGTTGAGGTCCATGGGGGTGACATGAGATCATTCTTCACTTTGGTACGCATTTTTTATTTGTATATTAAAAAAAATCCTACTTACCATATGCATAAATAACTGAAAATTAAGTTTATGGTATGGTGAAATACATATATATATTTTTTGTTCTAAAAAAAAGAAGTGTATATATATATAGCGTAGCTGATTTGGTTACGTTATAAATCTTTTCATCCCTTGTCGCTCTTATATCATAAATTAATAAACCTTTGATCATCCATAAGAACACGAGATGTAATTAGCTACATTATTTTCTTATGCAGTCGTATTTACTCTCTACTTTATATATATAATAGATAGATTTGCAAAACGTAATATACATGTGTTATGTGTTTTTAAATATGTATATAGGATTCACCTGTAGATATATTCATGTATATCGATTTTTTCAAACAGGTCATGACTGATCCTGATGTCCCTGGACCCAGTGATCCTTATCTAAAGGAGCACTTGCACTGGTAAAAATTTGTTATTTACAATTTTGTTAATTAAGAGACATATGATTTTATACATAAAATGTAACATTACTTGCAATGACCAATCTCAGGATTGTTACCGATATCCCAGGGACAACCGACGTGACATTCGGTAAGTCATTTATACTCTTTGATATAACACTGAAACAAATGACATTATATCCCAAGGTCAAACACATTTCGCATGCGCAAGTTGTAGATCGACGACAAAAATAAGATCATACATGGCAATTCCTTCTAATACCAGAATAAATAACTTAATATATGATCGGATTTTTGATATATTGGTATGTATTATTATCATCGTCGTGTCATTACCTGGGTTCAAACATGGAAATTGTGCGACGATAAAAGAATAGTTTGATATATGTAACTAATTTTATTATGAAAATTCGAAACAGGAAAGGAAATAGTAGGATACGAGATGCCTCGGCCAAACATAGGGATCCACCGATTCGTGTATTTGCTGTTCAAACAGAACCGAAGAGGAAGTGTGGTTTCTGTTCCGTCTTACCGAGACCAATTCAACACTCGAATATTTGCACATGAGAACGATCTCGGCCTTCCTGTCGCAGCTGTTTTCTTCAACTGCCAGCGTGAAACCGCGGCCAGACGCCGCTAACTTGCTTCTGTCTGCCACTGTAACTAAGTTCTCTGGTGCCTAGACAATATATGTTGTTCCATGCATTCTATATTTTAGTTACAGAAATAACTTTGTCTATCAAGTTTCCAAAAAAAAAAAAAAAAAACAACTTTGTCTATCATATTTATATGTGGGTTTTGTTTTGTACTGTTTGTGATTTGAATAAACTTGGCTTATAATCGCATGCTCTATTTTTTACCAAAATAAAAACAATCTCATGTTGTGGGAGTCAAAACCCATACAACTAAATTTGGCTAGGAATTTAAAGGGAACTGAAACTTAGAAGAACAAAACCACGAAAACACAGAGAACTAAATGTGGTTTTTATTGCTCTTTTATAAGCGTTTTCTTACAAAAGTTCTAGAACAAAAAGACAAGTGTTTTGCTATTGATGTGCAAGGTAATTATTAGAACTCAGAATCGAAGCTTAAAGAAGATGAACTAGAGAGAGAAAGTGTAAGGTTGTTGAGTTTGTTATTATCTGAGTTATGATACTAAGTTTATTATACAAATGTATATATAAATCTAATCCGGTTTAAGAGAAAATTTAACCAGAATTAACCTTATCTCACGAACATTCTAATACCCTTCCCTCAAGATGGCATGTATAGAGAATGAAAGCCCATCTTGGACAACAAAGTCTTGAACAATGTTGGTTAAAGCGCCTT
Organism: Arabis hirsuta; assembly: GCA_964056655.1. Lineage (NCBI taxonomy): Eukaryota > Viridiplantae > Streptophyta > Magnoliopsida > Brassicales > Brassicaceae > Arabis > Arabis hirsuta. The sequence continues at coordinate 20,394,373 of OZ053298.1, read as the reverse complement.
GGTAAAGATGTCAGGGAGTTGGTTGTCGGATTTCACATGTAATGTTTTGAGAAATCCACTTTGTAAGCGCTCACAAACAATGTGACAATCATTTTCAATGTGTTTCGTCCTCTCGTGGAATACGGGATAGAAGCAATATGTAGAGCAGACTGATTGTCACAATACAAATTTGCAGGCGCCTAAGGAGAACAATGCAAATCATGAAGTAGATTTATTGTAACGACCGCGAACCAAAAATTGTGATTTTTGGTCGTGCGTCGATCGACGCAAGCTTAAATCGAACCGGATCAGTTTGATTTAAGTGTCGGTTTGCGGACTTGTTTAGGCTTTCCTACATAAAGGGGGTGGCTGCGTATTTGGTGATTTTTAGTTTCAAGTTTCCAGAAAAATTTCAGAGAGTTTCTAGAGAATTTTGTGAGAGGGGATTTGTTGGTGAGGCTCTGGAGATCATTTCAGGGTGGTTTCTTCGCGAAGAAAGGAGAGATCTCAGATTTGCGGAGTCATTCTTCGTGTTCTTTGTAGCTTTTCTTCCTTTTCCTTCCAAATCCAAGGTGAGTGCGTGACCATGGCTTATCTGGATAAAAAGATTGATAGGATGCGTTTGATTGTTGTTATTTGGTAGATTTCGTGTGGTTTTGAGTGGATTTGTGTGCAGGGATCGATGTGATTTGATCCAGGAACGAACCATGAGAGGATAGGCTCGATTCTGGGATCCGTGACATTGCATTGATCGACACACGAGGCAGTGCATTGATCGACACCGGGGTTGTGTGTCGATTGACACACTGGATGCATCGATCGACACATGGTGGTTGTGTCGATCGACGCATGTCTATTTTGGGAGATCTTGTGTTGATTGTTCGTGCCTTGCGTTGTTGATTGTTCACCCTGGTATTGTGTCAATTTCTTATGCATGTGTGTATAGCCTCATAGATGGGATGACCGTCTCACTGAGTATTTGTGATAATACTCACGCATCTCATATAACCATGTGATGCAGGTACAGACAAAGTGTGATCGTGGAATCGTGGCCAGGAAGAGGAGATGCTCTAGCGTCTCGATTGATTGGAGTTATTGTTAGAATTGCTAGGGTGTTAGTAATTCTGGAATGTTTTTTATGGTGATTTGAATTGGACCATTGGTTATGGATTGACTTGGTATTATTAGTATTTCAATAAGTGTGGGATTATTGAATGATGTTGTTGGTATTTGATAGTTTTGATTCCGCGTATTGTGTTGTTGACTTGTTGAGGATTATTATTTGTGATAATAATAATCCGAAAGGAAATTTTTTTAAAATTTTTACAGGTTAGGTCATTTCATTTATCAGCCAAATGAGTTCACAAGTCGCATCAGCCATGGCTCAGTATTCTGCTTCAGAGCTACTGCGAGACATAGTTTGTTGTTTCTTAGCCCTCCAAGAGATAAGAGTGTCACTTAGAAACATACAATAGCCAGTGACTGTAACGACCGCGAACCAATTTCTCATGATTTTGGTCGTGCGTCGATCGACGCAAGGTTAAATTGAACCGGTTGGTTAGAATTAAGTCGGCGGTTTGTTGGTCGGTTTAGGAGAGGGTTCCCCTATATAAAGGGCTGTGGCCGCATTTTGGAGGAGTTTTAGAGTTTAAGAGATTTTCAGAAAGTTCCAAAGAGTTTCCAGAGAGTTTTGTGAGAAGGAAAATCGTTTGGGAGGTTCTGAAGTCGTTTCTGGTGTGTGTTGATCGCGAGTTGGGTGAGAATTTCGGATTGGGATCCGTGTTCTTTGTGTTCTTCGCGTTCTTCTGAGTTTCTCTTCCCTTTTTCCTTTCCAGATCCAAGGTGACTGCATGACCATGGCTTATCTGGTTAAAGGATTGATCATAATGTGTTGATTGTGTGGATTGGGATGATTGGTTTTTTGGAGGATGTTTCCTCTGTGATTTTGTGTGGTTTTGGTGTGGTTGTGGATGTTTGTTTTGCAGAAAATCGATGTGGTGCAGTCGAGAATCGAACCAGAGAGGAGAAGGATTGATTTTGCGATTCTGCAGCATGCGTCGATCGACAGAAGGAGGGTGTTGATCGATGCCGTCAGTTTGACGTATTGATTGTTGTGTGATGATTGGTTATTGTTTGGTGTTGTGGTTTGTCCCTTATGTCTGTGTGTATAGCCAAGTAGATGGGATGACCGCGTCACTAAGTATTTGTGATAATACTCACGCATCTCTTTTAACTATGTGATGCACGTAAAGATAAGGTGTGATCGTGGAATCATGGCTGGGAAGAGGAGATGATCTAGAGTCTCGTGTTGGTCGTTTATAAGATTGTTTAGAACTGCTATGATGTTGATTTCTATGGATTGAGTTATTATTATTGGATTGGATTGGTTAACTTATTAATTAGTACTTTGGATTAAATTGCTGGTTTAATTGGTTTATGTGATTTCTGCTGGTTGTGTTGGTCGTTTGCTGTTTGATTGGATATTGAGAGTTAATGTTTATGGGAATATTAATTTGAGTCTAATGTTAAAAAAAAAAGGGTCGGGTTATTTCAGTTTGGTATCAGAGCCCTTATGGTTCAAGGGCAGCCTTTATGGTTCTAGAGCGGGTACACTTGATTGATTGATTATGTGAGTTAGTCGATTGATTGTATGTGTTTTTGTGATTTTTCTGGTTTCTAGTATTCTGCTGGGTAGTGCAGAGAGATGGCTAGAGGTACTAGAGGCAGAGGTCGTGGGGGCCGTGGAGACTAAGGTGGTCGTGGTGGCCGTGGGCACGGGCGGGGATAAGGTGTGATCGTGGAATCATGGCTGGAAAGAGGAGATGATCTAGAGTCTCGTGTTGGTCGTTTATGAGATTGTTTAGAATTGTTAGGATGCTGATTTCTATGGATTGAGTTATTATTATTGGATTGGATTGGTTAACTTATTGATTAGTTCTTTATTTAAATTGTTGGTTTAATTGGTTTATGTGATTTCTGCTGGTTGTGTTGGTCGTTTGCTGTTTGATTGGATATTGAGAGTTAATGTTTATGGGAACATTAATTCAATTCCAATGTTAAAAAAAAAAAAGGGTCGGGTTGTTTTAGTTTGGTATCAGAGCACTTGATTGATTAATTATGTGAGTTAGTCGATTGATTGTTGTGTGGGTTTGGAGTCCTAGATCATCTTCTCCGAGCCTTCAATGAGATTATATGGTATGTGTTTTTGTGATTTATTCTGGTTTCTAGTATTATTAGTATTTTGCTCGGTAGTGTAGGGAGATGGCTATAGGTACTAGAGGCAAAGGTCATGGGGCCGTGGAGGCCGAGGTGGTCGTGGTGGGCATGGGCATTGGCGGGGACTAAAGAGTGAGTCTGTTGTCGCGAGTGTGGCCCAGGAGACCACGCAGGAGTAGGTGGCTGATTCGCAGGCGTATCAGGAGGGGTCCGTGGGTGTGGCCACTGTGAGTACCAGTGTGAGGACTGGTAGGACGGGTGTAGGTCCCGGTGCGGCGGGCCTCGGTGGGGGTGCGGCGGGCCCTGGTGGGGGTGTTGCTGCAGGTGGAGCCCAGGATCGAGATGATCATCTAACGGGTTTGCTACAGTTGATCTTTAAGCGGTTGCCAGGTGGGCTGCCGGCTCTAGATTAAGTTCCAGGAGTGTAGCCAGGTGTGGCTGGTATTCAGCCGAGTGTGGCTAGTGTGCAGCCAGGTGTGGTTGGGCTGCAGCCGGGTGTGGCAGTTACGGAGGAGCTCCCATCCTATCTTAGGATGATGGAGCAGATGCAGAGGATTGGCACTGAGTTTTTCTCGGGTGGTGCCAAGCCTGAGGAGGCATATTTTTGGAGGAGTAGATTGGAGCGTAATTTTCAATCTCTCTGGTGTCCAGTGGGATACCGGATGGACCTGGCAGTACATTACCTAGATGGTGATGCATATCTCTGGTGGCAAGGAGAACTCAGGTGGGTATGGCCTGGGAAGGCTTTGTGGCTGAGTTCAACGCTAAGTACTTCCCGCAGGAGGCAGTGGATCGCTTGGAGTTGCAATTTTTGGAGTTGGCTCAGGGTGACCGGTCGGTCCGAGAGTTCGATGAAGAGTTCGGTCGGCTTCTGGTTCATGCCGATAGAGATTTGGAGGGTAAAGCGAGTAAGTTCGCCACGAGGGTGGAGCTGGTTGAGACAGTTGATGCGATAGAGGATGACCTCAGGGAGCAGGCTGTGGTGGTTAGTCCACCGGTTCAGCAGCAGAGAAGGTCACAACAGCAAATGGGTTCGAGTAGGGGCGGCAAGCCTGCACAGGGATAGAAGAGGAAGTGGGAGAGCATTTCCGGACCGAGTCAGGGTGGTTCGGGATGCTTCGGGTGTGGGAGCATGGATGAACGGTGGCGAGCTGTCCAAAGAGGAACGAGGCTCGGGATACGCGGGTGTGCTTTCACTATAGAGAGCCAGGGCATATCAAGCCCAAGTGTCCGAGGTTGCAGTAGGTGGCAGTGGCGGTAGTGCAGCCGGTGGCTCAGATTGCAGCGGCATTGCGGCTGTTCACTTTAGTGGAGGCGGATGGTTCCAACACCAGACCGATCACAAGTAATTTTAGAACTTGACATGTTAAATTCTGTTGTTGTTGAATTTAGTCTGTTTTGGAATCTATGAGTCTGTGCTAGAATGTTAGGGTTCTTAGGCACATGAGATTTGTGCAGGGACCTTAGTAGTGGGCGGGTGTGAGTCCCATGTTTTATTTGATTCTGGAGCGATGAATTGCTTCATTACTCCAGAGTGTGCGGAGGGCAGCAGAATCCGGAGCGATTTCGATGAGCTGCCGGGAGTAGTTAAGGTTGCTGGTGGCAAGTCTTTGGCTACTTTCGGGCAGGCTCGTGGTGTGGATATTCTGGTGGCGGGAGAGTTGATGCTAGCAGATCTGATTATTAGTCTGGTGGAGCTGTAAGATGTCATTCTGGGTATGGATTAGCTGGATCAGTACAGGGTCCATCTGGATTGTCATCGGAGACGAGTTGTGTTTTAGTGAGAGGTAGGGAGGTTGGTTTATCAGGGAGTGAGGTCGACTTCCGGGAGTCTCGTGATTTCATCGATTCAGGCTGAGCAGCTGATGGAGAAGGGCTTCGAGACGTATTTGGTGATGATTGTGATGCCAGAGGTTGTTGGAGAGGTTGCAGTTGGGGATATTCGAGTTGTTCAGGACTTCCAGGATGTTTTCCAGTCGTTTCTCGGTGTGATCCTTTCACGATTGAGATGGAGCCTAGGGCGACTATGATATCTAAGGCGCCTTACCGAATGGCTCTAGTAGAAATGGCAGAGCTGAAGAAGCAGCTGGATGATCTTTTGGGGAAAGGATTTATCCGGCCTAGTAGTTCACCGTGGGGAGCGCCGGTGTTGTTTGTGAAGAACAAAGATGAGAGTTTCTGGTTATGCATCGATTACATGAGACTTAACTGAGTCACGGTGAAGAACATATATCCTTTGCCACGGATTGATGAGTTGTTGGATCAGTTGCGGGGGGCTACCTAGTTCTCCACGATCGATTTGGCTTCAGTTACCATCAGATTCCTATCGATGAAGCAGATGTGAAGAAGACTGCTTTCAGGACGAAGTATGGGCATTATGAATTTGTGGTGATGCCTATCGGGTTGACGAATGCACCAGCGGCGTTCATGAGACTGATGAACAGAGTATTACAGGAGTATTTGGATGATTTTGTGATAATCTTTATCGATGATATTCTGGTGTATTCGAGGAGTCCTAAGGAGCACGAGGTTCATTTGAGAGTAGTTCTGGAGAAGCTGCAGGAGCAGAAGCTATACGCGAAATTGAGCAAGTGCAGTTTCTAGCAGCGAGAGATGAGTTTTCTCGGTCACGTGGTTTCTGCAATGGAGTTTCTGTAGATCTGAAGAAGATAGAGGTTATTAAAGGGTGGCCTAGACCGAGGAGTGCCACCGAGATTAGGAGTTTTCTCGGGCTGGCAGGTTACTACAGGAGGTTTGTTAAGGGTTTTGCGAGTATGGCGCAGTCGATAACGAAGCTGACGGGGAAAGATGTACCTTTTATGTGGTCTTCAGCTTGCGAGGAGAGTTTCAGGAGGCTAAAGGAGTGTTAAATAGTACACCAGTGTTGGCGTTGCCAGATCCCGGCGAGCCTTACGTGGTGTATACGGATGCTTTTGGAATTGGTCTGGGTTGGGTGCTGATGCAGCAGGGGAAGGTAATTACATATGTTTCGAGGCAGTTGAGGAAGCATGAGCAACTACCCTACCCACGATCTTGAGTTGGCTGCAGTGATTTTTGCTTTAAAGATTTGGCGATCTTATCTTTGTGGCGGAAAGGTGCAGGTGTTCACAGAGCTGAACCAGAGATAGAGGCGCTGGATGGAGTTGGTAGCAGATTATGATCTGGAGATTGGGTACCATCCGGACAAGGCTAATCTGGTTGCAGATCCGTTGAGTAGGAAGAAGGTTACTTCGGCTCGGGATATGGAGACTTTGGTGAGCGAGATTAGCACATTGAGATTATGTGTTATCTCACAGGAGCCGTTGGGGTTAGAGGCAGATTTGTTGAGCAGGATTCAGGTGACACAGGAGAAGGATCAGGGTTTGATTGATGCTTCTCAGGTGGCAGGTTCAGAGTATCTGGTCTCGGTGAATGGGACAATACTTGTCAATGGGCGAGTTTGTGTACCCCAAGATAAGGATTTGAGGCAAGAGATTCTGAGGGAAGCTCATTCGAGCATTTTGTCTATTCATCCGGGGGTGACCAAGATGTACCGGGATCTGAAGTGGTATTATCACTGAGTTGGGATGAAGAGAAATATCGCTAACTGGGTTGCAGTGTGCAATGTCTGCCAGTTAATGAAGGCTGAACATCAGGTTCTGAGCGGGTTGTTGCAGAGTTTTACCCATTCCAGAGTGGAAGTAGAACATGATTACCATGGACTTTGTGACTGGGTTGCCAGTGTCACGGACTTATGATGCTATTTGGGTGATTGTATATCGTCTAACTAAGTCGGCACATTTTCTTGCCATTAAGAAGACCGATGGGGCAGCGGTGTTGGCTAAGAAGTATATGCGGGAGATAGTGAGGCTGCACGAGGTGCCAGCGAGTATCGTGTCAGACAGGGATTCGAGGTTTACTTTAGAGTTCTAGAGGGCATTCCAGGCTGAGATGGGCACTAAGGTGCAAATGAATACAGCTTATCATCCTCAGATGGATGTGCAGTCTGAGAGGACGATTCAGACACTCGAAGACTTGTTAAGGATGTGTGTGCTGGATTACGGTGGTCATTGGGTGGATCACCTTAATCTGGTAGAGTTTGCGTATAACAATAGCTATAAGGCGAGTATTGGGATGGCTCCATATGAGGCTCTGTATGGGAGGCCATGTCATACACCATAATGCTGGACTCAAGTGGGGGAGAGGAGCATGTTTGGTGATGATTTCATTCAGGAGACGACGGAGAAGATTCGTGTCTTAAGGCTGAACATGAAGGAGCCTCAGGATCGGCAGAAGAGTTATGCCGATAAGAGGAGGAAAGAGCTAGAGTTTGAGTTAAGTCCATTTCAAAGCAGCGATGTTGATAGGTCTTAACTAATCCATTTCAGAGAATAAGCTAAGTCCGAGGTTTATGGGTTCGTTCAAGGTTGTGGAACGGGTTAAACTAGTAGCTTATCGGTTGGAGTTACCTCAGAGTATGAAGGCTTTTCATAAGGTCTTCCATGTGTCGATGCTATGGAAGTGTCTACATGACTCAGAAGAGGTGTTGGCTAGGATTCTGGAGGATCTTTAGCCCAAGATGACGTTGGAGGTGATACCTGTGAGGATTCTCGAGAGGAGAGTCAAGGTTTTTGCGCCGAAAAAGGATATCGTTGGTGAGAGTCATGTGGGACTGTGACGGTGTTGAGGAGGAAACTTGGGAACCAGAAGCGAAGATGAAGGCAAAGTTCTCGAAGTGGTTCGAGAAGAAAGTGGAGGCTTGAGTTGTCTTTTTCTGGTTTTCAGTTTATGTGATAGCATGTGGCTATGAGTTATTGATGTATTTTTTGTTTAGTGATTTAACGATTATATATTTTTGTGATTTAATAAGATGGGTTTTCTAATTAAATGTGTTTATAAGATGCGAGTTCTTATAGTATGACTGGTGGGGTCATGTGTTATGATGACTGGTGGGATCATGTGTTATGATGACTGGTGGGGTCATGTATTATGATGACTGGTGGGGTCATGTGTTATGTGATGGCTAGAAATAGAAGTTCTATGTTAGTTAGAGCTTGTCCATGTTCTACGAGGAGTATCTAAGAATGGAAGTTCTATGTGAGTTAGGACTTATCTATTCTCTAGATGGCGCTAGGGAATAAAAGTTTTATGTGAGTTAGAACCTGTCTATTTCCTAGAGAGAGTCTGGAAAAGAGGTTTTATGTGAGTTGGAACTTGTTTTTTTCCACGGTCTCAGTTGAAAACACCCTTTATGATGGGTTGTTTCGGATGACCTAGAGATTGGTCATCGGGGTGATGATATTCCGAAATAGGGGATGTCATGATGGACCACGGGAGGTGATTTTAGTCGACCGGTACTTATGATGCATGTTAGAGCGTTGATTGCTTCAGGGGATAGTGGGTTCCCAGCATATACTTGAGATATGTGAGTTCTCTCCAGGGGATAGTGGCCTCCCTGCATATACTTTGGGGGACAGGGATCTCTCCAGGGGATGTGTGATTCCCCTGTATTCCGATAGCTTGACAGACTGTGTGTCCTGTGAGTGGAGGGGCAGGGAGCATACTGATAGCCTGATGGATGGCGGTCTTGAAGGTGGGAGGGGTATGATATACATCGAGAGCTCAAAGGGTGACGACCCTGAGAGTGGGAGGGGTGTATATAGATATGAGTTATGAGCAACAATGTCTGATATGTGATTTGTAAGTATGAGACAAGAGGAGCTTTAGAGATCGGTAGATGATCTCAGGTGGTGCTGACCGGGTTTTGGTCAGGAAAGTAGCCGTAGTGAGACGGTGTTGTGTGATTGTAAGTATGAGACTAGGTGAGTCTCAGAGTTCGGGAGTTGATCTCAGGTAGTGCTGGCCGGGTTAGGGTCAGGAGTGTAGCCATAGTGAGACGGTGTTGCATGATTCGAGGTCGAATCCGTGTTAGTGGGGGAGAGTTGTAACGACCGCGAACCAATTTCTCGTGATTTTGGTCATGCGTTGATCGAAGCAAGTGATGTACGTCGATCGACGCAAGGTTAAATTGAACCGGTTGGTTCCAATTAAGTCGGCGGTTTGTGGGTCGATTTAGGGGAAAACCCTAGGGCTCCCCTATATAAAGGGTTGTGGCCGCGTTCTTAGAGGAGTTTAAGAGTTCCAAAGATTACTAGAAAGTTCCAGAGAATTTTGTAAGAAGGAGAATCGTTTGAGATGTTCTGAAGATCATTTCCGGTGTGTGTTGATCGCGAATTAGGTGAGAATTTTGGATTAGGATCCATGTTCTTCGTGTTCTTTGGGTTCTTCATGCTCTTCGGAGTTTCTCTTCCCTTTTTTCTTTCCAGATCCAAGGTGAGTGCGTGATGGCTTATCTGGTTAAAAAGATTGATCATAATGTGTTGATTGTGTGGATTGAGATGATTGATTGTTTGGAGGATGTTTCCTCTGTGATTTCGTGTGGTTTTGGTGTGGTTGTGGATGTTTGTTATGTGGGAAACTGATGTGGTGCAGTCGAGAATCGAACCAGAGAAGAGAAGGTTCAATTCTGCGATTCTACAGCATGCGTCAATCGACACAAGGTTGTGTGTCAATCAACACAAGCAATTGTTGCGTCGATTGACATAAGGAGGGTGTCAATCGATGACGTCAGTTTGACGTATTGATTGTTGTGTGATGATTGGTTATTGTATGGTGTTGTGATTTTTCCCTTATGCATGTGTGGATAGCCAAGTAGATGGGATGACCGCATCACTGAGTAGTTGTGATAATACTCACGTATCTCTTTTAACCATGTGATATAGGTAAATATAAGGTGTGATCGTGGAATCATGGCTGGGAAGAAGAGATGATCTAGAGTCTCGTGTTGGTCGTTTATGAGATTGTTTAGAACTGCTAGGATGTTGATTTCTATGGATTGAGTTATTATTATTGGATTGGATTGGTTAACTTATTGATTAGTACTTTGGATTAAATTGTTGGTTTAATTGGTTTATGCGATTTCCGCTAGTTGTGTAACGCCCGTGAACCAAAAAGTAGATTTTGGTTGGATGTGTCGATCGACACAGGTGCATGTCGATCGACATGTGTGTTTTGACTTATGAGAAGTCAGATTTTTGGGGGTGTGTCGATCGACACCAAGGTGGTGTCGATCGACACGAGTGGAAATTGGACCGACCGGTTTGGTTCCAATTGTCCGGTTCAGCGGACTGGTTTAGGGAATCCTACGGTTCCAATATATAAACGTGAACAGTCGCGTTTTATCTGGTTTTAGCCGAAAATCAGAAGGAAATAAGAGAAAAATCAGAATCTGAGAGAAATGAGAGAGAATTTGAGTGTTCTTGAGGAGGATTGATCTTGAGAGGTTGTTGGAACGGGAAGGGATCCTTGCTGTGGTAATTTCGGGTCTGTGGGGATGAAATCAGAGGCTGTCGTGGTCGTTCTTCGTGTGTTCTTCGTGTTCTTCTTCGTTCTTCCTCTTTTCGAGTCGTTTTCGAGGTGAGTGCGTGACCGTAGGTTTATCTGGGTAAAGGATTAGATGGAATACGATTGCTTGTGTTTGTTTGGGTTGGATTTTGTGTATTTGTGGATGAATTGCGTATAGGATATCGATGAATCGCGATGGGATTCGAGCCATGAGAGGATAGGCTCGTTTTTTGGGTTATGCGATGTCGTGTCGATCGACACACCATGGTGGTTTGTCGATCGACACGGGTGCCTGTCGATCAACACCGTGGTGGTGTGTCGATCGACACGGGGGCTGTGTATGGATCGACACCTAGTGGTTGTTTCGATCGACACAGTAGCTTCTGTACTGGTTCGTGTTGATTGTTTTGTGTATGCTTGTTGTATGCTCATCCTGGTATTGTATCTCTTGCTTATGCCTGTGTGTATAACCTGTAGACGGGATGACCGCGTTGCTGAGTATTTGTGATAATACTCACGCAATCTTTTTGCCATGTGTTGCAGGTAAAGAGAAAATGTGATCGTGGAATCATGGCCTGGAAGAAGAGATGATCTAGTGTCTCGGTTTTGTGGTCCTTGAATTAGAATTGCTAGGTTGTTAGTAATTCTGGAACCTGTTATTGATGTTGATTGATTTGGATTCTATTGGATGATGTTATTGGAATTGAATTGGATGGTTATTGTATTCGTTAAGTAACCCAATAAAGTATGAGATTTAGTGATGGGTTGTTGATTATTGATTGTTTTATTGTTCTCCGCATGTTGATTAGTTGACCGTTGAGGATTATCGTTTGTGATAATGATAATCCGAGATTTTAATTGGAAATTTTTTAAATTTTTGGGTTGGGTCGTTTCAAGTTGTGTTGGTCGTTTGCTGTTCTATTGGATATTGAGAGTTAATGTTTATGGGAACATTATTTCGAGTCAAATGTTAAAAAAAAAAAAAACAGGTCTGGTTGTTTGAGTGACTGATCTTCTGGTCAGGACAGGCGGCCCAGTCAACATCAGAAAATGTAGTAAGATGAAGTTGAGAAGAAGCAGAATAGAATAATCCTTGGCCTGGATCATTCTTGATGTATCTCAACACTTTGTGAGTAGCCTGAAGATGTGCAAACGTTGGGGAAGACATGTATTGACTCAACTTATGAACCGCATATGTGATATCTGGTCTAGTATGAGTCAAATACAGTAATCTGCCTGCAATTCTCCGGTAAATAGAAGGATCAGGTAGAGGATCACCAGAAGTAGTTGAAGGTTTCAAATTCGGTTCCATAGGAACTGAGATAGGTTTGCACCCTAACATTCCAGAGTCTTCCAATAATTCCAGAGCATACTTCCGTTGATTGATAGAGTTCCCTTGTTGAGTCCGAGCAATTTCAAAACCTAGAAAGTATTTAGCTGGACCAAGATCTCTAAGCTTGAAAGCTGTTTTCAAAACCTCTTTGAAAGCTTGAACAACATAATCATCATTCCCAACCACCAGTATATCATCCACATATACTAAAACAATTAAGTATAAACCAGACTTGTGTTTGATAAACAGAGAATGGTCAGAAGGAATCTGCACAAAACCTTCTGATAAAATGACTTGAGAGAGTTTCTGATTCCATTGCCGAGATGCTTGGTTAGGGCCATATAAGGACTTAGGTAGCCGACAAACTGTATTAGGAGAGTAGGTTTTACCAGTCAAATGAGTATAACCAAGAGGAATCACCATATAGTTCTCTTCATTTAAGTCTCCATTCAAAAAGGTATTAATAATATCTAGCTGAGTGATGTACTATTGGAAAGAAACTGAACCTGATATGATGATGGAGTAGCTTAAACTAGAGGATAGCTTTAAGCATGGAGAGCAAGAGAAAGGAGAATTGGAGCAGCTTGTAGTTGAGGATGCTAAGGATTTGTTAAAGGTTCCAATTGTTCCAATGACTAAGTCTTGGAAAAAGAAGTTCAATCAGCCCATAAGCTTGCTCATTACACAATTGGAGGTTGGCTTAGAAATGAATGCTAATCCAACTATACTGGTTGTGATACAAGCCATTTCTAGCCTCAACGATAAGGTTAGTAATTTGGATTGCACTCTTTTTCTTTAAACATGTTTTTTCCCATTGGGTTTTCACGTTTAAGGTTTTAACGAGGCAAGACAAATTACTTCGTAATTGCCTATTGTTGACCTCTAGAAGACATCACGAATCAAGATATTGAAGATCAAAGTCGCGCATGTTAAAATTTGAATTCTAGTCAACTGATAGTTTATGCCTTATTTTAATGTTTTGTAATTTTCGAGAAGTCTTTAATTGTTTTCAAAGACTTCTCTCTTCTATTTCTAATCTCTGTCTTCATTCTAGTAAATCATCAAACATTTTCTTATCAAAATCTCTTTCTAAAATTCGTTTGATCATCCCTTGTAACTGTTTCGGTGAATCCAAACATAATCAAGTTTTGATAGTCTAAGTGCCTCTCACAACACTTAGAAGTATCACTCATTCCAGATCATTCCATTTCAAACAAGATCAATCCACCCAGCAACATCATTCTCTTTCATTTTCATTAGTTCATCATCCGCAATCATCATCATCCGCATCCATTCATCCTCGCAAAGTGTTCAAGGGACAATCGATTTTAGCCATAATCATATTACTGAGTAATAGACCAGTTCTTGATAGCAGCTAGACCAAGAATCATTCTCAATGTGCCTAGCTTGGCAACAGGGGAGAATGTGTCAATATAATCCAAGCCTTCAAGTTGATTGTAACCTTTTGCCACAAGTCGAGCCTTGTGTCTTTCAATACTTCCATCAGGATTATATTTGAGAGTAAAGACCCATTTACAACCAATAGGATGTGTTACTGAAGGAAGTTCACAAATAGACCAAGTACAAGTAACCTCTAGAGAAGTCGTTTCAGACTTGGCAGCTCCATTCCACTTAACAAATTTGACCGCTTCTTGGAATGTTTTAGGTAAGGTTGTAATGGTAATAGAGAAGACAAAGTTTTTATATGCACGGCTCAGGTTATCATAGGATAAAAAAAAAGATAGGATATGAAGTGGTAAAAAATGGGTGGGCAGGAAACTTTTTATCCTGATATAACAGATAACAATAGTACTCATCTAAGTATGTGGGAATTTTAGTTTGTCGTTTATGTCTTGTAACTGGAACTAAACTCCATAATGTACCCGTATCAGTAGAACTCATAGGAGAAGAGGAAGAAAGAGAAAGTAAGGGTGAAATTGGATCAAAAGAGACTAACGAATTAGGAGGAGTAATCTGAATATGAATGAAATCAGCAGGTAGAAGTAAGAGTATCTGAGAGTCAAGAGGAATATCATATGAGGCATAGAAAATGGAATCTGGTAACATATCTTTGTGAAAAATATCAAACACCAGAGGATCTTTTGAAAAAGGGAAAACAATCTCATGAAAAATAACTTTTGCAGTAATGGAAATGACTTTTGTGTCAAGATCCAGTACTTTGTAGCCTTTGTAACCAGGAGGATATCCCAAACATATACAAGGTTTAGCTCTTGGTGAAAACTTATGTCGATCTTTCAGAAAAGTAGAGACAAAACAGAGACACCCAAAAACCTTGAGATGATTTTGTTTCCAAGAAGAGGAGAAGGAGTCCTGTTAATCAGATATACGGCAGTAAGAATGCTGTCGCCCCAATATTCCAAAGTAACATGTGATTGAAATAAAAGAGAACGAGCCATATTAAGAATGTTTTGATGCTTGCGTTCAACCACAAAATTTTGTTGTGGAGTGTAAGCACACAAAAATAAATGCACAATTCCTTTGGATTTTAAAAGAGAGTTAAAAGATAATTCAAGGGCATTATTTGATCTTATAGCCTTAGCTTTGGCATTATATTGTGTTTCAATCAATTGAAGAAACTCAGGAATCACAATAGAAACAGAATTCTTGTTATTCAACAGATATTCCAAAGTAACTCTAGTACAATCATCAACTAGAGTTAAAACAATATCTATATCCTTCAGAAGTAGGAACATGATATGGTCCCCATACATCAAGGTGATTAAAATCAAACGGTAATGGAGAAAGATTATTTGAAGAAGAATAAGAAAGTCTTTTCTGTTTTTCCAAAGGACAAATGTGATGAAGAATAAAACTTGTCCTTTTTCCGGTTTCAAAGATTAAAACCTAGATTCTCTAATCAATGTAGAATAGTTCAGGTTCGTTAAGGGACCAGCAATACGCTCTAATTCTATGGAAAACAATCTCAGCTAAGCGATTAAAATGGGTTTAAATGTCACGATAATTAAAGCAAAAACAAAATGTAAAATCGGTTGTAAACAATAATGGGAAGGCGTTAGGTCAGGGATAATTCTCAGGGATTCGAATATCAAGAACCAAGCAATTATTTAGGCATGCGATTATGAACAAGTCTCGAACTCAACCATAAATATAAGGAGATCCACTTTCGTGGCATCTACAACTCTAACAATCAATCTAACATCCTAACTGTCGTTGAGGTTAATAAAGATTATCAAGCATTAGCGATTTGGGTTGATATGTTCACGAGATGCCCTAACTTCAACTTCCGTTGGCTAAGGATCAAATCGCCCACCTATGTCAATTCCAGCAATTTACAAACTTTTGATAAGTAAATTCAACCTAAAAACAAAGGCTAGGTGATCAAGCTAACCTAGGCAATATGATCGACAATAGATGGAGACTATCGAATGAAAATATGAAAACCTATCTATGCTTAATTCATGAGTTCTATCCCATCGAAAAAACCCTTAACCTAACTGGATGACTACTCGCTCATAATCAAAGAAACAACAGCAGCAAGAGACATGATAAACTGCATGAAATCGATATATAAAAGAGTAGGGTTTAAGAAAACTTCGATAAGTATTGAAGACAAATCTCCAAGCTTACAAACTCTCTCAAAACAAGTGTATATCTCTCTTTCTCTCTCTTTCTCTCTCTCTCTCTCTCTCTCTCTCTCTCTCTCTCTCTCTCTCTCTCGTAGTGTTGTCTCTCTGCTGCCTGTTCTCGTGATGTTTATGTCGTGATTCTCCCAATCTCCAAAGATGAGTATCGAATCTCTCTCTCACTTTCGATCTCTCTCCTTCGATTTCTCTCCCTTTTTCGTGTGTTTCGGCTCTCTCCCTTGATGTCTGCGTGTGTCCTCCTTTTATATATGTCTTGGGCGGCTGGCCAGAATTAGGGTTTTTTCTGAATTATGTTTAGTGCAGGTCCTCGTTTGGTGCAGGTGCTCCTTCTGGGCAGAATCTTCAAAAAGATTCTATTTTCCTTCTTTTTCGCCAAGTCCATTTGCAAGACTCCAATCTTTGTTTCCAGCCACTTTTGTACCTAGAAAGACTCAAAAGAGAGTGAAAGACTCGATAAAAACCTACAAAGTAAAGGTTAGAATGCGCCAAAATCGCATTATATCAATTCCCCCAGACTTAGATCTTTGTTTGTCCTCAAACAAATTCAAGACCAAGTAAAGGAGAAAGGTTTGAAAACGCGGGAACTCTTTTATCCTCAGTGAACCGAGTTTAAAACCCTCAATTTGCAGACCACATAATCCAAATTACGAATAACAAAGCTTTACCAAAACATCCTCAACATATTTCTCAACCAAGTTCCATTTCCCAAACACAAACTCAACGCATTAAAGTTGCGTGAGGGTCTCGCTAAAGGCACCATTTAGGGTAGATGACGCTAAGGGTTTATGGCCATTTAGAGGTGGAGTTCAAAGTGTTTAAAGTGTTTAAGGGTTACCCGATGTTTCGTAGAGGAAGCAGGATATTGTACAAAATTGCAAGAGAGAATGGGTACGTTGATATCCACATTCTCTAAACCACTCTTTCTTCTCCAAATCTCTCCATCATCTCTACTAGCCATCGTCCACCTTGGGTATACTCGCTATGCAGAGAAACACATTTTTACAAATTTACCACTCTTCATCATCGGTTTTTTTTTTTTTTTTTTTTTTGATGATGATGAAGAGGGTTTTCGATTACCAATGTATGTGTCTCTCAAACACGAAAATATCAGAGCTGTTGTTCATACCCAAGTGGAGCTCATCATCGTCACTCCTCCTAGTGGATTTTTGTTCCACTCATATAAACCATCTTCTGAAAATAGGAGCAGGTGATATGGGTGCTCCTTTCTGGGCTTCAGGTGCTCTCGTTCTTAAAAAAAAAGAGTGATTTGGATGCAGTGTCGACCCAATTCTCTCCGGCCCTTTTGCGCATATACTGCACATATAACAATGAAGTAACAAGAATGCAAGGGGCTTGAAAGGAGGTAAAGGTTAAGGAGGGTACTAACTAAAAGTGAGCTAGCTATTCAGGAACAACAAGAGTGATGAAAAGAATAAGGAGTCCTGAATATGATTCGTTTCCCTAATCTAGTGCCAATAGCGAGAGAAATTTTGGTCAATATGAAACCTGGAAGATGATGTATCGAAGTGTTCCAGCTGTTCCTTGTATCCATATTCTGAAGAAATGGTCACTAGAAAGAAAGTTAAACATAGATAGTTCAAATATCATCATAAGATAAAATCCTAATTCTCTACAAAATCTTGACTCAATAAAACAAACGAAAAGAAAGACTCGAAATAGGACATAAGAAAATAGAAAAAACATCCAAAAGAAAGGAGATTAGTAGCAACTCCCCCCAGACTTACTTCACACCGTCTCGGTGTGAAAATAAGAAAAGAGAGAGTGAGAAGTGAAATAAAAGAAAATGAAAATGCATAAAATAAAAGTGTTCATGGAATACGTAAAGGTAGGGTACGATAGGGGAGCGATGTCTAATCGCTGGTGGTATCATCAGAATCCTCACTGGTGATCGGCTTCTTGCGTTTGGTGGAACGAGTGGATGGACGAGCGGATGTGGAAGGTCGAGAAACCGGTGGCGGAGCAGGGGCTGTGGAGGGAATGGTCTCGGTGGCTTGAGAGCTGCTGCAACCCTTCTGAAGCATGTGGAGAATGCGGCGGAGCAGCCCGTTGTTCTTCTTGGTAGAAGCGACCATCCAACAGCGATATTCGGGATCCTCGGGAGCATCGGAAATGTCATCTAGAGTCAGCTCACTCGCATAGGGCATGCGGTAGTGAGCTCTGGATTGCTGAGTCCTCTGCGTACCGGCTGCCAGGTCTTCCTCCTCCTCTTGGCTCAAAAGGGCATCATCCGGGATCATAGTGGGAGCAGGAGCAGGAGCATGTCTTGTGGAGGAGGTGCTCCTGCTGGGTTTAGGCGCTCTGGCTGCCGGTGCTCTCTCTACCGGTGCTCCAGTGGCAGTGCATAGGTACTCTGTTCCGGATGTGAAACTGACATTGGCGGCAACCTCCAGGTCTGTCAGGGCCGGTTGTGGTAGTCGGCAGAACATGGTCGTCTTGTCCTTTGCGGTAAACCTGTAAATGTTAGTGTCCGCCAATATTTCACAAGAGATAAGGTAAGAAGTATCCATGAACTCTGTCATGGAGTTGCAATTGTAAATCGCGAGGTTTATCTTGACGTAGGTGAACAGCCTGGTCAAAAGACTTCCGATCCTCTCGCAGTGCGATGCCGCCTTGCCTTTCGCCATCTTTGTCCTTTTGTCCGCGATGCATGAGGTGAAAAGCGCTCCCATGTTGACCCTACCATCGAACTCGCAACTCAAACCGGGTTCGCCTCCAATGGCATTCCTCGCAGTGTTGAACAACATGATCAATTCATCGTTTCGTACCTTGCTCGCATCCTCCCGTGCAAAGAAAATGGTGCTGATGGCCTTGAGCCAATCCGAAGGGCAGGGTTGCGAATTGTGGATTGGGCCGCGGATCGAGAGAAGTAATCTCCTCTAGCGATGAAGTCCCAAAATTTATGTGCAACTGGAAGACATGTGGGAGAGGCAACTCTCTCCTCCATGGGGTCGAAACCGTAGAGGGCACATATGTCCGAGATGGTCACCTCATATCTCTTTCCTCCAGCAAAGAAAGAGAGTGTTCCTTGCGAAGCAACCGGCCTGCGTGGGTTCGAGTACATCAATTTGGCGGATGCCAAACACTGCCTCACCAAGTAGGGGTAGAGGTCATCTGGTTGGGTGACTAGATCAGACAATTGGCAAGTGTCAAGTATGCTGCTTACATCATAGAGCAGCCCCAAACCCGTAAGCGTTTGCCCACACATGAAGCGAGTCGGCTCAATGGTAATGTCGAGCCAGTTTTTGTAGTAATACGCGTCGTTTTGGTCCCACTCTATGTCCGAGTCAAGAGGAAGGTTAGAGTTGCTCAAGTCGAACCGTTGTCCTTCGTCGCGTGGCCAATGGGTTTTTGCGATTTGGGAGGAGGTGGAGGCTCCTTTCCCTTTGCGTGAGCGTGATGGGTTACCAACTGACGTTCGTGGTCCTAACATCCTGCGATGACAGCAGCAAACACAGACCAAATCCAGCATAAATTCATGTTCATACATTGACACAAGCATCGAAATATCAATCACTGTTTTTGCGAAAAGTTGAGACCAAAGTTCCAGCCATAAAATCAGATAATTGCGACCAACCCTAACAGCCCAAAATAAATCAAAGAATCATAAGTGCAGCCAGATCTCCATTCCCCTAGATTTCCAATTTTTTTTCTCCATAAACTAGGGTTTAAATTTTTATCAAAATTTCAAGCCAAAATTCACGATCCTACTCATGCGAAATCGACTTTAAACAAGCATATGGTCATTCAACAACTCGCAAAGCCACGAATCAATGAGTTAAAAAGCGATTTTTACCCTTTTGCTTTGAGAAAAACGAGTAGAAAAAGGGAGATTTCGATTGGGTACCTTGATTCTCTTGAGAAAAGGATTGCAGATTCGGAAAGATGATGAAATTTCGTTTGAAATCAACCCAAAAATCACTCAGATCGGTTGAGAATTGAAGAAGTTGAGTTTTGAGCAAAAACCTTGAGAGTTTTTATGGAGGAAAAATCGAAAGGAGAAGGAAAGGGAAGAAGAAGGAGTTATGGGCGCGAGAAATTAGGGGTTTTGGGGGTCCCACATAACTGTATTTCCTTTTTAAAATTGGAAAATAATCCCATATTTCTCGGGCCCACTTTCTCTATCCTCGTGACTTACCTCTTGGCGGGTTGAATTTAAATGTTTAAATTTTACCCTTTGTAGCAGGTGCTCTGTTCTGGGTAGCAGGTGCTCCCTCCGATTTAACTTTGTAGCGGATCGACTGGAGGTCGATCTGTAGACCGACCGGTGGTTTGTCGCATGCCCTCATCCTCATGGATCGATCGATCCTTCTTGCGTATTTCACAACACCCTTTTTTTTTTTCAAAGATCTTAAACAAAGTTAGTAGTAAAAGAAGTCAAAATTGAAAAAGGTTAGAAAACATACCGGTGGGTTGCCTCCCACCAAGCGCTTGGTTAAAGTCGTTAGCTTGACTTGATCAGCCTTTTAGGCTTTTGGCGCATCGCCTAAGGTGATTACTCCACCTTCGGCTTGGTCCTCATCGGCTAGGTACAGTTTACAGCGCTGTCCGTTGACCACGAACTCTTTGCCTTTGGCGTCCAGCAACACCATAGCTCCATATGATCGAACTTCTTTGACGAGGAAAGGACCGGACCACCTAGATCGCAACTTTCCAGGAAAAAGTTTAAGGCGAGAGTTAAAGAGAAGTACCTTGTCATTGGGTTGGAAATTTCGGTTAATAATTCTCTTATCATGGTACATCTTGGTTCGCTCCTTGTATAGTTTCGAACTCTCGTAGGCCAGGTGCCTAATCTCTTCTAACTCATTAAGTTGCATGGATCGCCTCTCCAAGGCGGGTTTGATGTCGTAGTTCATTAACTTAACTGCCCATGCTGCCTTATACTCGAGCTCTACCAGAAGGTGGCACGACTTACCATACACCAAATGAAAGGGCGTTGTCCCCAATGGCGTTTTGTATGCGGTACGGTAGGCCCAAACTGCGTCGTCCAACTTGGTTGCCCAATCTTTCCTTGTGGTGCCTACAGTCTTTTGCAAAATGTCCTTGATTTACCGATTACTAACCTCAACTTGACCACTAGTTTGCGGGTGATATGGCGTTGCAACCTTATGCTTTACGCCGTTCTTTTACAAAAGGTTCTCAAAAACCCTATTGATAAAGTGGGTCCCTCCATCACTAATCACCACCCGCGGTACACCAAAACGGGGAAATATGATTGTCTTAAACATCCTCAAAACCACAGCTGCGTCGTTTGTTGGAGAGGCAATGGCCTCAATCCACTTAGACACATAGTCGACAGCCACTAAAATGTACTTGTTGCCATAGGATGAAGGAAACAGTCCCATAAAGTCAATTCCCCACACATTGAACACTTTAACTTCCAAGATGAAGTGCTGAGGCATCTCATTCCGTCGCGAGATGTTCCCCTGCCTCTGACATTTATCGCATCTTGCAATAAACGCATGTGTATCACAGAACATCGTGGACCACCAATATCCAGCTTACAGCACCTTTGATACGGTCTTAAAGGTCGCGAAGTGTCAAGCGTAACTTGAACTGTGGCAGTGAAACAAGATTCCCGGGATTTCCTCTTCAGGAACACATCTCCGGAAAAGACCGTCGGAGCATTGTTTGTAAAGGTATGGCTCATCCCAAAAGTATCTCCTTACGTTGCGCAAGAATTTCCTCTTCTTGTCCCCCACGAAGTCAGCCGGTTCCCGGTCAGCAGCTAGGTAGTTCGCGATCTCACCAACCCACGGAAAACTTGGCGAATTTTCCTTGGAGATAGCCGCACAAAATGCCTCTGGAGCAGGTGCTCCCTCGGGTAGAATAGGTGCTCCAGACTGTACTGGGTGCTCTCGTACACAGATTCCAATAGCGTACACTTGTTCATCTGGCAATGCATCATCAAGCGGTACTGTTTCATCAACTTTCATCCTAGACAGGTGGTCAGCAACTCCATTTTCAGTACCCTTCTTGTCAACGATTTGAAGATCAAACTTTTGAAGCAACAAGATCCATCTCAAAAGCCTTGGTTTCGCATCTTTCTTTGTGAGCAGGTACTTCAATGCTGCGTGATCTGTATGAACAATGACCTTCGAACCCACAAGATATGATCTGAATTTTTCAAAGGCGAACACCACAGCTAGTAGCTCTTTCTCAGTCGTAGCGTATCTGCACTGAGCTTCATCCAAAGTGCGACTCGCGTAGTAGATTACGTGAAGCTTTTTATCCTTCCTTTGCCCCAAAACAGCCCCTACGGCGTAGTCACTTGCGTCTGTCATAACCTCAAATGGCAGATCCCAATCCGGCGGTTGAACAATAGGTGCGCTTACCAATGCTCCTTTTATCGTGTGAAACGCCTCAAGGCAAGCTCCATCAAACTCAAACTTGGTTTCCTTACACAAAAGTTGGGTGAGCGGTCTCGCGATCTTGGAAAAATCTTTGATGAAACGTCTGTAAAAGCCCGCGTGACCAAGGAAACTCCTTATACCTCTGACTGAATCCGGCGGTTGCAGGCTCATCATTACCTCAACCTTTGCTCGGTCAACTTCAATACCTTTCTCTGATATGCGATAACCCAAAACTATATCATCCCTTACCATGAAATGGCACTTCTCCCAGTTCAACATAAGATGCTTCTCCTCACAGCGCTCCAATACCCTGCACAGATTAGAGAGACACACAGAAAAAGAACTCCCGTAGACGGAGAAGTCATCCATGAAAACCTCCATAATATCTTCAATAAAATCAGTGAAGATAGACATCATGCACCTTTTAAAAGTCGCGGGGGCATTGCAGAGCCCGAATGGCATCCTACGGTACGCAAAGGTGCCATAAGGACACGTGAAGGTTGTCTTCTCCTGATCATCCGGGTGGATTGGTATCTGAAAAAAACCTGAATAACCGTCTAAAAAACAGTAGTAAGGGTGGTTAGCTAGTCTTTCGAGCATTTGATCGATGAACGGTAAGGGGAAATGATCCTTCCTAGTTGCTGCATTCAATTTTCTATAATCAATGCACATCCGATGTCCTGTGACAGTCCTAGTGGGTATCAGTTCGTTCCTATCATTGGCGATCACAATGATTTCGCCCTTCTTAGGTACTACGGGTACAGGACTAACCCAGTTACTATCGGATATTGCATAAATGACACCAGCTTCTAAGAGTTTCATAATTTCCTTCTTAACAACATCTTTCAAATTCGGATTCAATCTTCTTTGGTGCTCTACAGAAGTTCTAGATTCATCCTCTAAATGTATCCTATGCATGCATAAATCAGGTGAGATTCCAGGGATGTCATCTACCGAAAAACCTAAAGCTTTCCTATACTTCCTAAGCTCGCATAAAAGTAAGGCAGATTCCACATTATTCAAATCAGCATTAATGATAACCGGGTAAGTGGAATTAGGTCCGAGAAACGCGTACCTTAGCCCAGCTGGTAAGGTTTTGAGCTCAAGTTTTGGAGCTTTCAGCTCGCTCCAAGGATTGTCAACGGAGTTGCTAGGAGCAAGAGCAGGTGCTCCATCCGCTCCTTCCAGCTTCAGATTCAGGAATTCGGTTGATCTTTCCATTTGGCTTGAATTCAGCAATCTAGCCAAACCGATTGTATCCTCACTCAGATATCCATGCTCGCCCTCAGCTTTGGTTAAAACAACATCTAATGGATCATCTGCAAGAATCTCCTCAATCTCTCTATCTGAGACTTCAAGATCATCCTCAATGGCAAAGGTTTGCCCATCAATGGTTGGTTTCTTCAGCATTCGATCCATCTCAAACTCCATAATTATGTCTCCCAGGTGGAGACCAATGGTTCCGTTCTTAACATCGATGATCGCACCAGCTGTGCACAAGAAAGGATGTCCCAAAATCAGAGGATCCTTCGGTTCATCATCTAGTTCCAACACCACGAAATCCGCTGGAATGAAAATGTTCCCGATCCTGACCTACAAATCTTCCAAAATTCCTACAGGCAACTTCATAGATCTGTCAGCAAACACTAATGAAATATGTGTAGGTTTAAATTTTGTGTACCCGAGTTTCCTTGCAACCGAATAGGGCATGAGATTCACGCTGGAACCTAGATCACACAAGGAACAAGCAAATCGCACAGGACCAATATCAACAGAAAGCATGAACTTACCTGGGTCCTCAAGCCGACCATTAAGGTCTAAGTACATACCATCCACCTTTGTGTTGATCTCAGTGGCGAACTTCTGCTGGTTTGTCAATATCTGCTGCACCATACCTTTCAACTCATCTTGAGAACCACTTCCAAAGCTTGCAGAAGCCTGAAAGTTCGAAAACTGCGGTTTCTGACCTTGAAAAGGGAGGAATGTCTTTCCTTGGAAATTTTGGGGGAATGATTTCTGGAAACTCTGATCCTGAGGTTTCGTGGTCTGGGGAGTGGTTTATTGTGGGTACACTTGGTCCTGGGGGTTTTCAACATTCGTGCTTCGATAGGAGAAATTCGGATGATTTTTGTAGTTCTGGTTGAACCCTCGGTTTCGCACAAAACCCTGCCCATTAACATAACTAACCTCTTGCTGATCATTGTCTCCTTCCTCACCCATCTCTTCAGCTAGTTGCTCGCCATTCTCATCAGCAAAATGAACCATCCTTTGGTTCGCCTCAAGCAACAAATTGATCTTGGCCGTAAGGTCATCGATCTTAGCAGAATCCATTCCATTGGATTTCGTAGTCCTGTCATACTCCTGGGACTTGTTACTTGAACTTGCAGCCAATTTCTCAATCAACTTATACGCTCCCTCTTTGGTTTTGGTCATGAAATCACCATCGCTAGCAGCATTGAGCGCGTTCCTATAATCCCAGTCCACACCATTGTAGAAAATCCCCAGCAGGTTTTCAGCAGTGAACCCATGGTGTGGGCACTCTCTCTTGTACTCCTTAAATCTTTCCCAAGCCTCACAGAAGGACTCTCTAGAATGTTGTTGGAAGGAGGAGATTTTGTTCCTCAAACTCGCGGTTTTGGATTTTGTGTAGAAGTGGTCCAAAAACGCAGCTCTGCATTGCGCCTAAGTCGTTATAGATCCAGCGGGTAGGGACTTAAGCCAACTCGAAGCCTTATCCGCGAGTGAAAACGGAAACAGCTTGCATTTTATGAAATTCGGGTTCATCCCATTAGAGCTTGTCGTGGAGCAAATCTCCTCGAAATTCTCTATATGGTCCATCGGAATTTCAGCAGGCAATCTGTGGAACAAGTGCTGCTTAACCAGCGATATCATCTGTGGTTTGATCTCATAGTCGTTCCTTTCAACAGCAAGAGGAACTATCGCAGCTCGGTTTCGGTAATAGGCATGGGGATTGTCCATATCCCCTATGGTTCGTTGTTGCTCATGCACACGTTGTTGCTGCAGTTCACGCGCGTGCTGTTGTTGCATTTGAGCCATCTGCTCTTGCAACCTTTGCAACTCAACTGCCATGTCGTTGTCGCCTTGATCGCCCATATCAGCGGGGTTAGGCCTTTGTCGTCGGTTTTCTCGTTCTAGTCTTGCGAGTTCAGAATTACTCAAAGTGACGAGGGGAGTTTGAAGATTTCTTCTTGTTGTCCTTGAGTTCATGCACCTGAAACACACGCAAAGAAAAACAAAAGAACGAGATTAGTGCTTAGTCTAAAATCGTAATCGAGAAGTAGAGGTATCGAGTTGGTCTCCGTCGCAACGGCGCCAATTTGATGAAGAATAAAACTTGTCTTTTTCCGGTTTCAAAGATTAAAACCTAGATTCTCTAATCAATGTAGAATAGTTCAGGTTCGTTAAGGGACCAGCAATACGCTCTAATTCTATGGAAAACAATCTCAGCTAAGCGATTAAAATGGGTTTAAATGTCACGATAATTAAAGCAAAAACAAAATGTAAAATCGGTTGTAAACAATAATGGGAAGGCGTTAGGTCAGGGATAATTCTCAAGGATTCGAATATCAAGAACCAAGCAATTATTTAGGCATGCGATTATGAACAAGTCTCGAACTCAACCATAAATATAAGGAGATCCACTTTCGTGGCATCTACAACTCTAACAATCAATCTAACACCCTAACTGTCGTTGAGGTTAATAAGAGTATCAAGTATTAGTGATTTGGGTTGATATGTTCATGAGATGCCCTAACTTCAACTTTCGTTGGCTAAGGATCAAATCGCCCACCTATGTCAATTCCAGCAATTTATAAACTTTTGATAAGTAAATTCAACCTAAAAACAAAGGCTAGGTGATCAAGCTAACCTAGGCAATATGATCGACAATAGATGGAGACTATCGAATGAAAATATGAAAACCTATCTATGCTTAGTTCATGAATTCTATCCCATCGAAAAAACCCTTAACCTAACTGGATGACTACTCGCTCATAATCAAAGAAACAGTTGCAGCAAGAGACATGATAAACTGCATGAAATCGATATATAAAAGAGTAGGGTTTAAGAAAACTTTTATAAGTATTGAAGACAAATCTCCAAGCTTACAAACTCTCTCAAAACAAGTGTATATCTCTCTCTCTCTCGTAGTGTTGTCTCTCTGCTGCCTGTTATCGTGATGTTTATGTCGTGATTCTCCCAATCTCCAAAGATGAGTATCGAATCTCTCTCTCACTTTCGATCTCTCTCCTTCGATCTCTCTCCCTTTTTCGTGTGTTTCGGCTCTCTCCCTTGATGTCTGCGTGTGTCCTCCTTTTATATATGCCTTGGGCGGCTGGCCAGAATTAGGGTTTTTTCTGAATTAGGTTTAAATGAACTTTCCATATTGGGATCTTCCAGGGAGCGGGAGCACCTCGTTTGGTGCAGGTGCTCCTTCTTCGCAGAATCTTCAAAAAGATTCTATTTTCCTTCTTTTTCGCCAAGTCCATTTGCAAGACTCCAATCTTTGTTTCCAGCCACTTTTGTACCTAGAAAGACTCAAAAGAGAGTGAAAGACTCGATAAAAACCTACAAAATAAAGGTTAGAATGCGCCAAAATCGCATTATATCAAAATGATACAAAAAGAATCATGAGCTGTTTTTCCATTGGTAAGATTCAAAAGTTTTAAAAGAGATTGAAGTTTATTTGAAGACGGATGACCAAGTCTTTGATGCTAAACTTCAGTGGAGACTTGGAAGATAGGCTGGTATTTTGAGATAGAAGAGATGATTTGTGAAGAAGATGATTGAGGAAGATCCAGTTAATATAGATTATTGTTAAGGTTACCCTTCCCAATCATCAAGTCCTGAATATGCTCCTCATGAATGAAGGGATTGTAAGGAAAGATATAACAAGAAGAAGAAGAAAATAAGACTGAAATAATGCTATTCTTTGTAAGAGCACTAATACTAAGGAGATTGAATTTGAAGTGAGGCACAAATAGAACTGATTTAAGAATGAAATGATTCGATAAAATGATTGTGCCAGAGAGAGTTACTAAGATGTGAGTTCCATTAGGGAGTGTAACTGATGTGTTACTAACCGGTTTAGTAGTAGTGAACAAATCTATATCATAGCATACATGACAGCTATCCCATGTATCTATTACCCAAGCATTGTCTGGAAAAGTAAGGTCTTTCTGAATTCCCACATTATAAATTATATGAAGAGGTTGAAAAGAATTACCTTAAAAGTCTGTGTTTGGGGAATCACATGTGGTTGGGTTTGGATACAGAAGTTGTCCCATCTGCGAGAGTAAAAGTGCTGCTAGAGACTTGAGAAATATGATTCATCACAGTTGGAGATTTGTTCAGAATACTTAGAAGCTGTTGGATTTGATCTGGAGTAATATTCCCTAGGCTGGAACTCTGTTGATTGCTCATAGGTATCACCTCAGCAACATACTGAATAGCCAAATTAGCCACATTATCCTTCTTCTGTGGCCATGTTCGGTGTGACTTTTGAGACAAGTTGTTGTTGTGATTGGTTTGTTTAAACGAAGGTTGAGAATAACCATTCTGAGGTGGAGGAATCTTATAACCCAGGGGATGGCCATGAAGCTTATAACACCTGTTGACAGTATATCCAGCTAAACCACAGTGTGAGCAGATTGATCTATTATTCTTCTGTCTGTAACCATTCACATAAGCAGCTACAAAAGGTTGTGGAGAAGGGCCAACTTGTGAAGTTTGAAAAGCAACAACACTTGCAGAACTACCATTCTTCATGGATCTCTGCCTTTCTTCTTGAGATATAAGATTGAAAACCTTGAAAATAAAAGGCCTTGGCTCCATCATCAGAATTTGACCTCTAGTAGCAGTGAATGAATCATTCAATCCCATAAGAAACTTTAAAACACGATCTTGCTCATCACGACTTTCCAATCTTTTAAGATTTGCACAATCCAAACGTCCACAATAACAACTAAAAGGACTTTCATGAGTCTTCAATTCTTCCCAAAGTCGCTTCAGTTTAGTGTAATAATCACTAACACTCTGATTTCCTTGTAAAAGATTTGTTGTTTTAATTCTACAATACGAGGTCCATCACTTTGCTTGAATTGGTCATGAATATCCAACCACATTTGTCGAGCAGTATCCAAGTACATAATATACTCTTTGCAATCAACTTATCCCCAACATTGACAATCCAAGTACACACAATATTGTTGCATCGAGACCAAGAACCATAATCCGGATGATTTTCATCGAGTTCAGAAAATGATCCATTCACAAATACCGCTTTTTCTTAACTCCTAAAGCCATCAACATAGACCTACACCAAGTATTAAAGTTCTCTAAACCAGTGAGTTTTTCAGAGACGAGAGCAATACCGGCACACTATGAACATACAACGGATTTGAATTTGGATATGATAAAGAAGTTGTCGTTCCCGTATGAGTTCTAGAAGATGAATTATGAGGTTTTTGTTGATTTGAAGGATGAATCAGAGGAATTGAAGTAGAAATCGGAACTGAATCAATCGATGCCATGACGAAATTAATACAATTGATGAAGAACACACCAATGTGTGACGAAAAAGACGAGTCTGAGATCTCACAGAAATCGCCCAAAAATATGAAAAAAACAGCAAAAAAAGCTCAAATTGGAATCAATTGAGAAGATTGATCCATGGAATATACAGAATCGAAGATGAAGAACACAAAAACGAGGTCGAATCAAGCTGATTCAAGGCTCTGATACAATATTAGAACTGAGAATTAAAGCTTAAAGAAGATGAACTAGAGACAGAAAGTGTAAAGTTGTTGAGTTTGTTATTATCTGAGTTATGATACAAAGTTTATTATACAAATGTATATATAAATATAATCCGGTTTAAAAGAAAGTTTAACCGGAAATAACCTTATCTTACTAACATTCTAATAGTAATTAATCTTTCCTCTAGATAATGCTTGCCAATAGCCGTTTGTCCAATTTTCATCCATCTCACGCCCTTTAAATCCTTGATGTGGCTCTACATCAGTTTCGCAACACGCAATCCTCACCAATGTGAAGTTCTCTTTCCTTAACTACAAATGTTTTTATAGTGTTTTATAAGGATGGTGAATAATTGCTTTTTTGTGGTAGATTATGTCAAGCCTGCAGATTCAGAAGATTATTGAGGTTAATCACTTCTTGTTTATCATGTTTGTCCGAAGTTTTCATAATATTTGACAGGTTTGAGGTTGAGGATTGAGCGAACAACAGTTAGGATTATGAAACAGTCTTTCCATCAACATATTTTTATACAATGGCTAGGTGGGTGACCAAATAAACTGTTAGAGATCCCTATTCTAGGACAATCAATTGTTGATCAAGAACACAAGTTACTTTACTTCAATATTTTACTATTCATAACTTTTCCTTAGAACATTTGTGACTTTTAAATACACAAAGAAACTAACGAGAGAAAGAGTTTATGGATACTACAAACTAGGGAAATGTGGTATTGGAGAAAAGGAAAATACACTTCAATAATTCTAAGAAATGATTATGCAATAAACCATCTTGGTCTTGTTGATCCAATCGTGCCAGTGGTTTACGTCGGTCATCATAAACATTGGTTCAATGCTCCATTCATGATAAGATTTTACCTTCCTTAGTTTAAGGTTTAAGTTTTCGGGGATATTGGATTCTACACTGGCTTTTCTTTCGTAGATATCTTTCCATCTTTGGTTCTTAAGATTTGATTCCAGTGAAAAAAGAGAGTATATGTTCATTCGTAAAGACTACTACCCTAAGTTGTATGGAATGAAAAACGGGTACGCAGAAATGAAACGTTAAAAAATGCGGAAACGAGTTTAAAAAAAAAATAAAAAAATAGAAACGTGTATATATATATATATGTATATTAATAAAATATATATCATGAAACAAAAAATATCAAAAGTTAAAACCATATTAAAGAGAAACTAGGTAAATATCTGCGTATACATGCGAGATTTATTTCATATATATTTGTGAATGAAACAAATAAGTGAGTCGATTAATACAATTTTTTTATCACCCCCATGTACAAATGTGGTAATCGAAGTATCATCCGATATTATGATCACTAAAGTCATATTCATTTGTGTATCTTTTCACAAACTTGATGTTATTGGTTGTGAAAACTAAACATAGTTAAAAACTCTAAAAATGTCAAATGGGAACTCATGATCATTTACTACATCCATGTGCTACAGAATGGCTATGCATACCTTATAATTTTTTTTTTAAAATATGGTACTTTTCCTTTGTCATTTGTCAAAGCTCTAATTGGATCCCAATGTAAACTTATGTTGTGTGTTTTTGCTTTTTTGGGTACATTACATATAATTATCTAAACGTATTACATGTTGGCAACTATATTTTTGTTAACTTTTTACAAAACTCTCTAAGATTTTAAATAGTAGCTTCAATTCTTATCCAACAAGTTTTTTAACTATATAAAAGTATCTTTATTCATATATAGCTTTAACTTGTGCATAAACTCACGTTTTCAGATATGAAACAATTGACACATTGTTAGAGATTAGTGAAACCTACAATTGTTTATCCACATAATCTCACTGGAGAACCAAAGAGAGTTGTGAACGAATAAATTAAACGTTTATTGTTTTCACTTTGAAGCTAAAGCATTCATTTTCCTTTTTGTAGTTGTGTTTTACTCAGTGCAACAATCTGATCCACACATACCCATAGATTCTTTGTATCCTCTTTTACATACAAAATTTTTTCATCTTTCCATTGCATTATTTATTTCCTACATCTTAAACGACCTGCTTAAATATTTTCTTCTTCTTATGTTCATTGTTTACTTCTTCACCTACCACTGAGACCTCAATCTTTTCAAGTTACAATGATGAGACCTGCCTGCAACAATCAAAAGTGTTTTTGAATTCTCGTGAAAATTGAATTCGTTTGACTTTCTTTATTTTGAAAAGAGGAGAGAAAGAGTCAACATATCTCAACGTTCTATCTCATTTACTTACATTTTTATTTGATTTTTATTATTCTTTAAGTGCTGAATTTTTTATTCACCAAGATTCAAAATAAATAAATGCCCACGTTAATGTCTAAAGAGGATAAAGATGAATTTACAATAAAATAAAATAAAATTGATGTGTCAAAATAGGAGATGCTTAGGTGTTTCTTTGTGAGAGATACTCAACTATTATATATAGGATATTTGAAACAACAAATATCCAATACATATTAAATAGTTTAAATAAAAGATTAAAAAAAAAGAAATCAACGTTTTAAATCCAATATTTAAAAAAGAGTGAAAATATGAGTTTTTTAATTTGTTTACAGATGCACCTACATCTACGTCTGTACCATTTCCTGTGCTAGATGTTGTGCTACACACTGTGACATAGACTTAAGAAGCTTTCTTCCTTTTTAATGTATTATTGGGTTTTGGCTTTTATGTTAAACTTATATTTTTTATTTTTTATTATTATTTCATTTTCGGTTGTTACCAATTAAGGAACTTAGGTTTAACCTCCTCTATTTAAGTAGTATTTTGCTTTTTTTTTTGTAAAAGAGCTTTTGATTATTAATAAACAGAGAGAATTCTTCTCTTTTGTCCTTGAATAGATTTGATTCAATTCATCTTTCAGGAAAAAGGTCTCTAGAATTTCTTTAGAATCCCTAGATTGAGATGAATTATCTTTCTTACGCTGCGCTAGGTTGGTATTAGAGCTTTGCTACACTCCTCGTTACTATGCCTAGCTCTAAGAAAGTTGTTACTCCTACAGAGCTTGTTACTCGCCAAACATTGATTGGTCTTCAAGCTCAAGTCCAGGCTTTGCGATTCAGTCCCTTAATTTACAACCTGTGGCTCAAGACAATCGTGAAGATGAAAGAGACAATGCTATCGAGTCGGTGATGTTGAGGTCAAAAACTATATACGTGTGGCTAATCACGACGAAGAAGACAAAGGTGATTCGAGATGGGAATCGAGTTTCAAGTATGAGATACTCGAATACCATGGTTGTACTTCTGGTGAAGAACTCTTGCATTGGTTTGTCAAGTGTGTGCCTTTGGATCATTGTGTTCCACTGAATGCAATTTGTTTTCGCAATCGAGTTGCTGCGTGATGGACGCTTCTTAAGACGTCTCGAGCTCGACTAGGGAAATCCAAAATCATCACATGGGATAAACTCAAATAACAGATGCACAAAACCTTTTTGCCATTTCATTATGATAAGGTATATTTTCAAAGGTTGCACAATCGACGGCAAGGAGCTTGAACTGTTGACGAATACGCCACATAATTTTTTTTTGATGATTACACGAGTTGATTTACATGATTATGAACAACAATTGGTAGCGCGTTTTGTATGTTGAAGAGTGATTCAAACCAGGTTCAAAAAGGAATTAATGGAGTTACTGGAGAATCAATGGAATAAGTGGAGAAATTAACAGTTGTCGGTAATGATTTTAGAGTTTAATTTGGGAGTTTAATTGTGTGTTTAATATAGGACATAAGGATTGCATTTTTTGAATTAATCATAGCAATCCTAGAAAATACATTCTAGAGTTGCGTCTTTAAAAAAATCGTTTTATAGTTATTAAATATTTTAGGGTTGCGACCTTTCAAAACATCGTTTTATAGTTATTATTACAACCAAGAGTTACAACTTATAAAAAATGCTTTATGGTTGTTAAAGCATCTAAGGATTACATCTTTTTGAAAAAATTTCGTTTTATGGTTATTAATGCATCAAGGATTGCGTCTTTTCAACAAACAAAAAAAACCGTTTTATGGTTATTAAAGCATCTAAGATTGCAATTTTTTTCAAAAAATCTGTTTTATGGTTATTAATTCATTATAAAGTTACGTCTTAAGCGTTTTATGGTTACTAAAATATTTAAGGGTCGCTTTTTTTTCGGAAAGACCATTTTATAGTTATTAATACATCATATGGTTGTATTTTTTTAAAAACATTATTTTATAGTTATTAACTTATTGATGGATCATAAGCAGAGCCGACCCTAGCATGAAGCGGATGAAGCATTTGCTTAGGGCTGCTGGAGAATTTATTAAATTTATGGGCCAATTATTTCCGAGAAGTTTTATTGGCTCCGTTGGCAACTACTCATATTATGAGTGAAGGATGTTGAGTGTTCGATTCTCAGCAAGTACATAGGTTTTTTATTTAGAAGATAACAAATTAGATGGCCAAAAATAATTTGGGCTTTAGGGCCACTAAATCTCTAGGGCTGTCACTGATCATTAGGTTGCATATTTTTGAAAAAACTATTTTGTGGTTATAAATGCATTATAGTTGTGTTTTAAAAAAATATGTTTACGGTTATTAATGAATTTTTAAATTACATCTTTTTGAAAAAACCTCGTTTAATGGTTTTTAGTGCATCCTAAGGTTTTGTTTTCTCAAAAAAACGTTTAGTGGTTGTTAATATATCATAGAGTTGTTTATATCGTTTTATATGGAAATATTTCTCTGGGTTGCGTCTTTTAGACAAAAACTGTTTAATTTTACGGAATATTAAATTACTGTCTAATCCCTGAAAGGAAATTTAAATAGTTTTCTTCTTCATTACATAGTCTTTATAAGTCTTATTTGGACTATCTCAATTTAAGATTTAATAATAACAATGTTTTAAAATTCATTAGTGATAATTATGT
Source organism: Arabis hirsuta (assembly GCA_964056655.1). Taxonomy (NCBI): domain Eukaryota; kingdom Viridiplantae; phylum Streptophyta; class Magnoliopsida; order Brassicales; family Brassicaceae; genus Arabis; species Arabis hirsuta. The sequence continues at coordinate 20,360,770 of OZ053298.1, read as the reverse complement.
GGTTTATATTCACATGCATGTGTGTCGAAATTAAATTGTATTTTTGGTTGTGTTGGCACCAAATTTTTTTTAAAATGTAGTCGGAGGTTCTTTACCCTCGCGATTTCGCGGGGATTTTGAGTCCATAGTACTATTAATACCAAACAGATGGAGAGAAAATAAAATTAGCCAAACATACAAGACATGCCCCTATCCATTACATGTTTCTATATATATCGTATGTAGGGATTTCGACAAACAACAACAACAAAATTTAGTCTTAAGAAGAATATCATAACGATGTCGTCATCAAAGTTTGCTATCATTTGCGTCATCTTGATTTATTTTTCTTCTCTTCATGAAGGTATGTACATGCAATTGCGCTTTGTTCATCATTTTTCATTATCACCATTGTAATCATGTCCTCTATAATTTTTTTTTATTGGTTTTGATTTTTATAAGTGTAAACGGACAACGTATTGCAATTAGAAAGAGAAATGTATCAGAATGATCAGAAAATTTGGCAGACTTTGTTTTTTGTTGCTCCCCTCAAAAATATCCTTGTTTTTCTACCGAAGAAACTTGTAGAGATCAATGGAAGCTCCAAGCTCCATAAGCTTAATTTGCTATCTCCTTAAAAAAAATAAGAAACGTAAAAAATGCGTATATATAAAAAAAAAGTTTCATAATAATAATATTTTTAATATGATTTTAATGAAGGCGATTTATGCTCAGGGGCGAACCTATGACTAACGACCCAGGGTCAAGTGACACCGTAAGATTTAGAAAATTTATGTATTATTCCTTGCTAAATATCTGAAATTAATTTGTTGGCTTACAATGAACCCACTTAAGTTCTACATAAGAGGTTCGGTGACCCCCTTATATCCTTTTTAATTCTTGTTTTCTTTTGGAAACCTACTCAGTTACTTGTACACGTATATTCTATTGTCCACAATCATTCATTTGCATATGTTTTTATGATGATTTTGTTGTATATTTTCTCTTTTTTACTTTTATTTGAAAGAAATTGTTTGTTTTTAGTGAACTAATCACTTATTTATACATACAAATTTTGAATATCTTTTTTCACACTCTTAGAAAAACAAAAGTAATCAAAATAGAAAAAATATTTTGAGAAGAAAATGTAATATCAAAATATTTTTCTGAGTTTATATGTATAATGTTGGTAAATATATATCTAATATTGTACTTATACGATACAAAAATTATATATTAGCGTTTTGACCCTGCTAAGATATATTTTTGGATTCGCCACTGTTTATGCTTATCGTATTTGTGTTTAGTAACTTTCGAAAGTCACATTAAACCTACTTTCTCTGTTATTATATTTTTGTTTTTGTTTAATATTTAATCAAATATATTTTGGAACTTAACAAATTTTTTTTTTTTTGGGCTAAATTTTATGTTATATGTTTCTTTCAATTTGCTTAACAACTTTGTTAAGTAAATTATATGTTTTGTTTTTCAATTTGCTTATAAATCTTTACCATAAAATATATTATCAGAAAGGATTATATATAGAAGAATTATTTACCCTAGAGGATATCCTGTATTATGCCCGGGTATTTCACAATTTTCCTTTTAAATATCTTTAGGTGTTTTGGTTCGGATTTATTGATAATCATAAATAACCTAATATAATGTTTAGTAGAAACCCATAATCAAAAACACAGAGAGAGTACCAAACCGAGTACTCTTACAACCTCTTTCCATATCAAAATAGAGATAACTATGCAGAACCGGACCTCCAATTGCCAAGTACAATTTGATAGCGACCATCCCTTGTCACACTCATCACTATATCTCGAGCAATGAAATTTGAGTTCGGGGAAACCAGTTCAAGAAACTGATCTGCAGGTGAGTTCACCACTCAAACAATCAACGACTTTACACCAAAACTCCGACGTGTTCGAACAGTTCCGATTAGGAACCAACATCACACTTCTTTGACAAGAAACTACGAAAGCGTAGCCGTTTTAAGACATCCACGCTAAGATCTGAAGTTGACTCTACACAAACAACCTCAGAAACAAGGTAAAATACCTCGATCTTGTTCCTTGATGTGGAGGTTTCGAGTTTCATCTCATGTGCTGCCTAGTTTTATCAAAGAAGTTTTGTCTTTAGCGGGTAGAATTGGCATCAACGGGAAACAACCATTTGATCGTGGACGAGCTATGGACAAACGTAAACTTTGAGGACAAAGTTCTTTTAGACGGTCCGAACTTTGATGGGTTAAAGATATGTAAATATTGGAATATATCTTAACGTGGGTTGTTTATTTGTGTAGTTGGGTTATTGTGGGAGAGTGTTTCCTATAATCTACGGATTAGAAACTGTTTGATTTTGGCTATTTAAGTTATTGACGATTAAATATGAAATGAAAAAGAGAAAAAAATATTGAAAGAGTTGTGTAGTTGGGTTATTGAAAGAGGAAATCAAGGTAATAGAGAGCATGCCAACCCCGGCTGGTACCACCATTTCGAGAATAATTCTAGCTGCCTGTCGTGTTCACAAGAAAACAGAGCTTGGGAGAAAAGCGGCAGAGAAGATCATTGGGATGAAACCAGAGGATTCAGCTGCATGTGTTGTTCTCTAATATGTATGCAGAGTCGGGAGACTGGCAAGAGAGAGCCAAAGAAAGGAAGCTGATGAACGAGAGAAACGTGAATAAAGAACCTGAATATAGTTGGATTGAGGTGAAGAACAAGACTTACCCGTTCTTGGCGTGTGATCGGTCTCATCCTCTCAGAGATCAGACTGATATGAAGCTAGATTTTTTTAGTACGTTGCTTAAGGAATTAGGTTATGAGCCAGATACGAGTTATGTGCTTTGAGCATAAAGAAGCTGTTCTTGCTCAGGTAAGTGAGAGATTGGCTATTGCCTTTGGGTTGATTGCCACGCCAAAGGGAAGCCCTCTTTTGATCATTAAGAATCTTAGGGTTCGTGGCAATTGTCATGCAGTCATCAAATTGATTGCAAAGATTGAAGGAAATAAATTGTAGTTATAGATACAAATCGGTTTAATCACTTTAGCAGCGCAGTGGTGGAGTTTGCTTAAGGGGGGACTTTTGGTGACATAATAAAAAGATAAAACATATGTTCGACTATTTAGAACATAATTTTTACACATTTCGAGAAATAAAGCAAATTCAATGTTTTTCGGGAACAAATCAAACAAAGCAAATTCAGTACATACATAAGAAGAAAGTCGAGAGACTAATGATAGTGAGTATTTGATGGAATGACAAATCTATCAACCTTCTTCTCCAAACTCCTGTGTGAATCTCTCATGGACATCAAGGTCAGATTTGCTCACTGTTGGCCTTTGTCTAGCAAGTACCTTCTCGAAGTCTGTTCTGATAATAGGTGGTGGAATAATCTGTCACATAAAATACACAAGACAGTTTTTAGTTCCAACGCATCCAAGGCTTAATGATGACTACAAAATCAAGAAACTCGTATCGTATGACCAAAGAAACTTTGCGGAATGAAATTCTCGTAAGACCAAAAGCATAGCAGTGCATACTCGTGCTAAAAGATTTTGTGTCTTCTAACTTTGAAACACAAAACCTCATTATAAATTTAAGCTTTCAATTTGTACCTTTTCTGCAAGCCCTTTTGCTGCTAGATCTTGCATTGTGGTCTGGATGGCACCAGGTTGCCTAGGTCCACATGGCATCCATGTACCATCAGCAGACTTGAAGAAGAACATGGCATCTTGGGTTTTGCGAACAGGTTCAAACAGAACATCTTTTACCTGCAAGATCCAGAAAGATTCTCAAGACAAAGGCTTAACTATGTTTAGCTACTTCGAGGCAAACTGTGGACAACAAGAAATCACTAGGGCCAAGCCACGTACACAAACTGACACGTCTGAACCAGAGAACCCTTCTGTCTTGAGCCCTAAATATTCAAAATCAGGTTCAGTTAAATTATGAGGCGTATCTCCCAAATGGACCTTCAAAAAACACATGGTTAGTGATTATGTTTTCTTGAATGATTTTACTAAAGGAACTTGAAGCGAAAGAACATTTAATACTTTGAACATGTGTTGCCGAGCCTTGGCTTCTGGGAGAGGAATGTAGATACGCTTATCAAAACGTCGTCTAATAGCCTGAAATCAACACGGTGTTTAACAAAGCAGTATTTTTCGAAACTGGCAAAGAACATATCGAGCCAATCCAGCCTTATGACTTTTAACCTGATCAAGAGCATAAGGTGTATTGGTTGCTGCAAGCACAAGTACTTTATCATCACTGTGTCCAACACCCTAAAAGAAAAAGAGGATAAGCAAAGAGAGGAAAAGTTTGAGCTAGAATTTGACCAACCGACAGTGTTCAGTTGAAATAAGCATTGCACCTGCATCTGCACAAGAAGCTCTGTTTTGATACGTCTTGAAGCTTCGCTCTCGTTTCCTTCTCCACGCTGACCGCACAAAGAATCTATCTCATCAACGAAAATAATGGATGGAGAACTTTCACGGGCCATCTCGAAAAGGTTTGATACTAGCTTCTCACTTTCACCCATCCACTTGGAGACCAGGTCTGATGAAGAAACGCTGATGGTTGGAAGGTAAAAAGGAAATAACTATTCATTCTTAAGCTATAAAACACAAGATGAAATACAAGAGAAGAAGCATAAATCAAAACCAGCACAAGATACTAGCTCAGAAAGTGTGCAAGCCCCAATAAAACAAGAAGCAAAATGTTACCTGAAGAAGGTAGAGTCTGCTTCAGTAGCAACGGCCTTGGCCAGGTAGGATTTACCTGTTCCAGGAGGGCCATAGAGCAGAAAAGCTCGCCAAGGGCGCCTCTTTCCTAAGAAATGAATAAAAGAGATAAGCTTTGATCTCAAACTCAATCCAACAAATGCAGAAGAGATTTCAAGCCAAACCCGTGAAGAACTGTGGAAACTTGACGGGCAAAATGACAGCTTCCTGCAACGCCTGTTTAGCACTTTCAAGACCAGCAACATCGGACCACTTGATGTTAGGCTTCTCCCTGACGATCGCAGAGTCTAACCCAGCTCTGAGCTTCGATTGCTCAGGGTCCTCTCCGTCTTTTGGCTTGGTCTTGGGCCTCGTCGCGACCGCTGCGTCGCCGTTAGATCCCGGACCCGATCCACCTTCATCCAGAACGGCTCGGATCTCCTCCGCGCGACGGAGATAGTCGGTGAATTTCTGGGTAATAGCTTCTCTGATCTTTGGGTTCTTCTCGTACTTGAGATGGGTTTTGAAGTACTCAAGCGCGTTCATGTACAGAGGAAACGCCTTGTTGTAATTCCCTGCATTGTCCTCTTGAACCGCTTGCTTCACGTACTCGATCGCTTGTTCCTTAAAATTGCTGTACATAACTACTACGGACTACTTTTTAGGGTTTCTTTAAATTCGCACTCGATCGGGGTCGGAGAAAGGGGAATTCAATCAAAGAGAAGCTCCTCCACAGAAACGACTCAGCGTAGCTTTGTGGAACAATGAAACGTTGTGGCGTTTGGAACTTGTCAACAATTGCCTCAACGATTTCACTTGCCGTTTGCTTATCATATTAAATTACATTTTGCTTATTTTAAATTTCGTAAAATCGTTCATATAACAATTCTCATAATTTATAATTTGTAACAGATTGTAATAAAATTGCAGCGTAAATATTTTATATGTAGAAGGTGAATTCCAAAATAAAATTTTATATGTGTATTCGAGAAATAAATTTTAGTCCAGTCCTAAGAAATATCAATAAATCTTACACGAATTAATAAATGTATGGCGAAACTTCACTTATATTGATGTTAAATCGAATATACAAAAAATCTCGATTGAGATGTGTTTACAACATCTATTGTAGTGTTAGTGTTAAGTGTGTTGTAAATGGGAAAAGTTAGCGAATTCTGTTAAAACTCCTTGTATTTATAAGCTAAATCCAACTCCGTCGTCCAACTCCGCATATCTCGAACATGTTTAGGGTTAATCCTCCGCGTATCTCAAACCTAAATTCGGCTCTCGTCGACTCTACGCGCCTTGAGCTAAACAAGACTCGTTATCTGGATCCATGAAGTTTTACATTACGCAGTTATGCTATGGGTTTTGGCCGAAAACCCAAACCTTTAGTTATTTTACCTTATTTTCTCTAGGCTTTTCATGGCCTGATTCAATGACAATTTCAGCTCCAACAGTTGCCATCCATCCCATCAAGTGTGAAGCGATAAACACTTCATGTGCAGGTGCTTTTCATCCCTTGTTGCAACTAGGCTTTGATCTCGAGAAGAATCCTATGGATTGCTCTAAATTTTTGGATTCAAGAGATTTATGCAGTATAGAGAGTTACGAGACCTTAACACTGCAACATTACGTCACTTCACGTTCCCCACTAATTTACTACAGACTCCACTAGGAAATCGTTCCTCTTCCGGGTAATAATCGGTTTTTGACCCCCGATCTTAAGATCTAACAAAATTTTCAACTCTCCTCCTATACTCGGTGCATAGCTCTCAGGTTTTTTGAGATACTCGATTTCTTTTGTTCCTAACAATCTCTCCAAAATCATGGCAGCTTCCACTTTCGACGCTCAATTCGGCTCTTATGAACCGTCTCGGGTAGTCTCGGAGGACCTCTTCGGGTTACACGAGAAATTAGGTGTCCCTTCATTGATAAAGCTACACCTACCGAGGGGCCGAGATACACCAGAGGCGATTGAACCAGTGTCGTGTTGCGCTTATTTGAGTTACTTTCAGACGTACGGGCTCACTTTTCCGATCCCCATGTTCCTTATCAAGATTCTTGGGTCTAGCTTTTCATCAAATGGGTCCGAACTTCCTTTGTCACGTCATTGGGACCTTTGTTAGATCTTATGAAGATGAAATGGAGTTGAGTACCAGCGAGTTCCTTGACTTATACTTGGGCAGGAAGAATTTGAGGATTGAAGGATGCTTCTACCTAGCTCCCTGTCCCGGCACAGGATTATAACCATTCCCTCATTCTTCTCGCATCGTGACTCTGATTGGAACAAGAATTTTTTATTTTTCAAAGTCTCGTCGGCATTGGTTGCTTTGATGGAGGATTACCTGAGGCTTCATGTTCGATTCGCGGCAGTCGTTGGTGAGTTTGTGTGAAAGCTCCAGTTAATTCTTATATTTTGAAATTTGATTGGTTTGAGAACTGATCAAGATGAAGTATGACTGGGACTATCCTGATGCAGAACCTGTAGTGCACATTGGTGGTCTCTTTACTCCACTATTTCAGGAATTGGGAATCAATTTAGATCAGTATGATCAGTACTGGGAGGAGGCGGAATACGTGGATAAGCTATGCCTTTTCAGCACCCAATCCTTGCTTGGAGAATTCAAGGATCCACCTGCCCTGCTCCACCAATTCGTCAACAATGACCTTAGCATGAGGGTCCTTCCGCTTCCCCATCCCACAGCAAGAAGTCTGGACTGGTATGGCAACCTCCAGCTGGAAATTGATGGCGCTGAATTCTTCACTCCTCCTCACCGCTTCAACAGTATCCCCCAATATTACTAAAGGTACCACCTACTTTTGTAAATACTAGTTTAGCTTTTCTTTAGTTTTCTTTTGTTTCAATTTCCTCTCTTTTTAGTGTATGTGCTTGTGTGCTTCTTTTCTCCTTTCTCTAACATGTCTCTTACTGGGACAGTGAGAATTAAGTCTGGGGGAGAAGACACACACACACACACACACACACTATAGTTGCTAATGTACAGTTTTATTTCTTTTATCTTCTTCCTCTGATTACATTTGCATAATGTCCTGCATCCTTTATTCTTTTGCATTGCATTCATTACATGAAATTTTTTCAAAAACAAAACAAAACATTACATATAGTTTCATTCTGCATCAACATTTTTCTGCTTCTGTTTCATGTAGATTTGAGTCTATAAGTATTGTAGTCTGCATTTACATATGAATACGGGGACAATTGCAGTCAATGATTAAGCTTCAGTTTAGGACTCACACTTGCTGCCCTCATTAGAACTGTTTCAATGCTTTAACACTGCTGAAGTAGAGAGCCAACCATGCTTTGATTTGTCACTTTGAAAGTTCCTACTTACTTGAAACTTGTTTGATCTGCTTCTCATCTCTGTGAACTTGAACTTAATTGAATTAACATTTCTCACTTTTGGACTTCGAATAATAACTGTGGATAAACACTTAACATTCAAATCATGTTTACCTCATTTTTACCACTCTCTTCTTGATTTGAATGGCCATCCCGATCCAAGTTCATCTTTTGGATGAAGATGGTACCACACCCTTTAAACCCAAACCTTTTGTTCATACCCTTGCATATGTTCATGACTGAGGCCTTTTCCTTAAGTGTTGCATTAGTAAAATCTTGCAAGCAATGGAGACGACAAGACAAAGCTTCCAATAGGCTAGTTTCTTGAGTTTAAGACTAGCCTTAGGTGGGGAATGAAAATAAAATGGGTTATGTTTTACTGTTTTATCTTATGGGTTAGTGGTTGAGTGTGAAAAAGGAAAAAATTAGAGATAAAGAAAAACACAAGTCTGGGGGAGAGTTTAAAAGAAAATAAAAATAGCTCTAGTGAAAAATGAAAAGAAAGTTTTAGCCATCTCATAGATCAAATCAAAAGAAAAGTAAATTTATAAGTTAGAGGGGATAAGCTAGGAACTAATTATAATGAATAGAGATAGAGCAAATAAAAAAAATCCATGGGTCTTGGTTCAAAAAGAAAGAGAAGATAAGAGTCTGTTGAGGGGATGGTATTTGGCCAAAATGGGTCAGTGGTTACACTTGGGCATCAATTGTGAAACAACCCAACCCGGAAAATTTAAAAATTTTCCCTTCGGATTATTATCATCACAGATAATAATCCTCAATGGGCCAAACACAAGCAATGCGGATAAACAACCGATTAAACAATTAAACCAATTCAATAAACCAATATCAATAACCCATAAACCAAATCATCAATTCCAATAACAACGAAACAGTGGTTCCAGAATCACTAACACCCTAGCAATTCTAACACAATGACCACAAAACAAGACACTAGATCATCTCCTCTTCCCCGCCATGATTCCACGATCACACTTTGTCTTTACCTGCATCACATGGCAAAAAGAGATGTGTAAGTATTATCACAAATACTCAGTGAGACGGTTATCCCGTCTACAGGCTATACACACAGGCATAAGCAATGATACAATACCAAACAATAACCAATCATCACACAACAATCAATACGTCAAACTGACGGCATCGATCGACACACGCCTTGTGTCGATCGACACATACTACAGAAACGCAGAATCGAACCTTCTCCTCTCTGGTCCGATTCTGACCTGCTCACCAGTCGATCTCCTGCACAAAAATTGTCAACAAACACATCTAAACAACACATAACAGCCATATCAACGAGAATCAATCATCAAATCATCAAACAATCGTATCCTATCAATCTTTTACCCAGATAAACCTACGGTCACGCACTCACCTTGTTTTTGGATCGATTCTAACCCCAAAACTCCTCCAAAACACAATCGGAAACCTGTTCTGAAAACTAGACAGAACCAGCTACACAACGATATATAGATTGTCTCCAGACTCCTTCTAGTTCGACGAAAATCCTCCCTCGAAGTGGATAGATTGTAGAATCAAAGCTGCACAAACCTCTCTCATTAAAATGATATAACTCAACGAAAACTAAACCGATTGACAAACGGATTTCTCTTACATCAAGATCAGAGAGTGAAGAACTTACCCTCCAAGTTTCACTTAAAACCGATCTAATCTCCCTGGCCGTTCGTCCTCTCCAAAATCCGAATAGAGTTTGTCTCCAAAACCACAAACTCACTCAAACACTCAAATCTCTCAGAACCCTGATCCTCTCTGTTTTTCTGCGAAAAACGGCCAGAAGGAGCAGTTCCCCCTTTATATCCGAGCCCCAGGGCTCCTCAAACCAGCCTGCCGAACCTGATAATTGAAATCAAACCGGTCGGTCCAAAATTAACCCGTGTCGATCGACACAACACCCAGAACTCGACTTCTCATATATCTAACAACGTGTGTCGATCAACACACACACCTTGTGTCGATCGACACACCACCAAAAATCCACTTTTCAGGTCACGGGCGTTACAAATTGTTTCTTTTCTTTCATGCTTTTACATAGTGTGACACTTGCTTTTGAGAGTTAGCCACCATAAAAAATTTGAACCTTTTCTACATTTCATTTTCCAACCCTTTTTCTACCTTGCCAAATGGTATTGATTCAATTTTCAACTGTGAGACCGTACCAAACACTTAAATGAATGTTAAAGAGATGAGATAATAGTTGATGACAGGATTTCTTGTGAGTTCTGGGATTTAGAGTAGGAGCTTGATTTGTGATGGGCATGGAAAAGTTTTCTTAAATAAGGTCTGTTGGGAATCGACTTGGTTCTCTTTAGGACACACTTGTGAGCATCTTTACTGTCTCTTTCTGGTACTGTGTCCCTGTCTTTAAACCTCTTCTTCAGGGTTGCCTTCTGTTAGTTTGCTTGCGGACAAGCAAAAGGCTAGTCTGGGGGAGTTGATATACTAATATCTTTACATTTTCTATGTACATAATTGCATTCCATTATCCTTCATTTAGCATCATTTAGGAGCTCTTTAGCTCTAGTTTAGCTTAAGTTTGCATCTTAGGATCTTAGGTTAGTGTTTATACATATTTCTTTTCTTTTACCCTCTTTCAAATGGTATTTGTGCTGAATTGGAGTTATCTTGCTTATCAGAGCCTAGAGGATTGGAGTGGGTTGCTCAGGAGTGGAAGCAAGGGCAACTGCAAGGTTCTGGAGTTAACAGAGGAAGCAGAAGAGTAAAAGTCGGTCATCAATCATCAGGGCTCATAGATAGAGTGCACCAGGAACAACGGATAGATAGAGTCTCAACAAATATACTAAAGTTCGTGACTTGGGTCGAGAATCAGGATGTCAGTGCCCCCAAACCAGTGCACAGATGTCCCAGGTTATCCATTTGTCACGATGGAGCATCAAGACTCTCCAACGGTTGGATCAGACGTGTCATATCGGCTGAAGAATAAGTTGAAGACATCGATATCCCCTGATTTCAACACAAGCCGATGAAGAAGATCGATAACCTGCGCCTAACGAGGATGCAATGTCACGATACGACTACCAGATGAATCACTGGAATGACACTGGATATCGGTCACTTCCCCGATATGGAGTGACCGATCTTCATCGCATTTTGTTGACTTTTCCGGGTCGACTGTTGACTATTGCTGGATGATCCGTTTTCTTTCTGGGTTGACCCGGGTACTATTATGAGGGGTTATAAATATGTTCTTAGCCCCTGAAAAACCGAAGTTTCGTTTTTCTTTTCTTTAACGCTTTCAAAGCTTTCTTTTTACGTTGTAGTTGAAATCGATCCTTAGAGCATTAATACTTTGATGTTCTAAGTTCTTTGCTTTATAAATTTTCAATCTTTGTGTGTGAATCGTTTTAATTTCTGCATTTTACCATACGCACACCACTCGAGCTTGGTCGTGGCTTGTTCCGTAGCCATGAGTGAGTAATCTCCTTGTTGAGCAACGGGTTGGTAGATTTAGGGACTTTTGAAAGTGGCTAACAATGTTTCGAGTCATCAATGAAGTGTTCTCAATCTTAGCTTGAACTTAAAGCTTGGTTCTTGAATCCCTTCTCGAGTCGTGATGATAGGCATTCTCCTGTCCGAAAGGTGAAGTGGGAATACCCGAACAAACTTTTGTTTGGCTTAGTGATCCTTGACCACGAAAGTTGTTGTTGAGGCACTAAGTGAGCTTATTGGAGTTTGACCTTTATTGCTTGGAGAGTAATTATATCTAGCAGCGAAAGTTAGTTAGATCTTTGTACTCAATAAAGTGATTAGTGCCACGAAAGTGGATTGGTTTGATTTCATGCTCCATGCTTGTAAACTGAACCTTCATCCAGAGACCCTTAACTTTATTAGCCATGATTTACTGCCCCTTTATCAGTTGCCACCCCGTTGCTCAATACCTTCACCATCATTGCATTTACATCTAGTTCTCGCTCTGTTTATTTTACGTATCAATGTAATCTTTGTTTAGTTTAGCTCAAACAACCACTCCTTTATTTATACTTTAACTTAACTAAAATTCTCCATGGTTTATTAGTCTAAATCCTAGTATTCTTTGTGTTCCAACCCTACATTTGCTACAATTGAATCATGAGTTAGGTTGTTAACTTGTTAGGTTTTATTTGATTGAAAACCTTTTCATCAATATATATATATATATATATGCTTCCTAGGTCCATTGCAAATCATATTTTTACGGCTTTAGTACTTTATAGGTTTGATCTTTTTGTGATGTTTCGGTCTCCACTTTATTACATTTTTGTATTTATGACGATTTTTAACGTTTTTTTGTTATTGTTTGTTCCTTCTATTTACAGGTTTAGCGTATCCAATTCAATGATTTTATGTTAGTTTTCTTATTCTATTTTATGGCTTTATGTTGTTTTTAATTTCGTCGTTTTGATATGCATTTGTATCCTATTGTGTTCTCATATAAATTGTAACGATTGCCAACAATTTTTTTGATGTGGTTTCTTCTATTCTTTCGCATATTCATTATGATATCGGATACATAATTTATCTTATCATAATTTATAAGATATATCTATTATTATTTTTGTTTTACATATAGATATGTATTTACGCATTATTATGGTTGAACGTGAAACTCATATTTGATGAAGCTTTGCCATGAAATTTGTCCATGCATGTGTTTTATCAAAACTACGACAATATTTTTGTTGAGGTTGGTGAATAATATATGTAAAAGATCCTTTATTTCTTCGAATTAAAATAAGATCACCACCATCACATGAGTTGAAGAACTATAGTTCCTCTCTTGATCAAATTCCACGCTACTTTTCCTAATACAATTTTTGTGTAAGGTTTAGGTAAATATCTGGTTTATCCCAAGCTAATTCTCCTTATACAACCTTTTATACCATCCTAATACAACGTTTGTGTAACGTTTAAGGTAAACATCCGGTTTATCTCAAGCTAATTCCCCTAATCAAGATGGACTCAGACCCACCTTATTGTTAAGGCTAATAAACAATCCCATTCGGTAGTATCTATTAGCATCCTTGGTCTCCCTTCATGTTTTGATTAATATTTGTTTCTATGTTTGCTTTTATTCTTTGTTTTCTATTGATACACGCTCTTAAAATCTAGTAATTTGATGATCCGAATTAGGCTAACGGGACTTGAGCTCATTATTGTTATAATTCATTTTGTTTATTTACAAACTTGATCTCGATTGTCTATTTCATATTTCTTATGGCTATCATTTATATGGATGTGTTATGTGTACATCGTAGTCTGGATAAATTCTGAAGTTGGTACTATTTGATGTTATACTATACCAGTTGCATCCGGTTATTGAGTTCGGTTTAATATGGTTATCTTTATGATTTGTATTTAAGAGAACTAACATCTTTGTTTACAATTTAATGAAGCTTTTATTAAAATCTAACAAGAGTCTGTTAGGTTGAAATGGTATCAGAGCATTTGCTCCAGCTTCATTCATCTTTTTCTTCCGCAAAAGCTTGATTTCGATTGGATTTTACTGATTGATCTCGTTTTTCTTGTTAAATTCATCTTCTTGGGGCAATTTCTTCTCGACTGATCGTTGATTTTTTCCGAATCGGACATCGTTTTCGAATTCTCCGATTCTCTATTTCGTTATTCTTCACAAATTGTATGAATTTCTGTTACTATCTTCATCACAAGCTCAACAATGTCGAACGACGTTCCTCCAACATCTCACAACTCGAATTCTTCAGCTCCACAGGTCAATAATGCAGATCTGTATGCGAATCCTCTTTATCTTCATGCCGCAGACAATTCTGGTGTATGTATTGTTGCGGATAAGCTCATTAGAGATACTAACTACCATACATGGCACTAATCGATTGTAAAATCTCTCAGTGCAAAGAATAAGCTTGGATTCATATACGGTACTCTTGCTAAACCCTCGGAATCACATACAGACTATGGCCCTTGGAGTAGATGTAATGATATGGTCTGTACTTGGATTACAAATTCTGTATCGAATGATATTGGGGCTGGTACGGCTTATTTTGATGATGCAAGGTTGTTGTGGTTGAACTTAGAAGGAAGATTTAAGCAGAGTAATTTTTCTAAGATCTATAGTGTCCAAGATCAATTGGATCGATTACATCAAGGTTCATTAGATCTCAATGCATATTACACTCGCTTGACTACATTGTGTGAAGAACTATAAGAATTGTCATCTTGTGTATGTGGAAAGTGCACATGTCAATCTAATGACAAATGGATTCAGTTGTATGAACGAAGAAATATTGTGAGGTTTTTGATGAGATTGGATGACTCATTTGCTCAAACTAGAAGACAAATTCTTATGATGGATCCTTTCCCAACATTTACCAAAATCTACAACTATGTTGCTCGGGATGAATAGCAAGTTAACTTTAATCCATTTGTTTTTCAATCTGCTGTCTTTCAAGCCTCAGTTACTCAAGGCAAGCCTCGTCCTATTTGTTCACATTGTGGTCTGCTTGGTCACACCGTGGCTCGTTGCTACAAAATCCATGGATTTCCTCCTAGATACAAGAGTTCACCATTAAGCGCTAATGATGACAAGTTTAAAGGAAAATTTGCTCAGACTAATGGAGTTCATATGGTGTACAACACTACAATAGATCAAACACCTCAGGATTTGTAACATCCACGAACCAAAATTAGGATTTTTGGGCAGTGCGTCGATCGACACAAGTTGTGAATTGAACCGGTTGGTTTAGTTTTTGAGCGTCGGTTTCCGGTCTGGTTTAAGGGAACCCTAGGGTTCGCCTATATAAGTCAGGGCCGTATTTCAGTTGCATTTTTGGGAGAGAAAAGGTGAGTTTCAGAGTTCCAAAGAGAAGAGAAAGAGATTCTTGAGTGTTCTTGTTCCTTAAGGCTAAGAAAAAGCGTGGTTGTGGCTTTGGAGGCAATTCTGTCCGATTTTAGAAGAGGAGGATAACGGCCAGTAAGATTAGATCAGATCGGAGCAAAACATTCAGGTTAAGTTTTCCACTCGCTGATCTTGATATAGGAGAAAACGGTTTGTCAATTCGATGTATATTATAGGAGTTATAATTGTTTTACTGAGAGAGGTTTGTGCAATTTCGGATCTGCGATCAGTCCACTTCAAAGGAGAATTCCCATTGAACCAGATGAATTCAGAGGACGATCTTGTTAGATAGCTCTCTATGTCTAGTTTCCAGATCAGGTTTTCGATCCTGATTCTGAGGTAATCTTCGTTCTCAGTGTGATTTCAAAGTCAGCGTATTGTTCATCTTTTATGAAATCCTAATTCGGTTTAAGAGGTTTTTGGAAAAAGGATCGAGGTTTTGTTGTTTCATGAGGAAGGGAAGATAGAGCAGGGGCTATAGGTGTCAGAGAGGTCTCTTTTCGTGTATGTCCTTGTCTAGAATCGATCCAGAATCAAGAAGAGTGCGTGACCATGGCTTATCTAGGTAATCGGAGTATTCATGATGCGTTTGATTGTGAATTGGAATGGATTGATGAATGATTACTGGTTATTTGTTCGTGCTATACGTTGTTGATTGATTGTTTGGTATTGTACTATTTCTGTATGCCTGTGTGTATAGCCAAGTAGATAGGATGACCGTCTCGCTGAGTATTTGTGATAATACTCATGCATCTCTTTTAGCCATGTGATGGAGTTAAAGAAAAGATGTGATCGTGGCTGTGAAGAGGAGATGATCTATAGTCTTGTTTATTTGCTTTATTTGATTGTTTAGAAGCGCTACGTTGTTAGTTTTATGGAATTGAATTGTTAAATTGGTTTTGAATTGGTGATGGTTTGATGGTTTAATCGTTTGATTGGTTTGAGTTGATTTCCGCTGGTTATGTTTGGTTGCTTGTTGAATTGCTAAGTGTTGAGAATTAGTTTTTATGGGAATACTAATTCGATGTAAAAAAAAAAAGGTAAGGTTATTTCAGGATCAGTCTCAGGTCTATTTATGGCGGAAAGGTTCAGATGTTCACGGACCACAAAGAGCCTGAATTATTTCTTTACGCAGCTAGAGCTGAACCAGAGGCAGAGGCTATGGATGGAGTTGGTAGCGGACTATGATTTGGAGATTGGTTACCATACCAGTAAGGCTAATCTGGTTGCTGATGCTTTGAGTCGGAAGAGGGTTACTTTGGCTAAGGAGCGGGATTGGAACCTTTGAGGTTAGAGGCAGCTAACCAGGTAGACTTGCTATGCAGGATTCGAGTAGCTCAAGAGAAGGATCAAGTGTTGATTTATGCTTCTAGGGTTGTAAGTTCTGAGTATCAGATCTCTGCAAATGGGACGATACTTGTTAATAGGCGAGTTTGTGTGCCGAAAGATGAGGATCTGAGGTAGGAAATTCTTAGAGAGGCTTATGCGAGCATGTTGTCTATTCATCCGAGAGCGACTAAGATGTATCGTGATCTGAAACAGTATTATCACTGGGTCAGGATGAAGAAGGATGTTGCTAACTAGATAGCAGCTTGCCATGTGTGTCAGTTAGTGAAGCCAGAGCATCAGGTTCCAAGTGATTTGTTGCAGAGTTTACCCATTCCGGAGTGGAAGTGGGATATGATTACCATAGATTTTGTGGAAGGATTACCAGTTTCGTGGACTTATTATGCAATATGGGTGATTGTGGATCGTCTGACTAAATCAGCACATTTTTTTGACATTAGGAAGACCGTTGGAGCAGCGGTTTTGGCTAAGAAGTATGTGCGGGAGATAGTAAGGCTGCACGGGGTGCCAATGAGTATTGTGTCAGATAGAGATCTGAGGTTTGTTTCAGAGGTTTGGTGAGCCTTTCAATCTGAGATGGGCATTAAGGTGCATATAGTACTACTTATCATCCTCAGACGGATGGGCAATCTGAAAGGACGATTCAGACACTCGAGGATTTGTTGAAGATGTGTGTGTTGGATTATGGTGGTCATTGGGCGGATCACTTGAACTTGGTAGAGTTTGCGTCTAAAAACAGCTATCAGGCGAGTATTGGTATGGCTCCGTACGAGGTATTGTATGGGAGGCCATGTCGTACACTATTATGTTAGACTCAAGTGGGTAAGAGGAGCATGTTTGGTGCAGACTTTGTTCAGTAAACGATAGAGAAGATCCGTGTTTTGAAGCTGAACATGAAAGAGCCTCAAGATCGGCAGAGGAGTTATGCTGATAAGAGGAAAAAAGAGTTAGAGTTTGAGATTGAGATCAGGTGTATCTCAAGGCGGCGATGTTGAGGGGTCCTAACAGTTCCATTTCAAAGAATAAGCTAAGTCCGAGGTTTATGGGTCCGTTCAGGGTTGTGGAACATGTTGCACCAATGGCTTATCGTTTGGAGTTACCTTAGAGTATGAAGGCATTTCATAAGGTCTTCAATGTGTCGATGCTGAGGAAGTTTCTGCATGAGTGTGAGGAGGTGTTGCTAGGATTTTGGAGGATCTTCAGCCCAATATGATGTTGGAGGCAAGACCTGTGAGAAGTCTTGGGACGAGAGTCAAGTTTCTACACCGAAAGAAGATACCGTTGTTGAGAGTCTTGTGGGATTGTGACGGTGTTGAGGAGGAGACTTTGGAACCAGAGGTTAAGATGAAGGAAAAGTTTTTGAAGTGGTTCGAGAAGCAAGTTGAGGCTTCAGTTTGTCTTCTGGTTTTCAGATTCAAAGTTAGCATGTTGCTATGAGTTTTTGGTTTATGTATTTTTGTTTAAGGTTGTAACGATTATTACATTCTTGAGATTTATAAGCGAGGATTTCTTAGGGATGACTTAATAAGATGAGTAGTTCTTATGTTTGGCTATCTATGTCTAGGAATTGTGACATTTAGAACGTGTGGGGATATCAAGTTTTATGATTAGTTAGAACTTGTTTATGTTTGGGATATAATTTTAGTAAACACCCTGAGTGACTGGGTTTTTAGAGTTGACCTGGGATTGGTCAAGGTTGAGATGATATTCCAGGAGAGTGGAATGTCAGGATGAGACCACGGGAGGTAGTTATGGTCAGAGATGCTTGTTGACGTTTAAGAATTGATTGCTCTAGGGGAGGAGGAATTCTCCGAATAACTCATTAGAAGATGACAAGTTCTCCTGAGGGGATGACGAGTTCCCCTATATTTTTTTGAGAGATGACGAGTTCTCTCTAGGGGATGTGAGTTTTCCTGCATACCGAGAGCTTGACGGACTGTTTGTCTCGAGAGTGTGAGTGGTATGGAGTATACCGAGAGCCTGACGGACTGTATGTCCTGAGGGTGTGAGTGGTATGGTGCACCGAGAGCTCAAGAGATAACAATCCTGAGAGTGTGAGTGTGAGTCACGAATCTCGTACGATTCAGATCACACCAAAAGATAAAGAATCGGAAACAAAGAGTAATCAGAGCGAGGTCACTAGATAAGATCTGTTAACCTAGGAAGAACCAGTAATGGAGTTTCCTGGTTGCGAGATGAACTAGTTGGTTCAAGGAAGATGTTATGTAAAAATGGCTAAGTAAAACAGAATAAGTTTATTGCGTATATTGCTAGAGAGTTCCGGCTCCCCTTTCTCCCTAGTCTTATTTCATATATATATCATTTACAGGATGCGAGAATCGCGTTCCTACATTACAACCTAATTCAAGTCTCTTAACTCTTGTTTGACTCGAACGTTACAAGATTTGAATCTCAGAACAACTATCTATCTTTTGGACCTTGCACCTCGCTATCTTCTCTCATCTAGGGCCCAACTATAATCAAATCACGGCCCATGTTATGGATCTCGCTGACCTCGCGGACCTCTCCAATCTAGGGCCCGAATGTAGTAAGCTCGCGAGGCGAGCTCACCCGAAACGGGATCCCGGGTTGCCGGGTCGAATCTCATTATACTCAACCCGATGCCAACAGTTTGCCCCCCAAGTCCTCCAAGCGGAATATTTGTATCTATGAACGTATATATTTCTTTTGCTTGGAAGACTTAAGTTATTTAATGCGGGATACGACACTTCCTTATTAAATTCCTTTGGGAAATCAGATCTTTCCGAAGTTGCGAGTATGGATATTCCGAGATGATTTATCCCTTGATCTGGGGTCTTAATTAATTTTTTTATGTTTGACCGAGGTTCGCGGCTAATGCGTATCAAGACAGTTCGATTTTCCGCTCTTCTTTCCTTAATCCGAAACTCTAAATATCTTTTGCCCAGCACAACTCCCGAGGGAGTGCATTTTTCGAGGTCATATAAATTATAATGCATATACTCTCCTACCTCATAACCAAGGCTCTCCCTTTATTCCAAGGTAATTCTCTCAAAGATTTTTTTTTTATCCTCTTTTTTTTTTTTTTTTTGCTTGCTCTTGTCGATCTCACTAGGTCTTCATGTGTTCTTGTATTGTTCTTGATTTTGTGTGGCTAGATCCGAATTTGTAGGCTTCTTTTCCTCTTTTTCGTGTTTATGCCTTGGGTTTTTGGATCTATATCATGATTTTGCCTTGATTCCTCTTGTGTTCTTCATTGTTCTTGAGAGTTGATTGAGTGTTCTTCATATATATATTTTTTTGTTTAACTTTCTTCCAATGGGATCTATGGCTCTTATTTTGAGGTAGTTTGTATAATTTCCTTCCCTTCCCTCAAATCTTTTCGAGCTAGTATCCCTCTTCTTCCATCCCGTATCTCGGATCTCGGCGGCGGAATTTTTTTCCTTCCCCTCGATCTCGCATCTCGGAGCTCGGAGCCATTTTCTTTCCCCACGATCTCGCATCTCGGAGCTCAGAGGCGGAGCCATTCTTTGCCCACGATTTCGTATCTCTGAGCTCGCCGTTCGTCGGTCATTGCGAACTCGGGTGATTCGGGCAGGTTTCGTCCTCTCCATCTTCTCCTTAATCTTAAACCTCCTCCTCTTCTTCTTTGTTAACGGTGGTAAGGAGAGAGAAGGCATTAAATCACATTTCGGAGTCGACGTATCTCGCATCTCGGAGCCGACGGACCTCGCATCTCGGACCTAAATCTCTCTTTTGTTCCGACAACTCCATGGAGCGTTTCGGTTTGTTCCCCTCGAGTCGTATGTCAAGAAGTGACTTGACCGCTCTTCGTACCAACTATGGAATACCGGCCGAGATTGAGCTCGTCCTTTCCTCGGACGGCGAGTCTCCGGAACTCGTTAGACCCGGGTTTTGTTGCGGCTACGAGATCTACTTCAAGGAGTGAGGCCTTTGTTTCCCCATTCCGGAGATACTTACTCACTTAATGAGCGAACTTGGCGTGGCTCTTCCTCAGTTGTGCCCGAACCTCATTCGGGAAGTAGTCGGTTTGCAGACTCTAGCTGAGGAGCGCGGGTTGCCACTCGACATTCCTACCCTAGCTCGCGTATGTATGATTCGCAAGAGTTCCGGTCGCAAAGGCAACTTTTATATTGCCATCAAGGAAGGACGTCGGGTTATATCCGATCGTCCCCCTAAGGATGAGAAATGGCAAAAGCGTTTCTTTTTCTTTTCTGCTAACGAGTTCTCCTTTGGAAGACTAACTTCTTTAGTCCATACTGCTTGGTCTCCTACTATTGGTACAGCTAGGATCAAGTTGTTTCTTTCTCTATATTGCTTTCAAGTACTAACTTTATTGTTGTGTTTTTTTTGTTTTTGTAGCACCTTTACCGAAGGCTCCGGATTCGCTTGAGGTCGATATCTTTCTAGACTTTCTACGGCTGGGAGACACGTCTTGGTCCTCATTCACTCGTTCCCGAATCATCGAGTTCGCAACGCGGCTTCGAGCTCTAGGGCCATACGACCCAAATTGCAAAGGTTAGTCGAGTGCATTAAGGCTTGTCAACTCGTTTGTATCTATTGCGCGATATGGGCGTACTTTCTTATTTATCATGTCATCTCGTAGACCGATAGAATGCCCCCTTCACAATACACGCTTGCTACTTGTTATCGTTTTTCTTGTCTAGTGAGTAACAAGACGTGTTCTTAATAATGCAATGTTCTTGTTCTCCTTTTAGGCTACCCATCTCGTCGATCAAGGAAGATGTCGCTAAGTTATCGCCAGCAGTGCAAGGTTAAGGAGCTAGCTGCGACAACTAAACCAGTGGTTCAGCTGGAGACTTTGGAAGCTCACATTCAAACCGCAGAACAGCAGCTCGTCCAACAAACCTGCCTCATCAGGCCAAGGGAAGCTCGCGGACGCTCCACCTCTCCCCAAAGGTCAGCAACTTGCGGTGATGACTATCCCTCCACGTGTTGCTTCCACGGTCTCAGGTCTACCTGCAACATCGTCCCCCTTGCCCGAGCTGCCGGAAGCTCTCGCTCTCGGGCGTCGTCCTCAAGTGTTCCACCACGTGTAGGTGACGGAGATACTGTTCTGCTTTCCCAACTTGCTAGAGGTAGCAAGAGGAAGGCTCATGACAGTGGATCCCGATCCCGCGGTGGATCAAAGAAATTGAGGTACTCTTGGGATTTTGAGTATAACTCCAATTACTCGATCATTGAGGATCCTGTTTCCGCAGCTCACTTGTTTAGGCACTTCAGGAAACCGGGATGCTCGCTGCCTCCGCTGAAAGATCTTATCCCGGAGGACGTGTCAACTTTGAGGAGTTCGCATACTGCAATTCCCAGGTTCTCCATCACCATTTTTTTTATAGCTTCTCGCGGTTAAAACTAAGTCAAAATGCGTCGAATTGACGAGTTTTTTTTTGTAGCTTCTCGCGGCTTTCACCAACATTGTTTCTGCGTATCAAACTCGTCTTCAAGCTGCTCCCTCCTCGACTGATCTTACCGAGGTGAATGCCACCATCGCTACTCTCAGATCTGAGCTAGCAGAATTACGTGATGCAGCGGCGAAGAATGCTGAAGCTCTCCGTCTTAGTGATGAGCATCTTACCCGTGCTAAGTCACTAGAGCGCAAACTCCGCGAAGCGACGTCCTCCCGCGATGAGCACTGGGAGAAACTCAAATTTGCACGAGAAACTATCTCATTGCTGAACGACAACGAGAAGTCGGCTAAGGCTCAACTCGCAGAGGTGGAGAAGAAGTACCGTGAGCTCGCCGATGCTCATGAGATAGACTTAAAAGTCGCGGCGCGTGATGCCAGAAAGGACCTCGCTATCAAATTCAAGGAGACCCTCGACTTGGTGAAATCGCACATAGCGGGGAAAGATGCAACTCTAGTCCCTCTTGTCAAAGTCTCTGAGACAAAGGCTAACATCGAGCTTCTTGAGGTCATCATCAAGGGTGAGATTACAGATTTCCAAGCTGAGCTAGATGTGGTTTCTCTTGATAAGGTATTTGTCTTCTCAAGTCGTTCCTTTTCTAACTTTGTATCTCATCCTTTTGTTGACTATATTTCCTTGATGTTCGAGTAGGACAAGTTCGCAAAAGACCTCGCCGATGCTGAGGTAAAGGTTCCTAAGCTCGACCAGTCTCAGATGGAGCTTTTTGCCTCTGACCTTTCCCCTGAGCTCGCCATTACCGCAGAGCTCGTTGCAACCGAGCCCTTTGACGAGTTCGGCACTAACGCGGGTTCGCTCTTAGGTGATATGCGTGTTGACGTTCCAGAAGACGTGGAGGACACTTGATTACTCACTCCTATCGCGTTTTCTAACTTAATCTATTTCAACAGTTAGGTGGATGTCATGTTTCCCACCCTTTTTTCCCTTTTGAAATTAAAACTTGGTGTTTTGGTGGTTGTTATAACCTATTTCTCCTTTTGAGATTAAAACTTGGTGTTTTGGTGGTTGTTATGTTTCCAACCTATTTCTTCTTTTGAGATTAAAACTTGGTGTTTTGGTGGTTGTTATGTTTCCAACCTATTTCTCCTTTTGAGATTAAAACTTGGTGTTTTCCACCTTTTTCATTCTGGTTGACTATCATAATACGAGCTTATCACATGGTTTCTCGTAACATGTTTAACTAGCCTTTCCCCCACCCCCCAAGTTCTTCAAGTGAATTATTTTCCTGGGGAACTTACATCAGCGAGATTATATGTCACGACCTTTGTTGTCAATCCTCTTTGGTTTTGAGTTCGGAACTCGCTAAGTTATTCAGGATGAACCCGGCGAAGCTCGTGGCTTGTTATAAGTTGGAGACGAACACGGTAGATACCCCGAGCTCGGAGCTCACTGTGCGTTTCAAGGTGGACTTGGTGGAGCTCGTAGCTCATTTCATGAGTGGGTCTCGGTAAATATATCGGGCTCATAGCTTATTGCGCGCTTCAAGACGGACTCGGTAAAGCTTGTAGCTTATTATGCAATGGGGGCAGACCCGATAAATATACCGAGCTTGCTACTCCCTGCGCGCTTCGAGATGGACTCGGTGGAGCTCGTAGCTCGTTAATATAGACGCTTCGGTAAATGTACCAAGCTCAAATTTTATTGCGCGCTTCGAGATGTACTCGGTAAAGCTTGTAGCTTATTATGCAATGGGGGCAGACCTGATAAATATACCGAGCTTGCTACTCCCTGCGCACTTCGAGATGGACTCGGTGGAGCTCGTAGCTCGTTAATATAGACGCTTTGGTAAATGTACCAAGCTCAAATTTTAGTGCGCGCCTCGAGATGTACTCGGTAATATTATGTCGGGGCATCTCGAGGTCAACTTGGAAATGCGAAAAGAAAAAAAAATTTTTTTTTTTTTTTTTTAGGCGACTGAACCCACATTGTGAGCTGCCTACGTACCCATGTCGGGATCAAGTCATAACGTAGTTCGTGTCTTTCTTTTTTAAGAATAATACTTTTTCAAATGCATCGCATTCCAGGATCTTGGAATAGGGACTTTATCTATGGTATCAAGACCGTAAACCCCGTGTCTAACCACTTTGGTAACTCGATATGGACCCTCCCAATTCGCTCCAAGTTTACCAGCTCTGTACTCGGCGGTATTTTGGAATACCCGTCTTAAGACTAGCTCTCCTACCCCAAACCTCCTTTGTTTTATCTTGGAGTTATAATACCGCGCCGTTGCTTGTTGGTAATTTTGCATTCGTATCATAGCTTGGTCGCGACGTTCGTTAATAACATCCAAACTATCCTTAAGCAACTCATTATTTTCTTTCTCGCTGTGCGGCCACTTCGGCTGGTACCACTGCTTCCATTGCGAACACCAGCGAGAAAGGCGTTTCCCTTGTCATTTTTCTTGGGGTTGTCCGACATGCCCACAATACTCCTTGTAATTCTTCAGCCCATTCTCCTTTGTGTGCTCCCAACCTCTTCTTCAAGTTGTTCAGAACTGACTTGTTTACGGCCTCTGCTTGCCCGTTTCCTTGAGGATAACGGGGAGTCGACTTACTAAGACGTATCTTCCAAGTTTCACAAAATCCTTCAAATTTTTTAGAAATGAACTGGGATCCATTGTCTGTGACAATCTCATAGGGCAACCCGTGGCGGCATATTATGTTTCGCCATACAAATCGTTGAACGATAGTTTGGGTTACGTTTTTGTAAGCGCCCGCTTCTATCCACTTTGAAAAATAATCTGTTAATACTAACAGGTACTTTACATTCCCAATAGAAGGATGGAGAGGTCCTACGACATCCATTGACCACCGCATAAACGGATAGGGAGCCGAGACGGATGATAAAGGTTCACTTGGCTGTCGAATAATCGGGGCGTGCCTTTGACACCGTTCACATCTTAGAGAATAATTCTCGCAATCTGTGACCAAGGTGGGCCAAAAATACCCTTGCCGCTTTACCTTGAATGCGAGCGCTCGTCCCGCGGAGTGGTTCCTGCATAGACCTTCGTGAATCTCTCTCATAACTGTGTCAGTATCGTCTCCGGTTATACAGGTCAAGTAAGGTCCCGATACACTGCACTTGTATAATGCACCTTTTATAATGCAAAACCGTGCACTAACTACTTTTAACTTTCTCGCTTCCCATTTATTCTCGGGAACTTCCCCAGTTTCAATATACTTTCTGATTGGAATTCTCCAATCTGGTATGTTGCAAACATCACTTAGCATTGATCCATCCTTATGTTCCGAGTTGACCGGGTTGCCAAGAATAACGGGTTCTTGCAATTCTTGATCCAGTTCGGCAGTCTCTTCTTCCTCATTCATGTCCTGAAGTTGACCTCCCTCCGGAGCAAGTTCCTCACACTCGCTCCTTGGTTCCGAATCTGTTGTTTCAACACTTTGTTTATGGTTATCAGCTTCAGGCGATGAGGCAGGACTTAACTCAACAGGGTTTTCTTTATCACGTTCTGACTGGCGCTTGTCATTCCTGGTTGTTTTTGACACGTCGGGTAGGGCACGAGTGTCGCCATTCTGTGGGTTAACAGGCAGAATAACCTCATCGTTCTTAGTTGTGTCTGGCACCTCCGGCAACGTACCATATTTTGTGACCTCCAAATTGGCCTCAGAAAATCCATCCTTGTTTATGTCACTTCGAGAGCTAGCTCGCCTAACCTTCCTCTTATCTGGTAACATACTAGCGTCCAAATCGTCAGACAAATTCGCCTTTCTTTTCATCGCCCGCGTGGTAACGGCAAGTATTTCTGAAACCAACTTTATACTGGGTTCTTCTATGACTTCGACGGGTATAACTCGCCGAACTAGAGGACTGGAAGTTGAGGCTAATGTCGCCAAGGCATCAGCTGACGCATTCTCTCCTCTTGGGACCCGAGTAAGCTCGAAATGGTCGAATTGCTTGGATTGTCCTTGAACGATCTCTAAGTACGCCACCATTCGTTCATCCTTGGCTTCGTACTCCCTGGAAAATTGGTTTGCAACTAACTGGGAATCGGTGAAAGAGTACAATTCTTTGACTCCAATCCCGGAAGCTAACCTTATCCCGGCGATCAAAGCCTCGTACTTGGCTTCGTTATTTGAGGCGTTAAAGACCAATCTAAAAGATTGCTCAATTGCTTCCCCAGTTGGAGAGATTAGGCGGATTCCGATTCCAGAACCTTGCTTTGATGAGGAACCATCTACGTAGAGTGCCCACTTAGTTTCGAGGAGCAAGCTCCCAAAATTTTCGGCTGTGAGTTCTACGAGAAAGTCGGCGAGAACTTGTGACTTTGCACTCGTCCTAATACGATACTCGATATCATACTCACTTAGTTCGATCGCCCACTTCACTAAACGACCCGACTGACTTGGACTATGTAAAATAGTCCTTAGTGGTTGATTCGTCATCACGATAACTGAATGTGACTGGAAATAAGGACGTAGCTTGCAAGCTGAAGTGATTACGGCGAGAGCTAACTTCTCCATCGCGGAATATCGCGTTTCTGGGTCGGTTAAACTTTTGCTTATGTAAAAAATAGGCTTTTGTTCATTCCTGTCTTCTCGGACTAGGACCCCGCTCACTGCCCCTTATGATATTGCAATGTAGAGAAACAAGGGTTCGCCTGGGATGGGTTTTGACAAGATAGGTGGTGATGCTAGATATTGTTTTAACTGTTTAAAAGCCTCCTCGCACTTATCATCCCAATGAAATTTTTGATTTCTTTTGAAGAGTTGGAAAAACGGGAGACATTTATCAGTGGACCGTGAAATAAATCGATTTAAAGCGGCAATTCGTCCGGTTAACCGCTGCACTTCCCATGTTGACGTGGGAGATGGCATGGTTAATAGTGCCTTGATCTGGTTTGGATTTGCTTCAATGCCTCTTTTGGTCACCAAGTATCCAAGAAACTCTCCGGAGGTCATAGCAAATGTACATTTGGTGGGGTTTAACTTCATTCCAAACTTATTGACAAGTTGGAAACAGTCTCTTAGATGGGATACATATTCCCCGGCTATCGTAGACTTCACCAACATGTCATCAATATAGACTTTCATTGTTTTTCCTAGTTGTTCCGAGAACATCCTATTCACCAACCTTTGGTAAGTGGCTCCGGCATTTTTCAACCCAAAGGGCATCACTTTATAACAATAGATTTCATGATCCGTGGTGAACGATGTCTTTTCTTGGTCATCGGGATTCATTCGTATTTGATTATATCCCGAAAATGCATCCATGAATGACAATATCTCGTTTCCCGCTGTTGCCTCAACGAGTCAGTCGATACGCGGGAGAGCAAAACTATCTTTTGGACATGCTTTGTTCAAGTCTGTGAAATCGATACAAACTCTCCACTTTCCATTTTTCTTCTTCACAACTACTGGGTTAGCCAACCAGTCGGGATACTTTACTTCGCGAATAGAGCCGCTTTTGAGTAATCGTTCGACTTCATCATTAATGGCTTTGGATTTTTTAGGTCCTAGTTTGCGCCGTTTCTGTTTTACCGGCCTCGCGGTTGGATCTATGTTCAGTTCGTGCGATATAACGTCTATACCGATGCCTGGCATGTCCTCGGACGACCAAGCAAAACAGTTCTTGTTTTCTTTCAAGAAAGCGATAAGCTCGCATTTTATTTCCTCGTTAAGGTCAGATCCGATGCCGACACAACGATCTGGACTATCCTCATCAATGCAAACCTGGATAATCTGATCACTAGGTGGACCAATTTTTGGAATAGAGTCTTCGCCTTTTTCATGCTCAACACGCAAACTCGGACCTTTGGGTTCATGACTTGGTTCCTACGAGGTCATCACTCTCCCTTGCTGATCTCGAAAGTTAGAATAGGGGAGCGTTCCTACCAGGGATGAACCTTGACGTTGCTTTAATTGCTATTGTAACTTGAGCTTATATCCGCTCATATAGCACATCCGCAAATCTTTTTGGCTTCCGTGGACCACTCCGACCCCGCTGGGAGTTGGGAACTTAACACATTGATGGTATGTTGACGGAACAGCCTTCATTGCGTAAATCCATGGAGTTCCTAGAATCACGTTATACGTTACTGGCCGATCTATTACGGTAAAATCGACTAACTTAAGTACCCCGGCCGCCGATACTGGAAGTCGTATCATTCCAATCGACATCTCGGTCATCCCGTTAAACCCGGTTAACAGGGTTGGACCTCCATCCGAACTAGAGTATCGAGAAATATTAAATCAACGGAACTTCTCGTATCGACAAGGATTCGCGAAACCTCGCACTTTGCACCAATGTCGAGTTTGATAACCAATGCATCATCGTGAGGTTGGTTAAGTCCCGTTGTATCTTTCTCAGAAAAGGATACTTCCATCTCGGTCTCATCAGGTGCAAAACGTGTCTTTCCGAACTCGGCATTCCGTTGGTGTTTTTTGATGGACGTTACCGTATCACGACAAAACTTAGATCCACCCATAATGAAATCAATTCTTTTCTTTTGAGTTGGTTTCGGTGAATCTGCCTTTTCTTGTGATCTCCCCCTCTTTGCGGAAGGAGCATCCCCGCGATCGTTTTGAGCATCACTAATTAACTCTCGCTTCAAACTTTCTATGTCAAGTCCAGCATTTGTAAGTTCTCCCGACGCAAATTTTGCGGCGAGAAGTTTCTTTAGTTTAAAGCAATCTTGCGTGGCATGCCCTTTGCATATGTGAATTTCGCAAAACGCGTTCTCGTCCCGACCCATGGTCCTTGGCCATTTTTTGTCAGAATCGCGAGTTAAGGCATATGCGTGGTGCCCGCCACCATGGTTTCGGAAGTCCTTGTTATCTCTCTTTTCAAATTTTTTTGGACTTGCAGATGTCTCTTGAACCGATTTATGAGGTTTAAACTTTTTATCTAGAACAGTCTTTTCTTCCTCGGCGTCAATCCAGTTTGTGGAACGATGAAGGGCATCTTCTATTGTCTCCGCCTTATGGATCGTCAGATCGAAGCGGAATTTCGAATCGTGCCATAGACCATTCTTCAAAGCTTGTAGCGCGGTGGGATCATCGACCCCTGCTATCCTGGCTTTCACTTTTTTGAAGCGCTCGATAAAGCTGCGTAAAGGTTCATTCGCTCCTTGGGATAGATTCCAAAGATCGACGGTACGTTCCTTTATTCATGAAGATCAAATAATGCTTGAGGAACGCCTTTGATAGCTGATTGAAATTGTCAATGGACCCTTCCTCTATCCGTGAAAACCACTCTAAGGCGGAGCCTTCGAGGTTTTCAGCGAAAAGTCGGCAAAAACCCACATCTTTCTCGTCCTCATGGAAATGAGCACGAGCTGCCGCAATTCGAAATGCGGTCATAAAAGCCTTTGGATCCGAGTTTCCTTCGTATGTTGGGAGCCTTAGCTTTCCAGTATCTTGGATCCGTGCGTTAGAAATTCTTGAGGTGAACGGGGTTCTCTCCGTTTCCTCAATGACACGAACTATCTCTGGAGCCGCGCTTGTTACTTTGTGAACTTTGGAAGTTACAGCCAGGAGTTCTGCGTTGGTTCTATCGAGGTCCTTCCGCAGGCTCTCGAATTCGGATCCACCTCGCATAATCGGTACTCCTCCAGATAGGGTAGGTTGCCCTTCGGAACTTAGAGTATGGAGACCGTGGGCTTGACCGCTTTCCGATCCGCCACGAGTTTGGTTATGCTGACCATCCTTACCCTGAAACACGGGAGGAGGAGGGTTTCCTGGGGTGACCACATGACCCAAACTTACTCGAGGATCTGTTTCTTGGTTCATCCCAGTTAAAATCTGGTTGCTGGATCTAGGAACCGCGGTCTCAGTTCCATCTCCAGCCGTTGAGGTAGGATCGTTGATAAGCAAAGTATCAGCCCGGCGAGATGGGTCGACCTGCGAGTCTCTACCACTCCGTAGTGCATTCAACGCGCTAATGCGCGTTTCCAATTCGATCTGTGCTGTGGCTAAATTGGTCAACCGAGTTTCGATTCTCTCTTTGTGAGAATCGAAACGAGCTACGAGAGCATCGCTCGCAGTCCTTTGTAGATCCGAAGCAGACTTCAGATCGGAAAACATCATCTTAATCTCAGCCAACACGGTAGCTTGGTCAACTTGGTCTGACATCGCAGAAGAGGATGGTGATCCGAGGCTCTGGTACAGGTTAAATACTTTCGCTTCCCCTTAGACGGCGCCAAAATGTGAGTCACGAATCTCGTACGATTCAGATCACACCAAAAGATAAAGAATCGGAAACAAAGAGTAATCAGAGCGAGGTCACTAGATAAGATCTGTTAACCTAGGAAGAACCGGTAATGGAGTTTCCTGGTTGTGAGATGAACTAGTTGGTTCAAGGAAGATGTTATGTAAAAATGGCTAAGTAAAACAGAATAAGTTTATTGCGTATATTGCTAGAGAGTTCCGGCTCCCCTTTCTCCCTAGTCTTATTTCATATATATATCATTTACAGGATGCGAGAATCGCGTTCCTACATTACAACCTAATTCAAGTCTCTTAACTCTTGTTTGACTCGAACGTTACAAGATTTGAATCTCAGAACAACTATCTATCTTCTAGACCTCGCACCTCGCTATCTTCTCTCATCTAGGGCCCAACTATAATCAGATCACGGCCCATGTTATGGATCTCGCTGACCTCGCGGACCACTCCAATCTAGGGCCCGAATGTAGTAAGCTCGCGGGGCGAACTCACCCGAAATGGGATCCCGAGTTGCCGGGTCGAATCTCATTATACTCAACCCGATGCCAACAGTGAGTGGTGTGAATATGAGTTAAGAGTAATTAATGTCTGAAACATGGCTATAAGCATAGGACTGGATGTTGACCTCAGAGATCGAGAGTGTTGATCTCGGGTGGTGCTGGCCGGGTTGGTCAGGATTATTGACCATAGTGTGACGGTGTTGGGTGATTTGAAGTCGAATCTGTGTTAGTGGGGGGAGAATTGTAACGCCCGAAAACCAAAATTGGGATTTTTTGGCAGTGCGTCGATAGACACAGGTTACGATTTTAACCGGTTGGTTCAGTTTTTGAGCGTCGGTTTGCGGTCTGGTTTAATGGAACCCTCGGGTTCGCCTGTATAAGTCAGGGGTCCGTATTTCAGTCACGTTTTTAGCTGAGAAAATATGATTTTCAGAGTTCCACAGAGAAGAGAAAGAGATCCTTGAGTATTCTTGTTCTTTAAGGCTAAGAAAAGGCGTGACTGAGGCTTTGGAGGCAGTTCTGTCTGGTTTTAGAAAAAGGAGGGTAACGGCCAATAAGAACATATCGGATCAAAGCAAAACTTTCAGGTTAAGTTCTCCACTCTCTGATCTTGATATAGAAGAAAACGGTTTCTCAATCGGATGTGTATTTTAGGAGTTATAATTGCTTTACTGAGAGTGGTTTGTGTAGTGTTGGATCTAAAATTAGTCCACTTCAAAGGAAAAAATCAAAGGACCATCGAAATTCCGTTGGATAGCTCTCTTTTTCTAGTTTCCATATCAGGTTTCCGATCTTAATTCTGAGGTAATCTCCGTTCTCAGTGTGTTTTCGAAATCAGCGTGTCGTTCCTATTTTCTGAAACCCTAATTCGTTTTAGGAGGTTTTTGGAGAAAGGATCAAGGTTTTGTTGGTTCGTGAGGAAGGAAAGATAGAGCAAGGGCTATAGGTATCAGAGAGGTCTTTTTTCGTGGCTGTCCTTGTCTAGAATCGATCCAGAATCAAGGAGAGTGCATGACCATGGCTTATATGGGTAATCGGAGTATTCATGATGCGTTTGATTTTGAATTGAATGAACTGATGAATGATTACTGGTTATTTGTTCGTGCTATGCGTTTTTGATTGATCTCTTGGTATTATGTTATTTCTTTATGCATCTGTGTATAGCCAAGTAGATGGAATGACCGTCTCATTAAGTATTTGTGATAATACTCACGCATCTCTTTTAGCCATGTGATGGAGTTAAAGAAAAGATGTGATCATGGAATCAAGGCTGTGAAGAGGAGATGATCTAGAGTCTCATTTATTTGCTTTATGTGATTGTTTGGAACCGATAGGTTGCTGGTTTTATGGAATTGAATTGTTAAATTAGTTTTGAATTGGTGATTGTTTGATGGTTTAATCGTTTTGTTGATTTGACATGATTTCCGCTGGTTATATTTGGTTGGTTGTTGAATTGCTAAGTGTTGGGAATAAGTATTTATGAAAATATTAATTCGATGAAAAAAAAACAGGTTGGGTTGTTTCAGTTTGGTATTAGAGCCCTTACAGTTTTAGAGCGGGTGCACCTGAATAATTATGAGGATTTAGTCAATTTTTGTGTGTGTGTTTAGAGTCCTCGATCATCTTCTTCGAGCCTTCAATGAGATTCCACGTTATGCATTTGTTTTATATTTTCTGGCTTTCTAGTATGCTTAGTGTTCTGCTATGGTTATGCAAGAGAGATGGCTAGAGGAGCTAGAGGTAGAGGCCGTGGTGGTTGATATATCATGGTTTTTACCAGTTTTTGGCCATGATATAAGTCTTTTTATAGAGTCTTTTTGGTATTTGTCTAGTCTTTTCTAGTGTTTATAAGTTCATTTACGTTTGAAGCATAATTGAAACTTTTGGAGCATTTTGGATCATTGAGGAAAGAGAAGCCAAAGTTATCAATTCGGATTCTATATTTCTACCTTGCGTCGATCGACACAACTCATGTGCGTCGATCGACGTACATGTCTGACGAGACGATTTCTTTTTTCCATCTGAAGCTCCAGAAGTTAACAAAAAAATGCCCCAATCCGGCTTTTTTGCATTATATATAGTTTTTCCTAACTTTAGAGTTTTGGGTATCTTATTTTCTATTGAGCAAAAGAGAGGGATTGGATCTTAGAGCATTTTGGGAGAGATTTCTACACTTTGACACCTTGAGATTTCAAACCCTTTGTATCTCTTTCTCTATTTCTTTTATGCAATTTTATTCAGTGATTATGATTTCATCATCTATTTCTGAGTAATTTGCTTGTTAGGTTTTGAAAATTCAAGGGATTGATGAGAAATTGCTAGGATTGAATACCGTTGGGATTTATCTACTTGTTTTTCATCTGGATTGCTTTACTTGTGATTTTAGGATTTATCAACTGAAATAGGAAACCCTAGGTTGAATTAATAGATGTGAAAGTATTGTTAACAACGTGAACCTAATCTTAGATGAGCAAAATAACTATTAGCAAAGAGCTTTGGCTTAGTGATTTTATGAACAATCAAACCTGAACATTAATGCTTGACTTTATTTATTGACTTTGTAAAGAAATTTAGAATTTAGGGATTTAGTCATAGATAATCTCTGCAACGAAAGTTGACACATGTGTTTCGAGTTCTAGAACTGTGCTTAATAAAAATCCTAATAGTCTTTTATTCCTCAATTTTGATTCATACCTCAGAATTATCCATGACCTAACTCTTTTGTCCAATTTATTTCAAGAACACTAATCATCATCTATTTGCTTGCTTTGTTATTTAATTTAGTTCCATACATTGTTTCTTAGCTTAATTTGAATTCATAATCTTTTGTGTGATTTAGATTCCTAGTGGATTCGATCCCTAAGTACTACTACAATCTCTTAATTTGAGAGAGTAGCTCAAGGTAAATTTGATCATATCAAATTTTGGCGCCGTTGCCAGGGAATCGAAATGACCAATCGATTTTTGATTTTAGAATTTTGTCTAAGTTTTAATTTTTGTTTTGTTACTTACGCGCTCTATCTCTTTTTCTTGTGTGTTTCAGGTGTATGCCTAACCGCACTACCAAGAGCAACCAGGACAAGGAGCTAGTCGATCTCATTCTAGAGATAGGAAAGTTAGAGCGTGCGAACCGAGTAGCGAAAATGCCAGTCAAGATGGTTAATCCGCTAGTGCTTGTCAGAGGGGAAGATGGGTTTCAGCAAGATAAGCAATGAAGCAGGCTTAATGCTCAAGGGCACAGACTAGATGCTGAAGGTGTTGTGATTGTTAAACAAGTAGCAGTGGAACAGCAGGAGAATGCTAGGCATGGGTGCACTTTGGGAGAATACAACAGGCCTGATGATTTCTATGCTAACAGAGCTGCGATTCGTCCTCCATCTTTCCAGAGGAATGACTTTGAGCGAAAGCCTGCATACTATGCTCTTGTGGCTCAACATCCTTTTCATGGTCTTCCATCTGAGCACCCCATGGACCATATAGAGAGATTCGAGGATTTTGCATCGAGCATTAAAGCTAATGGAGTGTCGAATGATTCCCTTTACTGCAAGTTTTTTCCCTTACTCACTTGGTGGAGAAGCAGCTTACTGGTTGAAGGAGTTGAAAGCAGAATCGTTGACTACTTGTGAAGATACTAAGAATGCTTTTCTCAATAACTTCTTTGATGAAGCAAGGTTTGAAGATTTGAGGACGAAGATCTCTACGTTCAACAAGGACCGACTGAAGCATTCAAGGCTTCTTGGGTGAGATTCAAAGCTTATCAGAGAGATTGTCCTCATCACGACTTTAGTGATGTTCAATTGCTGGATATATTCTTCAGAGGAATATATTGGAGGTACCAGATGGCGCTGGATGCTGTAAGTAATGGGAATTTCAATACGAGATATCCAGAAGATGTTCTTGTGCTGATAGAGAACTTGGCTGCTAGCAATAATACCAAGAATGCAGATTTCAAAAGGAAGAAGCTTGGTGGAAACATGGAGGATAATCAGATTGCAGAGGTTTGGGCTAAGGTGGATTCAGTGCATAGTCTCTTGTTGGCTAAGAATAAAAAAAGTATGCACTTTGCTGCTGAAGTTGAGGCCATTAAAGAAGATTGAGTTGAAGATGTCAATTTCATTGGTGGAGGATATCAGGGTCAGAGATTTCAATATGGTCAGAACAACCAAAGTTTCAACAATTCATTCCAGAAGCCGTTTCAGAGCAACATCTACACAAGGAACTATGGTTCTTCTTCTTATCAGACGCCTCCTGCTCAATCTTCGGATAATGAGATGAAATCTATGTTGGAACAGATCTTAGAAGGTCAACAGAAGATGACTGTAAGCTTCAATGGGAAGATTGATGCTATGTATCAAGACTTGAATGGAAAATTTGAAGCTTTGAATACCCATGTCAAGAAGCTGGATATTCAAGTTGCTTAAACCGCAGAATCGATGAAGAGACTAGAAGGTTTTCTTCCTAGCAAAAATGACACAAACCTAAGAAATTACGTCAATTCGATCACTTTGGAGAGTGAAAAAGAGATTGCATACCTTGCGTCGATCAACGTCACGAGGGTGTATCGATCGAGGCATGTTGAAATTTATGAAGACACAATCAGACAAGCATCAACTGAGCTCGACACCAACTTGACACAAAAGCCTTGTGTCGATCGACACCAGGAGGGTGTCGATCGACATACAACCCAGGAGCACCCGTCTAAGACTTTGGTTAACGTAGATGAACGTGTTTACAAACCCAAGGTACCATACCCATCGATTATTAGTGTCAAAGAACCATAGGAAAAAGGGAGGGATGCTTAACCACCATTGAGGAAGTTACCTAAGATAATGAGTCCGGAGAAGTTCGTTGTTCCTTACACAAGCAAAGGTATGGAATTAAAGGATTCTCTCTCTGACACTAGAGCTAATGTGAATGTCATGTCTAAGGCTGTTGCAAATAAGCTAGGGATTTTAGATTTACAACCTTCAAAGCTATCTATCGAGCTTGCTGACGCTTCTTCTACAACTTCAAAAGGCTTCATTCCTGACTTGATTCTTCAAATAGGAGATTGTCTAGTTCATGCGGATTTTCACATTATGGAGTTAAAAAAGGATAGCAATAGACCATTGATTCTTGGTCCTTCCTTGCAACTGTGGGTGCGATTGTGGATTATCCTAATAAGCGAATCTCTTTCTCCAAGATCAACAACAATGTCTTCTACCCATCAGTTAGTGTCAAAGAGACTTCTTTTATGATCGTTACTAATAGAGGAAAGCGGATTTTAGACCCTGGAGATGACACAAAGAAGATCCAAAACGTCCTCAAGATGACTGCTTCCATTGCACATCATGGAGTCACCAAACCAGAAAATTCCACGTGCAAAAAGATCCCAAGTGCTCCGCCTTCGACTCTAATCTCTCGAGGATGTGATGAAATCCTGACTGACCGCAAAGTGAGCCGCAAAATGACCTCAAAACCTTTCTCTAGTTTAGAATTATCATTCCCTTAGAGTTGGGGGAGAGAGAAGAGGTAGTTGTCCAAGAAATACTGCAAAACACCATGAAGCTCTTTCCTAGTGTTGTTCCTTGGAAGTCTAGAAGGAGAGCGATCACATGTGAGTTTATCATCGGATGAGGGAGACACAAAGCCCCTCAAAGATCCACCTCACGCTTGAACCCCAACACGGTCCAGCTAATGGCTGAAACAAGCGCTTGGTGGGAGGCAACCCACCGGTAAGTTTTCTTTTATACTTTTATTTTTCATTCTTTTGAGTCTGTTTTGCCCTCCTCTTGATTTATTTTTACACCGAGACGTTGTGAAGTAAGTCTGGAGGAGGATGTTTATCATTTACTAACAATTTTTTTTCTTTTCTTTTGTTTCTTGAGTCCAATAGTTTTATTGAGTCAAAGATGTTGGAAACTATGACCCTTCTTTTGGTTTATTGGATTGTCTTTTTCAAATGAGTGACCATTTTTGCAGAATCGATTTTAGAATCAGACTAATGAAAAATCCAAAGGCTGACCGGTTAACTAGAGACGTCCTTTATTTCTATTTAAATTCGCCAATTCTGAGCTAAGTCAACGGTCTCCTTTGTGATTGGTGTTCATAGGGCTTGACTCCTCGTTCGTACTTGACGATTGCAACCTGTGTGAAAAGTGGTGGTACTCCTCTCCCTTGTTCTAATTTATAAAAAAAACAAAGTGTGATATGATTTTCTTTGAGTAGAAAACCAATGAGTCATTACTCAAGAGATGATCACAAAAAACTCAAAAGAAGCAGTCTGAGTCCCGTAGAAAGGATGTAGAGGGCGAGCAGTCTCACGATTACGTCTCCTCACAAGGAACATAAGAAGTGAGTAGCACTGTTTTTGAGTTTATATAAAAAAAAAAGAGAATAAGTCTGGGGAAAAGAAACGGTACCAGGAGTTGTATGGTTGATTTATCATGGTATAGTACAGGAACGAGTCTAGAAGGTTCTTGACATTGAGATCATTGATGAGACCATGACTTATGGATTTTGTTGTGAAATTGTGAATGAATTTGGGAGGCTGCGAATGTCTACGAAGAAGTACATGGTGGTTTGATTTGGATTGGTTTTGCATTATGTAGATTACGTGTTGAAAGGGTCAGTTCGGTGCTCCAATGGAAGGTAAGTTTCTGTGTTTTCAAACCTCTTTCACATTCTTAGTTTATATTTTGCTTGAGGGCAAGCAAAGGCAAAGTCTAGGGGAGTTGATATATCATGGTTTTTACCGGTCTTTGGCCATGATATAAGTCCTTTTGTAGAGTCTTTATGGTATTTGTCGAGTCTTTTCTAGTGTTTATAGGTTCATGCACGTTTGGAGCATAACTGGAGCTTTTAGAGCATTTTGGAGCATTGAAGAAAGAGAAGCCAAAGTTATCAATTCGGATCGTATATTTCTACCTTGCGTCGATCGACACAACCCATGTGCATCGATCGACGTACA
The DNA here is from genome assembly GCA_964056655.1 of Arabis hirsuta. Lineage (NCBI taxonomy): Eukaryota > Viridiplantae > Streptophyta > Magnoliopsida > Brassicales > Brassicaceae > Arabis > Arabis hirsuta. The sequence goes on along the minus strand of OZ053298.1, from coordinate 20,323,358 downwards.
TGTCTGACGAGGCGATTTCTTTTTTCCATCTGAAGCTCCAGAAGTTAACATAAAAATGCCCCAATCCGACTTTTTTGCATTATATATAGTTTTTTTCTAACTTTAGAGTTTTGGGTATCTTGTTTTCTATTGAACAAAAGAAAGGGATTGGATCTTAGAGCATTTTGGGAGAGATTTCTACACATTGACACCTTGAGATTTCAAACCCTCTGTATCTCTTTTTCTATCTCTTTTATGCAATTTTATTCAGTGATTATGATTTCATCATCTATTTCTGAGTAATTTTCTTGTTAGCTTTTGAAAATTCAAGGGATTGATGAGAAATTGCTAGGATTGAATACCGTTGGGATTTATCTACTTGTTCTTCATCGGGATTGCTTTAATTGTGATTTTAGGATTGATCAACTGAAATAGGAAACCCTAGGTTGAATTAATAGATGCGAAAGTATTGTTAACAACCTAAACCTAATCTTAGATAAGCAAAATAACTATTAGCAAAAAGATTTGGCTTAGTGATTTTGTGAACAATCAAACCTGAACATTAATGCTTGACATTAGTGGTCATGGAGGCCATGGTGGTCGTGGAGGATGTGGGCGCGGTCGAGGACTTGAGAATGAGTCCACCGTCGCGAGTGTGGCCTAGAGTTCCGTGCAGGAGCAGGTGTCAGCTTCACAGACGTTTCAGGAGGGGTTAGTGGGTGTGGCCACTGCGAGAACCAGTGTGAGAACTGGTAGGACTGGTGTAGGTCCCGGTATGGCCGGTGAACCCAGGTGCGGGTGTTGCCGCAGGTGTAGCCTAGGATCGAGATGATCGTCTGGCGGATCTACTACAGCTGATTTTGGAGCGGTTACCGGGAGGGGTGCCAGCTCAGGTTCAGGCTCCGGTAGTGCCACCAGTGGTAGAGGTGCAACCAAGGGTTGCGGTTGCAGAGGAGCTCCCATCTTATCTTAGGATGATGGAGCACATGCAGAGGATTTGCAAGGGATTTTTCTTGGGAGGTGCCAAGCCCGAGGAGGCCGATGAGTGGCGGATGAGACTGGAGCGTATCTTTCGCTCTATCAGGTTGTCCAAAGGGATACCGAGTGGACCTGGCAGTGCATTATCTGGATGGTGATGCGCATCTCTGGTGGAGAAGTGTGGTGGCCAGGAGGGTGCAGGCAGAGATGGCATGGGAGGATTTTTTGGCTGAGTTTAATGCCAAATTCTTCCCGTAGGAGGCGGTGGATCGGTTAAAACTAAGGTTTCTGGAGCTGGCTCAGGGTGACCAGTCAGTTCGAGACTTTGACACGGACTTCAATCGACTTCTGGTTCATGCAGGTAGAGGTATAGAGGACGATTAGACCCAAGTGAAGTGGTTCTTGAGAGGACTTCGACCGGATTTGAGGATTCGCTATAGAGTGAGTAGGTTCGTCACAAGGGCAGAGTTGGTTGAGATTGTTTCGATGATTGGGAAGGATCTTAGGGAGCAGTTTGTGGTGGTTAGTCCGCCTGTTCAGCCAAAGAGATCGCTGCAGCAAGTAATTCCGAGTAAGGGCAGCAAGCCTGCGCAAGGACAAAAGATGAAGTGGAAGGGCACTTCAGGACCGAGTCAGATATGTCAGGGTGGTCAAGGATGCCACTGGTGTGGAAGCATGGATCACAAGCTAGTGAGCTGTCCTAGGAAGGACGAATCTCGGTATACTCGGGTGTGTTTTCACTGTAGAGTGTCGAGACACATCAAGACGAAATATCCCAAGTTGCAGCAGATGGCAGTGGCGGCAGTGCAGCCGGTGTTGCAGATTGCTGCAGTACCGCAAGTGTTCACTTTGGTGGAGGCGGGTGGTTCAAGCGCCAGGCCGATCACAGGTAAATTTTAGAACTCGACTTGGTAAATTCTGGCGTTTATTAATTGTTGTATGTTTTGGAATTTGTGAGTCCTGTGATAGAATGTTAGGGTTCTTAGGCACATTGGACTTGTACAGGGACCTTGTTAGTGGGTGGATTTGAGTCCCATGTCTTATTTGATTCTGCAGCTACGAATTGCATCATTACTCTAGAGTGTGCAGAGGGCTGCAGTATCCGGGGAGATTCCGGGGAGCCGATGGGAGTAGTTAAGGTTGCTGGTGGGAAATTTTTAGCTACTCATGGTTGGGCGAGAGGCGTTGATATTCGGGTGGTTAGAGAGTTTATGCCAGCATATCTGATTATCAGTCCGGTGGAGCTGTACGATGTCATTCTGGGTATGGATTGGCTGGAGCGGTACACAGTTCATCTGGATTATCATCGGGGATGAGTTATCTTTGAGCAAGAGGTAGGGAGGTTGGTTTATCAGGGAGTGAGCAGCTGATTGAGAAAGGCTATGAGGCGTATTTGGCGACGATTATGATGCTAGAGTCTGTTGGAGAGATGGCTGTTGGAGATATCCGGGCTGTTCGGGACTTCGAGGATATTTTTTGGTCGTTGCAGGGATTACCACCGTCTCGGTCTGATTCTTTCACGATTGAGTTGGAGCCCGGGATGACTCCGATATCTAAGGCGCCTTAAAGAATGGCCCTAGCAAAAATGACAGAGTTGAAGAAGCAGCTGGATGATCTATTGGGTAAGGGATTTATCCGTGGGGAGCAGATCGGATTTATCCCCTAGCAGTTCACCGTGGGGAGCACCGATGTTGTTTGTGAAGAAGAAAGATGGGAGTTCCGATTGTGTATTGATTTTCGGGGACTTAACCGAGTCACTGTGAAGAAGAAGTATCATCTACCGTGGATGGATGAGTTGTTGGATTAGTTGCAAAGGGCTACTTGGTTCTCCAAGATTAACTTGGCGTCGGGTTACCATCAGATTCCTATCGATGAGGCAGATGTTAGGAAGTTTGCTTTGAGGAGGAGATACTGGTGTTGGGGTCGAATCTCCCCCTGGAGAACGACAGTCATAAAATAGCTAAAGTATGGAAACCGTATTTGTAATACGGCCGGTACCGACGTCAAGCGTCGTGTGGCACCGATGTCGATGTTGTAAAACCGATGTGGAATGGACGTCGCGTGCCGATGTCATTTGCACTAGGAGCCGATGTCAACGAGCGATGGTGCCGATGTCGACGAGTGATGGTGCCGATATCGTGCTGATGGTGCCGATGTGGGTATGTGCCGATATCAATGTTGTGGAACCGATGTGGAATAGACGTTGTGTGCTGATATCGCGACGCTACGGAGCCGAAGACGAGATGTCGTGGTGCCGATGTCAAGATGTATCGAAGTCGATGTCGTCACATGGCATGTACCGATGTCGTGCCCGCATCGGCATTTTGCCGCGCGTATACCGATGCCGACTTGACTAGATAGAGTTGGACCAAAGTGGAACGTGGCAAGGCCCGCGAAGGATACAACCGACTTAAGCAGTTCTAAGAAGAATGGAAATCAAAGAAAGAGGGGGAAGATTTCCATTATGATTTAAGACTAGGCTAGCCGACATAGAATACTATATATACTCATGTACATCTCTTGAGAAAGGGATCCGAAAAAATCAATACACAAACACTTGTACGCTAAAGCTTTCCAAACAGCAATAGAACAAGTTTTTGAATTCTCTTTACGTTTGTTTGCGTTGGTTTAATCCTAGAAATTCAGTTCCCTATGAAAGTCTCTACAAGTTTTGATTGTGCGGGTTTGGACTCCCACAACTGGCATATCGAGTTTGTGGTGATGCCATTTGGTTTTAGTAATGCACTAGCGGCGTTCATGAGGCTGATGAACGGGGTCTTTCAAGAGTATCTGGACGAGTTTCTGATCATCTTTATCAATGATATTCTGGTGTATTTGAGGAGTCATAAGAAGCATGAGGTTAATCTGAGAGTTGTTTTGAAGAAGTTGCGGGAGCAGAAGCTGTATGCTAAGTTGAGCAAGTGTAGTTTTTGGCAACGAGAGATGGGTTTTCTCATTCATGTGGTTTCTGCAGATGGAGTTTCTGTAGATCCGGCGAAGATATAGGCTATCAGAGGGTGGCCTAAACCGAGAAATGCCACGGAGATCAGGAGTTTTCTCGGTTTGACAGATTACTATTGGAGATTCATCAAAGGTTTCGCGAGTATGGCTCAGTCGTTAACAAAGCTTACGGAGAAGGATGTTCCTTTTGTGTGGTCTTCAGCTTGCGAGGAGAGTTTCGTGAGGCAGAAGGAGATGTTGACTAATACACCAGTGTTGGCGTTGCCAGAGCTGAGTGAGCCTTACGTGGTGTATACAGATGCTTCGGAAGTTGGTCTGGGTTGCGTGTTGATGCAACAGGGAAAGGTAATTGCTTATGTTTCGAGGCAGTTGAAGAAGCACGAGAGCAACTACCCTACCCATGATCTTGAGTTGGCTCCAGTGATTTTTGCTCTAAAAATTTGGAGATCCTATCTTTATGGCGGAAAAGTTCAGGTGTTCACATAACCACAAGAGCCTGAAGGATTTCTTTTCGTAGCCAGAGCTAAACCAGAGGCAAAAGCGATGGATAGAGTTGGTAGCGGATTATGATCTGGAGATTGGTTACCATCCTAGTAAGGCTAATTTGGTTGATGTTGCTTTGAGTCGGAAGAGAGTTGCTTCAGCTCAGGAGCGGGATATGGAAGCTTTGGTGAGTGAGATTAGCACCTTGAGGTTATGTGTTATCTCACAGACTTGCTATGCAGGATTCAAGTAGCTCAAGAGAAGGATCAACTATTGATTGATGCTTCTAGGGTTGTAGGTTCTGAGTATCAGGTTTTTGCGAATGGGACAATACTTGTTAACGAGCGAGTTTGTGTGCCAAAAGATGAGGATTTGAGGCAGGAGATTCTTAGAGAGGCGCATGCGAGCATGTTGTCTATTCATCCGAGAGCGACTAAGATGTATCGTGATCTGAAACGATATTATCACTGGGTCGGGCTGAAGAAAAATGTTGTTAAATAGGTCGTAGCTTGCCATGTGTGCGAGTTAGTGATGGCAGAGCATCAGGTTCCGAGTGGTTTGTTGCAAAGTTTACCCATTCCTGAGTGGAAGTGGGATATGATTACCATGGACTTTATGGTAGGATTGCCAGTTTCGTGGACTTTATTGTAGGATTGCCAGTTTTTGGGTGATTGTGGATTGTCTGACCGATGGAGCAGCGGTTTTGGCTAAGAAGTATATGTAGGAGATAGTGAGGCTGCACGGGGCGCCAGCGAGTATTGTGTCAGACAGAGATCTGAGGTTCGTTTGAAAGTTTTGGAGAGCCTTTCAGGCTGAGATGGGCACTAAGGTGCATATGAGTAGTGCTTATCATCCTCAGACGGATGGACAATCTGATAGGACGATTCAGACACTCGAGGATTTGTTGAGGATGTGTGTGCTGGATTATGGTGGTCATTGGGCGGATCACTTGAACTTGGTAGAGTTTGCGTATAACAACAACTATCAGACGAGTATTGGTATGGCTCTGTACGAGGCGTTGTATGGAAGGTCATGTCGTACACCATTATGCTAGACTCAAGTGGGGGAGAGGAGCATGTTTGGTGCAGACTTTGTTCAACAGACGACGGAGAAGATCCGTGTTTTGAAGCTTAACATGAAGGAGGCTCAAGATCGGCAGGAGAATTATGCTGATAAGAGGAGGAAATAGTTAGAGTTTGAGATTGGAGATCAGGTGTATCTCAAGGCGGTGATGTTGAGGGGTCCTAACAAATCCATTTAAGAGAATAAGCTAAGTTTGCGGTTTATGGGTCCGTTAAGGGTTGTGGAATGGGTTAGACCAGTGGCTTATCGTTTGGAGTTACCTTAGAGTATGAAGGCATTTCATAAAGTCTTCCATGTGTCGATGTTGAGGAAGTGTCTGAATGAGTCTGAGGAGGTGTTGGCTGGGATTCCAGAGGATCTTTAGCCCAACATGACATTGGAGGCAAGAGATGTGAGGATTCTCGAGAGGAGAGTCAAGGTTCCGCGTCAGAAGAAGAAGATACCATTGTTGAGAGTCTTGTGGGACTGTGACGGTGTTGAGGAGGAGACTTGGGAACTAGAGGCTAAGATGAAGGCAAATTTTTTGAAGTAGGGTTCGAGAAGCAAGTTGAGGCTTGAGTTTGTCTTCTGGTTTTCATTTTCAGAGTTAGCATGTTGCTATGAGTTTTTGGTTTATGTATTTTCATTTGAGGTTGTAACGATTATTACATTCTTGAGATTTATAAGATGAGGATTTCTTAGGGATGAGTTGATAAAATGAGTTGTTCTTATGTTTGGCTATTGGTGAAAGGACTTTTGCCCTGTTTATAAATTCAAACCTAGAATCACTAATTCAATGTAGAATAGGTAGGTTCGTTCAAAGGGACCAGCAATACACTCTAATCCTATGGGATACAAATTCAGCTAAGCAATCAAAGTAGTTTAAAGTTGTCACGATTTATCAAGCAAATAAATGTAAATTCGGTGTAAACAAATTATGAAAAGCGTTAGGTCAAGAAAAAGTATCTCAGGGATTAGATCATCAAGAACCAAGCAATTATTCAGGTTATCAGTTAGGAACCAATCTAGAACTCAACCATAAAATTAAGAGGACCCACTGTCGTGGCGTCAACTACTTCATTCGATCAATCTAAAACCTAAACTGTTGTTTGATATTACAAAGAATGATGAGCATTAAAGATTAGGATCGATTTGTTCACAAGTCGCCTTAACTTCAACCGTCGTTGGCTAAGGACGAATCGTCCATCTAAGTTAATTCAAGTAATTCACAACACTTTTAATGAATAAATTAAACCTAAAATCAAAAGCTAGGTGATCAAGCTAGTCTAGGCGTTACGATCAACAATAGATGGAGATATCAAATATAATTCAAAACCTATCTATGCTTAGTTCATGAGTCCCTAATCCTATCGAATCCTTAACCTAACTAGGGAGACTACTCGCACATATTAAATCGAACTACAGCAGTAAGTGAGATAAGAAACTTCATAGATAAAATAGAAAAGATAAGAGTTTAGATAACTTCAACAAAAAGTGGAAGACAATCTTCAATCTTACAAAACTCTAACAAAGTATCGATCTCCCTCTCTCACTCGTGTTCTTTTTCTTTTTTGTCGTTCGTGTCTGCGTGTTCTTTAAAAGTCTCGAGGATCTCTCTTTTAAAGGAGGCTGCGGCGGCTGGAATCGATTAGGGCAACTCTAGGTGGCAAAAATAGGTTTAATGAAAATTTCCAAAAGTAGATCTTCTGGGGAGCAGGTCGGTCGATCGGGAGCAGGTGCTCCTTATCTCCAAAATCTTCAAAAAGATCCAATTTCCCTTCTTTTTTGCCAAGTCCCATTGAGAGTTCCAATCCTCCATTCCAGTTGCTTTTAGACCTAGAATGACTCAAAATAAAATGAAAGACTCGACACAATCCTACAAAACAAAGGTTAGAATGCGCCAAAAATGAATTATATCAATTCCCCTACACTTAGATCTTTGTTTGTCCTCAAACAAATTCAAGACCAAGTGAAGGAGAATAGTTTGAAAACGCAGGAACTCTTTCATCCTCAGTGAACCGGGTTAATAACTTTCAATCTGCAGACCACATAATCCAGATTACGAGTAGCAAAGCTTTACCAAAACTCCTCAACACATTTCTCAACCAAGTCTCATTTCCCAAATACAAACTCAACGCATACAAAGTTGCGTGAGGGTCTCGCTAAAGGCACCATTTAGGATAGACGACGCTAAAGGGTTTAAGGCCTTTTAGAGGTAGGGTTCAAAGTGTTTAAAGTGTTTAAGGTGTTTAAGGGTTACCCGGTGTTTCGTAGAGAATGCAGGATATCGCACAAAATTGCAAGAGAGAATAGGTCCGTTGATATTCCACATTCTCTAAACCACTCTTTCTTCTTCAAATCTCTTTAACGTCTCATCTAGCTATCTTCCACCTTGGGTATATTCGCTGTGAAGAGAAAGACACTTCCAATTTTACAGATTTACCACTCATCATCATTTTTTTTTTTGAGATAAAAAGATGTTGATGATGAAGAGGGTTTCAATTACAAGTGTGTGTCTCTCAAACACGAAGGTAAATAGAGTTGTTGTACATACCCAAGTGGAGCTTATCATTGACATTCCTTCCTTGTGGATTTTTGTTCCACCTCCTTATAAAACCATCTTCTGGAAATAGGAACTGGAGCAGGTTCTCTTCTTTGGGAGCAGATACTCTTGTTCTTCAGAAAGAGTGATTTAAAGGCAATGTCGACCCAATTCTCTCTGGCCCTTTTGCGCATATGCTGCACATATGACAATGAAGTAACAAGAATGTAAGAAGCTTGAAAAGAGGTAAGGGTTAAGGAGGGTACTAACTAAAACTGAGCTAGCTATTCGGAAATAACAGGAGTGATAAAAATAATAAGCAGTTCTGAATATGATCTGTTTCCCTAATCTAGTGCCAGTAGCGAGAAGGATTTTTGGTCAATATGAAACCTGGAAGATAGTGTACTGAAGAGTTCCAGCTGTTCCTTGTACCCACGCTCTGAAGAAATGGTCACTAGAGAGAAAGTTAAACACAAATAGTTCAATCATCATCGTAAGATAAGGTTCTAATTCCCTACAAATTTTTTGACTCAATAAAATAAACGAAAAATTGACTCAAACAGGACATAAGCAAATAGAAAACAACCAAAATAAACGTCATTACTAGCAACTCCCCCCAAACTTACTTCACACCGTCTTGGTGTGAGAATAAGGAAAGAGAGAGTGGAAAGAAATAAAATCATAAGGAAAAGCGTAAAAGAAAAATTGTTCATGAAAATACTTAGGTCGGATAGAACAGTGATGTCTAATCGCTGGTGGTGTTATCGAAGTCCTCTGCATCATCAGTGACTGGCTTCTTTCGTTTGGTTGAGCGTGTTGATGGTCCGGCAGAGGTAGATGGGCGGGCAGATGTGGAAAGGTGAGCTAGAGCGGCTGAGCAAGCGCGGTGGAAGGCATAGTCGCGGTGGAGTATGAGCTGCGGCATCCCTTCTGTAGCATGTGCAAAACCCGGCGAAGTAAACTGTTGTTCTTTTTGTTCTTTTTGGTAGAGTCCACCATCAAGCGGTGGTATTCGGCTTCCTCTGGATCGGCGGCTATGACACCGAGCAGGTACTGACTCCTGTAAGGTCTACAGATGTTGGCCTTGGAGCATTGTTTCGTTGTTGTCTACTCTTCCAAATCCTCAATCTCCTAAGCGCTTAGATGAACATCAGGAACAGGAGCAAGACCGGGTGGTGGTGCTGAGGTGCTCCTCCTGGGTGTCGGGGTGCTCCTGGCAGATGCTCCAGTGACAGAGCAGAGATACTCTATCCCGGGCGTGAAGCCCACGTTCGCTACAACTTCCAATACAGTTAAGGATGGCTAAGGCAACCTGCAAAATAGAACACGCTTGTCCCGTGAGGTAAACCGGTACGTGGTCGCATCATGGAGGATCTCACAAGTGACGAGGAAGGCCGTATTCATGAACTCTTTCTCCTCATTGCATGTGGAGGTGTAAGATCCACTCCCAAATGCATGAACAACTGGGTGAGTAAACTGCATATCCTCTCTGCAGCATGCGTAGCCTAGCCTTTGGCAATCTTGGTCCGCTTGTCTGCTATAACCCCGGCGAACATTGCCCCCATGTTGACACTTACTTCAACATCACAACTCAACCCATCTTCACCCCCAATAGCGTCTATTACCGCATTGTAGAGGAGAATCAACTCGTCCGTTCTCACCTTGGTCGCATCATCCCTAGAGAATAGGATGGTGCTAATCGCCTTGGCCGCGACACGTAGGGCTGGGTTTCTGATGGAAGATTGTGTGGCTGACCGAGAGAAGTTGTTGCCCCTTGCTATGAAGTCCCAAAACCGGTGCGCAACTGGTAGGCGGTAGGGAAAGTCTACGTTCTCCTCCCTAGAATCGAAGCCATAGAGCTCACAAAGCTCGGGGATGCAACCGGCTTGTCCGGGTCCGCGTAGACGACCTTTGCAGAGGCAAGGCATTGGCGAACCAAGTTGGGGTAAAGCACATCCAGTTGAGTGGCTAAGTCAGTCAGCTGCGTAGTTGCAAGTATGCTCCTTACGTCGTGAAACAATCCCAAACCCTTCAATGTGGTTCCGCACAAGTAGCAGGTCAGCTCAACCCCTTCAATGCCTAACCATTTGTTGTAGTAGTATGTGTCTGATTGGTCTCATGCATCATTCGATGCCATGGGTAGGCGGGCATCAGGCAAGGGGAACCGTTGGCCTTCATCACGCAGCCGCAAGTTGTATCTAATACGAGAAGAAGAGGATTTTCCTTTTCCTTTTGAGGATCGCGGTGGTTTACCAAAAGATTTCCTCGGTCCTATCATCCTGTAATGACAACAACAACCATCCATCATAAATCGGTATCTAAAAGTCCACACAAACACATCATTATCGAGAAGGGAAGTCCCCTGTTTTTGCTTAAATCTTAAATCAATGTGTTCGCATTTCAACAGTGTAATTTGATTTGCCTAAACATATCCAAGGTTAAAATCATAAGCCAATTCGCAACCTACTTCCAAAATTCCAAATTCTCATCCAAAATTAGATTTCCACAAAACTATGTTCCAAACCTAATTTCCGAAAGTATTCTCAGTCGAAATCAAGAAAAAACAAGTTTAGAGTTTTTCCAACTAGACAGGATATGGAAAATCAAACGATTTAACCCCTAACTTCATCTTCTCACTCAAAACGGTGCGACCAAAAAGTGGAATTTGGAAGTGTTACCTTGTATGTCTTGAGAAACAAAGTCTAGATTCAGAATGAGGATGAAAAATTGTTTGGATTCAAGCTTAAAATCACTCAGATCGGTTGAGAAATCAGGTTTTTATGCTTGAAACCGTTTTAATGGCAAAGGAAAATAAGGAAGAAGGTGGAGAGGAAAGAGAGAGAGAGAGATAGGCGCGATATATAAAGGGTTTTGATTGGTCTCACCATGTCAGTTATTGGAAATAGGAAAAGTTCCTTTTTGACATATTTCTCGGGCCCATCATATCTCTCTCATTGGACTAACCTCTTGGTGGACCTTAATCCGAAATTCAGATTGTTACCCTGGAGAGCAGGTACTCTGTATCGTGGAGCAGGTGTTCTTCTCTTCAGTTCGATCTGGGTAGCGGATCGATGTGCAGATTGATCCTGAGGTTGACCGCTGAAATGGCTTTTGATCTCGACATCTTGGATCGATCGATCTGACAAAGAGGACCGATCGATCTACATTTTATATTCCACGAACTCTCATTTTTTTTGAAATAACTAAAAACTCAACATTAAAATTCCAAGTTAGTAATAAAAGAAATCGAATTCAAAAAGTAGAAAACGTACCGGTGGGTTGCCTCCACAAACGCTTAATTAAAGTCTTTAGCTTGACTTGATTAGCCTTTAGGCTTGGTGCATTGCCTAAGAGGATGAATCCACCTTCGGCTTGGTTCGTTTCAGCAAGGTATGGCTTAAGCCGCTGACCGTTAACCACGAACTCGTTGCCTTTAGCGTCCAGCAACACCACGGTTCCATATGATCGGACCTCCTTAATGAGAAAGGGCCCGGACCACCTAGATCGCAACTTTCCAGGAAAAAGTTTAAGATGAGAATTAAAGAGAAGTACCTAGTCGTTTGGTTGGAAGTTTCGGGTGAGTATCTTCTTGTCGTGATACATCTTGGTCCTCTCTTTATAGATTTTCGAACTCTCATAGGCCAGGTGCCTAATCTCTTCCAATTCATTAAGTTGCATGGATCGCCTCTCCAAGGCGGTTTGACATCGTAATTCATCAACTTAACAGCCCATGCCGCCTTGTATTCGAGCTCCACAGGGAGATGACAAGACTTCCCATACACCAAGTGAAAAGGCGTTGTCCTCAACAGTGTCTTATACGCGGTTCGGTAAGCCCACAACGCATCATCCAACTTAGCAGCCCAATCCTTTCTAGTGGTTCTCACGGTCTTTTGTAGGATACTTTTGATTTCCCTGTTGGAAACCTCAACCTGACCACTAGTCTACGGATGATATGGCATTGCTACCTTATGCTTTACACCATTTTTTCTCAATAGGTTCTCAAAAACCTTGTTGATGAAATGAGTTCCTCCATCGCTAATAACCACTCTCGGCACTCCAAACCTGTGGAATATTATGGACTTGAACATCTTTACCACTACACTGGCATTATTTGTTGGGGAAGTAATGGCCTCAACCCATTTGGACATGTAATCAACGGCCACTAAGATGTACTGGTTTCCATCGGAAGATGGAAAATGTCCCATAAGGTTTATCCCCCACACGTCAAACACTTAAACTTCCAGAATAGAGTGTTGAGGCATCTCATTCCTTCGCGAGATGTTTCCTTGCCTGTGACATGTATCGCACCTTGAGACGAAAGCTTGTGCGTCCCGGAACATCGTTGGCCACCAATACCCAGCTTGGAGCACTTTAGATACTATTTTGAAAGTCGCAAAATGACCGGCATAGCTTGAACTATGGCAATGAAATAGGATTCCCGGAATCTCTTCATCAGGAACACACCTTCTAAAAATACCATCCGAACACTGCTTGTAAAGGTACGGTTCGTCCCAGAAATATCTCCTTATGTCTCATAAAAACTTTCTTTTCTTGTCTCCCACAAAGTCAGACGGTTCTTGCTCAGCAGCAAGGTAGTTCGCTATTTCCCCAAACCATGGAAAACTCGGACTACTTGTCTTAGAAACAGCAGCATAAAACTCCTCTGGAGCAGGTGCTCAAGGTGCAGAGCAGGTTCCTTTGTTTGGAGTAGGTGCTCCATCACACAAATTCCAATTGCATACATATGTTCATCCGGGAGTACATCATCAAGCAGTACCGTATCATCAACTTTCATGCGGGATAGATGATCAGCCACTCCGTTCTCGGTCCCCTTCTTGTCAACGATTTGTAGCTCAAACTCTTGGAGCAAAAGAATCCATCTCAAGATCCTTGGTTTCGCATCCTTCTTGGTAAGCAAGTATTTCAAAGCCGCGTGGTCGGTATGCACAATCACCTTAGAACCGACAAGATATGATCTAAAATTCTCAAAGGCAAAGACTACTGCCAACAGCTTCTCTCAGTTGTAGCGTACTGACAATGAGCTTCATCCAAAGTGCGGCTAGCGTAATAGATCACGTGGAGGTTCTTGTCTTTCCTTTGCCCCAAAACTGCCCCTACAGCATAATCACTTGCATCCGTCATCACTTCAAATGGTAGATCCCACTCCGGCGGTTGAACGATGGGTGCACTCACCAAGGCTCCCTTTATAGTGTGAAAAGCCTCAAGGCAAGCCCCATTGAACTCAAACTTGGTCTCCTTAAACAAGAGTTGAGTGAGCGGTCTCGCTATCTTTGAGAAGTTCTTAATGAAGCGTCTGTAAGAACCAGTATGACCTAGGATACTCCGTATTCCTTTGACTTAATCCGGCGATTGCAAGCTCATCATCACCTTAACCTTTGCTCGGTTAACCTCAATGTCGTTTTCTGATATCCGATGACCCAAAACTATATCATCCCTAACCATGAAATGGCACTTCTCCCAGTTTAACACTAGATGTTTCTCTTCACAGCGTTGCAACACCTTGCACAGATTTGACAAACACACGGAAAAAGAGCTTCCATAGACGAAGAAATCGTCCATGAAAACTTCCATTATGTCCTCAATAAAATCAGTAAAAATAGACATCATGCACCTTTGAAATATCGCAGGGGCTTTGCATAATCCAAATGGCATTCTCCAGTACGCAAAAGTGCCATAAGGACATGTGAAGGTCGTCTTTTCCTAATCATCCGGGTGGATGGGAATCTGAAAGAAACCTGAATAACCATCTAAAAAGCAGTAGTAAGGGTGGTTAGCTAAACTTTCGAGCATTTGATCAATAAATGGTAAAGAAAAATGATCCTTCCTAGTCGCAGCATTCAACTTTCTATAATCGATACACATCCTATGCCCCGTGACAGTCCTAGTTGGTATCAATTCATTCCTATCATTAGTGATCACAGTGATTCTGCCCTTCTTAGGCACTACATGGACAGGACTGACCCAGCTACTATCAAAGATCGCATAAATAATGCCAGCTTCTAAGAGTTTCATTATTTCTTTCTTAACAACATCTTTCAAATTCGGATTCAACCTCCTTTGGTGTTTTACAGAAGTTTTCGATTCATCCTCTAGATGTATCCTATGCATATATAGTTCAGGCGAGATTCCAGGAATGTCATCTACTGAATAAACTAAAGCCTTTATATACTTCCTAAGTTCGCATAAAAGTAAGGCGGTTTCCACATTATTCAATTCCGCATTTATGATAACAGGATATGTGGAGTTAGGGCCTAGAAACGCGTAGCTTAGCCCGGCTGGTAGAGTTTTGAGCTCTCACTTTGGAGCTTTTAGCTCGCTCCAAGGGGTGTCAATAGAGTTCCCAGGAGCAGGTGCTCTGTCAGCATCCTCTAGTTCGAGTTTTAGAAACTCAATTGATCTTTCTATCTGACCCGAATCTAGCATCCTCGCAAACCCAACCGCATCTTCGCTGTAATATCCATGCTCACCCTCAGCCTTAGTCAAGGCAACATCCAAGGTATCATCAGCCAAAATCTCCTCAATCTCTCCCTTAGAGATTTCGAGATTGTCGTCTATGGCGAAGGTCTGCCCATCAATGGTTGGTTTCTTGAGCATCCGATCCATCTCAAACTCCATGATAATGTCTCCCAGGTGGAGAATAATTGTACCATTCCTTACATCTATAATCGCACCAGCTGTGCGTAAGAAAGGACGCCCCAAAATCAAGGGGTCCTTCGGTTCCTCATCGAGTTCCAACACTACAAAGTCTGCTGGAATCAAAGTGTTGCCAATCTGCACATGTAAATCCTCAAGGATCCCCACAGGTAACTTCACTGACCTGTCAGTAAACACCAATGAAATCCTTCTTGACTTGAATTTCGTGTACCCATGCTTCCTTGCGACAGAGTACGACATTAGGTTCACACTTAAACCCAAATCGCTTAAGGAACATGCGAATCGCATATGACCAATCTGCACGGATAACACAAACTTCCCCGGATCCTCTTGCTTCTTAGGCATCCTGTTTTGTAGCACAGCACTACAATTCTTGAACACTATCATAGCGCTCTGCTCTGAAGAAACCTTCCCTGTAATCAAACCCTTAACGTACTTCTTCATGCAACATCTTCTTACACTTTGCCTCCTCTAAATCCTTCTGCGACTTCCTCGGAGAGACTGGATAAGGGACTGGAGGTTTGTAGACACGGGATTGGACCCTATCGACAATCTCATTCGGTCGGATTACCTTAGAAGTTGGTCCAGCAACTTCTTCATCCTTTTTTTCTTCTGGAGCGGGCGCTCCCTCTGTTGGAGCAGGTGCTCCGTCTGCTGGAGCAGGTGCTCCATCTAGGTAGTATTCAGCCTCTGCCCTCACAACTGGTGGTAAAACTCTTCCACTCCTTAACTCTATTACATTCACAAACTCTTTGGGGTTTGCATCCGGTTTACCAGGCAGCACTCCGTGAGGTCTTTTGATTGCATCAGCCGTTTGAGCAACCTGAGTGTCGAGCTTCTTCACGTGGTTTCAAACTGCTTTAAAACGACCATTAAGATCTGAATACACAGCGTCTACCTTTGTGTTGATCTCAATAGCAGACTTCTATTGATTAGCCATCAGCTGCTGCATCATACCTTTCAACTCATCTTGAGAAGTACTTCCAGAGCTCGCAGGAGCCTGAAAGTTAGAAAACTGCGGTTTCTGACCTTGAAAAGCGAGGAACGTCTTGCCTTGGAAACCTTGGGGGAAAGTTTTCTGGAAACCTTGATCCTGAGGTTTCGAGTTCTGGGTGCCGATTTGCTACGGATAAACCTGGTCCTGTGGGTTCTCAACGTTTGTACTCCTGTAGGAGAAATTTGGGTGACTCCTATAATTCTGGTTGAACCCATGGTTTCGCACAAACCCTTGGCCGTTCACGTAACTGACCTCCTGCTGATCACTCTCTCCTTCCTCAACCATCTCCTTAGAAAGTGGTTCACCATTCTCATCAACAAAGTGAATCATCCTTTGGTTCCCTTTGAGCAACAGGTTGACCTTAGTCGTAAGGTCATCAATCTTTTGGGAATCCATTCCACTAGATTTCGTGGTCCTATCATACTTCTGAGACTTGTTGCTAGAACTCACAGCCTAGTTCTCTATAAGCTTATATGCACCTTCTCTGGTCTTAGTCATTAAGTCTCCATCACTCGTAGCATTCAAAGCATTCATGTAATCCCAATCAACACCATCATAGAAGATACCCAGCAAATTCTCAACCCATGGTGTGGACACTCTCTCTTGTACTCTTTGAACCGTTCTCATGCCTCACAAAAGGACTCTCTAGAATGTTGCTGGAACGAGGAGATTTTGTTCCTTAGGCTCGCGGTCTTGGTTTTGGTGTAGAAGTGGTCCAAGAACGCTGCTCTACATTGTGCCCAAGTCGTGATAGATCTAGCTGGTAGAGACTTAAGCCAACGAAAAGCTTTGTCCGCGAGCAAAAAAGGGAAAAGTTTGCATTTTAAGAAATTCGGGTTCATCCCAGTAGAACTCGTCGTGGAGCAGATCTCCTCGAAGTTTTATATATGGTCCATCGAAATTTCTGCGGGCAATCCATGAAACAAATGATGTTTGACCAGCGATATCATCTGAGCCTTGATCTCATAATCTTACCTCTCCACAGCAGGTGGAACAATAGCAGCTCAGTTCCGGTAGAAAGCATGGGGATTGTCCATATCCCCTATGGCACGTTGCTGTTCATGCGCGCGTTGCTGTTGTTGTTCGTGGGCATGTTGCTGCTGCATCTGAGCCATCTGCTCTTGCAACCGTAGCAGCTCGGCTGCCATATCGTTATCACCTTGTCCGCCCATGTTGACGAGATTAGGTCTTTTTCGTCTGTTTTCTCGTTCTAGTCTTGCAAGTTCTGGGTTACTCAAAATCACAAGGAGAATTTTGCAATTACTCCTTGTTGTCCTTGAGTTCATACACCTGAAACACATGCAAGAAAAACACAAAGAATGAGTTAGTACTTAGTCTGAAATCGTATATGAAAACTAGAGGTATCGAGTTGGTCCCCGTCGTAACGGCGCCAATTTGGTGAAAGGACTTTTGCCCGGTTTATAAATTCAAACCTAGAATCACTAATTCAATGTAGAATAGGTAGGTTCGTTCAAAGGGACTAGCAATACACTCTAATCCTATGGGATACAAATTCAGCTAAGCAATCAAAATAGTTTAAAGTTGTCACGATTTATCAAGCAAATAAATGTAAATTCGGTGTAAGCAAATTATGAAAAGCGTTAGGTCAAGGGAAAGTATCTCAAGGATTAGATCTTCAAGAACCAAGCAATTATTCAGGTTATCAATTACAAACCAATCTAGAACTCAACCATAAAATTAAGAGGACCCACTATCGTGGCGTCAACTACTTCATCAATCAATCTAAAACCCTAAACCGTCGTTTGAGATTACAAAGAATGATGAGCATTTAAGATTAGGATCGATTTGTTCATAAGTCGCCTTAACTTCAACTGTCGTTGGCTAAGGACAAATCGCCCATCTAAGTTAATTCAAGCAATTCACAACACTTTTGATGAGTAAATTAAACCTAAAATCAAAGGCTAGGTGATCAACAATTGAAGGAGATATCAAATATATTTCAAAACCTATCTATGCTTAGTTCATGAATCCTTAATCCTATCGAACCCTTAACCTAACTAGGGAGATGACTCACACATATTAAATCGAACTACAGCAACAAGTGAGATAAGAAACTTCATAGATAAAATAAAAAAAATAAGAGTTTAGAAAACTTCAACAAAAGGTGGAAGACAATCTTCAATCTTACAAAACTCTAACAAAGTATCGATCTCTCTCTCTCACTCGTGTTCTCTTTCTTTTCTGTCGTTCGGTCTGCGTGTTCTTTAAAAGTCTCGAGGATCTCTCTTTTAAAGGAGGCTGCGGCGGCTGGAATCGATTAGGGCAACTCTAGGTGGCAAAAATAGGTTTAATGAAAATTTCCAAAAGTGGATCTTCTGGGGAGCAGGTCGGTCGATCGGGAGCAGGTGCTCCTTATCTCCAAAATCTTCAAAAAGATCCAATTTCCCTTCTTTTTTGCCAAGTCCCATTGAGAGTTCCAATCCTCCATTCCAGTTGCTTTTAGACCTAGAATGACTCAAAATAAAATGAAAGACTCGACACAATCCTACAAAACAAAGGTTAGAATGCGCCAAAAATGAATTATATCAGCTATCTATGTCATGGAATTGTGACATTTAGAACGTGTGGGGATATCAAGTTTTATGATGAGTTAGAACTTGTTTATGTCTGGGATAGAGTTTTAGTAAACACCCTGAGTGACTGGGTTTTTAGAGTTGGCATGTGGATTGATCAGGGATGAGATGATATTCCAGGAGAGTGGAATGTCAAGATTAGACCACGGGAGGTACTTCTGGTTAGAAATACTTATTAACGTTTAAGAATTGAACGCTCTAGGAGATGAAGATTTCCCCAAATAACTCATTAGGAGATGACGAGTTCCCATCTATTTGTTTTTTAGAGATGACAAATTCTCTCCAGGGGATGTGAGGTTCCCTGTATACCTAGAGCTTGATGGACTGTGTGTTCTGAGAGTGTGAGTGGTATGGAGCATACCGAGAGCCTGACGGATTGTATGTCCTGAGGGAGTGAGTGGTATGGTGCACCGAGAGCTCAAGGGATGACGATCCTAAGAGTGTGAGTGGTATGGATATGATTTAAGAGCAATTAATGTCTGAAACGTGGCTATAAGCATAGGACTGGATGTGGACCTCAGAGATCGAGAGTAATGATCTTGGGAGATCGAGAATGTTGATCACGGGTGGTGCTGGTCGGGTTGGTCAGGAGTGTTGACCGTAGTGCGACGGTGTTGGAGAGTAACGCCTAGTAAGAACATATCGGATCAGAGCGAAACTTACAGGTTAAGTTCTCTATTCTCTGATCTTTATATAGGGGAAAACGGTTTGTCAATCGGATGTGTATTCTAGGAGTTATAATTGTTTTACTGAGAGAGGTTTGTGTAGTGTTGGATCTGCGATCAGTCCAATTCAAAGGAGGATCCCCGTCAAACAACAAGGACTCAGAGGACGATCCATATACCGTTATATAGATCTCTCTGTTTAGTTTCCATATCAGGTTTTTGATCCTGATTCTTAGGAGGTTTTTAGAGAAAGGATCGAGGTTTTGTTGGTTCGTGAGGAAGGGAAGATAGAGCAGGGGCTGTAGGTGTTAGAGAGGTCTCTTTTGGTGGTTGTTCTTGTCTAGAATCGATCCAGAATCAAGGTGAGTGCGTGACCATGGCTTATCTAGGTAATCGGAGTATTCATAAATTGGAATGGATTGATGAATGATTACTGGTTATTTGTTCATGCAATGCGTTGTTGATTGATCGCTTGGTATTGTTTTATATCTTTATGCATGTTGTTGCTATACCGTTGTTGAGAGTCTTGTGAGACTGTGACGGTGTGAAGAGGAGACTTGGGAACCAGAGGCTAAGATGAAGACAAAAATTTTGAAGTGGTTCGAGAAGCAAGTTGAGGCTTGAGTTTATCTTCTGGTTTTCAGTTTCAAAGTTAGCATGTTGCTATGAGTTTTTGGTTTATGTATTTTTGTTTGAGGTTGTAACGATTATTACATTCTTGAGATTTATAAGATGAGGATTTCTTAGAGATGAGTTGATAAGATGAGTAGTTCTTATGTTTGGCTATCTATGTCATGGAATTGTGACATTTAGAACGTGTGGGGATATCAAGTTTTATGATGAGTTATAACTTGTTTATGTCCGGGACAGAGTTTTAGAAAACACCCTGAGTGACTGGGAATTTTAGAGTTGACATGTGGATTGGTCAGGGATCAGATGACATTCCAGGAGAGTGAATGTCAAGATGAGACCACGGGAGGTAGTTCTGGTCAGAGATGCTTATTGACGTTTAAGAATTGAACGCTCTAGGGGATGAGGATTTTCTCGAATAATTGATTAAGAGATGACAAGTTCTCCTGAGGGGATGATGAGTTCCCCTATATTTCTTTGAGAGATGACGAGTTCTCTCCAGGGGATGTGAGTTTCCCTGCATACCGAGAGCTTGACGGACTGTGTGTCCCGAGAGTGTGAGTGGTAGGGAGCATACCGAGAGCCTAACTGACTGTATGTCCTGAGGGTGTGAGTGGTATGGTGCACCGAGACCTCAAAGGATGACGATCCTGAGAGTGTGAGTGGTGTGGATATGAGCTAAGAGCAATTAATGTCTAAAACGTGGCTGTAAGCATAGAACTGGATGTGGATCTTAGAGATCGAGAGTGTTGATCTCGGGTGGTGCTGGCCGGGTTGGTCCGGAGTGTTGACTGTAGTGTGACGGTGTTGCGTGATTCGAGGTCAAATCCGTATCAGAAGGGGAAAATTGTAACAGCTGGGAACCAAAATTGGAATTTTTGGGCAGTGCGTCGATCGACGCAGGGTGTATGCGTCGATCGACATAGGTTGCGAATTGAACCGGTTAGTTCAGTTTTTTAGCGTCGGTTTGCGCTCTAGTTTAAGAGAACTCTAGGGTTCGCCTATATAAGTCAGCGTGCCATATTTCAGTCGCATTTTTTGGAGAAAAAACTGAGTTTCATAGTTCTAGAAAGAAGAGAAAGAGATCCTTGAGTTTTCTTGTTCCTTAAGGCTAAGAAAATGAGTGATTGAGGTTTTGGAGGCAGTTATGTTCGGTTTTAGAAGAGGAGGGTACCGGCCAGTAAGAAAAGATTGGATCGGAGCAAAACTTTCAGATTAAGTTCTCCACTCTCTGATCTTGATATAGGAGAAAACGGTTTTTCAATCAGATGTGTATTCTAGGAGTTATAATTGTTTTACTGAGAGAGGTTTGTGCAGCTTTGGATCTGCGATCAGTCCACTTCAAAGGAGAATTCCTGTCAAACCAGATAGACTCAGAGGACGATCTGCATACCATTGGATATCTCTCTCTGTCTAGTTTCCAAATCAGGTTTCCGATCCTGATTCTGAAGTAATCTCTATTCTCAGTGTGCTTTCGAAGTCAGCGTGTCGTTCCTATTTTCTGAAACATTAATTCGGTTTAGGAGGTTTTTGGAGAAAAGATCGAGGTTTTGTTGGTTCGTGAGGAAAGAAAGATAGAGCAGGGGCTGTAGGGTGTCAGAGAGGTCTTTTTTCGTGGCTTTCCTTGTCTAGAATCTATCCAGAATCAAGGTGAGTGCGTGACCATGACTTATCTGGATAATCAGAGTATTCATGATGCGTTTGATTGTGAATTGGAATGGATTGATGAATGATTACTGGTTATTTGTTCGTGCTATGTGTTATTGATTGATCGCTTGGTATTGTGTTATTTCTTTATGCATGTGTGTATAGGCAAGTAGATGGGCTGACCGTCTCACTGAGTATTTGTGATAATACTCACGTATTTCTTTTAATAATGTGATGCAAGTAAAGAAAAGATGTGATCGTGGCTGTGAAGAGGAGATGATCTAGAGTCTCGTTTATTTGCTTTATGTATGTTTAGAACCGCTAGGTTGCTAGTTTTATGGAATTGAATTGTTAAATTAGTTTTGAATTGTTAAATTAGTTTTGAATTGGTGATGGTTTGATGGTTTAATCGTTTGATTTGTTTGAGTTGATTTCCGCTAGTTATGTTTGGTTGCTTGTTGAATTGCTAAGTGTTGGAAATTAGTATTTATGAGAATACTAATTCGATGAAAAAAAAAACGGTTCGGTTGTTTCATCCTTAATAATAACAGTCCTCAGAAACTTGAAAGCTTTAATTGTAAAATTTATCATTTATCAAAACAAAAACATTTGTCTTTTAATTTGAATCCGTAGAAATCTCTAAGGAACATTTTGATTTGCTTCACATATATACTTGGGTACCTTTTCACAATACTTTTGTTAATGGATATCGTTTTTCCATACCGTTGTTGATTATTGTACACGATTTACATGGATATATTTTCTACGTCTTAAGACTTATGTTTCCAAAATCTTTCCTGATTTTTTTACAACTCATTTCAACTCAATATGTTTGAAAAGTAAAAAAACATAAGATCTGATAACGCACTTGAGCTTCAATTTACTGATTTCTTAACAAACTAGGCATTATTCATTATCATTCTTGTGCATACACACCTCAAGAAAACTCTGTACTTGAAAGAAAACATCAACATCTTGTGAATGTTACACGATCATTATACTTTCAATCTCGTATTCCATTAGCTTATTGGTGTAAATGTGTATCCACAGCTGCTTTTCTGATTAATTGAATCCCAACACTTGTTTTAAAAGAGAAATCTCCTTTTGAGGTCCTTAATAGAACATTGCCAGATTACTCTTTTCTCAAAGTGTTTGGTTGCTTATGTTTTGTTTCCACTCATAAGAAAGATAGACATAAGTTTACAAAAAGAGCTAGACCATGTGCTTTTCTAGGATATGAAACTGGTTTCAAAGGATACAAAACTCTTTATCTTGAATCAAATGTGATTTCCAACTCTAGTGATTTTTCATGAAAACATTTTTTTCATTCTGTTTGATTTTTCTTGAATCAAATGTGATTCTAGCATTCTTTGCTTCATGTGTCTTAGCAGTGACCGTAGTTACTAGTACTACTGTTTGGTTTTAATAGATGTTTTCCATCCTTTGAAGTTGCAATCACCACTTTTATATCATAGGAGGCACTGCCTTTGAATTTCATTAAAATCGATGAATGCTCACATTAAAGCTTTTCTTCTGGTGTGTTCTTCTTTCTCGTTGAAGCAAAGAATACTTCTAATTATATTTGAGGTTTCGATTGAAGCGATATAAACTCATTCAATCATATTTGAGGCGTCCCTCATCTTTTCATTGTGACCTTAGTCACTAATTTATGTTTCTATGCATGCATTATAATGACCGTAGTCATTTATCTTCCTAAGAAGGTTTAACGATTCTTATACACAAAGATCATGACTCCTCTAAATTTTTCAGAGGTAATACTTTTCATATTTTGAGAGGTTTCTACCTCTAATCTATATCTATATAAGAGAAGTCACTTTGGTTATGTGTCAACTTGGAAGTGATTTTAGGAGGAAAACAAATACAAAACGCAATCGGAAAAAAAAAATCAAGCCGTTTTATTATTTCATGCGATCCATTATGGGTTTTGTTGTGTCATTCCATTGATGATGGGCTTTTTTTATTCATATATTTAGTGTTTATTATCTAAAAAACATTATTTTGTTTACAATTTCTCACATCTTTCCCATATTTTTATTATTATATTTCATGTTTTATTATTTAAAAAATATTATTATGTTTACAATTTCTAGCATCTTTTTCATATTCCATATTGAGAAATCATTTTGTTTATGTGTCAATTTGGGAGTGATTTTAGAAGGAAAAAAAAAGGCAACAAAAAAAACGCAATCGGGAGAAGAAAAAGAATTAAGCCATTGTATTATTTCATGCGATCGATTATGGGCTTTGCTGTGTTATTCGATTGATGATGGGCTTTTTTATTCTTATATTTCGTGTTTTATTATCTAATAAATATTATTATGTTTTACATTTTCTCGCATCTTTCCCATATTCGATTTCTTGCATATTATCATATACAATATTCAATTGTATAGGACCTATCGTTGTAGATATATTCTACATTATCTATTATAATATTCTATATTTATCTTCTCGAATCAATTATACAATAATCACGTTTGTAACATACGATATTCAGCTTAGTTGTTATATATATATATATATATATATATATATACTTTAATAACAATTAAATCACACTTATTATACGTATATGGCCACAAGTATAGATAATAGATATGTCCTTTGCTTATTATTTTTTAATTTAATATGCGATTAAGAAACAATCTGACCCATTTTTTTTACATCGAATTAGTATTGCCATAAATACTAATTCTCAACACTTAGCAATTCAACAAGCAACCAAACATAACCAGCGAGAATCAACTAAAACCAATCAAATGATTAAACCATCAAACCATCATCAATTCAAAACCAATTTAACAATTCAATTCCATAAGACCAGCAACCTAACGGTTCTAAACAATCACATAAAGCAAATAAACAAGACTCTAGATCATCTCTTCTTCACAGCCTTGATTACACGATCACATCTCTTTTTTTACCTCCATCACATGGTTAAAAGAGATGCGTGAGTATTATCACAAATACTCAGTGAGACGGTCATCCCATCTAATTGGCTATACACACAGGCATGAAGATATAACACAATACCAAGCGATCAATCAACAACGCATAGCACAAACAAATAACCAGTAATCATTCATTAATTCATTCCAATTCACAATCAAATGCATCATTAATACTCTGATTAGCCATATAAGTCATGGTCACGCACTCACCTTGATTCTGGATCGATTCTAGATAAGGACAGCCACGAAAAGAGACCTCTCTGACACCTACAGCCCCTGCTCTATCTTCCCTTCCTCACGAACCAACAAAACATCGATCCTTTCTGCACAAAACCTCCTAAGAATCAGAATCAAAAACCTGATCTAGAAACTAGACAGAGAGATCTCTCCAACGGTATGTGGATCGTCCTCTGAGTCCTTCTGGTTTGACAGAAATCCTCCTTTGAATTGGACTGATCGCAGATCCGACACTACACAAACCTCTCTCAGTAAAACAATTATAACTCCTAGAATACACATCCAATTGACAAGCCGTTTTCCCCTATATCAAGATCAGAGAGTGGAGAACTTAATCTGTAAGTTTCATTCCGATCCAATCTGTTTTTACTGGGCGTTACCCTCCAACACCGTCACACTACGGTCAACACTCCGATCAGAGAGTGGAGAACTTAACCTATATCAAGATCAGAGAATGGAGAACTTAACCTGTAATTTTCAATCCGATCTGATCTGTTCTTACTGGGCGTTACCCTCTAACACCGTCACACTACGGTCAACACTTCTGACCAACCCGGCCAGCACCACCTGAGATCAACACTCTCGATCTCCCGAGATTAACACTCTCAATCTCCCGAGATCAACACTCTTGATCTCTGAGATCCACATCCAGTCCTATGCTTATAACCATGTTTCAGACATTAATTACTCTTAACTCATATCCACACCACTCACACTCTTAGGATCGTCATCCCTTGAGCGCTCGGTGCACCA
The DNA here is from genome assembly GCA_964056655.1 of Arabis hirsuta. Classification (NCBI taxonomy): domain Eukaryota; kingdom Viridiplantae; phylum Streptophyta; class Magnoliopsida; order Brassicales; family Brassicaceae; genus Arabis; species Arabis hirsuta. Next base: position 20,298,183 of record OZ053298.1, on the reverse strand, counting down.
TACCACTCACTCCCTCAGGTCATACAGTCCATCAAGTTCTCGGTATGCAGGGAAACTCACATCCCCTGGAGAGAATTTGTTATCTCTCAAAGAAATAGAGGGGAACTCGTCATCCCCTCAGGAGAACTCGTCATCTCCTAATGACTTATTCGGGGAAATCTTCATCCCCTAGAGCGTTCAATTCTTAAACATCAATAAACATCTTTGACCAGAACTACCTTGCGTGGTTTCATCTTGACATTCCATTCTCCTAGAATATCATCTCATCCCTGACCAATCCACAGGTCAACTCTAAAAAGCCCAATCACTCAGGGTGTTTACTAAAACTTTATCATGGACATAAACAAATTTTAACTCATCATAAAACTTGATATCCCCACATGTTCTAAATGTCACAATTCCATGACATAGATAGCCAAACATAAGAACTACTCATCTTATCAACTCATCCCTAAGAAATCAATACTTACAACCTCAAACGAAAATACATAAACCAAAAACTCATAGCAACATGCTAACTCTGAAACTGAAAACCTGAAGACAAACTCAAGCCTCAACTTGCTTCTCGAACCATTTCGAAAAATTTGCCTTCATTTTAGCCTCTGGTTCTCAAGTCTCCTTCTCAACACCATTATAGTCCCACAAGACTCTCAACAATGGTATCTTCTTTTTCCGACACAGAACCTTGACTCTCCTCTCGAGAATCCTCACATGTCTCACCTCCAACGTCATGTTGGGTTAAAGATCCTCTGGAATCTCAGCTAACACCTCCTCAGACTCAGACTCATGCAGACACTTCCTCAACATCGACACATGGAAGACCTTATGAAATGCCTTCATACTCTAAGGTAACTCCAAACGATAAGCCACTGGTCCAACCCATTCCACAACCCTGAACGGACCCATAAACCTCGGACTTAGCTTATTCTCTGAAATGGATCGTTAGGACCCCTCAACATCGCCGCCTTGAGATACACCTGATCTCCAATCTCAAACTCTAACTCTTTTCTCCTCGTATCAGCATAACTCCTCCTTCGTCTCCTGAACAAAGTTTGCACCAAACATGCTCCTCTTCCCCACTTGAGTCCAGCATAATGGTGTACGACATGGCCTCCCATACAACGCCTCGTACGGAAGCCATACCAATACTCGCCTGATAGCTGTTGTTATACGTAAACTCTACCAAGTTCAAGTGATCCGCACAATGACCACCATAATCCAGCACACACATCCTCAAGTGTTTGAATCATCCTATCAGATTGCCCATCCGTCTAAGGATGATAAGCAGTACTCATATGCACCTTAGTGTGCATCTCAGTATGAAAGGCTCTCTAAAACTCTTAAGCGAACCTCGGATCTCTATCTGACACAATACTCGCTGGCACCCCTTGCAGCCTCACTATCTCCAGCACATACTTCTTAGCTAAAACCGCTACTCCATTGGTCTTCTTAATGGCAAGAAAATGTTCTAACTTAGTCAGATAATCCACAATTACCCATATAGCATCATCAATCCGCGAAACTGGCAATCCTACTACAAAATCCATGGTAATCATATCCTACTTCCACTCCGGAATGGGTAAACTCTGCAACAAACCACTCAGAACCTCATGATCTGCCTTCACTAACTAGCACACATGGCAAGATCCGACCCAGTTAGCAACATCCTTCTTCATCCTGACCCAGTGATAATACAGTTTCATATCACGATACATCTTAGTCGCTCTCGATGAATAGACAACATGCTCGCATGAGCATCTCTAAGAATCTCCTGCCTCAGATCCTCATTCTTCGGCACACAAACTCGCCCGTTAACAAGTATCGTCCCGTCCGCAGAGACCTGATACTCAGAACCTGCAACCCTAGAAGCATCAATCAACCCTTGATCCTTCTCCTGAGCTACTCGAATCCTGCTCGCCCAAAAACCGTAAGGGCTCTGATACCAAACTGAAACAACCCGACCCGTTTTTTTTACATCAAATTAGTATTCCCATAAATACTAATTTTCAACACTTAGCAATTCAACAAGCAACCAAACATAACCAGCGGAAATCAACTCAAACCAATCAAACGATTAAACCATCAAACCATCACTAATTCAAAACCAATTTAACAATTCAATTCCATAAAACCAGCAACCTAGCGGTTCTAAACGATCACATAAAGCAAATAAATGAGACTCGTCTCCTCTTCACAGTCTTGATTCCATGATCACATATTTTCTTTACCTGCATCACATGGTTAAAAGAGATGCGTGTATTATCACAAATACTTAGTGAGACGGGCATAAAGAAAGAATACAATACCAAGTGACCAATCAACAATGCATAGCACGAACAAATAACCAATAATCATTCATCAATCCATTCCAATTCACAATCAAACGCATCATGAATACTCTAATTATCCAGATAAGTCATGGTCACGTACTCACCTTGATTCTGGATCGATTCTAGACAAGGACAGCCACAAAAAGAGACCTCTCTGACACCTACAGCCCCTGCTCTATCTTCCCTTCCTCACGAACCAACAAAACCTCGATTTTTTCTCCAAAAAACTCCTAAATCGAATTAGAGTTTCAGAAAACAGGAACGACACGCTGACTTCGAAAGCACACTAAGAACGGAGATTACCTCAGCATCAGGATCAAAAACCTGATTTGGAAACTAGACAGAGAGAGCTATCCAACAGTATTTGGATCATCCTCTGAGTACTTCTGGTTTGATGGGAATCCTCCTTTGAAGTGGACTTATCGCAGATCCAAAACTGCACAAACTTCTCTCAGTAAAACAAGTATAACTCCTAGAATACACATCCGATTGACAAACCGTTTTCTCCTATATCAATTTCAGATAGTGGAGAACTTAACTTGAAAGTTTCGCTTTGATCCGATATGTTCTTACTGGCCGCTAATCTCCTTTTCTCAAACCGGACAAAACTGCCTCCAAAGCCTCAATCACGCCTTTTCTTAACCTTAAGGAATAAGAACACTCAAGGATCTCTTTTTCTTTCTCTAGAACTCTGAAACTCAGCTTTTCTCTCCCAAAATGTGACTGAAATACGGCCCCTGACTTATATAGGCGAACCCTAGGGTTCCCTTAAATCAGACCGCAAACTGACGCTTAAAAATTGAACTAACCGGTTCAATTCGCAATCTATGTTGATCGACGCATACACGCTGCATCGATCGACGCATACACGCTGCATCGATCGACGCACTGCCCAAAAATCTCAATTTTGGTTCGCGTGTCGACACAGGGTTCAAATTGAACCGGTAGGTTCAGTTTTTTAGCGTCGGTTTGCGGTCTTCTTTAAAGGAACCCTACGGTTCGCCTATATAAGTCAGGGGGCCGTATTTCAGTCGTATTTTTTTTAGAGAAAAGCTGAGTTTCATAGTGTTAGAGAGAAGAGGAAGAGATCCCTGAGTGTTCTTGTTCCTTAAGGCTAAGAAAATGCTTGATTGAGGCTTTGGAGGCAGTTTTATGTGGTATTAGAAGAGGAGGATAACGACCAGTAAGAACAGATTGGATCGAAGCGAAACCTTTAGGTTAATTTCTCCACTCTTTTATCTTGATATAAAAGAAAACGGTTTGTCAATCGGATGTGTATTCTAGGAGTTATCATTATTTTACTGAGAGAGGTTTGTGTAGTGTTGGATCTGCGATCAGTCCACTTCAAAGGAGAATTTTTGTCGAACCAGAAGGATTCAGAGAACGATTCGCATACTGTTGGATAGCTCTCTGTCTAGTTTCTAGATCAGGTTTCCTATCCTGATTCTCAGGTAATCTCAGTTCTCAGTGTGCTTTCGAAGTCAGCATGTCGTTCCTGTTTTCTGAAACCCTAATTTGGTTTAGGAGCTTTTTGGAGAAAGGATCAAGGTTTTGTTGGTTCGTGAGAAAAGGAAGATAGAGCAAGGGATGTAGGTGTCAGAGAGGTCTCTTTTCGTGGTTGTCCTTGTCTAGAATCGATCCAGAATCAAGATGAGTGTGTGACCATGGCTTATCTGGGTAATCAGAGTATTCATGATGCGTTTGATTGTGAATTGGAATGGATTGATGAATGATTACTAGTTATTTATTCGTACTATGCGTTGTTGATTGCTCGCTTGGTATTGTGATATTTCTTTATGCATATGCGTATAGCCAAGTAGATGGGATTACCGTCTTACTAAGTATTTGTGATAATACTCACGCATCTCTTTTAACCTTGTGATGTAGGTAAAGAAAAGATGTGATCGTGGCTGTGAAGAGGAGATGATCTAGAGTCTCGTTTATTTGCTTTATGTGATTGTTTAGAACCGCTAGGTTGCTGGTTTTATGGAATTGAATTGTTAAATTGGTTTTGAATTGGTGATGGTTTAATTGTTTAATTAGTTTGAGTTGATTTTTGCTGGTTATGTTTGGTTGCTTGTTGAATTGCTAAGTGTTAGGAATTAGTATTTATGGGAATACTAATTCGATGGAAAAAAATGGATCGGGTTGTTTCACATATTATCTGATGCAATGCACTTAATGTTGGAAAAGAAATTAATAAAATGTTATGTTTCCATATATTTTTTCGAGTAAACAGTTGAATTGGTATGAAAAGAAAATATTAGTTCTTAGTTGTATGAAAATACAAATCATACAATAATAGAAAAAAAAAGCCAACATAAATATTTTTTTTTAAATTTTTTGTGTTTGAGCTAAAGAAATCACCATTTTGGTATTATAAAATTTCAAATAGTCGATGAATCCAAGAATTTTTAGAGAAAAAAAATATGTATAAACATATGCAAAAAATATAATGAATTAATATTAAATTTATTGATAGAGAATGAGTTATAAGATAACCAAAAATACATATCGCCAACAACTAAATTGTGTACTTATTTTGTGTATATATTTCACATGAATAAATTCTGAATTTTAAACAACAAAACACTTAAAAAGATCAATTTATCATTTTATCAATTTTATATTAAAAATATAAATTTTTGTTCGATCCACAAAATCAAAAAAATCATGAAACCATTTTATTGATACTAAAATAGCAAACAAATCAATAACACATACCCATTTTCTAGTATATATATATATATATATATATATATATATATATATATATATATATATATATATATACTATATAAAAATTGAAGCTATTAGCTTTTGAGGCCGTCCACATAGGATTTAATTCAACCTATAGTAGCATGTCATGTCAAATATTTATAATTATATTAATTTTTTTTTGTTGATAATAATTGAAAAATAAGACATGATTTCTTTATATCATTAGCTCATAATTCCAAGTAATTTCTAAATTTTTGTGGATTTAATTTTCTATTTCAACTTTAGATTATGAAATTTCTTTAATTTAAAAGTCTTAAATATTAAAAAAAGTTATTATTTCAAGTTTACGAAAAATTTAGGAAAAGTATAGATATTTTGTTATAAAGACAAAATTAATATCACATTCTAATCAATTACTATCCCAATAGAATATGATATTACATTCATTCTCAATTAACTACAAAAGAGATTAGGAAAAATTCCCAACAATCCACAAAAAATAATATAATTACAATAGAGATTAGGAAATTTTACAAAAAACCGAAAAAGATGGAATGTAATAAAGATGAAGCTAGAAGGGCAATTGATATTGCAGAGAAGAACTTTTATAGTGATATAGAATGATTACGTTTGAGCGAAAAAAATCGTTAACAAAATTAAGAATTAGTATCCTAAGCTTGATGGTTCAAACAATTATTGATAATGATCAATGTTTATATCTCTGCATCAAAGAACGAAAAAGGAGAAGCTAATTGGTATGGAGTTCTCGGTGTTGATCCTTTAACTGATGATGAAACAATGAAAAAAATACAAAAATTTAACTCTTTTACTTCATTCGGACAAGAACAAGTGTAAAAGCGCAGAAGATGCGTTTAAGTTGGTTTTAGAGTATTATAAAAAAATGGTTGAATTTAGAATTATGGTGTTTGTTGCCTGATAAGGCTAAGAGAATGTGCTTATGATCATAAGAGGAAATCGAAGACCGGGATGCAGAAACCACCAAATGCTCATTAACCAGCTTCTACTAATGGGAATCGAAATTCAAAAGACGGTGTTGATCTGAGTGCTAGGCTATAAGTAAAAAGCCTACGCCTCCACCATCTCCGTTTTCCAATAGACTCCATCTCTTATCTCTGCTCCTTCTCTAACGTTCGTTTCCGTTTTGGATCGAAGTAAGTAATCTCATGATTTATAATTAACTGATTTATGCTTAATAAAGTCATGACAAATTTACGGTGCTTTACTTATGCTTCAATATTCAATATAGCATATTGATTCATGGTGTATACTATAGATCTAAGGTAGATTGACTTTTGCTTGGTCTGTTTTTGCATGTTTATAATATGTTGATTTTTGCTTCATTAATTAGTCTTTTCTCATGCTTTACGAGTCATGCTTTTTTTTTTATATGGTATTGTTCTATCTTATGATATATCGACACAAGTTTATTGCTTTATTACATGTATCAAGTAAAGTATTTGTTTCACCGCGCGATGATTTATTTGCTTCGTTTGATGGATTTTACGATTAATAGGGTCACATGTACTTCTAATTATTTGAGGCGAGGTTTGTCTAAGCATGTGATGTTATTTACATGATCTTCAAGTTCCTTAATTAGTTAGCCATCAAATTATTCATCAAATCTTTCTTCATGCTATATTTTGTTTTTTAAGACAATAACATATCCTTAGATCGCAGGAAAATGAGACCTTAGAAACAAGGTTTTACACAAGGGATGTATGAATTTTAATAGAATACATAATATATAGATATCCTTTTTTCTATGATATTCAATTTCTTTTGTACTGAAATTGATTTGTGTACTAAAGCAAGATCCGTATAAAGAAGCATATGCAAGTTCATTCAAAGAAAGCATGGATGCTTACATGAGAGGAATATAAACCTTTTTGACTTTGGTTTATGAATATATGCAATTTTAAAGTTCGTGTTGTTTTTTTTTTCTTTGGATTTTACAAGGAGCAAATCTATTTTTCTCCCACCACAGTCTATCTCAGAAACTACATTTTAAGGAAGTCATTTTGGAACAACATTGTGTTATGTCTATTTAGATTTTGTTTTAAACGATTTTTTCTACTACTAAGTATAAATGGTAGTTAACTATATTTTTGTGTAGCCATTTGAACATGGAAATTGAAGGTACATGTTTGTACAAAAATGAGAACTTTGGAAAAAATTCTCTTGAAAGACGATGACATTGTAAGCTTGAAAGAAAAAGATTATTAACTGTCATCAACTTGGTGATGAAGTATAAAAAATTGGTGATGAAGAAGAACTGAGAGAGCGTTTGGATAAACATTTAGCCCATGACTATTTAAAAACAAACTGCTGAATTCCCAGCAAATTGCATATTGTAAAAGAGTGGAAAGCTGCTGAAGATGAGCTGCCAAAGAGAAGTGTCTCCGTGCTTTCAAACTACAATGGAAATATGCTAGGGAATGGTACGGTCTCCTTTACTGATGCTGCTTAGAGAAAGAAAGTGCACAAGGGGACTTAGGATGGTTTTTCAAGAATGAAGTTTAGAACATTAATGAGGAATATGTCGACTCCATACCAAATGTTCCATCGGTCTTCGCAGCCGAATCATGGGCTGTGATCAATGCACTACAAAAGGCTCGAGAAAAAGGTTTTGAGACCTTATACTATGCTCCGATTATTTGGTTTTGTTTAACCTTCTTCGAAAGAAGAAATTACATACGGAGATACATAACCTTCTTTTCGAGATTAGTATGTAAGCTACCTATTTTAGGCAACTTTTGTTTCTTTTTGTTCCACGAAAATCCAATATGTTGACGGATTCGTTATCTAAAATAGCGTTTTCAGCTCTTGATTGTCATCTTCTTAACCAACCAAAAAAAAAGAGTCGGTGACAAACAAAACTTGGCAATAAAAGAAAAATTGAGGTTGGTTTCAGTGAAACACATACATCTCTTTCTCTATCACGAGGCTTCTCTAATAAACCATTTTTTAAAAACGTTATATTTAACGAGGTTTTCAAGTCTATTTGGTTGCATTTTGGTAAAATCATTAGTTTTTCAACATTTTTTCTCTCATTGATTTTGATTGATGTATTTTGTCATCGATGCTAACTTAGCCGCAATATCATTTTGTGACAGGTTGTATGGTGTCTGTAAATAGAATCCTATGGCTGCAATAATTGGAAGATTAGTACTACCTCTTTATTATACTACCTAGCGGTGAAAATTCAGTTTTATATGACCACAATCATGAGAGGTGAACCCTTACGTAAAAATATCATTTTTGGTGTGTACATTTGTAAAAATACCATTTTGGGTTGTCCATTTGCAAAAATACCACTAATTATAGATTTTAAAAGATTAAATCTTCCGACCAAAAAAAACAAAAAAGATTAAATCTTAAAATTCTAAACCCTAAAAATGTTTTTACCCCTATACCATCAAAACTAAACTCTAATACAACATAATTAACATAAACACAAATAATATAATGAATATATAGTTTTTAAAAAGTGGTATTTTTGCAAATATTTTGAAAATATGGTATTTTTTAAAAATGACACTTGAAAAGTGGTATTTTTAAAAATTTCTTTTAATTTTTATGGTAAATTAATTAAATAATTATCTACGATTGTTTCACTTTTTTCCATAACACTTTGTATTCGTAAATGTCTACGTCTACCTAATTTAAAAATTAGCAAGTCTAAATATATATATTAAACGTGTATATTGGTAACACAAACCCACGCGTAGCGTGGGTACAAAATCAACCAATAGTGTTATGCCATGTCAATATTTAGAATTAAATAAAATTTTTTTTGTTGTTATTAGAAAACTTCCAATTCTTTTAAAGCATTTAGATAAGTTAATTTTTTTTGTTTTTTTTTGTAAATAGAAAACTTCTATTTGTCTAAATCTTGATTTATTCCATTATTAGTGTCACCAAAAAAAAAAAAAAAATGTGTCATAGCAATTTTCAAAAATAAGAAAATAGATGTCATAACACTTTTTTAGAAAAACACAAGGCAATTCTAAAAAGGAAATTAAGTGTATATTTGCTAAAAAGAAAACTCAATTGTATATTTACATATCAAACCATCTTAACAAAATTATAAAAAAATGTTAATTTTCCATTCTCCAACTATGTGTTGCATTATATATAGTGAGTTGGAGTATCAATATGCATAATTTATAATGTTATTGTATTTATTAGTTTTTTTTAAACAAAATTTAGGTTTATTAAACTAATGTCTATGTTCTTTTGTAATAATTATTTTTCACATATATCTTTGTGTTCTTTCGCTGTTTTGATTCTTTTATTTTGTAGTTACTGTTATTTGGTAGTTTATATTTAAAGCACAAAGGTATATTTTTGAAAATCATTTTTTCTGCAAAAATTTATTATTAATTAAATAAATATAATTTTATATTTATTATTATTATTAATCAATATATATAATTTATATTCATACGTTTATGTGGAAGTATATCATTAATTATTGAAATAAAAACTACATATGTTTCTCGTGTGTGTAATGTATTGCTATATATATATAAGAAACTCTTCATATGATTTTCTAATAGATGTGTATGATTTCCTATGCAGAGAGTAGCTACAAATAAATTACATAATAACATAGAAGAGCTTCCAAATGCCAACATAATCTCAGCAGAGAGGTAATTCAAACATATAAATTTTATATACGCTTACAAGTCAATTTTACAGGTTTATATGATTTTTTTTTATTTATAGACATAATCAACTTATAATATAGCTATTTTTTTAAGTTATAATGAATATATTTAATCAAATATTTGTGTCCTTAACTTTAATCAAATATTTTTTTTAACTTTTGTTTTTTTATCTTCAACTGTATTTCTCAATTCATATGGTTGAAATCTACCATATGCTATATCGACTGAATGGATTATTGCCGAAGAAAAAAAAACTATGAAAGGTCATTCCGATTTCGGGAAGAAAATAGAAAGAGAATCGTATAATTAAAAAGCAATCGAACCATGTGCTGGACACGCTTTGTGTGTGGTTGGACCGTAATTAGCCATGTATATGAACCACTAATAACCATCAACAAATTTTCAAGTTTAAATATGCTTAAAGAATTTTGGACATATGGTGGAAGTTGAAAATTCTCAACAAAGAAATTCCTCGGTGAGAAAGTAAAATTCAAATATCATCAGTCTGGAGTGAAACTCTACAAGTTTAAAGTAACTAAATTGAGTTATTCTAACATTTTTTAATTTCTTAGATCGATTGAATAAATATGTTTGAAATGTTTTTTTTTAACAATTTTGTTTTCGAAAAACTACAAAACAAGTTAATTGTGAAAGAGTTATATAATTATCAATTGATTTTAAATTTATATGTTTATATATAACAAACAAACTTAAAAAAATACAAATTTTTAAAAAATTTAGAACATTTGCCAATTAAAATTTAACAATGTGAAAATTTTAACATAAGAAAAGGAATGTGATAAACATCGTAGGAATTGTAACTAAATAATTTGTGGTATTCTTGATTCTCATATACAAATGTTCTACTAAGAATTACAAATGAGATATGTCCTAGGCTTTAATTATCTCATAAGCCTAATCCAACACTGATTTAGACCAAAGCGAGTCTGAAAATCTTTTGATGAGAACATTGTCACTCTTGGTTGTTTGGTTACTATCTGTAGACGATGTAAAACATAAAATGAGCGCATGTATTATTTTTAAAGAAGTAGAGATATGTGATTATATCTCTTCCCAAGACTTGGTATCCGATTTTTTAAGCTTCTAGATGCCATAGAATCAAAGTTGTAAGGTCACGTTCATTGTCAACAATTATGTCAATTTTAAAACTGGATATAGAGTCATAAGCATTTTTACAGAATCACCTCTCAAATAATATATATATAGAGGATTCTTTACACATGCAAGAAATTTGTAATACATATTATTTTTTATGGTAAATTCATTTTTTTTTATTTTCTACAGTTGTTTCACTTTCTACCATTATATTTTGCAAAAGTATATATCGACGCCTAGCTAATTTAAAAATAAACAAGTCCAAAATTATTTTAAACCAATTGATAAAACAAACCCACGCGTAGCGTGGGTATAAAATCTAGTATATATATATAAAGTTCGTGACTTGGAGATTTCAAAATTCTTGTTATTTATTCCTGGCAAATTGGATTGTACATTATCACTTGACAAAAAAGGTTGCCTAGACTCTACTTATATTCTGCCAAATACTAGGCATCAAAGACTAGTCAGACTCTGCCAAATCTGCTAGTTTTGTTGTCTTTAGAAAGGTCGTTCGAACTCTGCTTAACCACTGTAAAAACATAACTGCTCCTCGCAGAGCTGCAAGAAGTAGGCAAATTCACTTACTGAATCTCAACGTACGTAGCTTTGGCTATGTTATAAAGTTATTATAGAAGTACGTGTTCAGCAGCTGCAGTAAGTGTGACAGTGTCGTCATGGGACCTAACATTGACTACAGAGCTCACAACGGATGTCAAATGATCCCCTTTCTGCTCCCATGTTTTCTGCAGCCTCCATACACTAAGCAGCCACCAGTGCAGTAGCAGAAGCCATGGCCATATCGACTCTGGTCATCTGCTCGTTTTTACCAGGTGGAGAAGCTGTTGCTGCTGCAGCAACAGAAACAGCATCATGGACCTGTGCGTTGTGAGCTATGCTCTCTTCTCTCTTGTTTTCTATACGGTCCTTGAACCACCTTCAGTTCACTATGCTTTTCTCTTGCTCGACTTTGTTTTTTTAATTACTTTTACTTTGATAACAAGCTCATCAAGACCGAGGAAGTACTAAACGGAAGATTTTATAGTCGATTTTACAGAATTTACAATGATAGTATCTTAAAAACATGGAAGCTTTTGGAGCCCAAAGTAGATACACGAGATACAAATGTTTGGAGGATGAAGATCGTGAGATGCGGCATTGAAGCACACGGTTATGGCTGACCGAATTTGCATCTGTTATGTCTTCGCTTCGCCATTATCTAAGAAGAATCTTTGAGGGTTAGATTCTGGCAGCTTCAATGGAGAAGCTAGATGGAGCCAACGGCCACCAGAGAAACTCACGGAATCATTTCTGGTTTTTCGTAGCGAGTTGAAACGCAAAGGTTTTTAGTGAACGACGTGAGCCAAAGGAGGGGGCGATTCTGGTTCGTGTAATCGGAGTGAACTATCGGAGGGTGGATGATGGTGGTCGGAGAGGCGTTGTCGGAATCTTCTTATCTAAGGTTCACTATTGAAAGAACTTTTTCTTTTTGCGAAGGGGATTAGGGTTAATAAGATTGTTGTCGACGTGGAGGATCGATGACGTGGAGGATCAAATCAAAACTCAGCCGTTAAATTTACAAATTGTAAGATCGATGATGCGGAGGAATAACAGGTGTAGATTATGTGTTTGGGTTTATCGAAAAATGTCACCAAGCTTATACTCTGCCAAATTTGCCAACTCTATAAAGATTACATTTACTCTGTCTAAACTTTAGTCAGTATACGGTAGACATTGGGTAGATTTTGCTAACTATATCAAGTTATGAACTTTGTTTAGATTGTTTGTACTCAATTGTTACAAAAAATTTAAATCGTATCTTAATTATATATATATATATAATTTGGACTTCCCAAACTAAAGATTCTATATATGTGGATGATAGGATAACCGCAACATAATTTTAGAGTTATGAGATACTCAGCGTTTTGCATTTTAAGTTCTAAGTTACATAATTTCAGCAGCGGCCGCTTCGCTTTAGGAACAATAGCGGTGAATCTAAAAATCCGAGGGAGAGATGGTTTATAGGGTTTCTATCACTTATAGGCACTTTTTTAAAAATAATATCACTTATAGACACTTCTTTAGTGTCTAAAGACTAAAGTACCCTTGCTTTGGTTCTATGTATTTTGAGATTCTCTTGATTTGTTTGCTGATCTGTTTTGATTTTTTGTTTTGAGATCAAGGGGTTTCGGATTCGTCATTTTCAAGGATGAGAAATCTATAAAAGATGCGATTGAGGGGATGAACAGTCTGGAGCTCGATGGTCGTAGCATTACTGTTAACGAGGCTCAGTCTCGTGGAAGTGGTAGCGGAGGCGGCCGCAGCGGAGGTGGTGGTGGATACGGTGGTGGCGGCGGAAGCTATGGAGGTGGTGGTGGCGGAAGCTACGGAGGTGGAAGACGCGAAGACGGTGGTGGTGGTGGCTACTCATCAAGAGGAGGTGGTTACAGAGGAAGCGGAGTTGATTCCATCAGTCTCTTCGATTCAAAGGCTTCTCCGTCTGTTACGTCGTTGAAGAGTGGAAACAGAGCTCTCCTCCAATCGAAAACGTTAACGAGAGAAGCGAGAGCACGAGCTCCTCCGCCGAATTTCTCGCGTTGCGTTTTGCTGAGAAATTGGAAAGGAAGAAATCGGAGAGGTTCACGTATCCAATCGATGCAGTTATGTCAAGCTTCGGTATCACTTCCATGGCTATTATGGCTGTTTACTACAGATTCTCTTGGCAAATGGAGGTAAATCAATCATAAACCGAAATCCCCAATTTCCTTCACCAGATTCGGAGATTTTTACATGGTTTTTATTTTTGGAATCAAGGAGTTGAGATCCCAATTTCTCTACACCGGAGTACCGCTTAAAGGTCGAATGTTCCCGGTGGTTTATCTCGGTAAAGACGGAATGTCATTCACTACAAGAAAACAGCGCTTTAGCGTCGGCAGTATTCGACGCTAAAACGCCTTAGCGTCGTTTTAGCGTCGAAGTAAGTTTTGACGCTAAACCGTCGACGCTAAATCATTTTCGACGCTATATTAGCGGCGGACAAAAATTCGACGCTAAAACGACGCTACTGTTCGACGCTAATTCGATGCTAAGTAGCGTCGAATTAGCGTCGAACAAGGTCGATGCAAAGCGTACGACGCTAATTCGATGCTAATTAGCGTCGAACCCTTTCGTGTAGACGCCGCTAATTCGACGCTAATTAGCGTCGTTATTAACATTTTTTTAAGAAAATATAAATTATAAATTATAAAATATATTAAAAATTAAATTATAAAATATATTAAATTTTGGTTTAAAATTATAAAATATATTAAAAATTAATATTACAAAAATTAAATTATCCGATACAAAAAAAATTAAAACGCTAATGAGGAGGCAGTTGTTGGGTCCTTAGGTTGATGACGTCGTCTCGGATCATCTCTTTGGATTCCTGCTCGAACTGCGATGGATCGTCGTCAGGTGGAGGAGGCGGTGGAGGAAACTGCAACCCTTGCAAGGCAGTTGCTAATGACAGATGATCCTCTGCGATGATGTTGAAAAGACTGGTCAATGCTCCGAGTCTAGTCTCTATGTGCGTCTCTAGCTGCAAAATCCTACTGTTAGCAGCATCCAACTGTCTCGTCAATTCCGGCTGAGACGTACCCGACGTGTAGGAAAATCGAGCAGACGTAGAAGCTGTTGGGACATCTCTGATGGATCCAACACCCATCGTTCGTCCTTTCTTCTTCGGTGCAACCTATAAAATAAAAATATTATACAAAAAATTGTAATAAAAAATAATTTTAAATATATTATAAGAATCTAAAAAATTACCTCCTCGTAATCCAAATCTTGGACACCCATCGTAGACTGGACAGATTCGTCTAGCTCTGCCAGTCGTGCGTTGTACGCGTTGAACGTTTGTTCCGCTTGAGCGGTAACAAACGTCCCATCCTTCCTCCGATGAGTTTTCTCCATCACTTTGTGCATCGGAGGAAGATCACCGCCAGCAGCCTGTTAAACAAAAATAAACATAGATAAAAATAAAATATATAATAAATAAATATTTAAAATAAATCAAATAAATTAAGTTAATTAAAATATTACCATGTTGATGCGTACTGTGGCGTATGATGATTAACCCGCACAATGCTTTGAAGGTCCATCTCCTTCGGCCACTGGCGTAAGACGGGCTACAGAACACTTCCCCGATCTAACCACTGAATGGGGATCCTCCCAAAACCGCACTAGTCCCGACCAAACATCGGGATCCATCCCTATCGGCCTCCCCGCATTGCCTTTCGCGCGCCATGCTTTCTTCAAGTTCCCGACGTAGCCGTTTAGACGCTTTAGCGCCTTACGCTCGCACTTCGAAAGTACGGAATTCCTCCCAGTGCCACCCTTGCTACAAAAATACGAATAATGTTATGAATATATTTAAAATTAAATACTTCAATTAATAAAAATAAATAATATAAAATGACTTACCACCCATGACTCGAACCAAATATCCCGAACATGTTGTGGGGTCTGGCTCCAATTAGCATGGGGCATCGTGAAATAGGTCGCGATGGCCTTGGTGACCGAACGCGATACCTTGTTATCGCTAAACCTGCTAAAAAAAATTTACAATGATTTAATTATAATTTGTAATTAAAAATTAAATAACCAAAATTAGCGTTTTTTAATTAGTAATATTGTAAAAGATGTAATCATACCATAATGTACCAGGAGGCCTCATCGGATGGAGACTCTGGACCCGTGTCTCTCGTCCAGATTGGCGGAGAAGCTCGGTAATCCGCATAATGAGAGGCGCGTTTGCCGGTGGCGGCTCAGAGTGCTCATCGGAAGGGTGTGCTTCGTCTTCTTCTGGTTGTGTCTCTGGCTCTGGCTGAGGCGGTGGCGGTGGCGAAGCCCGTGGCGGAGCTCGTGCAATTGCCCGTGGCGGAGCCCGAGGACGATAGTTCGCAGCCTGCAAACCGGACCCCAACGCTGATCCGAATCCGCGTCGAGCATCGGATCTGGGAACCGTAACATCGTCGCCAAATAACTGGCCGTATGAAAGAGGTGCTCGATCCGCCTATAAAATAAAACAAAATTATTAAATTAAAACATGTAAAATATAAATTCATAAATAAATTAAAACAATTGTTATAGAAATTTTGAAGAACAATTCATAAATTCTTAAATTTTATAAATACAAACACATAAATCCATAAATCCATATTTTTCAAAAAAAATGAAAAATTCTTTTATTTTACTTTACATAAATAAATTTCATAAAATATAAATTCATAAATTGGATTTTATTTTTGCCAAATTTATAAATTAGTAACTTATCAATTCTAAATTTATTTTCTACATATTTCCTAAAATCTATTTAAAATCAACTTTGTTCATATCAAAATTTCCTAAAATATATATTTCATATCAAATTTCCTAAAATATTTTTCGTATATATTTCTTAAAATCTATTTCATATCAAATTGCCTAAAATTTATTTCCTATATATTTCTTAAAATCTATTTAATATCAAATTTCCTAAAAAATATCCTATATATTTCCTAAAATCTATTTAATATCAAATTTCCTAAAATATATTTCCTATATATTTTTTAAATCTATTTCATATCAAACATCCTAAAATTTAATTCCTATATATTTCCTAAATCTATTTTATATCAAATTACCATCAAATTTAATTACCAATTATATATAAAAAATTACTAATATATATAAAAATTATAAAAAAAAAAAAAATTTACCATAGGGTTGCGGTGAATCGCGGTGGTGGTGGGAGGCCGAGAGAGAGAGGCAGTCGACGGTGGTGGGAGGGAGAGAGAGAGAGAGAGAAACGCGGTGGTGAGAGGGAGAGAGAGAGAGAGGCAGCCGCGGTGGTGGGAGGGAGAGAGAGATCTAGCCGGCGGTGGAGAGAGGGGAGAGAGAGAAAGAGAGATGCGCGGTGGTGGGAGGGAGAGAGAGAGCTGTTCCGGCGGAAGTGAGGAAGAAGAAGAGACGGTGGTGTTGAGGAAGTGAGGAAGAAGAAGAATGAAATGCGGAAGTGAGGAAGAAGAAGAAAAAGAAGAAGGGTCTGTGTGATTAAAATAAAACCGTGATCCGACGCTAATTAGCGTCGAATGGTTTAAATAATTTCAATCGGTTTGACCAAATCTGTTTGAAATTTTTCGGTTTACCGCCATTGGTTTAATCAAATTAATTCAATATAGCGTCGATTTTGCGTCAAAACCAAAAATTCGATGCGGTTTACGTTCGAAACCCTAAACCCTAAGTGCCAAATTTGTTTGATTTAGCGTCGAATTAGCATCGGAAAATCTGGATGTCGACGCTAATAGCGTCGAATTAGCGTCGAAATTTGCCTTTCCGATGCTAATTCGACTCTAGATCGACGCTAAATGTAAGCCCTTTGTTTTTGATATAGGGTAACGAAACCGTCACTGATACGAACACAATCTTAGCCATTTCATTCTTTGTTGTTTCCGAATATTTTTAAATTTTGAAACTTTTCGTACTTACTTATATGAGTTCATATAAGGTATGAACTTATATGTAAAACTATATAGTTATTTGAAATCTTGACATATTACATGTAATTAATTTAATTATGAATAAATTCTTATGTATTCGCTACTAAGATTCAATCGTAACTACATATGTTTCACTCTGATGCTAAATTTTTTACCAGATACCCTAATTTAGGGGTTTTGGTTCAGGAATAGCGTCGAATTAGCGTCGATTGCTACATATGGGGTCATTACAACGCTAATTTGATGCTAATTTAGCGTCGAATTAGCGTCGAACTAGCCCACAATGATGCATTCGACGCTACTTCGACGCTAATCTCCGAACCAAACCCCTTAAATATTTTTTTATATTAAATTTTTTATAAATTAAAAATATTCTACGTATTAGAAAAATTCGAAAATGTATAGGTTTGCAAATTTAAATTATCCGGCATACAAATAAAAATGCTGATATGATTTTTTTAAAATTAAAATTTTTATATCATTAAAATATTCTAAAAATTAGAAAAATTTGCAAATTTAAATTATCCAGCATACAAATAAAAATGTTGTTATACAAATGAAATAAAAAGACAAAGTAATATATGATTCACTCTGAATCGTCATTTGAGTTCTCGTCATCCTCATCGGTACTTTCTCCACTCTCGTTTGCGAAATCGTCTTCGGGGTTTTCTGCATCGGTAGCATCCGGAAGTATTTCAGCTTCTCGATTTTGCGAATCTATAAGAATGATGTTGTCTATATCTTGTTCTGGAGTTGTTAGATCCACGGCATTTTCATATTGCATGAGCGTCGTCAGATTTAACTATCATTCTTCTGGGAGCTATTTTAAGCACAGATAACCATGAGATCCTTGTTTTCCTGACACGTGGATATGGAATGAAACAAACTTGATCCGGTTGTGATGCAAGGACAAATGGATCGTACTTTGCATAAGAACGCGATCCGTTAACATCGATGACACCAAATTTTCCTACTCGAACCCCTCGCCCGACAACTGGATCAAACCACTCGCATTTGAAAAGGGTGCACTTGAAGTTAACCAAACCAGGGAATTGCAGTTGAACAATGTCTTGTATAATGCCATAAAAATCTGTGTCCCCGGCTTGAATTACCACACCATAGTTTGCAGTTGCTTTATTTTTTCCACGTTCAAACGTATGAAACACATAACCTCGTGTAAAATACATTGGAGATGACGTAATTTTCCTCAACGGACCTTGGATCAACTCTCTAAACCATACAGGGTATGATGTGTCTCCATAAGCAACCTAGCAAATACAGTATACACATTGTAAATATAGTGTACACATTTATATATATGTTTTTACAGATGAGCTGAATATATATAATTTGTTTTGAACGTACCTGAGTTCTCAACCATTTAGCAAAGTGTAGATCTTTACGTTTTTCAATCTCACCGGCGGAAGCATTTGGGAAAGCCTCGTTAACTTGGCGAATGAATTCACTAATACAAAATATAGTTATAACAAATGTTTTCAAAGCATATATAAGTACATAAATAACCCTTACCTCAATCCATAGTTGGTAACTATAATATGTACCTCAAAAATGGGCTGACTTCATCGCATTGTAAGAGAATATATGTGTGTGCGCAATTGTAGTCTTCGTATGAGAACCAGTCTTCCTCTCTTGTGATTCCGGCATGCCTACCAACTGCATAGAATATATCTGGGACATCAGAAACTGGATACGTTTGCGCGATGCCACCATCGTCGTACCTACGTGGAGCTCTTTTTCGTGTCCGGACAGTTGGAGAGAAGTAATATGAGCTGAAATGAGAGGTTTCTTCGGTTATACTTCCCGCAACAATTGATCCCTCAACCCTAGCCATGTTTTTTGCCTTTCCTTTTAAGTATTTCATGAATCTCTCGAAAGGATACATCCAACGAAACTGAACGGGCCCTCCTAAATCGGCTTCATGAGGAAGATGGACAGGAAGATGCTCCATAACATCAAAGAATGATGGAGGGAATATCTTCTCTAAGTTGCACAACAATATAGCGATGTTATTGTTTAGTTGTTGAATTTCATCCTCAGTCAGAGTTCGCACACACAGATCTCGAAAAAATGTGCCAACAGCTAAAACCATAGTCCAATATCAACAAAAACAGAAATGTAACTTTTTACGCATCATTTGTTTAGATATTTATATATCGTCATAGAAAATATACCTGCAAGTGATTCATGCACGTTCGTTGGCAAAAGCTCTGCAAATGCAAAAGGCAATAATCTCTCCATAAACACATGACAATCATGACTCTTCATACCAGAAAATTTTTTCCCTTGCTCCACAGACTTAGAGAGTTTTGACACGTATCCATCTGGGAACTTAACTTCGGTGGAAACCCAGTTGAAGAATGTTGATTTGCCTTCGCTTGACAATCTAAAGATAGGCACTGGAGCTCTCCCATCTCCCGTGAGATGTAACTCAACTCTAGAACATATAAGAGGCAAATCCAATCTAGACTTCAAGTTGTCTTTAGACTTGCCTGAAACGTTTAAGATGGTGTGCATGATGTTATCGAAATTTTTTTTCTCAATGTGCATGACATCAAGATTGTGGTGCAATAGATGATCCTTCCAGTACGGTAGATCCCAGAAAATGCTCTTCTTATGCCAATTATGTTCGACAAAGTATCCATCTGGGAGATTGGTCGGGATGTTAAGCCAGTTACCACCACGTTTTGCTGTGTCCTGAGCTCCCCAATAATCAAGTTGACCTTCAATTTGCTCTCCTGAAAGATATGGAGGTGGGGGGATACGTACACGTTTGCCCTTTGTGAATAGTCTTCTGTTCCTCCGGTACGGATGGTATAGGGAGAAACCTCCGGTGACAATCAAACCAACAAGATTTTCTACCATTTTTAAGTTGGAATGCATCTGTTTCATTTTGGCAATACGGACATGACAACCTACCATGTGTTGTCCAACCAGATAACATTCCGTACGCTGGAAAATCGCTTATCGTCCACATAAGCACAGCTCGCATGGTAAAATTCTTTTTCCTGGAGTAATCAAAAGTACGAACCCCATGAGACCACAACAAGTTCAACTCGTCAATCAGCGGCTGTAAAAACACATCAATAGATCTTCTTGGATGCTTCGGACCAGGGACTAAAATACTTAAAAACAGAAATTCCCTCTGCATGCACATATCAGGCGGAAGGTTATAAGGTGTCAATATAACCGGCCACAAAGAATATTGCTTGCCAGACATACCGAACGGACTAAAACCATCTATACATAGGCCAAGATAAACATTGCGCTTCTCTTTAGCAAAATTAGAGTGTACCGATTTGAAGTGTTTCCAAGCTTTTGCATCAGAAGGATGATGAACTTCTCCTTCAATAGTTGAATGTTCCGCATGCCACCTCATTGATGCAGCTGTTCGTTCCGAATGGTATAGCCTTTGTAGCCTATCTGTTATGGGCAGGTACCACATTCTCTGCCACGACACTTTACTTCTACCAGCTCCTTGGGGCTTAAATCTTGGTTTGTGGCAAAATCGACATTCCTGCAGATCTTCATCATCTTTCCAAAATATCATGCAATTGTCAATGCAAACATCTATCATCTGCGAGGGCAATCCTAAACTAGAGACTAGTTTTTGTATGTCGTAGTATGACTCAGCAGCTTGATTACCCTCTGGCAAATATTCTTTTAGAAGAGCTGCCTAATCATCCATGCAACTCTCAGATTGATTATGATCAGACTTTATTGTCATCATCCTAGATGCCAATGATAATTTAGACAGACCTTCCCTACAACCTTCATAGATTGGTTGGTTTGCAGAATCAAGCATATCATAAAAAATTTTAGCATCTGCATTGGGTTCCTCAGCAACATCAGGAGTAGACATAACTCTAGGAAATGCATTGGTTACCATTTCTTCGAACCTATTATGTTCTAACCCGACATCATGATCATTTTCTATAACAAATTGATGCTGATCATATTGCTCATTCGAATAACCCTGATCCATAGGTTGGTACTAGTACTACCCGAAGTTTCATCTTCATATCCCTCTCCATGATAAAACCAAACATAATATTCAGGTGTAAACCCTCTATTAAATAAATGCGTACCAACTGTATCAATTGTCTGCGGCCTCGAATTTTTGCACTTCCGACACGGGCACACCATCACTCCGGTTTGTTGAATTGTAGGCACACTACTCGCTTGAGCAATGAAAATTTCAAGGCCGTTGAGGAACTCTTCTGAAAACCCTCCATTTGCATCTTTACGTTCATACATCCAGCGTCTGAGTTCGTATATATCGCCCATTTTTTTTCTAAATTTTGTAAAAAAAAAAAAAAATTTCGAAATTTTTTTTTAAATGAAAGCTGAATGATTCTTGCAATGGGGGTGGCTGGGTATATATAGGAGAATTTAGCAGCGATTTAGCATCGATTTTGCATCGAATATTTAGCATCGAATTAGCATCGAATACCTTACCGTCGATTTAGCATCGAATTAGCGTCGAGTTTGCACCCAGGTAGGTAAACCCGTGTTTAATGTGTCTCCTACCTACCAATTTGAGGCTAATTCGACGCTATATTCGACGCTACGTGATCGACGCTAAATCGATGCTAATGTTGCATAGATTTAGCGTCGAATTCAGTGTTTAACTGGAATTTCGACGCTAATTCGATGCTAATTTGCGTCGATTTAGCGTCGAATTAATTCGACCCTAATTAGCGTCGAATATTTATAACGACACAACTTCGACGCAATTGCGACGCTATATTAGCGTCGAACCAATTTCGACGCTAAATTACAGTTTTCTTGTAGTGCATTTGTGGTATGGATTGTGTTTGTGTGAACGTGGTGTTTTGATGGACATGAACAAATGGATTGTACTACATGGATGGTGATCCACATATGTGTAATTTTAACAAATTCTTGTGACTGTCTTTGTAGGAAATACATTTATACTTGACAAGGTGGATTACTAATAGTCGATTAACGGATTATATTACTTGACCACGAGGACTTGAACATACAGACAATTAAAACATAAAGTAGTTATACTTCACAAGGACGATCAATTGACCACGAGGATTCAACCATACAAATACATGGTATCTCGGATTCGACCATACAAGAACTATTTATAGACCACGAGGATTTGACCATACAAATATAAGCTATCTTGGATTCGACCATACAAGGACTATCAATTGGCACAGTTATGGTAAATGTTTAGAAGGAACTATTCTCTGACGAATATTGATTGACTATGCAGACACTAACCATATATGGTTAGGGGTTTAACAGTCAAGTTATGTTTGTTTTTGGGAAGAAAGTGTCCCAATATAAAAAAGTACCTATAAAAATAAATAATGTTAAAAAAGTGTCTATAAGAGTAAATATTCCTGGTTTATATTGGTGGAGGCAAAATCTCATATAATATAACGCTTTATGGTTTTTAGTATGAATTTTCATTTCAAATTTTCGTCATATTTAACCCGGCAAATATGTGAGCCATCTGGAAAATTTAGAGAACAACTCTAATTCAATATTTGCTTCTCTCTTTCGGTGGGAATGAAAAAAATCACCCACAAATTAAATATTTGTGTTTTTAATGAACCAATAAAAAAAAAGTAAGAGTTATTATCCTCAAAATCTTTAAAAATAATAAAGCGTAAGTTTTCATTTAGTTTCACAATCTCCAATTACGGTGATTTTAAGGTATTAGTTATATATATATTAATATATATTTTTTATTGATCTTTCCAATTTAGATTAAATTACAATTAAGAAATAACTCTAATTACAATATACCTAAAATTGAGATCATACATCAATCCCTTAATTTTAATAGCAAACTTTGTTTTTTTTCTAAATTGTCTTCGTAAACGTATTCATTATATTATATATGTATCTTCAGGTTAGATGTCTTAACTAAAGACACAACTTTTGATATATAAGTTTGACTTTTTAAGCTAAATAATTATTTGTTTTCAGGTTTGTGGTTATACACTTAAGATTTCACAAATTATAATTAAGAATAGGATTTTAGATTTTTAGGAATTTATGAGTTTTTGATTTTGGATTTAAGGTTTTCTAATTACAGTTAAACTTTTGTCAAAATATATTTAAAATTTGCTAACTAATATTTAAGCTAAAAGTGAAAAGTGTACATCACCTAAAAAATGAAAATTGTACACCAATAACCTTTTTTCTAGTAAAGTGTACACTAATACCTTAAAAACTAAAAGTGTACACCAATACCCTAAAAGATGGTCTTGTCCACCTACATACTTGTACACCATTGAATAATTTAACAACTAATGCAACGTACACCAATGTGAAAAGTATATAAAACATTAAGATTATACTAAGTTAACCCGGAATAACTATCGTGCATTTGAAAACAGAGTAGCTAACTGGTAGAAAATGTTAAATAGTTAGACCGATTACAAGAAACATCACTAAATGTTTTGGTCTACACTTCCAATGAAGGGTTTCGTAAGCATCCATCGCATAGCCCTTTATCAATGCGTCCATATCCTCATCTGTTATCATGCGCATTTCGAGCAGACGTTGCCCAAAAGCATGCATCTCAAGGAATTTGACAGCTTGTACACCACAATCACCTTCATCTTGCGCCTGGTATAAACCGATAGTGCGAAACCATAAGAATGGGGAGCCGGATATGTCCTTTGTAAGCTCTGGATCAAGGCAAGTCTTCAATAGCCAAGGTATGGTTTGAGTTAATAGTGATATTGCAGCATCAACTTCTACGTCTGAGTTTGCAGAGATCATTGGATCTAGAATCTCTACCGTACACGTTTTGAAATTGAAACAACATAGTACATGTAGTAAAAACAATAATCTCTTACTATATTCAGCAGAGTATAAATCGAGTCCTCCGAACCTAACAGTTGTTGCAGAATATACCCTACAAATGGATTGCATATCTTATGCAAACATAACGTAGACGATATACCTAGCAGATTTAAAATTCAATATCTCGTGATTGTATAACCATATAATAACATTGAAATTTTTCATAATATTATATTTTCATATTTTAATGGGATTTAATTGTCATCACTTGCATTTTTAAAAATAAATATAATAATACGTGTTTTTTTTTGGGAAAGTAGTTTTGCCTTTTTGACACGAACTCCCTAGGACAACTCTGAAGGAGGCTGATGGTTCGATGATGAATAAAGGATCACGATAGGTATGAGAACAGATCGACGATTTTATGGATAGATGTTTAAGTGATAAGGCGGATTAGAACAGATAGAAGAGTTCCAGAA
Source organism: Arabis hirsuta (assembly GCA_964056655.1). Lineage (NCBI taxonomy): Eukaryota > Viridiplantae > Streptophyta > Magnoliopsida > Brassicales > Brassicaceae > Arabis > Arabis hirsuta. Next base: position 20,273,509 of record OZ053298.1, on the reverse strand, counting down.
TCACAACGTGTATTTTAACTCGGATTCAAAGAACGCATTCAAGAATCAAAGTGAGAGAAGAAAATCGATATTGCTTCATGCATAAAAGTTCTTCGCTGCCACTCAAGGAAGGCGTCGCATGAAGTTTTATAATCAACCCTATAGACGTGAAACCTAAACAACAGAGCGTTCTGTAAATAAACAACAAGGCGTCTGAAATTTAATTAAAACAGCGAGGCGTCCCAACCCTAAGGTTCCTAATCGGTGTACCTCTAAAATAACTAAGTACTAAGCCATAGTGACTTGCACATTACTACCCAATGGCAACGACTTCTAAGTAACTCGACGTACTGATTCATCTGCCTCATTAAAAACCATGCTGAGAAAACCCATTGGGACAAAACTCAAACATGGGAAAAAGAGTACAGACTCCTCACCTAAGTCACTTAGTCATCATTACCGGGTGTCGTCTTTAAAGTGAAGATATTGAAGACTTGAATCATCGGTAAATTGAGTGATCCTTCTGCTATGAGTGAATGAGCTTCCTTGGCCATCGCCTTGGCTCTAGAACGAGTGATCCGTCCTACTATCTCCGGTTCCTCCTCAGCTTCTGGTTCCTCAGCTTCCTTGCTATCCACGATCATATCATCCCCTCCCTCTTGAAAAGGATTTGTCCTCAAATCTGTATCTGCAAGATAGGGAAGCAAGTCAGAAACATTGAACGATGGAGATATGTTATACTTACCTTGGAGATCAATCTGATAAGCATTGTTGTTGATCCTCTTGACGACTTCAAATGGTCCATCAACTCGTGGCATAAGCTTGCTCTTCCTCTCTTCTGGGAATCGGTCCTTTCGTAAGTGAATCCACACCAAGTCTCCTTCTTCGAAGATTATCTCCTTTCTGCCCTTGTTTGCTTGTTTCTCATACTGCTTAGTCTTCTTCTCTATATTCTCCTTAGCTTTAGCGTGTATCTTCCTCACCTGCTCAGCTTTTTCTTTGCCATCTAAGCTACATTTCACACTTAAAGGCAAAGGGATCAAGTCTAGAGGTGATTGTGGATTAAACCCATAAACAATTTCAAAAGGAGAAAAGAGAGTTGCAGAATGCTTAGCGTGATTGTAAGCAAACTCCACGTGTGGTAGGCACTCTTCCCATGACTTGATATTACTCTTCACCAATGCCCTGAGAAGTGTAGACAATGTTCTGTTCACCACCTCTATTTGACCGTCAGTCTGAGGTTGACAAGTAGTTGAAAATGCCAGCTTGGTTCTGAGTTTAGCCCATAAGGTTCTCCAGAAGTGTCCTAGAAACTTTGTATCTCTGTCTGAAACTATCACTTGAGGCATGCCATGCAGACGTACTATTTCCCTGAAAAACAAGTTAGCTACACTAACAGCATCATCTGTCTTGTGACTAGCAATGAAGTGAGCCATCTTGCTGAACCTGTCAACAACCACAAAAATAGAATCTCTACTATTCCTGGTTCGAGGTAAGCCAAGCACAAAGTCCATAGAAATATGAGTCCAAGGTTGAGAAGGGATAGGGAGAGGGGTATACAAACCGTGAGGATGTACTTTACTCTTTGCCATTTTACAAACAGCACACCTAGAACAAACCTTCTCAACGTCTGACTTCATGTTAGGCCAATAGAAGTGATCTTACAGTCCAAGTAGAGTCTTTGCTACTCCAAAATGTCCATCTAGTCCACCTCCATGAGCTTCTCTAACTAGCAGTTCTCTAATAGACCCGCGTGGTATGCACAATCGATTGTGGTAGAACAAATATCCATCCTGCATAAAATATTTTTCAAATGCAAACTTATGGCACTTGCCATAGCTCTCAGCAAAATCGATGTCAGTCTCATAAAGGTCTATGATATGCTCAAATCCATTTAACTTTGAAGTTAAAGTAGAAACAAGAGTATACCTTCTGGATAATGCATCTGCGACTACATTATCCTTACCTTTCTTGTATTTAACGATGTATGGGAAAGTTTCAATGAACTCCACCCACCTGGCGTGTCTCTTGTTGAGCTTCTGTTGTCCTTTAAGGTGCTTTAGAGACTCATGGTCTGTGTGAATGACGAATTCTTTGGGCCACAAGTAATGCTGCCACGTTTGAAGAGCTCGAACCAATGCATATAGTTCCTTGTCATAGGTGGGATAGTTGATGGTTGATCCTCCCAGCTTCTCACTGAAGTAAGCCACCGGTTTCCTATCCTGTATCAAAACAGCTCCTATACCTACTCCGGAGGCATCACATTCAATCTCAAAGGTTTTCATAAAATCAGGAAGAACTAGAATAGGGGCATTGATAAGCTTCTCTTTAAGGACTGTAAACGCCTGCTCTTGTGCATCTTCCCATCTGAAGCCAACGTCCTTCTTGATGACTTCTGTTAATGGCGCTGCAATGGTACTGAAGTCTGGGACAAATCTTCTGTAGAATCCTGCTAATCCATAAAAGCTCCGGACTTCTGCAACGTTTTTAGGTACAGGCCATTCCTTTATTGCCTTGATCTTCTCGTCATCAACCCTAACTCCTTCTACACTAATAACAAAGCCTAGAAAGATAACTTCAGTAGTACAGAATGAACATTTAGAGTAATTTGCGAAAAGGGATTGATTACGAAGAACATATAGAACTCTGCGGATGTGTTCTAAATGCTCTCCCAAACCTTTGTTGTAGATGAGTATGTCGTCGAAGTAGACTACCACGAAGACTCCTATAAACGGTCTTAAGGCATGGTTCATTAAGCGCATGAAGGTGCTGGGAGCATTGGTGAGACCAAACGGCATGACTAACCATTCATACAGCCCCTGCTTGGTCTTGAAAGCAGTTTTCCACTCATCCCCTTCCTTCATTCTGATCTGATGGTATCCACTCTTTAAATCGATCTTTGAGAAGATTGTTGATCCACACAACTCATCTAGCATGTCGTCAAGCCTTGGAATAGGATGTTTGTACTTCACTGTTATGTTATTGATAGCTCTGCAGTCTACACACATCCTCCATGATCCATCTTTCTTAGGGACTAACAAGACTGGTACTGCGCATGGACTTAAGCTTTCTCTGATATGTCCTTTACTCATCAACTCTTCTACTTGTTTCTGAAGTTCCTTTGTCTCTACAGGATTAGTTCTGTAAGCTGGTCTGTTTGGCAGGGCTGATCCTGGTACCAAGTCTATCTGGTGCTCAATTCCACGAATTGGAGGTAATCCTGGAGGTATCTCTTCTGGAAAAACATCCTTGTACTCTTCAATGATCTCTATCATCTCATGCGGAAGTTCTTCTGAAGGTTTAGTACTGGCGAGTGTTTCTTTATAAACAAACATAAATGTTTTCATCTCTGGATCAAAAAGCTTGTTGAACTCGCTGTGATTGATGTACAGACTGTTAGAAACTTTCTCTTTATCCTTGCGGTTCATGTGAAATTGGTCCTTATAGATTTCACCTGGTGTGAGTGGAAGAAGAGTGATCTTGCGCCCCTTAAACTCAAATGACTGCTTGTTTGTGTAGCCATCATGAAGAACCCTTCTGTCAAACTGCCATGGTCTGCCCAATAAAACGTGACTAGACTTCATTGGAATCACATCACAGAGTAACTCATCTTCATACTTCCCAATCGCTAACTTGACTAACACTCGCTGAGAAACGGTTAGAGCTCCCTTGTTGTTCAGCCACTGTAGCTGGTATGGTCTAGGATGTGAAGTGGTCTTAAGATTGAGCTTCTTTACCATCTCTTCACTAGCAGCATTTGTACAGCTACCTCCATCTACAATCAACGTACAGACCTTGTCCTGAACTACACATCTAGTGTGGAAGAGATTCTCACGCTGTCCTATATCATCTGGATGAATCTGAACGCTCAAAGTCCTGCGTGCTACTAACATCTCTCCAATTGCTGCTGGCTCTTCTTCTTCTTCTAAGTCAATATCAGTTTCGCTTTCTGAACTATCTTGAGGTACAATCTCTCCTCCTTCTTGAAGCAGAAACATCTTCTTATTAGGACAGTCCCTGGAGTAATGTCCCATTCCTTGACATTTAAAACACCTGATCTGACTAGTAGAAGCTCCACTTCTTGGTTTAAATTCGATCTTAACCTCTTCTCTGACTGTAATTGTCGCTGGTTTGGTGTCCTTGGTATAGGCCGGTTTGCTGAGCTCTCTCGGTTTTGGGATGTTAGAAGTGAAAGTTGATCTCCCAATCCTTCTCTTGATCTGCGATTCAATCAGCTCTGCCTTATGTACCATCTCTTGTACATCTTCATAATTCTGCAGCTCCACTTTATCTTGAATCTCTCTGTTTAGTCCCCCAAGGAATCTAGACATCACCATGTCTTCACTTTCTCTCAAATCAGCCCTGATCATCAAAGTTTCAAGTTTCTGATAGTAGTCTCTAACTGACTTCGTGCCTTGAATGAGACGCCTAAGCTTGTTAAGAGTCTCTCGCTGATAGTGTGTAGGAACAAACTTCTTTCTCATCTGCGTGACAAGCTGATCCCAAGTAGTAACAGGAGGTTCCCTATGTCGATGTCTAGTAAGTCCCAGCTGTTCCCACCACAAGAGTGCATAGCCATTGAATTTAGAGATGGCTATTTTCACCTTATTAAGCTCATAAGTCCCTTGAACCAAAAAGTTTGATTCCATCTTCCTCTCCCAGTCAAGATAAACTTCTGGATCATTGGCGCCATGAAAAGGAGGATATTGAATCTTGATATGGTTCAGCTGTTGTCTCAAAGGATCATAGTCTCTGCCATTGCCTCTGTTTCTGTCTCTTCTTAATGTCACAAGACTGTGATCTGAGGCCTCATCTTCTTCTGAATTCTCACGATCTGTATCAATATAAGTTTGGTGTCCAGCAGCATGTTCAGCTCGGTGGTGTGGTCGTGTAGGTGCTCTGCCAGCCCGACGGTTCTCTCTCTCTGTGCTTTCGGTGTTTCTCCCCTGATTGAACAAGGTTTCTCTACCTCCAGTGGGTGATCTAACGGTTCTGGTTCGTGGTTGCTTAGAAGGTGCTCCCACGTGTGCTTTACCCTTGGTGAGGCGAAGAGCTTCGTTAGGACTAGGCGGTTCTGACGAGTCTTGATCTGTAGCACTGGACTCTTTTAGAAGATCCTTGAAACGGCTCTCAAACTTGTTGTTGAGCTGCTCTATCTGCTGAGTAAGTTGAGTAGCTACTGACTGATTGGCCTCTTTGATTTGCTTAGTCATGGCTTGATTTAGAGCTTCCATAGCTTCTGCAGAAAGCTCCATAGTACCTGAAATATTTAAAACAACTCACAGTAACAAGTCCTTACAATGAGAAATAGCAAAGCTAAAACTATAATAATACAAGTGCATCAAACGACAAACAAAACAAGAAAAACTCTAAAACACGTAATCCCTAATCCTAAAATGAGTAGGACTCCTAACAGATTGAACGAAAAAAAACAAGCCCTAATTCAACTAGAAAACGAAACAGCAAAAGAAAATTAAGTCCTAAAGCAACTAGAAATCGAAACAAACCACAACCTAATGCAAAAAGAAATCAAAACAATCAAAACCTAAAACTAAAAGGAAATCGAAACAAAACAAAACCTATTGCTACAAGGAATCGAAACTCAAATCTTAAAACAAATCGTAAATAACAAAGGTGGAAAGAGGGTTTAGGGTTTGCTCAGCCTTTGGCTCAGAGTTGGCTCTGATACCACTTGACACGAACTCCCTAGGACAACTCTGAAGGAGGCTGATGGTTCGATGATGAATAAAAGATCACGATAGGTATGAGAACAAATCGACGATTTTATGGACAGATGTTTAAGTGATAAGGCAGATTAGAACAGATAGAAGAGTTCCAGAATCACAACGTGTATTTTAACTCGGATTCAAAGAACCCATTCAAGAATCAAAGTGAGAGAAGAAAATCGATATTGCTTCATGCATAAAAGTTCTTCGCTGCCACTCAAGGAAGGCGTCGCATGGGGTTTTATAATCAACCCTAGAGACGTGAAACCCAAACAACAGAGCGTTCTGTAAATAAACAACAAGGCGTCTGAAATTTAATTAAAACAGCGAGGCGTCCCAACCCTAAGGTTCCTAATCGGTGTACCTCTAAAATAACTAGTACTAAGCCATAGTGACTTGCACATTACTACCCAATGGCAACGACTTCTAAGTAACTCGACGTAGTGATTCATCTGCCTCATTAAAAACCATGCTGAGAAAACCCATTGGGACAAAACTCAAACATGGGAAAAAGAGTACAGACTCCTCACCTAAGTCACTTAGTCATCATTACCGGGTGTCGTCTTCAAAGTGAAGATATTGAAGACTTGAATCATCGGTAAATTGAGTGATTCTTCTGCTATGAGTGAATGAGCTTCCTTGGCCATCGCCTTGGCTCTAGAACGAGTGATCCGTCCTACTATCTCCGGTTCCTCCTCAGCTTCTGGTTCCTCAGCTTCTGGTTCCTCAGCTTCCTTGCTATCCACGATCATATCACTTTTCAAGCTAAAATTTACTTTAATGACCACGAGAAATCTGGTGAAATATTCATCTTTAACCTAAAACCTTATATTTCATACTCTACCTTATACCGTAAATTTTCTTTTCTTTTTCTTTCTTTTAATTAATTAACTAATTAATTATAATAAGAGCAATAACTAAATTTCATTTTGTTCTTTATATTTTTGTTGGACTTTCTATAAATTTTTTAGTTCTACAGACTATATAATTGATTCTTGAGGAGAGTTAAAACATAATTTGTGCAATTTCTTTTAAAAATAACACAGTACATGTAGTTTTAGAAAAGAAAGACAAAAAGTAAAGGAGATTTACATGTAGTACAAAGTACATGTAGCCTTTGTTAGATTTAACAGAGTATAAGTAGAGCCTTAATACGTATAAGTAGAATTAGCAAAGAGAAAGAGAAAGAGAAAGTAACCCCAGTGTCGATCGATGCATCAGCCAGTGTGTCGATCGACACATAACCCCAGTGTCGATCGATGCACTGTCTCGTGTGTTGATCGACGTAGAGCAACCACGTCGATCGACGCATCATCACAGATGCAATGATCAAACCTATCTTCTCATGGATCAATCCTGGATCAACTTGCATCAATCCCTGCACGCAATCAACACGAAATCCACACAGAAACATCACAGGAAACACATTCTATCAACCCTTTACCCAGATAAACCTACGGTCATGCACTCACCTCGATTCTAGAAGGAGAAGAATGAGGATTCACGAAGAACAAGAAGAACGCGAAGAACACAGCCTCCAAATCCAAAAATCCTGAATCAATCACGCAGACACAACCTCCAGAGATCATGAAACAGCCCAAAACTCTCACAAACACTCAAACTCTCAAAAATTTCCCAAACTCCTGATTTCTCTCTGTTTTTCGGATAAAAACTCGGCCAAAAACGTGTATGTTTGATATGTTCCATATTTTACCTATTTTACTAAATATTTTACTATGTTTTCTATGCATTTATCTACGGTATTACGCCTTTAGAGGTAGTTTTTCTCGTATTTGTAGTTTTAGAGTCTTAATAGGGAAATCAAGCAAAACGGAGCTAAAAAGGCCAAAAGAGGTGTAAACCAAGCTACAACAACTTTCATAAGCCAAAGACACTATCAAGAACCAAGAATTCACAAGATACAACATTCTACCAAATTGGACAGAACGTATATGCCAGAAGTTTAGCAGTGAACGGAGGTCAAATCGATTTGGAATTTGATGAAACTTGGTTTGAAGAAATATCTGTGAGTCAGCTTCATAATGAAGTTTTAATCATCTCAATTGGAGCTATGAGTAGAAAGATACACCCGAATTACTAAACACATGTCGAACTGCCTCGAAGCTGAAGCGAGTTCAATTTCGGGCCAAATACCGGTCTGCACCATGGACCGATATTCCAGCCATTTTCAAAACATAAGAGAGGACATTTAACCCCCAGTACCGGTCATGAAATTGGACCCGTACCCGTGACCGGTATTGCTTCAGTTTTAACGTAAAAAGTCCGTTTTGTCCTAAACTAAACCCTAGGAAGACCCTAAGCCTATATATACTTGTTTTTAGCCTCTTGTTAGAAGTGTGCCAAAATATTTAGAGTAGTTTCATCAGAAGGAGCAGCCACCACGAGTTCTCTTGGTGTTCTTCATTAGATTTGGATTTTAGAGCAATCCGGTGGATGATTTCGCTTTGTATCTCGATATAGAGAAGAATCCTCTTACCTTTACTCTTTAATTCAAGTTTATCTACTATGAATTCATCATATATCTTGTGTCTTTCGTGCACCATGTTTGAGTAGTTTTATTTGTTAGGTTGTAGAAAGATCAAAGAGTTCATGAATTGTTAACTTCTATCGAATGAATTACGGATAATCTATTATGTTCTTCATCTTTATTTGCTCTTAATGCATGATTGTTTTTATGATCAACTAGCATCTGATTTTAGATTGATATACTCTCCAAAAGCTTGTTATATTGTCTGAACTAGTATTTGATGAGCTAGGCGTCTTAACAATTCGAAAGGTTAGTTAAGGAGTTTAGTGAACAATTGAATCTTGAACTTACTGCGTGTTTTCTTCTTGTAATAACCTGCGATAGTTGAGTTTATTAGGAAGTTAAAACATAGTAATCTGAGCCACGACAGTAGGAGGATTACACATCCGTGATTTGAGTTCTAGAACACATCTCTCTAAAAGGTCCCTATAATTCGATATGTTGTTTAATGATCCATGAATCTCTGCGATTGATCTACTTGCCTAACATTTGTTTACTTTGAATTCTAATCCCTTTACTTAGTTATTTTCGTTCCTTAATTTACATTCCTAAAAACCAAAACCATATTTCTTGTTTTAGCCTGATTTGATTCCTAAAAAGTTTGTAGTACAATTACGAGGTCCCTGTGGATTCGATCCCTAAATACTACCGTGATTGCTGTGCACTTGCAGTTATATTTAGTGGTTAAAACTTTGACCCACATCACGTTTTTGGCGCCGTTGCCGGGGACCTTTGATATTTTGTTTACAAGCTTTGGACTAAAATCTAGTCTAAAATATTTTTTTTTCTTTTACTTTGCTAATTTAATTTTCGTTTTCCTTTATTTTTGATTGTTTCAAGTGGATTGTTTGAGCAAGTATGGCGAGTTTAGTTCATAACCAGCAGCCCCTACAACCTCATCAACTATTTGGAGAAGCCCAATTCGGACACCAAGCTCTCGAGAGAATCCAAGACCAAACGTTTGGGTTAGAGCAAGGTTTTGACGAATTTCGTCATGATTTTGACATGGAATGGCTGGCGCCTAACCATTAGACCATGGGAGACACCCACTCATCATCAACACTTCTCATGAACCGAAATCCAATCCACCTCACGCAAGAAAACGTGGACTTTGAGATTAAACCTCGCGTTATCTCCCTTGTGAAGCAAGCTCAATACTACGGTCTTCCACAAGAAAATCCATTGGATCATATTGATTCCTTTGAGGATCTATGCGGAGCAATTAACACAAATGGAGCCCCTTTCGACCACCTTAGATATCGTCTCTTCTCTTTCTCTCTAGCGGGAGACGCGTTTCGATGGATGAAATCGCTTGCACCTCAATCGATAACATCATGGAGAGATTACAAGCAAGCTTTCCTTGAAAAGTTCTTCACTAAGAAGAAGTTAAGTGCATTAAGGAACAAGATTTCGGGTTTCCAATAAGGTCCTATTGAGCCTTATCACGAGTGTTTGGAACGCTACAAGGAGTACATAAGAGATTGCCCACAACATGGTTTCGCGGAAGCTAAATTGTGAAATATTTTTTATCAAGGAGTTAATAGAGAACACAAGCGATTTCTCGACATTTGCAGCAGAGGGAACTTCATGCAACAATCCGTGAGTGAAGCAAAGATTTTGATAGACAACCTAGCCGCAAGTGATAGCATGATTCAACCAAGCTATGATGAAACCGTTAAAGCAATCAACATCGAGCCTACGGAACTTACGGAGATCAAGGTGATGGTTTCTCAAATTCTAAAGAATACAATGCAATTTAAGGCACGTGAAGTCGTGACAGTCCCTCATGAAGATCTTAATCAAGATTGCATTGGAGATTTTTTAGCTTGTGACCTGAAGGAAGTGAACTACATAGGCACGCGATACCAAAATCTTGGAACTAGGTATCACGACCCTCATTTCGGTCCTAAGGGACGTTTTTATGCTCATCAAAACGTGCCTCAAGAGAACTATACCCAGCCTAAACGACAGTTTGCTAGTGGAGTTCAACGCACGCATGCGACTGGTTTTCAAGGCGCTAAATCAAAAGAAATTTCGGAGGAAGATTTCGAACCTTTGATTAATGGATTTCACTATGAGTTTGAAGAATTTAGAAGAGAGATTCATACTAAGATGGATATATTGGGGCAAGACATTAACAACAAGATAGAAGAAATTTCATCTCATGTTAAGCAAATTGATCTCCAAATTGCCTATATCGCCGGTACCGTTGGGAAACCGGATGGCTTTCTTCCTGGAAAAGTTGAGGTGAACTAGAGAGGTGAACACGTGAAAGCCATAACATTGAGAAGTGGCACGCAACTGGACGAAGTGTTAATGCCAAAAGAAACCGAAGAGGATTTTGTCATAAAGGTGTTGGAAGAAGATAAAATACCTGATACAGAAAATAACCATGAAACTCCAGGAGAAGTTGAGATCCCACTAGAGGTAACTCGTGTTTACAAGCCTAAAATACCATTCCCAAGTGCCTTGAAAAAGCCGAAGAAGGAGAAGGAACAAGCTAAGCTAAAAGAGCTTGTAAGTCAACTCACCGTACGGTTACCTTTTGTTGATGCTTGTATGATCATCCCTGCTTTGAGGAAGTATATGAAAAGCATTCTAACCAGCAATATAAGCTTAGAGGAAGGTGTGATGTTGATCACTCAAGAGTGTAGTACAAGACTTCAAGACAAAGAATTTCAAAAATTGGAAGATCCGGGTAGTTTTGTGCTTCCATGTGAGATTGGAGGTTCTACATTCCAGCGTTGTCTATGTGATTTGGGATCAAGCGTCAACTTGATGCTGGACACAGTAGCTAAACGCCTCGGTATTACCAACTTAAAGCCTACAAAAATTCAGCTAGTGTTTGCGGATCGTTCGGTGAAACGCCCGGTTGGTATTATAGCCGACCTACAAGTCATTATTGGAGATTGTTGCATTCCGGCAGATTTTGTCGTATTGGAGTTAGATCAAGAGCCTAGAGATCCTATAATTCTTGGACGTCCTTTCTTAGCAACCGTTGGAGCTATGATTGACGTTAAAGGAGGAAAGATCAAACTGAACCTAGGGGATCTTATACTAAATTTTGAAGTCGACGAAGCTCTACAAAGACCAACAATAGATGGAAGTGCTTTTTGGGTGGATCAATTGAGTGAAGCATCTGTTGAAATGTTTGAAGAACTTATTGTCAATGATCCTTTGGAGATAGCCTTGAAAAAAATAGAAGGAGAAGATGGATACTTAGAAGGAGAGACTAATGAGTATGCCAAAATACTCGATTCAGCGAGCACATACGATAAGTTAGTAACTCACTTTGCATCGGATGAGGACATAAATGAAGCCACACCACCTAGGACCCTTCCTAAAGAACTACAAGATCCTTGGAGTGAGTTAAAAGCCCCTAAGGTCTAACTTAAGGAGCTTCCCGTTGGGCTACGGTATGCATATCTTGGAGACAATCAAACGTATCATGTGATTGTTAATTCTAATTTGAGTAATGTCGAGTCAGACTTACTTCTTTGTGAGTTGAGGAAGTACAGGAAAGCTCTAGGATATTCTCTTGGTGAAATCACGGGAATATCTCCAGATTTATGTATGCATAGGATCATACTAGAAGATAAATCTGCATCCTCCATAGAACATCAAAAGAGATTGAACCCAAATCTCAAGGACGTTGTAAAAAAGGAGATTATAAAACTTGTAGAAGCAGGGATTATTTATGCTATTTCAGATAGCACATGGGTAAGTCCAGTTCACGTAGTCCCTAAAAAAGGAGGAGTAATAGTGGTGAAAAATGAAAACGATGAGTTTATCCCTACCAGGACGATTACCGGTCATCGAATGTGTATCGATTACAGGAAGCTTAATGCAGCGACTCGAAAAAATCATTTTCCCCTTCCTTTTATAAACCAAATGCTTGAACATCTTGCTAATCATCCTTATTATTGCTTTCTAGATGGATACTCAGGATTTTTCCAGATTCCGATTCATCCCGATGACCAAGAAAAAACTACGTTTACATGCCCTTATGGTACCTTTGCTTATCGAAGAATGCCATTTGGATTATGTAACGCCCCAGCCACATTCCAGAGATGCAAGATGGTAATCTTCACGGACCTAATAGAAGATATAATGGAGGTATTTATGGATGATTTTTCTATTTATGGCTCTTCCTTCGAAGCTTGTTTGTTGAATCTTTGCAGGTTTTACAACGATGCGAAGATAAACATCTGGTTTTGAATTGGGAGAAGTGTCACTTCATGATGAGAGACGAAATTGTCCTTGGACATAGAATATCCGAGAAAAGAATCGAAGTTGATAAAGCCAAGATAGAAGTGATGGTCAGTTTGCAACCTCCATCAAACGTTAAGGGTGTACGGAGTTTTCTAGGGCACGCCAGTTTTTATAGAATTTTTATCAAAGATTTCTCCAACATCGCTCGACCTCTTACAAGACTACTGTGTAAGGACACTAACTTCAAATTTGGCAAAGATTGCCTCATTGCTTTCAACAAGATCAAAGAGGCGCTTATAAGCGCTCCGGTTGTACAAGCTCCGGATTGGAGACTTCCATTTGAGATCATGTGTGACGCAGGCGACTACGCAGTTAGAGTCGTGCTAGGTCAAAAGAAAAATAAGAAGATGAATATTATCTATTATGCTAGTAGGACTCTTGACGAAGCACAATGCAATTACGCAACTACGGAAAAGGAACTACTTGCCATAGTTTTTGCCTTCGAGAAATTTCGATCTTACTTGGTTGGTTTAAAAGTGATCGTTCATACTGACCACGCTGCTTGATGAGAGTCCTTTTCCGGTTTTATAAGTAAACCTAGATTCACTAATCAATGTAGAATAGTTCAGGTTCGTTAAGGGACCAGCAATACGCTCTAATTCTATGGAAAACAATCCCAGCTAAGTGATTAAAATGGGTTTAAATGTCACGATAATTAACAATTAAATAAAACGAGACAAAAGGTAAAAATTGGTTGTAAACAATAATGGAAAAGCGTTAGGTCAGGGATAATTCTCAGGGATTCGAATATCAAGAACCAAACAATTATTCAGGCATGCGATTATGAACAAGTCTAGAACTCAACCATAAATATAAGGAGATCCACTTTCGTGGCAGCTACAACTCTAACAATCAATCTAACACCCTAACTGTCGTTGAGGTTAATAAAGATTATCAAGCATTAGCGATTTGGGTTGATATGTTCACGAGATGCCCTAACTTCAACTTTCGTTGGCTACGGATCAAATCGCCCATCTATGTCAATTCCAGCAATTTACAAACTTTTGATAAGTAAATTCAACCTAAAATCAAAGGCTAGGTGATCAAGCTAGCCTAGGCAATATGATCGACAATAGATGGAGACTATCGAATGAATATATGAAACCTATCTATGTTTAGTTCATGAATTCTATCCCATCGAAAAACCCTTAACCTAACTGGATAACTACTCGCTCATGATTAAACGAAGGACAGCAGCAAAAGACATAATGAATTGCATTGAAATCGATATAGAGAAGAGTAGGGTTTAAGAAGACTTCAACAAGTATTGGGAAGGCAATTCTCCAAGCTTACAAAACTCTCAAAAACAAGTGTATATCTCTCTCCTCTCTCTCCTCGTCGTGATTCTCTCTCTCTGCTGCTGTTCTTCGTGATGTCTATGGCGTGATCCAAATTCTCAGCAATGAGTATCGAATCTTTTTCTCCCTTTTCTATCTCTCTCCTTCGATCTTTCTCTTGCGATCTCTCTCTCTCTTTCGTGTGTTCCGGCTCTCTTCGTTTTTTTTCTCTGCCTGCGTGTGTTCTCCTTTTTATATGCCTTGGGCCGGCTGGCCAAAATTAGGGTTTTTTTTCCTGAATTAGGTTTAAATGGACTTTCCATATTGGATCTTTCCAGAAAGCGAGAGCACCACGTTTGGTGCAAGGTGCTCCTTCTGGGTAACAGGTGCTCCTTCTCTGGGCAGAATCTTTCAAAAAGATTATATTTTCCTTCTTTTTTCGCCAAAATCCATTTGCAAGACTCCAATCTTTGTTTCCAGCCACTTTTGTACCTAGAAAGACTCAAAAGAGAATGAAAGACTCGATAAAGACCTGCAAAACAAGGGTCAAAACGCGCCAAAAACGTATTATATCATTCCCCCAGACTTAGATCTTGTTTGTCCTCAAACAAATTCAAGATCAAGTGAAGGAGAAAGGTTTGAAAACGTGGGAACTCTTTTATCCTCAGTGAACCGAGTTTAAAACCTTCAATCTGCAGACCACATAATCCAAATTACGAATAACAAAGCTTTACCAAAACATCCTCAACACGTTTCTCAACCAAGTTACATTTCCCAAAACACAAACTCAACACATTAAAGTTGCGTGAGGGTCTCGCTAAAGGCACCATTTAGGGTAGACGGCGCTAAGGGTGTTTGGCCATTTAGAGGTGGAGTTCAAAGTGTTTTAAAGTGTTTAAGGGTTACCCGATGTTTCGTAGTGGATGCAGGATATTGCACAAAATTGCAAGAGAGACGGGTACGTTGATATCCACATTCTCTAAACCACTCTTTCTTCCTCCAAATCTTCAACCAACTCATGCTGCAAATCGTCCACCTTGGGTATACTCGCTGTGCAGAGAGACATTTACATATTTACCACTCTTCATCATCTGATTTTTTTTTTTTTTTGACAAACTGATAGATGATGATGAAGAGGGTTTTATTACAAACGTATGTCTCTCAAGCACGAAAAAGAATTAGAGTTACTGTACCCAAGTGGAGCTCATCATCGTCACTCCTCCTAGTGGATTTTTGTTCCACTCATACGAACCAGCTTCTGAGAATAGGAGCAGGTGCTTTTTCTGGAAATCAGTGCTCTCGTTCTCCAGAAATAGTGATTTAAAGGCAGTGTCGACCCAATTCTCTCCGGCCCTTTTGCGCATATGTTGCACATATGACAATGAAGTAACAAGAATGCAAGGGGGCTTGAAAAGAGGTAAGGGTTAAGGAGGGTACTAACTAAAAATGAGCTAGCTATTCAGGAACAACAGAGTGATGAAAGGAATAAGGAGTCCTGAATATGATTCGTTTCCCTAATCTAGTGCCAATAGCGAGAGAAATTTTTGGTCAATATGAAACCTGGAAGATGGTGCATTGAAGAGTGTTCTAGCTGTTCCTTGTATCCACTCTCTGAAAGAATGGTCACTAGAGAGAAAGTTAAACACAAATAGTTCAAATATCATCATGAGATAAAGTCTAATTCCTACAAAGTCTTGACTCAATAAAACAAACCAAAAGAAAGACTCAAAATAGGACATAAGAAAATAGGACATCCAAAATAAACGAGATTAGTAGCAACTCCCCCAGGCTTACTTCACACCGTCTCGGTGTGAGATAAGAAAAGGGGAGAGTGAGAAGTGAAATAAAAGAAAATGAAAATGCATAAAATAAAAGTGTTCATGGAATACGTAGAGATAGGATAGGAGGGGCGATGTCTAATTGCTGGTGGTATCATCAGAATCCCCACTGGTGACGGGCTTCTTACGCTTGGCGGAACAAGTAGACGGTCTGGCGGATGTAGAGGGGTGAGTAGCAGGCTGAACAGGTGCGGTGGATGGCATCGTCTCAGTGGCACCAGAACTATTGCAGCCCTTCTGGATCATGTGGAGGATCCGACGGAGCAAGCCATTGTTCTTCTTGGTTGATGCAACCATCCAACGTCGATACTCGGCATCATCTGGTGTGTCCGAAATATCATCCAGCGTCAGCTCACTTGCGTATGGCATGTGATAGTGTGCTTTGGACTGACTTGTTCTCCTCGTACTTGCTGCCAGGTCTTCCTCCTCCTCTTGGCTCAGAGGGGCATCATCCGGGATCATAGTGGGAGCAGGAGCAGGTGCAGGTCTTGTGGAGGAGGTGCTCCTCCTGGGTTTAGGCGCTCTCGCTTCCGGTGCTCTCTCTACCGGTGCTCCAGTGGCAGTGCATAGGTATTCTGTTCCGGGTGTGAAACCGACATTGGCGGCAACCTCCAAGTCTGTCAGGGCCGGTTGTGGTAGTCGGCAGAACATGGTCGTCTTGTCCCTTGCGGTAAACCTGTAAATCTTAGTGTCCGCCAATATTTCACAAGAAATGAGGTAAGAAGTATCCATGAACTCCGTCGTGGAGTTGCAAGTGTAAGTCGTGAGGTCGATCTTCACGTAGGTGAACAGCCTGGTCAAAAGACTTCCGATCCTCTCGCAGTGCGATGCCGCCTTGCCCTTTGCCATCTTTGTCCTTTTATCCGTGATGCATGAGGCAAAAAGCGCTCCCATGTTGACGCTACCATCGAACTCACAACTCAAACCGGGTTCGCCACCAATGGCATTCCTCACAGTGTTGAACAGCATGATCAATTCATCGTTTCGTACCTTGCTCGCATCCTCCCGTGCAAAGAAAATGGTGCTGATGGCCTTGACGCCAATCCGAAGGGCAGGGTTGCGAATTGTGGATTGGGCCGCGGATCGAGAGAAGTAATCTCCTCTAGCGATGAAGTCCCAAAATTCATGTGCAACTGGAAGACGTGTGGGAGAGGCAACTCTCTCCTCCATGGGGTCGAAACCGTAGAGGGCACATATGTCCGAAATGGTCACCTCATATCTCTTTCCTCCAGCAAAGAAAGAGAGTGTTCCTTGCGAAGCAACCGGCCTGCGTGGGTTGGAGTACGTCAATTTGGCGAAAGCCAAACACTGCCTCACCAAGTCGGGGTAAAGGTCATCTGGTTGGGTGACCAGATCAGACAATTGGCAAGTGTCAAGTATGCTGCTTACACCATAGAGCAGCCCCAAACCCGTAAGCGTTTGCCCACACATGAATCGAGTCGGCTCAATGGTAATGTTGAGCCAGTTGTTGTAGTAGTACGCGTCGTTTTGGTCCCACTCTATGTCCGAGTCAAGAGGAAGGTTAGAGTTGCTCAAGTCGAACCGTTGACCTTCGTCGCGTGGCCAATGGGTTTTTGTGATTTGGGAAGAGGTGGAGGCTCCTTTCCCTTTGCGTGAGCGCGATGGATTTCCTACTGATGTTCTTGGTCCTGTCATCCTGCAATGACACCCACCAACAAGAAACAATTCTAGCATAAATCCATATCTCAATTCACCACACAAACACGAAAATCCATACACCATGCTTTTGCAAAATTTTGAGATCATATTGAAGCTCTGTTATATAGATGGTTTCGACTACTCCAAATAGTCCAGGGTAAGTAATGAAAGAATCATAAACCTAATTGCATCTCCATTCCCACAAATTTTCGATTTTTCTCCAAAAATTAAATTTTCAAAGAATCTCAAGTTTGCATCGAAATTTCAAGTAAAATTCACAACCTATCTACGTGAAACCAAACCCAAAGCAAGCATATTGATTATCAAATAGTCGCAAAACTATGAATCAATCAAATCAATGACCGATTTTTACCCTTTTGGTTTGAAAACGGCGAGCACAAAAGTTTGGGTTTTGAGTTGTTACCTTGATTTTCGCGAGAGATTAGTTGTAGATTCGGAATGAGGATGAAAAATCGAGTGGAATTAAGCCAAAAATCGCTCAGATTGGTTGAGAATTGAAGAAGTTGAGGTTTGAGCAAAAACCTTGAGAGTTTTTATGGAGGAAAAATCGAAAGGAGAAGGAAGGGGAAGAAGAAGGAGTTATGGACGCGAGAAATTAGGGTTTTTGGAGGTCCCACATAACTGTATTTCCTTTTTAAAATTGGAAGAATAATCCCATATTTCTCGGGCCCACTTTCCTTTTTGTGTTTGACATTACCTCTTGGTGGGCCTAAATTTGAATTTCAAATTTACCCTTGAGAGCAGGTGCTCTGTTCTGGGTAGCAGGTGCTCCCTCCGATTTGAACTTTGTAGCGGATTTGTAGACCGACCGGTGGTTTGTCGCAGGCCCTCATCCTTATGGATCGATCGATCTATCCAAGGGGATCGATCGATCTATCCAAGGGGATCGATCGATCCTCCTTGCGTATTCCACAACACTTGTTTTTTTTTTTTTATAAACTGAAAACTCAAGGATTGAAAACAAAGTTAGTAACAAAATAAATCAAAATTGAAAAAGGATAGAAAACATACCGGTGGGTTGCCTCCCACCAAGCGCTTGGTTAAGGTCGTTAGCTTGACTTGATCAGCCTTTTAGACTTTTGGCGCATCGTCTAGGGTGATTACTCCACCTTCGGCTTGGTCCTCATCGGCTAGGTACGGTTTACAGCGCTGTCCGTTGACCATGAACTCTTTGCCTTTGGTGTCCAGCAACACCATAGCTCCATATGATCGAACCTCCTTGACGAGGAAAGGACCGGACCTCCTAGATCGCAACTTTCTAGGAAAAAGTTTAAGGCGAGAGTTAAAGAGAAGTACCATGTCATTGGGTTGGAAGTTTCAGTTAAGAATTCTCTTGTCGTGGTACAACTTGGTTCGTTCCTTGTACAATTTCGAACTCTCGTTGGCCAGGTGCCTAATCTCCTCTAACTCGTTAAGTTGCATGGATCGCCTTTCCAAGGCGGGTTTGATGTCATAGTTCATTAACTTAACTGCCCATGCCGCCTTATACTCAAGCTCTACTGGAAGGTGGCACGACTTACCATACACCAAATGAAAGGGCGTTGTCCCCAATGGCGTTTTGTATGCGATTCGGTAGGCCCAAACTGCGTCGTCTAACTTGGCGGCCCAATCTTTCCTTGTTGTGCCTACGATCTTTTGCAAAATGTCCTTGATCTGCCGATTACTAACCTCAACTTGGCCACTAGTCTGTGGGTGATACGGCGTTGCAACCTTGTGCTTTACGCCGTTCTTTCTCAAAAGGTTCTCAAAAACCCTATTGATGAAATGGGTCCCTCCATCACTAATCACCACCCGCGGAACACCAAAACGGGGAAATATGATTGTCTTAAACATCTTCAAAACCACAGCTGCGTCGTTTGTTGGAGAAGCAATGGCCTCAATCCACTTAGACACATAGTCGACGGCCACCAAAATGTACTTATTGCCATAGGATGAAGGAAATGGTCCCATAAAGTCAATTCCCCACACATCGAACACTTCAACTTTCAAGATGAAGTGCTGAGGCATCTCATTCCGTCGCGAGATGTTCCCTTGCCTCTGACATTTATCGCATCTTGCAATAAACGCATGTTTGTCACGGAATATCGTGGGCCACCAATATCCAGCTTGCAACACCTTTGATACGGTCTTAAAGGTCGCGAAGTGTCCAGCGTAACTTGAACTGTGGCAGTGAAACAAGATTCCCGGGATTTCCTCTTCAGGAACACATCTCCGGAAAAGACCGTTGGAGCATTGTTTGTAAAGGTATGGCTCGTCCCAAAAGTACCTCCTTACGTTGCGCAAGAATTTCCTTTTCTTGTCCCCCACGAAATCAGCCGGTTCCTGGTCAGCAGCTAGGTAGTTCGCGATCTCACCAAACCACGGAAAACTTGGTGAATTTTCCTTGGAGATAGCCGCACAAAATGCCTCTGGAGCAGGTGCTCCCTCGGGTAGAATAGGAGCTCCAGATTGTACTGGGTGCTCTCGTACACAGACTCAAATAGCGTACACTTGTTCATCCGGCAATGCATCATCAAGCGGTACTGTTTCATTAACTTTCATCCTAGACAGGTGGTCAGCAACTCCATTTTCAGTACCCTTCTTATCAACGATTTGAAGATCAAACTCTTGAAGCAACAAGATCCATCTCAAAAGCCTCGGTTTCACATCTTTCTTTGTGAGCAAGTACTTCAATGCTGCGTGATCTGTATGAACAATGACCTTCGAACCCACAAGATATGATCTGAATTTTTCAAAGGCGAACACCACAGCTAGTAGCTCCTTCTCAGTCGTAGCATATCTGCACTGAGCTTCATCCAAAGTGCGACTCGCATAGTAGATTACGTGAAGCTTTTTATCCTTCTTTTGCCCCAAAACAGCCCCTACGGCGTAGTCACTTGCGTCTGTCATGACCTCAAATGGTAGATCCCAATCCGGTGGTTGAACAATAGGCGCGCTTACCAATGCTCTTTTTATCGTGTGAAACGCCTCGAGGCAAGCCCCATCAAACTTAAACTTGGTTTCCTTGCACAACAATTGGGTTAGCGGTCTCGCTATCTTTGAAAAATCTTTGATGAAATGTCTGTAAAAGCCCGCGTGACCAAGGAAACTTCGTATCCCTCTGACTGAATCCGGTGGTTGCAAACTCATCATCACCTCAACCTTTGCCCGATCAACCTCAATACCCTTTTCTGATATTCGATGACCCAGAACTATACCATCCCTCACCATGAAATGGCACTTCTCCCAATTCAGCACTAGGTGTTTCTCTTCACAACGCTCCAAAACCCTGCACAGATTAGACAGAGACACGGAAAAAGAGCTCCCATAGACGGAGAAGTCATCCATGAAAACTTCCATAATATCCTCAATCAAATCAGTAAAGATAGACATCATGCACCTTTGAAAAGTTGTAGGGGCGTTGCATAGCCCGAATGGCATCCTGCTGTACGCAAAGGTGCCATACGGACAGGTGAAGGTTGTCTTCTCCTGATCATCCGGGTGAATGGGAATCTGAAAGAAACCTTAATAACCGTCTAAAAAGCAGTAGTAAGGGTGGTTAGCGAGTCTTTCGAGCATTTGATCAATGAAAGGTAAGGGAAAATGATCCTTCCTAGTTGCTGCATTTAACTTTCTATAATCTATGCACATCCTATGTCCTGTGACAGTCCTGGTAGGTATCAGTTCGTTCTTATCATTGGCGATCACAGTGATTCCGCCCTTCTTAGGTACTACGTGTACAGGACTAACCCAGTTACTATCAGATATTGCATAAATAACACCAACTTCTAAGAGTTTCATAATTTCTTTCTTAACAACATCTTTCAAATTCGGATTCAATCTTCTTTGGTGCTCTACAGAAGTTCTAGATTCATCCTTTAAATGTATCCTATGCATGCATAAATCAGGTGAGATTCCAAGGATATCATCTAGCGAATAACCTAGAGCTTTCCTATACTTCCTAAGCTTGCATAAAAGCAAAGCGGATTCCACATTATTCAGATCAGCATTAATAATAACAGGATATGTAGAGTTGGGACCGAGAAACGCGTACCTTAGCCCAGCTGGTAAGGTTTTGAGCTCAAGTTTTGGAGCTTTCAACTCGCTCCAAGGATTGTCAGCAAGGCTCCGAAGAGCAGAAGCAGGCGCGCTGTCTCCTTCCTCTTCGTCGAGTCTCAAAAAGTCTGTTGATTTCTCCATCTGCCCAGAATCCAACATCCTTGCGAACCCAATGGTATCTTCGCTCAAATAACCATGTTCGCTTTCAGCTTTTGTCAATGCAACATCCAAGGGATCATCAGCAAGAATCTCTTCAATCTCTCCCTCTGAGATTTCGAGATTATCCTCGATGGCAAAAGTTTGCCCACCTACGGTCGGTTTTTTTAACATCCGATCCATCTCGAACTCCATAATAATGTCTCCCAGGTGGAGACTAATCGTTCCGTTCTTTACATCAATGATCGCACCAGCTGTGCGCAAGAAAGGACGTCCCAAAATCAAGGGATCCTTTGGTTCATCGTCCAATTCCAACACCACGAAATCTGCTGGGATGAAAATATTCCCAATCTTGACCTACAAATCTTCCAAAATTCCTACAGGCAACTTAATAGATCTGTCAGCAAACACTAATGAAATCCGTGTAGGTTTAAATTTTGTATACCCGAGTTTCCTTGCAACCGAATAGGGCATGAGATTCACGCTGGAACCTAGATCACACAAGGAACAAGCAAATCGCACAGGACCAATATCAACAGAAAGCACGAACTTACCTGGGTCCTCTTGCTTTTTAATGGCTTTGTTTTGTAGCACAGCGCTACAATTCTTGCTTACAACCATGGCACTCTACTCTGAAGGAATCCATCCAGTAACCAGGCCCTTGACATACTTTTTCATGGACGGCATCATCTGAATCGCGTTCGCCAATGTCAGCTTAACTGTCAAATCTTGTAACATCTCCTTAAATTTCGCCTTCTCCAAATCCTTCTGCGACTTCCTCGGAGGTACTGGGTAAGGGATAGGGGGCCTGTAAACACGAGAACGAACCTTATCAATAATCTCATTTGGTTTTAATACCTTAGAAGTTGGCTCAGCGGGTTCTTCATCGTTTTCTATTTCTGGAGCAGGTGCTCCTTCTGCCCAGTTTGCAGTTTCTGTTCTTACGACTCCAGGTAAAGTTCTTCCACTTCTCAGTTCTATGGCATTCACAAACTCTCTGGGGTTTATATCCGGCTTACCAGGCAGCACTCTTTGTGGCCTTTTTATTGCATCAGCCGTTTGAGCAACCTGAGTGTCGAGTTTCTTTATGTGGTTGCAAACCGCCTCAAGCCGACCATTAAGGTCTAAGTACATACCATCCACCTTTGTGTTGATCTCAGTGGCGAACTTCTGCTGGTTTGTCAATATCTGATGCACCATACCTTTCGACTCATCCTGAGAACCATTTCCAGAGCTTGCAGAAGCCTGAAAATTCGAAAACTACGGTTTCTGACCTTGAAAAGGGACGAATGTCTTTCCTTGGAAGTTTTGGGGGAATGATTTCTGGAAACTTTGATCTTGAGGTTTCGTGGTTTGGGGATTGGTTTGTTGTGGATAAACTTGGTCCTGGGGGTTTTCAACATTCGTGCTTCGATAGGAGAAATTCGGATGATTTCTGTAGTTCTGGTTGAACCCTCGGTTTCGCACAAAACCCTGCCCATTAACATAACTAACCTCCTGCTGATCATTGTCTCCTTCCTCACGCATCTCTTCAGCTAGTTGCTCGCCGTTCTCATCAGCAAAATGAACCATCCTTTGGTTCGCCTTAAGCAACAAATTGATCTTGGCCGTAAGGTCATCGATCTTAGCAGAATCCGTTCCATTGGATTTTGTAGTCCTGTCATACTCCTGGGACTTGTTACTTGAACTTGCAGCCAAGTTCTCAATCAACTTATACGCTCCGTCTTTGGTTTTGGTCATGAAATCACCATCGCTAGCAGCGTTGAGCGCGTTCCTATAATCCCAGTCCACACCATCGTAGAAAATCCCTAGCAGGTTTTCATCAGTGAACCCATGGTGTGGGCACTCTCTCTTGTACTCCTTAAACCTTTCCCAAGCCTCACAGAAGGACTCTCTGGAATGTTGTTGGAATGAGGAGTTTTGTTCCTCAAACTCGCGGTTTTGGATTTTGTGTAGAAGTGGTCCAAAAACGCAGCTCTACATTGTGACCAAGTCGTTATAGATCCAGTAGGTAGGGACTTAAGCCAACGCAAAGCCTTATCCGCGAGCGAGAAGGGGAAAAGTTTGCACTTCACGAAATCCGGGTTCATCCAATTAGAGCTCGTCGTGGAGCAAATCTCCTCGAAGTTCTCTATGTGGTCCATCGGAATTTCAGCGGGCAAACCATGGAACAAGTGCTGCTTAACCAGCGATATCATCTGCGGTTTGATTTCATAATCATTCCTCTCAACAGCGGGGGGAACAATTGCAGCTTGGTTTCGGTAATAGGCATGGGGATTGTCCATATCCCCTATGGTTCGTTGCTGCTCACGCGCGCGTTGTTGCTGCAGTTCACGCGCGTGCTGCTGCTGCATTTGAGCCATCTGCTCTTGCAACCTTTGCAACTCAACTGCCATGTCGTTGTCGCCTTGATCGCCCATATAAGCGG
This sequence comes from Arabis hirsuta, assembly GCA_964056655.1. Classification (NCBI taxonomy): domain Eukaryota; kingdom Viridiplantae; phylum Streptophyta; class Magnoliopsida; order Brassicales; family Brassicaceae; genus Arabis; species Arabis hirsuta. Next base: position 20,249,567 of record OZ053298.1, on the reverse strand, counting down.
GATTAGGCCTTTGTCGTTGGTTTTCTCGTTCTAGTCTTGCGAGTTCAGGATTACTCAAAGTGGCGAGGGGAGTTTGCAGATTTCTCCTTGTTGTCCTTGAGTTCATGCACCTGAGAAACACACGTAAAGAAAAACAAAAGAACGAGATTAGTGCTTAGTCTAAAATCGTAGTCGAGAAATAGAGGTATCGAGTTGGTCCCCGTCGCAACGGCACCAATTTGATGAGAGTCATTTTCCGGTTTTATAAGTAAACCTAGATTCACTAATCAATGTAGAATAGTTTCAGGTTCGTTAAGGGACCAGCAATACGCTCTAATTCTATGGAAAACAATCCCAGCTAAGTGATTAAAATGGGTTTAAATGTCACGATAATTAACAATTAAATAAAACGAGACAAAAGGTAAAAATTGGTTGTAAACAATAATGGAAAAGCGTTAGGTCAGGGATAATTCTCAGGGATTCGAATATCAAGAACCAAACAATTATTCAGGCATGCGATTATGAACAAGTCTAGAACTCAACCATAAATATAAGGAGATCCACTTTCGTGGCATCTACAACTCTAACAATCAATCTAAACACCCTAACTGTCGTTGAGGTTAATAAAGATTATCAAGCATTAGCGATTTGGGTTGATATGTTCACGAGATGCCCTAACTTCAACTTTCGTTGGCTACGGGTCAAATCGCCCATCTATGTCAATTCCAGCAATTTACAAACTTTTGATAAGTAAATTCAACCTAAAATCAAAGGCTAGGTGATCAAGCTAGCCTAGGCAATATCGACAATAGATGGAGACTATCGAATGAATATATGAAAACCTATCTATGTTTAGTTCATGAATTCTATCCCATCGAAAAACCCTTAACCTAACTGGATAACTACTCGCTCATGATTAAACGAAGGACAGCAGCAAAAGACATAATGATTGCATTGAAATCGATATAGAGAAGAGTAGGGTTTAAGAAGACTTCAACAAGTATTGGGAAGGCAATTCTCCAAGCTTACAAAACTCTCAAAACAAGTGTATATCTCTCTCTCTCTCTCTCGTCGTGACTCTCTCTCTGCTGCTGTTCTTCGTGATGTCTATGGCGTGATCCAAATTCTCAGGAATGAGTATCGAATCTTTTTCTCCCTTTTCTATCTCTCTCCTTCGATCTTTCTCTTGCGACTCTCTCTCACTTCGTGTGTTCCGCTCTCTCTTCGTTTTTTTTTCTCTGCCTGCGTGTGTTCTCCTTTTATATGCCTTGGGCGGCTGGCCAAAATTAGGGTTTTTTTCTGAATTAGGGTTTAAATGGACTTTCCATATTGGGATCTTCCAGAAAGCGAGAGCACCACGTTTGGTGCAGGTGCTCTTTTTGGATAAAGTGCTCCTTCTGGGCAGAATCTTTCAAAAGAATTATATTTTCCTTCTTTTTCGCCCAAATCCATTTGCAAGACTCCAATCTTTGTTTCCAGCCACTTTTGTACCTAGAAAGACTCAAAAGAGAACGAAAGACTCGATAAAGACCTGCAAAACAAGGGTCAAAGACGCCCAAAAACGCATTATATCATGCTCTCAAGTACCTTTTAGCAAAGAAAGATGCTAAACCACGACTCATAAAGTGGATACTCTTACTCCAAGAGTTTGACCTAGAGATTCGAGACAAGAAAGGTGTAGACAATGGAGTGGCAGATCATCTTTCTCGAATGAAGGTCGATGAACCATTACCAATGAATGATTGCTTAGCAGAAGAGAATGTTTACACTATCAACGCTATACCTCGTAGCAACATAAGAACCCCCTCTCGCCGAGCTAAGAAGAAAGAAATTTTCGGAGTACCTTGGTATCGACATATCGCAAATTACTTGGCCGCCGATATTGAACCCCCTGATTTCTTTGGATACAAGAAGAAGAAGTTCCTTAAAGACATTAGATTCTATTTTTGGGATGAACCCTATCTCTCTAAGAAATACAAAGATGGTTTGTTTCGGAAATGTATTCCGGAAGAAGAAATTTCGGGGATATTACATGGATGTCACGGATCAGCCTATGCAGGACATTTTGCAACTTTTAAGACTGTCTCCAAAGTCTTACAAGCTGGATTTTGGTGGCCTACAATGTTTAGAGATGCCCACGCCTTCATTGCAAAGTGTGATGCGTGCCAAAGAATGGGTAATATAAGCAGAAGAAATGAGATGCCACAAAATTTCATTCTAGAAGTTGAAGTCTTTGATGTTTGGGGAATCAATTTCATGGGTCCTTTTCCCATGTCGTTTGGCAACCAATACATTCTTGTGGTAGTTGATTACGTGTCTAAATGGGTTGAGGCGATTGCAACACCAACCAACGATGCTACTGCCGTGATCAAGATGTTTAAGTCTATCATTTTTCCACGTTTTGGAGTGCCAAGAGTAGTAATAAGTGATGGAGGGACTCACTTTATTAACAAGGCTTTCGATAGTCTTTTGAAGAAATATGGAGTCAAGCATAAAGTAGCTACTGCCTATCACCCTCAAACAAGTGGACAAGTTGAAATATCTAATCGAGAGATCAAGGCAATCTTACAGAAGACCACAGGCAAAACAAGAAAGGATTGCTCGGAAAAACTAGATGATGCTCTTTGGGCATATAGGACAGGTTTCAAGACACTATTAGGAACAACTCCTTTCCACATAGTGTATGGTAAAGCTTCCCATCTTCCGGTGGAGCTTGAATACAAACCTGCGTGGGCAGTAAAAGAATTGAATTTCAACCTTAAAACAGCCGCCGAAAGACGATTGATCCAATTGAACGAGTTAAAAGAAATTCGCCACTTGGCATACGAAAGTACCAAGATCTACAAGGAAAAGACCAAGGCTTACCATGATAATAAAATCATACCAAAGAAGCTCGAACCTAATGATAGGGTTCTTCTTTTCAATTCTCGGTTAAAGCTTTTTCCAGGTAAGCTTCGATCTCGATGGTCCGGTCCTTTCACAATCAAGAAAGTTAAGCCATATGGAGCCGTAATCCTCTGGGATAATCGCGGGAATGAGTTCACTGTCAATGGACAACATCTAAAGTCTCATCTTGTGGACACCAACAAAGGCAAGAACGTATCTATTGCCTTGGGTGAACCACCCGACATCTGAAATTAAAAAGGAGTCGAGCTAAAGACTTTAAACAAGAGTTGTGTGGGAGACAACCCACATTTTTATTTATGCTTTAAATAGTTTTTGAAATTTTAATTTTGGTTTTCATAAGTTTATTTTACACTAATCTATTTTATTTTGGTTTTACAAGATTTATAAAAAAAAAAGAAGGGCTTACCGCGGGACGATACCGGTCGGACGTATCGGGCGACGTCCTTGACTGGTATCGCGAAAAGCTTACCGCGACACGGAAGGCTCCGTATTGGTCGTGCGTATCGGTCGGCCGACCCAACCGGTGTTCGGGACACGATGCCTCGACCGTGTCACGAGTTCTTACTGCGATGACATATCCCTTACCGCTTCGCAATCCCATCGAGTCCTTACAGCAACATGTCCCGTCCCACGTCCTGCATCTCATGTGTTCCAATCTCGGACACAATATCGGTCGACACAACCAACCGGTATTCAGGCATTTCTGCCGCGTTCCGCATGCCTCGCCCCTCATCCAGTGCCGGATGAAATACCGGGTTGCGTCCCCGACCGATATCGCGTAAAATGCGTATTGCGATGCAAATTGCCCCGTACCATTCGCGTGTATCGGTTGGAAAACCCGACCGGTACTCGCGTGTTTTAGCCTCGTCCCGCGACGCGCTGAAGTCTTTACCGCGACACGATCCTCGACCCGCGTCTCGACCGTCCTGCACCCTTACCGCAACATGACGACTCGATCTTTCGGTCTCGATTTTGGACCGCGATACCGACCGGTATTCGGACCAATACGCGATCCCGATCCGTCCCATCCCCTCCCGACCCGCGACACACGCGACCCAATACCGGCCCACCCCGCCGACCGGTACCGCCTCCGGTTTTGCCTTGTCCCGCAACTCCACATCCACCGACCACCGTTTCGTACCGTGTCTCGCCTTGGACCCGAGCCATACCTCGACCATCCTTGCCGCGACTAGCCACCCGACACCTAGACCGGTTTTGGCCAAACCGTGTCCCCATCAACCACTACGACTAACCGGAGTCACGAGCCATGGACCACCAAACCACCTGGCTCGGCAAACCACCCACCTAACCATGGTATATAAAAAGGTTCGTTTTTTTTTCTCTCTTTAATTTATTCAAAACTAAGTTTCAAATTCAAAAATTTAACCAAATTTTATTTTTAATTTGCATTTTCATCATTCTTCATCTATATAATTATTAAATTTGGATGGATTTATTGTTTTATGAACTTTTGCATTTTTAATATTGAAATTTTTGGTTAGATTAATTTAGTTTATGAACGAATTTCACATCTTAACAAAGTATTCCTCATTTTTTCACTATTTCACTTGTATTAGACCATTTTTATCGAATTGAATTCTTCATTAGGATTTAATTTCTTTTTTTATATGGTTTATCTTATGAAATCTTGGAGCTAGACTTCAATATACCTCTAAATCGGTTTAGATCCAAGAAGAATTTAACAAGTGATTTTAGGTGTTTTTGCAAGGATAATTTGTACTTAAACAGGATTTGACTCAAGATATTTTGTTGTGATGCGCACACTTCCAATCGTCTTAATCATTATCCGTCATTCAAAGAAGATATGTGAGAAAAGAGAAGTCATTGGAGACACCTAGCATGGTTATGATTCGTGCGGAATACCATATGCTCAGAATCAAAGAAGATCTCATATTTCTTGCGATAATCCTACGATTTTCTCGATCTCAGCCTCCAAACGGACCACGTGGAGCATTTTTATGGGACATTTACCTATCCACTGGAGCAAAAGCCTTCCAACTTCGCCACGTGACCTAAAAAGGTATGTTTTATGATAGATTTTAAATTTGGCTCGAGAAATTCTCTACTGTTTTGCAGATGGCTCGATACTACCCTTCCGGCAAGTCGAATCGCCCCATTCAAGGACCATACGCACAACCGTAGGAGAAAAAGTGTTGGAACTTCACCACGAGCTTTAAAACACCCTATAACTTGGTGAATTTTCAATATGGCTCGAAGAAAACTTCAAGGTTTGAAAGATGGCCCATGAGCTTCTTCCGGTGACCAAAATCACTATACCATGGACCGATTTTCAAACGATGAGGAACCAGCCAATGAAACCTTGAGATGAACTGTTTCTAAGGACATATGAAAGCTTTTAGGAGTGTTCATTCACCTCTGGAGATAGCCGAGTCCAAAGATGTTTCATACCAACCGAAAATAGGACATTTTTTTCGATCTTCAAGATTTTTTGTCTACAACCGGTAACTTCGTTCTATTCTCTAACTTTTCTAATTTCAATTTTATTTTTATATCCAACATTACTCCCTTAATTTGATTTCTTTTACACCGGGGACGGTGTCATTTAAGTCTGGGGGGATTGTTGTTTACTAACATGTTTGTTCGTGATTGGTTTTTATGTTTTTAAAAGAGTTTTTCAAAAATTATTTTCTAAAAACGTTTTATTGAGTCAAAATAGTCAGCTGGAAATGATGACCCTTCTTTTGGTTTAGTGGATTGTCTTTCTCAGATTAGTGACCATTTTTCCAGGATCGATTTCAGAGTGAGACTAATGAAAAATCCTAAGGCTGACCAGTTAACTAGAGACATTTGTTACTTCCAGCATAATCCGCCAAGTTCGAGCTAATTATGCGGTTTCCTCGGTGATTGATGTTCATAGAGCTTGACTCCTCATTCATACCTGACAGGTGAAATCTTTGTTGAAAGTAATTGTACTCCTCTCCCATGTTCTAAAAAAATATATATAATTGGGGTGATATGATAGTTCTTGAGTATAAGATGAGGAAATAAAATTCCAGTGAGTCAGTACCCAAGAGATGATCACCCGGAGCTCAAAAGCGGCAGTCTGAGTCCCTTAGAACGGATGTAGAGGACGAGCGATCTCACGACCCTGTCACTGCTTTTGAGTCTCAACATTCTAAAAAAAAAAAAAAGTAAAAAATCAAATAAGTCTGGGGGAGAGAAAGAGTACCCATAGTTTTATGGTTAATTAGTCATGGTATAGTATGGGAACGAGTCTAGAAGGTTCTTGGCATTGAGATCTGGGACGAGACCCAGCAATGAGGACTAGTTGTGTTGAAAAGTCGCGAATGAATTTGGAAGGCTACAAATGTCTACGGAGAAGTACATGGTGGTCTGATTTTGAGTTGGTTATGCATTATGTGGCTTACTAGTTGAAAGGGTAGGTCCGATATTCCAAGGGAAGGTAAGTTTCTGCGTTTTCAAACCTCTTTTCTATTCTTAAATTTTGCTTCAGGCAAGCAAAAGATAAGTCTAGGGGAGTTTATATGTTCCATATTTTACCTATTTTACTAAATATTTTACTATTTATCTACGGTATTACGCCTTTAGAGGTAGTTTTTCTCGTATTTGTAGTTTTAGAGTCTTAATAGGGAAATCAAGCAAAATGGAGCTAAAAAGGCCAAAAGAGGTGTAAAACAAGCTACAGCAATTTTCATAAGCCAAAGACACTATCAAGAACCAAGAATTCACAAGATACAACATTCTACCAAATTAAACCGAACGTATACGCCAGACGTTCAACAGTGAACAGAGGATCAAATCGATTTGGAATTTGATGAAACTTGGTGTGAAGAAAGATATTTCAGTGAGCTTCACAATGAAGTTTTAATCATCTCAATGAAGGACATGTCGAACTGCCTCGAAGCTGAAGCGAGTTCAATTTCGGGCCAAATACCGGTCTGCACCATGGACCGATATTCTAGCCATTTTCAACACACGAGAGAGGACATTAAAACCCCAATACCGGTCACGAAATTGGACCCGTACCCATGACCGGTATTGGTTCAGTTTTAACGTAAAAAGTTCGTTTTGTCCTAAACTAAACCCTAGGAAGACCCTAAGCCTATATATACTTGTTTTTAGCCTCTTGTTAGAAGTGTGCCGAAATATTTAGAGTAGTTTCATCAGAAGGAGCAGCCACCACGAGTTCTCTTGGTGTTCTTCATTAGATTTGGATTTTAGAGCAATCGGCGGATGATTTCGCTTTGTATCTCGATATAGAGAAGAATCCTCTTACCTTTACTATTTAATTCAAGTTTATCTACTATGAATTCATCATTTATCTTGTGTCTTTCGTGCACCATGTTTGAGTAGTTTTATTTGTTAGGTTGTAGAAAGATCAAAGAGTTCATGAATTGTTAACTTCTATCGAATGAATTACGGATAATCTATTACGTTCTTCATCTTTATTTGCTCTTAATGCATGATTGCTTTTCTGATCAACTAGCATCTGATTTTAGATTGATATACTCTCCAAAAGCTTGTTATATTGTCTGAACTAGTATTTGATGAGCTATGCGTCATAACAATTCGAAAGGTTAGTTAAGGAGTTTAGTGAACAATTGAATCTTGAACTTACTGCGTGTTTTCTTCTTGTAATAACCTGCGATAGTTGAGTCTATTAGGAAGTTAAAACATAGTAATCTGAGCCACGACAGTGGGAGGATTATACATCCGTGATTTAGTTCTAGAACACATCTCTCTAAAAGGTCCCTATAATTCGATATGTTGTTTAATGATCCATGAATCTCTGCGATTGATCTACTTGCCTAACGTTTGTTTACTTTGAATTCTAATCCCTTTACTTAGTTATTTTCGTGCCTTAATTTACATTCCTAAAAACCAAAACCATATTTCTTGTTTTAGCCTGATTTGATTCCTAAAATGTTTGTAGTACAATTACGAGGTCCCTGTGGATTCGCTCCCTAAATAATACCATGATTGCTGTGCACTTGCAGTTATATTTAGTGGTTAAAACTTTGACCCACATCAATGTTCTGCTTTTATAACTCAACCCTAGGGTTACCTAAACCAATCCGCTGAACCGGTACGAACCGGTCCGGTTCAATCTAGCTTGCGTCAATCGACGCACACCTACATCGATCGACGCACGATCAAAATCTATAGAAATTGGTTCGCGGTCGTTACAATGACGGCGTACCAAACTGTGTACACGGTGGTGTACTTAACGGTTTACACGATGGTGTACCTTACACGGCAGTGCACCTAACAGTTTATACGTCGGTTTACATGATGGTGTATCGAAAGATGTACATGACAGTGTACAAGATAGTGTACCTGACCGTGTATCAGACGATGTACCAGACGGTGTACACGGTGGTTTATCGGATGGTGTACATGACGATGTACCGGATGCTAAAACTATATGTATTCTACTATTTTCTTAAAAAGTTGCCTAGACATGTGTCAACTTTGTTCAAGAATAAACTATATAGACTCTATAACTTAAAAATATGTAAAAAGTCCAACAAAAATATGAAAAACAAAAAAAGTCCATCAAAAATATGAAAAACGAAAGAAACAAGGGTTTCAAAGTAAAGTAATAAAAGTCAACAAAAGTCAAAATCCCTAAAAGTGCGATTCTTCGAGCAATACGGGTTCATCTCAGGCCGCCATCAGCTGGCGTCTTCTTAGACGGTGGCTTATCCTTGACTCTTACAGCTCGAGTCCGCCCTTACTCATGGGGCATAAGAAACACAAAAAACTTTTACCAGCAAAGAATGGGTCTTCTCCTAAGAAGTCCATTCCCCAACCATCATCCATTTCGGTGACTCTCTGTGCTCCGGCGGTGGAAAGTGAGGTATTACTGTCTGAACCTAGTCCGATAAGCCCTTGTAAGGTGCATGATGGGACTGAGGTTCAGAAGGTGCCGATATCGGAAACTTAGTTGGTTTCCCCAAAAATGATTATCGAAGCTCCTGGGATCGCCAATGACACGGCGGATCCGGGGCGTAAGTCGAAGATGGCCGGGGCTGAAGAAATCATGGTCAAAGTAGTTGTTCGTGACGAAGCCATCCCAGAACAGGTCCCAAACAGTCAGCTCGCGTCGAAGGCAGCTGACACATGGTGTTCTGTTGTCAAAGGGAACACGAGGCAACTCAAGAAAATAGGTGAATCTTTTACCCTTCCCTCCGGCGAGGCTTGCGTCAAAATTCCAAACGCAGTGATAGAAAGGCATCGTGTTTCATGGGAGTTTTTCGTTATTGGACAATTTTACTCTGACCCACCCTCGCAGGGTATCATCCACAACATAGTGAACGGAATCTGGAGCAAACAACATCAGGATATATCTGTCTCCAAGATGGAGGGCAATGCTTTCCTCTTCCGTATTCCTAATCGTTTGACCAGGAACCGAGTCGTAACTCAAATGTTGTGGCAAATTGAAGGCCAAACCATGTTCGTTGCAAAATGGGAACCCGGTGTCATTCCGGATAAACTAGAGCTTACCTCAGCGGCGATTTGGTTGGAACTGAGGAAGGTCCCCCTCCAATTCTTTAACGATGAGGGATTAGAACGCATAGCGGGGCTAGTAGGAGAGCCCAAATTTCTACACCCAACAACGACGAATAAAACTAATGTGGAGGTTGCTAAGGTGTTTACTATCATTGACTCGCGGAAACAACTCCCAGAATCAGTTAATGTGGAATTTGAGTCAGGAGCGATTGCAAGGATTCTTGTCTCCAGGCCCTGGATGCCTCCGGTATGCTCCCTCTGTAAAGAGATCGGCTATAAAGCTAAACATTGTCAGAAAGCGCCGAACAAATGTAAACACTGTCTTTCGGATTCCCATGGTTCTGATTTGTGTGAAAATGGAAGGATCTCTGAACGTACCGACCGGAAAACAAGAAGGGGCTGATCAAGAAGTTTGGTTTGGGTGGAAAAATCATCTCAACAATTAGACTCCTCTAAACAGGATACTTTGAAGGCTGTGGTTATTGATAAAAATGCATTAGGGACGACGGCAGACTATGCCAAGGGAAGCTAGCCATCATGCTGATCCAGGCGCCAGAGACATAGCTGTTAATCTAAGCCCAGCATCTGCAACTGCAATGGAATCAAATGAAGTGCTGAGCAACACATCATCTGAAGCTGCAATGGATTCCTCTGACGTATCTTCCAGTGAGGATGTGGAAGAAGGGGAGATTGAGATTAGGGCTCGAACAAGTTCAAAACAGTCAGCTAAGAAGACGTCTAGCAACAAGGGGACGAGGGGCAGGGGCCCTTTAACCATAATCCTTATGTATAAAGACATTTTTTGCTGGAACGTGAGAGGTTTCAATGTACAGAGTCATCGCAATGGGTTTAAAATATGGTCTAAGGTAAATAGACCTTTTTTTGGTGGTCTCATTGAGACCCATGTGAAGCAGCCCAAGAATGAGAAGTTCATCAAAGAACTATTTCCTGGCTGGTTTTCATCGGATAATTATGGTTTTTTGGAGTTGGGTAAGATATGGATTGTCTAGCATCGGAGTCTTAAAGTTACGGTTATCTCCAAGTCCCTCCAAATGATCACTTGCTTGGTAGTTTGGCCAGGGTTTGACAAAGAGATGGTTGTGTCAGTAGTTTACGCATCTAATAACGTGGTGGAAAGAACGGAATTGTGGAGTGAGTTGGTGTCTATGGCCTCAAATCAGTTGGTGCGTGGTCTTACATGGGTGGTCCTGGGTGACTTTAATCAAATCTTGGATCCTTTGGAGCACTCTTCACCTCCCTCCTTGAATGTTAACAAGCACATAAGAGACTTCAGAGATTACCTTATGGAAGCTGATCTTTCTGACCTCAACTACAGAGGTAACATTTTTACATGGTGGAACAAGAGTATTACTGATCCAGTTGCAAAAAAATTGGACCGCGTTCTAGTGAATGACTGTTGGCAAGATGAATTCCCTCAAGCTGTTGCTTATTTTGGTAGCCCTGACTATTCTGACCACGCTTCCTTATCCCTAGTGCTAAAGCCTCATATTACAAAACTGGCCAAACCTTTCTGGTTCTACAAATTCCACCTAAACAATGACAAATTTCTGCCACTGGTAAGGCATCTCTAGTACTCAGAGAATGTGGTCGGGTCTGCGATGTGTAGAGTATCAAGAAAGCTGAGAAATTAAAGAAGGCAATTCGTGAGTTCAGTAGGGATAATTACTCTCATTGGGAGAAACGAGTTGTTGAGGCCCATGCCCACCTTTTGATCCAACAGGAGCAGATGCTATCGGATCCAAAACGGGCAAATGCAGCGAGGAGGCTAAGGCTACTAAAAAATGGCAAGAACTGGCTGTGGCAGAGGAAACATTCTTTCACCAGAGAACAAGCATCAGCTGGCTTAAACTGAGAGATAGTAATACAGCGTTTTTTCACCGTAGAGTCAACACAAGGAACACATTCAACCTTATTCATTTCATGATTGATGTAGATGGAAGAAGGTTAGAATCGCAAAAGGACATCGTTGAACATTGTGTGAATTACTTCACCAACTTTCTTAGAGATGATGTTGCGCCCGCCACTTTTGTTCAGAGTGATCTGGAGTTGCTGCTCCCTTTTAGATGTTCTACGGACCAACATATCAACTTAGTCAAAGGATTCACAAATGAAGAGATCAAGACTGCCTTCTTCTCATTGCCAAAAAACAAAATAAGCGGTCCGGATGGGTACTCATCTGAGTTTTTCATCACCTGTTGGGAAGTGGTTGGTACTGAAGTCACTGAGGCTGTTAAGGAATTTTTCATCTCTGGTAAATTATTAAAGCAATGGAACACTACAAGCCTGGTGCTCATTCCAAAGATGGTAAACGCTGCAACAACAATGGACTTCCGACCAATCTCGTGTCTAAACACGGTTTATAAAGTAATCTCCAATCAACTGCCTTCTAGGCTAAAGGAGGTTCTTTCAGTAGTAATATCGGCAAACCAGACAGCTTTTTTTGCCAGGTAGAATTCTGGCTGAAAATGTCCTCCTTGCAACAGATTTGGTAAAGGGTTATAGCCACCAACAACAAGTTTCTAAAGCAATGCTTAAGGTGGACTCGAGGAAGGTATTTGACTCGGTACGTTGGGATTTTATATTGGGTGCTTTAAGAGCAATACACATACCGCTGCAGTTTGTTAACTGGATCTCTGAATGCATCACTTCGGCTACTTTCACTATATCAATAAATGGAACCAGTGATGGTTTTTTCAAGAACACTAAGGGCATTAGACAGGGGGACCCGCTGTCCCCTTACTTGTTTGTCCTTGCAATGGAAGTCTTCTCACAGCTTCTGTTAACAAGATATGCATCTGGTTATATCAGGTATCACCCCAAAACTTCTGATATAAACATTTCTCATCTCATCTTTGCCGATGATGTAATGATATTCTTTGACGGATCAAGCTCATCATTACATGGCATTGCTGAGTGCCTTTATGACTTTTGGTCATGGTCGGGTTTGAGGATGAACATGACCAAGACAGAGCTGTTTACAACCGGTTTAAGCCTTGCTGAATCAACAATCATCTCTCAATATGGATTTCCGATGGGATCATTACCTATCCGTTACCTTGGGCTTCCTTTAATGTCAAGAAGGCTCAAAATTTCAGAGTATGCTCCTCTCTTGGGAAATTTGACATCAAAATTCCAAACTGGGCTGGTAAGACTCTATCCTTCCCTGGTAGATTGCAACTACTCTATAGCGTCATTGTTGGAATTATCAATTTATGGTGCTCTATTTTTCTTCTCCCCAAGGGTGGCATCTCTAGGATCGAATCAATATGTTCTCGGTTCTTATGGTCTGGACAAATTGTTGACTACAAAAGAGCCAAGGTTAGCTGGTCTACAGTATGCCTCCCTAAGGCAGAGGGCGGGTTAGGTCTCAGGCTTGTAGTGGACTGGAACAGAGCTTTGTGTCTCTGTTTCACATGGCGTTTGTTCTATGGTGCAGACTCTTTATGGGTGGCTTGGCAGAAGCTTTACCGCATTGGGAGTAAAAAAATTTGGTCACTAAAGGCGTCTTCTAAGGACTCCTGGAATTGGATTGCAATCATGAATATAAGGCCACTAGCTTTGAGATTCCTACAAGCTAAAATTGGAAATGGGAGAACAGCAAGTTTCTGGTATGATGTTTGAACCCCTTTTGGTCAACTAATTACTTACTTGGGAGTTACTGGCCCATGAAACTTGAGGCTGCCAATGGATGCAACCGTCTCACAGGCTTCGGATGGTGGGCGCTGGATATTAGCTACACCAAGATCAGAAGAGACAGTGAACCTCCACGGCCATCTGACAACTTTAAGGCCTCCATGCGCTGATTTGGAGGATGATCAATACCTTTGGATAACTTCAGCAGGAGATGCAAGGACTAATTACACAACTAAGAAAACATTGGAGTGTTTAAGGCAAAGGGCAGGGAAGAAAGATTGGGCTGGGTTGATTTGGTTCACAGGGAACGTGACAAAGCACGCATTCAACATGTGGGTGGCAAACTAGAACAGGTTGCCTACAAGGATGAGATTGGTTTCTTGGGGAATGAGTGTTCAACGGGTGTGTTGCTTATGTTCTAATGCAGACGAAACCAGGGAGCATTTGTTTCTAACTTGCGACTTTAGTCAGGAGGTTTGGAGACTTGCACTGGAAGTCATGAGGCCTAGGTTTCAGGGCTTCACTCAATGGGCTGAACTTTTGTCTTGGCTACGATGCAGCAGTCCAAAGGCCCCATCAATTCTGCGAAAGTTGGTGTCTCAGGCTACGGGTTTTCACATATGGAAGCAACATAACAATGTACTCCACAACGCCATTCATTTCCCTCCGGTCACTGTCTTCTCCGCAATAGAGCGTGAGGTGCGAAATGCAATTTCAGGGAGAAGACACAAGAAAGTGTTTTCAAAGATAATGCTATGTTGGTTAAGATAGCTTTGTACTCCAATGACAACTAATTGCGCAAACTTGTGATTTCTTTGAACCATATTTTGTACTATTTTGTTTTTAATTTTTTTGCCAAGGTAGTATAGATTTTAGATCTTACTTTTGTAAATTTTATGTTTATTTCTATTGATATTTAACCTTTAGAAAAAAAAAATATATGAAAAACAAACCGATGGTATTTTCTTTAAAGTGTATCTATATTATTATTACTAGCGGATAGTATGCGAGGAATCTTTTAACACTTTATCATCCTAACACTTTAACAAAAGCTTGACTCCCTTCTCTCTTTTATCTGTCATCACGCGTGACTCCCTTATTGGTTGTATTATTTACTTTTTATCACAATCCATTAATATAACATGAGTGGTAGGTTAACATCAATCAATCACTAAAATTCTTATCCTGCATTTACTTTCAGCTTTTTTTATGAATGGTTTAATAAATAAAAAAAGAAAAAGTCATGTTTCTTTGCCAAATCTTTAGGCGGTAAGTGAAAAGATTTACGACAATTTGCACGGTCATCGAAGAAAATTTTGGCGGTGCTTCCAAAAGCAATTCTACTTTCTCAAATAAAATTATTTGCCATAGATTGGGAAGACTTGGCCAAGTTTGTCAACAATGCTAAGACTTCATGTGCTCTGCGCCTACTCTATTTAAAGTCTGCTGATGACAGCAAACTCTGTCAATTGTTTTTAATAGAACTCAACATGTTTTAAATTTAATGTAATCTTACAAATTATATTACATTGTTCTAAAAAAGCTATTCACATAATTTACTTCGCTATAACAACTTAGCAAAATAACATGTTCCGCACAAAGTAAACGAGATTTTTTTTTTCTCAATCCCTGGTCCCTCTGTTTGATCATTCGAAGTTTAAGCTACCGAATCATATCAAAAACTCTCCTTTCGAATGCCCAAGAAAACGGAGACAGCACGTATCACCACTCATGGAGCCAAGATGAGGTGGACAGGTGGTTAAGGTTACCAACTAATGAAGCACAAAAGAAAGAAAACAAGAACTCATGATTTGTGTTACTATATTAACAATTGAGTCAACTCGTAGTCGGTTAACATTGATAAGTACAAAACAAAAATAAGAACTCATGAGTTTTTGATTTATGATTTAGGGTATATAGATGCATAATTTTTGACAAAGGTTTTTAGCTTTTTATGGATAAAAGGTATTTCTCAATTAACAAAATAAAATACAATAAATAACTTTAAAAACACTACTAATCCATGTGTTTTTTACTATGTTTAAAAATGTGTGCAGATGATTAATATATTGATCTTAAACTAGTACATTATCAATGTAAACTATGGTGAATTTTGAGTAATTATTGAATATATCATTTATTATATACTGAAATTCAGAAGGTGCATTTTTCAGTCTAAAGGGTATTACATTCCATTCGTAATGTCCAAATAGTACTGTTAATGCTGTTTTCTATTTGTCGTGTTTGACAATTTGAATTTGCCAAAACCCGCTTTTCATGTCAAATTTTGAATATATTTTTGCATTGTATAATCGTTTTAATAAATCCCTTTTATTTGGTATTGGATATCTAATCCATTGTAGTACATCATTAAGAGGTTTGTAATTAATTACTAATCGGAGTACTCCACGTTCTTTTTCAGCTTGATTATTAACGTAAAAGGCCGAACAACTCCAAGGAGATTTGGATGGCCTTATTAATTTTTTATTTAGTAATTCGTTTATTTCCTGCTTACAATGTTCTAATAATTTCTTATTCATTTGTATAGGTTGTGCTTTAGTTGGTATATTTTTTTCGCTAAATTCTCTTATATATAGAAGTTCAACAGTATGTTGTTTCTTTCTCAAAATGCATTTGGTAAATCTGAACATATTTGATTTAATAGATCATTTCAATAGATTTTATTTTTTTCATTATGTATGTTGTTTTGAGTTGTTCTTCTATTTTTTTGTATCTTATTTCTTCTTGTAAATGTTGAATATGACTTTGTTTTTCTTTTTTAAATTAATTGTTTTATGGATAGTATTTTGTTGGAGGTTAAGAATTTCTTTTGTTTTCATTGGAGATAAGAACTTGAATATTAATTTTGTTCCTACCACTTTTGTTGTTATACCCATTTCAGTTACCTTAAATGGGTATATTTGTGTAAAAAATAGAGTTCTTAATATTATTTTTTGTGTTAGATTTTTGGGAAATTAGCATCTGTATTGCCTAATGGTAATCTAATTCATTATCTAATATCCAATAAATTAAAATATAGTAACTAACAAAATTAGATGGTGATCTTCCATTTTTACCCTTAATGAAAAACAATAAAAATAAAACCCTAATTTATTTTCTTTTCATTTTTCCTCTCTTTTTCTCCATCTTCTTCTTTCATCGCCTCTTTTTTTTTTCCAGGGCTTCTTCTTCTTCTTTTTCTTCTTCTTCTTACACAAACACCATAATCAACCATATCTCCCTTCTTTTTCTTACTACACAAACACCATAATCAATCTCATCTCTCTCTGGTGATCCATAAAATCAACTTTCAATCATCTTGTCTTATCTCGTTGCCATTAGTAAAAAATCTTTAGCCATGGATTAATATTGTGTTTCTTCTCCTCCTTTAAACTCTCCATTGTCGTCCCATCTTCTGGTTAAACTGAACCACCACTGGAGATTGATATAGTTAACTATATTCAAAAATCAAGTAAGTATGTTTCTCCTAATAGTTAATTATGTATGTTATTCTTTTTCATTATACAAACTATAGTAGTTAACTATGTATATGATAATAATTAACTATGTATGTATTTTTTTCATTATGCAAATTATAATAGCTAACTACATTCTGAACATATAGTTAACTATGTTTGTTTAAATAAGTAACTATTATAACAACATTTTCATATAGTCAACTATGTTATGAAATCCGTAGCGTAGATAACTATGCTTTAAAAATAGTTAACTATGCTTTTAAATTATAACTATTTTATGAAAATAGTTAACTATGTTTTAGATAGTTACAAACTAGTGAGGTAGTTAACTATCTTCTTAGATCAACTATGTTATTAAATAGTTAACTATTATTTTTTATCACTTTCTTCTTTACAATTCTGAACTAATTTATTTTCTTTGCAGGGCAGATCTACTTTTTCACTGATAGAGACAAAAGATGAGAGTAATAGATTTTTTTAGAGATTTTTTCATATTTACCTTAATTACATCTGTAGGGGCAATTTTGTCATATATTTATTTCTCTCTGCTACTTACCTAATTTTTTTTCGTGACATGTTATTTACCTAATTTTCTCTCTCAAAAGTGTTATTCAACTAATTAACCCTAGATTTTTGACTAGAATGAATTAATTTTTAAAACAGTATCTTTGATTACATATTTTTGTACATGGTAATTTATATTGTACTTTTAAATTACTGCCATTAGCACCGTTTAATCTTTGAGTAGTTTTTTCATAATATTTGGTTGGTATAGTTCCTTCACGGATGTAGTTATAATCTGCTCCGCTATCTATTAATGCAATTATGTTTATTTTGAAATCATGATCTATATGCAAAGTAATATTTGTGTACCACTTTTGATAATTAATTCTATTAATTAATTGGATATAGTCTTCATTATCTTGCTATTCTATCTCATTTTTATTTTCTGGATTCTGGTTAGGACCTCAAAATATTAAAAATCTAGTATCAAAATAAATTTTTGCCAGATGGCAAGCTATCTTTTTTGTCTTTGGTTTTGATATTCAATACATTAAAGGCAAAAATAATTTTTTACCTGATTTTCTAACAAGAGAATATTTGCAGGAAAAAACACAGATATTCAAAACAATATTCAAGATGACTGATCCAAAGTCCAAGAGACCAATGACAGCATTGGATTATGTCAAGAATCAACCTCATCTACAAGGAAAACCCTTAACTATGCAAAACCAATACTCAACTCTTGTTGAATTTCCACCGCTATCCTACTCAAAAGCCGTAGCCACAGACAAAGGCCAAGCCTCTACAACTACCCAAGATCCCCCACTAAAATCTTCATATTTTCTAAAACCACAAAAACAACACCTTATGACCACCCATTATATAGAACCTATCAAACTCAAAGAACTCCAAAACTTTACCAACAGAACCTTTTACCAAGATACCCTCTACCCAACCGACAACATAACCAAAAACCGAACCTATTACGAGTATATTCTGGTAGACTCTAAATCTATCGAAGTTACTTATTACCCAGACAAAACCAACCCAAACCTCATCTCCTACTCCACTTGTAAAATACTTAGAATAGCATCCATCCAAGATCTTGGTTTATTACACCTTCAAACAATTACACCCTTTTCTCAACCAGATTTCCAGGTTTCTGGATATTCATACACAGATTATCAAAACGCTTGGTTTCGTTTCCTATACCTACAACCCTATGACCATTCTTGGTTCATCTTTTTTGATCCAAAATTCTCTAAATACATACCAAGATGGTTTAATGAATGGTGGCATTGGTTTGGGCCTTGCGACCAAATTTATCCACCAGACGTTATCAAAACATCTTATCCATACTACATCAAACACCTACCAAATAAAGCCATTGGCCCTTACCAAAAAATTCTCTTCCACACAGACATGGGTATCCCATGGATCTGTTCATGGCATTTTAACCTCATTTTAGCCCTACCTGATATGTCATATTCCTTAGTCAAAGAGTACAGAGTCAAATGGTGGGATAAATATAATCTCGACCGTTGCTCACTATCCAACATACAAATTATTTTCCAAACCGACCGCCAATTTTTCAAATCTATATTAAAGTATATTCCCTTGTTGACACCTAGTCAACTTACCCAAAAACCACCCACATCATTTCCTCAAAAACCATCAAGCCCATCTAAATCAACCAGCTCTACTTCATCACAAAAAAATAAAAAGAAAGCAAAACTGAAGGAAGTACTCAAAACCTTAAGTCAAGAACTGCTCAACGTCAGCTCCTCCGATGACGATGACAACATTAATCAAGACGATCAAGAAGACCCATTTGGCGGTCCACTAGCACAAGACCCATTTGAAGAAAAAAAAAAAAAAACCACACAGATTTTCAGACTCACTGTACAGGTAGATGTTCCAAGCGCAAGTCCTACACCAAGGCCGTAAGTCTGTTGGCAAGTCACTTTTGTGAATCTAAAATTTGTTCTCTAGTCATAAAAAAAGGGTAAAAGTATTGTATATAAAATTTTACAAAATGTATATTCTGGTAGACTCTGTATTTTATTTTGATCTTATTTTGTATTTTATCTTATAAGGTCACTTGTATAAACTGGTTAAACAAAATGTATAAACTGGTTATAAACAAAATAATATATACAAAGTATATCTCTGTACAAGATGTACTCTTATAAAACACCAAGACTTCCTAAGAAGATCAAGACATAAGCATAAACATGGGGACCCACTTGGAGACCCACCTACACTTTCGGCACCAATCAGAATGTTACAACAAAAAGGTGGCAGGCAACACAGACTCAGTTCATCAAGACTGGACCTAAGACAAGACATGCACCAATTGCAATTAAACACGGAAAAGCAAAAGATAAATAATTCAACGGAACCAATAATGAAGAATCGCTCACCTTCCTTATAAATACTCATCTTTGGGATCAGAAGAAGAACACGAGCAATTTTGCAATCTCTCTCTCTAAAGACTCTAAAAAAAACTTCAGATAATATTAAGATTTAAACTTTGTAATCTTCAAAAAACTTATTTCAATCTTTGTATCATTGCTTTAAATAAATAAAATCACAAATTTTTAATCATACACATCGTTAAGTTTTTAATATATTAAACAAAATTTTGTATTTTAATATAAAATAAGAATAAATATTTTAGAAAAACAAATGGTATCAGAAAACAAGAACTCATGATTTGTGTTACTATATTAACAACTGAGTCAACTCGTATTCGGTGAACATTGATAAGTACAAAACAAAAATAAGAACTCATGAGTTTTTGATTTATGATTTAGGGTATATACATGCATAATTTTTGACAAAGGCTTTTAGCTTTTCATGGATAAAAGGTATTTCTCAATTAACAAAATAAAATACAATAGATAACTTTAAAAATACAAAATTAAAATTAGTACAAACAAACAATTGACAAAATCATAAATATAAAACTTGTTATAAACAATTGTCTCATATATTTTCTCGTATAGATGCTTTCCTATATCAAGAAGAAAGCAAGTCTGCTGGGATGCATAGTGCGCAAATTTCTTGGAAAAAAAAACCAATGATTAGGTAGCAAGTACTGGTCTTTTCAGTCAATGGTTGCTAGTCTTTACCTCAGTACATCAACTCATATCATAAAATCATTATAATGCAATACGATAAACCTCAAATTAATGATTTATGACCTTTTTAATTGTGATACCCTAAATGATAAACAAACCTCTTGTTTATCCAACAAAACTCAAAACTATAAATCAAATTAAGTATGTATTACAAATTATAATATCTTAAAATCTAAATCATATTTTTTTTTCTTATGTTGATACTCTAAACCCTAAATTAAAACACAAAAAGCCAAAACCCTATACCAACAATTATATATGTATTATAATACCTTAAACCCCAAAGTAAACCGCTAGTTACATCTAGCCTAACTAGCCAAAAAAATATAGGAGTAATAAAGAGAGGACGTCAAATTATAGACTCAATATGCATCATTTCATCTAGAAACAACAAAAAGAAATATACACGACTATAATACTGTTATTTGTTGACATACGATTTACTTGATTTTTTTTAGATATAAAGTGACATTAAAAAAAATTCATAGCTTATAAATTATCATTCTTTTCAAGTTTAGGGTATATGATTTGGTGTTTAAGACCACCTCCATCTGTAACAACTGCGAACCAATTTCTGTGATTTTGGTCGTGCTTACGTCGATCGACGCAAGGTTAAATCGAACCGAATCGGTTCGATTTAAGTGTCAGTTTGCGGGCCGGTTTAAGGTGAAATCCTAGGATTTCCCTACAAATAGGGGTTGGCCGCATTTTTGGGACTCGAGAGTTTCCAGAAAGTTTTCTGGAAAAATTCCAGTGAGTTTCCAGAGAGATTTGTGAGAGGAGATTCGTCTGGGAGGTTCCGGGATCGTTTCTCAAGTGCTTGTTGACTGCGTTGGAGGATGATTTCGGATTGGAGATCCGTGTTCTTCGCGTTCTTCGTGGTTTTTCTCATCTTTTTCCTTCCAGATCTCAGGTGAGTTTGTGACCATGGCTTATCTGGGTAAAAAGATTGATCATAATGCGTTGATTGTGTGGATTGAGATGTTTGATTGTTTGGAGGATGTTTCCTCTGTGATTTCATGTTGTTTTGGTGTGGTTGTTGATGTTTGTTTTGCAGGAAATCGACATGGTGCAGTCGAGAATCGAACCAGAGAGGAGAAGGTTCGATTCTGGGATTCTGCAGCATGCGTCGATCGACACAAGGTTGTGTGTCGATCAACCTAAGCAATTGTTGCGTCGATCGACACAAGGCGTGTGTCGATCGATGCCGTCAGTTTGACGTATTAATTGTTGTGTGATGGTTGGTTTGTTTGGTGTTGGTGTTGTGGTTTGTCCCTTATGCCTGTGTGTATAGCCAATTAAATGGGATGACCGCATCACTGAGTATGTGTGATAATACTCACGCATATCTTTTTGCCATGTGATGCAGGTAAAGAGAAAATGTGATCGTGGAATCATGGCCGCAAAGAGAAGATGATCTAGTGTCTCGGTTGTTTGGATATTGATGTTAGAATTGCTAGGGTGTTAGTAATTCTGAAATTGTTGAATTGGTTTATTGGATTTTTTTTGATGAGATAATTCATAATTGAATTGGAATTGGTTAGTGCTTCAATAAGTATGAGATTATTGAATGAAGTTGTTGGTAATTGGTTGTTGAGTTTCGCGATTGTGTTGTTGATCCGTTAAAGATTATTATTTGTGATAATAATAATCTAAAAGAAATTTTTTTAAAATTTTACGGGTCAGGTCGTTTCACCATCGGTGGGTTGTAAG